>CM065809.1:144404857-145654857 GCA_033398695.1 Orobanche coerulescens | reverse complement strand
ATTCGCGTTTTGCATATCCTTAGCCGAGAAGTGTTATTCTCCTTATTGCGTAAGTAAGTAAACTCCGGTGTTTATCTTTTCAGGACTCGCTATGGCTAGAAAGAGAAAGGTTAGCACAAGGGCTAGGACGCAGTCATCCCCCACACGAGGGGAAACTTCTCAGAGCCAAGCAGATTTGAAGGCGCACCAATTCTCCGACCCGGAGATTCATAAAATCTTCAATGAAAAGATCCACCCTCGACCTTTGATTCCGGAGCGGGGATTCACCCTAGCCCCCCAGGACGGGGAGATTCTAACGATGATAGACAAGATGGGGTGGGCCCATTTTGCTGCACCTCCCGAGCCGGCGGTGATCTCCATTGTACAGGAGTTTTATGCTAGCGCTCTGCTGAAACACATTCGGACGGGGCAGATGATACCGCAGTCGGATACTCGACTCAGGTCGTTGTCCGGGGCATTACTGTAGATTTCTCTGTGTCCGCCATTCGGAGATTATTCGAGCTGCCTGTGGTTGACGATACGGCATATACGCGAGCTATGAGTGGCCTCACGAGGGAGGCCCTGCTCGAGACACTCACACAGCCCGGCTCCGTCTGGGAGATGCGCGCCCCTAGTTCCTGGGCCTTCTACTTTAAGAGCTCGCGCCTCAGTCGGCTTGGTCGAGCCTGGTTGTACTTCATCTGCTCACGTATTGACCCTACCTCTCAGATCCGCTCCGTTTTACTCTCTCGTGCCCGTACTTTATATGCTATCACTTCCGGGGTCATATTCGATGTGGCCCCTCTTCTGGTCCGATCTATCTTCCAGTGTATTCAGGGAGGGGCCAAGACGGGGCTGAAGCACCCCTCTCTTATCTGCGCTTTATGCCGCCAGTCGGGCATGACATGGTCGGATGACGAGCCGATGTTAGCCCATCAGGGTCCGATTGATCATCGCATCATTTTGCACTTCGACCAGTGGGGAGGAGCACCGGCACACGCTCGGGGGCGAGGATTTCTACTTGATGAGGCAAACGAGCAGTCCCTCGAGCCTCTTCTTCTTATGCATGGGGAGGCAGAGTCCAGCCCGCCGCCCGACAGAGAGCACTTGCAGGCGATGTTCGACGGGTTGAGAGAGGAGATGAGGAGAAAGAGAGAGGAGATGAGGAGAGAGAGAGAGAGAGCCTTCTGGCTGCCCTGAGAGAGGAGAGGCGGACGGAGAGAGAGAGCATCATCGCTGCCGTCCGAGATGAGATGAGAGAGCAGGCCCACCGGGCCAACCGACGTGAGACGAGACGCCTGGCAGCGAGAGATGCTTACCACCAGGAGCACCTTGCTGCATGGACGGCCCACATTATGCACCCGGACGGGCCATTCATTCCACCCGTTCGCCCAGCCATGCCACCCTCCTCGCCGGACGACGCCGGCACCAGTTCGTGAGCAGACTGTAGGGGAGTACTTGACCTTTTTCTTTTATTGCATATTATTCTTTTTGTCCATTGAGGTCAATGTACATCCTAAGTTTTGGGGGGTTTACTTTCTGTTGCTATACTTATTGCTGTACTTACTCGTTTGCACTTTCGTTATTTTTTTCGTATCTTTTTGTTGCTAGCCTTTCTTGTCGTGATATTATTTGCAATCGTGAATTTTTCGTGCTTCGTTTTGTGTAAAATTGATGTTACGATACTGATTTCTCTTTGAATAAACGGTTGAGTTTTAGTTGAGTTGTAGTCAGCGATATATGTTTCTGTTGAGTATTCATCTAGGTCCGAATTTTTTTTGTTTTTGTAGAAATCTTAGCGGATAAGAGAGGAGACAAACGTGTTTTAAAATCACCGTCTATATGTTTGGTTACACTTTTCGCGTAGCTAGTCGTCCAGTAATATAAGTCGTGTGAGCACTTAAATTGAGTTGAGAGTCGGACAGTTTTTTCCCAAAAAGTCGAGATATTGTTTGTTCTATGATGGGAAGTCTAGTAACCGGGGGTATTCACGTGACCCGCTGTTTACTCTCGCGTAAAACGACAACCCTGATTAAACTAGTGTTTTAGAGATTTTGCATGTGCCGATGATGGGAAGCTTAGTAACCGGGGGTATTCGCGTGACCCGTTGTTTACTCTCGCGTAAAACAGCGACCTTGAATCAAACATGCGGGAATAGCTATTCGAGTTGTTTCTCCGCTGTGGAGGGGACTTAGTAACTAGAAGCATCCATGTGCCCCATGAGTGTCTTTTACGTCAAACGGTTCCCCAATACATGAGAATGGAATTCCACCCTAGGATTATCCCGATGAAACATCCCGAGATCCGAACCTAGTGGTCAACTCGAATCATCTTATTGAGCATATATAAGAGAATACTGTCCGAGGGTTATTTTTGATGACGAAACTCTTGAAATTTTTGCCACTAGACTGTGAGACTGGGCGAGTTGGCTCGTTTATTTTAACCCTTCATATTGGCGGTCGATTAAATTCACGCTTGTTAATCTTTGAGCTTGATTTTCTTCATGAACGATTGATTAGGACTGAAATTGTTTACTTTGTGGAATCAGTGTCCTGGATGAGACTCACTATTACGATACTTGTACTATTTTTTGAGATTTTCAGGGTAGTATTGATTAAGTTGAGAACTATGGACTTGCACGATTATTCACGATATTTTTTGTTTGAAATTGATTATTTTTGCTTGAGGACAAGCAAAGGCTCAAGTTTGGGGGTATTTGTTAGGCGTATTTTTATACGCTTATTTATCAGTATTTTGTACTCTTTTTATGATTAAATCTGCATAAATGAGCTTTTAATGCACTATTATTATATGTTTTGTAGGAAATTGGAGTCCGGAAGCCGAAACGATGAAAAACGGGCGAAAACGGAAAATTTTGGCCTGGGGTCGCGGCACAAGGCAAGCGGGCCGCGACACACGCAGGTGACCAGCGAGCCCCGAGTGAACTGTACCCTGAGCCGCGACACAAGTATGCTGAGCCGCGGCCCAGGAGAAAAATAGAGCGCCCAGGCAATGCGCTGAAGACCGTGAGCCGCGGCACAGATTAAGTGAGACGCGGACCACGGGGCGGTTTTGGTGTGTTCTGCACAATTTTGGGCCGTTTTGGAGCCTGTTCTCGACCTAATCACACGGACGTGTTTTTGAGACAAAAGAGAGTTATAAATAAGCATGCAAGGTCAGAATTTGTGGGCAGCGCGGAAGAGAGGAATCGATCATCATCAAGGAGAAGAAGCAGAAGACATCCAGGAGCAGAGAGCGGAAGCCAGAAGAACGGAGGAATCCGAGTTCTTCATCTGCGTTTGATTTCAATGCTTTCATTCATTATTTCTGTATTTTTATTCTTCAGCATGTCAGGCTAAAACCCTGTTCTAGGATTTTGATGAAACCAAAGTTTTGACGAATTTGCTTTTGATTATCTATATAATTCCCTTTTCTGTTGAGTTTTCCCAATCGTTTTTAATGCTTTCAATTGTGTGGCCTATAATTGGATTGTTTTAATTACGCAAATCGAATCGGGAGAGGAGAGTTGGTGAGGAACTATTGGTGAGAACCGTTTTATCTTGTGAGATAGGAATATACTCATAGGAACTACGTGGCCTTTTGAAGATTTTGTGCTTTTTGCCTATTGTCGAATTAATTCTCCTAGGGATAGAGTGCGTTATTCGCCTTTAGAAAAATCTATTGACCTAGGGAGAGGCGGTAGAGTATTTTAGCAATCTTCACCTTCAATAAATTGGGGAAATCATTAACTTCAGATAAGCGAGAGTAAATTCGGATAAAGCAAGGTGGATTCACAATCCTAGACTTATTCATCATTTGATTTTCTTTCTTCGAGCGATCGTTTTTACTGTTAGTTCTTTTATTGGTTTTCTTTAGTTATTAATTGCATCCCAAACTTCGACAGTTCAAATAAAATTAGAATACATAAAAATCGGTAATTAGTGATTCAGTCCTCGTGGGAACGATATCTCACTCATCATTTTATTACTTGTCTACGATAGCGTGCACTTGCGTTAAACGAAATATGGCACCATCTGCTCAGTCAGAATCTATCATATGTGTGTTTAGCGTACGCTAGGCCCTGTAACTTACGTACGCTAACGGACAGAATTAACGTACGCTACGTTTGGTACATAACGTACATTATATCATCAGATGAGTTAGTTAACTGATCAGAGAAGACACTGTCAATGCATGATTAGCATATGCTAGACTTCGTAGTTTATGTACGCTAACGAGCAAGTACGCTACGTTGGATACGTAACGTACTTTACGCAGACCAGGCAGGATACGTTTTGTGAACTTTCAGCCGTAGTTTGGATTGCTAGATGTTTGTACGTTAGTTATTCGATGTGTGATGGACTCTATATTATTTCTTTTGTTTAAACGTGATTAATCGAAGGGACGACCTTCGAACGTTTTAATATTCGTGGAAGTGTTATTCTTTTCATCGAACCGAGGCAAGTACTTTAATTGTTTTGCATATTGATGTTATACATATTGTCATGCATATATGTCGTTGTTGTATGTCCATCTCGTGTTGGTCCGGCGGGATCATCGGGGGATCTATGCTAGCATGCGCTGGATCATCGGACGGGTTTTTCCACCTCGTGTTGGTTTGACGTAATCATCAGGGGATCTAGGCAGTGAACGCTGGATCATCGGAATTACCATGTGTATGTTGTGATTATCATTTGTGTATGTTATTTATGAGTTTCTCATAGGAGGAGACTCGTTGGTATTTTGTCATTTATATTATTATTATTCTTCGTGAGATGTTTTATAATATGTTGTGGTACTTGTACTAGCATCGTTGTGCTAACCCCTTTGTGGGTGAACATTTGTTTGTGTTCAGGATCCAAGAGAGCAAGGAAACAACTACTGGAGCTGCATGAACGACGAGGGTGCAAAGTGATGTTCCGGCCGGGTTCAATTGTCTGTTGTTTGTGTTGTTTTTAATAAGTACTCGAGTACGTCATTGTTTGTGATGTTGGATTTGGTGATGTATTAATATTCTTCATTTGGATGTTCGTATTTTCTGTATTTGCCCAGAACTGTTGTATTTTATTTCAGTTACTTTCATATGTTGGTATCTGTTATTGTCTTTTCATTTCTTCAGCCTTGTAAATTCTTATGTAAAGGATTTACGATGCTATAATATTCCTGAATATATCGGGGGTGTTACACACGTGTACTCGATTGGGGTAAGAATTGGGTTAAACACCTTTGTTTAGTGGAGTTTTCATACAACAACAGTTGGCATGCAAGCATAGGCATGGCACCCTTCGAGGCGTTGTACAGTAGAAGATGCAAGTCTCCCCTACGTTGGGATGATGCTTCTGATGTCATCTTACCGAGTTAGACCTGATCCAGGAATCTATTAAGAAAATTTCCATTGTTCGAAAACACATGTTAGCAGCACAGAGCCGCCAGAAGTCATACGCTACGAATCGCCAGTGACCGTTGGAATTTCTAGTCGGGGATCACGTTTGGATTAAAGTATCACCGATGCAGGGCATTCGACATTTCGGCCAAAAGGGAAGTTGAGCCCGAGATTTATCGGCCCGTTCGAGATAGTAGACCGGGTCGGTAGACTCGCTTATCGATTAGCATTGTCGCCATCGTTAAATGGAGTGCATAATGTCTTCCACATCTCCCAATTGATAAAGTACGTTTACGATCCGAGTCACAAGATCAATTTTAAAGAAGCGGAGATTTCTAATGATGCTACCTTTAGAGAAGTGCCAATCACGATTCTAGATTGACACATAAAGACTCTAAGGAATAAATCCATACCTCTTGTGAAAGTTCAGTGGTCGCATCACGGCATTGAAGAAGCATCTTGGAAGACCGAGTCGAGCATGAGAGAGAGTCACCCCGAGCTATTTTCTAAGTTTCGGGACAAAACTATTTTAAGGTGGGTGGTATGTAATACCACAGGTATTTCATGCTATTAAATAATATGTACTTTATTTTTAGCAATTATATATTGCGCTCCATCTCACTATGCTTGTACTTTTATATGTTGTGTTTAGATCGTGTTGTTGCGAACAAAACCTTGTCCACATTTATTAAACTTTATTGTGACGTAATTATATGATGTTGATGATATGTCGATGACGTGCCTTTATGTCGTTGAGCAATTATCGGTGCGAATATGACGGTAGCCAATGTCTTGTTCCCCGAGGAAATTGCTTGACGAGTCTAAAGGAAAGTCATGGTTAAATGTGATAAAATAACTAGTGGATTAAACATACCTTATGTACATTAAAGTGTATATATTACGTACGCTACTCGCCACATTTTACGTATGTTAAAGAGTACGCATTACGTACGTTATCCAGTCTTCAGTCAATGGACAAGAATCTTTAATTATGCATTATCAAAACAACTTGCGGCGCACTATAAAACAAAGGAGTCAATGGATCATAAAGTACGTTAATCATTAGACCTTACATACGGTATGTAAGGAATGTTACGTACGTTACCGCGGCATACATACGTAATGATGGGGGTCATTCCAGGCAGCAGCCCCTGATTATACTTACCTGCGTTAAACAGTTGAATGTAACGCATGTTAACTGCCTTACGTACGTAAACCTTGAGGCATAGTGTACGTGAAACACATCATGATGTTATAAAACAACACATCCCCTTTCATTTATCACGAACAAAAATTCATTTCCCTCTCTCTAAAAACATCCTCCAGCCACCTTGATCGATTTCTAGCTTTCCTAGCCGCATATTATCACAGAGGGGAGGATTGCTCAAGCTTCGGAGAAAGTTTTGAAGGTGTTGTTTTCCATTCTTCATCGTTCTTCGTTGTTATTCTTCATCCTGCATCAATTGAGGTAAGTCTATCAAATCTTGAATCCATTCTGGTATTGTTATCTATGTCGTATCAGATTTCGGGTGTTTTGGATAGTTTTGGAACTCTTGAAGATAATTGAACCGTTGAAACTAACACTAATCATAATCGTTAAACGAAATCCTATCTCAAGGTAGCATTTCATATGTCTTGTGGTAATAATCGTATGTTGGTTTGTAAACTCATGAGCAAACTTATAAACCGACAATACCATGAAATTTTTCGTATAATAAATTGTGTTAGTAATTCGATTATCATATGTTAAACTCGTTGAAATTATTAAAATGAGTTAGTTTTCAATTACCGAATTAGATAGGTAATCAAGTATACAATAATTTTGCCGGAATCGTTCTCGTCCGTTATACCCTAGGGTGAGGAATTTCGAATTCAAGTAGTTAGCAAATTGATAAATTGATTATAGTTGTAGTCTCATCATTGAAATTTTGTAAAAGGACATTGTGGTTAAAATGTTGTGATAAATTGATAATAAGTGAACTGAGAACTTAAGTAATTCACATTATAATCAAGCGTAAAATTTTAGTTCCAACATTACGAGTATTACTAGGATAAGAACTCAATGGAAAGGGGGGCATCATTGTTATTCGTCATTTTTATGAGGTATTAATCAACGAATATATAATTAGGTTGAGCTATCGATTAATAGTGGCCATTCGATCTATTGTGTTCGCAAGAAGGAAATTACATCGTCGGAATTAAGACAAGTAATGCCTTGCTCATATGTTAAGTTTAATTTATGAAACTCCAAGATTAATTGTGTGTCGTTATTTGTGAATTTTGTGTTTTCATCTTACTTAAAAATTGTAATATTAATGGGCCGATGTGTTGGAGATAAAACCTGAATGGTACCCGTGCGGAAATATGTTGAGGGATAAAACCTTAATGGTACCCACGTCTAAAGTATTCCTGTGTAGATACTTCCGTGACCCTTGTTTGCGACCTTGGGAGTTTATGTGTAGGTATAAAAGACAATGTTGAGTATTCTGTGAACTATTTCCAAATCGATTTACGATATTGTTCCATGGAGTTATCTTATCCTATCGGTAAATTTTTAATTGTACTGTCTGACCTAGGTTGGCTGGCACGATTCGTCGTGTCAGGCAAATTTATTGAATATGTGCAAGACATTCCCGAAGGTTCCGGTGAGGCTTGAGCAGTGTTATGAGTCTTATTATTTTGTTTCTTTTGAATCGAACTCTTGAAGATTTCAAAATTATGTAATAACCGTATTTGCGAATTTATTTTCCAAAAGTATTTCGTTTTCATATTTGTACCATCGTGGAATTACTCTCTTAATAATTATTTAAAGGAGTTTATAAAATCTTTAAAATTAGCCTAGTGGGTCCCATACGGGATTCACGACACTTTAACGTCCCAATAAATATTGGGGGTGTTACAGCGGTTGCATACTCCAAACAACTCACCAAATTCCTTGTGCGTGTGAGCTGAAGAGAGCTATGGAATCACTAACCCCATGTAGTGTTAATCGTATCCACTGGCGAACACTTGTGATCAGTGATGGGGTGGACACGAGCGAGTTTGTCGATCCTTCTATGGGTACTGAATCGGAGAACCACCGGTACTTCCAACCTCTTGTCGATGAGGTCAAATAGAGCGATTCCGTAGTTGTCCACAACATATCACTTATTATCTACGATCATCTTCACCCCGATCAAATGAGTTATGTTGAACCATATGTGAATACGACAGTTAAAGGTCTACCAAGAGGAAGTTCCTCGACTAAACGTGGCCCTAGTGGTTGGGAGTATAGTCAAAGTGGTCGAGATTGTACTCGGTCATCTAGTTCGTCACTTGGTTGTGGCCATAGCTCTTCTGCATCAGTCCATAATGCCTCTTCATTTGGTATGAATAAATTTATTAATAGTCATGATATGTATTAAATTTGATGTTGTTACGATAAAATATTGCAGATGGACGTCGCCGAGTGGAGGTAGCTAACTATGACCATGTCGACAAGATACCGGGAATCATTCTACCATTTGTTTAAGGTTATCTTGATGTCATCGAAGATTGTAATTGTGGATTTCGTGCTGCGGTCGGTTGCATATTTGGCGACCAAAATAAATGGCGGATTGTAAGGTATGTATTTCAAATGAAATCATTTCTAACCATACACCCTACCGACTAATCTACTATGATGGGATTGAAGCTGAGGTTCGAAGTATTACATGGGATGGTGGTGCGTGTCGATCGGATCATTGGATGATTATGGCGGAATATTTATTCCAAATTGCTACTATTTTTAATGCTGCAGTCATATTGTTCGGTTTCGGCAATGGTAGGTCTTTATTTTCATGTCTCACTATGCTGTCGTTGAAAGCACCCTCAACAGAAACACGGCCTAGCCAAGAAATCGTCATTGGTCATTTGAGGGATACATACAAACATTATATTCGTATAGATTTAATGCCTAATTTTTCTGTACCGCCTATAATGACTAATTGGTTTACATATTGTGATAGTAGTGTTGTTCGTTGGGAAAATTTGTATAAGAGTAGGACAAAACAATTCGATAGATTTGTCTCTATGATGTAATTATTGCTATTGTTACTATTGTTATTATTGTAATATCCGACAATAATTTCTTATCTACTATTGTATTATCGGATAATTTGAGTATCGTTGTAATCTTGTTATATTTAGTGTAATAATTATTGATGTTGGATTATATTATAATTGTCATTCGCATTGTGGTTAATTTCTAGACGATGTTTAGATTGTTACATTTTGGCTAGGTTTTCTGTATTTAACTTACGCTAGGGGATCAGTTTAACGTACGTTATGACCTTGGCATTACGTATGTAATGGAGGATATATTATGTACGTAATGCAGAGAATCTGATCCGATCTCAATTTTCGGCATGGGGACCATGCAAGATTCGGATAATGAGGTCATTCGAGGCAGCCAAGTTGACCTACATTACGTACGTAATGCTCATGCTATAACGTACGTAATGAGATAGGTGTTGTGAGGCAGTAGCCTCTGGAGGCTTATTACATATGTAACACCTTGTGTGTAGCGTACGTTAAGTGACTAACGTACGTTAGCTTTGTGATATAATGTACGTAATGGATTGTACAGTTTATAAAAAGACAGGTTAGTCTTTCATTTTGCACGATACAAACTCAACTTCTTCTCTAAGTTGTCATCCCCCTGTCTCCCTAGATCGATTTTAGCCTCTTCCAACTTGTCTTTAAGCCTTCCATCTTGTATTGGAGTGGCACATTGTGGATTGAAGCCTAGAGATTAAGGATTGGAGGTTGTTCTTGAAGTATTTTAGAGTTGTTCTTCCTTCTCAAAGGTTGGTTGTTTTAACTTGTATTAATTCCGATAATGTTATGGATTACTTTCATTTATGGTTAATCAAGCAAGTATATCATGTTAGTTATTAGAATCATGAACAACAAAATAAGAACATGAGAATATTGATGATAACTCTTCTTGAATAATTGAAATGTTGAAAGATAACATGATTGTTATTGATCTTTAGAAATATATGATTATGAACATTTAGATTAATACATCATTCACAAATTAGAGATTGTTAGGTGATATAATCATATTGTAGAAAGGGTTTTCATGAATTATGGGATGATCATCACAAATTTTGATATATTCAAGTAGAACTTAATGAATTGTTGTATAACCCTTGTGATTTTGTTGTGTTCATAATAGACTTGATCAAATTGATGAAGTAGGATTGTTTAGAAAATAATATTCGAATGTTGTTAATGTCCTAAAAGAAGGGTTTCGATGAAATAAGATTACATTATTAACACAAGGAGATTAATAGGTATTATTCTTGTTATATTATTGGTTGATAGAACTTCATAACTTATTAAGAACTTGATTAAGGTGATAATTCAGACCAAAGGAACGAATTGGGGAATTATAGAAGTTCTTGAATTAGAACCATAATATTTTGTTGAGATAGTTGAACCATTCAGATTGATTTATGAATGTCGCTTCCAACGAATTCGATATAGATGATTGTATGAATATGTTATTGAATGAATTACATTTCATTCAAGGCCGCTTGCTCGAGTGATTGTCGATTAGTCGAAGACATCGTTTGTCGTTCGTTCGTTCATTCGTTCGTTCATAGAAGGATTATCTCCATCTCTGAATTGAGGCAAGTTATCTTGCTTGGTTATAATGATGATTGAATTCTTGTACGTTATACCTTTTGTGTATATGTAATGCTTTATGAATCTACGATTCATAACATGTTATTATTCTTGATCGTGCTTATCGTTTTGTTATGAGATTGTATTCTCAAGTTTCATTACCTTCATACCGTTGGTCTCGTTGATTATTATTGTCACTTCGGTGAGCCTTTCTTGACTTTGGTTGGTTGTGTGATTCGTTGAGTTTCGTTGTCATGTTGTACCGTGACATATCTGGGATCATATCTGTGTTCCGATTGGTTATTGTGTAGGATTTTTAGCCAGGCACATATAGTCATGCATTGATGTTTCCGCATTGGACTGTGCACACGAGACGTAGTTCGTGAGGCTAATTAGGTACATTGTCCCACATGTATTCTGGATTCCGTATACGAGGTGGACATGTACACTGACATATTTCCGGATCGGGCGTACTGTGATATCCATCTTGAGCTATACTGATTGGTCACTCATATTCCTTGTTTGATTGGTTATGATTGCGTTTGTGATTGGTTGTTTATACGCCCAAGGGGTATGTTCAACAGTCGTATTGTCTCTTTGAGATCCAATATATGTGAATTGTATAACATCTTGATAATTTATTATCATGTATATCTGACCCTGTGGTTTGGGCGAAATACTTGTATTGTATTTTAGGTCGAGGCAAGGACAAGGTACGAGAAGAACATGGTGACGGCGAAGGATGGATACTAGTTCGGGGGGGCAAGTATTTTGTTGTCCGGTTATGCTTTAACTGTGTAATATTATTTTCCACTTCATTTAAACTATTGTCGATTGTACTATTGTTTTAGGTATATTCCAGCTTCATATGTTTTATACTAATATTTGGATCATGTGTATTCTGAGGCTAATATCCGTACTATTTGAAGGCTCCTAATCGGAGTAATGATTATTGTATTGTGATTCGGTATCACGATAATGTTATGTTTAATTTATGTATTGGTATCGCCTGGTGGGTCCCAGTGTGGGGTCCACGACACTGTAATGGCCACCGTATTCGGGGTGTTACAGAAGATAGTATCAAAGAGCGCGTCATTTCTCTTTAAGAGTCGTTGTGAGTTGAACTAGTATCAAGAAACCTTCGCGTCAGGTGTGACCTGTGCAAGTGCCTAACCCAACGAGCCAATTACGGTATGTTACTTATGTGCCATGATTTAATTAATGGCAGGATGTTTGTGACGGAAGATATCTTATTGATATTTCGAAGGAAATTCTGGATTGATTATGTGATTGAAACTGTTTCAACTTGATGTCAATATGATATTTGGTGTAGCACTTGTAATGCCGATAATTTATGATGAACTATTTTCTTGAAATTGTAGTTTCATTGTTGCTATTAACTTAGCGTGAATTTTGATCGGTCGTAAAGACGGTCATGAACTGTGCTTATGGTTATTATTTGATTCTTTCAATATGGAAAGAAACTTGAGAGGCCGTGGTAGAGGGGGTCGAGGCCATGGAAGGGGTCGAATCCCGAGACCACAAGCCAATGCACGTTTGAATGTAGAACAGAGCTCAGCGGGTAGTGATTCACCTACTGAGAATCAATCACACCACACCGAGCGACACGAGGCCGAGCGCGTCGACCCGTATGTTGTTATGCAGGGCATGATGGACCAAATGACCCAGATGGGACACTTGATGGAAGCTATGCAGAGAGCTACTACTGGTCAGCAGCAGGGACCTCATCCACCACCTCTTGTGCACGGCGGACCCATGAGTCAGATCATTAGCGATATCTCTCGTCAGCGGCCTCCGACTTTTGAAGGCTCCTCTGAGCCTGCGGATATTGTACATGGGATCGAGCACTTCGAGAAGTTTTTCAAGATGGTAGAATGTCCGGAAGAGAACCGCGTCTCTGTGGCAGCTTACTACCTTAGCAAGCGCGTCCACACTTGGTGGATTTCGGTGAGACTAGCTGATGATGCATGCACTTGGGAGGAATTCAAGAACCACATGCTTGATCGTTATTATCTAGGTCCACTTCGTGAGGCCAAGCTGTCAGAATTGCTGAACCTAGACCCATCGGAAGAGGAGGATGTGTTATTGATTGCTGAAAATTTTCAGGCAATACTTCCGTCGTTACGTCGATTGTTCGGACGAAAGCGGATAAAAATCAAATATTTTCTCAAGAGATTTAAATCCTGGATGAGGATGTAGTTACTTAATCACCATTGCAAGACTCTATCGGAGTTCATCGATAAAGCTCTGGAATATGAACTTACTGCGAAGGAGATTTCCAAAAAGCAGCCACAGTCCAACAATAAGAGATCCAGAAACCAGACCCAGGCTGACAGTAATCGAGGAACGTTCAAGAAACCCCAATCTGGAGCAATTTTTTATGAGCGGCCACCTATGGCGCCAAAACCAGCAGGATCACGTTCTCGGGCAGCCAGCTCATCTTTAGTGTGTTTTAATTGTGGAGATCAGGGACATGTCAACACCAAATGTCTGAAGCCGGCCATTTCCTGCCATACTTGTGGAATTACTGGGCATCGTGCTCGTTTTTGCAGAGGTGGACCGGGACGTACACTAGTATCCTCTCATGTTCCAGTTCAGTCTTCAGTTCAGGATCGAGCACCTCTGTCTACCTCCCATCAGACTACCGGGGCAAACAGAGGGATGGGCCATGGAAGTCAAGCTACTTCAGCTGGTACCGGAGCTACAAAACCAAGAATCTACGAGATGAAGAAGGTTGACGATCCCGAAGCTAGCATGATCGCAGGTACACTCGAGATTCACTCTCAGCCTGTATGTGTTTTTTTTTATACTAGTGCTTCACACTCCTTTATATTTGCTTCTTGTTTGAGTCGGTTGCCATTAGATCATGTTATAGATTATGAACCTTATGTGATTGGACTACCCGATGGTAGAAGGATCGTTGGGAATCGTGAAGTGCAAAACTGTCTGATTCGTATGAATGACCGTGAGTGGTTGTCAGACTTGATTGTGGTCGATTTACCAAAGATTATATTATCTTGGGTATCGATTGGATGGACCGTTATGATGTTATACTAAGTGTCTACAAGCGGATGGTGATCGTCACTTCTGACGATGGTTTTGAGTGCAATTTTCAGGGTGATAATCCCAGCTATTCTGGGAGAATCATCAACGCAATGAAAGCAGTGAAACTGCTTAATCAGGGGTGTATTGGTTATTGGTGCTACATGACCAAGACAGCGAACCGACCTCCTGAACTAGCCGATATTCCAGTAGTCCGAGACTACCCAGATGTCTTTCCAGATGAGTTTCCAGGCTTGCCTCCACATCGTGAGGTAGAGTTTACCATTAAATTAGAGCCCGATACGTCTCCGCTTTCGAAGGCACCGTATCACATGGCTCCAACTGAGATGCAGGAGTTGAAGAGTCAGCTCGAGTATTTGACTGAGAAGGGTTATATCCGACCCAGTGCGTCCCCTTGGGTAGCACCAGTGCTATTTGTGCGAAAGAAAGACGGATCCTTGCATTTATCTATTGATTATCGAGAGTTGAACAGGGTAATCATAAGTGTCAGTTTTATACACTTATCCATAGTTTGTATCGATAAATTTCACCCATAATTGAGCTAGTCTACTCGTTTTTTGCTTTTAATTAATTAGTTTTTAATAATTTTATTTTTATCGGATGATGATGTAAATCTAGTCTTAATTGGATTGAATAACTGATTTACTCAAGAAATAACATGTTTATTAAATATTCTCTTTGTTGAATTTTGATATATTCATGTTGTAGGGCTTTCCGAGACGAATTCGGCAGTCTTTCCGGATTCAAAATCAGAGTTATATATCAAAAGTTATCATCCGAAGAAGATTTGGGGCAAAAACGCAAAGTCTGAGAAATTCTGGGCTGAAAACGTAACTCTCAAAGCAACCAGTGAGAAAATTGACGAAGCCAAGTTACGGCCGTAACTACAGAATGTTACGGCCGTAAGTCATCCAAGTTACGGCCGTAACTCCTTAATGTTACGGCCGTAACTCTTGACAGATTGTTAAGATTTGTCTAATTTTTTATACTTTTTGTGTATTATTGAGGGGATGACTGGTATTGATCCGATCTATTGTAATAATGCTGGGGTTTTGGAGCTATTAGATGACTTTAGGTGTATAAATAGACCCCTTAGATCCTTCATCATTCATCATTCATCTTATAATTTTCTATTTTTTGTAAACTTTTCTTTTTGTGTGAAGAACACACTTGTGTTCTTGAGTGATATTTGTAAGTGTGGTATATCATATGTTGTTCAGAGAGTTTATTGCTTCTATCTCCTTTATCTACTAAGGGAGTTAGGATCAATTCTTTCTCTTGATTCAACTAATAATGACCACCAAAGCTTGTAATATGTATAATAAACCCTTCATGGGCTAAGTAACCTTTAGTTGGGATTATAAATAAGGTTAGTCATGTTATTTATGTTTTTATAAAAGATCTATTGTGAATTACTTATTATTGTGTGTGATTTTCATTATTTTAACAATCTTTATTTATTTGGCCAATAAATGATGATATTTATGGTCTTCATATGTTTCGAAAGAAAATATGTTTGATTAGATCAAATGATCTTCACTCTAAGTTGTTCTAGGGGATAGAAATATACCTCTAGTCCTTATATGATTCTTTGAGTTATTTTCATAAATCCTAATGCTATGTATTGAAGCGATCAACATAGAAATATAGTGGATTGATTCAATATGTAAGGGCGTTTTATAGTTCGAAAGAGAAACCGTCTTTTTAAGGAAAATCGAATCTACACAACATAATAAGTAAATTCATCTTATGATCTCCTATACATCTTTTATAACTAATGACGAACTAAGTTTGTAATCCCAACTATTTCATTTTATCGTTAATCAATCTATTATTATTACTATCTTTTTATTTCCTTATAAGTTTAGAACTATTATTGCATTATCTTTGCAATTATTAAACCAAACTTTTTAATTGTGTGTTTCACTCATCTTAGTATCTATAAAAATATACTAATAGTGTATAATTCAAATTATAACCAAACTTCCTTGTGGGATCGATAAACCGGACTCAAAAAGTCCACTTTACTACCTGATACGATATCGTGCACTTGCGATAGTTACACTAACAACGTGTCAGGTAACAATCAAGAATAAATATCAATTGCCTCGTATTGATGATTTGTTGGATCAACTCCAAGGCGCCGCTGTATTTTCCAAGATCGACTTAAGTTCAGGCTATCATTAGCTGAGGATTCAAGAGTCTGATATTTCTAAGACAGACTTTCATATACGTTATGGGCATTATGAGTTCGTGTTGATGCCGTTTGGACTGACTAACGCACCGGTGGTGTTCATAGAATTGATAAATCGAGTTTTCATTAACTTTCTGGATCGTTTTGTGCTCGTTTTCATCGACGACAACTTGATTTACTCCCATGACCGTGAAGAACACGAGTATCACCTTCGCCAGATTCTCGGTGCGCTGAGACGAGAACAACTCTATGGAAAATTTTCCAAATGCGAGTTCTAGATGTCTAAAGTTACTTTTCTCGGGCCTGTGATATCAGTTTATGGGGTTAGTGTGGACCCACAAAAGACAGAGGCTATCCAGGATTGGTTACCTCCGAAGAATGTGAAGGAAGTTCGTAGTTTTCTCAGTTTGGCAGGTTATTACAGAAGGTTTGTGGAAGGCTTCTCCAAGATTGCTCAACCGCTGACTATTCTACTAAGGAAAGATAAGAAGTGTACATGATCAGAGGCATGCCAACAAAGTTTTGACGAACTCAAGAGTCGATTAATTTCGGCACCAATCTTAGTCCTACCACAGGGGACCGAAGGATTCGTGGTATATAGTGATGCGTCAAGACAAGGCCTTGGATGTGTATTAATGCAGAATGGGAAAGCCTATGCATCTAGACAGTTGCGACCCAATGAAGTTAACTATCCAACCCATGACTTGGAACTAGCAGCCATGGTGTTTACTTTGAAGATTTGGCGCCATAACTTGTATGGAGTCACCTGTCAGATTTTTACTAATCACAAGAGTCTGAAGTATATCTTTACTCAGAAGGAGTTGAACATGAGACAGAGAAGGTGGCTAGAGATGATTAAAGATTATGACATTGAGATCTTATACCATCCGGGGAAGGCAAATGTGGTTGCCGATGCCTTAAGTCGCAAGACGATACAGGAGCAAATGCTTAGCCGTTTGATAGCTCAAAGAGAATTATAGTTAGATCTTATGAGGCCAGAGATTGAAGTTGGGTTACAGCGTGTTCAGGAACAGCTTTGCACACTTGATATTTCATCGTCCCTTGATGATATAATCCAATCGAAGCAGGTTACGGACCCATTCTTATCTCGGATTCGGAATGAAGTAACTCAAGGGAAAGCCCCTGGATTTGTGATCCACGAGGATGGAATGATACGCTTCAGCAATCGAGTATGTGTACCAGCAGATGAAGAGTTAAGGAACTCTATCCTGAGAGAGGCTCATGCTACCCCATACTCCATTCACCCGGGGTTTAGCAAGACGTATAAATATTTGAGGCAATGTTATTGGTGGGGGAATATGAAACGAGAAGTTGCAGAATTCGTTTCAAGATATTTGACCTATCAGCAGGTTAAGATTGAGCATCAGCGACCAGTAGGTATGCTGAAACCACTCCCGATTCCTGAATGGAAATGGGAGGACATATCGATGGATTTTATCACTAACTTGCCGACGAGTTGTCGAGGTATGAATACGATTTGGGTGATTGTGGATCGTCTGACCAAATCAGCCCACTTTTTGGAGATTAAAGACACGTGTGGTCCCGAGAGATTGGCCCAGCTGTTATTAAAGAATTGTAAGGTTACATGGTACCCCTAAGAGTATCGTATCGGATCGTGACGGGCAGTTCCTGTCATATTCCTAGAAAGCAGTTCATCATGCGATGGGTGAGCAATTGAACTTTAGTACTGCATTTGATCCTCAGACTGTTGGCCATTCAGAGAGGAATATCCAAACTCTAGAATATATGTTGAGGGCGTGTGCTCTCGATTGGAAGGACAATTGGGAAGCCCAACTACCTCTGGTGGAATTCACCTATAATAACAGTTGGCATGTTTCGATCCAGATGGCACCTTATAAGGCATTGTATGGCCATCGATGTAGGTCCCCTTTGTGTTGGGACGACCAGTCCGAATCTCTGGGTACGGAACCTGATATGTTGTTAGCAGCCCGTGAGAAGATCGCCCTGATTAGGAGTCGTTTGTTAACAGCTCAGAGTCGGCAGAAATCTTATGCAGACAACCGTGACGACCGCTTGAGTTCGAGGTTGGTGACCATATGCTAATGAAGGTGTCCCCTACTCTAGGTGTCTTTTGTTTTGGGAAGAGCGGCAAACTGAGTCTGAGGTATATCGGGCCGTTTGAGATTTTGGAACGAGTGGGCGATCTGGCCTATCGTCTGGCGTTACCACCAGCTTTGAGTCGGATTCATAATGTGTTTTATGTCTCCCAGTTGAGGAAGTATGTTGTTGATCCGAGCTACATACTTTAGTTCAAATAGATCGAGTTAGCGGATGATCATTCTTACGAGGAACATCCCGTGCAGATACTTGATATGAGGATCAAACAATTTAGGAAAAAGATGATTCCCCTACTGAAGGTTCAGTGGTCACGACACGGAGTCGAGGAGTCTATGTGGGATACCGAGAGCATCATGTGAGAGAGGTATCCCGAGTTGTTTACCCCTTAGTTTTGAGGACGAAACTCCTTTTATGGTGGGAGTATGTAATAGCGACAATAATTTCTTATCTATTGTTGTATTATTCGGATAATTCGAGTATCGTTGTAATCATGTTACATTTAGTGTAATGATTATTGATGTTGGGTTATATCAGAATAGAATTAATTATAATTGCCATTCGCATTGTGGTTGATTTCTAGACGTTGTGTAGATTGTTACATTTTTGGCTAAGTTTTCTGTATTTAACATACGCTAGGGGATTAGTTTAACGTACGATATGACCGTGGCCTTACGTACGTAATGGAGGATGTATTACGTACATAATGCATAGAATCTGATTTGATCTCAACTTTCGGCATGGGGGACCATGCAAGATTTGGATAATGAGGTCTTTCGAGGCACCCAAGTTGACTTACATTACGTACGTAATGCTCATGCTATAACGTACGTAGTGAGATAGGTGTTGTGAGGCAGTAGCCTCTAGAGGATTATTACGTATGTAACACCTTGTGTGTATCATACGTAAAGTGACTAACGTACGTTTGCTTTGTGCTATACGTACGTAATGGATTGTACAATTTATAAAAAAACAGGTTAGTCTTTCATTTTGCACGATCCAAACTCGACTTCTTCTCCAAGTTGTCATCCCTCTACCTCCCTAGATCGATTATATCCTATTCCAACTTGTCTTTGAGCCTTCCATCTTGTATTAGATTTGCACATTCTGGATTTAAGCCTAGAGATTAAGGATTGGAGGTTGTTCTTGAAGTATTTTAGAGTTGTTCTTCCTTCTCAAAGGTTGGTTGTCTTAACTTGTATTAATTCCGATAATGTTATGGATTACTTTCATTTATGGTTAATCAAGCAAATATATCAAGTTAGTCATTAGAATCATGAAAAACTAAATAAGAACATGATAATATTGATGATAACTCTTCTTGAATAATTGAAATGTTGAAAGATAACATGACTGTTATTGATCTTTAGAAAGATATGATTATGAACATTTAGATTAATACATCCTTCATAGATTAGATATTGTTAGGTGATATAATCATGTTGTAGAAAGGGTTTTCACGAATTATGAGATGATCATCACAAATTTTGATATATTCAAGTAGAACTTAATGAATTGTTGTATAACCCTTGTGATTTTGTTGTGTTCAAATAGACTCGATCAAATTGTTGTCCTAGAATGTTGTTTTTGTCCTAAAAGAAGGGTTTTGATGAAATAAGATTGCATTATTAACACAAGGCGATTAATTGGTATTATTCTTGTTATATTATTGGTTGATAGAACTTCATAACTTATTAAGAACTTGATGAAGGTGACAATTCGGTCATAGGAACGAATTGTGGAATTATAGAAGTTCTTGAATTAGAACCATAATATTTTGTTGAGATAGTCGAACCATTCAGATTGATTTACAGATGTCGCTTCCGACGAAGTTGATATAGATGATTGTATGAATGTGTTATTGAATGAATTACATTTTATTCAAGATCGCTTGCTCGAGTGATTGTCGATTAGTCGAGGACATTGTTTGTCGTTCATTCGTTCGTTCGTTCATAGAAGGATTATCTCCATCTCGGAATTGAGGCAAGTTATCTTGCTTGGTTATAATGATGATTGAATTCTTGTACGTTATACCTTTTGTGTATATGTAATACTTTATGAATCTATGATTCATAACGTGGTATTATTCTTGATCGTGCTTATCGTTTTGTTATGAGATTGTATTCTCAAGTTTCATTACCTTCGTACCGTTGGTCTCGTTGATTATTGTTGTCACTTCGGTGAGCCTTTCTTGACTTTGGTTGGTTGTATGATTCATTGAGTTTCGTTTTCATGTTGTATCGTGACATATCTGGGATCATATCTACGTTTCGATTGGTTATTGTGTAGGATTTTTAGCCGGGCACATATAGTCATGCGTGGGTGTTTCCGCATTGCGCTGTGCACACGAGACGTAGTTCGTGAGGCTAATTAGGTACATTGTCCCACGTGTATTCTAGATTCCATATATGGGGTGGACATGTGCACTGACATATTTCCAGATCGGGCATACTGTGATATCCATCTTGAGCTATACTGATTGGTCACTCATATTCCATGTTTGATTGGTTATGATTGACGGTTTGTGATTGGTTGTTTATACGCCCGAGGGGTATGTTCAACAGTCATGTTGTCTCTTTGAGATCCAATATGTGAATTGTATAACTTCTTGATAATTTATTATCATGTATATCTGACCATCTGGTTTGGGCGAAATACTTGTATTGTATTTTAGGTCGAGGCAAGGGAAAGGTACGGGAAGAGCATGGTGATGGCGAAGGATTCGAAGGATACTAGTTCGAGGGGCCCAAGTAGGGGTGTATTTCAAACCGAACGTTCGTGAAAATTTTACGAAAATATTCAGTCAACGTTCAGTTGGTGTTCGATTCGGTCAAATTCGAACAGTTCGCGAACATGTTCATTACATACACGAACCGAACATGAACAAAATAATATATGTTCGTTAGTTCGCGAACAGTTCACGAACAAAGGTTTTTTTATATATTAATTAATAATTTTACAATAATTAATAAATATAATTAATAATTTTATAATAATTAGTAAATATATATACAAAATAAAACCTACCATTCCAAAATCCTTAATTTCTAAATCTATCTTCTCTTTTTATTTTATTAATTATTATTTCTTGCACTTTAGTTTTTTTTAGAACACAAATGAACAAACGAACGATCAAAACGAACCGAATAATCGAACGCTATCGAACACAAAATATGTGAAATTTTAACGAATCGAACACAAACAAGTGGTTTGCAATTTTATCGAATACGAACACGAACTGAACGAACCGAATCCTTAACGAGTGAACATTTGTTAAAGTCACCATTCGGATCGTTCGGTTCGAAATACACCCCTAGCCCCAAGTCTTTTGTTGTCTGGTTATGCTTTAACCATGTAATGTTATTTTTCACTACATTTGAACTATTGTCGGTTGTACTATTATTTTAGGTATATTCCATCTTCATATGGTTTATACTAATATTTGGATCCTGTGTATTCTGAGGCTAATAGCCGTACTATTTGAAGGCTCCTAATCGGAGTAATGATTATTGTATTGTGATTCGGTATCACGATAATATTATGTTTAATTTGTGTGTTGGTATTGCCTGGTGGTCCCAAAGTGGGGTCCACGGTACTGTAATGGCCGTCATATTCGGGGTGTTACAATTATTAATAATATTATAATAATAATAATAATATTAATAATAATAATATTACAGTCAAGTATAACTAAAACATCATATACAAAATAGGTTACGCAAATACAACATCATACTGATGACAAATAAAAAAAGAACTCAGTTGGCCAAATGCCAATTCCTCATATACTCCTCCAACATAGTCGTAGTTTCCGTCGTCTGGTCTAGAGGAAGACCTCTAATACAGTGCTGAGTAATGTCGGTCAATCAACTCACCCGCTGTTAAAAGATATTAACAATATCCAATAAATGTAATGTATGATGAAATGAAACATAGTGTAAATTATAAAATAATTATTAAACAACATACGTAGTCGCTGATTGAACGAGATGGAATCACCAATCCAGCTGCAACACTGTCGTTCAGTAGCCAAGGGTGTGAATAAAAATAATAATACAACTTAAGGTAGTCATCCGCTCATGCAGCGTGATCATGTGTAGCATCCTGATAGTCAGCAAGAATAAGCCTGTATGTGCCCACAAACATCACCCAAGCATCAGATGACATCCGAGTGGGATAGCCGACCCTATATAATATGCTCGTCCATGACCTTACCGCATTTTCCGGTCTGGTGATCGGGAACGGGATGGTCTGCACATAACCGAGCTGCCATAACACTCGACCAGACATGTTTGGCTCAATAATATCTCGATACCATATCCAGACGATGAATGTGGTCGTCACGACATCCCTCACTGGATCAAGGCCATAGGCAACCACTCTACCTGTGTTGCATATAATCAAACAATTAGACAAGTTACATTGAACTGGATTATTTTTATTATTACAAGGAATTGTTATACCTCTGTCGCAATCAGCTAATCAATGTGGCCACGCGAAGACAGGAGTCGGTGCTCGTCCTTACCCTCCACCTGGACACTCCACATACAAGCTCGAGGCTGCATGGGCTCAACAATCATCGTGCGACAACCCAGTCCCACTAATCCGTCGAACCATACCTGGTGACATCTGAGCGCCACTGACTCAAATTCTGGCAAGCAACAGTCATACTGTGACACTTCAGCAAACCTCTCATCTTCCCCATCCAGCTACGTGACGCGACATGCCCACCAGAACTCGGGATAATGCTGCCATAAAAGGGACACCAGGCATCTCCTCCATAACGATCCAAGCTGTGTCATCCTCTGGCCTACATCGTTTACTACTGCTCGACCCAGAAGTGACAAATCTCCCACCTCTTCCCTTCCGGACCAGACACACAACGAACGAGGAGTCATCATCACCACCCTCGTACAAGTCCTGATCATCGTCCTGGTCATGCGAATAAAATGCGCTACAATCATACTCTACATCCTCATCACCAACGTCACCTGAAGCTACGTAACCCATACGCTTCGCCTCCCGCTGTCTCCGAAAGGAAGCATCAATACCACGAACTCTGGTTTGATGCGGTCCAGACTCTAACATCTCTCTGACTAGCGGCATAGATTTTCTCGCGCCTCTTCTCATCTGCATTTAGCATAATGCAACTAATGAGTAATTATAATACCAACACTAATAAGACATTAATTATTTTAATTAATTATTATTTTAATTTATAATATTTATTTATTATAATACTTATAATAATTATAATTATGTATAATAATTATTATTGATTCTAATAATAATTTTATCACAATTATAGCTATAATGATTATTAATTATTTATTATAAATATTAAAAAATGGTGGGCGTCTACAAATTCTGCCTGCGCCACGGTCAAAGCGTCCATGGCGGACTCCCGGACCATGGTTAAGCATCTACAGATTCCGCCCAACCACGGATTGGGCGTCTGACAATCCCGCCCCGACCACTGAATGGGCGTCTGGTGATCCCGTCCCAACCTTAGGCGAGACGTCTGGCCTAGACGCCTAAACCATGGGCCGGGCCCATGGTTTAGGCGGATTTTTTGGATGCACGCGACAGAAAAAATTACGGGTACTTACAGGTGCTTTTCCTTTGCCCAACATGGTTCTGCGGCGGTGGCGCGGCGGCGGCATGGAGAGAGTAGTGAGAGATAGAAGTGAGGTAGAGAGAGTAGTGAGAGATAGAAGTGAGGTATAGAGAGAGTAGTGAGAGAGTAGTGAGGTAGAGAGAGTGAGATTTTATTAAAAGGGCAAAATTATAAATTTTAGGGACGATACTTAGTAATTAGGGGCGATATTTAGTAATCGAGTATTATATTTGGGTATTTTGAGAATTCGGTCAAATAAACTCGGTTCCTAGCACACTCAATTGAATCACCAATCTGATGTAGGTCGGAGAGGGATAGATGAGCTCACACATTCCCAGAGAGGGGCTTCTCATAAAGAAGGTTCGACCTAAGTCTATATTCGAAGCTCACAATCAATAGACATCTGCATCATCAAGTTGACGACATAAGAAGTGCCCTCGATATACCTCACAAAAGTGGTTCGAATAGGAGAAAGTACCTAGAAAGTAGTATTGAGGGAAAGCCAACGGCACCCATATCCCTAAAAATCAGGAATCTCCCTCAATCAAAGGAACAATCTTAGGAAATTGGCTTCCCCCTTCTCTATAAATAGGAGTGAGCCTACCCACTTTCAAGTACTTTTCGATCACAAAAAAATATACAATACTCTATCAGATTTCTCCCAGATTCTTATTTGACTTGAGCTTCGGAAAGTTTACGTCAGGACCATCCCCGACATCTGTTGCAGGAAGTCCGATGATTTTTCATCTCGGGCCTTGGGAGCAGTCTGATTCTTGATGACCGATCAGATCGGATACATCAGGCGTGGAACATATTCCAACATCAATGACTTATATCACGTACCAAAGGGTAGCCCTGACCCAGTGCTGGTAGTGCAACCGCACTAGGCTCACTAGAGTCTAGGGTCCCCCAAAAAAATGACGCCTCTTTTAACATATATATATATATATATATATATATATAATAGATACATCTGATGATTGAATGTCCTACTTTTGTACGCTACTACGACAAGTGAGTTTTTCATACTTATTACAGTTCAATAAATGGTGCTTATAATTGTTGAAGACATTTCTCTTTTATTTTAAATGGTTATCTTCCTGATTGGGCTTTTATATTATATTTATGAATTTGGAAAAATTTATCCTTGTATATAAATTATTTGCTGTTGAAAACTATAGTAGATGAAAAAGACATTATAAGAGTTGTATACCAAATAAATGATTAACAGACTAAAATAAATATAAAAAAAGCCCCAAAAATTTCTAGCATCGAGTCTACAAAATCTCAGGGCCGGCCCCGCGCGTAACCGAGGAGCACCTAGCAAGATGCCCATCGTGCTATATTTACACTTGTCATACTTATATTACACTGAACATACTTCTATTACATCCAAAAACGACATATACTATTTCTCTCTAAATAAGGCAAAATGAATATTTTACTAGGTGCTTCTAATGTGCCCTAAAATTTGCCATCATTCTACCTTTCCAAACAACTGGGTA
Organism: Orobanche coerulescens; assembly: GCA_033398695.1. Taxonomy (NCBI): domain Eukaryota; kingdom Viridiplantae; phylum Streptophyta; class Magnoliopsida; order Lamiales; family Orobanchaceae; genus Orobanche; species Orobanche coerulescens. The sequence continues at coordinate 145,629,346 of CM065809.1, read as the reverse complement.
GCCAACTTCTTGGCCACCGGGGTGGAGGTCAAGGGTTCAATCCTTGCCTCCATCTAAACAAAAAATCATCTCCGTGATATATGCATTCAGATAAAATCTTAGACGGACCTCATACTGAATATTATCCGTGTGAGTTCGATTTGGTGGAGGACTTCACGTTATCTTTACCCGGGAGGACCTGGTTGTACGTCAGCAAAACTCGAAAAAATACTGGTCAGTTCATGCATATTTCGGGATTTACCTAAGAGACAATACTGAGAAGATGAAGTTGTCGTTTTCAAATATAGTTATTAGGTGTAAATCTAGAAATTGAGTTATATAAAAAAAAAATCGATGGTACCTTTCCCAAACTAAAGTGTACACCGACACCGTTCTATTTTCCATATATATAAATATAAATATGGTATGTATGTATATATGTTTCTATATATAAAAAATATATTACCTCTGTTCTACTATAATTACAACATCTGGATTTTCACGCTTGCCAATGACCAACTTTAAATATGAATATCTTTAGTTATTTATTTTTAAAAATTATAAAAATTTGATATTTTGAAAATATATTTTATGGTGAATCTAACAAGATCTCACATGACTATATGAATTACAAAAGATGGTCAAAAGATAGTATGTGAATAGTGTAATAGTCAACACGTTGCAATAATTATCTGTCTGGGGCAGGAGCGTGTGAATATAAATATTATTCCTAGTAATGTATATTTCATCCGTCTGTTTTAGCAAGAACAGAAATAATCTACCAGGAAAAAAAATGGAAAACAACAACCCACAGCAAAGCGCCGCCGGGGCGTACCCACCTCAAGCCAGCGGCTATCCGCCGCAGCCGCTGTACCAGCACCTTCTCCATCAGCAGCAGCAACAGCTCCAGATGTTCTGGAATTGCCAGCGCCAGGAGATCGAGCAGGTGAACGATTTCAAAAACCACCAGCTCCCATTGGCTCGGATTAAGAAGATCATGAAAGCCGACGAGGATGTGCGCATGATATCGGCGGAGGCGCCGATTCTTTTTGCCAAGGCGTGCGAGCTGTTTATTCTCGAGCTGACGATCCGGTCGTGGCTCCACGCCGAGGAGAACAAGCGCCGCACGCTTCAGAAGAACGACATAGCCGCTGCGATTACGCGCACGGATATATTTGATTTCCTGGTGGACATTGTGCCGAGGGATGAGATCAAGGATGAGGCAGCGGCTCTGGGGGGAACTGTGTGTGCCCCGGCGGCGGCGACGGCTGGGGTGACGGGGGTTCCGTACTATTTTCCTTCCATGGGACAGCCTATGATTGGGCGTCCCGCGGTTCCAGCGGTGGATCCGGGTGTTTACATGCAGGCAGCGCCGTCGCAGGCGTGGCAGTCAGTGTGGCAGACATCAGCGGACGATTGTTCTTATGCGAGTGGTGGGGGTGGCAGCAGTACTCAGGGAAATCTCGACGGACAAGGGTAATTCTGTTTTTATACTATTTTAATTTACTCCTGTTTTTCTTTGTCGTGCTTCTTTACCCAGATCTGTTGAGATTTTTTTTTCTCTTTGTTTCTGATTGACCTTGTTTATGATTTGTGGCTGTCGGTAATGTGGGTTAGTACATTATGCTTCTTAGTGTGTACCTTAGTGTTATCAGGATAAGAATAATATTCTGTCGTATATGGAGCCATCTTTTGATGATCAATGTCTAAGTTTGATCTTTGCTCAACATGAAATGGGTGAAATGGGTGTCTTTTAGGTGAAATGGGTGTATGTTTACTCTACTCTTCCGGTCATTTTCTCGCGCTTGCTTTTCGTAACAATGGAGCAACATGGTATTCATTTTTAAGGAAGTTCTATGTCTTTAAATTTTATCAAATAAATATTCTACGTACGCGTGTTAGAGTTGTATAAACACATAAATGGCAATCACCACTAACGAAGATGTCACTGGTTAATGCGCCAATCATGTAAATTATGTATCTCATCTCTCTCAGAACCGAGACAAGTTATCGACACATGGACATTAGAGTTATTGAATAGATGATAATTTTCGCTATCACGTATCTCAGAATTAGGACATTGTGCATAAAACCAAGAGAGCCTGTTGACACGCAGATGTGGACATCATAGTAAATGAACAAATGATTTGCCAAGATTCCCATCTACAGAATTTGGAGAGAGAGTTTGTCATATTTAACTGTTGTCTCATAAATATAGTGATTTTGTTTCTTTATATTTATTTTGTTCCGTCCAGGATATGTGCGTATTCTCAAACTTCGGGATATGAACGTGATAATGTTCGGTTATGTAATTAAGTAATAGTTGAAGAAGTACTGATAGCTGGTCCCTCAATTGATATGTTGCGACTGGTAATGTGACTGCTTTTGTGTTTACAAGGATTCATGGTGCATAACATATCAAGACTATTGTTGGGGTGTTTAGTTTCCTATCCCAATATAATTTGTGTTTAAGGTTCTGTAGTGTCTTTTCACTTACTAAGGCATGTGGAGGGTTACACGTCTTCTTTATGGCTTTCATCTCTGTTGGTATTCAGCAGCTTTCTCTTGCCAACCTCATTCAACGAGGGAAAATACAAGTTGTCTTCGGTATATAGATCAGCATGGACTACTTCTCTCGTTGTCAATTGGTTTTGCGATGAAAACTCAAAACCTAATACTGGAGAACCTCGATAAATTAATGACCTCGATTAAAATATAATAGATATTTTGTCATTCAAAACATCATTTCTCGTGGCTATCTTGTTTCACCATCTCTATGCCACCAAGCGCTGCTTTGATTTTGTCTCCGTGTTAGCCAGTTCAATGTTCGGTATATCATCTGTTTTAACTAATCCTCCTTCGTTCCTCTGATCCAACAAAAAATGAGTTGTATGGTAAAATTTGCAATACACATCAGACATAATGGTTTGAGTACGTCTTCTGTGAGACCTATGGTCTTATTGTGAGACCGATTCCTAAAATTGAATAATATAAGAATCTTGAAATACTAAAAGAAATGAACCCTAATAAAAATAAAAAACAAAAAAAGGAAATCCTGAAAAACTGAAAAACCCTGAAAATCAAAAGAACTAAACCCCCACTAAAATTGAAAAAATAAATATAAACATAAAAATTTAGGCTCCGTCTATTCGGTGGGACGGTCTGATAAAATGTTTAAGGTGATTGGTGGGAATGTTTCCTTGACTTTTATTTCCGGAAAAGATACTGGTTTAGTAAATGGATGCTTTGCTTAACAATTAGATTTCCACGTATGATGGTGGCGAATAGATATTGTCTTGTAAGTGATAGGAGGAACTTCCATCCGGAAAGTGGTAGTTGCAAAGAAGATTGTCGAGAACAAATTCTGTTTGTATTGATGATTATCTTAGACTATAAAGGCAGGGTTTTGCTACAGTATTTGGATGGGGATTGTAAAACACTACACCCGTTCCATAATAGATGGAACGGAGAGAGTTCATACAATTCATAGATGGGGATTGTAAAACACTACACCTGTTCCATAATAGATGGAACAGAGAGAGTTCATACAATTCATTCTGTAACTTCGACTCTTAGTATTTGTAATCATGTATTAGTAAATATGATAAAAAAAATATATATTGAGACAGATCCATATGTTACTAACATTTGATTTTATATCAGGTGAACAAAGTACGATCAAATATTATGAATAGTGTGAAATGGTAAAATGTTGCATTAATAGTGGAGAGATGGAATGCCGAACATTCCTTGATTAGGTAATTTTTGTTTGTATAAAAATGTTTTTCATTTAAAATGAAAAGTTGATTGGAGGATCTTGATTATATCTATCACCATATGTGCTGTTGCAAATATAGAACTATATTATATCGTACATTACTGATAATAGCATCATGTGTAACGTATTATAGCATAGTGGTACATATACTTTTCTTTTGCTTCCTTCTTTTCGAATCAACACCCCATTTTCTTGAAATAGTATAATTGCAGATGCCTAGTTATGACATTCTTGTTTCTGCAGCGGAGAGAGCGGCAACGGATGGTGACGGACTTGCTGATGCAGCACGGAAATTTGCTTTTTTCATCAGCAACTGGGATTCGTAGCGAATTTATCCATATGGTTTTCGGCAGTAGTGACTCCCATGCTTCTTTCTGTATAATTGTATAAAAACACACTTCATGTGGAAATTACATATCTCAACCATGTGCAGTCATGCTTTCCTTTGAACAATACACTCGAGATAGTTTTTTTCTGAAATAACCTTGAACGAACAAGTTCCTTTTACATATATTATTATCATTGTCGAATTGAATAGTGATAAGAGTATGGTTGGAGTACTTGTCAAGTTGTCATAATCTATTTTAGAGTCCAAAATGGAGCATAGCTTGGGATGGTTTAAGACCCGTGAAAACTTTGGGTTTGGTGTGTTCAATAATTTGAGATTTTTTGGGATCGCCACAAAAAATGACGTTAAAAAGCGTCACATGTTAGGTAATGTAGGGCTGCAAATGAGTTGAGCCTAATCGAATTGAGTTTTGGCCTTAACGAGCTCGCTTGTTACTATTCACTGGAGCTCGAGCTTGAGCAATATTCTCGAGCGCTTGTGAGCATAGTTTTTATATTTTTTTTTACTTTTTATTTTGTTAAAAATAATAAAAAAATGTCTATTTAATAAATAAATTTTTATGATTATTAAATAATTAAACTATTATGGATATTTATATATATAATAAAAGGATAGTTGCATTTTAATAAAACTATTTCAAAAATCTATTGGGTCTCGGCCCAAAAATCATTTACGATAAAACATCCGTAAAATATTCATTTCGAAAAGTATTATTTTCAAATGCTCAAAAACAGTTCATATATCTCAGAATTAATTAACATGACTACATGTTCTTCTTAACCATTCCCAACATTCCTCCCAAATGCACAACCCCGTTTCCAAAATTTAACCGACATATTGATTTCCAAAATCATAACTTCTCAAGATCATCAATCATGTCCCAACTTTGTCACCTCATACTGTAACGCATAACATCTTTCTGAATCTCAAAGCATATCAACTTAGAATGGCAATAAATCTTAATGCAATTCAAAAATCCAAATACTTACAGATCGTGAAGCCGACGATTCCCCGTGATACTGGCACATGTCTCGACTCTAGAAAATACTCGACACAGATATTTTCAAAATACACATTTTGCAAACACAGTTCAACTCACAACACATCTCTATCCGAAGAAATACGTTAATACCATTTGGAAAAGTTACAACAACCCCAGTACCACACTGGTAAATCACACAACGCACAAGCCCGAGTGAACAACAAAAACTGACGGCTCTAATATTTGTCAATCGACAACTCGAATGACGCGACAAAAACACGACTCCACTCGACCCAACTGCCTAGGTTTTCTCAACTTAAGCTCTGATACCATATTCTGTAACACCCCCAGAGCCATCCAGGAATATTACAGCGCCGTGGGCCCCGAGATGGAACCCACAAGGCTGAAGGAAATTTTCGCAAACATTTACAAACGCCCAAGAGGCTAACGACGGTATTATCTATTTAAAACATTCGAAGACTTAAAACTCGTTTAACAAAAACCGTCATAAAATCTCATTTGAAACCACAAGGCCCGAAATGCCAAAGCTCAACAGTTTAAAAAAAACATACTTTCAGCTATTGCTTACACGTACCGACAGAATAGATTTAGAGAACGATTGCCAAAGTAACCTAAGTTACCAGATACCCAAAAGGCCATTTAAAAATACTCACGCAGCGGATAAAGACAAATAATTAAAATACTCTAACAGCGGAATACAACAACTGATCAGAAACTCAATAAACAAATACATGCCCTAGCCAGTATCCTCCGGGAAGCTCATCTCTTCACGACCGCTACAAGCTTGATAATCCAAGAACCTAAAAAGAAAGCCCACGACGGGGTCTGCCATAATATCCAACAATGATAACCATCACATCATGTCAATAATTACATATCAATGGAAATACTAAGTAAGAATACGACCAATGTAATCTTACCGTAGTAACTTTACGAAAACCCACGATTTGTATCCTTAACAACACATTAAGATAATACCGAAATATCTGTACGGTATCTCAACAATACCCAAGGTTCTCAAAACATTATCATAACTCGCGATACGGAAATTATACCAACTCTGGTCAATTCAATCCATCGGATAACGTCGACAATTCCTATACGATAATCGATTGTCCATCAAAGACAAGTACCAAGGAAATACGGAACATACCTCAAGATACGAAATACCATGACAATCATGTCAGTCTAATCCGAGATCAGATCAACACAATATACGGACATGGTCCTAACATAAGACCTACAAATGCACACTCATATGACAACGTCAATATGATCACAACAATAACGACAATGTATACTTATGGCAAACCCATAATATACATATGCACAGCAACAATACATGGCAATCCGATGATCCAGCGTTCACTGCCTAGATCCCCCGATGATCCCGTCAGACCAACCCGAGGTGGAAAACCCGTCCGATGATCCAGCGCACGCTAGCATAGATCCCCCGATGATCCCGTCGGACCAACACGAGGTGGACATATGACAACAATGCACAACTGCACAAAACAACAGTACACAATACACGACAACAACAATGCACAAATGCATGACAATAACGATACATGAATGTATCACGACATGATCAACACAAATGATAAAAATGATTAGAGTACTTGCCCCGAGTCCTTCGAGAACGATCTCAATGTCTAAACCATCACGAACCATTATCCTCAATACTCGACGGTCCAAATTATCACGGATTGCAGATAATTCATATCTTCGTCTTTATCACAATATATCGTCGATATACAAGTATACCAATAACAAAAGTAAATCATATATATTATGATTTAGATTCTCAAAACTCGAATACGATTTATAATCCCAAATCTCCTGTGATTACGATTATAAACATTGCTATACCAATTATGTTGACTCAAAAAGTATTTTGATGATAATTTCATTCAAAACATTTAATAAAATCAATCTCAGTACGTTGTTATATTGAAGGAGCAAAATGGACTTAGCGCACGCTAGCTATACCAGAGTAGCGCACGCTATCAAGGAAAACATATTCGGCCTAGTAAGTCAGCTGCAGTCCAGTGAAGTTACCTGATGGATAGCGCACGCAAGATCTTCAACAGTTAGCGCACGCTAAATTACTACAGTTAGCGCACGCTATACAACAATGTTAACGCACGCTATTGCATCCTCAGTCGGAGGACAGTAAGATCTGGAAAGAAAAAGGAAAAGAACTTGCGCACGCTAAGGACAATTATTTATGTACGCTAATACAAGGACTTAGCACACGTTATTCTTCATTACTTGCGCACGCTACCGGATATCATGGTTAGTAGTCCAGTAGCTACTGGACTCAAAATAAGAAGACCTTTACGTACGCTACATGTGGTAACGTCGCATCAAGAAAACATTTAGCGCACGCTACGGTATATTATTAGCACAAGCTAAATCAGTCAACAGCTTACCGTTGGAGTTTCTACCGTTGGAAAAGCAGGAGTCAATGAAGATCCGTGAAATCTGGAAAAGCTGGAATTAATTAATACTAGCGCACGCTATGCATGATTGCTAGCGCACGCTAAGTTCAAATTTAGCCATTGGACAAAGAGACGTTGGGGAGACAAACCAACAATTTCAAAGTCAAGATTGAAGACTTGTTGACCACCCGATAACGCACGCTACGAATACATGACTAGCGCACGCTAGCCATACAATTTTACCGTTGGAACAGTTTTGTGACCGTTCAGGAAAGCCAAAGTCAGAATCATTTGCGCACGCTAGAAGGCATTATTAGCGCACGCTAATAATACGAATTTCAGTATTTGAAGAATGGCTTTCACCTATAAATACCCATAGGACTTGGGTATCATACACACAACTTCAAGCATACAAGCATACAAGCATACAAGCAATCAAAGCATACTTGAGCTCAGTTTCATATCTTTTATTGCATTTTAAGTTGTGATAAGAGAGATACAAAGAGTGATATATCTTGTAATATTTATTATACTTTGTATTCTTTCATTTGATTGTAAGTGTTGCATCACTTACACTTGAGCGTAAGAGAAACGAATCAAGAGTCACTAATCCGGTGTTATTAGGATCTTTGATCCGGCATTGTTAGGACTATACTCCCATATTCGTATAGTGAGGATTATCTAGTTCCTATAGAACACTATACAAAAGTTTATATTGAGAGAGAGGTTGAGCTTGGACCGATAGAAGACAAGCGGTTGTAACGGTTGTGTACTCGGACCGATCGAAGACGAGTCAAGTTTGTGGTTGTTCTTGAGCCAATAGAAAAAGGAAGTCAGAGAGAGGACGTAGACAAGTTGCCGAACCTCTATAAATATTTGAGTCTTTATTTTCGGCACTATTGTTCCATTTATTCGCAAGAAATTTCGTTATTCCGCATTACCACTATTCAAACCCCCTTCTATCTTTGAGTCTTTATTTTCGGCACTATTTTTTCATTTATTCACAAGAAATTTCGTTATTCCGCATTACCACTATTCAACCCCCCTTCTAGTGGTAAATTTATCTCTTCAGTTGGTATCGGAGCGGGTCTCTTTTTAAAGGTTTAACCACCTAAGGGAAAAAGATTCGCAAATGGCACTTCTTGGCCAAATCGAAGGAAATGCTCTCAACCGCCCTCCCTTCTTCGACGGTTCCAATTTCATGACATGGAAAAAGAAAATGGCTATCTTCGTTCAAGCCTACGATATTGAAATTTGGAAAGTTATTGCTCTTGGTCCTCAGCTTGCTAAGAAAGAGGATGGATCATTGAAAAAGATCGACGAATTCAATGACGAGGATTGGAGGAACACACACGTCAACTCACGAGCTACTCAACTCCTCTATTGCGCTCTTAATCCCGAAGAACTCAATAGGATATTGTCCTACGAAAGCGCAAAGGAAATTTGGTAAATTCTCGAAGTCACTCATGAGGGAACCACCCAAGTCAAGGAGACCAAAATCAACATGCTACTCCATGACTACGAACTTTTCTCCATGAAAGACGAGGAAACGATCACAAATATGTTGGATCGATTTTCGGCTATAACCAATGGTCTTGCATCTTTCGAAAAGCCTATATCGAGCAGCGACAAAGCCAAGAAAATTCTTCGATCGTTGCCATGAGAATGGGACGCTACGGTCACCGCAATCATGGAGTCCAAAGATCTCAACAAGCTCGAATTTAGTGCCCTCATCGGGTCACTCATCAATTATGAGATCGTTCTCAAGTCTAGAGGCACCAAACCAAAGCCTCGGGAAAGAGTAGTCGCATTCAATGTTGATAGCGATGTTGAGGAAGATGTTCCCGAAGATGAAGACGGCGAGGAACTTGCTCTCTACGCCAAGAACTTTAGAAGGTATAAAAGCCTAATTCAAAAGTGGCGAAGTTTTCTTGGTCGGGATGGCAAACCGGAGCAAAAGAAGAGTGGCTATACTCCTATAAAGAAGTTCGACAATAATTGTCGGAAATGTGGTCAAGCCGGTCACTATGCCAAAGAATGCCGAGGATCCTCTTCAAAGCCTCAAATGGAAAAATTCAAAAAGAAGGAGGTCCTAATCGCTTCTTGGAGTGATGACGAGGAGGAGATTGAAAGATCTCTAGACGCGAACCTCGCATTCATGGCACTCGACTCCAAAAGCAATATCGAGGTAAGTTCTAAACTCAATGATGACGAATATGATTCTTTTGATTTTTGTGATTCACAAGAAGTTCATCATGATGATGAGTTATTAAGTGCGTTTGAATCCTTGAACACGGAGTATGACGAAATGGTTAAATTAAATATATCTTTAAAGAGAAAAATAAAATCTCTAGAACTCGAAAATTCCTCCCTTCAAAACAAAGGCAAAACTATTGAGATCCACCATACTTTACTTTATGCCTTGAAAAGGAGAATATTTTGAAAATCGAGTTGACGAAAACTCAAAAGGAGCTAAAATATATTTTGAACAAATTTACTCTAGGAAACGAGAAATTCGAAAGGCTTCTATCTATTCAAAAATCCCCATTGCTAAAACACGGTCTTGGTTTCGATCCGTTGAAAAAGGAACAATCTCTTATCAACCTTGACAAAATAAAGAAAATCGAAACCGAGAACTCAAAAGATCCTTTCAAACGAGTTCATGATGTTAATGTTCATTCAAAGTTGAGAACCACCAAGGTTAAACAAATATGGGTACCTAAAGGGACAATTGTTCCAAATGCTATAAGCATAGTTAACTTTGGAGGACCCAAACGGGCTTGGGTACCGAAACAACCGAGAAATTCTATTTTTGTAGGTACCGGCACCAAGGAAAAGCAAGTGGTACATTGATAGTGGATGCTCAAGGCACATGTGCGGCTCCGAGGACTTATTTGAAGACCTCGAATATCAAGAACAAGGATATGTGACCTTTGGGGATAATCAAAAGGGAAAAATCAAAGGCATCGGCAAAGTCGGTAAGGAACCTTCTCCCTCTATCAACAAATTATTGTTTGTTGAAGGTTTGCATCATAATCTTCTTAGCGTTTCGGAACTTTGCGATGAAGGTTTTAAAATTCTCTTTGAGCAAACGCATTGCACGGCATTTAGAAATAATAAAATTGCATTCATCGGTTTGAGATGTGGAAACATCTATATTGTTGATCTTAATGATAAAAGTTCATTCAATGAAAAATGTCTTATTACTTTGGATGATAATGCATATTTATGGCATTGAAAATTGGGGCATACTTCTCTACCTATCATTTCTATTTTATCTAGACACGACCTTGTTCGTGGATTGCCCAAACTCAAGTTTGATAGAAAGCATTTGTGTGAATCATGCATAAAAGGGAAACACACTGAGAATCTTTTAAACCAAAATTCGAGGTTTCCACTAGTCGCGTTCTTGAACTTGTGCATATGGATTTGATTGGACCATCTAGACATGTTAGTTTAAATGGTAAGCTTTACACTTTGGTTATCGTTGATGATTTCTCTCGATTTACTTGGGTTAGATTTTTAGCGCATAAGGATGATGCATTTTCCGAGTTTTCTAAATGGTGTCGTTTGGTATCAAATGAGAAAAATCTCTCCATAATCTCTATTCGCACCGATCACGGAGATGAATTTGATTGCACTCCGTTTGAACTCCTATGTGATAAATACGGGATTAACCATAACTTTTCGGCTCCTAGAACGCCTCAACAAAATGGAGTTGTTGAAAGGAAAAACCGATCTTTGGAAAAAATATCGAGGACTATGCTTAATGAATACTCTCTTCCACGATACTTTTGGGCCGAAGCAATCTTTACGGCATGCTATGTGATTAACCGGGTTCATGTTCGTAGAACTCATCTTAAAACCCCGTATGAATTATGGAAGGGCAAAAAGCCCAATATAGCGTATTTTCATCCTTTTGGTTGCAATGTATTTATTTTAAACAATGGTAAGGATAACTTGGGCAAGTTTGATGCTAAATCCGACTCCGGAATATTTCTTGGTTATTGTACAAATAGCAAAGCATATCGCATTTATAATATTAGAACGAATAAAGTTGAAGAATCCATTCATGTTAAATTCAATGATATGATCTCACCCCCGAGAAAGGTAGAATATTTTGATGATGCAGGTACTTTTCCGGATCCCTCACCCGAAGTGAAGAAAATTTCGGAAATCAAAATGAACACAATCGGTGATTTACCGAAAGATTGGAGGCACATCAAAGACCATCCAAAGGATCTCGTGATTGGAAACATTGAATACGGTGTTCAAACTCGAAGGAGAACCACCGAATTTATGGCTCATTGTGCTTTTGTATCCGAAATAGTTCCCAAGAATATATCCAAATCTCTCGATGATGAAAGTTGGGTGATGGCAATGCAAGAGGAGCTTGTACAATTCATGCACAATAATGTATGAAATTTAGTTCCCGCTCCTAAAGATAAAACAATTATCGGAACTAAATGGGTGCATAAAATTAAGAGTGACGAAGACGGTTATCCAATTCGAAATAAATCTCATTTGGTCGCCCAAGGGTATAATCAAGAGGAAGGTCTTGATTATGAAGAAAGTTTTGCTCCCGTGGCTCGACTCGAAGCCATTCGCTTGTTATGTGCATTTGCCGCCCACAAAAAGATCAAACTATTTCAAATGGATGTGAAAAGTGCATTCTTGAATGGCTACATTCAAGAAGAAGTCTACGTCAAGCAACCTCCCGGTTTTGAAGATCATCAATTTCCGAATCATGTCTACAAGATCAACAAGGCACTCTACGGGTTGAAGCAAGCACCCCGAGCATGGTATGATCGTTTAAGCCAATTTTTAATTACAAATGATTATAAAAGAGGCAAAGTCGATAATACTTTGTTTGTGAAAATATTGAATGATGATATACTTGTTTGCCAAATCTACGTTGATGACATTGTATTTGGAGCTACTAATGAATCTTTGTGCCAAGATTTCTCTAATCTTATGAAAGGAGAGTTCGAGATGAGTATGATGGGAGAATTAACATTCTTCCTCGGGCTTCAAATCAAGAAATGCGAAGATGGAATCTTTATCCATCAAATGAAGTACTCAAACGACCTCCTCAAGAAATTCAAAATGGAAAGTAGCAAGGTGATATCTACGCCAATGTCTTCATCATTGAAGCTTTAAAAAGATGAAAATGGCAAATCCGTAGATCAAAATTTATATCGAGGTATGATCGGATCTTTGTTATATTTGACTGCATCTAGGCCAGACATAATTTTTGCTACATGTTTATGTGCTCGATTCCAAGCTAATCCCAAGGAATCATATTTAACTGCTTGTAAACGCATTTTTCGCTACTTGAAAGGGACTATCGGACTAGGTCTATGGTACCCTTCTTGCTTGGATTTTAATTTAATTGCATATAGTGACGCCGATTTCGGCGGATGTAAAATTGACAAAAAGAGTACTAGTGGTACTTATCATTTTATTGGATCATGCTTAATATCTTGGGAAAGTAAAAAGCAAACCAGTGTAGCATTGTCTATAGCTGAGGCCGAATATGTCGCTGCAGGGAGCGCCTGTGCTCAGGTGTTATGGATTAAAAATCAACTCCGCGACTACGGCATATATTTTGAAAATACCCCTACTCTATGTGATAATACCAGTGCGATTAATCTGAGTAAAAATCCTGTGTTGCATAGTAGAACTAAGCATATAGACATTAGACATCATTTTCTACGCGATAATGTTCAGAAGAAAGATATTTGTTTAATTTTTGTCGGGACAAAGGACCAACTTGCTGATATTTTTACTAAACCTCTTCCCGAAGAATCATTTAACTCTATTCGTTTACAACTTGGTATGGGACATATAGACAATTTTTGAAATAAGTTTTCTACTCAAGAAATCAATGTCCTTGATTCGCTTCATTCGCTAGCGTGCGCTAGCTTCATTTTCTTAACGCGCGCTAAATACCGCTTTCGATAGCGTACACTAATTGTCTCTGCCTTGCGTACGCTAATTAAAACCTTTCGTATTCCAAATCAGCTACTGGACAGTCCAGTAAGCTTCCTATTTTTACCTAACGTACGCTAACCTTATGTTTCTAGCGTACGCTAATTAAAAACCCAGTTGACTATATAAACTCCGTACGACCCAGAAACACTTTCATCTTTTCTTAACGTACGCAATAGCAAGAAAATCCCTTTCAGCAAAAAACCCTACCCGCAAAATTCGAACCACAACTTCCGATTTCTCCCTCAAATCTTCAAATTTCCTCAGAATCATGTCTAGCAAGGGACGTAAACCATGGAAAAAACCTACAAACGCCCTCGCAATACTGAATACGACGCGACCCGATTTGCCTCCTACGCCGCATCGAAGGTGTTCTTTGATATCCTTCCTCATGAGAATCTTACCGACTGCTACTTCTTTAATTTCAGCAGTCTTGAACGAGCAAAGGTCAGTATTCGTGAGTTTTTTGAAGCTTTAGGGATAGCCTGGTTTGTTGAATGCAAAGAAATCGTTTACCCTGCTTGTGTCCGCGAATTTTATGCCAATTTGCACTTGGGTGACGGTGGTGGTGGTCTTGTTTTGGGTAGTCTGGTGAAAGGTACAGTGGTGAAGATTTCCTCGGAAATACTTCACGAATTATTTGATTTATCGAAGGATGGTTATGATTGCGTTGGGAAATCTATTGCTGAAGAATCTCTTGTGTCCGAGAGAGATGTCGCTGACTTTCTATGCTCAAAAACGGTCATCGAGGTTACGGATGACGTTTTTGAAAATAATGATTTCAGAATTAACATTCGCTTGTTGTTGGCAGCACTAACCAAGTGCTTGATGTCGAAAGTTAATACCCAACACAAGCTAGTAGGCGTTGATAAAAATGTGGTGTATCGTGTGTTGAAGGACGACAGGGTGGACTTTACCGGTATTGTGCTGAACTGGATGAAGGCGGAAGGGGACTCATTTTGCTCAAACCATTACTTGTCGAGGACTCGGAAATCAGGGCTGCCTTTTGGCTCTATCCTCACGGTGATCTTCCGACACTTTCACGTCGACTTGTCTAGTGAGGCACCCGTTCCGGTGTCTCGAGGACACGAAATAAGCGACCTCACCCTCAAAGCTATGCATTATTTTGAAACATACAATAGAGGTTGGGTGTTGTTTCCGTATCTTCGAGAAGATGATCAAGTACCGAAGGGGACGCGAATGCCAACACCGGTCGAACATGTGATGCACCGAGGACCCCATACGCTTAGGGAGATGCAAACCGGAAAATTTGTTCGCCATCCGAAGATGAAAGGGAAGCGACCGATGCGAGACGCCGTCACAGAGGAAGAAGAGAGTGATCTTTACGCTCGGATGCGGAGCATCGAGACCTCTCAACTGGAAATTCGAGAGGATGTTCGGTCTCTTCGCACGGAAGTTGGGTCTCTTCGTTCGGAAGTCGGGGAAGTTCGTGGGTTGATCTCTGATTTTATCCGATTCACACATCCGTCGTTCCCATTCCCATCCTCCTCTTCCGATCATGCACATTAGAGTCTAGGAATTTGATGCTTGATTGTAGAAACTTATCATTCGAATGGTTTTTATGTTTCATGTCTTGAAATTTTATGTATTGCTTGAACTTTGTTTTAATGAAATTTGCATTCCGCTTCATTTGGTATTTGCTGTTTACGTGCATTGTTGTTTACGTGATTTCGTTTTGGTTCATGACATTTTGTTGGTATTATTTGTTAAAAATGCAACAATTCAGGGGGAGTTCCTTTTTGTTCATGTCAAAAAGGGGGGGAATACTCCAAAAACCGAAACGCACTAATATATCGTACAAGTTACCTTGATTCGAATCATTTAAAATGTTTTTGCAGGTATAAATTAAATGTTTTGACATCATCAAAAAGGGGGAGATTGTTGACTCAAAAAGTATTTTGATGATAATTTCATTCAAAACATTTAATAAAATCAATCTCAGCACGTTGTTATATTGAAGGAGCGAAATGGACTTAGCGCACGGTACCTATACCAGTGTAGCGCACGCTATCGAGGAAAAAATATTCAGCCTAGTAAGTGAGCTGCAGTCCAGTGAAGTTACCTGATGGATAATGCACGCAAGATCTTCAACAGTTAGCGCACGCTAAATTACTATAGTTCACGCACGCTATACAACAATGTTAACGCACGCTATTGCATCCTCAGTTAGAGGACAGTAAGGTCTGGAAAGAAAAAGGAAAAGAACTTGCGCACGCTAAGGACAATTATTTACGTACGCTAATACAAGGACTTAGCGCACGTTATTCTTCATTACTTGGGCACGCTACCGGATATCATGGTTAGTAGTCCAGTAGCTACTGGACTCAAAATAAGAAGACCTTTACGTACGCTACACAGGGTAACGTACGTTACTGAAGAAAACATTTAGCGCACGCTACGGTATATTATTAGCGCACGCTAAATCAATCAACAGTTTACCGTTGGAGTTTCTACCGTTGGAAAAGCAGGAGTCAATGAAGATCCGTGAAATCTGGAAAAGCTGGAATTAATTAATACTAGCGCACGCTGTGCATGGTTGCTAGTGCACGCTAAGTTCAAATTTAGCCGTTGGACAAAGAGACATTGGGGAGACAAACCAACAATTTCAAAGTCAAGATTGAAGACTTGTTGACCACCCGATAACGCACGCTACGAATACATGACTAGCACACGCTAGCCATACAATTTTACCGTTGGAACATTTTTGTGACCGTTCAGGAAAGCCAAAGTAAGAATCGTTTGTGCACGCTAGAAGGCATTATTAGCGCACACTAATAATACGAATTTCAGTATTTGAAGAATGGCTTTCACCTATAAATACCCATAGGACTTGGGTATCATACACACAACTTCAAGCATACAAGCATACAAGCAATCAAAGCATACTTGAGCTCAGTTTCATATCTTTTATTGCATTTTAAGTTGTGAGAAGAGAGATACAAAGAGTGATATATCTTGTAATATTTATTATACTTTGTATTCTTTCATTTGATTATAAGTGTTGCATCACTTACACTTGAGCGTAAGAGAAATGAATCAAGAGTCACTAATCCGGTGTTATTAGGATCTTTGATCCGGCATTGTTAGGATTATACTCCCATATTCGTATAGTGAGGATTATCTAGTTCCTATAGAACACTAGATATACAAAAGTTTATATTGAGAGGGAGGTTGAGCTTGGACCGATAGAAGATAAGCGGTTGTAACGGTTGTGTACTCGGACCGATCGAAGACGAGTCAAGTTTGTGGTTGTTCTTGAGCCAATAGAAAAATGAAGTCGGAGAGAGGACGTAGGCAAGTTGCCGAACCTCTATAAATCTTTGAGTCTTTATTTTCGGCACTATTTTTTCATTTATTCGCAAGAAATTTCGTTATTCCACATTACCACTATTCAACCCCCCTTCTAGTGGTAAATTTATCTCTACAAATTATACCCGAATGAAACGGAAACCATTCATTAAATACTATAAACTGAGCAAGTAATAACTTACCTCGATACCGATACAACGACGAGGAAGCTGTTACCAAATCCATTGCCGTCATCTACAAGTTCCTCGGTCCCGACCAAAGCAATTCACGAACATCCTCGAACTCGACCGCAACACACGATTATAATCACCGATCAATATTCTCAACCTAGTAATTCGATAAACAACAAGTTCGATAACAATCAACAATCGATAAAAATCAATTCACAAGGCCAACGGCTCAACAATATCTCGGTTAACCACAAGTCTGATCAAACCAACTTAAACGATCACTAATTCAGAACCACAACACGAAAATACTACACTTTCTACCTTCTTAGCGCACGTTAATCACTTAACGTAGCGTGCGCTAAGTTGCTCCCGTTAGCGCGCGCTAGGCAGTAAGCTTAGCATGCGCTAATACTGTACAGATGCATGTTTTTCAGATACCGATCAACATATGGCGATTATCAAGAACACTAAGTGATTCTAAACCATGTTCATAGCTATCAAAACAACGAAATCCGATATCCTTTAACATATAGGTAATCATTCAACTTATAATCCAAGTCCTATATCCATATATCATCTTCCTCAATCTCAACATCATGAAACATTAAGAACGTAACAACACTTCCATAATCTATCATTACAGGGAGTAATTATCAACAATAACATCAACATTCGAAACTGAGGAGAAGAATTAACCAACTAATCTCAAGAAGACGAATCAATACGATTCAAACCATACGAATCACATTAATATCATCATAATCTGGTAATCCATCTCATAATCATGCTTATCAACTTGTTTATGTAATAATCATCAACTCAAGAACATCAACATTCAATCCAAAACGAAATCCGAAGATGAAGAGTGATTACCTTTTTGAAGGAATGAATTGAATCCCAAGTTTGAATCCATTTCCAAGAATCGCCAATGATTTAAAGAACAAAGCTTTAATCCATGATTTCCATCTTTAATCTTGTTAAAGAGGATCATCCCTCAGTGTTTAGGAACTCCAAAAGTCCTCCCAAGGTTCTCTCTATCAGTTGCAATAAGAGAATGGACGAAATGAGGAATGACAGCCAACTACTCATATATATACACTGTACATTATTAACGTACGCTAACCTCTTCATTTAACGTACGTTACCAGTTTAGCGTGCGCTAACATTCTTTGTTAGCGTGCGCTATCGAAGTCCAGAGGCTACTGCCTTACTGCATGAAATGATTTACGTACGCAATGCCCATGCAATAACGTACGTAAAGGCCTATATTTAGCGTATGCAAACCTTCCACCGTAGCGTGCACTACTCATAGTTGACTTGCTACAGTCTGCACCTACCCCCGTGTCCCCACATGCCGAAAGTAACCTGACACAGCCAAGATTCCTTTGGTCCATTCTGATTAGCGTGCGCTATCAATATACCTTAGCGTGCGCTAATCCTTCACAACAAACATCCGTTGACTTGTCGGCACATGCGCCGAAAGTGACCGGGTCTACACATAGATTCCTTCTAATCTAGTCTGTACTAGCGTCCGTTACCTTTTGCCTCTAGCGTGCGCTAAACCAGAATGATAGCGTGCGCTAGGCATGTATATTAGCGTGCGCTAATAATGTTACACTTAGTTATTTTCATCTACTCTTGTCCAACGTCTCAACATACAGAATACGAACATACGGCATACTGAATACATATACTCAACGCATTATATCCTCAATTACAATTGTCGGCCAAATACGATAATTATACCAATACTGACATCTCAATCCTTCGTTTATTTTATCCATATTGTACAGATTCCACGCTGTACAACATAACTCAGATAAAAGAACATTAAATAATAGTAGTAGAAATTTCGGATATTACAGTCTCCTCCTTTGCCTTTTTCTTCCCCCTTATCTTCCCCCTTTTTGCCAGCATCAAGAATGATGGCAAGCTCCTCCTCCACTCTAGTCATGAAATCATACATGCCGAGAGGAAATCTGGAGTTAGTGGGTGGGGGGGAAGGTTCCTTCTTATCGATCAGGGTATCCAACTTGGCATTTAAGGACTGCAGTTCAGGCTTGACTTCAGTTGATAGAAGCCTGGCAACTGTTTCTTCAACAATGCCTCTGATCAACTCACTGAGATTTGGGGTGGTTGATACACAGGTGGCTCTGCATGAACAAAATTATCCTGAATCCTCTTGTGCAGTTGGTCTCTGAGCAATGGATTTCTCAGAAGAGACCTGCATATCAGCTGGCGCCTGATCAGATGGGATCTTATCAGGAGTTCTTGATTTGTCATCTGATAGGTCCTTATCTGCAGGGGACTTTCTCTCTGCAGATGGCTTTTCTTTCTCTGCTGAGGACTTTGGCTCTGCAGAGGACTTTTTGCTTCTGGGGAGGTTTGCTCAGGCTGTTCCCTCTAATTTTCTCCTCCAGCTTCAGATTTGGTTGAACCAGGAGCATGATCAGGTTCCTATTGATCATGATCCCTCTCATCATATTCTTTTCTTTCTTCTTCTTTCTTTCCTTCATCATTCTCCTTATGTTCTTCTTCTTTTTCCTTTTCTTCTTCTTTCTTTTTTTCTTCAGTATTTTTTTTCTTTCTCCTTTTCCTCATCCTTATTTTCAACTTCATCTTTCTATTTAACTTCTACCTTTTCTTTTTCAACTTCTTCAGTTTCAGCAATGATAATTTTATTTTCTCCTCTTTCTCCCTTTCTTTCTTCATCCTCCTCAGCAAAGATTTTTCCCTGAAATACATCTTTCATGACCTGGAGGATGAACTGGTCCATGTTTTGTTTAAAGTGAGAGATGAACCAGTTTTCCTCCAGTAAATTTCCCACCTCATTCTCTTGACAGAAATATAAAATGAGTTATTCTACAGCAATGGGGTGCTCCCAAGTACTTCTCTCCATAAAAATTTTTAGTTGAGAGAAGGTGAGCAATTTAAGTTCCTTCCATTCTTCATATATGTTTATAAAAGAGTAGTTTAGGACTTCCTTCCTTACCATCTGTAGTTGAGATGTGGTCAGGTTCAGAGAGTTGTTTTCTCTGAGATTGAAAGAGTGGCCTGCTTGAGGTACTTCAACTCTCTCCTCTACTTCTTCTTCCTCTGTTTGGCTTGGAAGAGTTAGGAGGTGAACCACATTGGGCACCAGCTCAGATGAATGTTGAGGATGATCTTCAGATTCTGCAGGTGCAGGTGATGAGGAAGGCTGTGTTGCGATATTTCCTACACGCAAGTGCACGTCATCGTTTACAAGTAATAAAGTGATAAGTATAGTATCGTTCCCACGAGGACTGAATCTCTAACTACCGATTTTTTCGTATTCCAATTTTATCTGAACAATCGAATTTGGGTTTTGCGATTAATAACTAAAAGAATTACTAAAAGACTAAGCAGTAGAAAACAATATCTTGGATAAAAGAAATCAAATGATGAATAAGTCTAGGGTTCTGAATCCACCTTAGTTTATCTGAATTTACTCTCGATTATCCGTAATAAATAATTTTCCCAATTTATTGAAGGCGGAGATTGCTAATATATTCTACCGCCTCTCCCGAGGTCAATAGATTTATCTAAAGGCGAATAACGCACTCTATCCCTAGGTGAATTAATTCATCGATAGGCAAAAAGCATGAAATCTCCTAAAGGCCACGTAGTTCCTATGAGTATATTCCTATCTCACAGAATAAAACGGTCCTCACCAATAGTTCCTCACCAAATCTCCTCTCCCGATTCGAAGTGAATGATTAAATCAATACAACTATTGGCCAGATAATTGCAAGCATTAAACATAATTGGGAAAACTCAATAAAAAGGTAATAAATTGGATAATCTCAATCAATTCCAAAAACAAAGGTTTCATCAAAACCCTAGATTAGGGCTTTAGCGACATACTAAAAGCGAAAATACAGAATAAATAAACGAAAGCATAAAATTCAAACGCAGATGAAGTTCGGATTCCTCCGTTCTTCAGCTTCCGCCTTCTGCCCTTGAATTCTTCTGCTTCCCTCTTCTTCTGCCGTCTCCAAGCTTAAGCTCTCCAAGGTTAAAGATCCAAAGATTCCCAGATGATTTAATTAGGGTCTTAAACCCTATTTATAGCTCAACATATCCTCCAAATCGCGTCCGTATTAGTCGGTCGAAAACTGGCTTCGAAACAGCTCAAAATCCGCGCGGACATACAAAAACCGCCAAGTGTGCCGCGGCTCATTAAACCTGTGCCGCGGCACATCGCCTTCAGCTGAATGCCTGGGCGTTAATTAATTCTTCTGTGCCGCGGCTCACCTGGGCTGTGCCGCGGCACAGAGTACAGGTTACTCTGCCCTTCGGCTGGTGTCTTCCTGTGCCGCGGCTCAGCTTCCTTGTGCCGCGGCTCAGAGTCCAGTTTTGCCGTTTTCGCCCGTTTTGCCTCGTTTTAGCTTCCGGACTTCAATTTCCTGTCAATCATACAAAATTAAGGCATTAAAAGCTCATTTAGACGATTTCACTCATCAAAACACTATAATATAATGATAAATAAGCGTATAAAAATACGCCCAACAAATACCCCCAAACTTAAGCCTTTGCTTGTCCTCAAGCAAAAAAGAATTAAATTCAATAAAAGAATGTCGTGAATCATCGTGCAACTCATAGTGTTCAACCTAATCAATACTATCCTGTAATTCTCTGTAAATAATACGAGTGTCATAAAAGCGAGCTGCACTCAGAATAATGATTCCGCAAAGTAATCAAATTCAGTCCTAATCACTCGTTCATGAAGAAAATCCAGCTCAAAGATTAACAAAACGTGAGTCAAATCGACCGTCAATATGAAAGGCTAACATAAACAAGCTAGTTCGTCCCGTTCCACAGTCTAAAGGCACAAATTTCACGAGTTTCATAACAAATAAACCTCGGACAGTATCCCCTTATATATATGTTCAAAAATTTGATTCGAGTCGACCACTAGGTTAGGATCTCGGGATGTTTCATCGGGATAATCCTAGGGTGGGACTTCCATTCTCGTGTATTAGGAAACCGTTTGACGTAAAAGACACTCATGGGGCACATGGATGCTTCTAGTTACTAAGTTCCCGTCTACAACGGAGAAACAACTCGAATACATAATTTCCGCATGTCCGAATCAAGGTTGCCGTTTTACGCGAGAGTAAACAGCGGGTCACGCGAATACCCCCGGTTACTAGGCTCCCTTTTCTTGGCACATGTGAAATAACTAAATCACTAGTCTAATCGGGGTCGTCGTTTTACGCGAGAGTAAACAACGGGTCACGCGAATACCCCCGGTTACTAGACTTCCCTTCATAGAACACATTATCTCGACTTTTGGGAAAAACTGACCGACTCTAAACTCAGTCTAAGTGCCAACACGACTAAAGAAACAGTACGACTCACTATCTGGAAAATGTAGCCAAACGTATTGATGGGGATTTAAAAACAAGTATGTATCGTCTCTTATCTGCCAAGACCTCTACAATCACGAAAAATTTCGGACCTAAATGAATACTAAGCAGAACAGAAATAACTGACTACAGCTCGACTAAAACTCGACCGCTTCTTCAGAGAGAAAAACAGTGTCGTAACATCAGTATCACACAAATAGAAGCACGAAAAATTCACGAATAAAGGAAAACTACGACAAGCAAGGCTATCTAAAAAAAAAATTTTACGCAAAGAAATGAAAAGTGCAACGAAATAATGTACAGCAAGAAAATAAAATACAGCAATGAATGTAGCAACTGAAAGTAAATCCCCCCCCCCAAACTTAGGACGTACATTGACCTCAATGGAAAAAAATGATATGCAATAAAATTAAAAGGTCAAGTACTCCCCTCCAATCTGCTCAGGAGCTGGTGCCGGCATCGTCCGGTGAGGTTGCACGCTTCTTGACTTCATCATGCGGAGTGTGAATAAATGAGCTTGCAACATCAAGTAGGAAGTTAAGTACGAGCTCTCAATTTTAACATTATGTAAGGGTTGGGGATAATGTAATTCGATAACATGATTCATTGCATATAATTTTGAAAATGCCTAGCTTACCAATTTTCCATTGCTGCAATTTATCAAACACCTTGTGTGCACAAGTTAAAATGAAGAACAAGAATTTTGATGGTTAATTCCAAATCCCAAAAATAATAATACAGATTATAACCCTGAATCACGACAACTATCATCAACAATTCGTTCATAAACATCAATTCCATCACAATATCAAATTCCCCATATTCCAACTCCATTTTAGAAACAACAATGAAGAACAACTAGCAATATAAAACTCCAAATATTTTCACATCAAGAATCACTTATGATTTAGAACTCAAAAATTACCTGGAGAATTTGAGAAGGAGACTAATAGAATGGAATCAACTAACCTCAATGTGTGCAGGAAGGAAGGGAAGAGAAGGAAGAAGATACCTTGTGCATGCCGAACGATTGAATGAGCCCAACCTGGTTGCTCTTATGTTGCCACGGGGGCCGCGGCACAGTAAAAGTGAGCCGCGGCCCAAAGTACAGTCGGACTGGGACGTTTTGTAATGTCGTCGGGTGCCGCGGCTCAGTTTCCGTGTGCCGCGGCTCAGTGTGTTAGTGTGCCGCGGCTTAGGTTTAGTGTGCCGCGGCACAAAGTACAGGCTCCCTGGGCCTTTCTTGACCATTTAGTGTGCCGCGGCTCAGCGACCTGGTGTGCCGCGGCTCAGTAAGATCATGCCGCGGCACAGGGTACAGTTTGATCGGCCATTTTTCATCAGCTGGTGTGTGCCGCGGCTCACAGATCAGGCCGCTGCCCATCATTGAATTCCTCCCCTTTGCTGATTCCTGCACAGAATTTTTACACGAAAACATCAAGACGAGAGGGAAGGATGGATCAAAGAAGAAAGAAGACAAAGAGAGATTCTAAAAATGCAAGAAAACAACAAAGAATCTACAACTAATACTCGGGTTGCCTCCCGAGGAGCGCTAAGTTTATAGTCTTCAGCCGGACCTATTGGACAACGTTAGTTTGCTTTTCGCAAACTCCATTTGGTTTCCGCCCCGTTCATCGAACCGTTTATATTTTGGTTAAAATTATGACCATTGGTCATCAGCGGTTCGACTTTCGGGTCGGTCATCAAATGTTGTTTGCGAAAAGGTTTCGACTTGAATATCTTCCCGAAACACCCGGTTTCTCCATGACTAATTGTCCGCTTGGCTTTCGGCTCACTCTCCTCCTTCACAAACACACTCACGACTGCAGCAGATTTTTCCTCATGCTCGAGGAACACCACTCGTTCCACATCCTTCTTAAAACTTGGGCCATTTAACACAAAATCTGAATTTTCCCACCGACGATGTTTTCGGTGCTTTCCTCTTTCAACAACATCCACACCTTCAATTTGTGATCCTTTATCAGCACTTCCGGGACATGGGAACGATTTGAATACTTGAAAAGTAACTTGCTCGTCTTGGACCCTCAGAGTTAACTCTCCCTTTTCCACGTCTATAAGGGTTCGGCCAGTCGCTAGAAATGGTCGTCCCAAGATGATTGGAATATTTTCATCTTCCTCCATGTCTAGTATGATGAAATCGGCCGGAAAGATGAACTTATCAACTTTAACTAAAACATTCTCGATCACTCCCCTCGGATACTTTATCGATCGATCCGCCAATTGTGATGAGACTGTGGTTGGCTTGGCTTCCCCAATATTCAGCTTTTTGAAAATCGACAGAGGCATGAGGTTGATACTCGCACCAAGATCGCATAGTGCCTTATTAAACGAAAGATTCCCCATGGTGCACGGTATGTTGAAGCTTCCCGGATCTTTCAATTTAGGTGGGAGCTTCTTTTGAAGAATTGCACTGCACTCCTCTGTCAAGGTGACCGTTTCAAACTCCTCAAGCTTTCTCTTCTTCGATAATATCTCTTTCATGAACTTGACATAACACGGCATCTGTTCCAATGCGTCGGCGAACGGAATATTTATGTGAAGCTTTTTGAACACATCAAGGAACTTAGAAAATTGTTTGTCCGCCCTTCTTTGCTGTAGTCTCTGCGGAAACGGAACGGGGGGCACACATGTCTTTGAGTTAGCCGGCTTCGAATCCTTCGACTCCTCTGGCTTTAAATCCTTCTCTTCCTCAATCTCATTCTTCTCTTTACCCCGCTCGGGCTGATCCAGCACCTCTCTCCCGCTTCTCAAGCTAATTGCGTTTAGACTCTCTCTAGGATTTGTCTCTGTTGTACTCGACAATGCTCCCTCCGGACGAGCTGTCAACACATTAGCGATTTGGCCCAGCTGGACCTCCAAGTTCCGAATGGAAGCAGAATGATTTTGTAATGTAGCTTCCAGAATGCGGTCATAAATTGACTCGTATTTGCCGCCAATTTTGCAAGTGCTTCCTCGAGAGACACTTTGGGAGCGGGAGGGGCCGCCGTTGATTACAGGCGAACGGGGGCTGGTGTGAGTTCTGTCCGTTTCTCCATGAAAAGTTAGGATAATTGCACCACCCCGGATTATAAGTATTGGAGTATGGGTTATTCGGCCGATTCCCACTTCCCACAAATTGAGCCTGCTCCATCTGATTTTGCTCGAACGGATTTCCAACTTGACATTCCGCGCTCGGGTGTGATCCGTTACACCAATTGCATGTCTCTATGGTAATGGGGGCTGGTGCGTGCGAAAATGCCTGGAGCTGTTGTGTCAAAGCGGCGACTTGAGCTGACAAAGTGGAAATCGGGTCATTTCTTGAAACTTCCATGACTCTCTTCGGTGTCAATCTTTCTGATGGCCATTGGTATGCGTTTTCGGCCATATCTTCCAAAAGCACGTGTGCCTCGGCCATAGATTTTCCCATGAAGGTCCCACCAGAGGCCGCATCCACTAGAGTGCGTGTAGAAGCACTCAAACCATTATAGAACGTATGAAGCTGAAGCCAATCAGGAATGCTGTGATGAGGGCATCTTCGTAGCAATTCTTTATATCGCTCCCACGCCTCGTGGAGCGATTCCATATCGTACTGGACAAAAGTGGTTATTTCGTTTCTCAACCTCGCCGTCTTAGCTGGTGGGAAAAATTTGGCAAGGAAGGCTTGCGCTAACCTCTCCCATGTTGTAATCGACCCCGGCGGTAAGGAATTTAACCAAAACTTTGCTTTATCCCTCAAAGAGAAAGGGAAAAGCCTCAATCGGATGGCATCGTCGGTGACACCATTAGTCTTGAACGTGTCGCATATCTCAAGGAAAGAAGCAATATGGGTATTCGGGTCGTCATTCGGCGATCCACGGACTGGCTCGCTGCACCATCCGAATAATAGCGGCGTGATCTCAAAATTATTAGCTTGGATAGTGGGACGCCGAATTCCGAAAAATTAGCGTTGACTGCGGCATGGCATAATCTCGAAGAGCTAGTTCGGTTGAACTTGCCGCACTTGGTTATCTCCTCCTTGGACTTCGATATTCTCGGCCATGTTGACCGTAAATGCAACTCTCTTTTCTCCTTTTTGTTCCTTCTTAGAGTGCGCTCGAGCTCGGTGTCCAAAGGTAGTAGACCTTCGTTACCGAGTCTTCTCATGCACTACACAAAAGGTCCTGAAAGGAAAAATAAATAAACGAAATTAAATACACAAAAATAAAAATAAAACGTTCAAATTAAGACTGGAAATACTTAAATCGATATTAGAAAATTTCAATCCCCTAAGAACGGCGCCAAAAACTTGTTGCGATATTTCCTACACGCAAGTGCACGTCATCGTTTACAAGTAATAAAGTGATAAGTAGAGTATCGTTCCCACGAGGACTGAATCTCTAACTACCGATTTTTTCGTATTCCAATTTTATCTGAACAATCGAATTTGGGTTTTGCGATTAATAACTAAAAGAATTACTAAAAGACTAAGCAGTAGAAAACAAATCTTGGATAAAAGAAATCAAATGATGAATAAGTCTAGGGTTCTGAATCCACCTTAGTTTATCTGAATTTACTCTCGATTATCCATAATAAATAATTTTCCCAATTTATTGAAGGCGGAGATTGCTAATATATTCTACCGCCTCTCCCGAGGTCAATAGATTTATCTAAAGGCGAATAACGCACTCTATCCCTAGGTGAATTAATTCGTCGATAGGCAAAAAGCATGAAATCTCCTAAAGGCCACGTAGTTCCTATGAGTATATTCCTATCTCACAGAATAAAACGGTCCTCACCAATAGTTCCTCACCAAATCTCCTCTCCCGATTCGAAGTGAATGATTAAATCAATACAACTATTGGCCAGATAATTGCTAGCATTAAACATAATTGGGAAAACTCAATAAAAAGGTAATAAATTGGATAATCTCAATCAATTCGTCAAAACAAAGGTTTCATCAAAACCCTAGATTAGGGCTTTAGCCTGACATACTAAAAACTGAAAATACAGAATAAATAAACGAAAGCATAAAATTCAAACGCGGATGAAGTTCGGATTCCTCCGTTCTTCAGCTTTCGCCTTCTGCTTGAATTCTTCTGCTTCCCTCTTCTTCTGCCGTCTCCAAGCTTAAGCTCTCCAAGGTTAAAGATCCAAAGATTCCCAGATGATTTAATTAGGGTCTTAAACCCTATTTATAGCTCAACATATCCTCCAAATCGCGTCCGTATTAGTCGGTGGCCGAAAATCAAGCCAAACGGCTCAAAATCCGCGGACATACAAAAACCGCCAAGTGTGCCGCGGCTCATTAAACTCCGTGCCGCGGCACATCGCCTTCACCGAATGCAGGCGTTAATTAATTCTTACGTGTCGCGGCTCACTGGGTTGTGCCGCGCATGCAGTACAGTTACTCGCCCTTCGGCCGGTGTCTTCTGTCGCGGCTCGAGTCGAGCTTTTGCTGCCCGCTTTTGCCTCGTTTTAGCTTCCGGACTTCAATTTCCTGTCAATCATACAAAATTAAGGCATTAAAAGCTCATTTAGACGATTTCACTCATCAAAACACTATAATATAATGATAAATAAGCGTATAAAAATACGCCCAACAGGCTGCACCTTTTGTTCTTCGTCTGAGGGATAGTCCACCAGTCCTCTTTGTCTCTTTGGGGACTGATCTGGTGAAGAAGTGATGTGAACAACTTTCTCTGCTTAGGTAACTTTCTTTTCAACTTGTCTAGAGGATTGGTGTCGGAGTTGGAGTCGTATGAAGGTGACTTCTCTGCTGCAGGTAACTTTTCGACAACAGGTAACTTCTTCACTGCAAATGGGGTAGAGGTGATCTCCTCTGCAGTTAACTTATGAGGTGTCTGATCTACTACATTAGAGCGAACTTCATCCGAGTCCGAAGGCACTCTGTAGGGATAGGTTTCGCTGGTCATCTCCCTTAAGACCTTGGGTGCTTTCCTCTCAGCTCCTAGCTTCTTCAAAGTTTCTTAGTCCAGATGACTAAGTCTTTTGCTTCCGAGGAAAGGTTCTGCAGTTCCTTTTGCCTTTACGAGGAAATCCAAAATCCAACTGATCTAGTTTCTATAAGCAAGCTTCTGTTTAAACTTTTTTATCCACTGTAATCTAGCTTACTTTGTTTACTTCGCGGATTAACTGCCTATAAATGTATTAAGTCCAGTTAATCCTTTGGTGCTGGATAAGAGCTCCCAGCACAACAAATTTGGCAGATGATAACTGGTCATAACTGCCCGCCATGCCCATGAAAATTTGGTTTATGATGTCAAGGACATATCTGTAATTTTTCTTTAGGTCGCCTTTCTTCGTTGTTAACTTGACCTTGGTGGGTTGCTCTGGTAATTTGATCTCGTACCAGGTTTCAACAGCATTTTGTTTTATGGCTTCTACAACAATGCCCCTATTCTCCATGTTGAATGCATCCGCAATGGTCTGGGGAGTGATAGTGATTTCTTCACCAAAAACTGAACTCGTAATACAGTGCTCGGTGACTTGAGCTTCCTTGAAGAAGAAAATAACAGCTTCCTTGTACAGTTGCTTCGCATTGATGTCCAGAAAATGATAGATGCCATTCTTCTTCATCATTCGGATGATGTGGAGCATTTCGTCGATGTCCGCCATGTTTGTCTCCAGCAAACCTTCGAAATCCACCACAATACTGAAAATAATTTGCTCCTTCACGATCCTTAGGTTGACTCTTTCAAAATATTGGATAGAGTCCATTTGT
Source organism: Orobanche coerulescens (assembly GCA_033398695.1). Lineage (NCBI taxonomy): Eukaryota > Viridiplantae > Streptophyta > Magnoliopsida > Lamiales > Orobanchaceae > Orobanche > Orobanche coerulescens. The sequence continues at coordinate 145,600,191 of CM065809.1, read as the reverse complement.
GCAAAGAAAATTAGGGTTCTGATTTAGTGCAGTGAATATTCAGGAATTTTTCTTGCTTTTGAAAATTAGGGTTCGTAAGCTTGAAGACGATAAAGTTTTGTGAAATGGTTTCGACCGTCTTATATATTTATTTGAAAAGACGCTTTGAATCTAATAATAAAATAAGTAAGCGGCGGTCCAATTTTTGAGAAGTTAAAATGACGGTTGAATTTGATTGGACATCGTGGAGGTAGTGTGATCATGTGTTTGTCCATGTGTAAATACAATAATTAAGTCGGTCTAAGAATTAAAAACTTAGCTGGTTGATCGGTTGACTTCTTGTCTGCTCTGCATCAGGTAAGTTGTTTTGCCTGTGGTTGATGTCAACTAACATTTCCTTGTCTGGTCTGATCAGGTAGCTTTCTCGTCTGGTCTGATCATCAGGTAGCTTCCTGTATCAGGTAGCTTTTTGTCACCTGGTCTCTACATCAGGTAACTTTCTTGTCGTCTGGTCTGATCATCAGGTAGCTTTCTCGTCTGTACTAGATTCCCAATCTAGTAGACCAAGTTCCCTAATTAGCTCTAGAAATCTTTTTTCTGGTAAAGGTTTTGTGAATATGTCAACAATTTGGAATTCCGTGCTGACTCTTTCAACTCTAACTCTCTTATTTAGCACATGGTCTCTGATGAAATGATGTTTTACATCTATGTGCTTTGTCCTTGAGTGCAACATTGGAATGTTTATTATTGCATTGCACTATGTTGTCACACCATATTGGGACTTCATTTGTAGTGATGTTGTAGTCCCTTAGCTTTTATCTAATCCATAGTATTTATGCACAACAGCTGCCTGCAGCTAGGTACTCTGACTCGGTTGTGGAAATTGAGTTGGATACCTGCTTCTTGCTGAACCATGATATCAGTCTGGTTCCTAGGAATTGGCACGTCCCACTGGTGCTTTTCCTATCAATCTTGCATCCTGCAAAGTCTGCATCTGAGTAGCCTGATAACTCAAAATTATCATCCTTGGGATACCATAGACCAACATTGATTGTGGACTTAAGGTATCTGATTATCCTCTTAGCTGCTTCCTGGTGAGACTACTTCGGCTTTGACTGAAATCTTGCACATAATCCCATTGCATATGAAATGTCAGGTCTGTTTGCAGTGAGGTAGAGAAGTGATCCAATAAGTCCTCTGTAGTGGGTTGGATCCACTGAAATGCCTCCTTCATCTACATCAATGTGTAGGGATGTGCTCATTGGTACTCTTGCTAGTTTGTCTGAATCCATGCAAAATATTTTGATTAAATCCCTTGTATACTTGGCTTGATTGCTGAAGATTCCTTTGTCCATTTGCTTGACTTGCAAACCAAGAGAGAAGTTAAGCTTTCCCATCATACTAATCTCAAACTCTCCTTGCATGAGATTTGAGAACTTTTCGCATAGCTCCGGCTTGGTTGATCCAAAGATGATATCATCCACATATATTTGAACTAGCAATATGTTGTCTTCATGCTCCACTCTGAATAAGGTCTTGTCTACCTTTCCTTTGCTGAATCCATTCTTCTCCAGAAACACATATAGTGTTTCATACCAACCTCTTGGTGCTTGTTGGAGTCCATATAGAGCTTTCAAAATCTTGTATACTTTGTCTCCTTTGACAAATCCAGGGGGTTGCTCCACATAGTCTTCTTCTTCAAGTACTCCTTTGAGAAAAGCACTTTTCACGTCCATTTGGTAGACTTTAAAATCCTTGTATGCTGCATTTGCAACGAATAGTCTGATAGCTTCAAGTCTTGCTACAGGTGCATAAGTTTTATCAAAATCTATTCCTTCACATTGAGCATATCCTTTTGCAATGAGTCTGGCTTTATTCCTAACAACGGCTCCATCTTCATCACATTTGTTTTTACATAGCTATTTGGTGCCTATGACTTTCTTGATCTGGTCTGTCTGTTAGTTCCCAAACATTGTTTCTTTCCATCTGGTTGAGCTTTTCGTGCATTGCAATTATCCATGAGTAGTCCTCTAGAGCTTGATCAGTTGTCTTGGGTTCTATTTGAGACATGAAACACGAGAACATTGCCATTCCTGTTGGTTCTGTGGATTGTCTGGTTCTGATTCCATCGGTTAGGTTTCCAATTATTTGTTGAATGGGATGATCTCTGAGCCACTTGGGGATATCTTCTTCAGGGTTTGTTCCCGCTGTTGAGTTGCTTTGGTGAACTTCTTCTCTCTCTGCATCTGCTTGGTTCTGGCCTTCTTGGGCTGCAACAGGATCAGCTACGGTCTTGTCATCTGCAGATGGGGATCCTGTCTGCTCTGTAGGTATGTCTTTGTCAACTACAGTTGGATCTTCATCAACTGCAGTTAGATCAGGTAGGTTTTGGAATCCTATCTGATCTGCAGCTAAGTCTTTAGGCTGATCTGCAGTTGGGTCTTCAGGCTAATCTGCAGGAGAGTCCATCATTCCTGTGTCATGAATGATAACTTCTTCTAGGGTGGCGGATTTGAGCTTTTTCTCAATTGATTCCACCTATTTCCTGTACTCAACAGTCGACTCATCAAACACAATATGAGGAGTTTCTTCTACAACTAATGTTCTTTTGTTAAATACTCTGTATGCATTGCTTATTTGTGAATATCCCATAAAGAGACCATCATCAGTTTTAGCATCAAAGGCATTCAGTTGGGTTTTACCATTGTTGTGGATGAAACACTTACAACCAAATATATGAAAATATGCAACAGTTGGTGTTCTGCCATTCCAAACCTCATTGAGAGTTTTGTCATGTCTCCCTACTATCATACTCCTCTTCTGAGTAGGATACTTCGAGGGAATTCGCACCCGTGACCTGCTCCGATACCAATTGTTGATCCCCAAGAATGATGAAGACTATCCTCACTGTACCAACAGTGAGTCTTTTCTAGCGCGCTTTGTCCTCACTCACGCGCACCTGAGAAACTTTCCAGGGGGTCACCCATCACCCATCCCTTAACTACTCCAGGCCAAGCACGCTTAACTTCGGAGTTTCTATGAGATGGCTACCAGAAAAGAAGATGCATCTTGTTGGTATGAGTAGTCATAATCAATTCATTTAACCACTTTCTAGTGCAGATCTTACAAGTCGAATCGCAAGCCGTGCCTCGCACATTTTTAAGCTCATGCAGGCAGGATGCTTGACCAAAGCCCAACACATACTGTGTTGATAGATTTAGTACAGAACCTCTTTGGCAGGTCAGCTTCAGCAATCATTGACCTGGCAACTTTCTTCAAGGTTCTGTTTATTCTTTCGGCAATACCATTTTGCTGTTGTGTTCTTGCGGCAGATACTTCATGCTGGATTCCATTTTGATCACTGTACTTATCAATTGCCTTGTTGAGAAATTCTCCTCCTCTATCTGATCTGATCTTGATGATTGAGAGGGATTTCTCATTCTGAATCTTCCTTAGAGCTCAGGTAACTTTGATAATGTTTCACTCTTTTTATATAGAAAAAAAACACATGTGTATCTTGAGTAGTCATCTACTACTACTAGAGCATGCTTCCTTACACTTAATGTCCTTGGCTTGATGGGGCCAAATAGATCCATATGAAGTAAATCTAAAATTCTTGTGGTGAGAGTGGTAGGCTGAACTGGTTTGAATGATGCTCTAGTCTGCTTTCCTTTCTGGCATGCATCACAAAGAGCTTCTTTCATGAATACTTCTTCTGGAAGTCCTCTGACCAGCTTTTGAGAGCTTATCTTATTGATGGCTTTGAAGTTCAGGTGACATAATCTCTTTTGCCATAGCCATCCATTTTCACCAATTGTCTTAGATAGAAAACAGTTGTTTGGAGTGCCTGTATTCCAATCTATCATGTGACATCTCTTCTTATGAATCTTTGTAATTTCACTTCTCCAGATAGGATATCAATCACCATGCATTTCCAAATGGTGAAGAATACTAGGTTCTTCTCATCACAAAATTGGCTTATGCTCAACAGATTGTTTGAGCCCTTTGACATAACGGACTTTTGATATGGTTATATTTCATCTGTGCAGCTCTCCAAATCATATTGTCTTACCTCTAGAGCTATCTCCAAAGGTTACATCTGGACCTCTTTCTTTAGTGTAATTTGAAAACACCTTCTTATTCCCTGTCATGTGCCTTGAGCACCCAGAATTTACAAACCATTCTTCACCTCCTATTGGTGAGCTTGAGGAGATGTGGTAGTAGTCCTTCCACCTTCTCTGCAATCAGACAAGCAGAGATTTAGGTACCCAAATTTGTGTGGGTCCTTTGGGGTTAGTAGGCTTCCTGGAGAATTGATTTCTCCTTGGATTGTAAAAGTTATGTTATCTACCCCTATAAGGTTTGTGCTGTCTGGTCTATATCCTTGGTTAGGATTGTGTACTGGATATGCCTCATAAAAGTTGTGGTGTGGGCCATTTCTAAATCTTGGCTAAGACATTTGTTAAATCGTTGGGGTCTCCACACCTGTTCATTTTGGAAATTTGGATAACCTTGAGGTTTCCATTTGCCTCTCCCATTTTGAAATTTGTTTTTAGGGAGTCTTTGGTAATAGTTGGCATAATGTCTTGGCTGCTGCTTTTGCCTTGTCCATTGCCTAGTCTCCTGTCTAGGTGGCTTCCTTGTGAACCTTGGTTGCTGCCTAAACTTTTGACTGGGCTGCTGCCTATTTTAAATACGGGTTTATATGTAGGCTCAACAGCTTGGACAATTGTTTCTCCCTTGATAAAAATGGTTTTTGAACTAGAAGGAGTGTTGGGGTCATATCCAAGGCCTGGTCTGGAATAAAGTGGCCTCTTGTTCATACACAATTCATCTAGGGTTATAGATGCCTTGAGGGATGTTATTTCCTTAGCTTGTGTATTACTTAGCTGTGTCAGTTTGGCAAACTCAGATTTAACATGAGCAAGTGCAGCTGATTTCTCACTGTTTAAAACAGTTAATCTTTTAATCTCAGCTGTAGTATTATCAGCAGGGGTTTTCAATTTGTTTTCAGCCTGTTTTTCAAATTCAGATTTGATTTTTGTTAACTCTAGGCTGAGTTTTTCAAAGTTAATTTTTAGCTGCCTATTCTCATCTTGCAGTTGTGTTTTCTCGGCTATCACAGTTAAGTGTGCAGGTTTAAATTTTTCAAAGTCTTTAAGGAGCTGATTGACATATTCGTGTAAGTCAATATCTTGAGATATGTCTGAGCTGTTGTAATATCCTAGAATTTCACTATGAATTTTTCGCATTATTTTATCTGGGATGTACTGTACAGAGTGGGACCGACACGATATGAGTGGATAATTTTGGAAACCGTGACAGTCGTGCCAGTATGTCTATCGAGGGTATTTTGATTCTAGGATATTACATGCTTGTTGTGTTTTCGATGTCGGATATACCGTATGAGTATTTGTTTGATTTCCGTACTTGGTCGACAGTTGTAATTGAGGATATCGTGCATCAGACGTACCGTATGAGAATACTTTCGGGATTTCGTATATGTGTTCAGTATGTCGTATGTTCATATTTGTTATGTCGAGACGTTGGACAGGAATTGCTGGAAACGGCTAAGTATGGATCTGTTAACGTACGTTAAGACTTTGAGATAACGTACGCTAAGTGGTACGTGTTACGTACGTTAAGCGTAAGGTATTACGTACGTAACAAGAGGAATCAGACAGTTGGGCCCGGTGTCGGCAGCTTTCGGCGCGGATGTGGACAGGTGAGTCAACGGATGGAGTTACGTACGTTATACAGGGTGTAATACGTATGTAATACGAGTATAGTATTGTAGCAAGTCAACGTACGTATTACGTACGCAACGGAACAAGTGTTACGTACGTTACGGGGCGACTGGCCGAGTCGTGGCCGAGATGACCTGGATGGCCGAGCATGGCCGGACGTGACTCGTTGGGATGGCCGAGCATGGTCGGCAGTGACTCACTGGGGGCTAGGACTGGCCGATTACGTACGTAGGCAGTGGCCGGTTACGGCCGTAGTGGCCGATTACGTACGTAAGGGAGCTGCCGGTTACGTACGTAAGGGTGCCGAACGAAGTGGACAGAAGGTTAGGCCGCGGCCGGCTACGTACGTAAGGACCCGCCGGTTACCTACGAAACTGGCCGGCAGGTCTTAGCCTATATAAGGCCTAGACCGAGTCACCCTTATCATTTTCCATTTTTCTCCGTCCCTTTTGCGATTTCTTCAGCAAAGTTGATGGTTTTGAGTAGAATCAACTTATAACAACATGTTTTGGAAGTTGGAATCATGGATTAACATCATCCTCCACCCGGATCGAAGGTAAGAACACATGAACTTTTGGTTTTTGGATGTTCTTGAGGTTTCTTGGTGTTTTGGCCGATTTGCTCCATTTTGATTCGGATTATTGATAGAACTTGATTGTATACTCGTAATCATTCAATACTCTTGAAGTTTTGTGGAACAAATTTGAGTATTTCTTCGTTAAAACGATTAAATTGGATTATGCCTTCAAAGTGTTCGATGAAATGCCTCAATGAGTAGAACTTGGGAAATTCTATACGTTTTCGCATGGATGGTGATTGAATTGATATTATTGTGATTTAGGAATGAACTTTTGAAGGAAGTTGAATCGGTACCCTTCCCTTTTGTCGATTTCTTCGCACCGTGCTATTCAAAACAAGTGATTACTTGTGTATGTCATCTTCTAGAGGTATGTTGATAATCCTCTCATTGAATTCGGATTTTGATGTTATCGTTGAAGAAGGATTCGTATGAAGATGATTATGGTTTTGTTGTTACGATTCTTGCGGTTATATGAACTATATGTTGAAGACATTGTTTGGATTATTGAACACCGAATTTCGACTTGTGTCCGTATTGTTAAGAGTTGATATGGGTTGGTTTCATATGATCGAGATATCATTGAACCATCGAGTTTGATTAGTTGGTCATTTCGGTTGTTGATTGTTATTGAACGTATCGTTAATCGATTATTGCATTAGGTTGCATTTAGTGATCGTTGAAGTTAACCATTGTGCTGCGGAGCTTGTAGACGAAGACGGCGGGATTGATGGTGGCTTCATCGTATGGGCATCCAGGCAAGTTATGCTTGCTCAGTTCATAATGTTAATAAATGATTTCGTTTTCATTTCATTTATGATTCATATAGCAATGGTATTATGGAATATATGAATTTTCGGAATGGTGGTATGTAAGATAAATCATAATATATATGATTTTAAGGATGTCTAGTGGAAATGGGAACGTGAATTGTAATTTGGTCTATTGCATGAGAAGTTGGATATCAAGGTTAGTTATCGTGTCGATGTTGAAATTGGGATGGTGGTATTAGTTATGGACTGTACTTCATTTTGGATTGTCGGATAAATCGTGTATTCGTTCAGGGCGGTTGGTCGTGGAAAGGTTGGCGTCTCCAGCTTGAGGTAAATTAATATTGTTAGATTATGATAATCATCATGTTGCATTATTGCATGTGTGTGTTGATATTTCATGCGGTGAGTGTGCACCATTGTATGTTACGTTTTGTAATGTGCTCTTCCTGTGAGCAGTGATCTTTTGGGCCGATGTGTTAGGGGATAAGACCTATATGGCACCTATGTTCCGGGGTATTCCTGTGTGGATACTTTCGTGACCCTTGGTTGCGACCTTGGGGTATTTTGTGATTGCATGAACTGTGTTAGGGGATAAGACCTATATGGCACCTATGTTCCGGGGTATTCCTGTGAGATGCTTCCGTGACCCTTGGCTGCTGCCTTGGGGTTTATGTGTTAACATTATATGCATTGTTGAGCATGATGTGGACTGTTGTCTAATGGAAATACGACATTGTGGTCGTGTCGGTCTTTCATGATCGAGTTACTGTTGCTCTTTTGAAAAGTCTTCTGATCCTTGATGGATATGCGTTTCTTCGAGATTTGTTGTCATGTTGTATCGTGGCATATCCGGAGTCAGATACGTTCTGATTGTTCATGTGTAGGATTTTCGGGACGGGTACGTGTAGCATGTGTTGGTTTCGACCTCATATTGAACCGTGCACACGAGACATACTTCGTGAGGCTGATTAGGCACGAGACCAGACGGGTACCTGATCAATACCCGTGGTTGGCTTGTACACGGACACATGTCTGGATCGAGCGTATCGTGACGTTCATCTTGAGTCTTATTGATTGGTCGTTCACAGTCCATGTATAATTGGATCTGTTCGATATTTGGGTTGTCTTTGAAATCCCATATATATAATTTATATATGGTTGACGATTTTATTCTATCGTGTATCTGTTCCCGTTGATCCTTTTCTGATCTCGTTGGGAGTTACCATATCGATGGTAAACTTATTTGTTATCGATCCTTTATTAATATCGTTTGGAGTTCCCCCTATCATTGGTAGTCTCGTTCGTTATTGATCCTTATTGATTCCGTTTGGGAGTTTGCCTTACCGTTGGTATTCTCGGTTGTTGATCCCTTATTATTCCTATTGGAGTTTACCGTGTCGTCGGTGTTTTCAGTTGTCGATTTCTTATTGCTCTTGTTGGAGTTACCGTATCGTTGGTATTCCCAGTTGTTGGTCCTTATTGATCTTGTTAGAGTTCTTGTGTCATCAGTATTCTCGGTTGTTGACCCTTTATTGATCTTATTGGAGTTTATCGTACCGTTGGTATTTCTGGTTGTCGACTCTTATTGATCTTGTTGGAGTTTACCGTGTCGTCGGTATTCTCGAGTATTGATTCTTCATTGATCCTTACCGTGTCGTCGGTATTCTCGGTTGTCGACCTTTTATTGATCTTGTTGGGATTTGCCGTGTCGTCGGTATTCTCGGTTATTGATTATTCGTTGATCTTGTTGGAGTTACCAGATCATGGTATTCTCGTCCATGTTGATCCTTTGTCGATCTTGTGTGGAAATATCATGTCATTGATATTTCCGTTGTGATGCATCGATTGTTTATCATTATTGACTGTGTGAGCATTCATGCTTTGTATTGATATCCGGGACTTGCCATTGTTTCGGGACAGTTGATTTGCAGATGTATCGTGTGATATCGGTTTTATCAGGATTGGGATCCGATTGTGCGACCCAGCCGATAGAGTTATTCATGGCCAGATCATTCTATAATTGAAATATGATAAGTTTGGGAATTTTGGTGTCGTTTCGGATACAGTACAGGTGGTTACTTTTGAATTCATTCATCACTTAAGGATACGAGGCGTGGGTTGGTAAGAATTGATTTGTTATGGATTGTGACAGGTTGGTAAGGTTACTACGGTGAGACTACATTGGAATTATTCTCACCTTGTAGTTACATTGATATTTATTGTTTTTGTGATGTGATCGTTATCATTGTTGAGTATTATGACTGACCCCGTCGTGGGCTTTATCTTTTAGGTACTCGGAGTTCGAGCTAGTAGCGGTCGTGAAGGGATGAGCTTTCCGGTGATACTGGCTATGGCGTGATTGTTGGGATTATGTATTCTTTTTCGGTTTTTCTAATTCCGCTGCAAATGTAATTAATTGTGTTTTTATCCGCTGCGTGTGTATATTAAAAATGGCTTTCAGTATTCTTTGAACTGTATTTTTATCTGCTGCGTGTGTGTGTACTTTCAAAGGGCTTTTTGACATTTTTTAAACATTTGCGAAAATGATTTTAGCCTTGTGGGTTCCAATATGGGGCCCACGGCGCTGTAATATTCCCGGTCGGTTTTGGGGGTGTTACAGAAAATGGTATCGGAGCTTGGGTTTCGTAAAACCTGGGCGTGTGTGTTATGTGGCTCTACCGGTGCGGTAGTAGCGTGACTTTTGAAAATGATTTTCTGACTTTTGAGTCAAACCGATTTTGGAGGTTTCAAAATTTTTGAAATATTTTCAAATTGCTGTAATTGCGATGCCGGTGTGTTGTTAGTGTGTTGAGACTTTGTATGGGAGTCGTATCTTTGGTATCACGGAAGATCATCGACTTCACGGACTGTAAGTATGTTCTTTCAGTTATTTCAATTTTGATGATGATTATTTGAGTATGGTGTCGTGATTTTGAGATATTTCGGGATTGAGATACCGATTATGACAGGTGTTGAGTTTCGAGGACGAAACTTATTTAAGTGGGTGTATATGTAATATCCTAGAATTTCACTATGAATTTTTCGCATTATTTTATACGGGATGTCTGCATGCAGTGGGACCGACACGATATGAGTGGATAATTTTGGAAACCGTGACAGTCGTGCCGGTATGTCTATCGAGGTATTTTGATTCTAGGATATTACATGCTTGTTGTGTTTTCGATGTCGGATATACCGTATGAGTATTTGTTTGATTTAGTACTTGGTCGACGGTTGTAATTGAGGATATCGTGCATCGACGTCTGCGTATGAGAATACTTTCGGGATTTCGTATATGTGTTCGGTATGTCGTATGTTCATATTTGTTATGTCGAGGCGTTGACGAGAATTGCTGGAAACAGCTAAGTATGGATCTGTTAACGTACGTTAAGACTTTGAGATAACGTACGCTAAGTGGTACGTGTTACGTACGTTAAGCGTAAGGTATTACGTACGTAACAAGAGGAATCAGACAATTGGGCCCGGTGTCGGCAGCTTTCGGCGCGGATGTGGACAGGTGAGTCAACGGATGGAGTTACGTACGTTATACAGGGTGTATTACGTATGTAATACGAGTATAGTACTGTAGCAAGTCAACGTACGTATTACGTACGCAACGGAACAAGTGTTACGTACGTTACGGGGCGACTGGCCGAGTCGTGGCCGAGATGACCTGGATGGCCGAGCATGGCCGGACGTGACTCGTTGGGATGGCCGAGCATGGTCGGCAGTGACTCGCTGGGGGCTAGGACTGGCCGATTACGTACGTAGGCAGTGGCCGGTTACGGCCGTAATGGCCGATTACGTACGTAAGGGAGCTGCCGGTTACGTACGTAAGGGTGCCGAACGAACTGGACAGAAGGTTAGGCCGCGGCCGGCTACGTACGTAAGGACCCGCCGGTTACGTACGTAACTGGCCGGCAGGTCTCGGCCTATATAAGGCCTGGACCGAGTCACCCTTATCATTTTCCATTTTTCTCCGTCCCTTTTGCGATTTCTTCAGCAAAGTTGATGGTTTTGAGTAGAATCAACTTATAACAACATGTTTTGGAAGTTGGAATCATGGATTAACATCATCCTCCACCCGGATCGAAGGTAAGAACACATGAACTTTTGGTTTTTGGATGTTCTTGAGGTTTCTTGGTGTTTTGGCCGATTTGCTCCATTTTGATTCGGATTATTGATAGAACTTGATTGTATACTCGTAATCATTCAATACTCTTGAAGTTTTGTGGAACAAATTCGAGTATTTCTTCGTTAAAACGATTAAATTGGATTATGCCTTCAAAGTGTTCGATGAAATGCCTCAATGAGTAGAACTTGGGAAATTCTATACGTTTTCGCATGGATGGTGATTGAATTGATATTATTGTGATTTAGGAATGAACTTTTGAAGGAAGTTGAATCGGTACCCTTCCCTTTTGTCGATTTCTTCGCACCGTGCTATTCAAAACAAGTGATTACTTGTGTATGTCATCTTCTAGAGGTATGTTGATAATCCTCTCATTGAATTCGGATTTTGATGTTATCGTTGAAGAAGGGTTCGTATGAAGATGATTATGGTTTTGTTGTTACGATTCTTGCGGTTATATGAACTATATGTTGAAGACATTGTTTGGATTATTGAACACCGAATTTCGACTTGTGTCCGTATTGTTAAGAGTTGATATGGGTTGGTTTCATATGATCGAGATATCATTGAACCATCGAGTTTGATTAGTTGGTCATTTCGGTTGTTGATTGTTATTGAACGTATCGTTAGTCGATTATTGCATTAGGTTGCGTTTAGTGATCGTTGAAGTTAACCATTGTGCTGCGGAGCTTGTAGACGAAGACGGCGGGATTGATGGTGGCTTCATCGTATGGGCATCCAGGCAAGTTATGCTTGCTCAGTTCATAATGTTAATAAATGATTTCGTTTTCATTTCATTTATGATTCATATAGCAATGGTATTATGGAATATATGAATTGTCGGAATGGTGGTATGTAAGATAAATCATAATGTATATGATTTTAAGGATGTCTAGTGGAAATGGGAACGTGAATTGTAATTTGGTCTATTGCATGAGAAGTTGGATATCAAGGTTAGTTATCGTGTCGATGTTGAAATTGGGATGGTGGTATTAGTTATGGACTGTACTTCATTTTGGATTGTCGGATAAACCGTGTATTCGTTCAGGGCGGTTGGTCGTGGAAAGGTTGGCGTCTCCAGCTTGAGGTAAATTAATATTGTTAGATTATGATAATCATCATGTTGCATTATTGCATGTGTGTTGTAATATCCGGTATTTTTCTTTCCCTTGTATTTTCATTTTTGGTATATTTCTCGGTCATAGTGACCCCCGTGTATCTTTCAGTATGTCCTTCCTGTCAACTGTTGAATTATAATCTCGTTATTGTTCGTTGTTTCAACTTTCCTCAGGTGAGTTCGACTTTGTTAGATCACCATTAAATTTCGGTGACTCCAAAAATATTAAATCTTTGCAATATTATAGAGGATCGAGTTAGCTTTCCAATGGTTCAAACGGTGAGTCAATCGGAGTCCGGACGAGAGAGTTATGGTCGTTTCAGTTTTGGCCGAGCACTTCCAGGAGCCTTTCGGCCGATAGGGGGGGTCGATAGACCCTACCGCGGCAATCTGTATGGGTATCGGTTGGGCTATCGGCCGATAGGCGGCCGATAGGTAAATTTCTTCACATTCGAACTTCCAGGAGCCTTTCGGCCGATAGGGGGGTCGATAGACTCTACTGTCGGCATCCCGTATGGCTATCGGTTGGGCCTATCGGCCGATAGGCGGCCGATAGGTCTGTTGTGTTACACTATAAATGTGTGTTTTCAGCGTAATTCACTCATTTCCTCCCCTTCTTCAACCGTGCGCGAGAGAGAGAGACTTGAGAGGGAGAGTTCCTCCATCTATCACTTACTTGTGAAGATTCCTTCATTCCTTTTCGATCGGGTGGCTCGGATTGCGGATCTAACTGTGGTTTTGGATTTGAGTGCTTGATTCATCAAGAGGTAAGAATTCCTTTAACCCTACCTTTTGGATAATTGGGGATTTTGGGGTTTTGTCCGATTCTTTCCGTTTTGTTGATGAATTCTTGATGAATATGATTAATTTTGATAGTATAATCGTAAACCTTGGTTTTCTTGTTATGGGTTGGGACGAAATCCCGTTAATCCCCCGTTGACCGATTTCTTTTCCTTATGCACGCGTGGTGTCCGATGAATTGTCCCAACGGGTAGAACTAGGATGATTTTCTTCGTATTCATGGTGTTGAAATTGGTTTTATATCACTATTGTGTTAGGGTCGGATTTGAGAGGACTGTTCGACCGTAACTGTTCCTTCGCTGCTTCCTTCGCCGTATTATTCAAGGCAAGTACATGTATTACATTTCGTTATGTATATTGTGATTTTCGAAATGAATGATGAATGATGATTTTTGAGTGCGTGTGTTGTGTTCCTTCCACCCGGAGTGTCCGACGGGATGTCTGGGGGTCGATACTAAGGGGTACGGCCGTGGAAGTGGACTTGGGTGCGTGTGTGATTGAACTTCCACCCGGAGTGTCCGACGGGATGTCTGGGGGTCGATACTAAGGGGTACGGCCGCGGAAGTGGTATCCCACTCGGAGTGTTCGACGGGATGTCTGGGGGTCGATACTAAGGGGTACGGCCACGGGATACCAGTTGTGATTTTGTGATATCGTGATGATTGGAAATTGATGTGATTGCCAATGTAGTATTCCGGAATATATATGTGGCAAATGACTTATGTTTGGGATGATTGTGTAAACTGTATTTTTGTATATAATGTTGTGTAATTGTGTACTTGCACTAGCTATTCGAATGCTAACCCCTTAAATGGGGGAAATGCGTCTTATGCATTTCAGGTACCGGAAGAGCTGAGGAGCAGGCACGGGGCACGCACGCGAAGGATGGGATGGCTTGATGATAGTGGCTCGAGTCTGTATTGTTCTTTTTATGTTTTGTCATTGCATTTGTTGAGTATTGGAGTTAAACTGCTTACTTCCGAATTTGGTTTAAGTCCCCTGCGTGGGCAAAGAATTGATATTTATATTATGTTTCATGTACTCCGTTGAAATGTTTTGGCCGAGGCCACGGCCCTGTTTACTGTTGAATGCATCTTTTGGGGGTTTGTCATTGTGATTATGGGTCTTGTGTTAGCCTGGTAGACCTCACGAGGTTTCTACGGCGTGTAATGTCCCCTTTGTGAATTGGGGTGTTACATTTATGGTATCAGAGCTTAGGTTTTGAATACCTAGGCTGTCGGTGAATTTTGGGTGCATCGGTTGCGTCATTAGAGTCGGTCATTGAGCCTAATATCATCATGCTACCGTCTTTTCGTGCGACCGTGGTCGTAAGTCTCCTCGAACTCTTTTATCTCTGTAATTCGTTTCTTGCGCTGCTCGGAATCGTGACTTGTGTTACATTTGTGAATTGTGAATCTTTCGATCTTGTCATTTTCTTATTTTCCTTCGTATGTTGAGAGGTCGTGGTAGACCGGCTAGGGACGCGGCCGAGGCCGTGGTCGGGGTGCTGATCATGAGGAGGGCTCACTTTCTCAGTCCTCTGCGGACTCAGCCTCTCACTCAGTGCCGTCGGGTAATAATGCCGACGCCGGGGCTACTGCCGTACTTCAGCAGTTAGTAGCCCAACTTACTCAGATAGCTCAGGGTGGACGCCAGAATCCACCCCCGACACCTGAAGAGGAAGCTAGTAAATGGCTTCAGACGGTGACTAAGATGCACCCTCCTCGTTTCTCCGGATCTTCTGACTCCCTCGGTTGGGAGAATTGGCTCTTTCAGTTGTCCAGGACCTTTGATGCCGTAGCTTGTCCCGAGGACAGGAGGGTACATATTGCCCAGTACCTCCTGGATAAGGAAGCTGCGGAGTGGTGGGAAGCCGTTGCGCCCAGAGATCGTCGGGCCACTTGGGAGGAGTTCAGGGCTATGGCGGAAGAATATTGTCCACCGCCGCTAAGGAGCGCAGAATTGTGGAGTTTTTCACCGCTACACCTCGGGATGTGCCGATTTCTCGAGCCATTATTTCCTACAATCGGCATTGGGTTTTGTGAGAGATCGTGTGAGGACGGAGGTCGATAAAATCCGTTACTTCAATATGCGCATGAAGCCGCATATCGTGCGAGTATGGCACCGCTCATGTGTGCCACCTTGAAGGAATATCGATCGCGCCCGCGATCGAGATGGCTATCCCGAATCGAGTCGGTTTCGGAAGCTAAGCGTAAGACCACCGGCGGGTTCTCGGCCGGTAAAGGTGGTCGATTTCGAGGTCTCGCTCATTCCTACACACGGAAGAGAACGTTTCACCGGGCCGGGATCTCGTGGTAATCGTTCACCCAATCCGTTGCTTCCGTGGTGGTTTGTTTTAATCGCAACCAATATGATCATTTGATGAGGGATTGCCCTTTACCTCCGTTATTTGTTTTACTTGCGGGCGGCATCGGGCAGCCCATTGTGAGAGGGCCACTGTGGTCGCTAGGGTCCCGACTACCACCGCCGATCGAGGGAGCACAAAGATTCGATTACTCATGTTCCGCAAGGTTCGGGCCGTGGTAGGGGTCGGCGGATCACCGTACGGCGTCGAGTTCGGTTGATTCACCCCGGTTGTATCGATGAGGCGTACAGAGGAGACAGACGTTCCAGTGGCGTCAGGTACCACTCGATCCTTACTCATCCAGATTCAAGACTTTTTGATTCGGGTGCTACCCATTCCTTTATTGCTTCGGATTGTGTGAGTCGTATTGGTTTTGACTGCTTGTTTGAGTGTGAGCCGTTTGTAGTGGGTACACCCAGTGGAGATCGTATGGTTGGGGACCGGGAGGTTAGGGATTGCCCAGTGAGGATCGGGAGCCGGGATTGGCCCTCGAATCTCATTGTTATAGACCTTAAGGGTGAGGATTTGATCCTCGGGGACGATTGGTTAGATCGTCACGGTGCTATCATGAACTATCGGACTCGTACCATCTCGATAGTTGCCGAGGACGGCACCGAGCATACTCTAGTCGGTTGTAAGCCGGGTAGATCGGGGAGTGTGATTAGCGCCTTGAAGGCGATGAAACTTCTGAACCAGGGTTGCATCGGCTACTGGTGTTTCGCCCTGCAGGCGGAAGATGGTGGGGTTGACATATCGTCGATTCCAGTTGTTAACGAGTATCCTGATGTATTTCCGGACGACTTGCCGGGATTACCACCACATCGAGAGGTGGAGTTTCCTATTGATCTTGAGCCGAATGCGGCCCCTATTTCTCGAGCACCATACCGTATGGCACCGTCGGAGATGCTAGAGTTGAAGAACCAGTTGGGAGAGTTGTTAGATAAAGGGTATATTCGACCGAGCGCATCGCCTTGGGGTGCGCCTGTACTTTTTGTCAAGAAGAAGGATGGATCGCTTCGTTTATGCATCGACTATCGAGAATTAAACAAGCTAACCATCAAAAATAAATACCCTTTGCCCAGGATTGACGATTTGTTTGATCAGCTTCAGGGGGCGACAGTCTTTTCGAAGATTGATTTGCGATCGGGTTACTACCAATTGAGGATTCGGGACGTCGACATTCCGAAAGCTGCCTTTCGGACGAGATATGGCCATTACGAGTTTGTGGTTATGCCTTTCGGGCTAACCAATGCCCCAGCAGTGTTCATGCAGTTGATGAACAAAGTTTTTATTGAGTATCTGGACAAATTCGTAGTCGTTTTTATTGACGATATTCTCATCTATTCACGGAGTCGGGAGGAACACGCCTTACATCTTCGGATTGTATTAGACACTTTGAGGGCTGAGCAGTTGTACGCGAAGTTCTCTAAGTGTGAGTTTTGGCTCGAGGAAGTTACGTTCCTCGGGCATGTGATTTCAGCAGAGGGAGTTCGGGTAGATCCGCAGAAGATAGAGGCAGTGATGGCTTGGGAGCCGCCTAAAAATGTGAAGGAGGTGAGGAGTTTTCTGGGTCTTGCCGGCTATTACCGTAGATTCGTTGAGGGATTTTCGAAAATCGCTAGACCACTCACTCAGTTGCTCCAGAAAACTCAGAAGTTCGAGTGGACTGCAGACAGGCAGGACAGTTTTGATGAGTTAAAGAGACGTTTGACTACCGCACCCGTGTTAGCGTTGCCTCAGGGGAACGAGGACTTCGTAGTGTATAGTGATGCTTCGGGCCTTGGTCTAGGATGTGTTTTGATGCAGAGAGACAGAGTGATTGCGTATGCGTCCCGCCAGTTGAAACCTTATGAGGTGAATTACCCTACGCATGATTTGGAGTTAGTCATGCGGTCGTTTTTGCCTTAAAGATCTGGAGGCATTATCTTTATGGGTTGTCTTGTAAGATTTTTACGGATCACAAGAGCTTGAAGTATATCTTCAGTCAGAAAGAATTGAATATGAGACAGCGTAGGTGGTTAGAACTAATTAAAGATTACGACCTCGAGATACTTTACCATCCGGGTAAGGCTAACGTAGTGGCCGATGCGTTGAGCCGAAAGCCGATGGCGTTGCAGATGTTAGAGGTACTTACACCACAGAGTAGGATCCAGCGGGATTTTATTCGTCAGGATATCGAGGTTTGGGTTCAGAGAGTTCAGGGTCAGTTATGTGCGTTGGAGATCGCTTCGTCCTTGACCGATGACATCAAGGCGGCGCTTTGACGATCCGTTTTTGGTCCAGTTGAGAGAGGATGTGAAGAAGGGGAAAGCCCCCGGATTTGTAGTTCACGATGATGGAGTTTTGAGATTTCGCGGCAGACTATGCGTACCGAGTGTTGATGAGTTGAGACAGAAGATTTTGAGCGAAGCTCATACCACGCCTTACTCCATACATCCTAGTACGAGTAAAATGTACAAGGATGTGAGGAGCAACTACTGGTGGAGTAATTTGAAGACAGACGTTAGTGAGTTTGTGTCGAGGTGTCTGACCTGTCAGCAGGTTAAGATCGAGCATCAGCGACCCGCGGGGCTGTTACGACCACTTCCTATTCCGGAGTGGAAATGGGAGGACATTTCTATGGATTTCATTACCGGTATGCCTAAGACTCGGATTGGGATGAACATGATTTGGGTCATTGTCGATCGGCTGACCAAATCGGCTCATTTCCTGGGTATTAAGGACACTTGGGGGCCAGAGAGACTTCCACGAGTGTTTGTTTCGGAGATCGTGAGGTTACATGGGACACCTAAGAGTATTGTTTCGGATCGTGATGGCCGGTTCATATCACATTTTTGGCAGGCCGTTCATAGAGCTTTGGGAACCGAGTTGAGACTTAGTACATCCTACCACCCTCAGACAGACGGACAGTCTGAGCGGACGATACAGACGCTAGAGGATATGTTACGAGCCTGTGCTTTAGATTGGAAGGATGATTGGGAGACACACTTGCCATTAATCGAGTTTACGTACAACAATAGTTGGCATGCCTCGATCAAAATGGCACCATTCGAAGCGTTGTATGGGAGGAGGTGCAGATCGCCGTTGTGTTGGGATGATACGTCTGAGCTAATCGGTACCGAGCCCGACATGATAGTTGAGACGAGGGAGAAGGTTACCTTGATTCGTGGTAGATTGCTGACGGCCCAGAGTCGACAGAAGTCTTATGCCGATACACGTCGCCGACCGTTGGAGTTTGAGGTGGGAGATCACGTCTTGCTTAAGGTGTCGCCGACACGGGGAGTTTACCGCCGGTCGGAAGGGTAAACTTAGTCCGAGATATATCGGACCGTTTGAGATTTTAGATAGAGTTGGAGAGCTTGCGTATCGGTTAGGCTTGCCGCCGTCTCTGAGCCAAGTGCATGACGTATTTCATGTTTCCCAGCTTAGGAAGTACGTAACGGACCCTAGCCATATTATTGATTTTGGAGAAATCGAGTTGGGGCCCGACATTACCTTCGAGGAGAGGCCGATTCAGATCTTAGAGCGTCGAGTGAAGCAACTCAGGCACAAAACAATTCCCTTGGTCAAAGTGCAGTGGTCGAGGCATGGATCCGAGGAAGCCACGTGGGAAACGGAGGAGAGTATGAGGTCGAGATACCCCGAGTTATTCGTGTTGTAAGTTTTGGGACGAAACTTATTTTTAGGGGGAGATAATGTAATATCCGGTATTTTTCTTTCCCTTGTATTTTCATTTTTGGTATATTTCTCGGTCATAGTGACCCCCGTGTATCTTTCAGTATGTCCTTCCTGTCAACTGTTGAATTATAATCTCGTTATTGTTCGTTGTTTCAACTTTCCTCAGATGAGTTCGACTTTGTTAGATCACCATTAAATTTCGGTGACTCCAAAAATATTAAATCTTTGCAATATTATAGAGGATCGAGTTAGCTTTCCAATGGTTCAAACGGTGAGTCAATCGGAGTCCGGACGAGAGAGTTATGGTCGTTTCAGTTTTGGCCGAGCACTTCCAGGAGCCTTTCGGCCGATAGGGGGGGTCGATAGACCCTACTGCCGGCAATCTGTATGGGTATCGGTTGGGCCTATCGGCCGATAGGCCGGCCGATAGGTAAATTTCTTCACATTCGAACTTCCAGGAGCCTTTCGGCCGATAGGGGGGTCGATAGACTCTACTGTCGGCATCCCGTATGGCTATCGGTTGGGCCTATCGGCCGATAGGCCGGCCGATAGGTCCTGCTGTGTTACACTATAAATGTGTGTTTTCAGCGTAATTCACTCATTTCCTCCCCCTTCTTCAACCGTGCGCGAGAGAGAGAGACTTGAGAGGGAGAGTTCCTCCATCTATCACTTACTTGTGAAGATTCCTTCATTCCTTTTCGATCGGGTGGCTCGGATTGCGGATCTAACCTGTGGTTTTTGGATTTGAGTGCTTGATTCATCAAGAGGTAAGAATTCCTTTAACCCTACCTTTTGGATAATTGGGGATTTTGGGGTTTTGTCCGATTCTTTCCGTTTTGTTGATGAATTCTTGATGAATATGATTAATTTTGATAGTATAATCGTAAACCTTGGTTTTCTTGTTATGGGTTGGGAAGAAATCCCGTTAATCCCCGTTGACCGATTTCTTTTCCTTATGCACGCGTGGTGTCCGATGAATTGTCCCAACGGGTAGAACTAGGATGATTTTCTTCGTATTCATGGTGTTGAAATTGGTTTTATATCACTATTGTGTTAGGGTCGGATTTGAGAGGATTGTTCGGACCGTAACTGCCTTCGCTGTTTCCTTCGCGTCGTATTATTCAAGGCAAGTACATGTATTACATTTCGTTATGTATATTGTGATTTTCGAAATGAATGATGAATGATGATTTTTGAGTGCGTGTGTTGTGTTCCTTCCACCGGAGTGTCCGACGGGATGTCCGGGGTCGATACTAAGGGGTACGGCCGTGGAAGTGGACTTGGGTGCGTGTGTGATTGAACTTCCACCGGAGTGTCCGACGGGATGTCCGGGGTCGATACTAAGGGGTACGGCCGCGGAAGTGGTATCCCACTCGGAGTGTTCGACGGGATGTCCGGGGTCGATACTAAGGGGTACGGCCACGGGATACCATTGTGATTTTGTGATATCGTGATGATTGGAAATTGATGTGATTGCCAATGTAGTATTAGGAATATATATGTGGCAAATGACTTATGTTTGGGATGATTGTGTAAACCGTATTTTTGTATATAATGTTGTGTAATTGTGTACTTGCACTAGCTATTCGAATGCTAACCCCTTAAATGGGAAATGCGTCTTATGCATTTCAGTGCACCTAAGAGCCGAGGAGCAGTACCTGGCACGCACGCGAAGGATGGGATGGCTTGATGATAGTGGCTCGAGTCTGTATTGTTCTTTTTATGTTTTGTCATTGCATTTGTTGAGTATTGGAGTTAAACTGCTTACTTCCGAATTTGGTTTAAGTCCCCTGCGTGGGCAAAGAATTGATATTTATATTATGTTTCATGTACTCCGTTGAAATGTTTTGGCCGAGGCCACGGCCCTGTTTACTGTTGAATGCATCTTTTGGGGGTTTGTCATTGTGATTATGGGTCTTGTGTTAGCCTGGTAGACCTCACGAGGTTTCTACGGCGTGTAATGTCCCCTTTGTGAATTGGGGTGTTACATGTGTGTTGATATTTCATGCGGTGAGTGTGCACCATTGTATGTTACGTTTTGTAATGTGCTCTTCCTGTGAGCAGTGATCTGTTGGGCCGATGTGTTAGGGGATAAGACCTATATGGCACCTATGTTCCGGGGTATTCCTGTGTGGATACTTTCGTGACCCTTGGTTGCGACCTTGGGGTATTTTGTGATTGCATGAACTGTGTTAGGGGATAAGACCTATATGGCACCTATGTTCCGGGGTATTCGTGTGAGATGCTTCCGTGACCCTTGCCTGCAGCCTTGGGGTTTATGTGTTAACATTATATGCATTGTTGAGCATGATGTGGACTGTTGTCTGATGGAAATACGACATTGTGGTCGTGTCGGTCTTTCATGATCGAGTTACTGTTGCTCTTTTGGGAAGTCTTCTGATCCTTGATGGATATGCGTTTCTTCGAGATTTGTTGTCATGTTGTATCGTGGCATATCCGGAGTCAGATACGTTCTGATCGTTCATGTGTAGGATTTTCGGGATGGGTACGTGTAGCATGTGTTGGTTTCGACCTCATATCAACCGCACACGAGACGTTTCGTGAGGTCGATTAGGTACGAGACCGACGGGTACCGATCAATACCCGTGGTTGGCTTGTACACGGACACATGTCCGGATCGAGCGTATCGTGACGTTCATCTTGAGTCTTATTGATTGGTCGCTCACATCCATGTATAATCGATACATTCGATATTCGGGTTGTCTTTGAAATCCCATATATATAATTTATATATGGTTGACGATTTTATTCTATCGTGTATCTGTTCCCGTTGATCCTTTTCTGATCTCGTTGGGAGTTACCATATCGATGGTAAACTTATTTGTTATCGATCCTTTATTAATATCGTTTGGAGTTCCCCCTATCATTGGTAGTCTCGTTCGTTATTGATCCTTATTGATTCCGTTTGGGAGTTTGCCTTACCGTTGGTATTCTCGGTTGTTGATCCCTTATTATTCCTATTGGAGTTTACCGTGTCGTCGGTGTTTTCAGTTGTCGATTTCTTATTGCTCTTGTTGGAGTTACCGTATCGTTGGTATTCCCAGTTGTTGGTCCTTATTGATCTTGTTAGAGTTTCTTGTGTCATCGATTCTCGGTTGTTGACCCTTTATTGATCTTATTGAGTTTATCGCACCGTTGGTATTTCGGTTGTCGACTCTTATTGATCTTGTTGGAGTTTACCGTGTCGTCGGTATTCTCGAGTATTGATTCTTCATTGATCCTTACCGTGTCGGTATTCTCGGTTGTCGACCTTTTATTGATCTTGTTGGGATTTGCCGTCGTCGTATTCTCGGTTATTGATTATTCGTTGATCTTGTTGGAGTTACCAGATCATGGTATTCTCGTCCATGTTGATCCTTTGTCGATCTTGTGTGGAAATATCATGTCATTGATATTTCCGTTGTGATGCATCGATTGTTTATCATTATTGACTGTGTGAGCATTCATGCTTTGTATTGATATCCGGGACTTGCCATTATTTCGGGACAGTTGATTTGCAGATGTATCGTGTGATATGGGTTTTATCAGGATTGGGATCCGATTGTGCGACCCATCCGATAGAGTTATTCATGGCCAGATCATTCTATAATTGAAATATGATAAGTTTGGGAATTTTGGTGTCGTTTCGGATACAGTACAGGTGGTTACTTTTGAATTCATTCATCACTTAAGGATACGAGGCGTGGGTTGGTAAGAATTGATTTGTTATGGATTGTGACAGGTTGGTAAGGTTACTACGGTGAGACTACATTGGAATTATTCTCACCTTGTAGTTACATTGATATTTATTGTTTTTGTGATGTGATCGTTATCATTGTTGAGTATTATGACTGACCCCGTCGTGGGCTTTATCTTTTAGGTACTCGGAGTTCGAGCTAGTAGCGGTCGTGAAGGGATGAGCTTTCCGGTGATACTGGCTATGGCGTGATTGTTGGGATTATGTATTCTTTTCTGGTTTTTTTAATTCCGCTGCAAATGTAATTAATTGTGTTTTTATCCGCTGCGTGTGTATATTTAAAATGGCTTTCAGTATTCTTTGAACTGTGTTTTTATCCGCTGCGTATGTGTGTACTTTCAAAGGGCTTTTTGACATTTTTTAAACATTTGCGAAAATGATTTTAGCCTTGTGGGTTCCAATATGGGGCCCACGGCGCTGTAATATTCCCGGTCGGTTTTGGGGGTGTTACAGCTGTCATTATTAAAAATTGAGGGTTTAGATGTTACCTCTTCATCAGCTAGGTTGGCCATCAGACAGTTGTATTCATCATCATCATCAGAGAAGAATCCACCACTTGATTATACTCTTTCTTCAATCTGATCTTCTCCCATGAGAGCTTTTCTTTTGTCTTATTTTTTGCCCACTTATTTCTTAGCTTCATCTCTATTGAGATCAGGGCAGTCAAATTGTATATGCCCGATTTTGTGGCAATTGTGGCATTCTACCTTCCAGTTGCCTGCCTTCTGGTTCCTCCTTGGATTGTCCTTGTAATTCTTCTTGTGTTTGGATTAGTTCTTCATGAAATTACTGAACCTCTGCATGATGAAATCCATCTCTTCTTCAAAATTCAGAGGACTGTGGGGACTGGCTTCAGCTAGGCTCTTTGCAGATGATTCTGCTGCAAATGTTATCCCTTTCTCTACAGGTCCATTAGATGATAAACAGGGCAGCTCGAACTCATATGCCTTTAGATCAGAAAACAGCTCCTGGGTCTTTATTTTGTTGAGATCCTTTGACTCTCTCATAGCTATAGCCTTCATGCTCCATTCAGGATTGAGAGACCTTAAACTTTTAGGGCCATCTCCTTGTTGCCATATGTCTTTCCAAAGGAGTTTATTTTATTTATGATCTCAGTGAATCTTATGTCCACTTGGTCAATTGATTCACCATTATTCATCTTAAAGTTGTCAAACTTTTGGGTGGCAATTGACAACTTCTTTTCTTTTATCAGCTCGGTTCCCTCACACATTACAGCTAATGTGTCCCAAATTTCCTTTGCACTTTTGCAATTCTTGACCTTGACCATGGTTGCTTTGTCAAGAGTCTGGTACAGGATATATATGGCCCGGTTGTCTAGGTTGTCCAGCTTTCTCTCTTCAGGAGACATCTCGGTCCTCTTCTTGGGAATCTTCTCTGGCTTCCCAACAGCAATTTGTTCTGGTGTATTATCCTTCTCAAAGATGAAAGGACCTTACTCAATGATACACCACATGTCATCATGAATGGATGACAAATGAGACTGTATTGTTATTTTCTATAAGTCATATTCATCAACAGAGAATACAGGTAATCTAGAATGCATGTGTTGCATGTGTTCCATTCTAAATGAGAGATTAATATATATGCTCAGATATGTGGATCTGGTTCTGTAAAAATTGAACCAACCTCTCTGATACCACTTCTAGGTCACAAGTCGCCAGGAATAAGTCTAGAGGGGGGGTGAATAGACTTATTAAACTCTTTCATGAATCTAAGGTGAGTTTCTCAGCTGTGATTAAGTACAAATGACTTATGTCGTCTCAGACAGATAATGCGGAAGACACAGCTGATGACGATACAGATAACCAATGTCGACTGCAGTTAATTTTCTAATGGAACAGTAAATATGAATGCAGTAATTAAGTATAATGTTTAAAGGAGTAAATCACACAAGCACTTATAGTGGTTTCAGAGGTGGGATAATCCTCTACTAGTCCATTTCTCTCTAAACCAATTCGAGAGAAATCCACTATAACTGTCAACCAGTGATAAAGGTCACAATGAATTCTTCCTAGTTACAATAGCTTCCAACCAGTGGAAATCCATGGTCGTTGCAACTCCCTTGTCTGCCTAGCACCTCTTGATTGAAAACCCTTGGATGCCTCAACAACTCTCGAGCTGTCTATCACCTTTCAATTAAGAACCCGTGGATACCTTATCAGTCGCGAAACTTCTGAAATCTCATTCACATAAGTACCTCTTACTCAGCTTTTAAGACAAGAGTGTTTGTCTTCTCCAACTAAATAGCTTCTCAGAATATGACTGTTTAAGCTTTGCTCTTTCACGATGCTATAGATCTCTATGATAGCTTTGTTTTCTTTGATTACTTTGTTCGCTTGTAAGTATTATTCGCATCGTACTTTGATCAATTCATATCTTCAGATATTTATAGTACGATCCTTTGAGCTTTCTTCATAGCCTTGCATCACTGTAACAAATCTGTCCGTTGGAGAGTGGACTTCTTTGTTTATCTTATCATTCCATTATACTGCTTGATTCCCTTTTTCAGTTCCGACTGTTTGAAAGACTTTCTTTGTTAGCGCCGTTATTCTTGATTAGAATAATCATAAGTCTTCAGAATGCGGATCTCAAGGAATATTTTATTCATAGCTTTCCGGAAATCTTTCCAGTTTGTCTCCTTACGTCTG
This sequence comes from Orobanche coerulescens, assembly GCA_033398695.1. NCBI lineage: Eukaryota > Viridiplantae > Streptophyta > Magnoliopsida > Lamiales > Orobanchaceae > Orobanche > Orobanche coerulescens. Next base: position 145,574,596 of record CM065809.1, on the reverse strand, counting down.
CATGTGGCTTTCCGTGATTGTTGACTTTCAACGTTTGCTGACGTGGACTGAGTATCTTGAACTTGACTGATATCTTGACTGAGAACCTATCTGATATCTCTTGGTCAAACCTGTCTGATGTGCAGTCAACCGTCTCTAATGTGAGACTTCTCTGATATATTTTGGTAGAAGTTCTCTGAGATAAAGTTCTCTGCTCTGGACTTCTCTGAGATAAAGTTCTCTGCTCTGAAGTTCTCTGATATGAAGTCCTCTGAAATTAAGTTCTCCGACCTGATGAATGTTCTCTGACCTGATGGTCAAAATTTAGTTGATATTTGTTAACCAGTTCTCATCTGATAACTCAACTGTAGATGGGTTTTGGTCAGACCTCTCTGATATTCTGCGTTGACCAAAACATGTCTGATGTAGCGCCTTCTTCAGAACTTATCAGCAGCTAGGTTTTGGTCAAACCTCTCTGATGTTTTGCGTTGACCAAAACTTCTCTGATAATGAATTTGTCTGATAACTTCTCTGATAAATGGCAGTTCTATACTTAGTCGATTTTCTACTGATCAACATTTGATCAAGACTTAACCTAAATTTAAAGCACCTATAGAAGATACTCATTTGGTTCTTCTTTATAATTGCCAAGTACTTAAAAACATACATTTGAATAATTATCAATACAGGGCTACCATCATCAAAATCTAACAAGTATTCCTAACACATGTGTGGGGAACGTGGTCTTAAAGCTGACCTCTAGAAAGGAGCTTCTGCTTAAGGATGTGCTGCATGTCCCAAACGTCCAAGGAAATTTAGTTTCAGGATCTCTACTAGTTAGTCATGGGTTTAGACTAGTTCAGAGTCTGAAAAATTTATTATGAGCAATATTGGAATGTTCCTTGGTCGATGTTATCTTGACAGGGGATTATTCAAAATGAATGTAATGCATGTAAGTCGTGAAGGAAAAATAAAAGTAATAATAATGCTCCTTCTTCTGTTTACTTGCTCGAGAAGCAATGTAGTGTAATGATATGTGTTTCTTTTGAGAAGCAAAGATGAAGCAATCGAGGCCTTTAAGATGTATAAAAATGAAGTTGAAAATCAACCGAACTGTAAAATAAAAGCCATCCGAAGTGATAGAGGTGGTGAGTATGTAGCACCATTTGAACAATTATCTGCTGATTCAGGCGTAATCCATCAAACGACTGCTCCTTATGCTCCTCAGACAAATGGAGTTGCTGAATGGAAAAATCGAACTATGAAAGAAATGATGAATACTTTATTAATAAGTTCAGGGTTGCCGCAAAACATATGGTGGGAAGCTATTCTTACAACTAACATATTCTGAGTAAAGTGTCACACAAAGGGAAAGATAAAACTCTGAATGAGTTATGGAAAGGGTGCAAGCCTTCTTTCAAATATCTTAAAGTGTGGGGGTGTTTGGCAAAGTTTGAAGTACCTGAACCAAAACAAGTAAGAATCGGTCCAAAGACAGTTGATTGCATATTCATAGGTTATGCATACAACAGTAGTGCATATCGATTTCTAATTCATAAATCAAAAATTTCTGATATGCATGAAGGAACTGTCATTGAGTCAAGAAATGTCATTTTCTTTGAAAATGTTTATTCTTGTAAAGAGAGGATTGTGACAAGCTCAAACAAAAGAACTCTTGAAACTGCAAGTAGTTCAAATTCGATAAATGAAGAGCCAATACAGAGTAAGAGAGCTCGAAAGTCTAAGTCTTTTGGTCCTGACTTTGAGACTTATGCAGTTGATGATGATCCAAAGACGATACATGAAGCTTATGCTAGTCCTGATACTCCTTTTTGGAAGAAAGCTATTTATAGCGAAATGGATTCCATCATACAAAACTTGGGCATTGGTTGATCTTCCACCAGGATGTAAGCCTTTAGGATGTAAATGGATTCTAAAGAGGAAATATAAAGATGACTGGTCGATAGACATGTTTAAGGCCCGACTTGTTGCCAAAGGGTTTAAACATAAAGAATTTTATGATTTCTTCGACACATATTCACCAGTAACCAAAATAACTTCCATTCGAGTGCTTATTGCTATTGTTGCATTGCACAATCTCGAGATTCATCAAATGGATGTGAAAACTGCATTCTTGAATGGTGAATTAGAAGAAAAAATTTATATAGAACAACCTGAAGGGTTCATTGCGCCTGGTCAGAAAAATAAAGTGTGTAAACTGTTGAAGTCATTGTATGGACTAAAACAAGCTCCTAAACAATGGCATATGAAGTTGACACAACTATGTTGGCTAATGGATTCAAGATCAACGGATGTGACAAATGTGTGTATATTAAAGGCACACCTGAGGCATTTTTCATAGTTTGTCTATATGTAAACGATATGTTGATCATGGGTAGTAGTAGGGCTGTTATCGGACCGGTCCGGCCCAGTTTTTGACAGACCCGGAACCGGTCCGGTAAGATACCGGATAGACCCGGTCCGGTAAGATACCGGAAACGGGTCATATTTAAGATCCGGAACCGGTCCGAATCCGAAACCCGAATCCGAAACCGAGAAACCCGAATTCGGAAATAATTAACCTATAAAAAAAATTAAAATCACCAAATTAGAACAATTATTTTAAACCCCCAAATCTGGAGCCCTTACTTGAACCCCTCAAATCCGAATCCTAAACTAATTTGAAACCCCCAAATTTTTTAACCCTAACCCAATTCGAAAATAAACTAAAATCCCAAAATTGAAACTAATTGGGTTAGGTGCGGGCCGTGCGGCTGCGGTAGGGGGAGGGAAGAGCGAGAGATTTCAGAATTTCTAACCTAGTTTGTGTTATGTATCAATGGCCTAAGGCCATGTTTGGTGCTTGATTAAAAATTTTATATACCAAAGGCCTTAGGCCTTATTTGGTGTGTGTGTGTGTATGTGTGTGTGTATATATATATATATATCTTACCGGGTTTTTTTCGGTTTTTTCGGTCCGGGTCTTATCGGTTTCGGTTCAATGTTTAGAACTCGAATCTGAACTCGTTAATTATCGAGTGAGTTTCGGTCCCGGGTTTTCCGGTCCGATTCTTGATCGGGTTTCGGGTTCACTCGGACCGCTAACAGCCCTAGGTAGTAGCAATGAAGTAATTGTGAATACAAAAATGATGTTAAGTAGAAACTTTGACATGAAGGATTTGGGTTTAGCTGATTTAATTCTTGGAATTAAAATTATTAGAACGTCAGAAGGTATCTTCTTATCACAATCTCATTATGTTGAGAAAGTGCCCAAGAAGTTTATCGCTTTTGACAGCCCACATGTAAAAACACATGTTGATACTAGTATTCACTTAAGTAACAGAGGTGATCCAGTAGCTCAAGTCGAATATTCAAGAGTAATCGGAAGCCTGATGTACATTGGACAGACTTGGCATTTACTGTAAACAAGTTGAGCAGGTTCACGAGTAATCCGAGTAAAGAGTACTGGAATGCACTGACTAGGGTTTTAAGATACTTAAATTACACCCTAAGTTATGGGCTATTTTATAGCAATTATCTTGCAGTTTTGGAAGGACATAATACCATGCGACAATTGATCAAAAATGAAGTTATATCTATTGACTATGTGATGTCAAATGTTAATTTGGCGTATCCACTCACAAAAAGTTTAAATAGAAATCAATTTCATAAACTGCTAGAGGGAATGTGATTAAAATCCACATCTTGAAAGAACGATCATAGTGGTAACCCAACCTTGAAGATCGGAGATCCCAGAAGATAAAATTATGAAAATTCGATTGAAAAGTGGTTATTGTTGGTAGCCCATCCTACTCAGAATCCACGTAGGCACTCCAGGCAGCTAAACCGGCCGAGCAGACCCCAAAGTCAGACCGGACAAAAAACCCGATTCCCAACCGGGCTCGCTAAAAACCGGAACGGACGGTGACTCCAAGGCCGACCCGGTATCTGATCCAGGGAGGCCGAGCAGAGGAAAATGTCCTGGTTCAAGATTACGGCAGGGCCGGCCCGAATGGCGGCAGACCCGAAGCCGACCCGAGCGGCGGGGGACCCGAGGACCGACCCTGTCGGATAGACATCTCCGGAAGTCGGCAAAACAGACCCGCATGCCAATTAACGCATGCAGTCTCGCCCCTTCCCAAGACACTCCTTATAGGCCGCCACGTGTCCAAAATTTAAATGCAGACTGACAAGTGTTATGGGCGTATTCCCCAAACATGCGCCAGCTGTCATCTCCCCACTGGCCCAGACTGTCTATATATAGGAGAAATGTACAGTAAAAAAGGATCTTTTGGATTTTTGAGCATTAATAAGAGAGAGAAAAAAGAGTGATCTGAGATATACTGAAAAAGAACAAAAAAGACTTGTAATTAACAAGCAAACTGGATAGATCGGCGCACATTATTCTGCCCGGCTCTATGCTATCGAAAGGTCATTAATAAAAATTTAGTGATCAAATATCTTCCACTTTATTTGTTATTTTCTACGTGTCTTCGATCCATTTGTCCCGATCAGTACACGTGATGTTGACCAAATCAGACGTCAACAGATTGGCGCTAGAAGGAGGGCGAACCTCCGGTAAAAAAAGGTAGAGATAGACCCTTCACCAGCAATGTCTCACAACAGTTCGAAGAACCCTCAGCCCGCGACGGAGGAAGAAAACCTCCTTAAAGTGGTTGAATGCTTTAAGCACCCTGCCTTCATCTAGGGCATGGCGGCCCTTATGGCAAGAGTTACAGGGGGCGGGACCCTTCAAAAACCCGAGGATCAGATCGAGGCAGAATCTCAGACGGCCCGCCCCGCTGCCTCGGGACGAAGCAGAAAAAGGACGGCCTCGGGGGCCGCCGGCGAAAGGGCAGAGAGCCACGGCGAAAGCTCACATCCCTCACGGAAAAGTAAACTTTCGCGCCCCCCGTCCGTTTTTGATCGCCTTGGGGCGGGAAGGAAAATCGAGAAGGCAAGACTGCTCTACCGGCCCGCAGTCGAGCCGTAAGGAAGAAAAGGCTCACCACCGTCCCTAAATCCAACGCAAATATTGCCTCCCACTGGGCGATAATTCGAGCGAGATCGAGTTTCTAAAAAGCGCCTTACGAGCTCGAAAATAAACAACTCCGGCCACCCCAAAGTTCGAATGGCTCAACGGCCCGGGAGAGTCCCCGGCCCTAGCGTTACGCGGAACCTCTCCCGGAGAAGTTCAAAATTCCTCAAATTCCGCCATACAACGAGAACGGACCCTAACGCCCATCTTGGGCATTATAATTCTGGATGGATCTACATGGGTCTCGGGACGCGCCCGATGCCGAATGTTTTCCTAACTCGGGGAGAGGGCCCAGAGGTGGTATCGACGCCGCCCATCATTCGGTTCAAACATGGGCTCGGCTTTCGCGACGTTTCGATCCCACTTCATGGGGTCCTCAGGCGGGTCGCCCCACGCTCATCCATTGCTTCCGTGACCTGTGGGCCGAACGAGTCCCTTAAAGATTACATATCCCGTTTTAATAAACGGATATTAGAGACGAGCCCATGTCCGACGATGCGCCGGCCATTATTGCCTGTGCCGGCCTTCACAAAAATTCTTTCGCCGGACGGTGTGCAGAATGTCCCACACACCTACCAGAATTTTTGAGCGCCCGACTCCCACATAGTCGCCAGGAAGCCATGCCGGCACCAATGTTAGTCATGCCCTCCGATCGTAAAGGATCGTAGAAGAGGAAAGAAGAAAGGCGTGACTACAAAGAGACCCGTCAAGAACCTCGACGGAAAATAAAACCCCCGCCTCTTCCTCGGCGCCTGCCGCTCAAAGCTATCGCTGCCCGAGCTCATGGCCAATTTCACGAAATATATTCCATTGGAGCCGCGGCAATATTCGATCAAATAAAAGGCAAAACTTGCTCCCAAATTCCCTACTTATCTATAAAGATCAAGGACATGGACCAGACTCGCTTTTGTAAATATCATGAGTCAATGGTCACAACACCGAGCAAGGCCGAGACTCGTTGCCGCCCTAATCGCAAAGATGCGACGAAACGGGCTTGAGGCGGTTTACCCGAACCCGCCTCGGGATCGCCAATATAGGGCCGACCCGACGAGAGCCAAGAATGATCGGGTGCCTCCGGCCCCCAAATCCCCGGAAATTCTAACGATTATGGGCACCGCCGAGGTCGATGATCCTCGGTCCAAGCGCCTTAAAAAGGCATCCATCCGAGAAGCCACCACTTTCTATCCGGACCGAGCGCCGAGCGAAGGGTTTCTATCGGGTCAAGAAGCCCCCAAAACCCCACCGGCGGTTACTTTTGAGGAATCCGACGCAGCGGCTGACCATCCCCATTCAGACGCACTTGTCATCACTCTGCCCATAATGGGGATCCCGGTCCACAGGGTATTGGTGGACTCCGGGGCTTATGCAAGCATCATTTACCTTCATACCCTTCGTAGGATGAAGGTAGACCAATCGTATGTTCGGCCCTGCAACGAGGACATCCGGGGATTTGCCAATTGCCGCACCTCCCCGCTGGGGGAAATTCACCTCGCCCTGGAATTTGGTCAGAGGCCGATCAGAAGAACGATGATCACAACCTTTAAGATCATCGACGTGCACAGCGACTACAATGCCATCGTAGGCCGACCTGTGATGTCGAGGCTGAGAGCCACTCAGTCCACCTACCACCTGTGCATGAAATTCCCTACCCCGGATGGCGTCGGGGTACACAGAGGGGATCAAAGGGCGGCCCGGGAATGCAATCTTAGCATCCGGGCTCGCGAGATCAACGCCGCAGGAGCCATCCCAAAAAATCTGCCGGGAGAAATGGAGATTACCAACTCCGAGCAACAGACGGGAACACTGGCTGACCGGGCCCGACGCCCCGGCCGCAAAACCCCCGAAATGAGAATCGGACAGAAACGGATCGCGTCGCAGCCCGGAAAGAGCCGAGCGTAGAAGAAGATCCCGTTGACCCGAGGTATCAAAATCCAAAAGGAAAAATCCGCCACGCTGAGCCAACAGAAGAATTGGACCTGGTCGACATGGATTCATCTAGTCCACCCCGACGGCTAAAGATCGGCCACAATCTCCAAGAGCCGATCCGCTCCGAGCTAATCTCCCATCTAAGACAAAATCTGGACGTCTTTGCTTGGACCCATTCAGATATGTCGGGGATTGATCCTAATCGCATGCCACCGATCAACATCGACCTACCAAAGCCATTGCTCGTAAGAGAAGAAAAATGGGGCCCGAGCGACAGAAGGGGCTGGAAGAGGAGGTAGAAAAACTAATCGATAGTGGGTTTATTCGGGAAGCCCAATACCCGACCTGGGTAGCCAACCCGGTTCTAGTAAAGAAGCCGACCGGGCTATGGAGGCTCTGCATTGACTTCTCCAACCTGAATAAAGCCTGCCCGAAAGATAGCTACCCGCTCCCCCATATCGATTACATGGTAGACGCAACGGCCGGGCACGAGCTAATGAGCTTCATGGATGCCTATTCTGGATACAACCAGATCCCAATGCACCCCGCCGATGAGGAAAATACCTCCTTCTACTCAGCCCGTGGCTTATACTGCTACCGGATGATGCCTTTCGGGCTCAAGAATGCCGGCGCGACATACCAACGCCTGGTAAATAAAATGTTCAATAGCTTGATAGGTCATACTATGGAAGTATATGTAGATGACATGTTAGTTAAGTCTCTGCGCTCGGCCGACCATGTACATGACCTCAATAAAATGTTTGCTATTTTGCGGGAGTATAAGATGAAGCTAAATCCGAAGAAATGTTCCTTCGGGGTAGGTTCTGGAAAATTCCTCGGCTACATGGTAAGCCAAAGAGGGATTGAAGCCAACCCCGATAAAATTAAGGCAGTAGCCGAGCTTGTTCCCCCAAACTCGGTTAAAAAGGTGCAAAGCCTAACTGGCCGCCTAGCCGCACTTAGCCGTTTCATCTCCCGCTCAACGGATAAATGCAAACCTTTCTTTGAGGCGATAAAAAAGAACAAGGATTTTCAATGGACAGAACCTTGCCAAAAAGCCTTCGAAGCTATCAAGAAAGTCCTAGCGGAGGCCCCAACCCTGCAGAGACCGTCCCGAGGGGAACTTCTTAACTTATATATCGCGGTCTCTGACTCCGCAATCAGCGCCGCTCTGATTCGAACGGAGAATTCGGTGCAACATCCGGTTTATTACGTAAGTCAGGCCCTCCATGATGCCGATCTCAGATATGCCCCGATGGAAAAATTGGCTTATGCGCTCATAATGGCATCCCGGAAGTTGAGGCCCTACTTTTTGGAACATCAGGTAGTCGTCTTGACCAACTATCCATTAAAACAGGTTATGCACCGACCTGATGTTTCCGGCAGGATGGTAAAATGGGCCGTTGAACTTGGACAGTTTGACATAACTTACGAATCACGCACTGCTATAAAGGGACAAGCCCTTGCGGACTTCATTGCAGAGTTCACGCCCGCAATTGCCCAGGAGGACGACCGATCAGAAGAATGGTCACTCTATGTAGATGGGTCATCTACCGCTGACCGATCGGGTGCGGGAATAGTCCTCGTTAGTCCCGACCAGCGCCTGTTCTGCTCGGCTATTCGCTTGAGTTTCCCAACCACCAACAACGAGGCAGAATACGAAGCTCTCTTGGCTGGTCTAGAAATGGCGGCCTCTCTCGGCCTTACCCGCCTCACCATCCTGAGTGATTCTCAGTTGATGGTCAACCAGATCAACGGCGAATACGAAGCCAAAGAGCCTAAACTGGTTAAGTACCTCAACCTGGCCCGAGCCCGGCTGCAAGGTTTTCAGGTAACTATACAACATATTCCCCGAACGGAAAACATTCAGGCCGACTCTTTGGCCAAACTTGCATCCAGCGCCGGGGCCGAGCATATGGATGAGGTCAGCATAGGGCATCACGCCTCCTCGGCCCTGGAAATGGCCGAAATCCGAGCAGCAGAGCAATCAGAACCGCGAGGGTGGATGCAGCCTATAATGCAATACCTTCAAAGCGGCATTTTGCCCGAAGACCGATCTCAAGCAAGATCCTTACGAACTCAATCTGCCCGGTTCACTATCGTGGACGGGGCATTATATAAAAGAGGATATTCGGTTCCGCTGCTGAAATGCCTGTCCGAATCAGAAGCCGAATATGCCCTCAGGGAGGTGCACGAGGGTATATGCGGAAACCACTCCGGCGGCCAGGCATTGGCCTATAAGTTAATCCGACAAGGCTACTATTGGCCCGATCTGAAAAAAGATGCCATTGCGCTCGTACGGAAGTGCGTCCGGTGCCAAATCTTTGCTCCGAAGACCCGATCCCCCCCGGAGACCCTCACGTCTGTATATTGTCCATGGTCATTCGCCAAGTGGGGAATAGATTTGATCGGCCCTCTACCTAGGGGACGGGGAGGAGTGCAATACGCAATCGTCGCAGTCGATTATTTTACGAAATGGGCCGAGGCCGAACCTATGGCACGCACAACCGAACAGAAGATAGTCGACTTCATATGGAAGTCAATCATATGCCAGTTCGGGATCCCTCAATCCATTGTCTCGGATAATGCGAAACAATTCGACAACAAGAAGTTCCGATCCTTCTGCGATGGTCTCCAAATACGCAATAACTTTTCCACGCCCTATTATCCCCAATCTAACGGACAAGTCGAGGCGGTCAATAAGATTTTAAAACAACATCTCAAGACTCGCCTAGAGGAACTCAAGGGTTCTTGGCCAGAAGAACTCCCCGGGACCCTATGGGCCTACCGAACAACGCATAGGTCCGCTACCGGGGAAACGCCATTCTCCTTGGCTTGCGGCTCTGAAGCCGTTATCCCGGTCGAAATTGGGGCACCTACTTACCGAATAACACATTTTGAAGAACAGGATAACGACCTGGCCCTCCAAGTGAACCTGGACCTCCTTGCGGAAAAACGAGCTCAGGCAGAAATGCAAAACGCCGTCTACAAAAGAAGGAGTGAAAAATATTACAACTCCAAGGTTCACCCGAGAAGATTCCACGTCGGCGACCTAGTCCTTAAGAGGGTTTTGGGCCCGGACCCCGGGCCGCTCAAGCCCAAGTGGGAAGGGCCGTATAAAGTTAGTGAAGTCCTTCAGAACGGAGCCTACCAACTGGAATATCTAAACGGCCAAAGATTAACTCACCCGTGGAACGCTATGTATCTAAAAAGGTATTATCAATAAGAACTTGATGTTATTCCCTATCTCAATACTGGTACACCTCGAAAGACCGGCTCCTCCGGCACTATAAGACCGAGCTCGTCTCGGCACCTCATAAGACCGGCTCCTCCGGCACTATAAGACAGAGCTCGTCTCGGCACCTCGAAAGACCGGCTCCTCCGGCACTATAAGACCGAGCTCGTCTCGGCACCTCATAAGACCGGCTCCTCCGGCACTATAAGACCGAGCTCGTCTCGGCACCTCGAAAGACCGGCTCCTCCGGCACTATAAGACCGAGCTCGCCTCGGCACCTCGAAAGACCGGCTCCTCCGGCACTATAAGACCGAGCTCGCCTCGGCACCTCATAAGACCGGCTCCTCCGGCACTATAAGACCGAGCTCGCCTCGGCACCTCATAAGACCGGCTCCTCCGGCACTATAAGACCGAGCTCGTCTCGGCACCTCATAAGACCGGCTCCTCCGGCACTATAAGACCGAGCTCGCCTCGGCACCTCATAAGACCGGCTCCTCCGGCACTATAAGACCGCGCCCGCCTCGGCACCTCATAAGACCGGCTCCTCCGGCACTATAAGACCGAGCTCGTCTCGGCACCTCATAAGACCGGCTCCTCCGGCACTATAAGACCGAGCTCGTCTCGGCACCTCATAAGACCGGCTCCTCCGGCACTATAAGACCGAGCTCGTCTCGGCGCGATCAACCAAGAACGATAAAAAAGCACAACGAAAACGGCAAAAAAAGATCTTATTTCATCAAGTCATTGCTACAAAATATAGACGATTACAAAAAACCTGAACCAGGTTGGCACGCAGGCGGAACATCAGATGAAACAAAAGAAAGACAAAAATAGGCATGCAGGCCATGCTAGAAGCGAAATCTAAAGGGAACTACTCGGCCCCGTCATCCTGGCCGGCCGCCTGAAAAGATGGCCCCTCACCTTCGCCTTGCGGAGCCCGACCGGCATCCTCACCCTCGGCCGCCTTCGGCTCATCGGCCCCAGCAATGTCAACATGAAGGTCGGCCGCCTGAGAGGTGATGTAAGCCTAAATCTCCTGAACGGTCTTCCCACCTTTCATAAGATCTAAAATCTCGAAACAAGTGGAGACGTAGTTCAGATTGATCAGCTCCTCAAAGGCAGGCGTCTCCTTGAAGGCCTCCACCCCTTCGGCACGGCCCCTAGCATAGCTCGAAGCCTCACAGGTGTTGAGGCGCTCGGTCAGGCTTTCGACCTAGGCCTTGGTCTCCTTCAAATAAGCCTCGTGCCCGGCCCGAATTTCCAAGCACTGTTTCTGCGCCTGATCGACCGCATCGGTCAGCTCCTCGGCCTTCAGCCTCCATATGTCGGCCTGGAGAGCCCGACCGTCCAAAAACTCCATCTCGCCCCTCAGGGAAGTTATCTCCCCCTCGAGAGACTTGATCAAAGAGGGGCACAAGTGATGCTCCTCCTGCAAAGCCTTAAAGTCGGCCTCCGTCTTCTTATGCCTCTCGGACGAAGCCAGAAACTCATTGGAGGCCTTCACGTAGGTGCACATGGCCCGGCCGACCAGGGCATTCCCGAACTGGATCTGCTCGGCCGGATCCATATCGTTGGTCATCATTTCCAGCTTGGGAGTCTAACCCCGGATCGGAATATGACTAGAAACGGCCACCCCAGGAGGGACCCGACTGAGCATCTCAGGAGTCGGAGTAGCGGCCCGGACGTAATCCAGGAACCAGCGCGGCCGTCGCCCCTTCATTTGGTCACATGGCTCCACCCGCTCCGGGTTGACCGGAAGATAATGGCCCTCCAAGTCAATAACGGGCTCCTCCCGATCTGCCCGGACAGGAGTCGGGGCGGACACTACGACTTCAGGGGCCGACGAACCCTCGACCTTGTTCGCGTTATCTTCAGGCACAGGCTCCACCCTCTTGCGTTTGCCAGCCCGCTCCCTCCGATCGGCGGCCTCAGCTGCCAGCCTTGCCACGCGCTGAGCGGGCGTCTCCTTCCGACCGGATGAAGGCTTTGCCCTAGGAGCTGGAAAAGGAAGACATGTCAAAAAAAAAAAAAAGAAAAAAAAAAAAAAAGGTACCTGAAGAAGACATTGTGCTCGGATCAGTCTCTCTAAGTCCGGCCGCCCAAAGATTCTCCTCGGACACTAAAAGGTGAGACTTCCTTTGCTCCAGAGGAAGGCCCAAAAGCTGCTCGACCCGGTCGTCGAAATCGGCAGATGTCTCTGACGCCGGAATGCGTTCGCACAGCAAGAAATGATGAGCGTTAGACAAAAAGGAAACAAAAACAAAAAATACTACTCATCCATTTTGGCCGTAAAAGCACAGGAATCTGCAGCTCGGCATCTATCACCCCGGCTCCCACTCATCCAAAGAACTCCTCCACGGCCCCGATAAAGAACCACCGTTCTTTCCAACTATGAATGGTCTCGGGTACCCCCACTAGCTCCTTGTGCATAGCATGCCGGGCCGTCAGATAAAACCCGCCCGAGCCGGACCTACCAACCGACCTCCATAGATAGAGGTCATTGAACTCCTCAAAGTGGGCTCGGGCCAGCCGTGCTGATTAAAGAGAATAAAAAGGCCCACCACCCGAGCCCAAGAATTCGGATGAACTGGGACAGAAGGCCCCACCGCCTTAGCCACCGGGAAAGAGTCAACTAAGCGGAAACCGAAGCCGGCCAAGAAGAGCGGTAGTACACCGCCGTGCAACCAACGGCGGCTGTGGGGCCTCTCCTCGGGATTCGAACAAACATCCGCACCCTCGCCGAATTTTAAATCGCGGCCAAAGCCGCAATTGTTCCTCCGTAACGTTACTCTAATCGGCCGAGTCCCAACTCGCCGCCACCAAAGGGGCCGGACGAGGGCGAGCCCGGGCCACCACCGGCGCGACTCTCTCCGCCGGAGTTTCTCCGACAACTGTCAACGGCGCCGCCATTTCCACTTCTCCAGATCCTGGCGACTTCACAAATTCATCTCCTTCTTCCTCAACACTCCAGTCGACGGGAGCTTCGCCAATCGATAGATCCACCACACCCGTGCGGTCCGGCGACACAGCCAAAACCACCTCCGTCTCGTCCCTTGTCTCCGACATTTTAAATAAATGAAGAAAAAAAGAAAGAAAGAAAAGTGAGCTTACCGGGAAAGTCGGTGAAATCGGAAAAGAAGAAAAAGTTGCCGAAAAAATCTCTCTCTGCAACAATACGTAAAAATGGCGGAGGAAGCACTGAAAGAGAAGACAACCTCTATTTATAGGGAAATGTAGGCATTAAATGCCAGGCGCGTGAAGCGAGAAATTCTACTGAACCGTCGCAGGATTCGAGAACACGTGAGCGCGCCGCCCAGTATTCTTGCGCCACGCGTCCCCCCACATGATGACACCTAAAAACCAGGGAAGCGGTGCGACGCGACTCCCGAAGAGACGTCTGTTCGAAAGGCCTTATCCTCCCACAAACCGGATCGGTCTCAACATCGAACGACTCCAGCCCCGGCCAGATCGGCACGGCCCTGGACTCGGGGGCCCTTGTTGGTAGCCCATCCTACTCAGAATCCACGTAGGCACTCCAGGCAGCTAAACCGGCCGAGCAGACCCCAAAGTCGGACCGGACAAAAAACCCGATTCCCAACCGGGCTCGCTAAAAACCGGAACGGACGGTGACTCCAAGGCCGACCCGGTATCTGATCCAGGGAGGCCGAGCAGAGGAAAATGTCCCGGTTCAAGATTACGGCAGGGCCGGCCCGAACGGCAGACCGGCCGACCGAGCGCGGGGACTCCGAGGACCGACTGTCGGATAGACATCTCCTAAGTCGGCAAATGCACCCGCATGCCAATTAACGCATGCGCCTCGCCTTCCCAAGACACTCCTTATAGGCCGCCACGTGTCCAAGATTTAAATGCAGATCGACAAGTGTTATGGGCGTATTCCCAAACATGCGCCACCGTCATCTCCCACCTACCAAACTCTATATATAGAGAAATGTAAAAAGGATCTTTGGATTTTTGAGCATTAATAAGAGAGAGAAAAAAGAGTGATCGAGATATACCGAAAAAGAACAAAAAGACTTGTAATTAACAATATTTGGATAGATCGGCACATTATTACGCCTCTATGCTATCGAAAGGTCATTAATAAAAATTTAGTGATCAAATATCTTCTACTTTATTTGTTATTTTCTACGTGTCTTCGATCCATTTGTCCCGATCAGTACACGTGACGTTGACCAAATCAGACGTCAACGGTTATAATAAATCTATCACTCTAGAGGAGAATAAGTGCGACTATTGTGGTGAGGCCTGTTGCCCACATTTCAAATAATCTCCAAGGTAGACAATTTCTGAACATAACCCTAATGAAATTAGTCACGACGGTATGATTCACTCAATGGACGGAACAAAAAAGCTTGATTCGCGGAAAATCCAAGGTGTTATGGGCAAAAAATGGCGAACGAGGGAGATCTTATGATCGTGGACCTCGTAGGGATTAATCCCAGGTTCGTTCGCCACTGCTTCGCAATTATTTATGGATTGTCGTCATAAGATTATTTTTTGGAATGTGCAAGGAGCTGGTGGAGATGAATTTTTGAGGCATTTTCGTGAAATGGTTAGGATTAATGATCATATTATTGTTGTTCTCGTTGAGCCACATATTAGTGGCGATAGAGCTGATAATGTTATCCACAAGTTTCAATTTTATGGAAATGCCCGAGCTGAAGCTCAGGGACGTTCAGGTGGTGTATGGGTTCTTTGGAGAAAGGACAGAGTTCAAGTTAATGTTTTGGGTGCCTCAAGACAAATGGTTCATACTATTGCTAGATTATATGGTTTTGGTTCCTTCTTTTTCACTGGAATTTACGCATCCCCTCATTTTTCTCTTCGGGATAAGCTTTGGGATGATTTGGCCGCCATCTCTGATAGTATAAATTTGTCGTGGGTCATGGGAGATGATTTTAATGATGTACGTAGTATAGATGAAATACGGGGTGGAAGTGTTCGATCTCTAAATCGATGCTTGAAATTTAACACTAAAATTTCAAGATGCGCCTTAGATGATCTGCCTTTTAATGGTCCTCAATTTACCTGTAGGGGTGTGGCTAGAGGTAGACGTATGAGCTCAAGGATTGATCGTGTTCTGGTTAATGACGATTGGAAACTGATTGCTACTGACTCTTTTGTAAAACATCTGGCCCGCATGCACTCTGATCACAATCCTGTAATGCTTTGTTTCGGAGGAGTACAAGAGATGAAAACAAACAAAACTTTCAAATTTGAGGCAGCTTGGCTGCTCAATCCTGATTTGAAAGGAGTAATCAAGAAAAATTGGAGTAGTGAGGATACATTCACTTCTGCTTTATCCAAATGTGGAGCTGGCTTAACAGACTGGAACATAAATGTCTTTGGGAACATTTTTAGAAGGAAGCGCAGATTACAAGCTCGTTTACTTGGCATTCAGACGGCAATTGACTCGGGAAAACCTGGTAATCTCTGGAGACTAGAACAAAAGTTTATTCAAGAATACAATGAATTTCTTCTTCAAGAACAGATTCTTTGGTTCCAAAAGTCTCATGAAGACGCTGTAAATTTACAAGATAGAAATACTAGGTATTTCCATCTCTCTGCTGCTAGTAAGAGACAAAAAATGCGAGTTTTGGCTTTGAAAGATGACGAGGGAAACTGGACTTCAGATCAGGGACAACTTCAACAAATGGCCTTGGCTTATTTCCAAGATATATTTACCGCTAGTAATCAACAAAATATCTTATTCCAGCAAGATTTCCACCTTTGACGCAGGAGGAAATAACTGATCTGATGAAACCTATTTTTGAAGAGGTCCGTCGTGCTGTTTTCTCTATGGGGCCTTATAAAAGTCCTGGACCTGATGGTTTTCAGCCTGTTTTCTTCCAAAAATTTTGGGACATCGTGGGATCTGACCTTTATAAGTTGGTTCATCAAGCATTTGTCTATGAAAGCTTTGATAGGTCTCCAAATGAGACACTCCTATATTTAATTCCGAAACGAGAGTCCCCATCCTCCATCAAGCAATTTCGTCCTATTGGTCTGTGCAATGTGGCGTATAAAACTATCACCAAGGTTATTTCAGCTCGACTGAAACCAATAATTTTCCGCATTATTGGCTTGGAGCAAAGCAGCTTCTTACTTGGAAGGCAGACATGGGACAATATAGTGGTGGCGCAGGAACTTATGTTCACCATGCAGCGCAAAAAAGGGAAGCAGGGTTACATGGTCTTAAAGATTGATCTCGAGAAGGCATTTGATCGTATTTCATGGGGCTTCATTCAGGAAACATTACATCTAGCTGGATTTCCTCAAACTTTTATCAGATTGGTGATGTTTTGCATCTCTACTCCTGAGATAAGACTTATATGGAGTGGGGAAGTTACTGAGGCTTTCAAACCATCGAGAGACATACGTCAAGGGAACTCTATTTCATCGTATCTATTTATCCTATGTATGGAGCGCTTGGCTCATATTATTCATGCCAGAGTAGATGATGGCTCGTGGCATCCTATATCTGCCTCTAGACACGGGCCTCGTGTTTCCCATCTTTTATTTGCCGACGATTTGCTTCTTTTCGCACGCGCTAGTGTGAATCAAATGCAGGTAATTATGGAGTGCTTGCAACAATTTTATTTGGCTTCTGATCAAAAAAGTAAGTATGAGCAAGTCAACTATTATTTTCTTCCCCAATGTGCCCCAGCGTCTAGCAAAGGAAAGTATTAATATTTCGGGGATCCCAGTAGCAACCTCTTTGGGAAAGTATTTGGGAATTAAGATGTGTGATGGGCGAATATGGAAGCATTTGTTTACTAATGTGATCGAAAGGGTCCAACGAAGATTGTTTTCTTGGAGGAATCATCTAATTTCACTGTCTGGTAGGCATACCTTAATCCATTCGATTACTTCTGCTATTCCACTGTACACCATGCAAACTTACAAGCTTCCGAAGGACGTGAACAAGAACCTAGATAAGTTTAATGCTGCTTCTTATGGGGAGGCACCAATCAAAAACGCAAGGTTCACCTTGTGAACTGGAAAACAGTTTGCTTGCCTAAAGACATGGGAGGCTTGGGTATCACGAAAATGCAGGAAATGAACAACGCAATGTTTATGAAGTTAGGATGGGACCTTCTTCAACAAAAGGATACTCTTTGGGTTCGTATGCTCTCTGCAAAATATGTTAGAGGCGACTCTGTTTCAGCTGTTGCAAGAACTTTTAATTGTTCCCCTATTTGGAGACAAATATCGAGTTATCTTACGTTAATGAGGAATGGTATCAGATGGGTGGTTCGTAATGGTCGACGTACCAGGTTTTGGTTAGATTGGTGGTCTGGGTCTCGACCTCTTATCTGTGATGTCATCGGTGTGCTTCCAGAGTCCGAAACGAACAAATTAGTCCATGATTACATAGATGGGAACAATTCTTGGAGATGGGTTACTCTCCAACAATACCTCCCACTTGTAAAAATAGCTCAGATCGTTAGTCACCACGTAAATACTCAAGATCCGGTTGTTGATTCGCCAGTGTGGGGGCTAACTAGTTCCGGAGAGTTTACAGTAAAAAGTGCCTACGAGTACCTTTATGCCGCAAGAGAGCCTAAATCGACGAAGTGGAATTTAGCTTGGCGTCTAAAAACTAGACAACGTTGCACAACGGCATTCTATATGATGAAAGAAGAAAGGCTAGGCACATGGTTGAAGAGTCTACTTGTTCCAGATGCAATATAAACAATAAAAGTTTATTACATGCTCTCCGTGATTGCCCTCGTAGTAAAAGAAGTCTGGTGTATGTTACTACCTGTACCAGTGCACCAAAATTTCTTTAATTGGGTTTGTTAGAGTGGTTGTTGTGGAATCTTGGACAACAAAGGTTACTAGCAACTGATGAGATGCCTTGGGCCACTACCTTCTCTGTTGCTTGTTGGAAAATATGGCAATGGAGGAATAAGCAGATTTTTGAAAATGTTGATATTTGGCCTTCCAGAGCTGCAATGTGGATTAGACAGAAAACAATACCTGATGCAAACTGAGTGCTCTTCAGCATCCTGGGATCAACAAGGTCGTAAGGGGATTGTGTTGGACTAAACCCCCTCGTGGCACCATGAAGATTAACATGGATGGTAGTGCGAAAGGTAACCCTGGTCCCATTGCTTGTGGTGGTGTTATGAGAGATGATAATGGTCGTTGGTTTTATGGTTTCGCTTCAAATGTAGGCTTCGGATCAATTACTATTGCAGAGCTTGTAACTGATCTCTTACCGAAACCCCCACCTCATTATCATCCCTACAGATCACTGCTTGAGGCTTGTCGTTTTCAGAAGTTGTTATTCAGATCGTGTGAGATCAAGCATGACTATAGAGAGACCAATAACGTAGCTGATTGCTTGGCGAATCTAGGCCACAGCTTGGCTTTTGGGTTGCACAATTTTGATCATCCTCCTGAAGTTTGCTCGTCCATCCTTCTTTACGATACTGTTGGTGGTACGAGCTGGCGATGTGTAGTTGAGTAATTGCTGGTTTTATGGGTTTTACCCCTCCCTTCGCAGCCAGAAAAAAAAAAAACTGTTATGTTTACTTACGTTCTTTTCCCATGCACATTTGTAGGGCTGTAATTCGAGCAGAGCTGCTCGCGAGATCGAACTCATTTACTCGACTCGAGCTCATTAACGAGTCGAGCTTGAACATAGAATAGAGTTCGTTTAGCTAAATGAGCTAGCTTGGCTCGAATTCGTTTATAATACGGGCCGATCTCGGACACAAGATTAAGCTCGTTTAAGTGTAATTTTAAACGAGTTGCTCGAACGGCTCGGCTCGTTTAGCTGAACGAGTCGGCTCGACTCGACCCGTGAATTAAACGAGTCAAGCTCGATCAGTACTTTGAGCTCGTTTATCTCGAGCTCGAGCTCGCCCGGCTCAAATGACAACCCTACACGTTTGTTCCATTGAAAACCAATAGCAAATTTTAGAAATTAAAATTTTATCTATTGTTTCTATTATTTGTTTCCTTTAAGAACTATTAGTTCTTTTAATTTGAATTTTCTTGTTAACACTCCGAATGGCAACATCACTATTATTTAATCATTGCGGATAGCACACTGACCACTGGTTCTCTCCATTAAATTCTCTCCATTAAGTATTATACTCCTCTCACCCCTATTTTCCTTATGTCGAGTCGATCATTAAAAAAATTCACAATATTATATATGCATTACCTCATGTAACGTATACATTGCAAAAGTTGTTATTTCTTCTAAATGTATACACGACGGAATTTCCGAGATTAAAGGAAAGCTATAAATTTCTATTTTTAATATTCTTATTTTCAAAATAAAATTTCAAATGTAGTATTCTCTAACACAAACTCAACAAATACGTACAACACACGTGTTACACAAAAAGGAGCTCTTGAAAGTTCCATCACAACAGAAGTGGATTATGTCAATACGCTCACAACTCAACTTTTATTGATAACTCAAACACTTTGAACCATGCAACTGGAAGCACAACAGTAAGTGATGTTTCATCTCAGAAGCAAACATCCTCGGCCTAATATGAAAACATTCAACACTCTTGATCACTCAGGATTCTTCGAACAAATTATGAAAGAGAACCAACACAATAAATCCCGCGAAGAGCGAAAGCTTATATGCTAAAACCAACACAAACATACAAATAAACAGAAAAAAAAAAAACAGCCATCTAGCTTACAAATTCCACCTCAGTATTTATTCCTTCCATCACTCTCAGTAATCACATCCTTAAACGCACCCCCACTCGGTATCATAGGCAAAACATGCTCCTGATGTGGAACAATCACATCCAACAAATACGGACCGGGAGTATCCAACATCTTCTTGATCGCCTCCCTTACTTCCCCCTTCTTCGTCACCCGAGCAGCAGGCACATCACAAGCCTCCGCAAACTTCAACATATTCGGAAAAATCTCAGACTCTTTTCTAGGATTCCCAAGATACGTGTGCGCACGGTTCGACTTATAGAATCTGTCTTCCCACTGCACAACCATACCCAAATGCTGATTATTCAACAGCATAATCTTGACCGGTAGGTTTTCCACTCGTATAGTAGCTAATTCCTGCACGTTCATTATAAAACTCCCATCGCCATCAATGTCGACCACAATCGCATCGGGTCTAGCAACGGACGCTCCGATTGCCGCAGGTAATCCAAACCCCATTGCGCCCAGACCGCCGGATGTTAGCCACTGTCGGGGCCTATTGTACTTGTAAAACTGGGCGGCCCACATCTGATGTTGCCCGACTCCGGTGCTAATGACTGCATTCCCACCCGTCAATTCATCGAGCACCTGGATTGCGTACTGAGGTGGGATGGCGTCTCCGAATGTTTTATAACCCAAGGGGTATTTTATCTTTTGTTCCGTTAGCTCCTCCCTCCATGACGAAAAATTGAGCCCTTTCCCTTTTTCCTTCAATATCGAGTTTAATCCATCAAGGGCTAATTTAATATCCGCACAAATGGATACATGTGGCTGCTTGTTTTTTCCAATCTCTGCAGAGTCGATATCGATGTGTACAATTTTCGCCCGACTGGCGAATGCTTCTAATTTTCCGGTTACACGATCGTCAAACCTAACTCCAAAAGCAAGTAGTAAATCACTTTTGTCAACGGCGTAGTTCGCATAGACAGTTCCATGCATTCCCAGCATTTGCAATGCGAAATTTTCGTCCGAGCAAGGGTAAGAACCTAAACCCATTAAAGTGCTCGCAACGGGAATTCCAGTAAGCTCGACAAATCGTCTTAATTCAACACCAGAATTCAGACACCCACCGCCCACATAAAGAACAGGCTTTTTTGACTCGGATATCAACCTAACTATTTGTTGCAATAACGGCTCGTTTGGCGGCCTAGGCAACCTGGACAAGTACCCGCCTAATCGCATTGGCTGCTCCCAATTTGGGACCACCATTTGCTGTTGAATGTCTTTAGGGATATCAATTAAGACTGGACCAGGCCTACCCGACCTGGCGATGAAAAAGGCTTCTTTCACAACCCTAGGAATATCCTCAACATCTAGAACGAGATAGTTGTGCTTGGTAATCGACCTAGTTACCTCAACGATAGGGGTCTCTTGGAAAGCATCGGTCCCGATCATGCGGCGGGGGACTTGTCCCGTGATGGCCACGAGAGGGACGCTGTCGAGGAGGGCGTCCGCGAATCCGGAGACCAGATTGGTAGCGCCGGGTCCGGAGGTGGCGATGCAGACGCCGGGTAGACCGGAGGCGCGTGCGTAGCCTTCAGCCGCGAAGATCCCGCCCTGTTCGTGCCGAGGGAGGACGTTGCGGATGATGTTCGAGCGCGTGAGGGCCTGGTGGATCTCCATGGACGCGCCGCCTGGGTAGGCGAACACGTCAGTGACGCCCTCGCGCTCCAGCGCCTCCACGAGGACGTCGCAGCCTTTCCGGGGCTCGTCGGCGGCGAATCGGGAAACGAAAACCTCATCCTGGACGATATGTTTCTTCGGAGAAGAGAGGACGTTCGTGACTTGGAGCGGACGTTGGTGGGGGATAAATGCGGCGGCGGCGGGCTTCTGAGGGTTGTGAGGAAATTGGAGTGTAAATCGCGAGAGAAGCTTACGGTTGCTGTGCGGAGACGGGTTTGTGGAGATAGCGGATGAGGAGATGGTGGGAATAGAAGCCGCCATTGTCGACGGTGGAAAGACAAATAACGACGGCGTATTGGGTTAGGGTATTCAAGCGGATAAATGAAACAAAGAGGAGTAGATCAATTATGTATATTTTTCTTTCAAAAAAAAAATGATGTATATTCTTATTCAGGCGCCAGATGGGTGACAATGGTCAGATTTGCCCTTGCGAAATTTTGTCAGATTGGATGGCTATTGAAATTACGGGAAATCGGGAAAGATAGGCCCGGGACTTTTCGGTTTTCGGGAGAAAAATACAGGAAACCAGAATCGAATCGCATAGTTTTTTCGCGGTTCGATTTTTCCAATTTTTTTTGTCTGAACCGCACAGGAACCGAACCGAATCGAAACCGAACCGGATTCGATTTTGTCTGGTTTGGACGAAATATATTATATTATATTTTATTTTATTAAGAATATATTATATTATTTTATATTATATTAATTATGTTTAATAAGAATATATTATATTATATTATATTCATAGAGTCGGTTTCCCGGTTCGGTGCGGTTCGGACGGTTCCTTGTGGTTCAGATCGGTTCCTCTTTAAAACAGACAGGAACCGCGAACCGAACCGAATACCAACAGTACGAACCGAACCGAAAAAAAAAATTGTTGCTAGGAACCGAACCGAACCGTCGGTTCCGATGTGGTTCGGATCGGTTCTGCGGTTCCCGGTTCCAAAAGTCCCAGCCCTAGGGAAAGGTAGATCGAGTGTGTTGTGGGCAGCGCTCTTCAAAAATATTCGATATTATCTGAAATTTTGAAAATTTGTTTTGAAAACATTTAAATTTTTGGATAATTGAAATTTGGATTTTTAATTTTTCGGATTCGGATTCGGATAGTGATTTGAATTATTTTCTAATATTTTAGATATTCGATAGTCGAAATATATAATTCATCCGTCCCACTCATCTTGAGCATTTGCTTTCCGGCACGGGATTTAAGAAAAGCTGAAAACTAGTGTATAAAGTGATGGTATGAATATATATTATTTAAAATTATGAGGGATAAAGATGTATTAAAAAAGAAATGATCAAGTATCTTGGCACTGCCCAAAAAAAAAATATGAACCAAGATCGGTGGGACGAAGGGAGTAACTTTTATTTTTTTATTATTATTTCAAATATAAAAAATAAATTAGTTCCATAAAAAATCTTAATATTTTTTAGTGAGAATCAATTTTTTAATACCAAACCATAAAATTGATAAGTTATATATCCTAACTCATAATAGTATAAGTTATTGATACCATTTTGCTTAAAGAGACTAAAATGTCCTCCAAAAAGGTGTTGATATTGATTTTCCTTTTTTATCTTTTAGTGATAGATTTAAGGGTATTAATGTCTTTTGGTATCAAAAACTTATGCTCTTATGAATGGGGATATATAACTTGTTATTTTTATGGTTTGGTATTATAAAATATAGAACCCTTTTTTTTATAATGGTGTTTTATACTACCTCCGTCCCGCCCAAAAGTTTACATTTCTATCAAAAAGTAATCCCTTTAGTAAGTTTACATATATCACTTTTTACAATCAAATCAAATAATCACTTTTTACTTTTTAATCTCCACCACTCATTCATCATCAATACTTTTTACTGTTTAATCTCCACCACACATTTAATCATCATTACTTACACCAATCATTACCTAAAATACACCAAATATATACCCTCTGTCAACCTTTGGCTGGGACGGAGGGAGTAATCTCTAGTAATATTTTTTTATTTATTAACGACTTGACATTTTTGAAGAATTTTTTTTGAATTTTTTTGAAATAACAATATTTCGGATATCCGAATTGATATCCAAATCCGAAATTTCGGATATTCGGTTTTTGGATCTCCAAAATTTCGGATAGTGATTCGGATACCAATATTCACTATCCCAAATTTCGGATATCCGATTTTGAACACCCCAATTTATCGGAAAGAGCGGGTAAAATTTCGAATATCCGATTTTAAACACCCCTTAAGTATGATGAAAGCAATCTCGATATCACATGGCCACAAAAACAACGGTTCTCAATATTACAATTCACAATCTAGTACAAGTATCAAATTATTATTTCTAACAACACACATTTTTATAGTATATCAAATAATAACTATATAAAATAGAATATGGTATATATCACTATATAGTATTATATTTTAAATAATATACATATATATGGGAAATATATCATATGAAAACTAATTAACTTGTGAAATCTAGAAACTTTTGTAGGCTATTGATATTAGTGATCTAACGGTTGTAGATGAATAGGATTATATGCATTTATGTATTTTTTTTATTGCATTATTGTTGCATATACTAGCGACCAGCTTGATTCAACAAATAATAACAAATATGCAATGCAATTGCTTAATAATGCAACAAGTATAGATTGGTTTCTAGATTCATTAAGGGGGTTTCCTGTTGGAATATTTTATTCCATACATTCACTAATAGAGTTTTGATGATTAAGTTGATAAACAAAACAAAACAACAAAGAGGCGAAGCAAAACATCGGAGGAGGCGAAGATGCAAAAAGCTGCCCAAACTGCATGGATAACGCACGATTATATATTGCACAGCATACGCAATGTTGGCAATATAAGGTATGTAAGAATATTGGTATAATGTACGTAATATGATGTTTCAGTATTCAAACAAGAAAAACGTCGAAGATGACGTCATGGCATAGATCAGCAAGCAACGGATATGTTGACAAATGAATAACGTACGTAACGGGGAGTAGCTAACGTACGTATTGATCAAGACAGAAGCCACTGGACTGTTTTGTGGAGAGGATAACGTACGTAACATTTAGAAGTTAACGTACGTAAATAATCTAGCGTACGTAAAAGGAAAGCAATAACGTACGTAATGAAGAGCCAGGGAGCTAACGGCTAGTTGAGGCTTTTGAGCCTATAAATACCACTTCCTATGGTATTGAAGATACAGCAACGCAAAGCATTCGATACATTGATCAGAGATTTATATACACATTCTAGTTGTTGTAATTGGCTTATATTGATAGTTTGAGTGTTTATATATTCAACACATACACGAGAGGTAAAGAAAAGATACGATTGGATTCGATGTTATTAGGATCAAGGATTCGGCATTGTTAGAATCGCAATCGATATCTAAGTGAGGTTTATCTAGTACCCATAGAAAGCTAGAGTGGTTGATTCCTTGTCCAATAGAAACGAAAAATGAGTTAACTTGGACCAACACAAAGACAAGTACAAGCGGTAATATCTCGACCGAAAGAAGAGAGATTGTACGGTTTAACTTGGACTGATAGAAGACAAGTTTGTAACGGTTATCCCTCGACCGATAGAAGAGAGGTGCAGAGGTTCCGATGCGGTTCGGATCCAATCAAATCCGACGGATCTCTTAAGAGTTTCGAAGAATATAATGACGAGGATTGGAAGAACGACCATCTAAATTGTAAGGCTACTCAATTTCTATTTTGTGCCTTAATCCAGAAGAGGTCAATCGTATCTCATCGTGTGAAAGTGCTAAAGAGATATGGAAATTTTTTAAAATAACACACGAAGGGACAACTCAAGTCAAGGAGACGAAGATCAATATGCTTCTCCATGACTACGAATTATTCATGATGAAGGGTGACGAGTCCATCACTAACATGTACATCACTAACATGCTCGACCGATTTGCGGTCATCACCAATGGACTAGCTTCGTTCGGTAAACCATTATCAAGTAGTGAGAAAGTCAAAAAAATCTTAAGATCACTACCTGTTGAATGGGACGATACGGTGACGGCTATAATAGAATCAAAAGATTTAAACAATCTTGATTTTAATGCTCTCGTTGGTTCACTTATAAACTAATTGTTCTAAAATCTCGGAATGCTGAACTAAAGCCGAAGGAAAGATCAATTGCCTTGAAGGCTAAGATGTCAAAAAGAGAAGAAATCCCGTTTGATGTAAGCGACGAAGAATCGGCATATTATGCCAAAAATATTAATAAGCTTCAAACCTTATTAAACCGGAGAAAGAAAGATATCTCGGGAAGAAATTCGACAATTCTTGTCGATTATGTGGTAAATCAGGCCATTTCGCGAAGAATTGCCGAGCAAAACCCAAGAAGGAGGTTTTAATAGCAACATGGAGCGATGAAGATGAAGACGAAGATTTTATAAATCAAAATAATTTCGCTCTCATGGCCCGGAGTTCATTCGACGGCAGCGACGTCGACAGCCAAGTAAGTAATTCTTACGATGAACTTTTTGAAGCATTTGAATTACTTCATACGGATTTTCAAAATGCTTTATCCGATATTAAATCCCTTAAATCTAAATATAAAACATTGGAAATTGAAAATTTCAAAATTCTTGAAAAGGGAAAATTTATCGAGACATTCTCATTGTGTTGAGAATGAAAATATTTTAAAGAATGATCTTTTAAAGGTTCAAACTGAGCTCAAAAATTTAACAAAGAAATTTTCATGTGGAAACAAAAAATTTGAACAAATGCTCTCGGTTCAGAAATTCACTTTGAACAAACAAGGGTTGGGATTCAAACAACATTCTAAAACTGAATCTGTAAATTTGAAAATAACCCATTGCGAAAAATATTTGAAAATTGGGCACCACATTTCAAATTGCAAAAGCCCAAGACGGACGATAAAAGTTAAAAAGATTTTGGATTCCAAAAGGAACTTTTATTCCAAACATTGTTGATGTCTCTAAAGAAAAACCAACTATAAGTTGGGTCCCCAAAAATTAATTTTTAACAAATTGTATTTTACTCAGCGGGAGTATATTTTTTAAAACGGATATTTTTGTCAGGGAGAGTTATACCCTATCATGCATATTTTTTTTATATATACATCAATTGATATTTTTATTCGTTTATATTATCTACACTTTTTGTTGATAATAAAAAGGGGGAGAGAAAAGTGATGGATGAGATAAAAAATGTCATGGAAGAATGACGAGAAAAATAAAATACAAAAGGGGGGAGAAAAGAAAAAGACGGAGTAGTCGAAAAATATAAATCCCGTGAAAAACAAAAAGGGAGAGAAAAGTCGAAAAATAAAAAATGACAACGAAGAAGTCGAAAAGGACAGAAAATGAAAAGTTTAGAGAACTAACGAAACGATCAAATCCGAAAACTTTGATACATAGAAATATACATATGTTTTATTTTTGCAAGTATTTATCTATTCATGGGTGTTGTTTTGTAATCATCAAAAAGGGGGAGATTGTTGGAATATTTTATTCCATACATTCATTAATAGAGTTTTTATGATTAATTTGATAAACAAAACAAAACAACAAAGAGGCGAAGCAAAACATCGGAGGAGACGAAGACGTAAAAAGCTGCCCAAACTGCATGAATAACGCACGCTATATATATTGCATAGCGTACGCAATGTTGGCAATATAACGTACGTAAGAATATTGTTATGTAATATGATGTTTCAGTATTCAAACAAGAAGATCGTTGAAGATGACGTCATGGCATAGATCATCAAGCAACGAATATGTTGACAAATGAATAACGTACGTAATGGGGAGTAGCTAACGTACGTAATGATCAAGACAGAAGCCACTGGACTGTTTTGTGGAGAGGATAACGTACGTAACATTTAGAAGTTAACGTACGTAAATAATCTAGCGTACGTAAAAGGGAAGCAATAACGTACGTAATGAAGCCTATAAATACCACTTCCTATGGTGTTGAGGTTTTGGAGCCTATAAATACCACTTCCTATGGTATTGAAGATACAACAACGCAAAGCATTCGATACACTGATCAGAGATTCATATACGCATTCTAGTTGTTGTAATTGTGCTTATATTGATAGTTTAAGTGTTTATACATTCAACACATACACGAGAGGTAAAAGAAAAGATACGATTGAATTCGGTGTTATTAGGATCAAGGATCCGGCATTGTTAGAATCGCAATCGATATCTAAATGAGGTTTATCTAGTACCCATAGAAAGCTAGAGTGGTTGATGCCTTGTCCAATAGAAAAGAAAAATGGTTTAACTTGGACCGACACAAAGACAAGTATAAGCGGTAATAATTCGACCGATAGAAGAGAGATTGTACGGTTTAACTTGGACCGATAGAAGACAAGTTTGTAACGGTTATCCCTCGACCGATAGAAGAGAGGTGCAGAGGTTGATCTTCATCCTATTGAAAAAGATACCGACAGATGACGTAGGCTTTGTTAATAGCCGAACCTCTATAAATCCGTGTGTCGATTTACTTTCTGCACTTTATATTTACGCTTCCGCACAGTGACGCTAATACCGAAATTGCTCCAACATTTCCATCATAATCAATCCATATATATATATATATATATATATATATATATATATATATAATTCGCTCGCTACATCAAAACATTGGCGCCATCAAGTGTTGATTTAGAATTGGATATGCTAAAGAATAAGTCATTACTTAGTTTGGTCAAATCTGGTACGAAGCTTCGGGATTTTTTGACTCATGATGGGCACTCGGATATTAATGACGAGAGTTAAATCTGGTACGAAGCTTCGGGTTTATTCCCAAATACTTATGTTGCTTATAAAATTACGTTAACCATTTGCATCATCGGAGAGAAGTTTCTCAAAATTAAAGTTAATCAAGAATTATCTCCGATCAATAATGTCGCACGATAGACTTAATGGACTAGCCATGTTGCCAATTGAGAAAGAAATAGACGAACAACTGGATTATACAGATCTGAGAAGCATTTTTGCCTCAAAAATAGTTAGACAGGTATTTTTTATGTGATTGTTTGAGGTATTTCTTTAACTTGTTATTAGTATAACATATAGTTTTTCATGTATTTATGCGTTGATTAGTATATCTGTTATTGCAAACTTTATTTTATTCTTATCTATATTTTTTTTTAAACTGATCAAATTCTATCGTAACAAGAGAGGGTCAATCTTTTCATTCTCGCTTCAAGCCCATTACAATACGGTTGCTGTTGGTAGTCGATCCACCGTGACATCCACATAAGCGCTCCAGGCAGCCGACCAGCCGAGCAGATCCTGGAGCCGAACCGGTCATAGACCCGACTGTCTCTCGGGCTCACAAAGAACCGGACCGGGCAAAGACATTAGAGCCGACCCGGGATCCGACCCAGGAGGACCGAGCAGACCCTGGATGGATACGCTCCGAACCATAAACATAACAGGACCGACCAGAACATCGGGAAGCTCGAGGGCCGACCCTGTTGTCGGTCGCAACAGATAAGTATTGCCAAAAGCACGAAGAACAGGCAGACAGGACAATTAGGGAGGGCTGTCATATCCCTTCCCAAAGCAAGCCTAAGAAAGTGACACGCGTCAAATAAGTCACTACACTGCGACAAGTGTCATAAGCCTGTTCACCTGAATCTTCTAGCTGTCATCTCATGAATGACTAATATTGGCTATATATATGTCAAGAGAATGTACAAAGAAGGGACTTTTGGAAAAGGCAAAAAAAGACAGATATAGAGAGACAGATATAGAGAGAGACATAAAGAGAGATAAAAAAGAAAGAGAAAGAGAAAAGAGAAAAGGATAAGACTTGTAAATAACAAGCACCAACTGTACGGACCGGCCAAAATATTTTCGGCCCGGCTCTATTCTTTATCAAGATCATTAATAAAATTTAATGGTCCAATACTTTTCATTCTGTTCATACGTCCCGCTTATTATTTTCTACGTGGCTTCGATCCATTCGTCCAGATCAGCCCACGTGACGTTGACCAAATCAGACGCCAACAGAATGGCGCTAGAAGGAGGGCCCACATGCTTTTCTCGTTCATATTGCGGGCCAATCTTATGCTTTTCTTTAAAATATTTCTTGATAAGTATAAGGTTCCCCGTCTCTAACCACAAGTGACGAGTTACCATCAGGCCCGTCCAAAGGGCCCGTCACACAATAGAGGACACCAGTAGGAGGTGTACACGCTAAGGAGTTCTCTATCATGCATAAGCGTATCGGACCATTCTTAGTGTGCACATGACGGACACGACTTCGAGCCAAGCTACAATCAGCGCGCAGATGTTTTGAAAGACAATCATGGCGGAGCACTTTGGCACACCTTGCGTTCATCCGGAAATAACCACACCCACCAAGGGATGGTAAGATGAAAGCATAGGAATCATCGTAACTACGAGTCGAAAGCATAGGAATCATCGTAATATGAAGTTGAAAGCACAGGAGCCATCGTGACCACGGGCTCCTGCTCGACTCGGCTGACCCCTTAGAGGTCATAATTTGAAGGATATTGAGCGTCGCTCAAAATTCCAGAGAAGGTCTCAAAGAGTCCTCGTGTCCTTCAAATTATAGTTGCAGTCAACATACACTGCAACATCTGAAAACTCCTTCGGAATTCCCATCCACCCGCGAGGGTCACAGTATCCGGACGGTAATGGGCCACTATCAAAACGTCTCCAAGTATTGAGCCATGTGTCGAAAAGCGTGGCGGCCCTTACCAGGAAATTGGAAGTCAAAGCAAAAGTAATCCATAAAGGAGTTTTTCCCATAATCACCCGACCAGCGGTCGTTAGGAGGCCACCGGCGAAGCTCAAAACTCAAAGTGATGAAAAAGCCGCGGAAAGTGGAAAATACCAGTACAACTAAAATGAGCCGAGGAAAAATCTGTAAAGAGGGGCCCGGCCGACCGAGCCACTGACAATACTGCAACCGCCGACCCAAGAAGAATCCCAGGCGTTCTACGATGACCCCGGTCGAAACTGGGATACACCCACAGGAGAATTCGTTTCAAAAAACAAGGTCAATATGACCCCGAGAACCTGGACCTCGTCGCCCAGAAAGGCGGAACGTATTCTACAAAACACCCGGGGATCATCAGAATTTCCAGGCCAATGATCTCATTATTAAATGAGCACTGGGGCCCAACACGGGACCTCCTGAATCCAAGTAATAAAGCCCGTCAGAACGGAGGTTGCTAGCTAGAATATGTAAATGACCAAGGATCCATTCATTTGTTGAATGCCATGAAGGTACAATCAATAAAATTCGATTTTATGTTCACCTCGGAAACAAATGCACTATAAGACCGAGTTCGCCTCGGCACCTCGAATGACCGGCTCCTCCGGCACTATAAGACCGAGTTCGCCTCGGCACCTCGAATGACCGGCTCCTCCGGCACTATAAGACCGAGTTCGCCTCGGCACCTCGAAAGACCGGCTCCTCCGGCACTATAAGACCGAGTTCGCCTCGGCACCTCGAATGACCGGCTCCTCCGGCACTATAAGACCGAGTTCGCCTCGGCACCTCGAATGACCGGCTCCTCCGGCACTATAAGACCGAGTTCGCCTCGGCACCTCATAAGACCGGTCCACCCGGCACTGAAAGTCCGAGCTCGCCTCGGCACTTTATGAGACCGGTCCATCCGGCACTGAAAGCCCGAGCTCGCCTCGGCACCTCATAAGACCGGTCCACCCGGCACTGAAAGCCCGAGCTCGCCTCGGCACCTCATAAGACCGGTCCACCCGGCACTGAAAGTCCGAGCTCGCCTCGGCACTTTATGAGACCGGTCCATCCGGCACTGAAAGCCCGAGCTCGCCTCGGCACCTCATAAGACCGGTCCACTCCTGCGAAAGCCGAGCTCGCCTCGGCACCTCATAAGACCGGTCCACCGTGCAAGATCAAAGTCCGAGCTCGCCTCGGCACCTCATAAGACCGGTCCACCGTGCCGAAAGTCCGAGCTCGCCTCGGCACTTTATGAGACCGGTCCATCCGCACCGAAGCCGAGCTCGCCTCGCCACCTCCTAATACCGGTCCACCCGGCACTGAAAGCCCGAGCTCGCCTCGGCACCTCATAAGACCGGTCCACCCGGCACTGAAAGCCCGAGCTCGCCTCGGCACCTCATAAGACCGGTCCACCCGGCACTGAAAGTCCGAGCTCGCCTCGGCACCTCATAAGACCGGTCCACCCGGCACTGAAAGTCCGAGCTCGCCTCGGCACTTTATGAGACCGGTCCATCCGGCACTGAAAGCCCGAGCTCGCCTCGGCACCTCATAAGACCGGTCCACCCGGCACTGAAAGTCCGAGCTCGCCTCGGCACCTCATAAGACCGGTCCACCCGGCACTGAAAGTCCGAGCTCGCCTCGGCACTTTATGAGACCGGTCCATCCGGCACTGAAAGCCCGAGCTCGCCTCGGCACCTCATAAAACCGGTCTACCCGGCACTAAAAGTCCGAGTTCGCCTCGGCACCTCATAAGACCGGTCCACCCGGCACTGAAAGTCCGAGCTCGCCTCGGCACCTCATAAGACCGGTCCAACCTGCACTGATATTACGAGCTCGCCTCGGCACTTTATGAGACCGGTCCATCCGCACCGAAACCCCGACCCCGCCTCGGCACCTCATAAGACCGGTCCACCCGGCACTGAAAGTCCGAGCTCGCCTCGGCACCTCATAAGACCGGTCCACCCGGCACTGAAAGTCCGAGCTCGCCTCGGCACTTTATAAAACCGGTCTACCCGGCACTAAAAGTCCGAGTTCGCCTCGGCACCTCATAAAACCGGTCTACCCGGCACATAAGACCGGTCCACCCGGCACTGAAAGTCCGAGCTCGCCTCGGCACCTCATAAGACCGGTCCACCCGGCACTGAAAGTCCGAGCTCGCCTCGGCACTTTATAAAACCGGTCTACCCGGCACTAAAAGTCCGAGTTCGCCTCGGCACCTCATAAAACCGGTCTACCCGGCACTGAAAGTCCGAGCTCGCCTCGGCACCTCATAAGACCGGTCCACCCGGCACTGAAAGTCCGAGCTCGCCTCGGCACCTCATAAGACCGGTCCACCCGGCACTGAAAGTCCGAGCTCGCCTCGGCACTTTATGAGATCGGTCCATCCGGCAGAAAAACGGCGGTCTGACCAATAGGGCCGAAACACAAAAAAGCAACAAAGGCCATAAAAAGATCTTATTCACTCAAAATAAGCTCCATACAAAAGAAATCAAGAAGAAGTGGCACGCAGGCCATGCATGGAATAAAATAAAAAAGTCTACTCGGCCTTGTCCTCCTGATCGGCCGCCTGAGAAGATTGCCCCCCAACCTCGCCTCCATTCTCATCGCTCCAGTCAACGGGAGCATCGCCTATCGACAAATCTGCCGCCCCCGTGCGGTCCGGAGACACAGTCAACTCCGCCGCCGTATCCCTCCGCTCCGACATCATAAAATAGGGAAAGGAGGAGGGAAAGCAAGCTTACCGGGAAAGTCTGTGGGAAATCGGAGAAGAAGATAAATTGCCGGAAAAAATCCTTCTCTGCAACAACACATAAAAATGGCGAAAGAAGCAATAGAGAAGAAGGCTCTCTTCATTTATGTGAGAAAAAAGGGCATTAAACGCCGAAGCACATGAAGCGGCGATTCGTTATAAATCATCACAAAGATCGAAGACGCGTAAAACAAAATGACGAATTACGTCCCGCCACGCGTCCCCCTTTCTATGACTCTTGAAGACCCCGAAGTCAAATCAAAACGACTCTCGAAGATACGTCCCTTTAAGAGATCTTATCCACCCCCAAACCGGATCGACCTCAATCTGAAACGATTCCAGCACCGGCCAACCCGACACGGCCCTGGACTCGGGGGCCCTTGTTGGTAGTCGATCCACCGTGACATCCACATAAGCGCTCCAGGCAGCCGACCAGCCGAGCAGATCCTGGAGCCGAACCGGTCATAGACCCGACTGTCTCTCGGGCTCACAAAGAACCGGACCGGGCAAAGACATTAGAGCCGACCCGGGATCCGACCCAGGAGGACCGAGCAGACCCTGGATGGATACGCTCCGAACCATAAACATAACAGGACCGACCAGAACATCGGGAAGCTCGAGGGCCGACCCTGTTGTCGGTCGCAACAGATAAGTATTGCCAAAAGCACGAAGAACAGGCAGACAGGACAATTAGGGAGGGCTGTCATATCCCTTCCCAAAGCAAGCCTAAGAAAGTGACACGCGTCAAATAAGTCACTACACTGTGACAAGTGTCATAAGCCTGTTCACCTGAATCTTCTAGCTGTCATCTCATGAATGACTAATATTGGCTATATATATGTCAAGAGAATGTACAAAGAAGGGACTTTTGGAAAAGGCAAAAAAAGACAGATATAGAGAGACAGATATAGAGAGAGAAATAAAGAGAGATAAAAAAGAAAGAGAAAGAGAAAAGAGAAAAGGATAAGACTTGTAAATAACAAGCACCAACTGTACGGACCGGCCAAAATATTTTCGGCCCGGCTCTATTCTTTATCAAGATCATTAATAAAATTTAATGGTCCAATACTTTTCATTCTGTTCATACGTCCCGCTTATTATTTTCTACGTGGCTTCGATCCATTCGTCCAGATCAGCCCACGTGACGTTGACCAAATCAGACGTCAACAGTTGCGACTCTCATAAAGATGAAAAACAGTAGGGTAATCGTCCATTCTTGGTATACATATTAAAAAATATTTAAAAATAATAATATTCTTTTATATCGGATATTTATTTTAAAAATTAACGTCATTATCCATATGCGGAAAATATTCACTCATAAATACCCAGATAATATTGTGCCGATATATATATATATATATATATCATTTATTCAATTGAATATACAAAATTTTCAAGTATTTGAAAAATATAGTCTATTTAATTTTCTGTCTTTTATCTCAAAACTTTTTTTAATTTTTTTATACGGGTCGTCTAAATAATTTTTATTCTTAACTATTGAGTAATTTTTAGATATTTTAAAATATTTTAAAGATCTTCCAACTATTTTCTCAAAAATATATAATTTTTCGAATAATTTTTAGTTCACAATATTTTAATACATAATAAACTACTTTTTTATATTGTTCAAAGTTTATACTTTTCGAAAAGTTATAGAACATATTTCTAGCTGAACTTTTTATTTTTATCTTATTCTTTTAAATGTACCAATTATGTAATAAAATTTAAGCAGAAACTATCTTTATGTTCCTGTATTTTTATTTTTTATTTCACGAGGTCCCCGTACAATTTTTTGGTTTTAATGAATCCTTATACTATTATATTTTAAGGCGAATAATCCTACGGAAGTGTACTAAAATGGTTTTTTGGAGGTGTCTTTTCTTATGGTTAGGGCTTTAGTTCATTTCTCTTGCGCAGATCCATTTTCGACAATCCAAGCTAGAAGGGGATCTGAAAATTTTGCAATAACTATCAAATAACTAGAATTACTCCTTATTCTTTGAAATCCCTGAGGCCTAGTGGAGGGCTCGTTAACTTGAGTTTACGCC
The DNA here is from genome assembly GCA_033398695.1 of Orobanche coerulescens. Classification (NCBI taxonomy): domain Eukaryota; kingdom Viridiplantae; phylum Streptophyta; class Magnoliopsida; order Lamiales; family Orobanchaceae; genus Orobanche; species Orobanche coerulescens. Next base: position 145,539,470 of record CM065809.1, on the reverse strand, counting down.
TTTAAAGCTTCGGATCAGTTCAGACATTATACTCATATTGCGTAGCCGGTCGTCGTTTATAGTGATTTCCCTGGTTGCCGTTCCTAATCGTTAAACTGCTCCCTAATTTTTAGGGTTTAGTTATTTTATATCTGTTTTGCCAGCATTGGCCATTTCTGACCGGCGTATCGCCGGAAAATTAATAATACAACGCTGCATTTATTTCCTCCCCTTCAATCTAACAGTAGTATAGCATATAGCTGGCTGTATTGCAGGTTCCCTTGCCGATTTTTCAAGCTGCTCGGAATCCTCTCGAAGGCTTCCTCTTTTCCAAGTCGTCTCGAAGGCTAGTATCATTGTACTTTTCCGTTAAATTTTATTTTTTTATATATATCTATTATTTAATGCGCTTTCTCTGCGTTTTTCCTGCTTAAATTGTTTTTTTTTACATTCTCATCGTATTTTCACTTTTGCTACACACTACCACATTTTATTTATTTTCGTAGTGCGTTTGTTGTTTTGTGTTGGTTGATGTCGCGCCGTTTGCGGGTTGGTAGTTGGAATTTGGGTACCTTGACGGGTAAGCTTTTGGAGCTCGTGGATGTTTTGGGTAAGAGAAGGGTTGATGTGGCTTGTATTCAGGAGACGAGGTGGAAGGGGGCGCAGTCCAGGGAGGCGAACGGTTATAAATTGTGGTATTCAGGCCTTGCTAACTCGAGTAATGGTGTGGGTATTGTAACACCCCGAGATATTTGGAATAATTACAGCGCCCTAAACCCTTTAAGTAAGGATTTACAAGGCTAAATAAAAGAAATGTAAATATAATCCAACCGTACAACTGAAGTTCAAAATACAGAACTGATTCAACTGATCCAATGAGTTAACTTATACAACCATATCGAAAATGACATTATTAAAACACACGTACTCGAGTACTAAAGTGAACCAAGAAGACAAATCACAATAACAATAAACCTCAACCACATCACTGAGCCATTTCATCGTCATGTCGGTACTGTGGTTGCCTCCCCGCTCATCGGCTACCTGAACATCAAAATAATGTCCACCCCCGAAGGGGTTAGCAAAACAATGCTAGTACAAGTATCATAATACATAAATCATCAGTGCATCATAAAACATGCAAAACAGACTTCCGTTATCGGAATCCAATGATGTGAATCCTCACGATCCCATCAACACATTATAGGGTAATCCAGCGATCCAGTGCCCTTAGTATAGATCCCCATGATGATCCCGTCGGACCAACGCATGGTGGAAAACCCGTCCAATGATCTAGCGCCCTCAGCATAGATTCCCATGATGATCTCGTCGGACCAACGCATGGTGGACATTCGATCCAGCGCCCTCAGCATAGATCCTCATGACCCCTTTCGGATCATTTACAATATAAACCATGCAATCGTGCATACATATATGCATTTCAATATGTCCATTCATACGAACAATTAACCACGAATACCACAAGAAATCAAAGAAATTAATCTCGTACTCGACAATATGAACAAAACCATATGCATGATCAAAGTTCCAATATAAACCAACTCAACATATGATACTTGCCTCGAAAATGGCAAGAATGAAATACACCAACAAATGACACGCGTCGGTATGCCACCGCCCCTCGATCATCCCCTATGCAAGGCTCGGACCTAAGAAATAATAAAGAATTCATCTCATGCCGTACGAATGTCTAACAATCCGGTTTACGGCCGCAAGCTCTAAAAAATGAATTCTGCCTGAACTACTTAGCGTGCGCTATGTACTCTACGTAACGTGTGCTAAGCCTGCCCGTTGACGTACGCAAATAACCAAGTTTAGCGTACGCTAGCCGTATCTTGTGATCCTCTCGATCGGCCGGTCTGCCTGATGACATAACGTACGTTACGTACCAAACGTAGCGTACGTTACTCATTCCCGATAGCGCACGTTAATATACACATCTTAGCGTGCGCTAACCGTACATAGCAGTTTACTACTGGGCAGAAAACTTGAGCTAAAGGTGATGAAACTCATGAAATCTTCAGTGTTAATACATGACATCTCCGTGCATATCATGCTCATACGGTTTGTAAAAGATCTTTACGTATTAAATGACTACGAGACACAAGGATACGTATCATCATTTCAACACCATAATTCATCTTGATCTTCAAGAAAATATCCTAAGTTCAATCCATTCCAAGTCCCAAAACGTATGATTCCTTTATGTAAGGACATAAGAACTTGGTAATCTTCATATACTGGTTATAATCGGTTTTTGAAGATACATGAATAAGCTTAGGAGTCCATACACTAAAAAGGTTCAAAGGATTATACGATGAATAAGTACCGAAACGTCGAAAATATCCTTCTAACACATGATGTTCGACTACATACGTATTTAACTGACTAGATAGTCCCAAATCATGATCAAAACGTCCTTCATAATAGTACTTAATATTGGTGAAGAATCACCTACCTCAAAGTAGTGAAGAACAAAGAGGAACTCAAAGCAATCCAACGCCGAAGGCTTGAACACCAATCTCCAATGATCTACAATATTCGACTCGAGCTAGAATACTGATATGAAGGGTTTAGGATGAAGAGAGTGACTCTCTAAGTCCAAGGATTCGGATGTGGGGAGTGAAAAGGCTGAAAATACGAAAAAGGATGCTGTTCTATTTATAGAAAGTGGTTATTAGCGCGCGCTAGTCCATATTCATAGCGTGCGCTAACGGCTTACTGACTTCACTGTACTCAGCATTTAGCGTGCGCTATCCTCATATCAGTAGCGTGCGCTACCGCATTGACTTGGCTTTTTCCCGAAAGCCGTCCAGGTTCATCCCGACATAATCCGATCGAGATCCGCAGCCGATCTCACCTACCACCCTGTCTCAATCATGCTGACTAAGTGTAGCGCGCGCTAAGGTTCATACATAGCGTGCGCTACGGATCCTAATTAGCGTACGCTATACTTAGTCGATAGCGTGCGCTACATGCGCAGAATCACCAATTAGATCACATTCATGAAATCATGCGCTCAACAACACCGGATCATGAAATACGGAGACTAATAATCAGATCAAAATACAACAATTACAATATCACAAGGTTCAATTACATATCAGAGATCTCGGGTATTACATCCTTCCTCCCTAAAAAGAAGTTTCGTCCCGAAACTTAAGATAAGAACAACTCTGGATATCTAGTCTTCATACTGTCCCCCATTTCCCAAGTGGCCTCTTCAGCTCCATGTCGTGACCATTGTACTTTAACCAAGTGTATTGGTTTATTCCTCAATTGTTTGGTCCGACTCTCAAGTATCTTGATTGGTCTCTCTTCGAAGGTGCCGTCATTCGCTATCTCGATCTCATCGAACTCAATGATATGACTGGGATCCGGTACATACTTCCGTAGTTAGGATACGTGAAACATATTGTGAACGTGACTCAGCGATGGCGGTAAGGCCAACCTGTATGCTAAATCCCCAACTCTCTCGAGGATCTCGAATGGTCCGATATATCTCGGACTTAGCTTGCCTTTCCTCCCAAAACGGAAAATTCCACGTGTAGGAGACACCTTCAATAGTACATAGTCCCCAATGTCAAACTCTAGAGGGCGACGACGCACGTCTGCATAAGACTTCTGTCGGCTCTGGGCAGTCAACAGTCTTTCCCGAATCAAAGCTATCTTCTCTTGAGTCTGAACTATCAATTCTGGTTCCGTCCCGATTAAGTCCGAAGAATCATCCCAACACAGGGGTGATCGGCATCTTCTCCCGTACAAAGCTTCAAATGGTGCCATCTTAATAGAAGCATGCCAACTATTATTGTAGGTAAATTCAATCAATGGCAAATGAACTTCCCAATCAGTTGACCAATCCAAAGCACAAGCTCTAAGCATGTCTTCTACTGTTTGTATAGTCCTTTCGGAATGACCGTCCGTCTGAGAATGATAAGCCGTGCTAAAGTTTAGCTCGGTCCCCAAAGCCCTGTGAACTGCCTTCCAGAAGTGCGACACAAAACGACCATCTCGATCTGAAATAATGGTCTTCGGTGTCCCATGTAATCTGACTATCTCTGCAATAAATACTCGCGCCAATCTCTCGGGTCCCCAAGTATCTTTAATTCCTAGGAAATGAGCCGACTTGGTTAGTCGATCAACTACAACCCAAATCATTTTCATTTCCATCTTGGTCCTTGGCATACTGGTGATGAAATCCATCGAGATATCCTCCCACTTCCATTCGGGAATCGGAAGCGGTTTTAACATTCCGGCAGGTCGCTGATGTTCAATCTTAACCTGCTGACAAGTCAAACACTTCGAAACGTACTCTGCTACGTCCTTCTTCATATTTCCCCACCAGAAGTTTTGTTTTAGATCCTTATACATCTTACTGCTGCCTGGGTGAATAAAATAAGGCGCGCTATGAGCTTCCTTCAGAATTGTCCGTCTCAAATCATCTGCATCGAGAACGCAAAGTCGACTCTGAAATCTCAGAACTCCATCATCTTGTATCACGAATCCTAGGGCCTTTCCTTTATTTACTTCGTCACATAACCGAAGGATCAGAGAATCGTTCAACTGCTTAGATTTGATTTCCTCGACTAGTGACGAAGTCAGTTCCATCACATATAGTTGCCCTTGGATTCCTGGTGCCCATACTTCAATCCCTTCGCGGATCAGTTCCCGTTGAATGCTGGTTTGGGATGTAAGTGCTTCCAACACTCGAAGAGAAACAAGTTTACGGCTCAATGCATCGGCTACTACGTTTGCTTTACCCGGATGATAGAGAATTTCCAAGTCGTAATCCTTGATCAATTCCAGCCACCTTCTCTGCCTCATGTTTAATTCTTTCTGACTGAAAATGTACTTGAGGTTCTTATGATCTGTAAAGATCTGGCAATGAGTGCCGTACAAATAATGTCGCCAAATTTTCAAGGCAAAGACCACAGCTGCTAGCTCGAGATCGTGAGTCGGGTAACTAACTTCGTACGGTTTCAACTGCCGAGAAGCATAGGCAATCACCTTATCCTTTTGCATCAACACACATCCCAGACCCTGATTTGAAGCGTCGCTGTATACCATGAATCCATCAGTCCCATCTGGTAACGCTAATATAGGTGCTGTCGTCAGTCTCTTCTTAAGTTCATCAAAACCAGCCTGGCATTTCTCATCCCACGTGAACCTTTGAGTTTTCTGTAACAGCTGAGTGAGCGGACGAGCAATTTTGGAAAATTCCTCTACAAAACGGCGATAATATCTAGCAAGTCCCAAGAAACTCCGGACTTCTTTCACGTTATTAGGAGCTTCCCATTCCAAGATTGCTTCGATTTTCTTCGGGTCCACCTGAACTCCGTCAGCTGATATCACATGCCCAATGAAAGTTACTTCCCTAAGCCAGAACTCGCATTTGGAAAGATTTGCATACAGCTGTTCCTTCCTCAAGGTGCTCAAAGCTACACGCAAATGCTCGGCATGCTCCTATGTGTCTTTCGAATATATCAAGATGTCATCAATGAAGACGACCACAAATTTATCCAAGTATTCTAAGAATACCCAATTCATCAATTGCATGAACACCGCAGGAGCATTGGTAAGTCCAAATGGCATCACTACAAATTCATAATGCCCGTACCGGGATCTGAAAGCAGACTTCGGTATATCTGATTCCTTAATTCTCAACTGATAGTATCCTGATCGCAAGTCAATCTTCGAGAATACTCTTGCCCCTTGCAGTTGATCAAACAAGTCATCGATCCGAGGTATAGGATACTTATTCTTGATCGTCACTTTGTTGAGCTCCCTGTAATCAATACATAATCGGAGGGATCCGTCTTTCTTCCGGACAAAGATAACGGGCGCTCCCCAAGGAGAAACGCTAGGTTGAATATAACCCTTCTGTAATAATTCCTCCAGTTGCTTCTTTAGTTCATACATCTCGGTTGGCGCCATGCGGTATGGTGCTCTGGAAATAGGAGCGGCTCCAGGCTCTAATTCGATAGTGAACTCCACTTCTCTCTGCGGAGGTAACCCAGGTAGTTCGTCAGGGAATACATCTGAAAATTCATTCACAACTGGAATAGATGAGAGTTCTACTCCTTCTCCCTTCTTCATGGCATAGCACCAAATTCCATGGCATCCCTGCTTCAGTAATTTCACTGCTTTCATCGCTTTGATCAATTTTCTCGAGCTTCCCGGTCTCCATCCTCTGAATAAGTGTTCAGACCCATCATCAGCAATGATAGAGATGACTCTCTTTCGGTAATTCAGAATAGCTCCATAACGGTTGAGCCAATCGTCTCCGAGAATTAAGTCGTCACTATGTATGTCAACTACAATAAGATTTGATGGCCAATCTCTCCCTCCTATAGACACTGGAAAATCTCTAGCTTCTAAGGTTCCCACAATTTTCTCTCCGCTCGGTAATCCCACAACATAAGGTTCACAATCATACAAGCACGAGATTTTCAAACGATTAACACAGTTCAAAGATATAAAAGAATGCGTAGCTCCTGAATCGAATAAGACACTAACTGGTTGCAAAAAGATCTGAATCGTACATGATGCAACAGCCGTATTCTGATCGTCTGACTTCTTCATCTCGTAAATACACAGAGGAACGGACCCAGCGCTGGATGCCTCTCTTTTTCCAACATTCTGCTGCTGGAAACCGCTTTGCTGCGTCTGGTTTACACTAGTGTCCTTCGGAACCGGTACAGGAGTGCGAGTACCAAAAGATCGAGCCGCATTTCCACAAAATGTTGCACGATGCCCTTCCTGTCTACACTCGAAACAGGTCACAGCAGGCGCGAAACAGTCACGTCGAACATGCCCCGCTTTGCCACAGTTATAACATTTCTTCCCTGCGTCTGAAACGGTTGGTGCTGCCCGGAACTTCTTTCCACCTCGAGAAGGATGTGGAGGCCTCCTGGATGAATGAAATGAGGACTGGCCCCTGCGGGGCCCACTACTCTTATTTTTCGTGAAGTTGCCAGCCACTTTCTGCTTCTTTGCTTCCGTTGACTTCTCTATTGGCGCCTCTTTCATATCATAGGCCAATGCTTTGTCCTGATACTGTCGCAAGGTGGTACATTCAAATCCGGACATATACTGCTGAATCTCCGGCTTCATCCGCATGTCGAAATGAAAAATCCTCTCCGCCTCGGTTCTGACCAAGTGGCGCACATAAGTCAGCTGGTGCTTAAAAGTCTTAATCACGTCTGTCACAGATGCCTCTGAATTTTGTGGTGAGAAAAACTCCTGGACTCGGGCCTCTCTAACTGGGCGAGGACAATACTGTGCTTCCATCATTAATTTAAACTCCGTCCAGTCAACATTATGCTCCTCAGGTCGAATGGCCTCCCACCAGTCGAAAGGCTCCCCTGTCAGAAGATACTGGGCGACCGGAACCTTCCTGTCGTTGGGACAGTTAATCCCTGCAAATATCTTCTCTTACTCCTTCAGCCAATGATCCCAAGAAAGCGTCTCAGCAGAACCGTCAAATTTCGGAGGGTGCAATTTGACCACTTCAGTAAGCCATTTGTCCCCCCAATTATCCTCGTTATGCTGCTGTCCCATCGCCGTCTGCATGCGATCAACAACTTGAGTAAACTGGTTTATCTGAGCAACCACCTGTTGAAGCACTCCCGGTACATTAGGATCTGCATTATTATTAGCTGATCTCTGCTGTCCTCCAGAATGGGAATCGGTTCGACTAGCAGAAATCTCTGGGGTAGATGCCGAATCCTCCTGTCTCACATTTCCACGTCCGCGTCCACGACCACGTCCGCGTCCACGACATCCCCTCAACATACTGTAAACACAAATACTCAATATCCAGGGCAAACTTTCTAAAAGAAAATCCGTCAATATTCACAAAACAGAAATTAAATAAAACGGTAGTGTTTGTGATTAGGAGACTTACAACCACGGTCCACACGACGATGCTGGCTCAGCAGTGATGTTACAAACGACCAATAATCAAATAACGTAAACAGACCCAACTAACCCGACTTCCAAGATATCCATGAATCTTAGCTCCGATACCATATTCTGTAACACCCCGAGATATTCGGAATAATTACAGCGCAGTAAACCCTTTAAGTAAGGATTTACAAGGCTAAATAAAAGAAATGTAAATATAATCCAACCGTACAACTGAAGTTCAAAATACAGAACTGATTCAACTGATCCAATGAGTTAACTTATACAACCATATCGAAAATGACATTATTAAAACACACGTACTCGAGTACTAAAGTGAACCAAGAAGACAAATCACAATAACAATAAACCTCAACCATATCACTGAGCCATTTCATCGTCATGTCGGTACTGTGGTTGCCTCCCCGCTCCTCGGCTACCTGAACATCAAAACAATGTCCACCCCCGAAGGGGTTAGCAAAACAATGCTAGTACAAGTATCATAATACATAAATCATCAGTGCATCATAAAACATGCAAAACGGACTTCCGTCATCGGAATCCAACGATGTGAATCCTCACGATTCCATCAACACATTACAGGGTAATCCAGCGATCCAGCGCCCTTGGTATAGATCCCCATGATGATCCCGTCGGACCAACGCATGGTGGAAAACCCGTCCAACGATCCAGCGCCCTCAGCATAGATCCCCATGATGATCCCGTCGGACCAACGCATGGTGGACATTCGATCCAGCGCCCTCAACATGGATCCTCATGACCCCTTTCGGATCATTTACAATATAAACCATGCAATCGTGCATACATATATGCATTTCAATATGTCCATTGATACGAACAATTAACCACGAATACCACAAGAAATCAAAGAAATTAATCTCGTACTCGACAATATGAACAAAACCATATGCATGATCAAAGTTCCAATATAAACCAACTCAACATATGATACTTGCCTCGAAAATGGCAAGAATGAAATATACCAACAAATGACACACGTCCGTATGCCACCGCCCCTCGATCGTCCCCTATGCAAGGCTCGGACCTAAGAAATAATAAAGAATTCATCTCATGCCGTACGAATGTCTAACAATCCGGTTTACGGCCGCAAGCTCTAAAAAATGAATTCTGCCTGAACTACTTAGCGTGCGCTACGTACTCTACGTAACGTGCGCTAAGCCTGCCCGTTAACGTACGCAAATAACCAAGTTTAGCGTACGCTAGCCGTATCTTGTGATCCTCTCGATCGGCCGGTATCTGCCTGATGACATAACGTACGTTACGTACCAAACGTAGCGTACGTTACTCATTCCCGATAGCGCACGTTAATATACACATCTTAGCGTGCGCTAACCGTGCATGGCAGTTTACTACTGGGCAGAAAACTTGAGCTAAAGGTGATGAAACTCATGAAATCTTCAGTGTTAATACATGCCATCTCCGTGCATATCATGCTCATACGGTTTGTGAAAGATCTTTACGTATTAAATGACTACGAGACACAAGGATACGTATCATCATTTCAACACCATAATTCATCTTGATCTTCAAGAAAATATCCTAAGTTCAATCCATTCCAAGTCCCAAAACGTATGATTCCTTTATGTAAGGACATAAGAACTTGGTAATCTCCATATACTGGTTATAATCGGTTTTTGAAGATACATGAATAAGCTTAGGAGTCCATACACTAAAAAGGTTCAAAGGATTATACGATGAATAAGTACCGAAACGTCGAAAATATCCTTCTAACACATGATGTTCGACTAAATACGTATTTAACTGACTAGATAGTCCCAAATCATGATCAAAACGTCCTTCATAATAGTACTTAATATTCGTGAAGAATCACCTACCTCAAAGTAGTGAAGAACAAGGAGGAACTCGAAGCAATCCAACGCCGAAGGCTTGAACACCAATCTCCAATGATCTAAAATCTTCGACTCGAGCTAGAATGCTGATATGAAGGGTTTAGGATGAAGAGAGTGACTCTCTAAGTCCAAGGATTCGGATGTGGGGAGTGAAAAGGCTGAAAATACGAAAAAGGATGCTGTCCTATTTATAGAAAGTGGTTATTAGCGCGCGCTAGTCCATATTCATAGCGTGCGCTAACGGCTTACTGAATTCACTGTACTCAGCATTTAGCATGCGCTATCCTCATATCAGTAGCGTGCGCTACCGCGTTGACTTGGCTTTTTCCCGAAAGTCATCCAGGTTCATCCCGACATAATCCGATCGAGATCCGCAGCCGATCTCACCTACCACCCTGTCTCAATCATGCTGATTACGTGTAGCGCGCGCTAAGGTTCATACATAGCGTGCGCTACGGATCCTAATTAGCGTACGCTATACTTAGTCGATAGCGTGCGCTACATGCGCAGAATCACCAATTAGATCACATTCATGAAATCATGCACTCAACAACACCGGATCATGAAATACGGAGAATAATAATCAGATCAAAATACAACAATTACAATATCACAAGGTTCAATTACATATCAGAGATCTCGGGTATTACAGGTATTCTTTTGTCTAAAGAATTTAAGGACAACGTCGTGGAAGTGAAGAGGTGTAATGATAGGATTATGTCCGTTGCAGTGGTGGTTGGGGCGAAGGTGGTTAACGTGGTATGTGCGTATGCCCCTCATGTTGGTTTGGGTGAGCTTGTTAAGGAAGCTTTGGAGTGCATTTAGATGAGTTGGTCGGGTGTATTCCGGACGATCAATTTATTGTTTTGGGTGGCGATTTCAATGGGCACATTGGTGAGGGGGTGGATGGTTACCATAGTGCGCATGGGGGTTTCGGCTTCGGAGTTAGGAATGCAGGAGGTTCCGCACTGTTGGAGTTTGCCACTGCGCATGAGTTGGTAATTACTAACTCTGTTTTTCAGAAGAGAGTTGAGCACCTCATCACCTTCAGTAGTGGGGGGCACAATACCCAAATTGACTTCCTTCTTTTGCGCAGTCGTGATGCTAGGGCGTGCGTGGACTGTAAGGTGTTCCGGAGCGAGGCCTGTGCTTCTCAACACCGGCTGCTGGCTATGGATTTATCCATAGGAGGTCGTGTTGTTAGCAGGGCTAGAGAAGATAGACCTAGGATTCTCTGGAAGGATCTGAAGGGTGAGAAGGCGGCAGTATTCAAGGAGTCTCTGACCCGCGAAGGAGGTTTTTTTGCAAGGGGGCGATGCTAACCTTATGTGGACCAGCATAGCCAATGCTATTAGGAGGGTGGGCGAGAAGGTGGTGGGGGTTTCTTCGGGCAGGTCTAGTGGACCTAGGGAGTCTTGGTGGTGGAATGAGGAGGTCCAAAAGAAGGTTAAAGCTAAACAAGCGCTATTTAAAGAGCTTTTGTCGGTTAGTGCTGAGGATGAGAGAATCTTGAAGATTGTAGCGTACAAGGTGGCGAAAAGAGAGGCTAAGAAGGCAGTGACTAAGGCTAAAGTGGAGGCTTACAAGGAGATGTACAAGCGCCTAGACACAAAAGAAGGAGCGAATGCTATTTTTAAACTAGCGAAAGCTAGGGAAAGAGGGAAGCGCGACCTGGGTCCCGTTAAGTTTATTAAGGATGATTTGGGCCAAGTTTTAGTGAACGATGTGGCTATTAAGGAGAGGTGGAATAGGTATTTTTTTGAACTTTTCAATGAGGCTAGGGGTAGTGACTCGGTGGTGCAAGGAGTTAATCTATCTTCTGCCTGTTCGTTTAGTTCCTGTGAAAGCATCAGCAAGGAGGAAGTAAAGGGTGCTCTTATGAAAATGGGTAGAACTAAGGCGGTAGGCCCGGATCAGATCCCTATTGAAGTTTGGCTTTGTCTGGGGGAAGTCGGAGTTCAGTGGCTAGCAGAGCTGTTCAACATCCTCCTCAGAGGTTCTAAGATGCCGACGGAGTGGAGGCATAGTATTGTCATGCCGTTTTTCAAGAACAAAGGAGATGCTCAGAGTTGTAGTAACTATAGGGGTATTAAACTCCTCAGTCATATTATGAAACTTTGGGAAAGAGTGGTGGAATGCAGGGTTAGAAGAGAAGTAGAGATCTCAGAGAACCAATTTGGCTTCATGCCGGAGAGGTCCACAACTGAGGCCATTCATCTCGTTAGACGTCTTATGGAGAAGTTTAGAGAGCGACGTAAGGACCTCCATATGGTGTTCATAGATCTAGAGAAAGCTTATGATAGCATTCCGCGCGATGTTATTTGGAGGAGCCTAGTAGAGAGGAGGGTGTCGTTTCCGTTCGTAAGGGCGATCCAAGACATGTATTCCCAAGCTAGGACGTGCGTTAGGACCCCAGCTGGTGACACCCAGTATTTTCCGGTTGAGATAGGACCAGGGGTCGGCGCTAAGCCCTCTTCTCTTCGCTCTGATCCTTGACGTCATTTCGCGGGGGATACAAGATGGCGTCCCGTGGTGCATGCTTTTTGCTGACGACATTGTGTTAGTGGCGGAGTCGAGGAGGGAGGTGAACTCGAAGTTGGAGCTATGGAGGTCTAAGTTAGAATCCCATGGCTTGCATGTGAGCCGGTCTAAGACAGAGTATCTCTGGTGTAACTTTAGTGGTGAGGCAAACGAGGAAGATGTAGAGGTAATGATTGCGGATCAGATTGTTCCCCGTACGGATAAGTTCAAATATTTGGGTTCGATCATTCAGAAGGAAGGTGAGTGTGAAGATGATGTCACTCATCGCATCAAGGTGGGGTGGCTAAGGTGGAGAACAGCGACAGGGGTTCTGTGCGACAAGAAAGTCCCTCTAAAGTTGAAGGGTAAATTCTATAGAGCGGCAATCCGACCTGCAATGTTGTATGACTCTGAATGTTGGGCGATGAAGAAGTCGCTTGAGAGCAAGTTGGAAGCAGCTGAAATGAGAATGTTACGCTGGTCGTGTGGTCGCACAATGTTAGATAGAATCTCAAACGGGGTCTTCAGGAATGCACTAGAAGTGGCGCCCATTTCAGCGAAAGTTAGGGAAGGGAGATTGAGATGGTTTGGCCACGTCCGCAGGAGGCAGGCATCTGCTCCGGTGAGGAGGGTCGAGAGTTTAGTAGTTGTCGGGGAGAGGAGGAGAGGCAGACCGAGGAGGACGTGGGAGGAGCAGCTGAGATTAGATTTGAAGGCCTTAAACCTTTCCGAGACCATGACTGTTGATAGGTGCGCTTGGAGGCGCTAGATCAGAGTTGTGGATTCTTTAGTTGGGAACGGTGCTATAGTTGAGAGCCTCGGGGTTGGGTTATCTCGGTTAGCTTTGACCCAGAGCATTGCATTTTTACATTTATTGTATATTTTATACTCTTTTGCGTGTGGTGTATTTTTGACAGGGAGCTATATGCGGAGTTAACCTCGCTTCTGTTTGAGCAGCGTTCATCGGGAGTGATGTAGCCAAATTCCTCTTAGGTAAGTCCCATGTGGATTAAGCCATGGACTCAGGTATGGTATTGAGTTTTTTTGTTTTTGTTTTTTTTATCATAGGTTTCCCTTTGTATTTTCACTCAATATGTTGTTGTTCACTAAGCTGAGGGTATTCACGGAAACAGCCTCCCTACCATAATAGGTAGGGGCATGGTCTGCATACATCTTACCCTTCACAGACCCTGCTCTGAGCGGGATATACTGGGTATGTTTGGTTTGTTTGGTCTTGTACTATTATATTTATGCTATTAGGTCCTTATTTGACATTTCGTTAACTTTTCGGTTAACTAATTACAAGTTATTTATTATTTTTTGATGTTTTCCACATTAGATATTTATTTTACTTTTTAAATATCACGTTGTCATTATTTATTGATTAAACCATAAACAATGATTTAAGAAAATAATGACTTGTAATATAATGACTTTTTTATTTAGCATTTACTAATATTTAACATTGTAAATAATGACTTTTTAAAAATAAAAGTACGGAGTGACATGGCATTATTTTATGAATAATGACTTTTTAGACAATGACATGGCATTATTTATGGTTTATTCAATAAATAATGACAATATGGTATTTAAAAATAAAATAAAAATATGATGTGAAAAATAATACATAAATAATAATTTATAAATTAGTTAACAAAAAAGTTAACAAAGTGCTAAATAAGGATCTATTAACAAAAAAATAATAGTACAAGGATTCATTAAAATGAGAAAATTATACGTGGACCTCGTGAAATAAAAAATAAAAATACAGGGACTTAAAGATGGTTTTTGCCTAAAATTTATTAAAATAATATCATAAACGAATATTTATGAGATGTGTAGTGCTTAAAAAAATTATTGTCTTTTGTGATTTTTTTTTATATATGTAGTTCAATATCGAAGACGGACATTATTGTAGATTGACATTAATAGAATCAACTTGTCAATATATATATATATAGGTATAATTATATATAGTTACATCATATATTCAACTGAATATACAAGAGATTATCAAGTATTGAAAAATATATAGTCTATTCAATCTTCTGCCTTATACCTCAAAATATATTTAATTATTTTTCTCGAATTTACCACATTATTTTATTTTTTATTTATTGAGTATTTTTTAGATATTTTGAAATATTTTTAACAGTTTCTAAATATTTTTAAAAAATATTTATAATTTTTGAATATTTTTAAAAAATATTTATAATTTTTGAATATTTTTTAGATTTATACCATGTTTCCAATCATATTTGATGATCATGTCGAAGCGAGGGTTGTGATAGGTAGGATTTATGAGTGATCTTGATAAGAAATTAACCAATTATGATTAATGTTATTTAATCATATTAAATGATAAGATAAGCTTGTTGTTGATGATGACTATGAGCATGATGGTGATCCTTGGAATTTTTTAAGGTCCACTTCATGTTCTTGAGGAAGTTCTTCAAGTTATTATTATGTTAAGAGAATTAATGATCTCTTCTCCAACAATAAGGAACATATAATTAGGGCAGGGGCGGATCACAAGCCTTTCAACCGCGGGGGTCGAAGTTAATATCTTATATATTTTTAAAAATACAAAAGATACATCATTCAAAGTTATAAATAACAAAACATTAAAACTAGACGTTAAATATAATAATACCAAACATCGCTCATCAAAGTGGAACCCGTCGATCATTCGCGGCCTTGAAATCTTCTATAATTTCATCCAAAGTAATCTTTTCAGCAAATTCTCTTTCGATATACAAAACCAACGAGTCATTTAGAAACTCATCTTCTATTTTACTCCGTATCCTTATTTTCATCATTGCTGAAAATGATCTCTCGGTTGTCGCGGTAGAAATTGAGAAAGTAAGTAACAGACTAATTACTCGATAAATAAGATCAAAAGTGGTTTCTCTTCTAGTCCTCACCAACCACGGACATAATTCCTCGTTCTAATTCACTAATATCAATATCATTACTATTCATTTGAGCTTTTCTGCAAGGGTTTTCGGTAATCGGAACACTAGGTGAAGGGGTATTATCATCTCGATTTGTTGTCTCTTCTGTATCTTGAGAAGAAGAACTAACATGTTTTCTTTTAAAAAACCCATGAATGGTAGATTGAGTTTTCTTCATCTACTGATCTACATATCAAATAAAATTAATAATTTTATCACATTTTAAACCAATTGAACTATCAAAGTATTAAAACAAACGAGTAAAGAGACAAAGAGTGAAAGAGTAGAGGGCAAAACCGAGTCGAATCAATCGATGGCCGTCTTCTTTTTGCTGGTCCCCTGGAGGCTTCAAATCCTTCGATCTTAAGCTGGAAGCCTGGAATGGAGTCGGACTCACGGAGAATCGATGGCCGCTTTCTGTGCTGGTGCGATTGCGAAGCCGAATCGATGGAGTTTTGCTCGCTACAGTCAGAACTTTGAAGAAGGCCGACGAGCGACGAATGGATTCTCACTTCCGGAAGAAGGATGATGTGTTGTGGGCTTTAGGGGTAATATTAGTGTTGTGGATTTTACTCTTTAGGTAATATATCTATTAATTATTTGCAAAAAAAGCCCAGGGGCCTTGGCCCCTAAAGGCCCCTAGAGGGCTCCGCCCCTGAATTAGGGAGATTATGATATATATCATACTTAACTAGATTGTTGCTTAAGAAAAGCATAAGTGTTGGTCTTGAAAGAACTTGAGTTATGTGAAAGTCTTGTTACATTAATTTTGAGTAGCTATGAGAATCGAAGAACTCCACATAGTGAAATTCGTATGAATATGAATTCGAAATGTTGAAAGTGAGTCTTGCGAAGTGATGAACACGTTTATGATGTTAATGAACATAATGATGTGAGTGTGGTGGGATTGATGTAACCGAGTTGATCGGCCACCAAAAACCGGGTTAATCTCAGAAGTTTATCTAAGAAACCCAAATGTGTGAAGTATTGCTTTCTCTCTCTTTCTTTGTATATTCCTTTCACTCTCACTGTAATCTCAGAATTATGCTTAGCCTTTGAAGGAAAGCCCCATCCTCCTTTTATAGAAGGGAGAGCCGCCTATCCTTTAAGATTTTTCCCTGATTTTTAGGGAAGATCCAGGATATCCAGGGATTCACGCTGCGATTTCCCATCCCTGGATATCCGGGATTGAGGAGTATGGGCTTCCAGTCCCCGAATCTCTGGGATTCTGTCAGGTGAGTCGAGATTTACTTTTCCGAGAGTTCAACCTTCATGAGCCCAGAGATTCCCGACTCCGGGTATGACTTGGTAGGTCGACTCATATTACAAAGGGTCACTAAGGTCGAGACACTCTTATCTAAGTCCGTAGGTCGGCGAGGCCTCCGAGGTCGGCACCCTCTTAGCTGAGGTCATAGGTCGGCGAGGCCTCTGAGGTCGGCATCCTCTTGTCTGGGGACATAGGTCGGACTTCATTAGTCTAGGTCTCCCCTCCTTTATTCAAAGATCGGTACGCCGGTTTATATTGGTCTTCTTTAAACCGAGTTTTTAGGAAGCGTACATTCGTCGTCCTATCAACCAGTCCCCCCTACTCTAGTCGAGCTGTAAGACCGAGTAGAGTAGGATTTGTTTATAAACTGACAACCTCGATACAGTAGTCTTTGGGGATCTCGTTCCCAGGTAACGAGGTTCCTCGAGATTCGTGCGCCTTTATATCAACGTCTTTTCCTTTCCTCGCCTCCCAACCGTCGCATCTATGGCTAGGTCCAGGTGTCAGCCTGCTATAGGTCGGATGAGACGGTGCCAGATCCAAGCCGTTCTTTTACAGAA
This sequence comes from Orobanche coerulescens, assembly GCA_033398695.1. NCBI lineage: Eukaryota > Viridiplantae > Streptophyta > Magnoliopsida > Lamiales > Orobanchaceae > Orobanche > Orobanche coerulescens. The sequence continues at coordinate 145,522,369 of CM065809.1, read as the reverse complement.
GGCATCAGACGCTCCAGATCGCCTGTTATCTTCTTGGTTTTCGCCCTTCCTCCCTATAAAAAGAGTTCCTCTACCCCCTCAGCCACTTCTGCTCTTTATTTTCTAAACACTAGTGTGAGAGTTTTTCCGGCGACACCCGCGATCCTGGTTTCCTGCCTCCGGTGGTGCTTTCACTATCTTCCTCCGGCGTTCTTCCACACGATCTCATGGGTATGTCTGTCTAAACACCTATACTCTATTCCTCTTTATTTTTTCTTTTTGTTTGTTACCTATATTTTCCTTTCTTCTCCTTCTCACTTTTCTTCCTTTTATTATGTTGTCTGCCTCTGATTCTCAGAATCTTTCCGGCCAATCGGCCGTGGACTCCTTTTTAGAAGGTTTGTCCTCTTCCGATGGGGATTTGGGGGGTAGGTCGGAGCGAGATACGGGCTCCTCCCTTTTTATCAGAGATGAACCCCTAGGTGATGTAGATTGGTCCGAGCTGGACGACATCCCTTCTAACCTACCCTCCGGCATTCCTCTGGTCATCGTAGATCTCCCATCTCCTCCTCCTATGGGTGAAGTAACCGTGACCGGCCTTTTAGCTGATCCGTATCAAGCGGTCGCAGGAGCTACACGAGTTCTTCCTCCTCATCCTCTATCTAGGACTAGTCCAGCCGCGTTGGCTAGTTTTATAAAATTTCTTAGACTTCCTCTGGGGTGGGAATTTGTCACGCCCCAGGCTCGCAACACCCCTGATCATCCTCCTACAGATCATATTACCTGGTTCGTGGATCAGGTGAGCAGTGGTCTTCGCTTCCCTCTTCATCCCTTCCTTGTTTCTCTCTCTGTTAAATATAATCTCCCCCTCAACCAGTTTTCTCCCAATTCTTTTCGTTATATGGTCGGTTTTCTCGTGTTGTGTCATTATTGACACGAGGAACCCGACTTGGATTTTTCTATTTTTGCTTCGGGCTAAAGAGCTTTAAAGGCTCCTTTTACTTGACTTCCCAAAACAATGCCCATTTCTTTACCCACCTCCCTTCCAATGTGAAAGACTGGAGGTCGCGTTTCTTTTTTCTTCTCCCTTCGGCTGACTCCTGGGGCTTCCCTACGGAATGGACGCAAGCCACTCCGAGCCAAGCTCCTATTCCCAGGCACAGTTCTATCCGAGCTGGGTGGGTCGAGAAGGTTCGGGAATGGAATGCCATTCCTTACAATGCTTTCCAGCTGACGCAATTTCATGATCTTCTATTCCATTGTGGGCTGAGCTCGAATCCTTACCCAGCTATTCCTAATATTGGTAGGTTTTAACGGCTCTTTCCATAGTATAATCTTTGTTATTCTGTTTTTTGGCTATCTTACTGACCTATTGTATTGCTTTTCGTAGATCGTTTCATACGGACCTGCTAGTCCGATGCCTCCAAGCCGGCTGAACCGACGAAGGAGAAGGTCCCCACATCGATGAACCCCCCTAAAGAGAGGGCGGAGGGCTCGTCAAAGACCAAGCAGAAGCTCTCATCCCGCTCCAAAGTTGGGGTGACTCTCCCCTCCGACCTGGCCCCTACCTTGACCATTGGGCGGAGCCCTACAAGTTCCTCTCGACAGCTTCAGGTCACCAAGAGGGCCCATTCCCCTAGCTCCCCTGTTTCTAAGCGGCCGAAGACTGCAGGTCCCCCTAGTCCGGTTATGGATACTTTTCTCCGTTGCAAGGAGTGGGAGAAGTTTCTTCCGTATTTCAGCTCTATGATCCCAGCTAGGGATAAACAGGCATCACGAGACGCCGCAGAGGATTCTTGTTTTGATGCCATGATGATGTATTTTGGGAAGGTATTCCTCTTCTTGCCTTTTTCCCCTTCTCTACTACTTTTATGTTAATTATTACCTTTTGACGTCCTGATGTGACTTTTTGTGACCTTCGCGGAAGAGAATAAGATCGGCGCTTCGTCCTCTTCCCAGCTTACCCAGATGTCAGCCGATCTAGCGGCCTCCCTGGAGGCTAAGTCCGATCTCTCTGTTCAGCTTCAGGAGAGGGAATATCGCTTAGATTTTGCCCTTAAGAAAATTTCCGAGCGAGAGACGGTTTTGGAACGGGCTCAGATGGCCAACGTTCAGCTGAATCAAGAGTTGAAGCTTTTAAAGGCCCAGTTTCAGGCAGAATCGAAGAAGGTGGGCCAGCTCGAGGCTCAGCTGATGGAAGCTAAGGTCGAATCTGAGAAGATTACCCAGCTTGAGGCCCAGGCTAAAGCAGAGTTGAAGAAGGTTGCCCAACTTGAAGCTCAGGCTAAAGCAGAATCAGAGAAGGTTGCCCAGCTTGAAGCTCAACTAGCCGAGGCTAGATCTGAGGGATCATCTTATGAGCGCGGAGTAATGGATGGTCGACGCCGATTTCTGACCAGCGGCTTCGGTTACTCTTTCCTAGAGGCTTACCGTTCTGCCCTCCTAGCCCGGTATCACAATTCCACTGCTTATCTAGTCAGGCTAGCTCCTGCCGCGATGCAGTATTTTGATTTTGCTCTAACTTGCGCCCGCGAACAACTAACTGCTTTGGGCTTCATGGGGGAGCTAGACCGGGATGCTACTTTGGATGGGGCTCCCGTCCCTTCGGGTTGGTCTGGTGATGTGAACGAATCTCCCGAGGCAGCCTGGGTGGGAGGACGCCCTTGGAGAGTCTGTAAAGGAATCCGGCCTGGATTTGGAGCTGCCTTCTATCCCTTGTAAATCGCCATCCAAGGCTAGCACTCCTAATCCAGATGCGACTGGGACCGACCTTGATGCCTCTCCTTCGTCCCCCCCCGATCTTCCGAGCCTGTAGCTTAGTCTTTATTAGTATTATATATTTATTCTCTTTGTTGTTCATTGTACTGGCACAACTGTTTTTAATGAAAAGTCTTTTAAGTTGAATATAGTTTGGATCTGTACGATAGTGATATGGCTTGTTAACGTAACTTGCTTATGAAAACATAGCTTACTTCTACAAACTACTTCTTTAAAGTTAATATGGCTCGGCGTCAACTGTAACCTGAATGTATCTCAACTATTTGAAACAATATGAATACTTCCAAATTTCTTTGTCTAAGCCACTCGCTTTTTAATCCTCTTCCTAGTATAGCTCAGATGCTTTTTATTATTTTAAATTTTGCAACACCTTAAATATTATCCGACCACTTCGATTTTACAAGTTGTAATGACTTGGTGGTTTTAGGTTGATTCAACATAACCTTATCACCGATCTTTAATACAGGTCGGATACTTCGAAAAACTCCTGGGAGTTTAAGGTAGCTCGACTCTCTTGAGTGGGATATAGTCTGGATAGTATCCTTTTTTATAGGTCGGCTCATACTTTAAGCCTGAGGCTATTTATAGATCGGGGTAGTTTACCTTTACCTGAAATCGAGGATATTTCACCTAGTCAGAAATCGAGTTTAAGGTAGCTCGGATAATTCCGACTCTCTCGCTTATTTTTATTATTTCACCTGATCAGATGTCATAGGGCAGTTCACCCTTACTCGGATCTGAAGGCATTTCACCTGATCAGATGTCATAGGGCGGTTCACCCTTGCTTGGATCTGAAGGCATTTCACCTGATCAGATGGCATAAGGCGGTTCACCCTTACTCGGATCTGAAGGCATTTCACCTGATTAGATGTCATAGGGTGGTTCACCCTTACTCGGATCTGAAGTCATTTCACCTGATCAGATGTCATAGGGCGGTTCACCCTTACTCGGATCTGAAGGCATTTCATATGATCATATGTCCTTTCTAGTTTTATTCGATCAACACATTCAGAGATTTTTTTTTGTAATAGACTTTATTAAAACACCACAAGCTTTCCTCAACACTTCTTCATACAAAATATTTTTTAAGTGGCATATGTTCCAAAGTCTTTTGATGGGGTGTCCCTCCATATCCTCAAGCTCATAAGCTCCCCCTGCATAAATTTGGATTACCTTGTAAGGGCCTTCCCAATTCGGCTCCAGTTTTCCTGTTTTTCTGAGGGCATCAGCCCGCCTAAGCACCAAATCGCCGACTTGGAACTGTCTCTTCCTTACTCTTTTGTCATGAGATGCTTTTGTCAAGCTTTTGTATCTTTCCGTTCGTGCTGCGTCCGTTTATCTTCTTTCTTCTATGGTGTCCAACGTCTCCCTCATCATTTCTTCGTTTTCCTCCTCGTTGAACCACCGAACCCGATGAGACATTTTTCCGACCTCTGCCGAGATGACGGCTTCGGAACCGTATACCATATTGAAGGGTGTTTCCCCCGTTGATGATCTAGGTGTGGTCCGGTATGACCATAGCACCGAGCTAAGCTCATCCACCCATCCTCCTTCAGCCTTGTCTAAACGGGTTTTGATCCCTTGCAAGATTGTTCTGTTAGTTACCTCCACTTGTCCATTAGTCTGCGGATGAGCAACCGCAGCGAACCTTTGCTTGATATGCATCCCCTCGCACCAGGACTGGGTTCTTTTCCCATTGAATTGAGTTCCATTGTCTGAGATAAGTATTTGGGGCGCTCCGTACCTGCAGCAAATGTTGTTAAATAGAAAACTTATGATTCTTTGCTCGGTTATAGTGGCCACGGGCTCGGCCTCTACCCACTTGCTGAAGTAGTCTATGGCTACTACTAAAAACTTCCTTCCTCCCGAGCCAGGTGTAAACTGCCCCATGATATCGATTCCCCATTTAGCGAAAAGGCAGGGTGCTCCCATGGTGATCATATCTTCAGCTGGGATGTGTATTAAGGGTGCGTGTATTTGACATTTTTGGCACCGCTTAACCATCTCCACCGCTTTCTTGCTCATGGTCGGCCAGAAAAAGCCAGCTCTTAGTGTTTTGCTAATTAGCGCCCTTCCTTTGGTATGATCACCGCAGCACCCTTCATGGATTTCTTCCAGTATACCCCGCCCTTCTTCTTCCGAGACGCACCGCAGGTATGGACCGAGGTAGGATCTCTTGTATAATTCATCGTTAATGCAACAGAACCTCGCTGCCTTTCGTACAATTTTCATTCTCTCATGCCTTTCATTGGGTAGTTCTGCTCTTCTTAGGTATGCCAACAAAGGAGTTCGCCACTACGCAATCTCGTTCACCTCTATCACCTGTTTCGTGATGCTACTCCGGGCTGCTCCTAAAATCGTTACTGTCCGTGAGCGATAATCCACCAAAGAGCTTCCCATTTTTGCTAAGTAATCAGCTTTTACATTTTCCGCCCTAGGGATATGGATCAACTCCCATTCACCTAGTTTTTTGGCAGCCTCTTTCACTTCCTCGACATACTTCTTCATCTGATCCTCATTTATCTCAAATTTTCCTCCTACCTGCTGCGTGACCAGCTGAGAATCAGAATAGGCTATGAGTCATCGCGCGCCCAAGTCTATCCCCAGCTGCATTCCCTTAACCAGGGCTTCGTACTCGGCCTCGTTGTTAGAGGCTTTGAAATCGAATTTTACGGCATACTCTAATTGCTCGCCCTCCGAGGTAGTAAGGACTATCCCTGCCCCATAGCCACTAGTTGTTGCCGATCCATCCACATGCAGTAGCCACTGTCCTTCTGGCGGCGATGGCATGGCCCCCTCTTGGATGAAGTCCACTAGGGCCTGAGCTTTAATTGCCGTTCTCGGCTCATACTCCATGTCATATTCCCCCATCTCTACCGCCCACTTCACCAGGCGACCTGACGCATTAGGTCGCCCTAGTGTTTCTCTTAAGGGCAAGTTGGTTCGCAGCTTTATTCGATGGGCTAGGAAATACGGACTCAATCGCCGGGCTGTAACTACTAATGCCAGTGCTCCCTTCTCTAGCTCGGAATAGTTCCGTTCTGCCCCTTGCAAAATTCGGCTTGTATAATAAATGGGCTTTTGCTTACTCATTTCTTCTCTTAGCAAGACCGAGCTAACCGCCCCCTCTCCTACGGATAAGTAGAGTATGAGCTCTTCTCATGGTACTGTTTTGGTGAGCAGAGGCAGCTCGGCCAAATATTCTTTTAATTTTTCGAATGCTGTTTGCGTTTCGGAGGTCCATTCGAATTTGTTCCCTTTTCTTAAGAATTTAAAAAATGGGAATCCCTTCTCGGCTGAGTGTGATATGAACCGGATCAACCCTGCTATTCTTCCTGTTAGTATCTGGATATCCTTGATATTTTTTGGAGGATCCATTTGTAGCACTGCTTTGACCTTTTCCGGGTTGACCTCGATTTCTTACTCTGTGACTACGTATCCCAGAAATTTTCCCGATTTCACTCCAAAAGAACAGTTTGATGGGTTGAGATTCATTCCGTACGTGTGCAGATTTTCGAACGTTTCCTATAGATCTTTGATATGCTCTCCCGCCTTTACGCTTTTTACTAGCATATCATCCACGTACACTTCCATGTTTCTGCCGATTTGGGATTTAAAGATTCTGTCAACCATCCTTTGATACGTGGCACCTGTATTCTTTAACCCGAAAGGCATGCGCACATAACAAAAAGTTTCTCTAGATGCCACAAAGCTAACCCTCTTTCTATCTTCGGGTGCGAGGGGAATCTGATGATATCCCTGAGAAGCATCCATCATACTGAGCAACTCGCACCCCGAGGTTGAGTCCACCAGCTGATCTATGCAGGGTAACGGGTAGTGATCCTTTGGACATGCTTTATTTAGGTCTCGGAAGTCCATGCACATCTTCCACTTCTCTTGGCTTTTCCCTACCATGACAGCGTTGGATAACCACTCCGGAAACTGGATCTCCGTTATGTGTCCAGCTCAGAGGAGCTTGTCAACTTCTTCCCCAATTATCCCATCCATATCCGGCCTAAAATGCCTCCTCTTCTGCTTCACTGGCCTTACGGTTGGGTTGATGTTTAACCTGTGCTCGGCGACTGTTAGGCTGATTCCCACCAGATCCTCGACCGCGAATGCGAAAATGTCCACAAATCTCCTTAGCAAGCAGATAAGGCTTTCCCTTATCCCATCGTCCAACCGATTTCCCATGCGAGTTTTGGTTTTTGGCTTGCCAGGAACCAATTCTATCTCCAGCAACTCCTCATTAGGCTTGACACCCTCTTCCTTGGTTTCCTCGGGCCCCTTTGATTTTTTATTCTTTTTAAACTCTGGATCCAGCCCTCCTAGCTCGGACGTCCTCTTACCGCGCTTCACTCCCTGTTTTACCGTTGTTTGGTAACAAGATCGGGACACAAACTGATCCCCGGCTACTTCCTCTACCCCGCCTCCTACGGGGAATTTTACTTTCATGTGCGCGGTAGATGCCACTGCTTCGAACTTGTTGAGTCCCGGTCGCCCTAGAATTGGTGTCCACCACTAAAAACCTGAGTGTCTTGACCTTCCGATGAGGTATCCGACCTAGTGCTACCGGAAGCACCACTTCTACGACCGGTTGCACCTCGGTCATGCAGAACCCATAAAGTGCGGTATCTACTTTCTTTAATTCTACCTCAAGGTTCATCTATTTGAAACAATCATAGAACAAGATGTCCACCGAGCTTCCTGTATCGATGAATACTCTTTGCACATCATAACTGGCAATCTCTGCGGTGATGACCAGTGCGTCATTATGGGGTGCATGTATCCCGCTATAATCCGCAGGGCCGAACTGAATGATAGGCCCGCTGCCTACAGAGGCGACCTCTTCGACTGATGACACCTAGCCCTTCGCGTGTGAGATTTCCTAGCCTGATTAGAATTTCCATTGATTGGTCCTCCTGATATCATGTGGATCACTCCTTTCTTAGCTGGGGGAGCAGTGGGTCTCCGAGGGGCTTCTCTTCTCATCCCCGTCCCCCCTTGGGGCATGGGTGGTTGCCTCCGGCCTCCATTCCTCTACTGATATGTGAACTCCATTAGATGTCTCGCTCGGACCAGCCTCTCAATCTAGTCTTTAAGGTGTTTGTACTCATCTGTTTTATGCCCATAATCATTGTGGAATCGACAATAAAGCTCGGGTTTCGGCTGGGTAGGCCCATTAGAACGGGATGTAGGCCACTCGATAGCCCTATTCATCTTACCTTCAACTGCTTCCAAAACCTGCGCTATCCTCATCGTTAATGGGCTGTATTGGTCAAATCTCGGTCGCCTTAGACCGGTATCGCTCTTCCTTCGGTCTGTGTTCCGGTCTATCTTTCCACGCGGCATTTCCTCTCGAGGCAGATTTTCTTGAAAGGTATACTCCTCGCGCCGCACCCCTCTGCTAGATCCTCTTTCCCCATCTTCGGGTTTTTCTTGCAATTCCTCCATATCCTTCTCGATTTATTCAACATTGATGTATTTTGAACATCGGGCTAAGACCTCGTCATATGTTCTGGATGGTTTTTTAGCCAACGAGGTGCATAACAGTCCAGGCCTTAGTCCCTCCGTCAAGGCACTGGTCTTTACCTCTTCAGACGACTAGGGTACCTCCAGACATGCCTTTGTAAATCGGGTCACATAGGCTCTCAGCGCTTCTCCGGAGTACTGCTTGATGCTGAATAAGGACATGAAGGTCTTCTGGTGTGCCCTGGTGCTTGCAAAGTGAGTCAAGAACGCCGAGCTGAAAGTTTTGAAGCTGGTGATTGTCCCAGGGGGTATCTGGTGGAACCAATCCTGAGCTGACTCCGTCAGCGTAGCCAGGAATGCTCTGCAACTCACGGCATCCGAATATCAGTGTAGTACGGCCATGTTCTCGAATCGGAATAAATGTCGGGTAGGATCTGAGAGTCCGTCGTAGCTGAAGGTGACAGCCCTAAACCCATATGGGAGTTCGGCCTGTAGTATGCCCTCCGAGAAGGGGTGGCCTGGATGACTCTCCGTGTCCTTCCCTGCAACCCTCTGTCGCAACTCCTCTAGCTCTTCTTGCATACTAGATATTAAGGGATCCAGCGTTTTTTCCTGTCTAGATCACTCCCATACTCTTGGATAGCTCTCCCCATGCTCTTCCTGCTGATCAATTTCCTCTGGCCTATTGGAATATTTATTCCACACATTATTTAATTTGTATTTTGATGATTAAAGTTGCTAAACAACAAAACAACATCGAGGCGAAGCAAAACGACGAAGCAGACGAAGTCGCAAAAAGTTGCAGTCTGGACTGCATTAGCGCACGCTAAGGCATATATGTTAGCGCACGCTAACGAGGAGTAATCTGCATTCCAGCCAAGTTTCGAAGTAAGCTGCAGTGAAGTCAGCTGATGAGATAGCGCACGCTACACATTATCATTAACGCACGCTATCGAAGTCATGTTACCGTTGTGAAGAAATTCAAACACAGAATAACGTATGCAATGAAGTCAGCATTAGCGCACGCTACAAAGTATGATTAGCGCATGCTAAGATGTTTGAATCAAGTCAATCCGAACGTTGGGAAAAGCAAGTCAAAGTCAGCATATCAAACGGATACTTTGACAATCCATGCAACGGATATATTGTATTAGCGCACGCTACAATGTGTTATTAACGCACGCTAATACAAGAAGGTTACGTACGTAGCGCGTAAGGTATAACATACGCTAAAGAAGAAATGAAGCTACCGGATCAAATCGAAAGAGCTAGCGCACGCTACAAAGAAGGCTAGCGACGCTAGCAAGTCAAAACAGCCAGCAACGGCTAGTTTGAGGAAAATGCCTATAAATACCATTCCTATGGTATTGTTTGAGTACAACAACTTCAAGCAAACGAGATATTCATCTGAGAATCATATACATATATTGTTGTTGTAATCTTGAGCTTACATTGAGTGATTGAGTGTTATACACAAAATCATACACGAGTGAGAAAAAGAAAAGATACGATTTGATTCGGTGTTATTAGGATGAAGGATCCGACATTGTTAGAATCACAATCGCTATCTTAAGTGAGGTTTATCTAGTACCAATAGAAAGCTAGAGTGGTTGATTCCTTATCCAATAGAAAAGGAAAAATGGTTTTACTCGGACCGATAGAAGACGAGCTTGTAACGGTAATCCCTCGACCGATAGAAAAGAGGCGTAGAGGTTTTGATCTTATCCTAAAGAAAAAGATACATCGAGAGAGGACATAGGCTTCGTTAATAACCGAACCTCTATAAATCCTTGTGCGATTTATTTTCCGCAATTTATTTACGCTTCCGCATAAAACGGCGCAAATATCCGATAATATACCAACAATTGGTATCGGAGCGGTACTCCAATACGCGGCTTAACATCCGAGGAGAAGATCCAAAATGGCATTTCAAATCTCTCCAGTCGAAGGCCTTGCTCTCAACCGACCACCATTTATTGATGGTGCGAACTTCATCACTTGGAAGAAGAAGATGTCGATATTCATTCGAGCTTACGACATCGAACTTTGGAAGGTGATTTGTCTTGGTCCCAAAATTCCGACGAACTCAAACGGAACTCTCAAAACCTTTGAAGAGTATGACGATGCAGATTAGAAAAACGACCATTATAATTGCAAAGCGACGCAATTATTATACTGTGCTTTAAATCCTAAGAACACAATCGATATCATCGTGTGATAGTGCCAAAGAAATCTGGAAAATGCTTGAGGTAACACACGAAGGTACGTCTCAAGTCAAGGAGACGAAGATAAACATGCTCCTTCACGATTATGAATTATTCCAAATGAAGGACGACGAATCCATCTCGATTATGCTTGACCGATTTTCGGTTATCACTAATGGATTAGCATGTTTCGGAAAACCACTTTCGAGTAGTGAGAAAGTAAAGAAAATTCTCCGATCACTACCTCGAGAATGGGACGGTACGGTTACGGCAATAATGGAATCCAAAGATCTAAATACTCTCGATTTTAGTGCTCGTTGGTTCTCTTATCAACTACGAGATTGTTCTAAAATCTCGGAATGCCAAACCGAAACCGAAGGAGAGGTCGATAGCCTTCAAGGCTAAAATGTCGAAGAAGAAAGAAGAAACCCCGGTGGACGAAAGCGACGAAGAAATGGCATATTATGCCAAAAATATTAATAAGTTCCAACACTTATTAAACCGGAGGAAGAAGGACATTCAAGCGGCGACCTAAGAAATTCGACAACACTTGTCGATTATGTGGCAAACTGTGCCACTTTGCTAAGAACTGTCGAGTAAAGCAAAAGGAGGTTCTAATCGCAACATGGAGCGACGAAGACCCCGATGAAGATTTTCTTGAACAAAATAATCTCGCGCTCATGGCCCGGAGTTCATTCGACGATAGCGACGTCGAAAGCCAAGTAAGTAATTCTTACGACGAACTCTTTGAAGCATTCGAGTTATTGCATACGGATTATCAAAATGCTTTAAATGGAATTAAGTCCCTCAAGTCTAAATATAAAACTTTGGAAATTGAAAATTCCAAAATACTTGAAAAAGGGAAATTTGTCGAGATCGATCATTCAAAATGCGTTGAAAACGAGAATATTTTAAAAAATGATCTTGCTAAAATTCAAACCGAGCTCAAGAATTTAACGAAGAAATTTTCTCTCGGAAACGAGAAATTTGAAAATATGCTCTCGGTTCAAAAATATACTTTAAATAAAGAGGGGTTAGGATTCAAACCACGTTTCAAAAATGAATCCGTAAATTTCAAAATACCCCGATGTGAAAAATGTTTGAAAATCGGGCATCACATTTCAAATTGCAAAAGCCCAAGACGGACGATAAAAATTAAAAAGATTTGGGTTCCTAAAGGAACAAACATTTCAAATATCGTCTACGTTTCAAAAGAAAAACCAACTATCGGTTGGATCCCCAAAAATAAATTTTAACAAGTGATATTTTAAAGAGGGGGAGAAGGAATATTTTTGAGGGAGAAACAATATGTTCAGGGGGAGCTTATACCCTTATTAATGCATTAATTTGTATCATGCATACTTATATTTCATTTGATATACTCTATATTTTTATACTTTTTGATGAAGACAAAAATGGGGAGAAAGATATGAATTGAGATAAGGAGAAGGAGATGAATTGAGATAAAAATGAGAAAAATCGAAGAAGTCGAAAAGAAAAGAAAAGCATACAAATAGGGGGAGTTGAAAAATGGAAAAATGACGGAGTCGAAAAATAAAGGAGATGTCGAAAAGAAAAGAGAATTGGAGAAACTAACGAAACGATCAAAGCCGAAAACTTTGATTCGTAGAAATATACTTATATTATTTTTACATTATCCAATTCAAGGGTTGTTTTGTAATCATCAAAAGGGGGAGATTGTTGGAATATTTATTCCACACATTATTTAATTTGTATTTTGATGATTAAAGTTGCTAAACAACAAAACAACATCGAGGCGAAGCAAAACGACGGGCATTTACGAAGTCGCAAAAGTTGCAACTGATCGCATTAGCGCACGCTAAGGCATATATGTTAGCGCACGCTAACGAGGAGTAATCTGCATTCCAGCCAAGTTTCGAAGTAAGCTGCAGTGAAGTCAGCTGATGAGATAGCGCACGCTACACATTATCATTAACGCACGCTATCGAAGTCATGTTACCGTTGTGAAGAAATTCAAACACAGAATAACGTATGCAATGAAGTCAGCATTAGCGCACGCTAAAAAGTATGATTAGCGCATGCTAAGATGTTTGAATCAAGTCAATCCGAACGTTGGGAAAAGCAAGTCAAAGTCAGCATATCAAACGGATACTTTGACAATCCATGCAACGGATATATTGTATTAGCGCACGCTACAATGTGTTATTAACGCACGCTAATACAAGAAGGTTACGTACGTAAGGCAGAAGGCATAACATACGCTAAAGAAGAAATGAAGCTACTGGACTGAAACTGGAAAGAGCTAGCGCACGCTACAAAAGAAGGCTAGCGCACGCTAGCAAGTCAAAACAGCCAGCAACGGCTAGTTTGAGGAAAATGCCTATAAATACCATTCCTATGGTATTGTTTGAGTACAACAACTTCAAGCAAACGAGATATTCATCTGAGAATCATATACTTATATTGTTGTTGTAATCTTGAGCTTACATTGAGTGATTGAGTGTTATACACAAAATCATACACGAGTGAGAAAAAGAAAAGATACGATTTGATTCGGTGTTATTAGGATGAAGGATCCGGCATTGTTAGAATCACAATCGCTATCTTAAGTGAGGTTTATCTAGTACCAATAGAAAGCTAGAGTGGTTGATTCCTTATCCAATAGAAAAGGAAAAATGGTTTTACTCGGACCGATAGAAGACGAGCTTGTAACGGTAATCCCTCGACCGATAGAAAAGAGGCGTAGAGGTTTTGATCTTATCCTAAAGAAAAAGATACATCGAGAGAGGACATAGGCTTCGTTAATAGCCGAACCTCTATAAATCCTTGTGCGATTTATTTTCCGCAATTTATTTACGCTTCCGCATAAAACGGCGCAAATATCCGATAATATACCAACAATTGGTATCGGAGCGGTACTCAATACGCGGCTTAACATCCGAGGAGAAGATCCAAAATGGCATTTCAAATCTCTCCATGAAGGCCTTGCTCTCAACCGACCACCATTTATTGATGGCGCGAACTTCATCACTTGGAAGAAGAAGATGTCGATATTCATTCGAGCTTACGACATCGAACTTTGGAAGGTGATTTGTCTTGGTCCCAAAATTCCGACGAACTCAAACGGAACTCTCAAAACCTTTGAAGAGTATGACGATGCAGATTAGAAAACGACCATTATAATTGCAAAGCGACGCAATTATTATACGTGCTTTAAATCCTAAGAACACAACCGGATATCATCGTGTGATAGTGCCAAAGAAATCTGGAAAATGCTTGAGGTAACACACGAAGGTACGTCTCAAGTCAAGGAGACGAAGATAAACATGCTCCTTCACGATTATGAATTATTCCAAATGAAGGACGACGAATCCATCTCGATTATGCTTGACCGATTTTCGGTTATCACTAATGGATTAGCATGTTTCGGAAAACCACTTTCGAGTAGTGAGAAAGTAAAGAAAATTCTCCGATCACTACCTCGAGAATGGGACGGTACGGTTACGGCAATAATGGAATCCAAAGATCTAAATACTCTCGATTTTAGTGCTCTCGTTGGTTCTCTTATCAACTACGAGATTGTTCTAAAATCTCGGAATGCCAAACCGAAACCGAAGGAGAGGTCGATAGCCTTCAAGGCTAAAATGTCGAAGAAGAAAGAAGAAACTGGTGGACGAAAGCGACGAAGAAATGGCATATTATGCCAAAAATATTAATAAGTTCCAACACTTATTAAACCGGAGGAAGAAGGACATTCAAGCGGGCGAACCTAAGAAATTCGACAACACTTGTCGATTATGTGGCAAACCAGGCCACTTTGCTAAGAACTGTCGAGTAAAGCAAAAGGAGGTTCTAATCGCAACATGGAGCGACGAAGACCCCGATGAAGATTTTCTTGAACAAAATAATCTCGCGCTCATGGCCCGGAGTTCATTCGACGATAGCGACGTCGAAAGCCAAGTAAGTAATTCTTACGACGAACTCTTTGAAGCATTCGAGTTATTGCATACGGATTATCAAAATGCTTTAAATGAAATTAAGTCCCTCAAGTCTAAATATAAAACTTTGGAAATTGAAAATTCCAAAATACTTGAAAAAGGGAAATTTGTCGAGATCGATCATTCAAAATGCGTTGAAAACGAGAATATTTTAAAAAATGATCTTGCTAAAATTCAAACCGAGCTCAAGAATTTAACGAAGAAATTTTCTCTCGGAAACGAGAAATTTGAAAATATGCTCTCGGTTCAAAAATATACTTTAAATAAAGAGGGGTTAGGATTCCAACCACGTTCCAAAAATGAATCCGTAAATTTCAAAATACCCCGATGTGAAAAATGTTTGAAAATCGGGCATCACATTTCAAATTGCAAAAGCCCAAGACGGACGATAAAAATTTAAAAGATTTGGGTTCCTAAAGGAACAAACATTTCAAATATCGTCTACGTTTCAAAAGAAAAACCAACTATCGGTTGGATCCCCAAAAATAAATTTTAACAAGTGATATTTTAAAGAGGGGGAGAAGGAATATTTTTGAGGGAGAAACAATATTTTCAGGGGGAGCTTATACCCTTATTAATGCATTAATTTGTATCATGCATACTTATATTTCATTTGATATACTCTATATTTTTATACTTTTTGATGAAGACAAAAAGGGGGAGAAAGATATGAATTGAGATAAGGAGAAGGAGATGAATTGAGATAAAAATGAGAAAAATCGAAGAAGTCGAAAAGAAAAGAAAAGCATACAAATAGGGGGAGTTGAAAAATGGAAAAATGACGGAGTCGAAAAATAAAGGAGATGTCGAAAAGAAAAGAGAATTGGAGAAACTAACGAAACGATCAAAGCCGAAAACTTTGATTCGTAGAAATATACTTATATTATTTTTTATAGATTATCCAATTCAAGGGTTGTTTTGTAATCATCAAAAAGGGGGAGATTGTTGGAATATTTATTCCACACATTATTTAATTTGTATTTTGATGATTAAAGTTGCTAAACAACAAAACAACATCGAGGCGAAGCAAAACGACGAAGCAGACGAAGTCGCAAAAAGTTTCAATCTGGACTGCATTAGCGCACGCTAAGGCATATATGTTAGCGCACGCTAACGAGGAGTAATCTGCATTCCAGCCAAGTTTCGAAGTAAGCTGCAGTGAAGTCAGCTGATGAGATAGCGCACGCTACACGTTATCATTAACGCACGCTATCGAAGTCATGTTACCGTTGTGAAGAAATTCAAACACAGAATAACGTATGCAATGATGTTAGCATTAGCGCACGCTACAAAGTATGATTAACGCACGCTAAGATGTTTGAATCAAGTCAATCCGTTGGGAAAAGATACGATTTGATTCGGTGTTATTAGGATGAAGGATCCGGCATTGTTAGAATCACAATCGCTATCTTAAGTGAGGTTTATCTAGTACCAATAGAAAGCTAGAGTGGTTGATTCCTTATCCAATAGAAAAGGAAAAACGGTTTTACTCGGACCGATAGAAGACGAGCTTGTAACGGTAATCCCTCGACCGATAGAAGAGAGGCGTAGAGGTTTTGATCTTATCCTAAAGAAAAAGATACATCGAGAGAGGACGTAGGCTTCGTTAATAGCCGAACCTCTATAAATCCTTGTGCGATTTATTTTCCGCAATTTATTTACGCTTCCGCATAAAACGGCGCAAATATCCGATAATATACCAACAATTGGTATCGGAGCGGTACTCCAATACGCGACTTAACATCCTAGGAGAAGATCCAAAATGGCGTTTCAAATCTCTCCAGTCGAAGGCCTTGCTCTCAACCGACCACCATTTTTTGATGGCGCGAACTTCATCACTTGGAAGAAGAAGATGTCGATATTCATTCGAGCTTACGACATCGAACTTTGGAAGGTGATTTGTCTTGGTCCCAAAATTCCGACGAACTCAAACGGAACTCTCAAAACCTTTGAAGAGTATGACGATGCAGATTGGAAAAACGACCATTATAATTGCAAAGCGACGCAATTATTATACTGTGCTTTAAATCCGGAAGAACACAACTGGATATCATCGTGTAATAGTGCCAAAGAAATCTGGAAAATGCTTGAGGTAACACACGAAGGTACATCTCAAGTCAAGGAGACGAAGATAAACATGCTCCTTCACGATTATGAATTATTCCAAATGAAGGACGACGAATCCATCTCGATTATGCTTGACCGATTTTCGGTTATCACTAATGGATTAGCATGTTTCGGAAAACCACTTTCGAGTAGTGAGAAAGTAAAGAAAATTCTCCGATCACTACCTCGAGAATGGGACGGTACGGTAACGGCAATAATGGAATCCAAAGATCTAAATACTCTCGATTTTAGTGCTCTCGTTGGTTCTCTTATCAACTACGAGATTGTTCTAAAATCTCGGAATGCCAAACCGAAACCGAAGGAGAGGTCGATAGCCTTCAAGGCTAAAATGTCGAAGAAGAAAGAAGAAACCCCGGTGGACGAAAGCGACGAAGAAATGGCATATTATGCCAAAAATATTAATAAGTTCCAACACTTATTAAACCGGAGGAAGAAGGACATTCAAGCGGGCGAACCTAAGAAATTCGACAACACTTGTCGATTATGTGGCAAACCAGGCCACTTTGCTAAGAACTGTCGAGTAAAGCAAAAGGAGGTTCTAATCGCAACATGGAGCGACGAAGACCCCGATGAAGATTTTCTTGAACAAAATAATCTCGCGCTCATGGCCCGGAGTTCATTCGACGATAGCGACGTCGAAAGCCAAGTAAGTAATTCTTACGACGAACTCTTTGAAGCATTCGAGTTATTGCATACGGATTATCAAAATGCTTTAAATGAAATTAAGTCCCTCAAGTCTAAATATAAAACTTTGGAAATTGAAAATTCCAAAATACTTGAAAAAGGGAAATTTGTCGAGATCGATCATTCAAAATGCGTTGAAAACGAGAATATTTTAAAAAATGATCTTGCTAAAATTCAAACCGAGCTCAAGAATTTAACGAAGAAATTTTCTCTCGGAAACGAGAAATTTGAAAATATGCTCTCGGTTCAAAAATATACTTTAAATAAAGAGGGGTTAGGATTCAAACCACGTTTCAAAAATGAATCCGTAAATTTCAAAATACCCCGATGTGAAAAATGTTTGAAAATCGGGCATCACATTTCAAATTGCAAAAGCCCAAGACAGACGATAAAAATTAAAAAGATTTGGGTTCCTAAAGAAACAAACATTTCAAATATCGTCTACGTTTCAAAAGAAAAACCAACTATCGGTTGGATCCCCAAAAATAAATTTTAACAAGTGATATTTTAAAGAGGGGGAGAAGGAATATTTTTGAGGGAGAAACAATATTTTCAGGGGGAGCTTATACCCTTATTAATGCATTAATTTGTATCATGCATACTTATATTTCATTTGATATACTCTATATTTTTATACTTTTTGATGAAGACAAAAAGGGGGAGAAAGATATGAATTGAGATAAGGAGAAGGAGATGAATTGAGATAAAATGAGAAAAATCGAAGAAGTCGAAAAGAAAAGAAAAGCATACAAATAGGGGGAGTTGAAAAATGGAAAAATGACGGAGTCGAAAAATAAAGGAGATGTCGAAAAGAAAAGAGAATTGGAGAAACTAACGAAACGATCAAAGCCGAAAACTTTGATTCGTAGAAATATACTTATATTATTTTTTACAGATTATCCAATTCAAGGGTTGTTTTGTAATCATCAAAAAGGGGGAGATTGTTGGAATATTTATTCCACACATTATTTAATTTGTATTTTGATAATTAAAGTTGCTAAACAACAAAACAACATCGAGGCGAAGCAAAACGACGAAGCAGACGAAGTCGCAAAAAGTTGCAATCTGGACTGCATTAGCGCACGCTAAGGCATATATGTTAGCGCACGCTAACGAGGAGTAATCTGCATTCCAGCCAAGTTTCGAAGTAAGCTGCAGTGAAGTCAGCTGATGAGATAGCGCACGCTACACATTATCATTAACGCACGCTATCGAAGTCATGTTACCGTTGTGAAGAAATTCAAACACAGAATAACGTATGCAATGAAGTCAGCATTAGCGCACGCTACAAAGTATGATTAGCGCATGCTAAGATGTTTGAATCAAGTCAATCCGAACGTTGGGAAAAGCAAGTCAAAGTCAGCATATCAAACGGATACTTTGACAATCCATGCAACGGATATATTGTATTAGCGCACGCTACAATGTGTTATTAACGCACGCTAATACAAGAAGGTTACGTACGTAAGGCAGAAGGCATAACATACGCTAAAGAAGAAATGAAGCTACTGGACTGAAACTGGAAAGAGCTAGCGACGCTACAAAAGAAGGCTAGCGCACGCTAGCAAGTCAAAACAGCCAGCAACGGCTAGTTTGAGGAAAATGCCTATAAATACCATTCCTATGGTATTGTTTGAGTACAACAACTTCAAGCAAACGAGATATTCATCTGAGAATCATATACTTATATTGTTGTTGTAATCTTGAGCTTACATTGAGTGATTGAGTGTTATACACAAAATCATACACGAGTGAGAAAAAGAAAAGATACGATTTGATTCGGTGTTATTAGGATGAAGGATCCGGCATTGTTAGAATCACAATCGCTATCTTAAGTGAGGTTTATCTAGTACCAATAGAAAGCTAGAGTGGTTGATTCCTTATCCAATAGAAAAGGAAAAATGGTTTTACTCGGACCGATAGAAGACGAGCTTGTAACGGTAATCCCTCGACCGATAGAAAAGAGGCGTAGAGGTTTTGATCTTATCCTAAAGAAAAAGATACATCGAGAGAGGACATAGGCTTCGTTAATAGCCGAACCTCTATAAATCCTTGTGCGATTTATTTTCCGCAATTTATTTACGCTTCCGCATAAAACGGCGCAAATATCCGATAATATACCAACAATTGGTATCGGAGCGGTACTCCAATACGCGGCTTAACATCCGAGGAGAAGATCCAAAATGGCATTTCAAATCTCTCCAGTCGAAGGCCTTGCTCTCAACCGACCACCATTTATTGATGGCGCGAACTTCATCACTTGGAAGAAGAAGATGTCGATATTCATTCGAGCTTACGACATCGAACTTTGGAAGGTGATTTGTCTTGGTCCCAAAATTCCGACGAACTCAAACGGAACTCTCAAAACCTTTGAAGAGTATGACGATGCAGATTGGAAAAACGACCATTATTATTGCAAAGCGACGCAATTATTATACTGTGCTTTAAATCCGGAAGAACACAACTGGATATCATCGTGTGATAGTGCCAAAGAAATATGGAAAATGCTTGAGGTAACACGCGAAGGTACGTCTCAAGTCAAGGAGACGAAGATAAACATGCTCCTTCACGATTATGAATTATTCCAAATGAAGGACGACGAATCCATCTCGATTATGCTTGACCGATTTTCGGTTATCACTAATAGATTAGCATGTTTCGGAAAACCACTTTCGAGTAGTGAGAAAGTAAAGAAAATTCTCCGATCACTACCTCGAGAATGGGACGGTACGGTTACGGCAATAATGGAATCCAAAGATCTAAATACTCTCGATTTTAGTGCTCTCGTTGGTTCTCTTATCAACTACGAGATTGTTCTAAAATCTCGGAATGCCAAACCAAAACCGAAGGAGAGGTCGATAGCCTTCAAGGCTAAAATGTCGAAGAAGAAAGAAGAAACCCCGGTGGACGAAAGCGACGAAGAAATGGCATATTATGCCAAAAATATTAATAAGTTCCAACACTTATTAAACCGGAGGAAGAAGGACATTCAAGCGGGCGAACCTAAGAAATTCGACAACACTTGTCGATTATGTGGCAAACCAGGGCACTTTGCTAAGAACTGTCGAGTAAAGCAAAAGGAGGTTCTAATCGCAACATGGAGCGATGAAGACCCCGATGAAGATTTTCTTGAACAAAATAATCTCGCGTTCATGGCCCGGAGTTCATTCGACGATAGCGACGTCGAAAGCCAAGTAAGTAATTCTTACGACGAACTCTTTGAAGCATTCGAGTTATTGCATACGGATTATCAAAATGCTTTAAATGAAATTAAGTCCCTCAAGTCTAAATATAAAACTTTGGAAATTGAAAATTCCAAAATACTTGAAAAAGGGAAATTTGTCGAGATCGATCATTCAAAATGCGTTGAAAACGAGAATATTTTAAAAAATGATCTTGCTAAAATTCAAACCGAGCTCAAGAATTTAACGAAGAAATTTTCTCTCGGAAACGAGAAATTTGAAAATATGCTCTCGGTTCAAAAATATACTTTAAATAAAGAGGGGTTAGGATTCAAACCACGTTTCAAAAATGAATCCGTAAATTTCAAAATACCCCGATGTGAAAAATGTTTGAAAATCGGGCATCACATTTCAAATTGCAAAAGCCCAAGACGGACGATAAAAATTAAAAAGATTTGGGTTCCTAAAGGAACAAACATTTCAAATATCGTCTACGTTTCAAAAGAAAAACCAACTATCGGTTGGATCCCCAAAATAAATTTTAACAAGTGATATTTTAAAGAGGGGAGAAGGAATATTTTGAGGGAGAAACAATATTTTGTGGGGAGCTTATACCTTATTAATGCATTAATTTGTATCATGCATACTTATATTTCATTTGATATACTCTATATTTTTATACTTTTGATGAAGACAAAAAGGGGAGAAAGATATGAATTGAGATAAGGAGAAGGAGATGAATTGAGATAAAAATGAGAAAAATCGAAGAAGTCGAAAAGAAAAGAAAAGCATACAAATAGGGGGAGTTGAAAAATGGAAAAATGACGGAGTCGAAAAATAAAGGAGATGTCGAAAAGAAAAGAGAATTGGAGAAACTAACGAAATGATCAAAGCCGAAAACTTTGATTCGTAGAAATATACTTATATTATTTTTTACAGATTATCCAATTCAAGGGTTGTTTTGTAATCATCAAAAAGGGGGAGATTGTTGGAATATTTATTCCACACATTATTTAATTTGTATTTTGATGATTAAAATTGCTAAACAACAAAACAACATCGAGGCGAAGCAAAACGACGAAGCAGACGAAGTCACAAAAAGTTGCAATCTGGACTGCATTAGCGCACGCTAAGGCATATATGTTAGCGCACGCTAACGAGGAGTAATCTGCATTCCAGCCAAGTTTCGAAGTAAGCTGCAGTGAAGTCAGCTGATGAGATAGCGCACGCTACACGTTATCATTAACGCACGCTATCGAAGTCATGTTACCGTTGTGAAGAAATTCAAACACAGAATAACATGTGCAATGAAGTCAGCATTAGCGCACGCTACAAAGTATGATTAACGCACGCTAAGATGTTTGAATCAAGTCAATCCGTTGGGAAAATATACGATTTGATTCGGTGTTATTAGGATGAAGGATCCGGCATTGTTAGAATCACAATCGCTATCTTAAGTGAGGTTTATCTAGTACCAATAGAAAGCTAGAGTGGTTGATTCCTTATCCAATAGAAAAGGAAAAATGGTTTTACTCGGACCGATAGAAGACGAGCTTGTAACGGTAATCCCTCGACCGATAGAAGAGAGGCGTAGAGGTTTTGATCTTATCCTAAAGAAAAAGATACATCGAGAGAGGACGTAGGCTTCGTTAATAGCCGAACCTCTATAAATCCTTGTGCGATTTATTTTCCGCAATTTATTTACGCTTCCGCATAAAACGGCGCAAATATCCGATAATATACCAACAATTGGTATCGGAGCGGTACTCCAATACGCGACTTAACATCCGAGGAGAAGATCCAAAATGGCGTTTCAAATCTCTCCAGTCGAAGGCCTTGCTCTCAACCGACCACCATTTTTTGATGGCGCGAACTTCATCACTTGGAAGAAGAAGATGTCGATATTCATTCGAGCTTACGACATCGAACTTTGGAAGGTGATTTGTCTTGGTCCCAAAATTCCGACGAACTCAAACGGAACTCTCAAAACCTTTGAAGAGTATGACGATGCAGATTGGAAAAACGACCATTATAATTGCAAAGCGACGCAATTATTATACTGTGCTTTAAATCCGGAAGAACACAACTGGATATCATCGTGTGATAGTGCCAAAGAAATCTGGAAAATGCTTGAGGTAACACACGAAGGTACGTCTCAAGTCAAGGAGACGAAGATAAACATGCTCCTTCACGATTATGAATTATTCCAAATGAAGGACGACGAATCCATCTCGATTATGCTTGACCGATTTTCGGTTATCACTAATGGATTAGCATGTTTCGGAAAACCACTTTCGAGTAGTGAGAAAGTAAAGAAAATTCTCCGATCACTACCTCGAGAATGGGACGGTACGGTTACGGCAATAATGGAATCCAAAGATCTAAATACTCTCGATTTTAGTGCTCTCGTTGGTTCTCTTATCAACTACGAGATTGTTCTAAAATCTCGGAATGCCAAACCAAAACCGAAGGAGAGGTCGATAGCCTTCAAGGCTAAAATGTCGAAGAAGAAAGAAGAAACCCCGGTGGACGAAAGCGACGAAGAAATGGCATATTATGCCAAAAATATTAATAAGTTCCAACACTTATTAAACCGGAGGAAGAAGGACATTCAAGCGGGCGAACCTAAGAAATTCGACAACACTTGTCGATTATGTGGCAAACCAGGCCACTTTGCTAAGAACTGTCGAGTAAAGCAAAAGGAGGTTCTAATCGCAACATGGAGCGACGAAGACCCCGATGAAGATTTTCTTGAACAAAATAATCTCGCGCTCATGGCCCGGAGTTCATTCGACGATAGCGACGTCGAAAGCCAAGTAAGTAATTCTTACGACGAACTCTTTGAAGCATTCGAGTTATTGCATACGGATTATCAAAATGCTTTAAATAAAATTAAGTCCCTCAAGTCTAAATATAAAACTTTGGAAATTGAAAATTCCAAAATACTTGAAAAAGGGAAATTTGTCGAGATCGATCATTCAAAATGCGTTGAAAACGAGAATATTTTAAAAAATGATCTTGCTAAAATTCAAACCGAGCTCAAGAATTTAACGAAGAAATTTTCTCTCGGAAACGAGAAATTTGAAAATATGCTCTCGGTTCAAAAATATACTTTAAATAAAGAGGGGTTAGGATTCAAACCACGTTTCAAAAATGAATCCGTAAATTTCAAAATACCCCGATGTGAAAAATGTTTGAAAATCGGGCATCACATTTCAAATTGCAAAAGCCCAAGACGGACGATAAAAATTAAAAAGATTTGGGTTCCTAAAGGAACAAACATTTCAAATATCGTCTACGTTTCAAAAGAAAAACCAACTATCGGTTGGATCCCCAAAAATAAATTTTAACAAGTGATATTTTAAAGAGGGGGAGAAGGAATATTTTTGAGGGAGAAACAATATTTTCAGGGGGAGCTTATACCCTTATTAATGCATTAATTTGTATCATGCATACTTATATTTCATTTGATATACTCTATATTTTTATACTTTTTGATGAAGACAAAAAGGGGGAGAAAGATATGAATTGAGATAAGGAGAAGGAGATGAATTGAGATAAAAATGAGAAAAATCGAAGAAGTCGAAAAGAAAAGAAAAGCATACAAATAGGGGGAGTTGAAAAATGGAAAAATGACGGAGTCGAAAAATAAAGGAGATGTCGAAAAGAAAAGAGAATTGGAGAAACTAACGAAACGATCAAAGCCGAAAACTTTGATTCGTAGAAATATACTTATATTATTTTTTACAGATTATCCAATTCAAGGGTTGTTTTGTAATCATCAAAAAGGGGGAGATTGTTGGAATATTTATTCCACACATTATTTAATTTGTATTTTGATAATTAAAGTTGCTAAACAACAAAACAACATCGAGGCGAAGCAAAACGACGAAGCAGACGAAGTCGCAAAAAGTTGCAATCTGGACTGCATTAGCGCACGCTAAGGCATATATGTTAGCGCACGCTAACGAGGAGTAATCTGCATTCCAGCCAAGTTTCGAAGTAAGCTGCAGTGAAGTCAGCTGATGAGATAGCGCACGCTACACATTATCATTAACGCACGCTATCGAAGTCATGTTACCGTTGTGAAGAAATTCAAACACAGAATAACGTATGCAATGAAGTCAGCATTAGCGCACGCTACAAAGTATGATTAGCGCATGCTAAGATGTTTGAATCAAGTCAATCCGAACGTTGGGAAAAGCAAGTCAAAGTCAGCATATCAAACGGATACTTTGACAATCCATGCAACGGATATATTGTATTAGCGCACGCTACAATGTGTTATTAACGCACGCTAATACAAGAAGGTTACGTACGTAAGGCAGAAGGCATAACATACGCTAAAGAAGAAATGAAGCTACTGGACTGAAACTGGAAAGAGCTAGCGCACGCTACAAAAGAAGGCTAGCGCACGCTAGCAAGTCAAAACAGCCAGCAACGGCTAGTTTGAGGAAAATGCCTATAAATACCATTCCTATGGTATTGTTTGAGTACAACAACTTCAAGCAAACGAGATATTCATCTGAGAATCATATACTTATATTGTTGTTGTAATCTTGAGCTTACATTGAGTGATTGAGTGTTATACACAAAATCATACACGAGTGAGAAAAAGAAAAGATACGATTTGATTCGGTGTTATTAGGATGAAGGATCCGGCATTGTTAGAATCACAATCGCTATCTTAAGTGAGGTTTATCTAGTACCAATAGAAAGCTAGAGTGGTTGATTCCTTATCCAATAGAAAAGGAAAAATGGTTTTACTCGGACCGATAGAAGACGAGCTTGTAACGGTAATCCCTCGACCGATAGAAAAGAGGCGTAGAGGTTTTGATCTTATCCTAAAGAAAAAGATACATCGAGAGAGGACATAGGCTTCGTTAATAGCCGAACCTCTATAAATCCTTGTGCGATTTATTTTCCGCAATTTATTTACGCTTCCGCATAAAACGGCGCAAATATCCGATAATATACCAACAATTGGTATCGGAGCGGTACTCCAATACGCGGCTTAACATCCGAGGAGAAGATCCAAAATGGCATTTCAAATCTCTCCAGTCGAAGGCCTTGCTCTCAACCGACCACCATTTATTGATGGCGCGAACTTCATCACTTGGAAGAAGAAGATGTCGATATTCATTCGAGCTTACGACATCGAACTTTGGAAGGTGATTTGTCTTGGTCCCAAAATTCCGACGAACTCAAACGGAACTCTCAAAACCTTTGAAGAGTATGACGATGCAGATTGGAAAAACGACCATTATTATTGCAAAGCGACGCAATTATTATACTGTGCTTTAAATCCGGAAGAACACAACTGGATATCATCGTGTGATAGTGCCAAAGAAATATGGAAAATGCTTGAGGTAACACACGAAGGTACGTCTCAAGTCAAGGAGACGAAGATAAACATGCTCCTTCACGATTATGAATTATTCCAAATGAAGGACGACGAATCCATCTCGATTATGCTTGACCGATTTTCGGTTATCACTAATGGATTAGCATGTTTCGGAAAACCACTTTCGAGTAGTGAGAAAGTAAAGAAAATTCTCCGATCACTACCTCGAGAATGGGACGGTACGGTTACGGCAATAATGGAATCCAAAGATCTAAATACTCTCGATTTTAGTGCTCTCGTTGGTTCTCTTATCAACTACGAGATTGTTCTAAAATCTCGGAATGCCAAACCGAAACCGAAGGAGAGGTCGATAGCCTTCAAGGCTAAAATGTCGAAGAAGAAAGAAGAAACCCCGGTGGACGAAAGCGACGAAGAAATGGCATATTATGCCAAAAATATTAATAAGTTCCAACACTTATTAAACCGGAGGAAGAAGGACATTCAAGCGGGCGAACCTAAGAAATTCGACAACACTTGTCGATTATGTGGCAAACCGTGCCACTTTGCTAAGAACTGCCGAGTAAAGCAAAAGGAGGTTCTAATCGCAACATGGAGCGACGAAGACCCCGATGAAGATTTTCTTGAACAAAATAATCTCGCTCATGGCCCGAGTTCATTCGACGATAGCGACGTCGAAAGCCAAGTAAGTAATTTACGATTTAACTCTTTGAAGCATTCGAGTTATTGCATACAGATTATCAAAATGCTTTAAATGAAATTAAGTCCCTCAAGTCTAAATATAAAACTTTGGAAATTGAAAATTCCAAAATACTTGAAAAAGGGAAATTTGTCGAGATCGATCATTCAAAATGCGTTGAAAACGAGAATATTTTAAAAAATGATCTTGCTAAAATTCAAACCGAGCTCAAGAATTTAACGAAGAAATTTTCTCTCGGAAACGAGAAATTTGAAAATATGCTCTCGGTTCAAAAATATACTTTAAATAAAGAGGGGTTAGGATTCAAACCACGTTTCAAAAATGAATCCGTAAATTTCAAAATACCCCGATGTGAAAAATGTTTGAAAATCGGGCATCACATTTCAAATTGCAAAAGCCCAAGACGGACGATAAAAATTAAAAAGATTTGGGTTCCTAAAGGAACAAACATTTCAAATATCGTCTACGTTTCAAAAGAAAAACCAACTATCGGTTGGATCCCCAAAAATAAATTTTAACAAGTGATATTTTAAAGAGGGGGAGAAGGAATATTTTTGAGGGAGAAACAATATTTTCAGGGGGAGCTTATACCATTATTAATGCATTAATTTGTATCATGCATACTTATATTTCATTTGATATACTCTATATTTTTATACTTTTTGATGAAGACAAAAAGGGGGAGAAAGATATGAATTGAGATAAGGAGAAGGAGATGAATTGAGATAAAAATGAGAAAAATCGAAGAAGTCGAAAAGAAAAGAAAAGCATACAAATAGGGGGAGTTGAAAAATGGAAAAATGACGGAGTCGAAAAATAAAGGAGATGTCGAAAAGAAAAGAGAATTGGAGAAACTAACGAAACGATCAAAGCCGAAAACTTTGATTCGTAGAAATATACTTATATTATTTTTTACAGATTATCCAATTCAAGGGTTGTTTTGTAATCATCAAAAAGGGGGAGATTGTTGGAATATTTATTCCACACATTATTTAATTTGTATTTTGATGATTAAAATTGCTAAACAACAAAACAACATCGAGGCGAAGCAAAACGACGAAGCAGACGAAGTCACAAAAAGTTGCAATCTGGACTGCATTAGCGCACGCTAAGGCATATATGTTAGCGCACGCTAACGAGGAGTAATCTGCATTCCAGCCAAGTTTCGAAGTAAGCTGCAGTGAAGTCAGCTGATGAGATAGCGCACGCTACACGTTATCATTAACGCACGCTATCGAAGTCATGTTACCGTTGTGAAGAAATTCAAACACAGAATAACGTATGCAATGAAGTCAGCATTAGCGCACGCTACAAAGTATGATTAACGCACGCTAAGATGTTTGAATCAAGTCAATCCGTTGGGAAAAGATACGATTTGATTCGGTGTTATTAGGATGAAGGATCCGGCATTGTTAGAATCACAATCGCTATCTTAAGTGAGGTTTATCTAGTACCAATAGAAAGCTAGAGTGGTTGATTCCTTATCCAATAGAAAAGGAAAAATGGTTTTACTCGGACCGATAGAAGACGAGCTTGTAACGGTAATCCCTCGACCGATAGAAGAGAGGCGTAGAGGTTTTGATCTTATCCTAAAGAAAAAGATACATCGAGAGAGGACGTAGGCTTCGTTAATAGCCGAACCTCTATAAATCCTTGTGCGATTTATTTTCCGCAATTTATTTACGCTTCCGCATAAAACGGCGCAAATATCCGATAATATACCAACAATTGGTATCGGAGCGGTACTCCAATACGCGACTTAACATCCGAGGAGAAGATCCAAAATGGCGTTTCAAATCTCTCCAGTCGAAGGCCTTGCTCTCAACCGACCACCATTTTTTGATGGCGCGAACTTCATCACTTGGAAGAAGAAGATGTCGATATTCATTCGAGCTTACGACATCGAACTTTGGAAGGTGATTTGTCTTGGTCCCAAAATTCCGACGAACTCAAACGGAACTCTCAAAACCTTTGAAGAGTATGACGATGCAGATTGGAAAAACGACCATTATAATTGCAAAGCGACGCAATTATTATACTGTGCTTTAAATCCGGAAGAACACAACTGGATATCATCGTGTGATAGTGCCAAAGAAATCTGGAAAATGCTTGAGGTAACACACGAAGGTACGTCTCAAGTCAAGGAGACGAAGATAAACATGCTCCTTCACGATTATGAATTATTCCAAATGAAGGACGACGAATCCATCTCGATTATGCTTGACCGATTTTCGGTTATCACTAATGGATTAGCATGTTTCGGAAAACCACTTTCGAGTAGTGAGAAAGTAAAGAAAATTCTCCGATCACTACCTCGAGAATGGGACGGTACGGTTACGGCAATAATGGAATCCAAAGATCTAAATACTCTCGATTTTAGTGCTCTCGTTGGTTCTCTTATCAACTACGAGATTGTTCTAAAATCTCGGAATGCCAAACCAAAACCGAAGGAGAGGTCGATAGCCTTCAAGGCTAAAATGTCGAAGAAGAAAGAAGAAACCCGGTGACGAAAGCGACGAAGAAATGGCATATTATGCCAAAAATATTAATAAGTTCCAACACTTATTAAACCGGAGGAAGAAGGACATTCAAGCGGGCGAACCTAAGAAATTCGACAACACTTGTCGATTATGTGGCAAACTGTGCCACTTTGCTAAGAAGCTGTCGAGTAAAGCAAAAGGAGGTTCTAATCGCAACATGGAGCGACGAAGACCCCGATGAAGATTTTCTTGAACAAAATAATCTCGCTCATGGCCCGAGTTCATTCGACGATAGCGACGTCGAAAGCCAAGTAAGTAATTCTTACGACGAACTCTTTGAAGCATTCGAGTTATTGCATACGGATTATCAAAATGCTTTAAATGAAATTAAGTCCCTCAAGTCTAAATATAAAACTTTGGAAATTGAAAATTCCAAAATACTTGAAAAAGGGAAATTTGTCGAGATCGATCATTCAAAATGCGTTGAAAACGAGAATATTTTAAAAAATGATCTTGCTAAAATTCAAACCGAGCTCAAGAATTTAACGAAGAAATTTTCTCTCGGAAACGAGAAATTTGAAAATATGCTCTCGGTTCAAAAATATACTTTAAATAAAGAGGGGTTAGGATTCAAACCACGTTTCAAAAATGAATCCGTAAATTTCAAAATACCCCAATGTGAAAAATGTTTGAAAATCGGGTATCACATTTCAAATTGCAAAAGCCCAAGACGGACGATAAAAATTAAAAAGATTTGGGTTCCTAAAGGAACAAACATTTCAAATATCGTCTACGTTTCAAAAGAAAAACCAACTATCGGTTGGATCCCCAAAAATAAATTTTAACAAGTGATATTTTAAAGAGGGGGAGAAGGAATATTTTTGAGGGAGAAACAATATTTTCAGGGGGAGCTTATGCCCTTATTAATGCATTAATTTGTATCATGCATACTTATATTTCATTTGATATACTCTATATTTTTATACTTTTTGATGAAGACAAAAAGGGGGAGAAAGATATGAATTGAGATAAGGAGAAGGAGATGAATTGAGATAAAAATGAGAAAAATCGAAGAAGTCGAAAAGAAAAGAAAAGCATACAAATAGGGGGAGTTGAAAAATGGAAAAACGACGGAGTCGAAAAATAAAGGAGATGTCGAAAAGAAAAGAGAATTGGAGAAACTAACGAAACGATCAAAGCCGAAAACTTTGATTCGTAGAAATATACTTATATTATTTTTTACAGATTATCCAATTCAAGGGTTGTTTTGTAATCATCAAAAAGGGGGAGATTGTTGGAATATTTATTCCACACATTATTTAATTTGTATTTTGATGATTAAAGTTGCTAAACAACAAAACAACATCGAGGCGAAGCAAAACGACGAAGGCATTTAAGTCGCAAAAAGTTGCAATCTGGACTGCATTAGCGCACGCTAAGGCATATATGTTAGCGCACGCTAACGAGGAGTAATCTGCATTCCAGCCAAGTTTCGAAGTAAGCTGCAGTGAAGTCAGCTGATGAGATAGCGCACGCTACACGTTATCATTAACGCACGCTATCGAAGTCATGTTACCGTTGTGAAGAAATTCAAACACAGAATAACGTATGCAATGAAGTCAACATTAGCGCACCCTACAAAGTATGATTAGCGCACGCTAAGATGTTTGAATCAAGTCAATCCGTTGGTAAAAGCAAGTCAAAGTCAGCATATCAAACGGATACTTTGACAATCCATGCAACGGATATATTGTATTAGCGCACGCTACAATGTGTTATTAACGCACGCTAATACAAGAAGGTTACGTACGTAAGGCAGAAGGCATAACGTACGCTAAAGAAGAAACGGCTACCGGATCAAATCGAAAGATCTAGCGCACGCTACAAAAGAAGGCTAGCGCACGCTAGCAAGTCAAAACAGCCAGCAACGGCTAGTTTGAGGAAAATGCCTATAAATACCATTCCTATGGTATTGTTTGAGTACAACAACTTCAAGCAAACGAGATATTCATCTGAGAATCATATACTTACATTGTTGTTGTAATCTTAAGCTTACATTGAGTGATTGAGTGTTATACACAAAATCATACACGAGTGAGAAAAAGAAAAGATACAATTTGATTCGGTGTTATTAGGATGAAGGATCCGGCATTGTTAGAATCACAATCGCTATCTTAAGTGAGGTTTATCTAGTACCAATAGAAAGCTAGAGTGGTTGATTCCTTATCCAATAGAAAAGGAAAAACGGTTTTACTCAGACCGATAGAAGACGAGCTTGTAACGGTAATCCCTCGACCGATAGAAGAGAGGCGCAGAGGTTTTGATCTTATCCTAAAGAAAAAGATACATCGAGAGAGGACGTAGGCTTCGTTAATAGACGAACCTCTATAAATCCTTGTGCGATTTATTTTCCGCAATTTATTTATGCTTCCGCATAAAACGGCGCAAATATCCGATAATATACCAACACGGCCCATCCGAAAGGATGGGTATTACTTTCCGTGGTATTCTTTGCTTTTCGACCTCTCGGCTCTTCTGGGTCGCATTAGCGATTATGTAGGCTAAGGCTTCCTTCATCAGTGTGATTGTGCTGGGTGAAGCTTCTTCTACCGGGGTGATGGGTGTTTTTTCCAGAGTCGATTCTCCACCCGCAGCTGCTAGTTCCTCTTCTAAATTTCGGGGTATCAACTCCCCTATTTTCTTCTGGTTCCTTTCTTCCGCCATTACTGACCTCACATCTCAGCTAAAAATGACTCGATGTCACCCTTCCCACAGACGACACCACTTGATGTAACCGAGCTGATCGACCACCAAGAACCGGGTTAATCTCAGAAGTTTATCTAAGAAAACCCGAATGTGTAAAGTATTGCTTTCTCTCTAAAAAATACTATAATCTCAGAATTATGCTTAGCCTTTGAAGGAAAGCCCCCTCTTCATTTTATAGAAGGGAGAGCCGCCTATCCTTTAAGATTTTTCCCTGACTTTTAGGGAAGATCCCGGATATCCAGGGATTCAGGCTGCGATTTCCCATCCCTGGATATCCGGGATTGAGGAGTATGGGCTTCCAGTCCCCGAATCTGTGGGATTCTGTCAGGTGAGTCGAGATTTACTTTTCCGAGAGTTCAACCTTCATGAGCCCGACGATTCCCGACTCCGGGTATGACTTGGTAGGTCGACTCATATTATAAAGGGTCACTTAGGTCGGGACACTCTTATCCAAGTCCGTAGGTCGGCGAGGCCTCCGAGGTCGGCACCCTCTTAGCTGAGGTCATAGGTCGGCGAGGCCTCTGAGGTCGGCATCCTCTTGTCTGAGGATATAGGTCGGACTTCATTAGTCTAGGTCTCCCCTCCTTTATTCAAAGATCGGTACGCCGGTTTATATTGGTCTTCTTTAAACCGAGTTTTTAGGAAGCGTACATTCGTCGTCCTATCAGGGATGATAACTACTTTGGAACCATACAGAATAGCCACTCAAACTATGTTCTCATCACAGTGTTAATCGGGCCGAAACAACTTTAGTTACGATTGATTTACCTTATTTAATTAAGATTGAGATTATTGTTAGTTACTTTGAGTAATTGTGTTATAATTCATGTATGTATACATACATATTATGATTGAGATGTTCTGAACAAGTTATTATGAGTGAAATTTTGATTGAGTATTGTGTCATGAGATTGCGTTTGAGAATTAAATTCAACTAGGAGGACCCTTTGAGGTCTCTAGTGTTCCACAGAGGCTATAGTGCAGCGGACAACTCATTTAATATCGAGATATGTGATACATGAGATATGAAAAATGAGATTGAGATTTATAATCTCGCTAGAAAAGGACCTTTTGAGGTCTCTAGTATTCCGTAGAGGCTAGAATGCAGCAGGTATTTCGTGAATTGAGTTATAGCAACTGTATTTTCATACTTGCACTAGCGATTCCATGCTAACCCTGTTGGGGTGTGTCTTTTATATGTGCAGATACAAGTAAACTTGGAGAGCCTTCCCAGTAACGGTACAACTGTATCTTTCATTGTGAAAAGAAACCTAAGAGTGTTGTTTGTGAGTTTGAAATATTCTAAGTGTTTTATGCGTGGGTCTTGGTCAAGCAAGCGTTGGTAATCTTGCTTGGTTCTGCCAGTTTATGCCTTTATGGCTATCCCTATGAATCTACTCTCTATTTGAAAAGGGAAAAATAGGATTCCCAGAAAATCTAAGCCACTTTAATTTTTTTAGATTCGATTTATTTTATGTGTTTTTAACCGTTTCTCAGTTCTTTGAATTTAGGGTTTTTTAGTGCTCTTAAATTTAGGGTTTCTTATTATTAAACCCCTATTTCTTAAGAATTGATGCTTCATGTTCTGTTTTTGTGATAGAAATTGACCGATGCTTCATTTTTCTCTACGGTTCGAACGAACCGTTCCACTTATCCATTCAGTGTCTTTTAGTTATTCATTATCTGGATTCTGGACTGACATACAATCACTATTTTCTATCTCATAGTTCTAATTCTTGTTATATATATGTGTAACACCCCCAATCCACTCAGAGATATTACACGCCGTAGACCTTTTTATCAAGGATCTACCAGGCTGGTAACAAAATCAAGCATCTCAACATCGCCTTTAAGGCTCAAATGACCCAGTAGACCGATTTGGCCTTTCAATTAATACATACACTTCAATCTCAAAACATACCCATGCAGGGGTCAAAATACAACACGCTCCCATGCAACGGGGAAAATACTATAGCGGAAGTAACTACAACTAAACCAATACAACATCGTACAGGTCCTCATATGATTAGTATCGATCATCATTCATCATCCTTCGTGTCAACCCTTTGTTATGCTCCCCAAGACTCTGCACATACCTGAATGCAATAAAGACATCCACCCCCCGATTCTTTGGGGGTTAGCAAAATTTCACTATTTTGTTAGTGCAAGTACAAATTGTAAATACAAGTCATACAAATCATATTCCGAGAATAATAATAATAGGAATCCTCAAAGATTCAAACATGATGAAAGATAACTCCCGAGGCAAAGAGTTTGAGTAAACTTTCCAAATTCGAAAGATCACAACTCAAGAGAGCAATTTATAAAATGTTTTAAAATGTCCTCGGGAGTTTTAACAGAAATTGTTTAGGATTATCGAATCCTTCTCTTTTAAAAAAACGAAAAAGGGTCACAACCCAAAGATTTACTTTCTTAAATAAAAGTAACAATAATTCACGGGGTCCACAACCCACACCACGTGTCCTCGACAGACATAAAATCAAGAAAACATAACCACCTAAGATACGAAATCTCGATAACACGTCCAAGGCACTCGACCTGGCAAAACACATCCAAAATCATATCCATGACACCGTGATCACATGCCACAACATCTCACGGTTGGATCAATCACTTGTTGCATCCTGACCACATGATCACAAGTCATGTATCACTGTAGGTTTTCTTAGGCTCCCACGGTTGGATCAATCACTTGTTGCATCCCGACCACATGATCACAAGTCATGTGTCACCGTAGTTTTCTTAGGCTCTCACGGTTGGATAAATCACTTGTTGCATCCTGACCACATGATCACAAGCCATATGTCACCGTAGACCTCGCCTTTATCCACACATTCACACACATAGCATAGTACACCAAGGATATCACAATAATCCACACAAAGAAAACAAACACTTAGCACGACACAATTGGCAAATCACAACGCACCGAAATGAGATAATATATATATATATATATATTATAAAATCGCAACATCAACACCAAGCATATCCATAGAATTCACTTAATCATTCACAAAACACACCATTCACAAAACACACGCATTTTGAAAGAGAGCCTTTAACGAGGCTAAACTAAATCTTTTGAAAGTTCATTTCAAATAACCAAACACACTTAGACGATATCCGATCATCATATCCACATAACAAGAAATGTATGAACAAAGTACTTGCCTCGAATAATAGATACCGAACACTCTGACTCAACCGAAAACCTCGAACACCTACAATCCTCCAGCGAAAACAACGAAAATATGATTACGACGAGTATAACGACCGGAGACAATGCGAAACACACCCAAGAATCAAAGGGAAACCCCTTGAGTCATTTAATCGGACATTAAATGCTCAAGGCTCTCTTAGAACACAAAAATCATGATTGAGATCAAACAAATTCGAGATATGGATATACAATCCGTAGAATACGATTAACAATACTCAAGAATATCAACCGATTCATCAAAATCGTACGAACGATGAAATCAAGAAAGAAATCCCGAAAGTCAACCCTAAGAGATTTGAGAAGTTACCTTCGATCTGGACAAACTCGAGTGGAGGATGATGATAGATACGAATCAAGCTTTCCAAACTGATGCACGACGATACCTCTGATCACCACCCTTGAGTCCCAGCTGTAATATCCGGATAAATTGTTGGGTATTTTCATCTGTATTTGAACCCTGTATTACCTGAAATGGTGCTATCAATAATCGAAGTACGACCGTTTACATATTCATATCCTCATGCATGATAATATCAACCTTTAATCCTTCACATGCAACTACGTCGTAGCGCACGCTAACAGGTAAGCGTAACGACGCTACTTAATCGAAATAGCGACGCTACGAGCCAGACGAGCGACGTAAGGAGGTCAATTATTGAACATGCCGGCTAGCACATGGACGGCCGGGTGGTGGGGCTCGGAAAGATTCCCGCGGATGAACTCGACGCTTTAGGGTCAACGGGTGTTAACGACGCTAAGGTTTGTAACTAGCATACGCTAATGTGTGTAGCTTACGACGTAATGCATAGGGAGTAACGACGTAAGCTAGTACGTAACGAGACAAAGAAGCTATTAGTGAACGATAGCGTACGCTAAGATCGAAGGGTAGCGTGCGCTAAGTCGATTACGTACGTAAATGGCTAAGGCTAACGTACGTAAATCTCAAGATATTATATATATGGACAACACCCCATTTCATTTCTCTTCGTCCCTTTCACTTGTAATTCGTTTTCCTCCATTTCTAGAGGGTCTCCATCCCTCTAAAACACATATAGAACACGTAGACTCGATCATTTATGTTACGAAACATCTTGGATTGACATTCAAGCAATCGAAGTTGGATGCTACCTCTTGTCTCTGCGTTTCTTTCATATTAAGGTATGTTAATGCTACCTCAACCTTGAATTCGTGTTCTTAAGGATGTCATGAACATACCACCGGGATTCTTTTTGGAAGTTGGAATGTTCATGCTTTAGTTACCCGAGTTAAGAACGTTATAGTCCGACTCTTGTTATGATAAGCAAGTAAGGTAAAATTCTGAGATTAATAAACCATATTGTATGGTGTTTCCATAATGATCATAGACTTAATATTGGTAACAACCTCAGATTTTCCGAACTACCTTTGAGGATCTATAATCAATATTTGGAGTGAGTCTTATGATGGGAGGATTAACCGGGAATTCGTAGACATCAACACCATAGGGTTATTCTGATTCACATGAGTGAGATATGTGTGAATATAACGTACGTTAAGCTCTATGCATTACGTACGTTATACCTCGAGCAAGGCAATCGTCGAATCGAGAAGAATCGTCTAATGCATGCTTAGCGTGCGCTAATCCTTGTCGCTTACGTGCGCTAACGTGCAGACGTAACGTACGTTACATATGTGTGTAACGTACGTTACGAAGAGAACAGTTAGGGTTCAGCCATCTTTTTATGCTTTTCCTTGTGTGATTGGTTGTTTATTTTATGATAGGATATTAAGGACGAATTTCCTACGATAATCCAGTGTTGAGCCTCTCCGATCGTCGTTTTCGTTGGAGTTCTGGATTGTTCCAATCAACTGTATTTCCGGGGTATTCGCGAGAGATTACCAAGGCAAGTACCTTGATATACGAATTATAATTACGTGAAATCATTGTTGCTGAAGTGTATGAATCATGTTATGAATATCTGTATTTATATTATATATATAGTTATGTGTGGATAATTATGTAGTATTAATTGATAGTGTTGAAGACCTAATGTGCTAAGTCTTGATGAATAACGTGCGAGTTATTGTTTATTTTGCGTAGTTGCATACTGGCGAATAAATTATGTGGATTGATGAACTGATTTGATAATTGTTGCAACGGTTGACTGTGTGCTTGGTATTTGTAATAATGTGAATACTTGTTATGAGAGACGTCATATCCGGGTACCTCTGAGGGCGGGGCATGCACTCCGGCCTGTTGTACGCTGCAATGAGCGGCTCCATATGATTGGTGAACACCAGTGTTACTTAATGCGCGAGAAAGGGGCGGCTCCTGTGGGAGTGAATGCCGGCGCGGTGACATGTGCAATGGGCGGCCAATATAGTGGAGTGAACGCCGGTACACAGGTGTGCAAGGGAGGCGCCTGGCAGGCTTATTGGTAACGGATATTTGAGTGATAGCTAAGACCCCGCTATCAAATGATTTTCGAAATTTAAATCTTTGCAACTTGCTCTTAATGTTGGTCTTGATGTAGACCGCGGATTGTGTTTCTGGAGTTCGTTCCAATTTGTTTTAAATGTTGGTATTAGGGTTAATTAACCAAGGATATTTGACGAGTTCTCCGAGGGTTAATTAATCAGGGGTCTTGAGCAGGATTTGTCGAATGAGAGGCTGTGCCTTTGATTGTACTGTGTTGATTATTCTGTGTATTGGGTCGAGGACCCCGTGAGATGTTGAGATTTGATCTCGTGATGATATTATTTGGATTGGGCCGAGAACCCCGTGAGATGTTGTAATGATTCACTTGTGATAGTGTTTTATCCTTTGGGTCGAGGACCCCGAATAACGTTGTGATAGTTTTCTTGCAAATTGTTTTCCACATGTTGGGTCAAGGACCCGAGAGCTTTTGAAGTATTTTCTAAAGTATTTCCATTTGATTTTCAAAACCCCTATGGACCGAGTCAATATTAATGTTTTCGAACTTTCTTATCAAAATAATTTTCCTTTTATATAAAGGGATTTCTCTGACTCCTTGGGCTCGTTTAAAGTTTTATTGGTGTTATGTTCTGTACGGAGAATATGAAAATATGATTACCTTTCACCTTGTGTATGTAATACTATTCTGTGTTGACCATTTGAATGTGTGGTTCGTGTTAAGGTTTCACGACTGTTGAGTTTTGTGTTATTATTATTCATATATCTTGTGTGTTATGTACTTGTACTAGCAAAATTCCAGTTTGCTAACCCCCGAGTTTTCGAGGGGTGGGTGCCTGTTATGCGCTCAGGTTTTGGTAGCTCGGGAGCAGTCACAGGATTGACTGGGAAGGAGATGGAGGACAATGATACTAATCACACCAGAATTAGAGTCTTTTCTTTTGTTTCATTTTGGTCGGTATTCCTCTGTCGTTCGAGTATTCACCCTTGCATGGGTGTAGTTTTCATTTATTAAATTGAATTGTCGTTCTTTTCTGCGTTCAAGTTTATTTTTGTCATTGAGATGTAAAGTTCATTTGTTTCTGAATTGTTTAACGACCTTGTCGGTCTGCGTTGTATTTAGATTGACCCCGGTCGGTCAATCATTTTGTAGTCTAGTAGAGTTTAGCCTTGTAGATCCTTGTAAGAAGGGCCTACGGCGTGTAACATTTACGGATGTATTCTGGGGGTGTTACACCAGCCGAAAATCGCGGAAGAAGAAGGAGAAAGGGGAAAAATGGCAATGAAACCTGTCGCCCAGCCTATATATATCCGAGCATGTTACGGCCGTAACCAGGCCTCCCAGGCCACTGCCCAAAGCATACGTATGCCTTACGGCCGTACCTGGCAATGCATTACGGCCGTACCAGGTCATGCCTTGCGAACGTAACTCGGACATGCATTGCGGCCGTAACCGGCTACGCCTTACGGCCGTAACCGACCATGCCTTACGGCCGTAACTCGGCCAGGCCTTATGGTCGAACCTCGACCATTCCGACAATCCGGTTAGACATTTGACAACGTCTCGGTTACACTAACGCACCGTCTATGATTCTGATAATCTGAAGATTGGAAAGAACATGAATATGAAACAAATGCCCAACACTCTAGGAAAAAATTACAAAATGGTTTAAACGTCCGAAACATCACGATACGACAACGGATAACCAAACCGAAGCTCACAACACATACAACAACGTTAAGTGAACTTATGGAAAACACGAAATAACAGTTTCAAATGAGATTCGCACGAATCGAACTTAAGTGCGGAAAAGTCGCTAAGAAGCACGAAATGCAACAAAACGACAACGAACAACCCGGATGACAAAAGTGCAGAATTAATCATTCTCAAAATGACGAACGGTCACAAGCGAGCCGTTAAAACGGACTCGTGCCAAAAAAAAATAAATTTACCGAAAATCGAAATGGCGGATATTACATACCACCCTCCTTAAAAGAAATTTCGTCCCGAAACTTAAAATAAGTAGGGAGGAGCAATATCCCACCAGGAACATATCAACGAGATACAAAAGAACGGACACGCCCATTGGCGAAATGCTACAAGCAACGCAAAGAGACATACAGCGTGAAATCACGCTCGACGACAACCATCACAATGTCACAAGTAGAGACATAATAAATCCAACAAGTGTCAAGCATCACTAGATAGCACAATCAAGTCAATTATCCGAACAATCACAAAACAAAAAGGTACCCATTGTTGGGATTCGATGCCTAAAATGAAGGCCCAGCGGAAGCGATAAAATGAAAATTAATTCAATCCGAATCCCTACGAGGATCGATCGAGCTACGTATATACGAATATCAAAAACGAAATACAAGAGAATACGAGAAACATACCCTTGTAGTCCATTGATTAAATAGTATCCTTCTCTTGAGATATTCCCCAAGCTTTGTTGATTTCCCTACGAACCAATCCGCTCCAAGCTCTTGGATGATCCAACGCCGAAAGAACCGCGTCTCTACTAGCCACGCGCCGGAGAGACTACCAAAATGACTAAACCTCGTTATCCTCTAAGGATACGGCTAGAACAAGGTTGTAGAAGCTTGTTTATCAAGATTATAACACTCTAAGTATATAATCTTTGATCTCTCTATATTGATCCTTTTGATTTTTCTCCAAGAATAATCAAGAACTAATGAAGAGTAAGAAGAAGACTTAGAGAAGTTTTCTCTCTCTCTTTTTCCTCTCAAAAACGTGAGCCACCAAGTGGTAAGGTAAGAGTTTGTCTTCACTCCTTTTCTTATCATTTCATCTCAAGACTTAATCACCTACCTTTAGATATCTCAAGGATATTGTTCCCCCACTAGCCTTAAGTATTCCACCTATTAAGGTGAAGACCATGACCAAGGGAGGAGGTAGGTAAGGGGGCGGCCATCTAGAAGGAATCAGACGAGTTCGGTTCGTTTCGGACTTCCGCGAGTCCAAACAGATAAACTCTAATTCTGTTTCAATGTATTTATATTAATTAATTAATCCAATTAATTAATCATATCAAATACAATATAATTAATTTCTCCAAGAAATAATTATATCTATAAATTAAATTAATCACCCAGTAATTTATTTAATTCATTAGGCCGTAAATTAATTTATAAATTAATTTAGACATCCAATGTCCAATAAATTAGATATCCAATATCTAATATTTATAATGAGATAATAAGCTCGTTTCATTCCGTCATCAATCCTATTGCACGACTCGGTAGGTTCGTCTCAATCAGCAATGGGAGGAACCAAAGAGTAGTAGCACCACCTAGCCAGCCTGGTGGCCTACACTGTACCCCAACTGAGAACGAATGATTGGGATCATTCAAGAACCATTCTGTCGTTAATACCAGTAAATGTATAAACCCTTCTTTCAAATGTCCCGATAAAGATATAGGGTCACGGTAAGTTAAACCCTATCTGTACTTGACTCTATGTATGTGTTAATGCAAATCGAGATCATCGAGCTCTCGTGTATCTAATACAACTAGCTCCAATGCTTTGGCCAAAGACTTATGATCTCATCTGCCAATAACCGCATAGGACATATAACCCGCTCACTAATGGGAGAAAGAATTCTATCTTGGTATTCAGTAGGACCTGCTACTTGCCCGTCAAGATGCACGTCGAGGTTGACCCCCGCCTTCCGGTTTACAGGGTCGAACTACTCTAATGAAAATCTTGACGTCAAAAGCACATCCCTACTAAATCCTCAATTCGAAGGTTCACGAATACCTATCACAACCTTTCGATTCCGTCATTGACTGTCCCGGAATGAAATCCATGTGACGAATCGAGGGTGAGTCGGTTCGAGTATACTAATCCAATTAGCATACCTATAACGTGTGCTCCCATGAACCATTAGTGTTCGACAGGCACTCTCCATGTCAAAGAACACGTCATACAAGTCTTCACATAAACTTAACGCCCAATCAAGTTTCATCGACTTGCGAACGATTAAGTATTTGAGCTATAAACCTTTCCAGTGCCGACCCCCTTATCCAATAAGGAGTGGAACGTTTTGCTCTCAAATACACGGACTAGTTTCTATATGTATATTTATGAGTTAGGAATGCCAGTAACTGCCAGTAAATAAAGAAACATCCATTACCTTATATAAATGATTTACATAATTACAAGTACAATGCCCTCACTCAATCATCTTCTAAGTGGCATTCGAGGGCATACTCCTAACAATCTCCCACTTGTACTCAATGCCACACACTATTGTATCTAATACACATGTTCTCCAGATGACGCTCTAAGCTAATCTGAGAAAGTGGCTTGGTCAGTGGATCAGCGACTTAGTCGGCTGACTCTACTCTATGCAGCACAATGTATCTCTTTGCGAACAAATTCTCTTACGAGATGATACTCTCTCTCAATATGTTTGGTATCATAGAAATCTCGGCCTCGTGCTACTGCTCGGGCAAAGACAAAGACAAGGTGTCACGAGAAGTTTACCTAGTAACTTCTTAACCCTTCCTTTGGAGGCCTCCGAGGCCGCTTTATACTCAACCTAACTGGTGGAATCAGCAGTCGCGCTATACTTGGCACTATGCCATGATACTGCTCTTCTATTAAGAGTAAATTTAGCCAGTAGTAACATATAATCGTCTTTCTGTCCTTGGAAGTCCAATACAGTGAATCCCACCACATTCTGTTCTCCACCACCATATATAAGAATCAGATCTCTTAGTACTTCTAAAGTACTTGAGAACATTCTTTACGGCGGTCTAATGTTCCCTGACTGTGTTAGCCCGAAACCTACTTACCACGCTTCCAGCATGCGCAATGTCAGGTCTTGTACATAATAAAGTATATGTAAGGCTACCGACTGCCGAAGCATATGGTATATAACTCATTTCCTTTCATTGTTCCTCACTATGAGGACACATCTTCAAGATGAGTTTTATTCCATGTCGCATCGGAAGGAACCCTCTTTAAGATCTAATCTATATAGAGGGCTTGGGAAAAACTTATCATTCTCTTCGATCTATCCCAGTAGAGTCGAATCCCAAGAATATAGGTTTCTTCTCCCAAGTCTTTCATGGAGAAATTACTCGAAAGCCAAGCTTTCACAGAACCGAGTGTAACACCCTAAACTAGGCGGATATTACAGTGCCGTGGACCCCCGACTGGGACCCACCAGGCGAGTGAAAATGAATGAAATACACAGGGTAAATGTAGTACCGAACCACATTACATCATTAATTACTCCGATGAGGAGTTTCATACAACACACCCAAGGAAATGACTGAATACAAGTATATTTTATATGGAGATAAAATATACAACACTGAATGAACTCAAAATCCAAACGGAAATCTGCAGCGGAAATAAAATAAGGAAACACAGTGAATGAAAGGACTGGGTCCCCCTACTAGTATCACTGGGACTCCTCGCCGTCAACGTTCTCTTCCCATGCCTTAGCCTTGCCATGACCTGAAAAACAAAATCCCCAACGGCCGCCATACGTAACAACAATCCTCAAGAGTTGAATAAACATAATCATATATGCTGTATAAACCACAAGTTCGATCAAAGTCTCAAAATGTCGAACACATGCGATCAAAAGTGAATCGGTCAGATTATAACCCAATCCTGTTGAAAACATACGCAATCAAACATGCTGTATGAATCAACTAATGGTACGGCTCAAAGGGTGGCGCCACACTACGTCCGGGATGGAAATGTGTCCGTGCACAAGCCACCATCGAGTATCGATCGAATACACATGTGGTCTTGTACCTAATCAGTCTCACGAAGTGATCTTCTCGTGTCCACAGTCCAATGTGAGGCCAACAACCAACACACGATTTAATATGTGCCCGACATGAAAATCCTACACATACCAACCGGCACGCCAGTATGACCCGGAATGCCACGAGATAACAAAAGTGACATCGAAATCAATAATGACTCACCGAGATGAAATGACAGTGAAATGAATGATAGCTCAATGAAATGATTGGAACCGTCGTTCCTCGTGACTGAAGTGATTAATTGACAATTACAAGTCTCAATATGGTTAATACATTATGAATGAACTATAATTATGAATGAACAACAACGAAAGGAATGAATATCCTTTTAACCGAGTAAGAATTAACTTACACAATGCCGATGAAGAATGTCCTTCCACGAACAACGTCCTAAATGAGATGTCGGTTGCTCGAACAACCTTGAATAACACAATTACCAATAATCCGGTTCAACACACAAATCAAACACGAGTATAACTAACTCAAAACGTCGATACGAGTAAACCAAGTTCATTGGGGCATTATATCGAACACGTTGTGTCCAATCTTCGATTGTTTACAACCAAACATCATTAATACCAATATCAAATCCCCAAGAAGTGTTTCAAACCAACAAAACATCTTCAATACGATCAATAATCCAATATGAATATCCAAATTCATGATTTCAACAACAATTAATCGAAAACCCCCAAATCCAACTCAATATTCAAAGTGTTCTTGAATAACCTTTCAATAATCCGATGAATATTCATACATACTCATAATCATATGTATATCTCTTCATACAACATGATTATAACGTCCAAAACATCATATCTCAACACAAATCGAAATCCAAGAGGTTTGGGAATATTACCTTTGAAGATCCAAACACTTCGATTCGATGAACACGAGTTAGATCGACGATCCGAGCTTCACAACCGAATGAAGAAGATGAAGAATCGAGTATTCAAGTGATTGATGAAGAAAATTTCTCCCACAAACCCTCTCTCTCGGATGTAGGATGAAAAATGAGTTTTTCTTCTCAAAAAACAAAAATATAGTGCAGACTGCACTATGTGCCGCGGCCCGGCCGAGTGTGCCGCGGCACAGGGCCAAAATCTGCCCCCAGTGCTCGGCAGTGTGCTGCGGACCGGCCGAGTGTGCCGCGGCAGTGACTCGGCAGTGTGCCGCGACCCTGCCGGCAGGAGCCGCTGTTGGGATTCGGTGCCTAAAACGAAGGCCCAGCGGAAGCGGTAAAACGAAAATTAATTCGATCCGAATCCCTACGAGGATCGATCGAGCTACGTATATACGAATATATAAACGAAATACAAGAGATACGAGAAACATACCCTCGTAGTCCGTTGATTAAATGGTAACCTTCTCTTGAGCTATTCCCCAAGCTTTGATTGATCTCTATGAATCCAATCCGCTCCAAGCTCTTGAACGATCCAACGCCGAAAGCACCGCGTCTCTACTTGCCATGCGCCGGAAAAATGAACGGAATGACACTCACCTCGTTATCCAACAAGGATACAGCTAGAACAAGGTGATAAGCTTTTTATTATTACACTCTAAGTGTATAATATATCTCTCTCAATGTATCTTGAATTTTCTCCAAGAAAACTCAAGAACAAAAGTGAAGAAGATGATGAAGACTTGAAAAATGATTTTCTCTCTCACTATAACACAACTCACGGTTGGAATGGAATATGTAGCAAGTGGATTGAGTCTTCATTATATCCTTATTTAACTC
The DNA here is from genome assembly GCA_033398695.1 of Orobanche coerulescens. Lineage (NCBI taxonomy): Eukaryota > Viridiplantae > Streptophyta > Magnoliopsida > Lamiales > Orobanchaceae > Orobanche > Orobanche coerulescens. Next base: position 145,477,443 of record CM065809.1, on the reverse strand, counting down.
CCCAAAATCTCCTACTTTAGACAATATCACAAAGGGGTGATATTTGTCCCCTTGATTGGTCACAAGTGCACCACCCTTGAAAGTATAGACCAAGACCAAGGGAGTAGGTGATGGGGTGTCCATCTAGAAGGAATCGGATGAGTTCGATTCGTTTTGGACTCCCGTGAGTCCAAACAGATAAACTCCGATTCCGCTCTGATGTATTTATATCAATTAATTAATCCAATTAATTAATCATATCAAATACATTATAACATAATTAATTTCTCCAAGAAATAATTATATTCATGAATTAAATTAATCACTTAGTAATATATTTAATTCATTAGGCCGTAAATTAATTTATCCAATAAATCAATTTAGACATCCAATGTCTCAAAATCAATTAGACATCCAATGTCCAATAAATTAGATATCCAATATCTAATATTTATAATGAGAGAACAAGCTCGATTCATTCCGTCGTCAATCCTAATGCGCGACTCGGTAGGTCCGTCTCAGTCAGCAATAGGAGGAACCAAAGAGTAGTAGCACCACCTAGCCAGCCTGGTGGCCTACACTGTACCCCGACTGAGAACGAATGATTGGGATCATTCAAGAACCATTCTCTCGTGAATACCAGTAAACGTATAAACCCTTCTTTCAAATATCCCGATCAGGTTATGGGGTCACGGTCGGTCAAACCCCATCTGTACTTGACGCTATGCATGCGTTAATGCAAATCGAGATCATCGAGCTCTCGTGTATCTAATACAGCTAGCTCCAATGCTTTGGCCAAAGACTTATGATCTCATCTGCCAATAACCGCATAGGACATATAACCCGTTCACTAACAGGAGAAAGAATTCTATCTTGGTATTGATGGACTGCTACTTGCCCATCAAGATGCACGTCGAGGTTGACCCCCGCCTTCCGGTTTATAGGGTCGAACTACTCTAATGAAAATCTTGATGTCACAAGCACATCCCTACTAAATCCTCAAGTCGAAGGTTCACGAATACCTATCACAACCTTTCGATTCCATCATTGACTGTCCCGGAGTGAAATCCGTGTGACGAATCGAGGGTGAGTCAGTTCGAGTATTCTAATCTAATTAGCATACCTATAACGTGTGCTCCCACTAACCATTAGTGTTCGACAGGCACTCTCCTTGTCAAAAAACATGTCATACAAGTCTTCACATAAACTTAACGCCCAGTCAAGTTTCATCGACTTGCGAACGATTAAGTATTTGAGCTATAAACCTTTCCAGTGCCGACCCCCTTATCCAATAAGGAGTGGAACGTTTTGCTCTCAAATACACGGACTAGTTTCTACATGTATATTTACGAGTTAGGAATGCCAGTAACTACCAGTAAAAAAAGAAACATCCATTGCCTTATATTGATGATTTACATAATAACAAGTACAATGCCCTCACTCAACATCCTCTGGGTGGCATTCGAGGGCATACTCCTAACAATCTCCCATTTGCACTCAATGCCACACACTATGGTCTCTAATACCCATGTTCTCCAGATGACGCTCCAAGCTAGTCTGAGAAAGTGGCTTGGTCAGTGGATCGGCGATGTTGTCGGCCGAGTCTACTCTGTGCAGCACAATGTATCCCTTGCGAACAAATTCTCTTACGAGATGATACTTCCTCTCAATATGTTTGGTGCTGTTGTGAAACCTCGGCTCCTTGGCCTGCGCTACAGCTCCGTAGTTGTCGCAGTACAGCGGAACAGGCAGCTCAGCACATGGTATCCCTTGAAGTTCTCCCAGAAACTTCTTAATCCAGAACCCTTCTTTGGAAGCCTCCGAGGCTGCTTGATACTCAGCCTGACAAGTGGAAATAGCAGTCGCGCTTTCCTTGGCGCTACGCCAAGATATTGCTCCTCCATTAAGAGTAAATATGTAGCCAGAAGTAGACATCGAGTCGTCCTTCAGCCCTTGGAAGTCCGAATCAGTGAATCCCACCACATCCAATTCTCCACCGCCATACATCAGAACCATATCTCTAGTCCTTCTCAAGTATTTGAGAATGTTCTTTACGGCATTCCAATGTTCCCTACCAGGGTTTGCCTGAAACCTACTCACCACGCTTACAGCATGCGCGATGTCAGGTCTTGTACACAACATAGCATACATAAGGCTACCCACGGTCGAAGCATATGGTATATTACTCATTTCCTTTCGTTGTTCCTCACTTTTAAGACACATCTTCAAGGAGAGTTTTATTCCATGTTGCATCGGTAGGAACTCTCTTTTAGAATCATCCATCTTAAATCGCTTTAAGATCTTATCTATATAGAGGGCTTGGGAAAGGCCTATTGTTCTCTTCGCTCTATCCCGATAGAGTCGAATTCCAAGAATATAGGTTGCTTCTCCCAAGTCTTTCATGGAGAAATTACTCGAAAGCCAAGCTTTTATAGAACTGAGCATTCCCACATCATCTCCTATTAGCAGAATATCATCCACATATAGTACTAAGAATGCGATCTTGCTCCCACTAACCCTCTTGTATATACAAGGTTCCTCTTTATTTTGCACGAAGTCAAACTCTTTGACCGCCTCTTCAAAACGAAGGTTCCAACTACGCGACGCTTGCTTCAGTCCATAAATGGAACGCTGAAGCTTGCACACTTTCTGAATATCGACTTCGGACACAAAACCTTTAGGCTGCTCCATATAGATTTCCTCCTCGAGGAATCCATTAAGGAAAGCCGTCTTTACGTCCATTTGCCATATCTCATAATCGTGGTAGGCAGCTATAGCAAGCATCATGCGAATAGACTTGATCATGGCTACGGGCGAGAAGGTATCGTGGTAATCGATCCCTTCCTTCTGGGTATAACCCTTTGCCACAAGCCTGGCCTTATAGGCGTCAACCTTGCCATCACCATCAGTCTTTCTCTTGTAGATACACTTGTTCCCAATAGGCACTATGCCCTTGGGGCGATCTACTAGAGTCCAGACCTGATTGACATGCATCGAGTCTATCTCAGCTTCCATAGCTTCACGCCATTTCGTGGAGTCTACATCCACCATCGCTTGGTCATAGGTCGTCGGGTTGGTCTCTTGGCTATCACTTGGAACCTCATGGAGACCCAGCTCCTCCAAGTGCAAAAGCCCATACCTCTCAGGTAAATGAGACACCCTACTAGACCTACGAGGTGGTTGTACTTGTGTTTCAGAAAGTTTGGTTCCAGTTTCTTGCACAGGTGTCTCCCGAGGAGTTTCATTGTATTATTCTAAAGAAATACTTCTACCTGCTCCGCCTTCCTGAATGAACTCATCTTCCAGGAAGTGTGCTTGTAAAGCAACAACGATCTTTCGATCTTCGGGCATGTAGAATAGATATCCCATCGTCACAGACGGGAATCCAATGAAACGTCCCTTCGCAGACCTAGCTTCCAACTTTCCCACCTTGGTCTTCTTGACATAGGCGGGACATCCCCAAATCCTAATATGATTAAGACTTGGTTTCCTTCCCTCCCACATCTCATGTGGAGTTTTAGGAACGGATTTGGAAGGACATCTGTTTAAGATATAAGCGGTAGTCAGGAGTGTATACCCCCACAGGTAAATTGGTAAGTCAGTATAGCCCAGCATGGAACGGACCATGTTTAACAAGGTCCGGTTCCTTCTTTCTGACACACCATTTAACCGAGGAGTACCTGGAGGTGTTAGTTGTGAAACTATTCCATGTTCCTTAAGGAACTCGTCAAACTCCGTACTCATATACTCGCCACCTCGGTCCGACCGAAGTACTTTGATATGATTATCAGTTTGTTTCTCGACTAGGGCCTTGAATTCCTGGAATTTCTCAAAGGCCTCGGATTTATGTTTCATTAAGTATACATAACCATACCTAGTATGATCATCTGTAAACGTAATGAAATATTGATATCCGTCACGTGCTGCTTCCAAAGCACCACATACGTCGGTATGAATTAATCCCAGTTTATCAGCGGCTCTTTCAAATGTCCCTGTGAAGGGGGACTTAGTCATTTTGCCTTTAAGGCAAGATTCACAAGTAGGAAAGGGATCTGATCCCAATGGAACCAATAATCCATCTTTTTCCATCTTGTAAACCTTGGTCTGACCAACATGACCAAGTCTAAGATGCCATTTCAAAACTTGATTGGTTTCATCCCTAATACGTTTTCTAGTCATAGTATTCACAACTACTTTGTTGCTGAGATTTAGATGATACAATCCATTCAACAATGTAGCAGTACCCACTAGTTTATTTCTAAAATAAATTTTGCAGGAACCATCACCAATAAAAAATGAAAAGCCTTTTCGGTCCATGACCGGAATGGATACAATGTTTTTGTGCCCCTTGGACAAAACAAGTACATCTTCTAAAGTCAAAACAAAGCCGGATTCTAAACCCAAAAGAAGTGATCCTATGTCGGTTGCCTCGACACTATGCCCGCTTCCGACTGTGATCATAACTTCTCCAGCTCCAAGCTTCCTACTTTGTTCCAGATCCTGATTCACGGTACAAATATGAGAACTAGCACCAGAATCCAGTATCCAGGAAGTAGAAAATACAGTAGTAGAACAATTTGTTTCCAAAACTAAAAGTTCTGTACCTGAAGTACCATGAAGAATCGTACAGTCTCTAGCCCAGTGGCCCAGCTCACCGCACTTGAGACAATCATCCTTCTTCTTCTTATTCTTCGGAACCATCGGGCCCTTGCCCTTACCCTTAAGGTCCTTAACTTGTGGTCCAGTTTGCTTCTTGGTCTTTTTATTCTTGTTCTTAGACCTCCGAGGTCCAGAAGAAATCACAAGAGCAGACTCCTTCATCCATGAGTCTTCATCGAGGCGAGCGGTCACAAGTTTGTTCATTAGCCCGACTAAATTACATGAAATCCCATTGCGATTGAAGTTCATAACAAGCGTGAGAAGGAATCGAGGAGAGCGTAGGATAAGGTCTGTTTGGAGAGAAGTATCCATTTTAAAATCAAAAGCCTCCAATCTCTCGATCATGGATATCATTTTGAGGACGTGTTCCCCAACTTTCTCACCTTCCTTCATCCTTGCACCGAACAGTTGCTTGGATATCTCATATCTAGTAGTTCTGCTATGCTCACCATAAAGCTCGGTTAAGTGAGATAGAATCTGCCTAGCAGAAGTCATTTTCTCATGAGCTCTCTGAAGCTCATTAGACATGGAAGCCATCATATAAGCACGGACTTTCATGTCATCCTTAACCCACTTTTCGTGGTTTTCAATCTCTTCCTGATTGGCTCGGGTCCGCACAGGAGGCGCCGGAATGTCCGTCTCCAAGACGTATCCCAGTGCCTCTATACTGAGGGCAATCATCAGATTGCGGAGCCAATCTACAAAGTTAGATCCCATTAAGGTGTTCTTTTCGAGCAGAATTGTGAGTGGATTCATTGTCATATTGAGATTTGAGTCTGCATTAAGTACGATAGATTAATTAGTGACTCATTCAATTATGTTCTGAGTATAGAATTGAGGTCTTTTATATTCTTGTTACCCAGCCCCCACTATTTTTTTATCGGAATAACACACTCCCATGTAAAATCCGGAAGTATCGTCGCTCTACTTCATAGTGGTGATCGAGTTCTTTATAAATCTTAATAGAGGGCAACCGAACAGGTTTCTAGTCTATTAATTTTCATAAAGTGGTGTCCAACACCAACCCATATAATGGATGATTCGATCTTCTTTTTCCCCTTGTTCACTCCCCTCAACCTATACGGTTTCTATGGTTCGTGAACAAGTTAAGTTTATACCATCGACGCAAATCAGTTTCACAATTGAATCTTATCCGGAAACCTATCAGGTTTCTAGGGATAAAATTTGCTCCAACCGAAGGCAACCAATGCGCTCCCGGTAATTTATCCGTCCTCCCCGAACGACTACCCCGATAACTCGGAAGCATAGCACATCCAATTTGGATTTCAATTTCCCGAAAACTCGATGGAGGGAAGGAAAACCTTGAAACCTTATAAACTTAATAATTTATCGTGGGAGAATTTTCGCGATTAATGTTACACTTTGCACATTAATCGTTTAAGCGCGTTTGTGGCATTCATACAATATGAAACAACCATTCACAACCTAATTTCTACCAACATGTGGTTCATGGACCGTTCCTAGAAAACAAAAACTCCGTAATCTAATTACAAGTCTTCGTCTTGAATCTTCGTCTTCTCGAAATGGATCTTCCTCCGGTCTTCGTCATTACATATAAATTTTACATTGAAAATTGCATCCTAGATACAAATTTTTCTAGTAAAATAAATAGGCTCAAAATGGCCTTTACAACCCAATCGAATAAAACGAACGATTCAAAAACCAAGTCCACGAACCACATCACCATTCAAAAGCATTCATCCAATAAATACTAAATAAATGGAAAGCGTAGAGATACATTGATCCAATCAACAATACGAACCGATCAAATCGATTCACACAATCGGTAATATGAAAACGTTCAAAATAATTCGGTCGATCACAAGTATTCCAATAAATCAATTTTCCCTTATAAAATGAAATACCATAAATCATTTTAATCATATTAAATCCAATTTAAAATGAGGGAAATCATTTTTAGGAATACACGAAGCAAACAAGCCCAAAACGAGTCCGAAATAGGCTGAACCGCGGCCGAAAATGCCACCAGGCAGCATGCAGGGCTGCCCAGCGGCCCTGGGCCGTGGCCCCTTGAGCCTGGGCCAAGGCCCCTTGAGCCTGGGCCGCGGCCCCGATCTGGCCTTTGCCCGGGCCAGGCTGCAGCCACAGGCGCAGCCTCGAGCCCTGGGCCGCGGCCCCTTGCTTTCGGACCACCCCCGGACCGTCCAACGGCAATTTGGGGCTAGTTTTTCGACCGGATATCCAATATCTATATTCTCCAACATTCATATCTTCAATATAAATCATATTTCCAAGAAATTAAGATTTATATTTAGACATAAACTTACGAAAATATAACTACAACGAACGTAAAAACATATACCACGATTATGACTAAAATGATTCCAAATCATTCACCATCTAATCAAGCATTCCAAATGCCAATATCGTATATACGATCGCAAGACCTACGCTCCGATACCACTGTTGGGATTCGGTGCCTAAAACGAAGGCCCAGCGGAAGCGGTAAAACGAAAATTAATTCGATCTGAATCCCTACGAGGATCGATCGAGCTACGTATATACGAATATATAAACGAAATACAAGAGATACGAGAAACATACCCTCGTAGTCCGTTGATTAAATTGTAACCTTCTCTTGAGCTATTCCCCAAGCTTTGATTGATCTCTACGAATCCAATCCGCTCCAAGCTCTTGAACGATCCAACGCCGAAAGCACCGCGTCTCTACTTGCCACGCGCCGGAAAAATGATCAGAATGACACTCACCTCGTTATCCAACAAGGATACAGCTAGAATAAGGTGATGAAGCTTTTTATTATTACACTCTAAGTGTATAATATATCTCTCTCAATGTATCTTGAATTTTCTCCAAGAAAACTCAAGAACAAAAGTGAAGAAGATGATGAAGACTTGAAAAATGATTTTCTCTCTCACTATAACACAACTCACGGTTGGAATGGAATATGTAACAAGTGGAGTGAGTCTTCATTATATCCTTATTTAACTCCCCAAAATCTCCTACTTTAGACAATATCACAAAGGGGTGATATTTGTCCCCTTGATTGGTCACAAGTGCACCACCCTTGAAAGTATAGACCAAGACCAAGGGAGTAGGTGATGAGGTGTCCATCTAGAAGGAATCGGATGAGTTCGATTCGTTTTGGACTCCCGTGAGTCCAAACAGATAAACTCCGATTCCGCTCCGATGTATTTATATCAATTAATTAATCCAATTAATTAATCATATCAAATACATTATAACATAATTAATTTCTCCAAGAAATAATTATATTCATGAATTAAATTAATCACCCAGTAATATATTTAATTCATTAGGCCGTAAATTAATTTATCCAATAAATCAATTTAGACATCCAATGTCTCAAAATCAATTAGACATCCAATGTCCAATATCTAATATTTATAATGAGAGAACAAGCTCGATTCATTCCGTCGTCAATCCTAATGCACGACTCGGTAGGTCCGTCTCAGTCAGCAATAGGAGGAACCAAAGAGTAGTAGCACCACCTAGCCAGCCTGGTGGCCTACACTGTACCCCGACTGAGAACGAATGATTGGGATCATTCAAGAACCATTCTCTCGTGAATACCAGTAAACGTAAAAACCCTTCTTTCAAATGTCCCGATCAAGTTATGGGGTCACGGTCAGTCAAACCCCATCTGTACTTGACGCTATGCATGCGTAATGCAAATCGAGATCATCGAGCTCTCGTGTATCTAATACAGCTAGCTCCAATGCTTTGGCCAAAGACTTATGATCTCATCTGCCAATAGCCGCATAGGACATATAACCCGTTCACTAACAGGAGAAAGAATTCTATCTTGGTATTCAGTAGGACCTACTACTTGCCCATCAAGATGCACGTCGAGGTTGACCCCCGCCTTTCGGTTTATAGGGTCGAACTACTCTAATGAAAATCTTGACGTCACAAGCACATCCCTACTAAATCCTCAAGTCGAAGGTTCACGAATACCTATCACAACCTTTCGATTCCATCATTAACTATCCCGGAGTGAAATCCGTGTGACGAATCGAGGGTGAGTCGGTTCGAGTATACTAATCTAATTAGCATCCCTATAACGTGTGCTCCCACTAACCATTAGTGTTCGAGAGGCACTCTCCTTGTGAAAGAACACGTCATACAAGTCTTCACATAAACTTAACGCCCAGTCAAGTTTCATCGACTTGCGAACGATTAAGTATTTGAGCTATAAACCTTTCCAGTGCCTACCCCCTTATCCAATAAGGAGTGGAACGTTTTGCTCTCAAATACATGGACTAGTTTCTACATGTATATTTATGAGTTAGGAATGCCAGTAACTACCAGTAAAAAAAGAAACATACATTGCCTTATATTGATGATTTACATAATAACAAGTACAATGCCCTCACTCAACATCCTCTGAGTGGCATTCGAGGGCATACTCCTAACAATCTCCCACTTGCACTCAATACCACACACTATGGTATCTAATACCCATGTTCTCCAGATGACGCTCCAAGCAAGTCTGAGAAAGTGGCTTGGTCAGTGGATCGGCGACGTTGTCGGCCGAGTCTACTCTGTGCAGCACAATGTATCCCTTACGAACAATTTCTCTTACGAGATGATACTTCCTCTCAATATGTTTGGTGCTGTTGTGAAACCTAGGCTCCTTGGCCTGCGCTACAGCTCCGTCGTTGTCGCAAAGATGCTGTTGAGCACAGCAAGACATGGTATCACTTGAAGTTGTCCCGAAACTTCTTAATCCATAACCCTTCCTTGGAAGCCTCCGAGGTGCTTGATACTCGGCTGACAGTGGAATCAAGATCGCGCTTTGCTTGGCGCTACGCCAAGATACTGCTCCTCCATTAAGAGTAAATATGTAGCCAGAAGTAGACATCGAGTCGTCCTTCAGTCCTTGGAAGTCCGAATCAGTGAATCCCACCACATCCAATTCTCCACCGCCATACATCAGAACCATATCTCTAGTCCTTCTCAAGTACTTGAGAACGTTCTTTACGGCAGTCCAATGTTCCCTACCTGGGTTTGCCTGAAACCTACTCACCACGCTTACAGCATGCGCGATGTCAGGTCTTGTATACAACATAGCATATATAAGGCTACCCACGGCCGAAGTATATGGTATATTACTCAATTTCTTTCGTTGTTCCTAACTTTGAGGACACATCTTCAAGGAGAGTTTTATTCCATGTTGCATCGGTAGGAACTCTCTTTTAGAATCATCCATCTTAAATCGCTTTAAGATCTTATCTATATAGAGGGCTTGGGAAAGGCCTATTGTTCTCTTCGCTCTATCCCGGTAGAGTCGAATTCCAAGAATATAGGTTGCTTCTCTAAAGTCTTTCATGGAGAAATTACTCGAAAGCCAAGCTTTTACAGAACTGAGCATTCCCACATCATTTCCTATTAGCAGAATATCATCCACATATAGTACTAAGAATGCGATCTTGATCCCACTAACCCTCTTGTATATACAAGGTTCTTCTTCATTTTTCACGAAGTCAAACTCTTTGACCGCCTCGTCAAAACGAAGGTTCCAACTACGCGACGCTTGCTTCAGTCCATAAATGGAATGCTGAAGCTTGCACACTTTCTGAATATCGACTTCGGACACAAAACCTTTAGGCTGCTCTATATAGATTTCCTCCTCGAGGAATCTATTAAGGAAAGCCGTCTTTACGTCCATTTGCCATATCTCATAATCGTGGTAGGAAGTTATAGCAAGCATCATGCGAATAGACTTGATCATGGCTACGGGTGAGAAGGTATCGTGGTAATCGATCCCTTCCTTCTGGGTATAACCCTTTGCCACAAGCCTGGCCTTATAGGCGTCAACCTTGCCATCACCATCAGTCTTTCTCTTGTAGATCCACTTGTTCCCAATAGGCACTATGCCCTTGGGGCGGTCTACTAGATTCCAGACCTGATTGACATGCATCGAGTCTATCTCAGCTTCCATAGCTTCACGCCATTTCGCGGAGTCTACATCCACCATCGCTTGGTCATAGGTCGTCGGGTCGGTCTCTTGGCTATCACTTGGAACCTCATGGAGACCCAGCTCCTCCAAGTGCACAAGCCCATACCTCTCAGGTAAATGAGACACCCTACTAGACCTACGAGGTGGTTGTACTTGTGTTTCAGAAAGTTTGGTTCCAGTTTCTTGCACAGGTGTCTCCCGAGGAGTTTCATTGTATTATTCTAAAGAAATACTTCTACCTGCTCCACCTTCCTGAATGAACTCATCTTCCAGGAAGTGTGCTTGTAAAGCAACAACGATCTTTCGATCTTCGGGCATGTAGAATAGATATCCCATCGTCCCAGACGGGAATCCAATGAAACGTCCCTTCGCAGACCTAGCTTCCAACTTTTCCACCTTAGTCTTCTTGACATAGGCGGGACATCCCCAAATCCTAATATGATTAAGACTTGGTTTCCTTCCCTCCCACATCTCATGTGGAGTTTTAGGAACGGATTTGGAAGGACATCTGTTTAAGATATAAGCGGCAGTCAGGAGTGCATATCCCCACAGGTAAATTGGTAAGTCAGTATAGCTCAGCATGGAACGGACCATGTTTAACAAGGTCCGGTTCCTTCTTTCTGACACACCATTTAACTGAGGAGTACCTGGAGGTGTTAGTTGTGAAACTATTCCATGTTCCTTAAGGAACTCGTCAAACTCCGTACTCATATACTCGCCACCTCGGTCCGACCGAAGTGCTTTTATATGATTACCAGTTTGTTTCTCGACTAGGGCCTTGAATTCCTGGACTAGTTTCTACATGTATATTTACGAGTTAGGAATGCGAGTAACTACCAGTAAAAAAAGAAACATCTATTGCCTTATATTGATGATTTACATAATAACAAGTACAATTCCCTCACTCAACATCCTCTGAGTGGCATTCTAGGGCATACTCCTAACAGCCGCGGCCCCCGGTACAGGCGGGTCGGCCAAAACTGCAACATGTGTGTGTCTTAGCTATTTCGACCATAACTCCCTCGTCCGGACTCCGATTGACTCACCGTTTGAACCATTGGAAAGCTAACTTGATGCTCTATAATATTGAAAAGATTCAGAATTTTTGGAGTTTCCGAAAATTAATGGTGATTTTACAAAGTCGAACTCATACGTGGAAAAGTCGCTTAAGAACACGGAACTCAACAGAACGACACCGAGACGAACTCGGATGACAAAAAGTGTAGAATTAATCATTCTCGGAATGAAGAAACGGTAACAATAGAGTCGCTAAAATGGACTTCCGCCAAAAAAATATAATTACCGGAAATCCAAATTGCGGATATTACATACTACCCTCCTTAAAAGAAGTTTCGTCCCGAAACTTAAAACAAGTAGGGAGAAGCAATATCCCGCTAGAAAAAGTCAACGAGATACACAAGAACCACAAATGTACCCAACAATAGCATGATTCGAACAAGAAGGAAATTTGAAATGGCATGAACTCTAATATCAACATCGATTAATGAAGTAATTATAACGATCAAGATAATATTCTCATCTCGATTCTCAAGCAAGGTTGAAACAATGAACGATATCAATACACGATTCAACATTAGTTCGAACGGTGAACACGAATGAATTAACATGAATGATGAATGATTATTAATGAGTGAAAATCCACTGAGTGACAATTACTGAATGAAAAATGAATGAATTTACAAGCGGGTATTACATACTCCCCCCCTTAAAAATAGTTTCGTCCTCGAAACTAGGGGTGAAACAAATCGGAATAACTCTTCCGCATACTATCCTCAATTTCCCAAGTAGCCTCTTCGACTTCGTGTCTCGACTACTGAATTTAACCAAGGGATCCTCTTGTTTCTCAACTGTTTGATTCGCCGTACTAAGATTCGTACGGGATGCTCCTCATACGTATGATCATCTTATCTCGATTTCATCAAACTGAAGTATGTGGCTAGGGTCGGCAATATACTTCCGCAACTGAGATACGTGAAACACATAATGAATTCGGCTCAATGCCGGAGGTAGGGCTAATTGATAAGCTAGCTCACCTACTCGATCCAAAATCTCAAACGGTCCAATGAATCTCGGACTCAAATTTCCCCTCTTCCCAAAACGGAAGACACTACGACTAGGGGATACCTTGACCAAAACATGGTCACCTGTCTCGAACTCTAATGGTCGACGATGATGATCTGCATATGATTTATGTCGACTCTGCGCAGTCAACAAACGACTCCTGATCAAAGATACCTTGTCACAGGCGGCTATAAGCATATCGGGCTCGGTGCCGATTGATTCTGATAAGTCATCCCAACACAAAAGAGATCGACAACGACGGCCGTACAAGGCCTCGTAAGGTGCCATCTTAATCGAAGCATGCCAATTATTATTGTACGTGAACTCGATCAACGGTAGTTGGGCTTCCCAATCATCTTTCCAATCGAGAACACATGCCCTCAACATGTCCTCCAAAGTCTGAATAGTCCTCTCCGATTGTCCGTCGGACTGAGGATGAAAAGCTGTACTGAGATTAAGCTGAGTTCCCATAGCACGATGAACTGATTTCCAAAAATGAGACATGAATCGTCCGTCACGATCGGAAACGATACTTTTAGGAGTACCGTGCAATCTCACTATCTCTTTGATAAACAACTGGGCAAGTCTCTCGAGACCCCACTGATCGCTAGAATTCGCGTAGTATGGTTTTCAAATCCGATCAATTTTAAAATTTGTAAAACCTCGAAGTATTTCTAAGGTGTCGAACCCAAGGGAATTGATATGTCGAAAATAAAGGAAATAACTTTACTCAAAATTTGACTGCTATTTAGGAATCCGAAAATTTTGTTTGTTTCTAATTATCTAACTTTAAAAATCGAAATATAAAAATTAAATAAAGGATGAATTATCTAAATCAAGCAAATAAAGCAAATTAGCAAGATAAAATCACAAGTGAAAGCTAATTGATCCTAGGGTAGTATCATCTAATTGAGTTCACACAATCCATTCACTTGATTCCTTCTCCCCAAATTTTAATTCAATCCTAGAAATAATCACTCAGCCGATCTAGAATTCCGATCAAGGCAACCTAGAAAGATAGTTAATTTAAACCCTTTTTCCCCGCCAGGGCTCAAAGAATTTAAATTACTTAAAAAGCGCCAACTTATTTATCTATGATTTATCTTACTCCACTTAGGTCTTAAGATCAAATCATATTGTGCATCAAGTATTTCCACTAATTAATTAATCCTTCCGGGTAAAATCAATTAGCTAACATGCATCGATTAAGGGCCCTTTAATCTAGCATGAGATTTAACACATCTTGATCACAAGCCTAGGATGAAAGGTAAAAAGGTAATCAAAGGAACATCATGTGAACATCAATTAAAATTACTAACCCTAGAATCAATCAATGGATTTAGCCAGACATACTTGAAATTAAACAAGAAATAGATGGAGAATGCATATTATTAACAAAAAGAAAGTCGTGAATCATCGTGCAACTCATAGTGTTCAACCGAATCAATACTATCCTATAATTCTCTCTAAATAATCCGATTGTCGTAAAAGCGAACTGCACTCAGAATAATGATTCCGCAAAGTAACCAAGTTCAGTCCTAATCATTCGTTCATGAAGAAAATCCAGCTCAAAGATTAACAAAACGTGAGTCAAATCGACCGTCAATATGAAAGGCTAAAATAAACAAGCTAGTTCGTCCCGTTACACAGTCTAGTGGCACAATTTTCACGAGTTTCATAAGAAATAAACCTCGGGCAGTATTCCCTTATATATATGTTCAAGAATTTGATTCGAGTTGACCACTAGGTTAGGATCTCAGGATGTTTCATCGGGGTAATCCTAGGGTGGAACTTCCATTCTCATGTATTAGGAAACCGTTTGACGTAAAAGACACTCATGGGGCACATGGATGCTTCTAGTTACTAAGTTCCGTCTACAGCGGAGAAACAACTCGAATATATAATTTCCGCATGTCCGAATCAAGGTCGCCGTTTTACGCGAGAGTAAACAGCGGGTCACGCGAATGCCCCCGGTTACTAGGTTCACTATCATTGGCACATGTGAAATATCTAAATCACTAGTCTAATCAGGGTCGTCGTTTTACGCGAGGGTAAACAACGGGTCACGCGAATGCCCCCGGTTACTAGACTTCCCTTCATAGAACAACATTATCTCGACTTTTGGGAAAAACTGACCGACTCTAAACTCAATCTAAGTGCCAACACGACTAAAGAAACAGTACGACTCACTATCCGGAAGATGTAACCAAACGTATTGACGGTGATTTTAAAACAAGTATGTATCGTCTCTTATCTGCCAAGACCTCTACAATCACGAAAAATTTTGGACCTAAATGAATACTATGCAAAACAGAAATAACTGACTACAACTCGACTAAACTCGACCGTTTCTTCAGAGAGAAAAACAGTGTCGCAACATCGGTATCACACAAATAGAAGCACGAAAAATTCACGAATAAAGAAAAACTAAGACAAGCAAGTCTATCTAAGCAAACAACGAAAAGCAAATAAAAGCAAACACGAAATCTAAAAAAAAATACTACGACCTAAAAAAAATAGAAACTAGCAAACACACCAAACGAAAATGAACATAAAAATCTAAAAACTAAGCAACAAAAGCCAAAACCACGCAACACCAATATGATAAGCACAAATAAAAACAACGAGCACCGACACAAGCAAATAATGATACAAGGCATACAAGGTACTCACACGTAAAGAAATTAGGTAAGGTCGGAATTTGTCGAATGCATAGACCACAGCGAGCAGCTCTTTTTCCGTCGTGGTGTAGTTCATTTGGGCCGAATCCATCGTCTTACTCGCATAATAAATTACCCGGAAAAGCTTATCCCGTTTTTGACCCAAAACGGCCCCAATGGCCCAATCGCTCGCGTCGCACATCAACTCGAATGGTGCACCCCAATCCGGAGTGATCAAGACCGGCGTCGAAATTAAGGCTCGTTTCAATGTCTCAAACGCCCTTAAGCAATCATCATCAAACTGAAATTTCGCGTCTTTCTCGAGCAAGGAACATAACGGCTTCGTGATTTTTGAGAAATCCTTAATGAACCGTCTATAGAACCCCGCATGGCCTAGGAAGCTTAAATCGATTTAACATTGGTTGGGCGGTAATTTCTCGATAGCAACCACCTTCGCTCGATCAACCTCCAATCCTTGAAAGATACTTTATGCCCCAAAGACTACTCCCTCTTGCACCATGAAGTGACATTTCTCCCAATTTAGAACAAGGTTCGTCTCCTCACACCGGGCAAGTACTAAAGATAAATTTTTCAAGCAATGGTCGAAAGATGAACCAAAAACTGAAAAATCATCCATAAATACCTCCATTATGTTCTCGACTAATCCGTGAAAGATGGCCATCATGCACCTTTGAAAAGTTGCGGGTGCGTTGCACAAGCCAAACGGCATCCTCCGGTAAGCGAATACCCCATAAGGGCACGTAAAAGCGGTCTTGTGTTGGTCTTCTGGAGCGATAGCAATTTGATTGTACCCCGAATACCCGTCCAAAAAGCAATAATACTCGTATCCGGCCAAACGATCTAGCATTTGATCAATAAATGGAAGTGTAAAATGATCCTTCCTCGTCGCCGCATTAAGTATCCGGTAGTCGATACAAACTCTCCATCCCGTGACTAGCCTTGTCGCGATTAATTCATCTTTCTCGTCCTTGATCACGGTCATACCCCCTTTCTTAGAGACGACTTCAGTAGGACTCACCCACTCACTATCGGAAATCGCATATATCATCCCGGCATCTAATAATTTGAGCACCTCTTTTCTCACAACCTCTTGCATTGCCGGATTTAATCTTCGTTGCGGCTGCACCCTCGGCTTATGATCGTCTTCTAGCAAAATCCGGTGGATACAAATAGAAGGGCTTATTCCCTTAATGTCCGAAATCGTCCATCCAATCGCCCCTTTGTGTTTTCGCAGCACCCGTAATAGCTTCTCCAAGTTAGTAGGTTCGAGAGAAGAAGAAACTATCACGGGATAGGACTCGTTCTCGCCCAAGAAGCAATATTGTAAGTGATCCGGCAACGACTTAAGTTCTAACTTCGGCACCTCTATCGATCGGTCCTCAGCGACAACTCCCCCTTGAACGGGTTTGTTGACATCAAGATAGCATATGTCCCTCTCATTAGATCGAAACTCGTTCGCCTCCAACATTCGAACATACATTGGCAAATTCTCGTAAATTTCTTCAGCATCGGAATGTGAGTAAATGGATTGTGAAATGCAATGCTCCAACAAGTCGGTCGGGGGCGGCATAATAGACTCAATTGCATAACATTCCTCGGGCGCATC
Organism: Orobanche coerulescens; assembly: GCA_033398695.1. Classification (NCBI taxonomy): domain Eukaryota; kingdom Viridiplantae; phylum Streptophyta; class Magnoliopsida; order Lamiales; family Orobanchaceae; genus Orobanche; species Orobanche coerulescens. The sequence goes on along the minus strand of CM065809.1, from coordinate 145,460,453 downwards.
CTCGGGCTTCTTCATCGCGTCATAGATGGAAATTTTCAGATTTTGATCATTAACCCGGAAGGTAAGATCACCCTCCTGGACGTCGATAAGTGCTCTCCCCGTCGCTAGAAACGGTCTCCCAAAGATCAATGGTTGATTCTCGTCCTCGGGCATATCAAGAACTACGAAATCGGCCGGGAAGACTAAGTGTTGGACTCTAACGAACACATCCTCCACAACTCCCCTCGGATAAGAGATCGACCGGTCCGCCATGAGTAGAGAAATGGTAGTCGGCTTCATCTCCCCAATATTCAACCTCTTAAAGATGGATAGAGGCATAAGATTGATGCTTGCCCCGAGATCACACAACATATTACGGAACGTTTGGTCGCCAATCATGTATGTAAAAGTAAAACGTCCCGGATCCTTCTGCTTGAGCGGGAGCTTGTTTTGAATGATAGCGCTACACTTCTCTGTCAAATTTATTGTTTCAAACTTTGCCAACTTCCTCTTGCTTGCCACAGCGTCTTTCAAGAATTTCACGTACCCCGGTATGTCTCTCAAAGCGTCTAGAAGTGGAATGTTGATATTCACCTTTTGAAACATGTCGATAAATCATTGAAGCTTTTCATCATGTCTCGACTTGGCCAGTCGCTGTCGAAATGGAGCTTTTACCTCAAAATCCTTCATATTCGAACCTGAAGGAGCCTTTCGACCGATAGGGGGTCAATAGGCTCAACTGCTGGCATTCTGTCTGGGTATCGGGTGGGCCTATCGGCCGATAGTCTTAGCCGATGGGCCTGCTGCGTTTCATCTTCCTTCTCGTTCTCGGCTCCCGTTTCTAGTACATCCTCGTTTCCAGATTCCTCAACTTCAGCCCCATGATTACTGTACCTAGTCCCACTCTGAAGCTCGATTGCGTTGCATTGTTGCGTCTTCGGGTTGGTCTCGCATTGCTCGGAAAAATGGCGGCTTATGAAATCGGCTTGGCGTTCGCCATTTGACCCATTTGGGTCTCCACCATCGACATCTGCTTTGTCAAGGCTATCACCGAGTATCGATAGATGTCACACTATGCTCGAGAGCCCGAACCTCTTATGCCTTTATAAATAAAATCTTTTTGACTCGCCTCCAACCGTTCCAACATCTCTTCCATCGATGGCCTAGCAATCGGCTCTTGAATAACCCCGTTTTTCACGTTAAATCCCGGTGGTGGTTGAAGAGCATTGTTCGGGTTGGCATAGGAGAAATTAGGGTGGTTTCGATTGTTCGGATAATAGCTTCCCCTATTTCCCCCTTGCCGGAAGTTTCCTCCTTGCACGTAATTCACATCCTCCTCAATTGCAATAGGCTCGTTTAGCTCTTCAAAAACTGCATTGACTCCCAAAGTCTTCTTTCTTAGTATCTCAAGCTCTTTTTGTTGTCTTTCAAATTTCGCCTTCAAATCACCGTAGGCGTCCTCGTCACCGTATGGGACCTTTCTTCTTGTCATCTTCCTATCGGTCACCTCCTCGTAATCATTGTTGACCGCTAGCTCGATGAGATTCTTGGCCTCTTCATAATCGTTAGCAAGAAATCCCTCTTTCGAGGAATAGTCCAACTCTCTTCTAGCCTTCCTCGTCAAACCCCAATAAAACCGAATGTAGATCTCCTCTTTGTCAATTCCATGCTGTGGGCATTTGCGAAGTAGCTTCTTAAATCGGATCCATGCCTCGTATAAGTATTCATCCTCATATTGCTCGAATTGCAAGATATCGTTGATTTGTTTTTGCACCTTCGAGGGAGGATAGAACTGTGCTAAGAACAACCGAGTCATCTCTCTCCAAGTACCAATTTCCTTCCGATCTAGGCTCTTGTACCAATCTAGCGCATCGTCTTCTAAGGAGAACCGGAATAGGCGGAGCTTAATGACATCCGGAGGCACTCCGTTTTGCTTGATGGTGGCACATATGTCCAAAAACGACTCAAGATGAGCGTTTAGATCTTCATTGACTCCTCCTCCGTATGTTTGAGACTTCACCGTAGCGATGAGGGACGGCTTAAGCTCGAAGTTGTTGGCATCAATCTTTCCCCAACCTCCTTCTTGATAATCGTCCAGCTTCGGTCGAAAACGGGCATTCAAAGGATCTTCTCGGGACGAGCGAGTTCTCGTGGTGGGTCAACAATGCCGGCCATGGTATCAACGAAAGGTATGGAAATAGTCTCGATTCTCGCTTCTTGCTTCTTCCTCCTCAAAGACTTCTCGATTTCCAGATCCAAAGGAAACAAGTCCTTTCCTTGGGATCTTGTGATCATGCACCGCCTACAAGGAAGAGAAAACAAGATGTGAGGAAACGAGATCGAATATTAATAATAATAGTAAACAACCTAAAGAAACAATCTCTTCTTTTTCGAATTATCCCCTTAAGTTTTCTATCAATTCCCCGGCAACGGCGCCAAAAATTGATCGCTAGAATTCGCGTAGTATGGTTTTCAAATCCGATCAATTTTAAAATTTGTAAAACCTCGAAGTATTTCCAAGGTGTCGAACCCAAGGGAATTGATATGTCGAAAATAAAGGAAATAACTTTACTCAAAATTTGACTGCTATTTAGGAATCCGAAAATTTTGTTTGTTTCTAATTATCTAACTTTAAAAATCGAAATATAAAAATTAAATAAAGGATGAATTATCTAAATCAAGCAAATAAAGCAAATTAGCAAGATAAAATCACAAGTGAAAGCTAATTGGTCCTAGGGTAGTATCATCTAATTGAGTTCACATAATCCATTCACTTGATTCCTTCTCCCCAAATTTTAATTCCATCCTAGAAATAATCACTCAGCCGATCTAGAATTCCGATCAAGGCAACCTAGAAAGATAGTTAATTTAAACCCTTTTTCCCCGCCAGGGCTCAAAGAATTTAAATTACTTAAAAAGCGCCAACTTATTTATCTATGATTTATCTTACTCCACTTAGGTCTTAAGATCAAATCATATTGTGCATCAAGTATTTCCACTAATTAATTAATCCTTCCGGGTAAAATCAATTAGCTAACATGAGGGCCCTTTAATCTAGCATGAGATTTAACACATCTTGATCACAAGCCTAGGATGAAAGGTAAAAAGGTAATCAAAGGAACATCATGTGAACATCAATTAAAATTACTAACCCTAGAATCAATCAATGGATTTAGCCAGACATACTTGAAATTAAACAAGAAATAAATGGAGAATGCATATTATTAATATGAAAAGAGAGATTACAACCCTTACGGATGAACTCTGAGTCTTCAATCTCCGAAAAAGTAGAAAAATAATAATAATTGCTTCCTTCAAAAAGTCTCGTCTCCAAGGAATTAATCTTGCCAAAAAGATGTAAAATTATGCTCAAGATGATAAAGGATGAAAAAGAATGATGAAAGATGGTAAAAAGATCATAAACTAGATCTAGGGGGAGGTGTATATAGCCTATGGGAGTTAAAATCCCGATTAGCCCTAATCTAGGAAACAAAATCTATCCAAAAGAGTTATAATCCGTCAAAACACGAGAGCCCGCATAGCAGCCTATCGGCCTGGCCTATCGGTCGATAGCTTGCCCGATAGTTGGTTCGTCGGTCGACTTCACTTGATAGGGCAGGAACACCTTTCGGACGCACCTATCGGCCGATAAAGGCCCGATAGGTTAAATCTGTCTCTTGCAAAAATCCGTTCCTTCCGTCCGTTTGACTCGACTCTCGGTCTTTTGTCTCGTTTTGGGTCCTTTTGGCTCTAAAAACCTGCAAACACACTAAAACCAACCCAAACGCGTAATACGGCTCGACTAATCATAAATAAGCCAAATACGAGCACATTAATCACGAAACGAGATAAAAACCTAGTATAAAATCCTAGAAAAAATGTGGTAAAATTACCACTTATCACCCACGTATCCTTAATCTCAAGGAAATGAGCTGATTTAGCTAGGTGATCCACAATTACCCAGATTGTATTCATGCTACGATGACTCGTCGGCAAACTCGTGATGAAGTCCATTGAAATATCTTCCCACTTCCATTCTGGAATAGGGAGATGTTTCAGCATACCCTCCAGTCGCTGATGTTCTATCTTGACTTGCTGACCGGTCAAACATCTCGAAACAAATTCCGCGACTTCCCGCTTCATATTACTCCACCAGTAATTTTGTTTCAAGTCTTTATACATCTTGCTAGACCCCGGATGAACGGAATAAGAAGTAGCATGAGCTTCTCTCAAAATCGAGTTTTTCAACTCGTCATTCGCCGGTACACACAACCGATTCTTAAAACGCAAAAGTCCATCCTCGTGGACCACAAACCTGGGGGCTTTCTCCTGAGTCACATCCTCTCGAATGCGTAACAAAAATGGGTTAGAACCCTGATTCTCCCTGATCGCCTCCTCAAGTGGCGATGAAATCTCCAACGTACAAAGTTGCCCTTATACTCGCTGTAACCAGACCTTGATCTCGGGCCTCAGAAATTCCTGTTGAAGTTCCTTCTGAACTATTAATCGAGCAAGCATCTGCTCCTGAACGGACTTACGACTCAAGGCATCGGCGACAACGTTTGCCTCGCCCGGGTGGTAAAGTATCTCAATATCATAATCTTTGATCAGTTCCAACCACCGTCTCTGCCGCATATTTAACTCCTTCAGAGTAAATATATACTTTAAACTCTTATGATCGGTGAATATCTGACAGGTAACGCCATAAAGATAATGACACCAAATCTTCAATGCGAACACCACGGCTGCTAGCTCCAGGTCGTGGGTCGGATAATTAACCTTGTAAGGTCTCAATTGCCGTGAAGCATAGGCAATAACCTTCTCATTCTGCATGAGTACACATCCGAGACCCTGTCCGTACGCATCACCATAAACCACAAATCCTTCCGTCCCTTGCGGTAAAGAAAGGACAGGTGCTGTAATTAACCGGCTCTTAAGTTCCTCAAAACTCTGCTGACACGCGTCGGACCACGTGTATTTCTTAGGAAAGCTTCGGATTTCCTTAACATTCTTCGGAGGTAGCCAATCTCGGATAGCCTCCGTCTTCTGAGGATCAACACGCACTCCGTCTGATGAAATTACATGCCCGAGAAACGTCGCTTCGGACATCCAGAACTCACATATGGAAAACTTTCCATAAAGTTGCTCTCGTCTCAACACGTCGAGAACCTGATGAAGGTGAAGCTCGTGCTGCTCCTGGTCACGAGAATAAATTAAAATGTCATCAATAAAGACAACCACGAACTGATCTAAAAAGTCGATGAAGACCCGATTCATTAACTCCATGAATACCGCAGGTGCATTAGTGAATTAATTAACTCCACGAACTCATAATGGCCATAGCATGTTTGAAACGCCGCCCTCGCGATATCTGACTCTCGAATGCGCAACTCGTGATATCCAGATCTTAAGTCGATCTTGGAAAATACTGAAGCTCCCTGAAGTTGATCTAAGAGATCATCAATACGGGGTAGAGGATACTTATTCTTGATCGTCGCCCTATTCAACTCCCGATAATTAATACACACACAAAACGAAACATCCTTCTTCTTGACAAACAACACTGGTGCTCCCCACGGGGATGTACTCGGTCGGATATAACCCTTCTCGGTCAAATTCTCTAATTGATTCTTTAGTTCCTGCACTTCGGTCGGGGCCATCCGATACGGTGCCTTCGATAATGGAGACGTACCAGGCTCCAACTCTATCGTGAATTCCATATCCCTCGGTGGAGGTAAAACAGGTAGCTCATCTGGGAGTACATCGTCAAACGATAACAATGATACCACGAATGGTTGAACACCTCGATTGCCTTAGAACGGCCAATCGATGGAAATGATACAATGAATGATTGAACACCTCGACTGCCTTAGAGTGGTCAATCAATGACAATGATATATAATGAATGATTGAACATCCCTGGTTGAGTAATTGACTGCTTTCATCATATTAATGATTCTTCCGGAACAACGGGGATCACCTCCCTGAAATACACACTCGACTCCAACGACGGAAATGATAGGGACCATACGCTTACGAATATTGATGATCCATCCCACTAATACCCAACATTACATCGTCCTTAGGTAAATCCACCACGATTAGGTCCACCAACCACTCGCGGTCATTAAGCTTAATTCGGTCAGTTCTTAACCTCATGATTTCCGGAAATTATTCTACCGTCAGGTAGATCAATTATATAAGGTCCACAATTAATAGGACTATCCAAGTTAAGTCTATTCAAACATGATTCGGAAATGAATGAATGCGGTGCACCAGTACAAAAAAGGGCACATACAGGTTGAGCTAAAATTACGAGTATACCTGAGATCGTTCGGGCCTCCGGATCGTCGGTCCTCTTCATCTCGTGAATCCGGTACTTGCCGGCCCCCGAACCGGACGCTCTCGTCTGATAAATATGAGCTCTGCTTTTATTCGCTTCCATCGTCTTAAACGACGCTGACAAAGCAGTCTGATTCTGAATCGCTGATTTCTTCGGGGCCTGAGATGCTACCGGAGTCGGCTTGGAGTCCCTTCGGCAAAAACGGGCCTTATGCCCAACAATCCCACAATTATGGCATGTGATAGACGGTTTCAGACACTTAGTGCTGAAATGACACTGTTCTTCACAGTTGAAACAGGTGATGGCAGGCGGCGCTCGGGGCGAGATCCCTTACGATTATGCGCCGTAGGAGGTCTCTTAGAAAGCGTTAGGGCCCACGAGGCTTCTTGGAGGTTGGTGACCGCCTTGGACGATTACGCTTTGTTGATTTCTTGCTGACAGATGAAGGTTGTTGCTCAGCAATTTCCTTAGCAGCAGGCTCACACGGGAGACTTCTCTCGATTAAATCGGCCAGAGTGGCGCAATGATGATTGAGCAATTGCATATGGGTCATCATGACCTGCATAAAAGTGAGTGGATCAACCCAAACATCTTCCGAGCAGTGAGTCACGAGTGCGACTTCCTGGCAGTGAGTGATTATTTCCCGGATTTCGGCCCGCACCGCGGCCTCTCCCCGTGTATCCCCTGACAGCTCTTTCCATACTGAAGTAGGAAGGTCGCATGATAATCATAGATCTCGTATGAGTACCGCATTATGATTTACGTCATGAAATGATGAAAATGAGCATACGCGCTCTAACACCGTGATTATATGAATGATTAACTAAGGTGACATGATTATCTGATGATATTCTTGAAATGATTATCTTGAACAAGTTAACAAGATTAAGGATATGATCCTCAAGATCAACAACTGAGTGATGAAATGAATCGAGTGATTAATGAGTTAACATGATCAACATGATTAAAATGAAAATGATAAATGAAGAAATCTTACTGTTCTTTGGTCCGAATGGCTCGGCTATTGCACAGGTCACACGTGATGCGAAAGTCTAATGATACTAGTCTGATGAACGATGATTTCAAATGAGACATGATTCAGAAGGTAGTTTCAAAACCACGCTCCGATACCAACTCTGTAACACCCCAAACTAGGCGGATATTACAGTGCCGTGGACCCCCGACTGGGACCTACCAGGCGAGTGAAAATGAATGAAATACACAGGGTAAATGTAGTACCGAACCACATTACATCATTAATTACTCCGATTAGGAGTTTCATACAACACACCCAAGGAAATGACCGAATACAAGTATATTTTATATGGAGATAAAATATACAACACTGAATGAACTCAAAATCCAAACAGAAATCTGCAGCGGAAATAAAATAAGCAAACACGGTGAATGAAAGGACTGTGGCCCCCTACTAGTATCACTGGGACTCCTCGCCGTCAACGTTCTCTTCCCGTGCCTTATCCTTGCCATGACTTGAAAAACAAAATACCCCAACGGGGTCAGTTACACAGAACAACAATCCTCAAGAGTTGAATAAACATAATCATATATGCTGTATAAACCACAAGTTCGATCAAAGTCTCAAAATGTCGAACACATGCGATCAAAAGTGAATCGGTCAGATTATAACCCAATCCTGTTGAAAACATACGCAATCAAACATGCTGTATGAATCAACTAACGGTATGGCTCAAATGGTGGCGCCACACTACGTCCGGGATGGAAATGTGTCCGTGCACAAGCCACCATCGAGTATCGATCGAATACACATGTGGTCTTGTACCTAATCAGTCTCACGAAGTGATCTTCTCGTGTGCACAGTCCAATGTGAGGCCAACAACCAACACACGACTTAATATGTGCCCGACATGAAAATCCTACACATACCAACCGGCACGCCAGTATGACCCGGAATGCCACGAGATAACAAAAGTGACATCAAAATCAATAATGACTCACCGAGATGAAATGACAGTGAAATGAATGATAGCTCAATGAAATGATTGGAACCGTCGTTCCTCGTGACTGAAGTGATTAATTGACAATTACAAGTCTCAATACGGTTAATACATTATGAATGAACTATAATTATGAATGAACAACAACAAAAGGAATGAATATCCTTTTAACCGAGTAAGAATTAACTTACACAACGCCGATGAAGAATGTCCTTCCACGAACAACGTCCTAAATGAGATGTCGGTCGCTCGAACAACCTTGAATAACACAATTACCAATAATCCGGTTCAACACACGAATCAAACACGAGTATAACTAACTCAAAACGTCGATACGACTAAACTAAGTTCATTGGAGCATTATATCGAACACGTTGTGGCCAATCTTGGATTGTTTACAACCAAACCTCATTAATACCAATATCAAATCCCCAATAAGTGTTTCAAACCAACAAAACATCTTCAATACGATCAATAATCCAATATGAATATCCAAATTCGTGATTTCAACAACAATTAATCGAAAACCCCCAAATCCAACTCAATATTCAAAGTGTTCTTGAATAACCTTTCAATAATCCGATGAATATTCATACATACTCATAATCATATGTATATCTCTTCATACAACATGATTATAACGTCCAAAACATCATATCTCAACACAAATCAAAATCCAAGAGGTTTGGGAATATTACCTTTGAAGATCCAAACACTTCGATTCGATGAACACGAGTTAGATCGACGATCCGAGCTTCACAACCGAATGAAAATGATGAAGAATCGAGTATTCAAGTGATTGATGAAGAAAATTTCTCCCGCAAACCCTCTCTCTCGGATGTAGGATGAAAAATGAGTTTTTCTTCTCAAAAAACGAAATTATAGTGCACACTGCACTGTGTGCCGCGGCCCGGCCGAGTGTGCCGCGGTATAGGGCCAAAATCTGCCCCCAGTGGTCGGCAGTGTGCCGCGGACCGGCCGAGTGTGCCGCGTTAGTGACTCGGAAATGTGCCGCGGCCCTTCCGGCAGGAGCCGCGGCCCCCGGTACAGGCGGGTCGGCCAAAACTGCAACATGTGTGTGTCTTAGCTATTTCGACCATAACTCCCTCGTCTGGACTCCGATTGACTCACCGTTTGAACCATTGGAAATATAACTTGATTCTCTATAATATTGAAAAGATTCAGAATTTGTGGAGTTTCCAAAAATTAATGGTGATTTTACAAAGTCGAACTCATACGTGGAAAAGTTGCTTGAGAACACGGAACTCAACAAAACGACACCGAGACGAACTCGGATGACAAAAAGTGTAGAATTAATCATTCTCGGAATGACGAAACGGTAAGAATAAAGTCGCTATGATGGACTTACGCCAAAAAAATAAAATTACCGGAAATCCAAATTGCGGATATTACACCGAACATTCCCACATCATTTCCTATTAGTAGAATATCATCCACATATAGTACTAAGAATGCAATCTTGCTCCCAATAACCCTCTTGTATACACAAGGTTCCTGTTCATTTTGCACGAAGTCAAACTCTTTGATCGTCTCGTCAAAACGAAGGTCCCAACTACATGAAGACTGCTACAGTCCATTTCATGGAGTCTACATCCACCATTGCTAGGTCATTAGTCGCGGATCGGTCTCTTGTTTATCACCTAGAACCTTGTGGAAACCCAGTTTCGCCAAGTGCATAAAACTATGCCTCTCATGTAAATGAGACACCATACTAGACCAACGAGGTGGTTGTACTTGTGTTTCAGAAGGTTCGGTTCCAGTTTCTTGCACAGGTGTCTTCCGAGGAGTTTCATTGTATTCTACTAAAGAAATACTTCTACCTGTTCCGCCTTCCTGAATGAACTCATCTTCCAGGAAGTGTGCTTGTAAAGCAAAAACGATCTTTCGATCTTCGGGCATGTAGAATAGATAACCCATCGTCCCAGACGGGAATCCAATGAAACGTCCCTTTGCGGACCTAGCTTCCAACTTTTCCACCTTAGTCTTCTTGACATAGGCGGGACATCCCCAAATCCTAATGTGATTAAGACTTGGTTTCCTGCCCTCCCACATCTCATGTGGAGTTTTAGGAACGGATTTGGAAGGACATCTGTTCAAGATATAAGCGGCAGTCAGGAGTGCATACCCCCACAGGTAAAGCGGTAAGTCAGTATAGCCCAGCATGGAACGGACCATGTTCAACAAGGTCTGGTTCCTTCTTTCTGACACACCATTTAACTGAGGAGTACATGGAGGTGTTAGTTGTGAAACTATTCCATGTTCCTTAAGGAACTCGTCAAACTGCGTACTCATATACTCGCCACTTCGGTCCGACCGAAGTGCTTTGATATGATTACCAGTTTGTTTCTCGACTAGGGCCTTGAATTCCTGAAATTTCTCAAAGGCCTCAGATTTTATGTTTCATTAAGTATACATAACCATACCTAGTATGATCATCTGTAAACGTAATGAAATATTGATATCCGTCACGTGATGCTTCCAAAGCAACACATACGTCGGAATGGATTAATCTCAGTTTGTCAGCGGCTCTTTCAAAAGTCCCTGTGAAGGGGGACTTAGTCATTTTGCCTTTAAGGCAAGATTCACAAGTAGGAAAGGGATCCGATCCCAATGGACCCATAAGTCCATCCTTTTCTATCTTGTAAACATTGGTCTGACCAACATGACCAAGTCTAAGATGCCATTTCAAAACTTGATTAGTTTCATCCCTACCACGTTTTCTAGTCATAGTATTCACAACTACTTTATTGCTGAGATTTAGATGATAAAATCCATTTAACAATGTAGCAGTACCCACTAGTTTATTTATGAAATCAATTTTGCAGGAACCATCACCAATGAAAAATGAAAAGCCTTTTCGTTCTATGACCGGAATGGATACATTATTTTTGTGCCCCTTGGGCAAAACAAGTACATCTTCTAAAGTCAAACAAAACCGGATTCTAAACCTAAAAGAAGTGATCCTATGTCGGTCGCCTCGACACTATGCCCGCTTCCGACTGTGATCATAACTTCTCCAGCTTCAAGCTTCCTACTTTGTTCCAGATCCTCATTCACGGTACAAATATGAGAACTAGCACCAGAATCCAGTATCCAGGAAGTAGAAAATACAGTAGCAGAACAATTTGTTTCCAAAACTAAAAGTTCTGTACCTGAAGTTCCATGAAGAATCCGATAGTCTCTAGCCCAGTGGCCCAGCTCATCGCACTTGAGACAAGTATCTTTCTTCTTCTTGCCTTTTGGAACTATCGGGGCCTTGCCCTTGCCCTTGAAGTCCTTAACATGTGGTCCAGTCTGCTTCTTAGTCTTTTTCTTCTTGTTCTTACACCTCCGAGGTCCAGAAGAAATCACAAGAGCAGACTCCTTCATTCACGAAGTCTTCATCTGAGACTGAGCGGTCACCTGTTTGTTCATTAGCCCAGCTAAGTTACATGAAATCTCATTGCAGTTGAAGTTCATAACAAACTGTGAGAAGGAATCAGGGAGAGACTGAAGGATAAGGTCGGTTTGGAGAGAAGTATCCATTTTAAAATCAAGAGCCTCCAATCTCTCGATCATGGATATCATTTTCAGGATGTGTTCCCCAACCTTCTCACCTTCCTTCATCCTTGCACCGAACAGTTGCTTGGATATCTCATATCTAGCAGTTCTGCTGTGCTCACCATAAAGTTCGGTTAAGTGAGATAGGATCTGCCTAGCAGAAGTCATTTTCTCATGATCTTTCTGAAGCTCATTAGACGTAGAAGCCATCATGTAAGCACGGAATTTTACGTCATCCTTAACCCACTTTTCGTGGTTTTCAATCTCTTCGTGATTGGCTCTGGTCCGCACAGGAGGCGCCGGAATGTCCGTCTCTCAGACGTATCCCAGTGCCTCTATACTGAGGACTATCATCAGGTTGCGGAGCCAATCCACAAAGTTAGGTCCGATTAAGGTGTTCTTTTCGAGTAGAATTGCGAATGGATTCATTGTCATATTGAGAGTTATGTTTGCATTAAGTACGACAGATTAATTAGTGACTCGTTCAATTATGTTCTGAGTATAGAATTAAGGTCTTTTCTATTCTTGTTACCCAGCTCCCACTATTTTTATCGGAATAACACACTCCCATGTGAAATCCGGAAGTATCGTCGCTCTACTTCATAGTGGTGATCGAGTTCTTTATAAATCTTAATAGAGGGCAACCGAACAGGTTTCTAGTCTATTAATTTTCATAAAGTGGTGTCCAACACCAACCCATCTAATGTATGATTCGATCTTCTTTTTCCCCTTGTTCACTCCCCTCAACCTATACGGTTTCTATGGTTCGTGAACAAGTTAAGTTTATACCATCGACGCAAATCAGTTTCACAATTGAATCTTATCCGGCAACCTATCAGGTTTCTAGGGATAAAATTTGCTCCAACCGAAGGCATCCAATGTGCTCCCGGTAATTTATCCGTCCTCCCCGAATGACTACCCCGATAACTCGGAAGCATAGCACATCCGGTTTGGGTTTCAATTTCTCGAAAGCTCGATGGAGGGAAGGAAAACCTTGAAACCTTATAAACTTAATAATTTGTCATGGGAGAATTTTCACGATTAACGTTACACTTTGCACATTAATCAGTTAAGCGCGTTTGTGGCATTCATACAATATGAAAAAACCATTCACAACCTACTTGCTACCAACATGTGGTTCATGGACCGTTCCTAGAAAACAAAAACTTCGTAATCTAATTACAAGTCTTCGTCTTGAATCTTCGTCTTCTCAAAACGGATCTTCCTTCGGTCTTCGTCATTACATATAAATTTTACATCGAAAATTGCATCCTAGATACAAATTTTTCTAGTAAAATAAATAGGCTCAAAACGGCCTTTACAACCCAATCGAATAAAACGAACGATTCAAAACTAAGTCCACGAATCACATCCCCATTCAAAAGCATTCATCCAATAAATACTATATAAATGGAAAGCGTAGAGATACATTGATCCAATCAACAATACGAACCGATCCAATCGATTCACACAATCGGTAAAATGATAGCGTTCAAATAATTCAGTCGACCATAAATATTTCAATTAATAAAATTTCCCTTATAAAATGAAATACCATAAATTATTTTAATCATATTAAATCCAATTTAACATGCAGGAGATTAGTTTTCAAGAATACACGAAAAAATCGAGTCGGGGCGAAAATGGCCTTGCCATGGCGGAGTCACTGCCGGCAGCCTGCCGGCCAGACACGGCCCGTGCCGAATGGCATGGTCGGGTCGTGCCGGCAGTGTCATAGACCTTCCTGCCAGACTCGTCCGTGTCGCCTGACACGGTCGAGTCACTTCCGGAAGCTGCCGTCCAGACACGGCCCGTGTCGCCTGACACGGTCGAAATCTGCTGGCGATAGCCTAGCGGCCGGACCACCGAGTCACCCAGGACACGGTCGAGTCACTCTCGGCCAGATTACCTTTTTTGTCTAAAAAGTCCTCCGACGACGATTCGGGCTAGATTTTCGACCGGATATCTAATATCAATATTTTACGACTTTCATATCTTCAATATAAATCATATTTCCCAGAAATTTAAGATTTATATTTAGACACAAACTTACGAAAAATATAATTATTACGAATGAAAAACATATACCACAATTATGACTAAAATGATTCCAAATCATTCACCATCTAATCGAGCATTCCAAATGCCAATATCGTATATACGATCGCAAGACCTACACTCCGATACCACTGTTGGGATTCGGTGCCTAAAACGAAGGCCCAACGGAAGAGGTAAAATGAAAATTAATTCGATCCGAATCCCTACGAGGATCGATCGAGCTACGTATATACGAATATCAAAAACGAAATACAAGAGAATACGAGAAACATGCCATTGTAGTCCGTCGATTAAATAGTATCCTTCTCTTGAGATATTCCCCAAGCTTTGTTGATTTCCCTACGAACCAATCCGCTCCAAGCTCTTGGATGATCCAACGCCTAAAGAACCGCGTCTCTACTAGCCACGCGCCGGAGAGACGACCGAAATGACTAAACCTCGTTATCCTCTAAGGATACGGCTAGAACAAGGTTGTAGAAGCTTGTTTATCAAGATTATAACACTCTAAGTATATAATCTTTGATCTCTCTATATTGATCCTTTTGATTTTTCTCCAAGAATAATCAAGAACTAATGAAGAATAAGAAGAAGACTTAGAGAAGTTTTCTCTCTCTTTTTTCCTCTCAAAAACGTGAGCCACCAAGTGGTAAGGTAAGAGTTTTTGTCTTCACTCCTTTTCTTATTCATTTCATCTCAAGACTTAATCACCTACCTTTAGATATCTCAAGGATATTGTTCCCCCACTAGCCTTAAGTCTTCCACCTATTAAGGTGAAGACCATGACCAAGGGAGGAGGTAGATAAGGGGCGGCCATCTAGAAGGAATCGGATGAGTTCGGTTCGTTTCGGACTCCCGCGAGTCCAAACAGATAAACTCTAATTCCATTTCGATGTAGTTATATTAATTAATTAATCCAATTAATTAATCATATCAAATACAATATAATTAATTTCTCCAAGAAATAATTATATCTATAAATTAAATTAATCACCCAGTAATTTATTTAATTCATTAGGCCGTAAATTAATTTATCCAATAAATTAATTTAGACATCTAATGTCCCAAATTTAATTAGACATCCAATGTCCAATAAATTAGATATCCAATATCTAATATTTATAATGAGATAATAAGCTCGTTTCATTCCGTCATCAATCCTATTGTGCGACTCGGTAGGTTCGTCTTAGTCAGCAGCCTGGGGGCCTACACTGTACCCCAACTGAGAACGAATGATTGGGATCATTCAAGAACCATTCTGTCGTGAATACCAGTAAACGTATAAACCCTTCTTTCAAATGTCCCGATCAAGATATAGGGTCACGATAAGTCAAACCCTATCTGTACATGAATCTATGCATGTGTTAATGCAAATCGAGATCATCGAGCTCTCGTGTATCTAATACAACTAGCTCCAATGCTTTGGCCAAAGACTTATGATATCATCTGCCAATAACCGCATAGGACATATAACCCGCTCACTAATGGGAGAAAGAATTCTATCTTGGTATTCAGTAGGACCTGCTACTTGCCCGTCAAGATGCACGTCGAGGTTGACCCCCGCCTTCCGGTTTATAGGGTCGAACTACTCTAATGAAAATCTTGAGGTCACAAGCACATCCCTACTAAATCCTCAAGTCGAAGGTTCACGAATACCTATCACAACCTTTCGATTCCGTCATTGACTGTCCCGGAGTGAAATCCGTGTGACAAATCGAGGGTGAGTCGGTTCGAGTATATTAATCCAATTAGCATACCTATAGCGTGTGCTCCCACTAACCATTAGCGTTCGACAGACACTCTCCATGTCAAATAACACGTCATACAAGTCTTCACATAAACTTAACGCCCAGTCAAGTTTCATCGACTTGTGAACGATTAAGTATTTGAGCTATAAACCTTTCCAGTGCCGACCCCCTTATCCAATAAGGAGTGGAACGTTTTGCTCTCAAATACACGGACTAGTTTCTATATGTATATTT
The DNA here is from genome assembly GCA_033398695.1 of Orobanche coerulescens. NCBI lineage: Eukaryota > Viridiplantae > Streptophyta > Magnoliopsida > Lamiales > Orobanchaceae > Orobanche > Orobanche coerulescens. The sequence goes on along the minus strand of CM065809.1, from coordinate 145,444,557 downwards.
ACGAGTTAGGAATGCCAGTAACTGCCAGTAAATAAAGAAACATCCATTGCCTTATATAAATGATTTACATAATTACAAGTACAATGCCCTCACTCAATCATCCTCTGAGTGGAATTCGAGGGCATACTCCCAACACCTATTACAAGTAAACATACATAGTCGAAAAATAGAAATTACACATACAACGATCCGCGAGGGTAACCCCGAAGAACTCCGACCACGCCGAAATTCTCGAAAACCACACTAGGTATCTCCGTGTCCTTTCGGAACAGAGACAGAAGCTCGATCCCCAAACCTCTCAGCTACTGTCTGTTAATGCGTGGCTCGGTGACCCACTTGGCCACACTCAAAACAGCTAACTAACGGTGAACGACAATTCTTCGCGGTATGGCCCGCTCGGCTACAGTTATAACACGTCTTCGAGCTGCTCGCATTACTCACTGCAGGGGTAATACTCCTCCTCTGTTCACGCGATCGAGGAACCTTCTTAGGATGACGACACGAAGTCCCAGCCCCAGGGGGCCCATTCCCCTGATTTCCTGAAAAGTTCCCAGCAGTTTTCTATTTCTTCAATTCAGGCATTTGCTCAGTCGATGATATAGATAGTTCGTAGGCTAACGCCCTATTCTGATACTCTCTCAATGTAGTACAAGTGAGACCCGCCATGTACTGACGAATCTCCGGCCTCATTCGCCTACTAAAATGACAGATCTTATCTTCCTCTGTCCTTACCTGATCCTGCACGTAGCTGAGCTGTTTGCTATAGTCGATAATAGCTTGAGATAATGGTACGTCATGCGGTCTCACCGAAAAGAATTCATTAATCCTCTACTTTCTAATTGGTTCGGGACAAAACTCATCTCTCATGAATCCCTGGAACTCTGCCCGCATGACAACACGATCCCGAGGCTTAACAGCCTCCCACCAGTTAGCGGCATCCTTGTCGAGAAGATACTGAGCGACCGGCACCTTACGTTCTTCTGGACAATCAACCACCTCTAATATATTTCCCAACTGGAAAAGCCAACCTTCCCAGCCCAATGAATCTGCAGCACCAGCGAAACGAGGGGGATTCATACGAACTACTTCTCGAAGCCACTAATTTGCACTAATATTTTGGGATACATCTGTATTATGTTGAACTGCTTGGGTCAACTGAGTCATCTGTGTAGTTACCTGCTGCAACATAGTAGCAACACCGATACCAACACCATCACCGGCAGCATGATCCTGACCACGCGTCTGGTCGCCACGACCTCGACCTCTGCCCCTCGGCATACTAAATAAGTAACCACTCAGCACAACAGAAAATCATAACACATAACACATACAACGATTACCATCGTAAGGCAACATACATATGAAAATCACAGCAGCGAAGACATCGTTCAGCGATTTCAACGGCTGAACGATAACCAACACACAATTACAAAACATCATGCAACAATCACATATGTACACAATCATACAAACCCAAGCTCTAACAGCTCGCACATGTGCGATAACACCTAAATCACCACGAAGCGACAAAATTTAATACCAACATCACACCTCTCACAGAGGGCTAGCACAACAAATGCATGGCGAACGACTCAACGCTCACACCACCAATTCAATCACAACTCGGAGGGCTAACATCCTAACGACAATGCTAACATCATACACACATTTCCTAACCGCAAATAGGAAATGATAGGTTTTAAAAACGAAAACTACCTTTTTGAAAATAATTTGGAAACACCAGTTGATCTTAAGTATCACAATTCGAAAAAGTACTACAAACAGCATCATCGAGAATTTGAAAAACCGTCATGCGTTTGATAAAAATGAGGACATCTTTCTTTTAGTTAAAAACTTTCAGAAATATTCGACCTTCAGATCTAAGCAAATGCATTTCTAAATTAGTGAGAATATCTCAAAATATTTTGGTCCTCAAAGTAGAAGAATTATGAAACATATAGTTGCACTAGTAGGCGCCTTGAAAATATAATCCATTTTAAAAGTATGCCTCGAAATTTATTCTATAAGATACTTAAGACTTTCAAAAATCCATTAGGCCAGAATGCCCAAAAACTCACACGTTACAGAGTATACGTTGAGACTCTGCTCACACATATCGACATTCGCTTACACATCTCGTATTACATGCATCAAATCGTTTCAAAATCAAGACACGTCTTTTCCCGGAAAACAAACAGTCAATAATCACAGTTGAAAAACATGCCCAGGACTGGGGCTAAACCACTGGTCCCATCCGAGGCCTCTATGGACCCTCCCGGACTAGCCATAGTTATAAATCAAAATCACGCACATGCATCGCCTAGGACCGGGGCTAAACCACTGGTCCCATCCGAGGCCTCTATGGACCCTCCCAGAATGGCTAGCCAGCAAGCTCGTGAATCAGGAGCGAAATCACAGATTCCTCCGAGGCCTCGTCGGACCCTCCCGGAGTGAGCAAATCACACACATATAAATTACCATTCCATGTTAAGCATAAAAGTTTCATAAGAATACTTGTAATACGAGCAACTCATTTTGGAAATTATAGGCAGCGGATAAAATCAACAGTAAAAAATACATTTGCAGCGACACCACTCCTCATATAAACAAAATATGATAGTCAAATAAACACATATCACGAAATCAACTACATAAAGATTCCATCACTTAACAAATAATCATACAAGTAGGTCGTGTCACATGAGGCACAACACAAAGAAGGGATATTTATATCCACAGGTCGCACGAAGATGATGATCGCCCCACGATACTAATCGCGACCAACGAACTCAGACAACGCGTCGCGACATGACTCAAACAAACACTGTCTAGATGAGACACGATTCAACAATGCCCAACTCAACCCAACAGCATAGGTTTCCTCAACCTAAAGCGCTCTGATACCATTTATGTAACACCCCCAATCTACTCAGAGATATTACACGTCGTAGACCCTTTTCTCAAGGATCTACCAGGCTGGCAACAAAATCAAACATCTCAACATTGCATTTAAGGCTGAAATGACCCAGTAGACCGATTTGTTCTTTCAATTAATACATACACTTCAATCTCAAAACATACCCACGCAGGGGTCAAAATACAACACACTCCCGTGCAACAGGGAAATACTATAGCGGAAATAACTACAACTAAACCAATACAACATCGTACGGGTCCTCATGTGATTAGTATTGATCATCATTCATCATCCTTCGTGCCAACCCTTTGTTATGCTCCCCAAGACCCTGCACGTACCTGAATGCAATACAGACATCCACCCCCGATTCCTCGGGGGTTAGCAAAATTCAACTATTTTGCTAGTGCAAATACAAGTCATACAAATCATATTCGGAGAATAATAATTAGGAATCCTCAAAGATTCAAACATAATGAAAGATAACTCCCGAAGCAAAGAGTTTGAGTAAACTTTCCAAATTCGAAAAATCACAATTCAAGAGAGCAATTTATAAAATGTTTTAAAATGTCCTCGGGAGTATTAACAGAAATAGTTTAGGATTATCGAATCCTTCTTTTTCAAAGAAAACCAAAAAGGGGTCCAAACCAAAGATTTACTTTCTCAAATAAAAAAAACAATAATTCACGGGGTCCACAACCCACACCACGTGTCCTCGACGGACATAAAATCAACAAAATATAACCACCCAAGATACGAAATCTTGGTAACACGTCCAAGGCACTCGACCTGGAAAAACACATCCAAAATCATATCTATGACACCGTGATCACATGCCACGTCATCTAACGGTTGGATCAATCACTTGTTGCATCCTGACCACATGATCACAAGTCATGTATCACCGTAGTTTCTTAGGCTCCCACGGTTGGATCAATCACTTATTGCATCCTGACCACGTGATCACAAGTCATGTGTCAACGTAGTTTTCTTAGGCTCTCACGATTGGATCAATCACTTGTTTCATCCTGACCACATGATCACAAGCCATGTGTCACCGCAGACCTTGCCTATGTCTACACATTCACACACATAACATAGTACACCAAGGATATCACAATAATCTACACAAAGGCAACAAACACTTAGCCTGACACAATTGGCAAATCACAACGCACCGAAATGAGATAATATATGTATATATATGTATATTATCAAATCGCAACATCAACACCAAGCATATCCATAAAATTCACTTAATCATTCACAAAACACACCATTCACAAAACACACGCATTTTGAAAGAGAGCCTTTAACGAGGCTAAACTAAATATTTTGAAAGTTCATTTCAAATAACCAAACAAACACACTTAGACGACCACCGATCATCATATACACAGAACAAGAAATGTATGAACGAAGTACTTGCCTCGAATAATCGATACCGAACACTCCGACGAACACAGTTCAACCGGAAACCTCGGACATCTACAATCCTCCGGTGACAACAACGAAAACATGATTACGACGAGTATAATGACCGGAGACAATGGGAAAGATGCCCAAGAATCAAAGGAAAACTCTTTGAGTAATTTAATCGGACATTAAATGCTCAAGGCTCCATTAGAACACAAAAATCATGATTGGGCTCAAACAAATTCGAGATACGGATATACATGTAATACCCGGATAATTAATGTGTACTTATCCTGTATTCGATCTTGTAAGATTCGACTTTGTGACATAATAATCGATGATCAGTTTCCCATATTCGTATCCCTACATTTTTATATTCTTTTCCATGCATGCATGCATAATTCTGCACATCTTAACGCACGCTAAAGGATGATCTTAACGTACGCTACGACTGCAGCATAACGTACGTTATCTGATGAGCTTAACGTACGTAAGCTCAGTCAACTTGAGATCCGAAAAGGGTCGGCGTGTGGGGACCAGGGGAGATTCGTGAGATGCTCCGCGTAAACCTGGACGAATATCCAGCTATGCAAGTCAACGGACTTACCATACGCTAAGGATGATTTTTAACGTACGCTAAGGACCTATATATTACGTACGTAGGGCCTGTATGATAACGTACGTAAGCCAATACTATAAACAGTTCAGTGAGCTCTGGCCAGACGTTAACGTACTCTAATGTTTGAGTATAGCGTATGCTAATACTGTTACGTACGTAGTGGACATTGTGTAACGTATGTAATGGCTTAGAATTCTATTTATAGAACTCGACCCCCATTTCATTTCTCACTCTCACCTTGGATGATTTTCATGCTCTGAAGATTATCCCTCACCTTATATCCCTCATATCATCATCTTAATTCGATTTTGAGAAGCTTAGACCTTGTGGATTGGAGAACAAGCTTCCGGTGAAGAGTTTTTTCAAGGATTTCATTGTTCTTCCCTTCTTTGAGGTATGTTAACTCTACACCAAGATGGAGATTTCGTTCTTAGTTATATTATGAACTTTTCCCAGAGATTATTGAGCTTGTTGTGTCATAATGAATCCAACACCATGTTTAAGAGGATTGTATTGGTTGAATTAAGGTTTTCATTGTTAATAGTTGAGCCATAATCCTTACCAACCTTAGAATGGAATTTCCTGAGATGAACTAGCTTGATGATGTTTTCGTAACACTCTTTTAAGGAACAAATATTAAGGTTTACCCCTGTGTAATATAAATTCAAGTAGTTGAATGTGTAGGGTGTTCTATTAGATTCTTGCCTTAAAAGGACTTGTTGTTAATCTTCTTGAGGATGGTTAGAACTAAGCAAGGATTTTTGGGACAATCATTTTGAATGAATAATTCGATGAGAAGAACTATTTGCGGAATAACAAGAATCATAGAGATGAATTCATCTAGAACTAGATTAATCATGACTATCTCGTGTATATCGTTGTAGAAACCAAACCAAGCAATTGAGTTGATATTCGGAACTATTGTATGGAGTTAACGGTATAATATATGTCCTTGGAATTGTAGACACCGGATTTGTATTCCATTACGATCTCTTGAATTCGCATACCTTTTTCCAAAACTTGATGTTCGTTGGGAAATAGGACCGAGAACCGAGTGTTCATTATTGATAATTTGATTATAACTTAGGACGTTCGGTACTCGTGTGTTAGTTTCAAGATATTATTGAATTCCTTGTTATTCCCTTGTACAAGGTGATCGGTCGAGGAGCGGCGACCTTCGAATGTGTTGACATTCGTTGGAGTATTTTAGTTTCTTGCCATCTTTGAGGCAAGTATCGTATCTTTGAATATTGGTTTAATATTGAGGATTTTGATTATACATATTGTTGTTCATGCGTGAACATGGGGTCATTCCAGTTGAATTGTCATAATATCGTTATTGATTGATTTTATGTTCATGTTGATGGACATATCGATTTTGCATATGTGTATGCATAGTTGTGTGTGTATGTTGTGTTGATCCTGTGAGATCATGTGATCTATGCTGAGGGCGCTGGATCGGATGTCCACTATGCGTTGGTCTGACGGGATCATCATGGGGATCTATGCTGAGGGCACTGGATCGTTGGACGGGTTTTCCACCATGCGTTGGTGCGACGGGATCATCATGGGGATCTATACTGAGGGCGCTGGATCATTGGATTACCCTTTGTTATGTTGATGAAATCGTGAGGATTCGCATCGTTGGATTCCGGTGACGGAAGTCCATTTTGTGTATGTTATGATGCATTGTTGTTGTATATGCGATTTATGTATTATGATACTTGTACTAGCATCGTTTTGCTAACCCCTTCGGGGGTGGACATTTGTTTTTATGTTCAGGTGGCCGAGGAGCGGGGAAGCAACCATAGTACCGACATGACGATGAAGTGGCTTAGTGATGTTAATTGTTGCTGTCTTGTTTTCCAGTTATTTTTCAAGTACTCAAGTACGTGTATTTCGTTAATGTTTGGAGTGCTGTAATAATGGACTCATTGTTGAACTGGTTTTGAATTATAACCTTAACGGTACTTTGATATTATTATTCTTTTCCGTATTTCTCAAATTAGCCTTGTAAATTCTTATATAAAGGATTTACAGCACTGTAATTATTCCGAATATATCGGGGTGTTACAGAATATGGTATCGGAGCTAAGATTCATGGATATCTTGGTAGTCGGGTTTAGTTGGGTCTGTTTACATTATTTGATTTATGGGTCGTTTGTAACATCACTGGTCAGCCAGCGTCGTCATGTGGATCGTGGTTGTAAGTCTTCTAAACTCATATACTACCGTCTTATTTAATTTCTGTTTTGTGAATATTGACGGACTTTCTTTTAGAAAATTTTGCCCTGGATATTGAGTATTTGTATTTACAGTATGTTGAGGGGAGGTCGTGGACGCGGACGCGGTCGTGGACGCGGATGTGGAAATGCGAGACAGAAGGATTCAGCGATTACCCCAGAATTATCAGCTAGTCGAACTGACTCCCATTCTGGAGGGCAACAGGGATCAGTGAATGATAACGCAAATTCTAACATGCCGGGGGTGCTACAACAGGTGGTCGCTCAGATGACCTTGTTCGCTCACATGGTTGACCGCATGCAGACAGCGATGGGCCAGCAGCTCAACGAGGATAATCGGGGAGACAAGTGGCTTAGGGAGGTGGTCAAATTGCACCCAACAAAATTCGACGGTTCAGCCGAGATGCCTACTTGGGATCACTGGCTGAAGGAGTTGGAAAAGATATTTGCGGGGATCAACTGTCCCGATGACCGAAAAGTTCCTATTGCCTAGTATTTTCTGACTGGGGAGGCTTTCGACTGGTGGGAGGCTGTTCGACCTGAGTATCATGATGCTGACTGGACGGAATTCAGATTAATGATGGAAGCACAGTATTGTCCTCGTCCCGTTATAGAGGCTAGAGTCCGAGAGTTTTTCTCCCCGTAGAGTTCGGAAGCATCTGTGACAGACATAATCAAGAGTTTTAATCACCAGCTGACTTGTGTGCGACACTTGATCAGGACGGAGGCGGAAAAGATTTTCCATTTCGACATGCGGATGAAACCCGGGATGCAACAACATATGTCCGGATTTGAATGTATTACCTTGCGACAGTATCAGGACAAAGCACTGGCCAACGACATGAAAGAGGCAGCGGTGGAGAAATCGACGGAAGCAAAGAAGCAGAAAGTGTCTGGCAACTTTACGGAGAACAAGAGTGGTGGGGCCCCTGCAAGGGCCAGTCTTCATTTCATTCATCTAGGAGACCTCCGCATCCTTTCCGAGGCGGAAAGAAGTTCCGGACAGCATCAATAGTTTCAGACGCAGCGAAGAAATGTTACAACTGTGGTAAAGCAGGGCATGTTCGGCGTGATTGCTACGCACCTTCTGTGACCTATTTTGAGTGGGGACAGGAATGCCATCGTGCGACTTTTTGCAGAAATGTGATTAGATCTATTGGTACTCGCACTCTTGCACCGATTCTGAAAGAGACAAGTGTGAACGAGACACAACAAAGTGGTTTCCAGCAGCAGAATGTTGAAAAAAGAGAGGCGTCCAGTGTTGGGTCTGTTCCTCCACGCCTCTACGAGATGAGGAGGGCAGACGATCAAAACACTGCTATTGCATTAGGTATGATTCAGATCCTTTTGCAACTAGTTAGTCTCTTATTCGATTCAGGAGCTACGCATTCTTTCATATCATTGAACTGTGTTAATCGTTTGAAAATCTCATGTTTATATGATTGTGAGCCTTATGTTGTGGGATTACCGAGTGGAGAGAGAATTGTGGGAACCCTAGAAACTAGAGATTTTCCAGTGTCTATAGGAGGGATGGATTGGCCATCAAATCTTATTGTGGTCGACATCCATGGTGACGATTTAATTCTCGGAGACGATTGGCTCAACCGCTATGGGGCTATTTTGAATTACCGAAGGAGAGTTATTTCTATCATTGCTGATGACGGAACTGAACATTTATTCAAAGTATGGAGACCGGGAAGCTCGATAAAATTGATCAAAGCTACGAAAGCAGTGAAATTACTGAAGCAGGGTTGTCACGGATTTTGGTGCTATGCCACGAAGAAAGAAGAAGGAGTAGAGCTGTCATCTATTCCAGTTGTGAACGAATTCTCAGATGTATTCCCTGACGAACTACCTGGGTTACCTCCACGGAGAGAAGTAGAGTTCAATATCGAACTAGAGCCTGGAGCCGCACCTATTTCCAGAGCACCATACCATATGGCGCCAACCGAGATGTACGAACTAAAGAAGTAGCTTGAGGAATTACTGCAGGAAGGTTACATTCAACCTAGCGTTTCTCCTTGGGGAGCACCCGTTCTCTTTTTCCGGAAGAAAGATGGATCCCTCCGATTGTGCATCGACTACCGGGAGCTAAACAAGGTGATGATCAAGAACAAATATCCAATACCTCGGATCGACGACTTGTTTGACCAACTGCATGGGGCAAGAGTATTCTTGAAGATCGAATTGAGATCTGGATACCATTAATTGAGAATTAAGGAATCGGACATACCAAAATCTGCTTTCAGATCCCGGTACGGGCACTATGAATTTGTGGTGATGCCATTCGGACTTACCAATGCTCCTGCGGTGTATATGCAATTGATGAATCGGGTATTCTTAGAATACTTGGATAAATTCGTGGTCGTTTTCATCGATGACATCTTGATCTATTCGAAGGACCCAGAAGAGCATGCAGAACATTTGCGTATCGTTTTGAGTACTTTGAGGAATGAACAGCTTTATGCGAAACTTTCTAAATGTGAGTTCTGGCTTAAGGAAGTAACTTTCCTTGGGCATGTGATATCAGCTGACGGAGTTTAGGTAGACCCGAAGAAAGTCGAAGCGATCTTGGAATGGGAATCTCCTAGTAACGTGAAAGAAGTCCGAAGTTTCTTAGGACTTGCTGGATATTATCGCTGTTTTATTGAAGGATTTTTCAAAATTGCTCATCCGCTTACTCAGCTATTGCAGAAGACTCAGAAATTCCTGTGGAACGAGAAGTGCCAGGCTAGTTTTGATGAACTTAAGAGAAGACTGACAACAACGCCTATACTAGCATTATCAGATGGAACCGATGGATTCATGGTATACAATGATGCTTCAAATCAAGGTCTGGGATGCGTGTTGATGCAAAAGGATAGTGTTATCGCCTATGCCTCTCGACAGTTGAAACCGTACGAAGTTAATTATCCCACTCATGATCTGGAGTTAGCAGTTGTGGTCTTTGCTTTGAAAATTTAGCAACATTATTTATATGGCACTCATTGTTAGATCTTCACGGATCATAAGAGCCTCAAGTATATTTTCAGTCAGAAGGAATTAAACATGAGGCAGAGAAGGTGGCTGGAATTAATCAAGGATTACGACTTGTAAATCCTCTATCATCCAGGTAAAGCAAACGTGGTAGCTGATGCGCTGAGCCGCAGACCAGTTTCTCTTTGAGTGTTGGAGGCGCTTACATCCCAAACTAGCATTCAACAAGAACTGATTCGTGAAGGGATCGAAGTATGGTCACAGGGAGTCCAATAGCAACTGTATGTGATGGAACTAACTTCGTCGTTGGTCGAAGAAATCAAATCTAAGCAGTTGGATGATTCTCTGATTCTTCGATTATGTGACGAAGTAAACAAAGGGAAGGCCCCAGGATTCATGATACAGTATGATGGAGTTCTGAGATTTCAGAATCGATTTTGCATCCCAAATCATGATGTTTTGAGACAAACAAGAAAGCTCACAGCGCGCCCTATTCTATTCACCCGGGCACCAGTAAGATGTATAAGGACCTGAAACAAAATTTCTGGTGGGGAAATATGAAGAAGGACATAGATGAATATGTTTCGAAATGTTTAACCTGTCAGCAGGTTAAGATTGAATATCAGCGGCCTGCCGGGATGTTAAAGCCACTTCTGATCCCTAAGTGGAAGTAGGAGGATATATCGATGGACTTCATCACCAATATGCCAAGGACCAATACGGGAATGAGCATGATTTGGGTTATAGTTGATCGACTAACCAAGTCGGCTCATTTCCTGGGTATTAAAGACACTTGGGGACCTGAGAAACTAGCATGAGTGTTTGTTGCGGAAATAGTCCGATTGCATGGTACACCGAAGACCATTATTTTGGATCGAGATGGTAGCTTTGTGTCACACTTTTGGAAGTCAGTTCACAAAGCATTGGGAACCGAGCTGAACTTTAGCATGACCTATTATCCTCAGACGGACGGTCAGTCCGAAAGGGCTATACAGACATTAGAAGATATGCTAAGAGCTTGCGCCTTAGATTGGTCAAGCGATTGGGAGATTCATTTGCCATTAATTGAATTTACCTGCAACAATAGTTGGCATGCTTCTATTAAGATGGCACTGTTTGAAGCGTTATACGGGAGAAGATGTAGATCGCCCCTGTGTTGGGATGATTCTTCTGATTTGATTGGGATGGAACCAGAGTTGATAGTTCAGACCCAAGAGAAGGTAGCCCTAATTTGCGAGAGGCTATTAACTACCCAGAGTCGATAGAAGTCTTATGCAGATGTGCGCCGTCGCCCGTTGGAGTTTGAGGTTGGGGATCATGTACTACTGAAGGTTTCTCCTACCCGAGAAATTTTCCATTTTGGGAGGAAAGGAAAGTTGAGTCCGAGATATATCGGACCATTTGAAATCCTTGAGAGAGTTGGGGAGTTGGCTTACAGGTTGGCCTTACCACCATCGCTGAGTCACGTTCATAGTGTATTCCATGTATCCCGATTGCGAAAATATATACCATATCCCAGTCATATCATCGATTTTGGCAAGATTGAAGTGTCCAAGGATGGCTCGTTCGAAGAAAAGCCAATCAAGATACTCGAGAGTCGAGTCAAACAGTTGAGGAATAAACAGATCTCCTTGGTTAAAGTTCAGTGGTCTCGACATGGAGTTGGGAGACGGAAGATAGTATGAAGTCAAGATACTCGGAATCGTTTTCATTTTAAGTTTTGGGCCGAAACTTCTTTTTAGAGGGGTAGTATGTAATGCCCGGATAATTAATGTGTATTTATCCTGTATTCGATCTTGTAAGATTCGACTTTATGACATATTAATCGATGATCAGTTTCCCATATTCGTATCCCTACATTTTTGTATTCTTTTCCATGCATGCATGCATAATTCTGCACGTCTTAACACACGCTAAAGGATGATCTTAATGTACGCTACGACTGCAGCATAACATACGTTATCTGATGAGCTTAACGTACGTAAGCTCAGTCAACTTGAGATCCGATAAGGGTCGGCGTGTGGGGACCAGGGGAGATTCGTGAGATGCTCTGTGTGAACCTGGACGGATTTCCAGCTATGCAAGTCAACGGACGGACTTAACGAACAATAAGGGTGATTTTTAATGCACGCTAAGGACCTATATATTACGTACGTAGGGCCTGTATGATAACATACGTAAGCCAATACCAGAAATAATTCAGTGAGCTCTGGCCAGACGTTAACGTACGCTAATGTTCGAGTATAGCGTACGCTAATATTGTTACGTACGTAGTGGACATTGTGTAACGTACGTAATGGCTTAGAATTCTATGTACAGAACTCGACCCCCATTTCATTTCTCACTCTCACCTTGCCCGATTTTCATACTCTGAAGATTATCCCTCACCTTATATCCCTCATATCATCATCTTAATCCGATTTTGAGAAGCTTAGACCTTGTGGATTGGAGAACAAGCTTCCGGTGAAGAGTTTCTTCAAGGATTTCATTGTTCTTCCCTTCTTTGAGGTATGTTAACTTTACACCAAGATGGAGATTTCGTTCTTAGTTATATTATGAACTTTTCCCAGAGATTATTGAGCTTGTTGTGTCATAATGAATCCAACAACATGTTTAAGAGGATTGTATTGATTGAATTAAGGTTTTCATTGTTAATAGTTGAGCCATAATCCTTACCAACCTTAGAATGGAATTTCCTGAGATGAACTAGCTTGATGATGTTTTCGTAACACTCTTTTAAGGAACAAATATTAAGGTTTACCCCTGTGTAAGATAAATTCAAGTAGTTGAATGTGCAGGGTGTTCTATTAGATTCTTGCCTTAGAAAGACTTCTTGTTAATCTTCTTGAGGATGGTTAGAACTAAGCAAGGATTTTTGGGACAATCATTTTGAATGAATAATTCGATGAGAGGAACTATTTGCGGAATAACAAGAATCATAGAGATGAATTCACCTAGAACTAGATTAATCATGACTATCTCGTGTATATCGTTGTAGAAACCAAACCAAGCAATTGAGTTGATAAACGGAACTATTGTATGGAGTTAACGGTATAATATATGTCCTTGGAATTGTAGACACCGGCTTTGTATTCCATTACGATCTCTTGAATTCGCATACCTTTTTCCAAAACTTGATGTTCGTCGGGAAATAGGATCAAGAACTGAGTGTTCATTATTGATAATTCAATCATAACTTAGGACGTTCGGTACTCGTGTGTTAGTTTTGAGAGATTATTGAATTCCTTGTTATTCCCTTGTACAAGGTGATCGGTCGAGGAGCGGCGACCTTCGAATGTGTTGACATTCATTGGAGTATTTTAGTTTCTTGCCATCTTTGAGGCAAGTATCATATCTTTGAATATTGGTTTAATATTGAGGATTCTGATTATACATATTGTTGTTCATGCGTGAACATGGGGTCATTCCAGTTGAATTGTCATAGTATCGTTATTGATTGATTTTATGTTCATGTTGATGGACATATCGATTTTGCATATGTGTATGCATAGTTGTGTGTGTGTATGTTGTGTCGATCCTGTGAGATCACGTGATCTATGCTGAGGGCGTTGGATCGGATGTCCACTATGCGTTGGTCCGACGGGATCATCATGGGGATCTATGCTGAGGGTGCTGGATCGTTGGACGGGTTTTCCACCATGCGTTGGTGCGACAGGATCATCATGGGGATCTATACTGAGGGCGCTAGATCGTTGGATTACCCTTTGTTATGTTTATGGAATCATGAGGATTTGCATCGTTGGATTCCGGTGACGGAAGTCCGTTTTGTGTATGTTATGATACATTGTTGTTGTATATGCGATTTATGTATTAAGATACTTGTACTAGCATCGTTTTGCTAACCCCTTCGGGGTGGATATTTGTTTTGATGTTCAGGTAGCCGAGGAGCGGGAAAGCAACCACAGTACCGACATGACGATGAAGTGGCTTAGTGATGCTAATTGTTGCTGTCTTGTTTTCTAGTTATTTTTCAAGTACTCGAGTACGTGTATTTCGTTGATGTTTGGAATGCTGTAATAATGGACTCATTGTTGAACTGGTTTTGAATTATAACCTTAACGGTACTTTGATATTATTATTCTTTTCTGTATTTCTCAAATTAGCCTTGTAAATTCTTATATAAAGGATTTATGGCGCTGTAATTATTCCGAATATATCGGGGTGTTACAATACAATCCATAGAATACGATTAATAATACTCAAGAATATTAATCGATTCATCAAAATCGGACGAATAACGAATCAAGAAGAAAATCCCGAAAGTCAACCCTAAGAGATTTGAGAAGCTACCTTCGATCTGGACAAACTCGAGTGTAGGATGATGATAAATACGAATCAAGCTTCCCAAAATGAAGCACGAAGATACCTCCGATCACTACCCTTGAGTCCCAGCCGAAAATCGCGGAAGAAGAAGGAGAAAGGGGAAAATGGCAATGAAACCCGTCGCCCAGCCTATATATATCCGAGCATGTTATGGCCGTAACCCGAAGGGCCTTACAGCCGTAACTTGTCATACGGTCATACTGGGCAGCTCCTTACGGCCGTAACCAGGCCTCCCAGGCCACTGCCCAAAGCGTGCGGATGCCTTACGGCCGTACTCGGCAATGTATTACGACCGTATCAGGTCATGCCTTACGGCCGTAACTCGGTCATGCATTGTGGCCGTAACCGACCATGCCTTACGGCCATAACCGACCATGCCTTACAACCGTAACTCGTCCAGGCCTCAAGGTCAAAAATCGACCATTCCGACAGTCTGGTTAGACGTTCGACAACGTCTCAGTTACATTAACTCACCGTCTACGATTCCGATAATCTAAAGATTGGAAAGAACATGAATATGAAATAAACACTCTAGAAAAAATTACAAAATGGCTTAAACGCCCGAAACATCACGATACGACAACGGATAACCAAACCGAAGATCACAACACGTACAACAACGTTAAATGAACTTACGGAAAACACGAAATAATAGTTTCGAATGAGATTCGCATGAATCAAACTTAAGTGCGCAAAAGTCGCTAAGAAGCACGGAACGTAGCAAAACGACACCAAACAACTAGGATGACAAAATTGCAGAATTAATCATTTTCAGAACAACGGAACGGTAAGCGAGCCGTTAAAATGGACTCCTGCAAAAAAAAAATTTTTTTACCGAAAATCGAAATTGCAGATATAACAATATGTTATCTGCTAATTTGTCTATCTCTATTTCCTTTGGCCGATGGGCCTATACCTAAAAAGGATTTTTGAGCTCGATTAAACTGTTACTCGAACACTGTTCGAGTTTAATTTTTTGTTATTCGAGCTAAAATTAACGTTCGAGTTCATTCATTTAATTGTCGTAAATTTGGAATTCTTTCATGTTTGACTTGTTTAATTTAGCGAGCTTATTAGAATTTCTCAATTAACTCAAGCTCGAATCGTACGATGTCGATTTTTTTAGGATTTTTGAAAGGAAAATAATTATTTTGTATATTTTGTTAAAAATATATATAGTCCAATATAATTCCAAAAATACATTATATAATATATAAAAAAAATTATTTAAACTTAGTATTCATGAACGCTCTTCGCAAATAAGTGCGTGTTTGTTCGAATAATAAACGAGCATTTTCGAATTCAACTTAAATATTGAAAAAACGAGCTTTCATCAACATCTTGTACCCGAGTTTCAATAAAGGAAAGAAAAGAAAGGGAAGGAAAGTATGGAGAGAAAAAAAAGGGAGGGGAAGGAAAGGAATAACAACTTTCATGTTCCCGAGTTCGTAGAAAATGGAAGGAAAATTAAAAAAAAAAATGTGTTCCCGAGTTGAAAGGAAGAGAAAGGAAAACAACAACTTTACAATTTTACCCCTAATTTTTTTCACCAAACATGCTAATATTTTGAATTCAGATCTTGTTCAATGAAACTAACAACTCTACAATTCTACTATTAATCTATTTTCACACCAAACTTGATAATTTAACACCAACAATAACATTACACTTTTGGCGGAAGACTCAAAATTGCAACGAAATAAATGCATTTGAAATTGTCCTAAATGTTGAAATTATCCCAAACAATATAATTTAATTAGAACAGGACTCCTAAAACCAGAATTCAATTCGTGAAGCCAAAATCAAAAACCAAACATATAAAGTCAAAGAAACAAGAAATCAGCAACTATCATCCCATATGACTCAATTACCCGCACCCATCATTGTTTTTAGTAGATCCTTTCGTATATTGAGTGGACAAATAAACAATGTATTTGCATCTGCTTGATTACGCGCCAAATACATGAGAGTACCCGGTATTTCATGGGGTTCCAAACCTATCGACTGCAATTCTTTGTAAATTTCATAATCATTATACTCGTGATGGTAAGCTCTTTCAAAAAATTTGTTACCTTTTCTCATAACATTAGCCACATCTGCAACAACATTCACAATCTTTATTTCAAATGGTTCATCTTCATCTTCTTCTATAACTTTTCTTTTTATTTTTTACTTTTGCACTTCTTCATACTTGAATTTTGCTCAGATGAAAAATACGTAGGAGATATCACTTGAATATCATCGCCATCATCATCTATGTGTTGGTTCTCCAGTGTAACGTCATTAATTCTCAATAAGTCATCAACTTCTGCAATAGTTTCTAATTTGATGTCCACAGTATTGCTCAGTCAGGCATTTTTCTCTTTTGCTGTTTCAGCATGTGTTCCCGAAGCTCTACCTCTCGCAAATAAGACCAACATTTGATCATAGTTTGTCACTTTTTTGTGTTCAAGGAGACTGCCTCAGGCTTTGACTGTTTAACAAACCCAAATACAATTAATATTGTGAATAATAACATAAATATATAAGAAACTAAGTAAAATGTAAGACAAACACTTACATTAATCAAGTTTTCCCATACTTCATCATCTGCTTCAATTATTTGGGTATCATAATTCCATGTGAACCCACTCAATGAATTTCCACAAAACATATCATACCATTGCGAAAAATAAACTTTCAAACTTTTCAAACGATTTTTAAGATTATTTTTTGTTAAATTCATTTGAAGTTTTGTATTCAGCTCCTCCACCATATTGGCGTATGCTTGTGTAGTAAAGGTCCCATTAATCCTATTGCTTTTTTCTTGTTGTGTTACCATTGCATCAATAAAAGCAGAATCCATCCTATTTGTCCACTTCACAATATGTTTCTTACCGGCATTTCCAACGGGTTCCTGCATACTCATTATCAGTTTCTACATAGCAACAAAAATAAACGAGCCATACATTTTTATAAAAAGTACATACTTATAAAGTTTAAAAGTTACAAATAAATAACATTCACAAAAACTAAATAATACAAATAAATTCAAGTTGAAATACTATAACGAACTACTATTGAACTACTTTGACATATCTATTTCATTGTTCGGATTCAACAAGTAATGAGTCCACATTTGATTTGCAATTGAGTTCCTTAGTTGTTCCGTCGTGGTACTACCCTCACGTGTATTGCTTAAATTATGTTGGACTTCCTTTGTTGGTCCATTTAACACCTCTTGTAGTACCTCATCTTCAAGATCTTTGTCACGATCTCCCTCCAGCAAAAAGTTATGTAAAATACAGCATGCCAAAAAAATGTCTGATTGTGTTTTACAAGAATAAAAAGGTTCCTGTGTACTTCTAATGATAGGAAACCTTTTTTTAGAACACCAAATGCCCGTTCTATAGTATTACCTAATGAAGCATGGTGAAGATTGAACAACTCTCTTGCATTCTCTGGGGCCCGAGTGGAATACTCTTTCAAATGATACCTAACACCTCTATATGGCGTCATTAGTGTACTCGTATGAGGCAAACCCGCGTCTACCAAACAATATCGGCCTATAAATAAGGTGTAATTAGTTTTATAATAATAAATTACACATATAATGAAAGTTGGTAATAAAAATTACCCATTGGAATTACTAGTTTGTCATCTCTACTGAGTGCATTCTTCAGTATCCTTGAGTCTGATGCAGTATCCTCCCGACCAGTTAAAACACACGTAAACTTTAAATCAAATGAACAAGCACTTAAGACATTTATAGTTGGGTATCCCTTGCGACCAAGATATCTAGGGGCATCTTTATTAGGTACCTTGACACGTACATGTGTCCCATCAATTTCCCCTACGCAATTCTTGAAGTAAGGATACAATCTCTTTTTCTCTTGAATTTCTTTTAGGACAACATCACCTTTTGGTTGTTGAATATAACGACTTTCTAATGATATAATTGCACGCAGAACTCTATGGAAGTACCTACTTGTTGTGGATATAGAGCGCTGATATATCCAAGAGACCAATCTATTTTTCAAATCATTACCTATAATGTGCAAAAATCTTGCAACATGCTCTTCAACGGACATGCGTTGAGTAGGTCGAAGACCACCATCAAGATGTAAGATAGTGCACAACTTCTTAAAAGCTTGCTCACTTATACGGATAATCTCACGACATTTACCACCATTTAAAAGGTCGTTTAACAGCTCTTCTCGTACATGTAATATCCATACTTTTTATTTTTGGTAATTTCTATTTCTGGTGTATGTTCCTTTCAGACGACTCGCTTGTTACTGTTTTGGTATTCTGAATCTATTTTGTTCTTGGAATTTTTCCATTTGGACGAGTTTCTGAGATGTTTTTACGTATTTTCGTCTTGAGCTATGTTTTATCGCCTGTACATTCGATTCTCATAAAACTCGTTCGATTTCTTTATTTTCCTTTTTCCATGAGTTCGTATGGTTGAGTTACTCATGTTGTGAGTTTCGTATTGTAAATACGACGTTGTATCGTGAAATTCGGACGTTTGGGTCATTTTTGCAAATTCTTATTATTTTGGGTGTCGTTGTTAATACTCGTCCTATTCCGACCTTCGGACGACCGGAGACTTATGTTGGATCTTATGTTTATCTCGTCTGTAAGATCTTCGTATATATGTGGCTTCTTTCCTCGTGCTTTGCTTTCTTTCCAGTTGTTGGCAATTCAGATCAGGCTGGCCTGCTGCCAGGCCTGCATTACGGCCGTAATATCCCTTTCGTTATAGCCGTAACGTATGTGAGGAAATTGGACAGTTAGGCCATGAACACCATTACGGCCGTAATGATGTTGGTGTTACATCCGTAACGCTGCCCAGTTTATAAACTGGGCAGTAGGTTTTCTTTTCATTTTATCATCTCTTCCATCTCCTTCGCGACGGAGCGATTTTTCTAGCCGAGGGTTCGTCCGATTTCGTCCAACTTCAGTTGAGAAGCAGTCTTGGGTCATCATATCATCACCTTAGCATCAATTCATCCATTGTTTATCTTCAAATTGAGGTATTTTTCCTTAGAACCCTAACTTTTGAGAATTTCGGGATTTTGTCATGATTTTTCATTTGAAACCGATCCAGCTTCGATGAGTTGTTGGAATACGATTGTATAGTCGTGATTCCTTGTTTCCAATATATTTTTGCGGATTAAACTTCAAGGATTTCACCGTTCATAGATTAGGATCTTATATGATCACATAATGTTCGAGGAATTGTCCCATCGGGTAGAACTAGGATGAATTCTTATGTTTTCACAATATTGAGATTGTTTGTATACCGTTATTGTGTTAGGAACGGATTTGTGAAGATTATTCGGACCGAAACCTTTTATTTCGTCATTTCCTTCGCTTCATTTTATCCAAGGCAAGTACATGTCTTACATTCCGTTATGTATGTCCGATTTTGATGCGAATGATGTAAATGTGTATTGCATGGTTATGTTGTTGTTCTTCCACCCGGGGATGGCATGTGTGGCCACTGGGGGCCGATACTAATGGGTACGACCACGGGAGTGGACTTGTGTGCGTGTGTTGTTGTTCTTCCACCCGGGGACGGTTTGACGGGACATCTAGGAGCCGATACTAATGAGTATGGCCGCAGAAGTGGTTTCTCACCTGGGGACGGTTCGACGGGGCCTCTGGGGGCCGATACTAATGGGTACGGCCGTGGGTTACCAAGCGTGGATAGCTGTGATGTGGAAAACTTGAGGATATACTGTTTTAGATGTAAATGTGATATTCCGGAATATTGTTTGCAAATGTTTTTCCCAAAATGGTCTACTTGCGTTGAATCATGTATATAATAGTGTAATTGTGTACTTGCACTAGCTATTCGAATGCTAACCCCTTAAATGGGGAAAATGCATCTTATGCATTTCAGGTATCAGAAGAGATGATGAGCTGGCACGGGATATGCACGCAAAGGATGGCCCAGCGTGATGATGAGGCTCGAGTCTATGTTTATGTCTTGTCATTGTATTTTCTTGGGTGTTAGAGTTAGACTGATTATTTTTAAATTCGGTTAAAGTCCCCTGCGTGGGCAATGAACTTGCTTTTAACTTATCGTTCATGTATTTCGGGTAAAATGTTTTGGCCGAGGCCACGACCCTACTTTACTATGGTGAATGTGTCTTATGGGATTTGTCAGTGATATTTGTGTCGTGTGTTAGCCTGGTAGACCTTATGAGGGTTCTACGGCGTGTAACATACCTTAAATGATTTGGGGTGTTGCAGTACACGTCGACGACGTAAAATAATCTTTTTAGTAGGTAAATTAGGATGATTGTTGTTCGAAAGTCTACGTTGTGTCAGAATGGCCATCAACAAGCAAATAAGATGAACCACTTGCATTTGTCTGGCTTTCAGAACATGAGCGGGTGGAGGCAGCTCATTATCCATTAAAAATGTTATCTGTTTTATGAAAATTAACTATGCATATATCAACAATAGATCAATATATATATATATATATATATAGTAGTTGTAAAATATAATCTTAAAAAGTTTTCTGTATGGGAATAGAATAGTTGTGTGGGCCCCACTATACAACATGCACATTGCACACCCCTACCGTACGCCCATTTCCCCCATTTTTATCCACTTCTTTCTGCTCGAGCTCTCATCCTACCTAATTCAGTTACTGTTCGATTTGAACACTTAATTTCAAAATTAAGCGTCAAATAATAAAAAAAAGAGTGCAGAACTTATACCTATCTAAATATATTTTAGTCAATTTATTACTAAGAAGAGAAGTAATAATAAATCACCATTGAGTGAATACATTAAACAGATTAAAAATTATGCTGTTTCAAATATGATTTTCATAAAATTGTAGAGATTGTTATCAGTCTTAAGAAGAAGAAAAAGAAGTGCCTGAGCAAAAATTCAAAAACACAAAGGCAGAGAAAGAAGAGAAGCTTACTCTATTCTAGAAGCAGGAATAGCGGGACGGAGACAACTACTTTGGCCGGGCTGCTACTAGTAGGCTTCGTCGCTACACGTTCCCAGTTTTTTTTAGTAATCTTGCTGAAAGAAGAGCCAAGAAGGAGGAGGAGAAGAAGGGATACATGAGATACATATTTTCACGCGGCTATAATAGGGTTGAAGGGAAGGGCAAATCTGTCAAATTAAAAAATATGTATAACAATGCGATTCCTTTCTCTCCAAAACTCTCCAATTTGGGAGGAAAAATTGGAAGGTGTTGAAGGGAAAATAACCGAGACAAAAAGTAGGGCAAAAAATTGTTGTTGTATTATTCCATTGATGAGCTCCCTTTAAATAGGGAGAAATACATACAATCAGGCCTTAGCCAAACCCTAACTAGGAAAGCCCATAAACTAACAGACTTAGGCAAACAATGGGTATTATTCCTTTAACACTCCCCCTTGTGCCTAGTCTACAAGCGCATGTCATGTTGCCTCGTTAAAACCTCGTCAAGCAAAAACCCAGTGGGAAAAATGTCTTGATCGTAGGGAAAAGAGTACAACATCTAGACACATCAAGTTTAGACTTCGTCCTTTGAATCTATCCTCTCATATGATCGTTACATTTGATCATAGCGTTACTAAGGTGACCATTCCATCGATCCCTAAAATCGTACATCTTGTTACCTCATTAAAAACCTTTCCAAGTGATAAAAACTCTGTGGGAAAAATGATCCTTGGAAGGAAAAGAGTATAACATACGTTGTGGATATAAGACTCCCCCTCAAGTCTACATCTCCCCTTGATTTGTACATCAATCAAGTAGTTGTTGCCTCATTAAAAACTTCGCCAAGTAACAAAACCCAATGGGAGAAAATGAACCTTGGTCAAAGAAAAGAGTACAACACATGTGATTAAGTTTCTTTATAAATCACCATTTCCTTGTGATCTTTGCATCAATCTCGGAAGTTGGAAAACTCCACAGCTCCCCCTAATGCTTACATTCATATATCGTTGCCTCGTTAAAAACCTTGCCAAGTAACAAAACCCAGTGGAAAAAATAAACCTTGGTCTAAGGAAAAGAGTGCAACCTATGTGAGTATGTTACATTATATCTCACATATTTCCCGTTATGATCATTCCATCAATCAAGGAGATTTACAAGTTACATCATGTTCATAAATGTAAGTATGCTCATCAGTGGTAGTACTTAACCGCTAGTTCCTCACAAGTGTAGAATGATAGTTCTTAATCATGTACACTCACGGATTGATTCACGCAAAGCAATAATCTTGCCATGATTCGAGGAGGTAGCCAAAAGGGGTTTGCTTAGTGGTAGTTGCTTCGGCACCAGCATTTACTTTAGCCTTTGCCTTTTCGTAAGTAGCTTCTTTTGCCTGCTCGTAGGGAAAGAATAGTCCCAAGTCAATGGTTTCTTTTAAGTATCAGAATATATTCTTGATACCATTCCATTGATGTTGCATCGATGCTGAACTAAATCTAGTCAGCGGATTAACTGAGGAGTAATAGCAGGTCGTGTACATTGAGCTAAGTACAATAATACACGATTACACTCAAGTAGGGAATTTCAGCTCCCAAAGCTCTTCGTCACTTTCGTTTAGACGAAATGGATCTTTCCTTTGCATCTAAATGTCCGACCTATCCTGGGGTGCTAGTCGGGTTTACCTTGTCTATGTTAAAGTGCCTCAGAATCTTCTGGACATAGGTAGACCGATGGAATAAATTCCACAAACTCGATGTTCTATGTCAATGCTTCGACAGAACCGAGTTTTCCCAAGATCTTTCATCTCAAACTCAGATTTCCAGTATCCAGTGGTTTCTCTTATTTCATCAAGACCGATTATGTTCATGTCATCGGCATACATTGCGATGATCGTGAATCTGGAACTTATTTGTGAAGACGCATGGACACAGTTCATCGTTATCCCTTCCCAATCAAGTAGTCACTTAGACGGTTATACCACATCCTTAAGGATTGCTTCAAAACCGTAAAGTTGAGCGTTTCAATCAAATTGCATATGCACTCTGTGGTCTAGAGTCACTTGATTTGGGTAATGAAATGCCATCGGGCACTTCCATATATATCTCCGTATCTAGATCCCCAGAGAGATACGTAGTAACCACATCTATTGGCTGCATTTCCAGTTCCTCGGAAATTACTACGCTAATCAAATAGCGGATACGTATATGTGGGAGTACATTTCCTCGTAACAAATTCCAGGGCATTGTGAGAAGCATTACTTCGTGAACCTTGTACATTAGGACTCTACTATTCTCATTATGATTTACGACAAAGGTTCGATTATGTCTTTCAGGCTTTACACTTGGTTAGGTTAGCACTACCTACACCAAATACATGTCCCTTTGTCGGAGAATCTAGTTCTAGCTGGAATATTTTTCGTATAGGCCAATCAGCTCTATGTTGATTTCATCCAACTGAGCGAGGTTCGACATCATCGTACTTTATGATTCATGATATGTCATCAAAGTGGGTGGTTGATCAGGCCACACCCTCATAATTTCATCGAGATTCTTGATTTTCTTAATCATATCTTTGGGGCGTCCCCCTCGTCATGATTCATGGACATAATAAAATCAAGCATGATCTCATGAAACGAGTTCATTGATGGTTAACATGTGAATTTGTGCCATACTCTACCTCTTACTTGGGTGAATATTTAGTCGAACCATGTGGCTTCCACCCCTTCCTTCGCAGGGAGCCACGACCTCAACCACACCTCCACCGGGTGCAGTTGCATCACCTGGTTCATTGGTGATGTGCCCCTTACAGGGGACTTCTAACCTTACAGGCACATTTGCAGCTGTAATGTGAGATCTTGTCACTTGAACGATATCAGTAAATGCATCAGGTATCGAATCTTCTACATCCTGAAGATCGAGTGTTCTTTATGCTTCACGGTAACATTGTGAAGTTCGGGGATCATAATGAGACAAAGTGGAGACACCATGACAATTCCTATCGTTCCCCGAGAAATTACATTTTCTCTCCTCCCCTAACGACGGGAAAGGTTGTCTCATTAAAGTGACAATCCGCAAATCGTGCGGTAAAGAGATCACTGTGAAGGTTCTAAATAGAGGATAAACGTCTGGAGATTCTTATCCAACGTGAATACTTAATCGTTTCTAAAGACCGATGCGTTGTGGGGTGCAGAAGGCACATATAATGCGTAACCAATTATGCGCAATTGGTACTCAAGTCCGTCTGGGTTCAAAATATAAAAATCAGGCTATCCAGTTACCAACTGGTATGCATAAAGTAATTGGTTAGCAAAAGGTCTAAATGAACGATTTAAGTAAAGTTGCATGCAATATTGCATAATCCCAGGCAAAAATATACTAATTGGTGCGCATAACCAATGACATAATCACCATACATATTCTTTCGACGGTGTTTTATGTGAGACCGTTTGCATATGCACGAGATACTATTCATTAATCTCTATCATGCAATAAACATCAAGTACTTTTTGATGTGAACTCTCTAATCATCAAGTCCTTTAGATGTTATAAGGGAGGTGAGCCCTTATAAGTTATCTCGGAAGTTCTGCAGCAGTTTGAGTGGACAGGAGAGCGATATGTGACCAACATGTCGGAGAATCCATCAAAACCATCAATACATAAATGGCCCGCATATTAGGTGGATGGATCCACAAATATCTCCTTATATTCAACGTAAGAATGGAATGTTTGCTTATGTTTCTTTAGCGTAGGAAGGTCTCGCTCCTACTTTGGCTAAAGAGCAGGCTTTGCAACACTAAGTGGTGGGCATTTGATATGCATCCGGTTCTTTGGATAACACGATTAACATCAACATTGTTCTTTATGTCGAGTTGTTGCCCATTTTCGCTCGAAAAGTAATGATGTTCGTACAAGTTCTTTAGTATATGGATCATTATACTTCGACTAGGATGACTAGTCTATCGTGCCAAAGCCTATATGAGTCTATGTCCCAAAGTACATTGTTGGTGACAACATAGGATTTTAAAAACCTAATAATAGTGAGGTACATCCACTAGATCGACTCATCGATTATTCTAAAATGTGTTTGCATCCACATTCATTAGAATTAATAAAAGAAACTCTATTCCATTCTCACATTGGGTTTCAATCTGGAAACCATTGCTACGTATATTGTTGAAGCTAAGTAAGGCTCGAAGGGCTCTAGATGCATACAAAGCATCGGTAACTTAGAAGACTGCCGCTTAGGCATCAAGAATTGGGCATTACCTCGCCCTTTGATGAGTTGGGAGGACCCAATCATCATAGTTACCGAGGTTTGTCAGGCAACTTATTCGATGAATAGAAGCCTAATTCTAAGAACATTCAAGCTCTCCTCGATTCATTTCTTAGAAAAGAGTGAAATTTCGAACTATAAGCATTCAAGCATTATTCAGTACTTCGAAATAAAGCTAAGAATCTAACGTAAGCAATATTAATATCTTGTTCGTGAAACAATGTTGCATCACGCCATTATTGAAAAGAAAACACCAACACAGTCGTCTTGAGGTAACTATACCAAATGTAAACGAGAAAGTAAACATAATACTAAGATTCAGTCTATAGACTATGACTCGTATGACTCAATTCGACGATTGGTGACTGTGAAAATTGACATAAGGGACTTGTCTAGATCATATTCTTCCATATAGTGAGTTCTCCTTTCTTTGGACTCTATATATTTCTTGTAGTGAGATGCGACTTGCTTGCTTGCATGGCAGTTCTTGTACCATGTCCAGCATCTCCACAATGATAGCACGGTTCATTGCTAACTCGAGCCTTAGAGGCGATAAGATGGGTAGGTGCTATTTGGTTCCCTTAGCTAGTAGAGCCGGGAGCACCAAGTCTTCGCATTACATTGGAAGAACTCCCACGTCCTGACCAAGAAGCCTATCATGTCCAGTCCCCTATTCATTGGGGTAGTTTCCATCCTTCACTTTGCCATAATTGGCCTTGGGAATTTTCTTTGTCCCAATCGGCCTGACATTACTGCTCACTAACACTTCGTTATGCCTCTCAGCTACTTGTAGTAGGTTGATTAGCTTACTGAAGGTAGTGATGTTTTTATTATCATACTCCAGCCTATACTGGTTCGTTAGTATATGAGCGGAAGTAGGGAAGGTGGAAAAAGCTTTATGGATCATGTCATCTTCTGTGATGTCCTTCCCACAGAAATTTAGGCGTGCCTTGAGGCGGAGAATATCTTTGTTGAAATCGTTGATCCGTTTATATTCAAGCAAACGGATTTCATTCCACTGCACGGTCAACTCTGGGAGCAAAGTTTGTCAATGTTCCCAAATTGGCCCTTAAGGGCATTCCACAGTTCTTTAGGGAATTTCAACTATAGATATTTCATCTCATGCTTTGGTCGATATGTCGCCTAAGGCACATTAATGCACTAGCTTTGATTTTGTCAGACGGTGCATCGTCTGCGTTATCAAATATTATGGCACTATAGTCCTTGAAAACAATGTGGTCCTGACATCGGAGACCCATATGTGGTACTCAAGCTCTTTTGAGTCCAAGATATCAAATTCAGGACGAGTTGGATCAGCTATCTTAATACAAGAAAAGGGAAAAATGATTTTTCACAGTTTACCATGAGTACTTTCCATGATAAAATTTTAATAATGGGAGCGTTATTATTTTTCGGAACCAAGATATGGTCAAGACTACTTTCGATGCTATTGAAGGTGACCAATGAAATTACTTTATCATGGTTCGAGTTGAATTTAGGCAGTAGATATAAATCCTCTAAAATCTACCAATGATGAAGCCTAATTTGTATGTCATATCTATATATGTATGCAAATATATGTATATTTATAGATATAATCAAATAGTCCTAGAAATATATCTATACACGTATATATGCAGTCAAAGAGGTGTCTTATGACGCAATAATTATTAAGTCAACGTGAATTTATTTTAATTCAAGTTGCTATAAGCAATTTTGCTTTAATTTAATTAAAGTTATTAATGCATCATGCTTTTAGTTTAATTAAGCATAAATATTACAAATTTATGAAATATAAATATGCATTTAAAGTAATTAAAGCATGTACAATCGTGCACGTTGCAAATAGTAGGGTTCGTATTTGTGTACTTTGTTTCGTGAATAGGAGCAGAAAATCTGGACTGGGGAAAAAAAATGGGACTGCCGAGCGGGTCGGGCCGGGTCAGCAACCGGGTCTGGGTCTGAGTCAACAACCGGGTCGGGCTGTACTGGAGCCGGGTCGGACCTTGCAAACTGGCTGGAGGAATCTGAAGAGCGCCGCAGACTTTAACAAGCAATGGTTTTCCAAACTCAAAAAGGCGGCTGGTATGGTGGAATGGAATACCTATTCCCACGCTAATTCCCAATTCCACGTCTGGTGTCAAAATAGAATTAGGAATCGTTATTCCCGTGGTAATCTGCGGTGGGATGGCGGTGTCGGTTGGGCGATGCGACTGAAACAGGGGGGTTGCTGGCGACGGGACTGAAACAGGCTGCGAAATTGATGTTCCCATCACAATCGGGAAGACGACGAGCAATGGGGTTTAGGGTCGCGGCTGTGCAGATTTGGTGCGACGGAGGCTGTGGGGTTCAGGGTTGGCGGCTGCGGGAATTAGGGTTAGCGGCCGCGACGGGAATTAGGGTTTTTCGGCTGCGTGGCGGTGGTTGACGGCTGGATAGAGTTTTTGCAGAGAGGGAAGGTGAGGTCGCGGAAAGGCGGCGAGCCGGTCTGTGAAGAAGATGACCGGCGGCGGCTAGGGTTTCTGGGAAAATCCGATTTTTTTTTTCGGAATTTTGCAGAAAATCAGGAGAGATTTTTTCTTTGCTCAGTTCGGGAACTACGTGCTGATAACGTGTTGAAGGGAAAATAACCGAGACAAAAAGTAGGGCAAAAGATTGTTGTTGTATTATTCCATTGATGAGCTCCCTTTAAATAGGGAGAAATACATACAATCAGGCATTAGCCAAACCCTTACTAGGAAAGCCCATAAACTAACAGACTTAGGCACACAATGGGTATTATTCCTTTAACAGAAGGGTAATTATCCCCCAAAACATTTTCTTTTCTTCCCACTTCATTCCAAAAAAAACTAAGAAACACATTTTAATTTCTTTTCTTTCCGTTTCTCTCTATTTTCGTTCCTTTCCTTCCTTAAATAAGACTCGGGAACAAGGCGTAAATTCAAACGAGCTCGGACGGTTTTTTGTTCACAATCACAAACGTTCGGTGTGTTTGCGGTACTTGGACGCTAAAATCCCGCCGCACCCATTAGGAGGCTCTATCCCTGGTTTTAATATGAAAGCTATTCCATCATATGTCACCTATTACCCACCACTAAACTGTATATAGAAATCAACTCCACATTACTTCCTTGGCGTAGTTTGCAGGTTATTACGTTCAGCCCGATGGTTTATCCAGTGCGCATTCGAAGGGTAGCAGCCACGGGTTCACCGTCGTTAAAAAAAATAAAAAAATTAACTCCACGTACCAATGGATCAGTACCGCAAAATTTCATAGATAAAGAGGTGAACTGCAATTTACCAGAATAATATTCATAGCTTTCCGCGCGATGTTATTTGGAGGAGCCTAGTAGAGAGGAGGGTGTCGTTGCAGTTCGTTAGGGCGATCCAAGACATGTATTCCCAAGCTAGGACGTGCGTTAGGACCCCAGCTGGTGACACCCAGTATTTTCCGGTTGAGATAGGGCTACACCAGGGGTCGGCGCTAAGCCCTCTTCTCTTCGCTCTGATCCTTGACGTCATTTCGCGGGGGATTCAAGATGGCGTCCCATGGTGCATGCTTTTTGCTGACGACATTGTGTTAGTGGCGGAGTCGAGGAGGGAGGTGAACTCGAAGTTGGAGCTTTGGAGGTCTAAGTTAGAATCACAGGGCTTGCGTGTGAGCCGGTCTAAGACAGAGTATCTCTGGTGTAACTTTAGTGGTGAGGCCAACGAGGAAGATGTAGAGGTTATGATTGCGGATCAGATCGTTCCCCGTACGGATAAGTTCAAGTATTTGGGTTCGATCATTCAGAAGGAAGGTGAGTGTGAAGATGATGTCACGCATCGCATCAAGGCGGGGTGGCTAAGGTGGAGAGCAATGACAGGGGTTACGTGCGACAAGAAAGTCCTCTAAAGTCAAGGGTAAATTCTATAGAGCGGCAATCCGACTCGCAATGTTGTATGGCTCAATGTTGGGCGATGAAGAAGTCGCTTGAGAGCAAGTTGGAAGCGGCCGAAATGAGAATGTTACGCCGGTCGTGTGGTCGCACAATGTTAGATAGAATCTCGAACGGGTCTTCGTGCAAGCGCTAGAAGTGGCGCCTCTTTCGGTGAAAGTTAGGGAAGGGAGATTGAGATGGTTTGGCCACACGTCCGCAGGAGGCGGGCTTCTCGGTGAGGAGGTTCGAGAGTTTAGTAGTTGTCGGGAGAGGAGGAGAGGCATCGAGGAGGACGTGGGAGGAGCAGCTGAGATTAGATTTGAAGGCCTTAAACCTTTCCGAGACCATGACTGTTGATAGGTGCGCTTGGAGGCGGCAGATCAGAGTTGTGGATTCTTTAGTTGGGAGTGGTGCTGTAGTTGAGAGTCTCAGGGTTGGGTTGTCTCGGTTAGCATTGATCTAGAGCATTGCATTTTATTAATTTATTGTATATTTTATCCTATTGCCTTTTGCGTGTGGTGTATTTTCGACGGAAATACAGGCGTGAGTCAACCTCTCTTGTTTGAGCGGCGTCATCGGGAGTGAAGTAGCCAAATTCCTCTTAGGTAAGTCCATGTGAATTAAGCGCTCGGGTATGATAATGTAATGAGTTTTTTTTTCCGTAGCATTTGCTTCACATTGTATTTTTCACTCAATATGTCACGCACTGTTCTAAGGTCTTCACTGAATGCCTCCCTACCATAATGTGAGGGCATTGGTCACAGACATCTTACCCTCCTGCACTCGCTCTGAGCGGGATATACTGGGTATGTTTGGTTTGGTTTGGTTTTCGCTAATTGGGGGAAAAGGTCGGCGAAAGTGAAATTTGAAGAAACTGGATCAACTAACTATTCTCCAATTCCCACCTGCGCTATAATTCTCTTCGCCAGCCATGGTAAATTCTCACCTTCTCCATTCTTAATTCCGCATTATAGTTAGATTCTGTCTGTAGATGCAGTTGTTCTCCATTTTTTTTTTTTAAATTCATGTGATTTTGAAGATTTTCCATGAAATTGACGTCGTAATTAATTGACTGACCTTGATTTTCGTAACATCCATTTCTTTGATTTTATCTTGGGGATATGATTTCCCTACCTTCTGTATGAGAAAATAAAGTAGGAGCGGCGATTTATTGCGCAGATTTTCCATGACTCATTGCCGCTTGTAATTGAAAATTAGGGTTTGATTTTGCCTTACGTTTGCGGGGTCGAATGAACAGCTTATGTTTTGGCTTGAACTTTTTTTTCGTGATTTTCTATTTTGTGTAATTGTTAACAGGAGGTTGGGAAGGAAGGAAATTATGTTTCTAAAAAGTTTTTTGCAAATCTATTTTTTGTTTTCAGGAGAAAGAAGGTCCGTAGCCATAGTAATCTCTCACCCTTCAACGTTTCGGCTAATGTAAACCAGCTAAAAGAATTGCATATTGTAGTGTTGTATATTGGAATGAGAGAGAGCCATACCCTTTTTTTTTTAATTGAAGAACTTGAATTTGAGGGGGGAATTCGGAAGTAAATGATTTCATACAATTCCAGTGTTAAGTGGATCTCAAGATCTGTATCGGTTGAAGAAAATAACTTAAGATGATTGGTAGGGATATGAAATGTATAGTAATTGGAAATAATCCAAAAAACTGCAAGGATTTATAGTTGCGGAATAAAAATCCCTACTTCTCAAATCTTCCACTCCAAGCTTTGGCTTAAGCAAAATTGTTGTTCCTTGATTTCAAATTTTATTTTGTGGTCATTTCATGATACATTTACAGCTGTACCACGACCAGATAAAAATTTGCAGCATATATTTGTCCATGGATGATAGTATATGCTAAGTTTCCTTTCTTTTTCTGGGAGTTACTGATATAATGTCGTGTAGACAACCTCAAGGCGTTTGGCAGATAGAAAAGTGACGAAGTTTGAGAAAAACATAAAGAAAAGAGGTGCAATTGGAGAGACAACTAAAAAGAAAGGCAGCTCTTATCCTGTTGGTCCTCTGGTGATCGGGTTTTTCATATTTGTCGTCATTGGATCTTGTGAGTTACCGTCCTTATGATTTTGCTTATTTTTCCTGTGTACACATAAAACGGTTGTTATGCGCATCTGGATGGTGTCACAAAAAATGTGGTGGGCTATGTGTTCGTAATTGAATTCATGCAATAGTTCAGTTAGGCTCTCCTTTGAAGTGGACTATTATATTAAGAATTACCCTGCTGTTTTAGCCTAATTACAAAAAGAAACCACTTCTCTTTCCGAATTACAAGTACCCCCTTGAAATTTGTTTTTATTGAATAACCACCCCCATTGGTAGATCAATTTGAAAATAGAAACAAATGGGAATATGTATTATTATTATACAACAACAACAATATCAGAGCCTTAGTTCCAAAATGCTTTGGGGTCGGCTAACATGAATCATTCTCTGAAAACGTCAAGTCGTCACCAATAGAACAATCATATATGTATTACTATTACCTTGAAAGAATTTTTTTTTGTAAAAAAGCTCAATGGAGTTTTCCTAATTAACCCAGATATCTTATTTTTTTCCTTTGAATGATATCTATTGATCTTTCACTTCGAACTCAAAGCAACGATAAAACTGTCGATTTGCTGCTTTTGTCTTCTCCTGTTTGAGATCATTTGACGACTAACTGTTTTATCTTTGTTTGTGGTTTATCCCAGCTCTGTTCCAGATTATCCGCACGGCAACAAGTGGAGGCATGGCTTGAGTGAGGTGCAGTAAATCAACAATCAGGTTGAATAATATGTATTGATGTACATTGAGACTTGTTAGCAACTGTTGGCTGTGTAGTAGAATGGTCGTGAACGTAATGTGACAAAAGGTGGTTATGACCAACTCGTGACACTTATTTATCTCAAGAAATAATTCCAGCTAATCTCATCTTAGCTCCGCATATGTTTGCGATTTCTGACATTATGTGTGAATTGCAATTAATTTACTCTATTCGTCCCACTTGAAGAGGGTAATTTCGAAATATGGTTTTATCCCACTTAAAAATGGTACTTTCAAACTAAATCTTCATATATAAGTAAAAGTTATATAATATTTTCTTAAAAGTTTATCATTTTATAAATTACCATATTAGTAGAATGATTTATTTTAAAAATGAATGAGAATGGTTTGAAACGAGTTGATATGAATATGACTAAAATTAAAAAAAATGTACTTTTACCAAATTGCCTCTTCAACTGGGATGGATTGAATATTTTATTCTTTTGTTTGAATTGATGGATTTGAAATTCAGCAAGTTCATAAGTTTGGATAATCTCATTTGACAGAATTTCAAACCCTTGAACTCCTATTTTTGAGCTGTTTGAAGTGGATTCAGTTAGTGTTGCCACTGGGCCATGAACCGCCGGTTCCGGGCCCGAACCGGCGGTTCCGGTTCACCTCGCCGGTTCACCAAAAGAGGTGAACCGTAACTGGCCCGGGTATTCTTCAGAAGGGCTGGTTTCTGGGCCGAAAACCGGCGGTTCCCGGCCGAACCGGCATTTTTTTTGTATGAAATTAAATGAATTGCGTAGTTGTGGTGAAATTTCGAATGTTGGAATTATTTATGTTGTGTTTTTTTTATGTAATTTATAATAACTTGTAATATTGTTTATATCTTCTCTTTTCTAAATTAAATGATTTGTGTTGAAATTTCTAAATTTTTTAATTTACAAGTGTTGAAATTTTGAAATTACTTAAGTTAATTTAATAAAAATATAATAACTTATAGATAATTTAGAAATTTAGAAATTTTTTATTTTGTTTTTTTTATGTAATTTATAGTAACTTGTAATATTTTTTATGACTTCTTTTTTTTTTTTAAATTAAATTACTTGTGTTGAAAATTTGAAATGCAATAAAGTAAAAATAGTTCTAGAACATTTTCAATCAAAATAATGCATTAAATAGTTCTAGAACATTTTCAATCAAAATAATGCATTAAAATTGATATCTTTATTGATTTCTATGATTCTATCTATGTACAAAAGAAATGTTACAATGATACAATTCTAAAAATTGAATAAGTAAACTAACTAATACTAACAAAAGAAATATTACAATGATACAATCTTTAAAACTGAATAAGTAAACTAACTAATACTAACTAATTCACTATACAAAGAAATGTTACAATCTTTAAAATTGAATAAGTAAACTAACTAATACTAACTAATTCACTATACTGGAAAAAAAATTGAACAAAGGACTTGAGCTCAATTTTAATAGTCCCGACTCCCTTCGTTCCAACTAGCTTGAAATGTTTTTTTGAAATGTTTTTTTTTTTGAAATAAAAATCTGAAATGTTTTTTTTTTAAATAAAAATTTGAAATGTATTTATAATTTTTATAAAATGTTAGTTTGACCAGGAAAAAATCAAACGCCTCAAGCTAGTTGGGACGGAGGGAGTGCAAATATTAAAATTGAGTGGCCTACATATCTTCATTGAATAATGAAGAATCAAAGGCTACGTAGTTCTCTTACCTCCTTAAATTACCTTAACTTACCTAGTCATAGGCCTCGACGTCAGATCTTTCGGACTCGGTGTATGAATCGTTTGGGCTCTCGTTCGCTTGATCCCATTGGTTCTCTTGAGCTCGCAACTCAGCTTTGGACCAATCATCAAGCAACATAGTGGCCTCCATGTTTCGAGGATCCATATTGCTTCTTCTTTCGTCCAAGACAAGTCCACCAACACTATATGCTTGCTCGACGGAGACCGTGGAGGCCGGAACCGCAAATAACTCTTTGGCTATGGTGGCTAGGATGGGATATTCCCTCTCGCGGAAGGTCGACCATTTCAAGATGTCGAATTTTTGACCACCTACATTTTTGAAAGCAAATGTACTAGACAAATATGTATTTAATTCGTTAGAAGTATGACTCCTTTGTGTTTGCATAAATGAATAGGCGGCTTTAGCGAATTGGTTGTCGAGAAAAGAAGTATCTCCTAAGGATCCTACATGAAATTGGTCTTGAAAACTACTACTAGTACTTACATTTGAAGAGTATGATGGGTTTGCTAGTGTATATTTTTTATCATATTCACTAAATAAGGCTCTAAGTGTGCTTTCTACTCTAACTTTAATGTAATCTACGTCGGGAATGTAAAATTCCATTGGTTGATTATTTGCTAATGCTTGGATATAAAAAGGCATTTCCTTAAAGGTACCATAATAAATTTCTAACATGCGATTAACACCGATTAGTTTAATTGTAGGATCTAAAATTTCAGCAATTAAAAAAACATCGAGAATTTCTAGAAAATACTTAAGCCACTAAATGACCATTCCATATGCTATTTTACTTAAATCTTGGTTATGACTACATACATTTAAAGCAATAGCAATAAACACCGGATAAATATCTAGTTGCACTATCAAAAACTTTTAAAAGTTCAAATAATTTAGCACATTTTTGCTTATAAGAGGGCAATAAAAGCAAGTTAGCCTCGGGAGTGGCTCTAAAAAAATCACATAAATGATCAACATGATTCAATGCAAGCATGACATATGTTGAATTCCAACGTGTAGAAACATCTTTGACAAAATTCGTATATTTAATCTTTTTAGTACGACAATATCTTTGCCATTTTTTTTCAATTGACACTTTTCTATGCAACATATTAATGGCAGTCTAATGGGTTCCACACTTTCATTAATAAGAGCATAAGCATCTTGTACACAACGGTTTAAAATATGACAAATACATCGAGCATGAAAATACTTACCATTAAAAGAGGTGAGCATGCGGCAACTAACTCGGGAATGGAGGCGGTGTTAGCGGATGCATTATCAAATCCAACTGAAAATATCTTATTTAAAAATCTATAATCATTTAAAACGAAAATAATCAATTGAGCAATGTTAGTAGCATTATGTATTTTATTAAAATCACTAAATGCAATTAAATGTTTTTGAATGCACCAATTTTCATCAATCCAATGATAAGTAATACCCATATAAGAATTTTTTTGATAATAATCACTCCATATGTCGGAACATATAGAAATATTTTGGTTTAAATTTAATTAATATTTCATTAAATCACGTTTTTTTTGTTCGGCTTGTCGCCTTATACGCTTGCACATAGTCGTTTTACCAATATTTTTTGCGGCGGGGTTATAAGCATTTTGCATAACATGTTCAAAAGTCATTTTATCGGCAAACATAAAAGGCAAGTGCTCCATAGAAATAAAACGAGCCATTACTTCTTGAGCATTTAAATGATCATATTTCTATAAAACATTACCTTGTTCATTACCTTGTTGATTACCTTTGAAGGCTTGGTGATTTAGTTGAGTTTGAGTTGTAGGGATTCCCGCCTCGGGTTTATGCATATTGTTCATGTGCCTTTGGAGGGTTCCATAACCTCCTCCCGTCGTCCATTTGTAAACGGCATCACAATAGTTGCAATAGGCCATGAACTTCTCGGGAGTACCGGGAGCATCATTTGGATCCTTTCCTCTAGGAACTTTCTTAAAATGTTTAAGGAAAGTGTTAGAACTAAGTGCTTTAGTCTTATCCTTAGTACCTTTACCTCTGGGTGGGGGGGTGGGGGGGCTCCACATCATGTCTTGCTTGATCGGATTCCTCCTCCGCCTCTTGGCTATGCAAAGTACTTGCATACATTTCATCCTCCTCTTCTTGAATTTGTCGAGAATATTGTTCACCCATCATTTCTTCGGCCTCACGGCGTGACGACTTTCTATAACAAACTTTTCTCCTTGAGGATGAAGGAACATTTTGAGGAAAAGTGGGAATGCTATCAATACCTTCTTCAACGTCGACATTGATCGACTTGCCACGGTTACCACGAGAATGAGACATGAGAACAAATAAACAAGTAGAGAGGAGTATAGAACAATAATGCAAAGCAAGAGTGTGTGCAATGCTAGTGTAATTGAAATATATATAGTATAGTAGATAGTATATAGTATAGTAGATAATATATATATATATATAATATAGTAGATAGCATTTATATATATAGTAGATAGTATTTATATATATATAGAAGATAGTGTGTATATATATATATAGTAGATACTATTTGTATATATATACGTGTAGTATAGCATATAGTAATATAGTATAGTATTAGTAGATTGTATTTAGTATTTAGTATAACAGAATTATAGAGCAAGAACAATTTAAAGAATGGAGGAGAATTAGAATTAGAAGAGAAAAGAGTGTAGAATATTGTTAACACAATGGATAATTTTAAAGGTGGAAGAATGGGGGTATTTATAGATAAAATTGGGTGGGAGTGGAGAGAAATATGAATTTGAATTTGAAAAAAAAAAAAAAGGGCAAAACCGGCGGTTTGAGCGGAAAACCGCCGGTTTGGGCGGAAAACCGCCGGTTTGGGGGGAAAACCGCCGGTTTCGGTGGAAAACTGCCGGTTTCGGCTAGCCCTGCCGCGTAGCCATGTCCGCCTTGCAGCTTAGCCCTGCGCGCTGTAATATCCGCAATTTCGATTTTCCGGTAATTTTCTTTTTTTTGGCGGAAGTCCATATTAGCGACTCCCTTGTGACCGTTCCGTCATTCCGAGAATATTTAATTCTGCACTTTTGTTCATCCGAGTTCGTTTCGGTATCGTTTTGTTGAGTTCCGTGTTCTTAAGCGGCTTTTCCGCACTTGAGTTCGATTCTTGCGAATCTCGTCCGAAATTGTCGTTTCGAGTTTCTCGTAAGTTCATTTAATGTTATTATTCATGTTGCGAGCTTTGGCTTGGTGTTTCGATCGTGTATCGTGTATTTCGTCCGTTTTGGGCCATTTTCGTAATTTCCCAAAGTTTGGGTAATTACTTTCCGTTGTCGAATTTCGAGCCTTCGGGTGGTCGGAATCGTGTGTTCTCTTAGCGCTTGGATTCGTCTTTGCGAGTACTTCGTAACTGTATCTTCGATTCATATTCAGGTTCGGATTTCGGCATCGTCCGGACCGTCAGAGTGGCCACGGCCGAAACCACGTCGCCTGATTTAGGCCTTTGCTTTGGCCGAAATTCTGGCCGTAAGGTGCGATTCTGGCCGTAAGTGATCGCGAGCATGGCACAGCGAATGCGATTCTGGCCGTAAGGGCCGATAGTTCTGGCCGTCTGGTGCGAGCGACTTAGGGACGAATGCGATTCTGGCCGTAAGGACTGCCGAATGCGGCCGTAAGTCTTGAGTTCTGGCCGTAAGGCCACTGTCGATTCTGGCCGTAAGCGCTCGGCAAGCTTGTGCGGGTTTGGACGAATGCGATTACGGCCGTAAGGCCACCCGATTCTGGCCGTAACCTTGCCGGGCATATATAGGCCTGGCTCGGCCAGACTTCATTTTTCTCACTTTTTCCTCGTTTTTGTGCGGCTGCGGACGGGAGTGACCGGTAGGAGGTGTTCTTGGCCGATTCTACTCATTTCCAAAGCATTTTGGAAGATTCTTGTTGATTATATCATCAAATCCGTGTTCTTCGTCGAATCAAGGTATATTTCTTGATTTTCCTCCAAGTTAACTTTTTAGGGAATTTGTTCTTGATTTCGATTCTAGTCCGATTTTGATGAATCGGTTGATGCTAGTGAACATTATTAATCGTGTTCTATGGATTGTATATCCATATCTTCGATTCGTTCAACCCGATTGATGATTCTTAAGTTCTTGAGGAACTTTGAACATTTAGTGTTTGATTAAATGTCTCAAAGAGTTTCTTTCGGTCGTTGTGTGGATTTCGATTGATGTTGTTTTATTGAATGAATTGTATTTCATTCAA
Source organism: Orobanche coerulescens (assembly GCA_033398695.1). Lineage (NCBI taxonomy): Eukaryota > Viridiplantae > Streptophyta > Magnoliopsida > Lamiales > Orobanchaceae > Orobanche > Orobanche coerulescens. The sequence goes on along the minus strand of CM065809.1, from coordinate 145,406,131 downwards.
GGTTGTTCGAGCGCTTGTGTTTTTTTGGAGGACGCCGTTCGTTGTTTGTGGAAGGATTTCATCGCTTTCGGTTGAGGCAAGTTTTATACTTGTACTAGTCAATGAGATTAATGTTATCATATATGTGTATGAATGTGTTGTATCATTCCGAGACTTAGTCTCTTCATAAGTTCATTGATATTAGGGGATCGTTCGATACGATACTCTTCGGCAATTATGCCAAATGTTTATTATCATTAATTAATGGCCGGTAAGCCATTGAGATATTCGTTGTTAATGTTATTATCGATCACCGGTTCGCGGTATCGATGTATCGTTTGTTGTTGTTAATATTGATGTCGATCTAAGACGTTGTTGTAATCATTGTTATTAATGTTGGCGTCCTGTCATTCATGTTGTATTGGCCGATTGAAGGCATTGTCGTATTCGTTCTAATCTTCGTCATCGGTAGCCGATTAAAGGTGTCGAGGCATTCATTATATCATTGTTATCGATTGGCCGTTCTAAGGCAATCGAGGAGTTCAATCATTCATTGTATAATTGTTATAGATTGGCCGTTCTAAGGCAATCGAGGAGTTCAATCATTCATTGTATCATTGTTATCGATTGGCCATTCTAAGGCAATCGAGGAGTTCAATCATTCATTGTCTCATTGTCATCGATTAGCCGTTCTAAGGCAATCGAGGTTCTCAATCATTCATTGTATCATCGTCATCGATTAGCCGTTCTAAGGCAATCGAGGTGCTCAATCATTCATTGTATCATTGTCATCGATTAGCCGTTCTAAGGCAATCGAGGTGCTCAATCATTCATTATATCATTGTCATCGATTAGCCATTCTAAGGCAATCGAGGTGCTCAATCATTCATGGTACCATTGTCATCGATTAGCCGTTCTAAGGCAATCGAGATGCTCAATCATTCGTTGTATCATTGTTATCGATTGGCCGTTTTAAGGCAATCGAGGTATTGAATCATCCGCTGCATCATTGTTATCGGTTGGCCATTCTAAGGCAATCGAGGTATTGAATTGGGGCTGTCGAGGATAGTTCCCATCCGTTGTGTCATTGTTATCGATTGACCATTCTAAGGTAATCGAGGTATTGAATTGGGACCGCCGAGGACGGTACCCATCCGTGAGTCGTTGTTGTCGTGTTGTCCGACTCAAGGCAGCACACTATCATTCTCGTGAATTCGGTAATCTTGGGATCGTTGCCGTTTATGATTAATTATGTTTTGGAGGCTAGTCTCGGCTAGTGCTCATTATGGGGTAAGTTTGGTGGGGCCTGAACCTTCGTGGTTGTTTCCACCAACACCTACAACTCAGTAGGTCAACGGCCATTGGATGGTTCCATTATGGGTAAGCTTGGGGCTTGAACCTTCGCGGTTGGTTTCCCAACACCTACAACTCAGTAGGTCACGGTCATGTTTATGATCTCATTATGGGTAAGTCTGGGGCTTGAACCTTCGCGGTTGGTTTCCCAGCACCTGCAATTCAGCAGGTCACGGTCACTGGGTGATCTCATTATGGGTAAGTTTGGGGCTTGAACCTTCGCGGTTGGTTTCCCAACACTTACAATTCAGTAGGTCACGGCCATTGGATGGTCTAATTGTGATACGGCTTCGTGCCGTGGCTTCGGCCCTAATTGTGATACGGCTTCATGCCGTGGCTTCGACCCTAATTGTGATACGGCTTCGTGCCTTGGCTTCGGCCCTAATCGATAACAGCTTCGGGCTGTTTTGACTTCATGTGATTGTGATATTTGACAGCTTCGGATGAGTGGATTTCAGGCCTTTGTGATTGTCTTGGTAATTTCATTGGAGCCTTCGGGCATTGTGATTTATAATTAATTCAGTTCTGGTTTGGTTCATGTCGTGTAATTCATTGTGGTACTCTATAATTATGATTCGCCGTTGGGCATTTACGTTCTAACCTATCGGACAAGTATTAATAGTATGCCGTGGACATAGTATTTCACGAATGCTCGGTTCTTACCTTGGTTTGTGAGCATCTCGTATTATTATTATCATTGTACCGTTTCATTCTGCCTTTGGATGCATATTATGTTATACATGTATTTGATGTTCATTATTTGGATGGTGACCACAGTGGCGGAACATGTTTTCATGTTTTAGGTGCTTGCGAGGAGAGAGTTGAGACATAGGGGCATGATGATGGCGACGAGGCATTCGAGCGATACTAGTCCGAGTTGTTCATGTTGGTCAGTCAGTTGGAGTGTTCTCCAGTTTGTCAGTCATTGTCTATGCATTACCCGAGCAGATGCTCGTGGATGTTGTTGTATTTTATTTTTGGCCATGTAAGCCCATCGTTGTCATTGAAATTCCTTATCGGAATATTGTATCGGATATCATGGTAGGGTCTATGATTTTCCCTTGTTGTTTAATTTAATTTATTTTAGTCATGTTTCGCCTGGTGGATCTCCGGGTGTGGGCTCCACGACAATGTAATAACCCAATGGGATTTGGGGGTGTTACAGAAGATGGTATCAGAGATTTTGCGTTGTGAGATATCCTGATATGTGAGTTATGTGGCTCTACCGATGCGGTAGTAGTGGGACTGTCAGGTTATGACAATCTGGACAGTCAGGTTTTGTGAGTCGTGAAATTTGTACGACTGCACGAGTCATTCATTCATCGAGTCGTCGTCAGTGACGACTAGTATCGTGAGACCTCGAAGCTTCGTATGACCTGTGTAAGGACTCTGTTGCTACCCAAAATATTATCGGGAGATAGATATTGCTGGAATGGATGGATAGCAAACAAACGCGAGAACACTTCCATGGGAAAAGTAAATAACACAAGAATTGCCGGGGTTGTTAGTCCTGGGCTTGAATGCTCTCGCGAGATATTATTAATACAAATATTCGGGGATACAAGTATTAATGTAAGAATACAATTACAATGAGTGTAAAGATTCTTGTTATCTTAGCTAGCGAGCGTGTAGATTGCCGGAAGAACCAGATATGATGCTCTGTGAGTTCTTGTAACAACGTTGATGAGCTGTGACGACGGTGAGAGATCGACAATCTCTCACGGCGTGTATTCGCTGTATACTTAAGCTCCTGGACTGGTATGTCTCTTAGAATCTGAACTGTGGAGACTTCTTGCCTCTGCCGACCGTCTTCTGGTTGAGAGGTGCTGAGAGAGAAATCCTAAGATCGATTCTAGGGAGGAAGCTGGGAGCTTGGAAGTATGTATGATTGCATGTAATTTCTCTAAACTTAATGGAGAATGCGTGGACTGAATGCGGAACTTTTGAACCTTTTTCCAGTAGATGGAGGTTCTCTATTTATAGGACTTGGATCTGCTGAGCGATCGCCTTTGCTGTATTATAATAAGCGGGCGATCGTCTTTTAGCACATGAGCTTGTCTCTTTAAAGCCTGCAGGAGTTGCTGGCAGTCAACCGTGCGGTCCAATGAGAAGTCTGTACGCGTCTGAGTCGCTATCCTGGGCGGTCCCACCTTGTGCCTTTCGGCGGGCTTGTCGGTAGGTAAAGCCGCCCTTGTCAGAGACAGCTGTTGGTGGTCAATGATCCATGAATTGCGGATCTTGTCTCGGATTTGCACATGAGTGCTATTTTGAGATTCAATCTTCGTAGACTTTGATGGACGATCGTCTCTGTTCGGGGCATAGGACGGTCGTCCTTAGCCGGGCACTAGAGTCGATCGCTAGGCGCCAAAGGGCGATCGCATTGGGAGTCGATCGCTAGGTACCTGAAGGTGGTCTGGTATCTTCGCTTAGGCGAGTTCGCCATAGCTTGAATGGTTGCAGACTCGGTCGCTCGGCCTTGTAGTCGATCGCCTGTCGAGGTGAATAAATCTCGATACAACAATTGCCCCCCAGCTCGCTCCTATGTTGGAAACGTGGGGTGAGGTGGTTCTGCTGGCGATCGCTGAACTTCGACGAGCGACTCTGCTTTTCACTGAACTGGCAATCGTCTTTGAGCTGATTGATTCTGAATTTGGACGACCTGGCGGGTCGCTGAAAAGAGCGGGAAGTGGCAGCAGGTGTGGAAAGGTCTCTGGGACACGTGTTGGATTCTTGTTGGGGTAGACCGACGGTCATTTATGACTCCTCGTCTGACGCGTCCTTGAAAAGACGCGTACGCGGGTTTCAAGGGGGTCAATAAATGCGACGGTTGCGCTCCGACCCCTGAGATTCTCCTTAATTGCACAAGAGCCCCTGCCACCTCCTATAAAAAGGCGTAGTGTTGTAGTGTTCATTCTTACGCGTACTTACTGGAGAAAGAAGGATTTTGCTTGAAGATTTTCTGGAGACTTTGCTGCCGATCGTCGATCGATTCAATCTTGGGTAAGACGAACACCACTTTTCTCCTCTTTTCTTCAAAAATGACTGGAACATTTTCTTCACATGGAGTGGGCACTTCTTCCGCCGCTGGGACTTCTGGTGTTCGGGGAGGATCCTCCGGTGAGTTCCATCTGGAGACGGCCGCTGAGGCTATTCGGGCCGGAATTGACCCTGCGGAGGTCGAGGCACTGTTCAACGAGGCCGATGTGGCTAGGGAGACGGCTGTTGAACACAGACGCTTGCAGACGGAGAGAGATCTGGCGGTGAGGGCCTATTGGGAGCGGCATAGTGCCTTTGGCCAGGCTTATGTGGCATTTGCTGAAATAATGGAGAGGTTGGCCGGTCCGTCTCCAAGATTTGATTTCCGAGAGTATTCGATCGCTCACCCTTATCAACCTCCCAAGCGATCGCTATTTCGGGCTGCTCAACGATCTCTATGGTCTCTTGGCCAAATCAAGAGTTCGGCGACCAGGAAGGATCTGGCCGTCTGGAGGACTAGGTTTCATATCCCTTCAGACGTGGATCTCTTTGTGCCGGCCGAGAATGAGAGAGCCGACCAGCCTCCGGAGGGGATGGTCGCTGTGAACGAAGCGATCATGGAGGCAGGGTTGCGATTTCCTTTGTCGTTCTCCGTCTCCCATCTGTTGGCTGCTTGGAACGTGGCGCCACTCCAGCTGACGCCAAATGCTTGGCTTCAGATAATTTGCACTCTCACCTTGTTCGGCGGTCACCGACTGTACCGCCTCCTTTCTCCGTCGGAGATAAACCACCTGTTCAAGCTGACGGTTCAGAAAGGGTCGGTCGGAGGCTACCATATACAAGGTCGATCCGGTCAGGTGATCCTTGGAGTCCCGAACAAGGCACGTGGCGATCTGGCGAAGTGGTTCTGGGTCGCCGGTGCCTGGAAAGCCTCAGCGAGCGACAACCCCACTGGCGAGATGGGGATCCCCACTAGCTTTCGGGAGAGGAATCCCGGTAAGGGTTCGGACTCTCCCTTTGTTCGGATATGTTCTGAACTGATCTAATTTGGTCTTGTTTTTGCAGGTTTCCATATTCCAGCGATCGAGGAGTTGCCTTTTGATTTCCTGGTCGTCTGGGAGCAGATACGGAGTTTGTCAGACGACGACTTGAACGCTAGTCGGATCAACAAGGAGAGTCGTTGGTTGTCCGCTTGCCTATTCCGTTTTTCGAGACATCTCTCGGTCTCAGGTATGAATCTCTATGATCTCCATTTACTGGGCGATCGTCCTGTTGGAGGAATATGACTAATTGTGGCTCGATTGTTCTTGTTGCAGAGGTTCGCTTTCCTCGTTTCTTGGAGCCCCCACCGGAGATAGCTATGTCGAACCCTGGAGTTCTGGGTCGTCTCCGCCAGACGAAGGCATCTCGGGTTCCTCTTGTGGCGTTACCTATCATCCCGGAGGTGGAGCCTCGCGTGGAGCCGATCGTGGCTGAGGAGGAAGTTCGTGAGGAGGGGCTTCAGATGAATCGAAAACGGCAGAGGTCGGGAGAAACTCCAGTTTCTGCCCCTGCCAGCGAGGTGCCGATCTCCGTGCCTCCGATCACCGTTGTTCCTCCGGAGATTGAGCCTACTCCCTCCGCGGCTTTCTTACGGGAGATGGCGATCGCCGAAGCTGAGACCCCTCGTGGGAAACCATACTTTGGTCGCGATCCCGAGAGAGCCGAGAGGTAAACTTTGCTTGCTGAGTTGAATTATGTCATTTGTGTGGGAGATGTGCTAATTTTGCTGTTTTGATGCACGATACGTAGCACTGATCCGTCTTGTCCGCCGATGGTGCGGGATTTCCTGGCGAGCCGATCTCCTCGCCAATCCTGTGATATCCCGCTGTACGTCAACCGGTCCGTTTCCGCTTTGCCGAAGGCTTGGATGACCGATATGGATGGGATCGCTCGTCAGCGATCTGGGAGCATAATGCAAGCTGCTTTCGCCCTTTCTCTTCAGGCGGCAACATTGGCTGCCCAGGCTGTGCAAGAGTATGAGGGGAGTCCTTCCACTACTCGCCTGCATGCGGATCTCGAGGCGGCTCGAAAAGAGAACGCCGAGTTCGCCGACAAGATTGTGGCAATGGAGAAGGATTCCCTGGCCACAGCTAATCGGGCGAGCCAAGAATTTGAGCTGGCGAGAAAGGATGCTGAGCTATCCCGGGTGACGGTCGATCGCTTTCGGGACCGGATGACAAATGCCGTCCGGGCGCAGAAGGCCGCTGAGACGGAGGCCGATCGTCTTAAGGTGACGATCGCTCGGCTGACTAGCGAGCTGGCAGAGTCGAGGGAAAAGACGGTTGCAAAGAAGGCCGAGCTCCACGGTGCGCAGCAGGCGATGGCGGAGCTGAAAGGGGAGGTAGAGGCGACCAAGGCTGATCCCTTTCAAAACTTGGGGTTTGTCAGCGAGTTTGCCTATTATATGGCGTTCGCCGACTCGATCCGAGCTGCTAAGAAGGGAGGGTTGGAGGTCGGCCCTCTGGCTGAGAACTTCAAGGCGTACGCGTTGGATCATCCTCTCCATTCTGCTTTTTCCTTGCCGATCTTGGATCTCGCGGATATCAGCGTGGACTTGAGCTGGTATCCGACTCCGGCCAACCTTGTTCATCCCGACGCTCCGGAGGGTGGGGAGGTCGTTCCGGAGGCTGAAGGCGAAGGCCAGGCAGGGGCCTGAGGCACTTCGTTTTTAATGTTTTAGCTTATTGCCTTGTAATCCGTAGCTTTCTTTTTGTAGCATTTAGGCCTTCGGGCGACCATGTATTCTGATCCTTCAAGTAATGAAATGAACGTTTGATTCTCTGATTTTTCACTTGAATGATTGCTATTTTTGAGTCTTTTGCTTGACTTTGTACAAATGTGTGAGGAGAGATCGTTGCAAGTGTAGGTCTACGTGAATTGATACACTCATATAGATAACTTTTACAATAAATTCGATCGCTGCACGAACATCTGAATAATTGCCGATCTCCGTATGTGACTGGATAGGGACGATCGCCGTATAGGTAGTCCGCACTCTTCCCCCTTGTTTTTGTTCACTTAGTGGAAGTAAGGGGATGGAATAATTCGTTGAGTGAGCGATCTTCAACTTTGTCGAATCCTCGAGGAAGGTCGTCCATTTCGGTCCTGAGGAGCCGTGCACGATCGCGGAGTTCGATGGACCGATCTCCACGACCACATCTTGTGCACGAGCGACATTGTATGTCTCGTGACTCATTTTATTGTGAGGGTCCTCTGTTAGGCTGCGCCTCGCCTCGTATTTAAACGAAGGGCGTGCGGTCTTGGTCTAGAGGAGTCCTTGCGCGGGGCGTCGTCGGATTAATCAACTCCACTTCCGCGGCTTGTTAGCTCTGTTTCCACCTCGGCCCGCCATGAAGATGGCGACCCTCGACGGTGTATGTTGAGACGGGGGTAGTGACGCGTCGCATTGTATGGGTTCACCACGTTAAATGATGAACCTTTGAGGGCAGGCGATCGTGTTCACTGATTAGTTTTGGAGGGACCTCAGACTACGCCGGCCTCGTATTTAAACGAAGGGCGGGCGATCGTGGCCCAAAGGAACCTTGCATGGCCTAAGCAGTCGGTTCCATCGACCACCAGGACCATGGCTACACTCTTCCACCTCGGATCGTCATGTTAAATGCCGACCGTCGACGGTGTACGTTGTGCGGGGGAGGCGATCTCGTGCCTTAGTCCACCATGTTAGATGATGAACTGTAGATGGTGAGCGAGTCCTCCAGTTTTTCAATGAGGAGGGAAATCGGGGAGTGACTTCCGAGGTTCCCTTCTTTTGATTGAAGCATGTAGAGACGGTCGTCGAGGTTGATCGAGGGATCGGCTCGTATGAGCTTCCCAGCCTGTTCGCGTTTGACTCGGGCGATCGTGTCTAGAGATTGGAGGGGCTCCGCTTAAGCCAATAGGTTGTCCAACTTGCCTTCCTCGAACAATTTCCAGAGTTGTTTGAGGAGGTCGCGACATTGGTTGGTGCTGCGGCCGGGACTCTTATGGTAGGCACAATATTGATTGTGGTCCAGGTGACCGTGGTCCCTTATCGCCTTAGGCTTGTTTAGCGGTTCGTGCCCCTTGATGGCATAGAAAATGTGGGCCGGAGTCCTGTGGAGCGTGTGGAGGAGATGGGCTTCCATATCCTCGAAGGCCTTGTGGTTGCCGGATGACTTGGCGACCGTCTTCTTGGCTTTGGCGACCGCCATTTTCCGTACAGGAGAAAGCGTTTCCTCGCCTAGGCAGAGGGTGAGTAGTCTTTGCCTGGATAGAAAGTCGGCAGCCTTAGCGTGGAAGATCGCGTAGGTTGGGGGGATATCCTTGGTGAGGTGTCTAAACATGGGTGAATGACCGTAGAATCCCCCCAGGACCGAATAGAGAGCGAGCTCGTCACTGACGGGTTCGCCGGTGAGGATGATTCCTTCTACTCGGTCGATGTAATCTGCGTCGGTTTCGTCTTCCCCCTGCCTGATTTTCATCACGCGGTGGGGGCCTTCTGGTCTGGCGACCTTGGTGGCGAAGTATGATGTGAAGTCATTCGCCAATTTCTCAAAGGAGATTATCGATCGTGGTGGTAGTGAGACGTACCACCTATGGTCCAGCTAGCCCAATGTTAATGGGAAGATTCGGCACTTGGTTGCATCTGTTGCCCCACACCCGGTCATGTAAATTCGGAATTTACTTAGATGGGTTTCGGGGTCCGATCTTCCCTCATATAGAGGTGTTTTGGGAGGAGCGATCCTTGGTTGCACGGGGGCGAGCTCGAAGTGGACCGCGAGTGGCTCGGTCGGCCCGATGATCTTTCTGCTGGTGCTTGACCCAGTGTCCAAGAGTGCTTTCATCTCATCGAGCTGGCGTTGCATAGCGGCTATCGCCGTGGTTTGGCTGCTCGCGGCTCGGCGCTTGGATCGGGAGCCGAGGCGATCAAGTAATGATCCTCTGGCGATCGGAGCGGGAGTCACACGGTTGATCTGCGTTCGGCTGCGAGTTGGGTAGGCCGAACTCCTGGTGACGGACTCGGATTTCGTCGTTTCGTGGTTGGGACCAGAATGCCCCAGTCGCCATGACGGGTCGCGTCCCAGACGACTGAATACGGATCCGTCCGGTCGTGCGAGAGCCTTTTCTCGCGAATCGGGGCTTTCTGACGATCGCTCTCCCAATAGCCCGTTGAATTTCCGTTTTCCCATGCGGCGGATGGTCGAGGGAGTTATTGCGGGTGACGCGCATGCTCTCCGTCACTCCTCTAGGATGGTCATAGCCTCCTCGATCTGTTCCTCGGTTTGGAACTGGTCGAGTGAGAGGTTGGGACCATCCTTCAGGTGCGGGATCGAGAGTCTCGCGTTGCCGCGGCTTCCCCCGGTCGTCGGCTGGGGTTCGGATTGAGCCGGGATATGGTGTCCGGCGGTTCATAGAGTGGCTCTCTTTGATGTACCGGCGGATGTCATGATTCTAAAGGCTTTCTTTGAAGCGCAGTGAGTGTCACTTCAAGTATATGCCCCGAGAATAGTGAGTGTTCTTCGGGACGGTAGGAATGAAAAATGAAGGTATAGATGCCCTACTTCTAGCGCCAATTGTTGCTACCCAAAATATTATCCGGAGATAGATATTGTTGGAATGGATGGATAGCAAACAAACGCGAGAACACTTCCGTGGGAAAAGTAAATAACACAAGAATTGCTGGGGTTGTTAGTCCCGGGCTTGAATGCTCTCGCGAGATATTATTAATACAAATATTCGGGGATACAAGTATTAATGTAAGAATACAATTACAATGAGTGTAAAGATTCTTGTTATCTTAGCTAGCAAGCGTGTAGATTGCCGGAAGAACAAGATATGATGCTCTGTGAGTTCTTGTAACAACGTTGATGAGCTGTGACGGCAGTGAGAGATCAACAGTCTCTCACGGCGTGTATTCGCTGTATACTTAAGCTCCTGGACTGGTATGTCTCTTAGAATCTGCACTGTGGAGACTTCTTGCCTCTGCCGACCGTCTTCTGGTTGAGAGGTGCTGAGAGAGAAATCTTAAGATCGATTCTGGGGAGGAAGCTGGGAGCTTGGAAGTATGTATGATTGCATGTAATTTCTCTGAACTTAATGGAGAATGCGTGGACTGAATGCGGAACTTCTGAACCTTTTTCCAGTAGATGGAGGTTCTCTATTTATAGGACTTGGATCTGCTGAGCGATCGCCTTTGTTATATTATAATAAGCGGGCGATCGTCTTTTAGCACATGGGCTTGTCTCTTTAAAGCCTGCAGGAGTTGCTGGCAGTCAACCGTGCGGTCCAATGAGAAGTCTGTACGTGTCTGAGTCGCTATCCTGGGCGGTCCCACCTTGTGCCTTTCGGCGGGCTTGTCGGTAGGTAAAGCCGCCCTTGTCAGAGACAGCTGTTGGTGGTCAATGATCCATGAATTGTGGGATCTTGTCTCGGATTTGCACATGGGTGCTATTTTGAGATTCAGTCTTCGTAGACTTTGATGGACGATCGTCTCTGTTCGGGGCGTATGACGGTCGTCCTTAGCCGGGCACTAGAGTCGATCGCTAGGCGCCAAAGGGCGATCGCATTGGGAGTCGATCGCTAGGTACCTGAAGGTGGTCTGGTATCTTCGCTTAGGCGAGTTCGCCATAGCTTGATTGGTTGCGGACTCGGTCGCTCGGCCTTGTAGTCGATCGCCTGTCGAGGTGAATAAATCTCGATACAACAGACTCGATTCTCTTTATGTTCATACATTCATCATGTCATTAATTATTCATGCTTTGTTGAAACCTATATGTGATATTATTGTTACGATTGATTCATGACAAATTGTATTGGAGCACGTTTGACCATGCAAGCGATAAGGATCAACTCATTCATCAGTTAATAATCCTTAATCATCATTTTGATCTTGTCGATCATGTTAATTCATTCATCACTCAGTCAATCTCATCGTTCAGTTAATTCATTCATCACTCAGTTAATCTCATCGTTCAGTTAATTCATTCATCACTCGGTCAATCTCATCGTTCAGTTAATTCATTCATCACTCGGTTAATCTCATCGTTCAGTTAATTCATTCACCACTCGGTTAATCTCATCGTTCAGTTAATTCATTCATCACTTAGTTAATCTCATTGTTCAGTTAATTCATTCATCACTTAGTCAATCTCATTGTTCAGTTAATTCATTCATCACTCAGTCAATCTCATTGTTCAGTTAACTCATTCATCACTTAGTCAATCTCATCGCTCAGTTAATTCATTCATCACTCAGTCAATCTCATTGTTCAGTTAATTCATTTATCACTCAGTCAATCTCATCGCTTAGTTAATTCATTCATCACTCAGTCAATCTCATTGTTCAGTTAATTCATTCATCACTCAGTTAATCTCATCGCTGAGTTAATTCATTCATCACTCAGTCAATCTCATTGTCCAGTTAATTCATTAATCATACAGTCCATCTCACGGTTCAGTTGTTGATCTTGTGGATCGAATTTTCGACCTTGTTAACCTGTTCAAGATAATCATTTCAGGAATTTCATCAGATAATCATGTCACCTCACTTGATCTTTCATGCGATCTTATCATATTCCGGCGTCATGTCGACGATCATTTACCGCATTATTAATGCATCCATTATGTTAGAGCATGTATGCTCATTATCATCATTCCGTAATGTAATCATAATGCGATCTTCATACGGGATCTATAATTATCATGTGACTTTCCTGCCTCGGTATGGAAAGAGCTGTCAGAGGGACATCGTACTCCGACGTCCAAGAGATCGTTTTGTAGTCGTCTTCGTGCTGGGAGAGCATCTTCATCTCAGACGACGAGTTCGACTATTGTTTGCTTTAACTGTGATACAATAGGACATTCATCGCCGGTTTTGAGCAAGTTAATTCTTACTCGGTAATAGGATAATTATTCATTTCATTTGTCGTTCATTCATTCACATAAGTCATTCATCATATATCAATCACGTTGAGACTTATAATTATCAAACTAATCATTCACTTCACGGGGAACAATGGTTCCAATCATTTCATTTGAGCTATCACTCATTACGTTATCATTTTACCCCGGTGAGTCATTCTTGATCCTTGTGGATTTCGACTCATTATCATTCATTGTGATCATTCTTGTTCATGTGTATCTTGTTGATTTTTCCTGGCGGGATATTGCTTCTCCCTACTTGTTTTAAGTTTCGGGACGAAACTTCTTTTAAGGGGGGTAGTATGTAATATCCGCAATTTCGATTTTCCGGTAATTTTCTTTTTTTTGGCGGAAGTCCATATTAGTGACTCCGTTGTGACCGTTCCGTCATTCCGAGAATATTTAATTCTTCACTTTTTGTCATCCGAGTTCGTTTCGGTATCGTTTTGTTGAGTTCCGTGTTCTTAAGCCGCTTTTCTGCACTTGAGTTCGATTCTTGCGAATCTCGTCCGCAACTATCGTTTTGAGTTTCTCGTAAGTTCATTTAATGTTATTATTCATGTTGATAGCTTTGGTTTGGTGTTTCGATCGTGTATCGTGTATTTCGGACGTTTTGGGCCATTCCGTAATTTCCCAAAGTTTGGGGTAATTACTTTCCGTTGTCGAATTCCGAGCCTTTGGGTGGTCGAAATTGTGTGTTCTCTTAGCGATTGGATTCGTCTTTGCGAGTACTTCATAACCGTATCTTCGATTCATATTCAGGTTCGGGTTTTGGCGTCGTCCGGGCCGTCGGAGTGGCCACGGCCGAGCCACGGCCGCACAGTTTGGAACTGGCCTGGCCTAGTCGAGTTACGGACATAAGGTGCCGGTTACGGCCGTAAGTGATCGGCAGGCATGGCCTGACGAATGCCGGTTACGGCCGTAAGGACCGAGAGTTACGGCCGTACGGGTGCCAGGCAGCTTCCGGATGAATGCCGGTTACGGCCGTAAGTGCCGAGTTACGGCCGTAAGCGCTCGGCAAGCGGTGGGCGGGTTTGGACGAATGTCGGTTACGGCCGTAAGGCCCTGCCGGTTACGGCCGTAACCCTGTCGGCCATATATAGGCCTCGCTCGGCCAGACTTCATTTTTCTCACTTTTTCCTCGTTTTTGTGTGGCTGCGGACGGGAGTGACCGGTAGGAGGTGTTCTTGGCCGATTCTACTCATTTTCAAAGCATTTTGGAAGATTATTGTTGATTATATCATCATCAAATCCGTGTTCTTCGTCGAATCAGGGTATATTTCTTGAATTTCCTCCAAGTTGACTTTTTGGGGAATTTGTTCCTGATTTCGATTCTAGTCCGATTTTGATGAATCGGTTGATGCTAGTGAACATTATTAATCGTGTTCTATGGATTGTATATCCATATCTTCGATTCGTTCAACCCGATTGATGATTCTTAAGTTCTTGAGGAACTTTGAACATTTAGTGTTCGATTAAATGTCTCAGAGAGTTTCTTTCGGTCGTTGTGTGGATTTCGATTGATATTGTGTTATTGAATGAATTGTATTTCATTCAAGGTTGTTCGAGCGCTTTTGTTTATCGGAGGACGCCGTTCGTTGTTCGTGGAAGGATTTCATCGCCTTCGGTTGAGGCAAGTTTTATACTTGTACTAGTCAATGAGATTAATATTATCATATATGTGTATGAATGTGTTGTATCATTCCGAGACTTAGTCTCTTCATAATTTCATTGATATTAGGGGATCATTAGATACGATACTCTTCGGCAATTATGCCAAATGTTTATTATCATTCATTAATGGCCGGTAAGGCATTGAGATATTTGTTGTTAATGTTATTATCGATCACCAGTTCGCGGTATCGATGTATCGATTGTTGTTATTAATATTGATGTCGATCTAAGACGTTGTTGTAATCATTGTTATTAATGTTGGCGTCCTGTCATTCATGTTGTATTGGTCGATTGAAGGCATTTTCGTATTCGTTCTAATCTTCATCATCGGTAGCCGATTAAAGGTGCCGAGGCATTCATTGTATCATTGTTATCGATTGGCCGTTCTAAGGCAATCGAGGAATTTAATCATTCATTGTATCATTGTTATCGATTGGCCATTCTAAGGCAATCGAGGAGTTCAATCATTCATTGTATCATTGTTATCGATTGGCTATTCTAAGGCAATCGAGGAGTTCAATCATTCATTGTCTCATTGTCATCGATTAGCCATTCTAAGGCAATCGAGGTGCTCAATCATTTATTGTATCATCGTCATCAATTAGCCGTTCTAAGGCAATCGAGGTGCTCAATCATTTATTGTATCATCGTCATCAATTAGCCGTTCTAAGGCAATCGAGGTTCTAAATCATTCATTGTATCATTGTCATCGATTAGCCGTTCTAAGGCAATCTATGTGCTCAATCATTCATTGTATCATTGTCATCGATTAGCCGTTCTAAGGCAATGGAGGTGCTCAATCATTCATTGTACCATAGTCATCGATTATCCGTTCTAAGGCAATCGTGGTGCTCAATCATTCGTTGTATCATTGTTATCGATTGGCTGTTTTAAGGCAATCGAGGTATTGAATCATCTGCTGCATCATTGTTATCGGTTGGCCATTCTAAGTCAATCGAGGTAATGAATTGGGGCTGTCGAGGATAGTTCTCATCCGTTATGTCATTGTTATCGATTGACCATTCTAAGGTAATCGAGGTATTGAATTGGGACCGCCGAGGACGGTACCCATCCGTGAGTCGTTGTTGTCGTGTTGGCCGACTCAAGGCAGCACACTATCATTCTCGTGAATTCGGTAATCTTGGTATTGTTGCCGTTTATGATTAATTATGTTTTGGAGGCTAGTCTCGACTAGTGCTCATTATGGGGTAAGTTTGGTGGGGCCTGAACCTTCGCGGTTGTTTACCCCAACACCTACAACTCAGTAGGTCAACGGCCATTGGATGGTTTCATTATGGGTAAGCTTGGGACTTGAACCTTCGCGGTTGGTTTCCCAACACCTACAACTCAGTAGGTCACGGTCATATTTATGACCTCATTATGGGTAAGTTTTGGGGCTTGAACCTTCGCGGTTGGTTTCCCAGCACCTGCAATTCAGCAGGTCACGGTCACTGGGTGATCTCATTATGGGTAAGTTTGGGGCTTGAACCTTCGCGGTTGGTTTCCCAACACCTACAATTCAGTAGGTCACGGCCATTGGATGGTCTAATTGTGATACGGCTTCGTGACGTGGCTTCAACCCTAATTGTGATAGGGCTTCGTGCCGTGGCTTCGGCCCTAATTGTGATACAGATTCGTGCCGTGGCTTCGGCCCTAATCGATAACAGCTTCGGGCTGTTTTGGCTTCATGTGATTGTGATATTTGACAGCTTCGGATGAGTGGCTTTCAGGCCTTTGTGATTGTCTTGGTAATTTCATTGGAGCCTTCGGGCATTGTGATTCATAATTAATTCAGTTTTGGTTTGGTTCATGTCGTGTAATTCATTGTGGTACTCTATAATTATGATTCGTCGTTGGGCATTTACGTTCTAACCTATCGAACAGGTATTAATAGTATGCCGTGGACATAGTTCACGAATGCTTGGTTCTTACCTTGGTTTGTGAGCATCTCGTATTATTATTATCAATGTACCGTTTCATTCTGCCTTTGGATGCATATCATGTTATACATGTATTTGATGTTCATTATCTGGATGACTGACCTCGTGGGGGCGGAACATGTTTTCATGTTTTAGGTGCTTGCGAGGAGAGAGTTGAGACACAGGGGCATGATGATGGCGACAAGGCATTCGAGCGATACTAGTCTGAGTTGTTCATGTTGGTCAGTCAGTTGGAGTGTTCTCCAGTTTGTCAGTTATTGTCACTATGTATTACCCGAGCAGTTGCTCGTGGATGTTGTTGTATTTTATTTTTGACCATGTAGGCCGATCGTTTTCATTGAAATTCCTTATCGGAATATTGTGTCGGATATCATGGTAGGGTCTATGATTTTCCCTTGTTGTTTAATTTAATTTATTTTAGTCATGTTTCCGCTGGTGGATCTCCGGGTGTGGGGTCCACGGCATTGTAATAACCCAATGTGATTTGGGGGTGTTACACGCGCCTCCAGGCTGCCTGCAACATCGTCTCCTGTGCCGGAACCGGCGGTTCAGCCCGCCGGTTCATGGGCCCAGAAATTGAGGCCCGTAACCGGACCGTACGTCGTACCGGTTCCGGTTCCGGAACCGGCCCGTGGTCAACGGTTCCGACCCGGGCCGTTGACCCGATCCGAAACCGCCGGTTCCGGTTAGAATGTGGCAACACTAAATTCAGTTGAAATTATTTCCATAAATCCTCCCATCATATCTAATTTATGGTTATAGGCAACCTCACATTTTTCGATATTATATACTTGCTCTATTTTTGTTTACTTGCAAAAGCAAAAAAAAGTCACATCTGCATATATAAATTTGATCATTAATATCTTTATATATATATATATAGTGTAATTTTATTTTCAGAACCCTGTTAAGTGCGAGAACTGCGAGAACCACCTTTTGTACTCCTAATAATACATAATGTATATCATGTCAATGCATACAACCCCTACTGATAATAACCCCTACTATATAGTAGGGTTATATATATAGTAAGGGTTATGATCAGTAAGAGCTATTATAGTAGGGGTTATCATCAGTAGGGGTTATCTCCCGTAATAAAAATTATATTTCACTATAATACCATTTTGAATTAATAATATTTTTTAATATTTAAAAAAATCTCATTGTTTTAGAGGAGTTCTCGCAGTTCTCGCACTTAAGAGAGTTCTGAAAATAAAGTTCCCATATATATATATATATATATATATATATATAGAGAGAGAGAGAGAGAGAGAGAGAGAGAGATAAAAGTTATAAAAAATATATACATTGAGACAAATTAAACAACTTACATGTCAAGATTTGTTTTTGTCGTCGTCATCATCATTATCTGCACTTTAATTCCAATTATATTGAAATCAGTGACATGAAAACTATAGTATTAGATAATAGTTAAAATTAGTAAATATTATAAAATCATGCAAAATATAAAGTAGCAAAGTTTTACGTTATATGTCCTTCCTGTTGCAACCTTTACACGAAGAAGAAATAAGTTGAAATGCCAATAATCGCCATCATCATAACATGAGATGACTATGAGTTAGGATAATTGTTATCGTCATATCCAATTACAGGGTTTGTATTATAAAACCAACATGTACATCGTGGAATATGACGACAACCTTTATTTCTATCAGTTTAATAAAAAATCGTTAGGAGGGTCTAAACGGTAGAGGTACCACCTAACATTTAATCGGATAGTCAAGGATTAATCTGAACGATTAATCGAAGCATAACATCAAATGTATTTTATATTATTTTAACACTTTAGTATATATTTTGGGAATTGATATTCTATCCGTCAGTGGTGTGTCGTTCCTAATACTGATTAGATTAGGTTACATATGTATAGGGGTGTACAAATCGGGTTTATATTCAAACCGGTTCGGGTTTTAAAACCGAACCGATTTTTGGTCGTATTCTGGGAACCGTTTTTTTGATCAAACCGGTTCGGGTCGGGTTGGGTTGGGGACTGTAAAAACTCGACCCTATACTAACCGGTTTGGGTCGGTTTGTGACCGGTTCGGGTAGTAAAAACCGGTTATAACCGGTTTTTAAAAAAAATTTAAAAAACTAATATATTCTTATTAAATAATCCCATTATACATTAAATATAAACTTTTATTAAAGAAACTCATTACAACATCAACTATTATTCAAACATTTAGAATTTAAAACATAAACTTTTATTAAATAAACTCATTACAACATCAACTATTATTCAAACATTTAGAATTTAAAACATAAACTTTTATTAAATAAACTCATTACAACATCAACTATTATTCAAACATTTAGAATTTAAAACATAAACTTTTATTAAATAAACTCATTACAACATCAACTATTATTCAAACATTTAGAATTTAAAACATAAACTTTTATTAAATAAACTCATTACAACATCAACTTTTATTCAAACATTTAGAATTTAAAACATAAACTTTTATTAAATAAACTCATTACAACATCAAATTTTATTCAAACATTTAGAATTTATAACATAAACTTTTATTCATCGAGAGTGATATCTTCTTCGGAGCTAGCCTCGCGCGAAGCTTCATCGAGAGCAATTTCTTCATCGGAGAGTGAGATTGCAAAACCTTCTTCCACCTCGATATCGTGTATTTCTTGTTCAATGTCTAATTCTCCTTCAAGACTTTGAGTGTGTTGTATACGCTCGGATGCGTCCAAGTGATCCTTCAAGCAAATACACATCTCCAATGATGCCGGTGTGAGTCTTGTTCTTCGTATAGATAATACCCTGCCACTAAGAGAAAAAGCGGATTCCGAAGCTACCGTAGAAGCTTGGATGGTTAGTAAATCTCGGGCCATAGTGGTTAGAACGGGAAATTGAGTTTCCCTTCCTTTCCACCAAGCCAAAATATCAAAATTTGCGAATTCATGGGGTCCCATAGTCGATAAAAAATCGGTTTCAATATATCTCCCATATTCGCTAGTCGATGATTGGTCACTTTCACCCCTAGCCCGTTTAGTGTTTTCTTCTCTTAAAACTATTATATAAGTTAAGCATGGGATCCGCGCTAGTAGAAGTAGAAAATGATGATGAAAACGAACTTGAAGAATCATTGCTTGAACCATACTTTTTAAAATAAACCCCGAATAAATCTTTGAAATTTTTGTTAAAAATGGCTTTTGCATCTCTTGAATAGAAAACGTTTTCGTTATGCAACTCTAAATCAATTGAGATTTTGTCGATAAGTAGTTCCACCCCGCTAATATTCATACATGGGTTCAAGGCGGCGGAACAAGTAATTACCGGTGGCATTTCTTTAAAATATTTTCTTAGTTTTTCTTTCATGGGCGAAACCATTTTTTCATATAAATCACCACTTAATTCGTAGTCGCTTAATTTTGAACACATTAAATAAATTTGATTAAGTACCAAATGACTCGGGGGATAATAAACACCCGATAATAAAGTTGTTGCTTTTTTAAAAACTTTGAGCAATTCGCTTATTTTTCTAACTATATCCCATTGTTCCGACGTAAATGGTGTAACCCTACTCGTCCTATTCGCAAGTTCATTATGAAAAAGTTGTAAAGTATCACGTTGGCGTAAACCACAACAAAACATTTTATAAGTCGAATTCCATCTGGTAGGAACGTCCCAATTAGGGGTTAAAAAATAGAATTCGTGTCCTTACACAATTTCATATATTGTTTATATCTAGCTTTACTTGAACAAAATATATCTTGTAACATTTTTTTAAAAGCGTCTTTTACCAAACTTATTTCGGGTACCGCTAATCCGTCTTGAACAACCAAGTTTATAATGTGTGCAATACATCGACTATGATAAAGAAATACCCTTCGAAGGCGCTTTATATGTTAATATTAATTTTTTTACCGCGTTTGTATTATTAGACGCGTTATCAAATGAGATCGAAAAAACTTTTTCTTGTAAGTTAAAGTTATTTATTACATTTTGTAACATATGACATAAATTTTGACCCGTGTGAGGGTACTCAAAATTTTCAAAAGCAATCGTACGCTTCATCATTAGCCATGTATCGGGATCAATCCAATGTGCGGTAACACAAAGGTATGAACCGGGCAAACCATGAGGTGCCGACCAAACATCGGTTGTTAAGTTTACATTTGTATTTAAGTTTGTAAAACCGTTTACTAGTTCTATTTTAGCCTTTTTCCATAATTTAATACAATCACGTCTAAGAGTAGCACGACTTACTTGTTTATGTCGCGGTTGAAGAGTATTTTGAATCACCTTAGTCAATCGAGGGTTATCGAAGTGGTTGAACGGAAAACCTTCTTGAATCACGTAGCTTGCAAATTGTTGTCGGCACCGCTCTGCCTCGTATGCAAAAAGACCCCCCTCTCGTGACATAGATGCTTGACCGGCTTTCGGAACGGATTTGAGTCCTTCGCAATACTTGTCGGTATGCATCTTCAACGTCGTGTTGGATTCATGTTTCAAAAACTTACCGCAATGTTTACAATGAGCCTTAAGTTGCCCATCCGACAACTTCACGAGGTTGAAATTACACCAAATTTTTTGGTTTCGGGTTGTTTCTATAACTTCAATAATCTCGGGTGCATTCGTGGAAGCGGAAGAAGATTTAGTTGCCATTTGAATTGAGAGAAACGAGAATTTTATAATTTTTTTAGTATTTGAAGAGTGTTTGAGTATTGTGACTAAACCAAAACTCAAATAGGGTATTTATAGTTGATTAGGGATGGCAAAATGGTAAAAAAATGGGCAAAAAACGGTCAGATTTTTGAATGCAACGGCTAGCTAACGGACACCTACAAAAACCAATTTCAAACTGGTTTTTTCAAACCGGTTTCCGAAACCGGTTCCCCTAAAAACCGATCCGGACCAGTTTCTAACGGGAAAATGTAAAACCGGGTAGAAACCGCCGGTTTTGAGGCAACCCGAACCGGTTTTGGTCAAAAACCGGTTTTGACCGGTTTCGGTTTCAGTTTTTTTTCAGGTTTCAGTTTCGGTTTCGGTTTTTTTGCCCACTCTACATATGTAGCAGGGATTCTAGAACCATTTAGAGGTAGTAGGATTACCATTATTTATTTCCTTGTAAGGAATCCTATGTATGTAAGAAGACTCATTGTAGGACCTATATAAATGTTCGTCTACCAATGATATCAATACAATTGTTCAATTCATTGTTCATCTTCCATTATATTATTTATAGCTTCTTCAAACACGTTATCAACAAGTAGCCCTACAGTTATCAGCCGAACACTAACAGCCCCGCCGCAATCCACCGTTGCCTGATCTGCGCGCTACCGTGATCCAGACCAGAGTCTATTGCTCCATTCAATGCACATCGGCTCGTCACATCAATCACACAGCCTACCTCCTCGCTCGCCATTGCTAATCGATGTTAGCCTGCCGTCTGATCCGAGTCATCTGCCCATACCTAGCGTGTCCAACCAGGCTAGCTCCAATGAGCCATTCACTCGACTCAGTTGCGACCCACCGGGAAGAGCAGCCTGATTCTGCTAGGGGTGTTCATGGATTGGGTATCCGGTCCATGACTAATTTCTTGAACCGACCCTCTCTCATCGGTTCGGAAAAATCGAGTCATCACCCGTATACGGCCGATACCTGCTCATTCAGTTACCCACAAAATCGTTTCGGGTAGGTTGGGTACCCGACCCGGTCCATCTTATTAAAAATATATTTTCTAACAAAAAATAAAATAAAATAAAATATCGCCAAGTTTTGTACTATTATTTTTTCAAAAAATACAAGTTTTTCGTCATATCTTCATTCAAAGATAACAAAATAATAGAATAAAAAAATAGGAGTTTTTTAATATACTCATATAAAAATTACAAAAAACCCTATAGGTGGACCAACTTGGGTACCAGCCGGTTCACAAAAATAAGAAATGTGAACGGATCCACTGTAATTTGTACCTGCCCATATATCTGGCCTACTTGTTCTGAGCGTTTCAGTTACCTATTTTTCGATTCAGATCGGTTTGATTTTTGCGGGTTTTCAATTTCTTTTTAACAATCCTACTTGCAGCAACCCACATCTGACTCGACCAAAAACCCTAGCCCGACCGTCCCTGTTTCTTGTTCAACCCGGCCTAGCTCGACCAACCTTTTTGGTCCGATAGTTTCGGACAACAATTTTGAGTTTTTGTGTTATCTGAACCCGACAAAATTACGCCCCTCGTTTCACACTGTCGCATCGAATACCAATCCATTGATCGGATCACACTATTAATCGCTCCATATCACATACCCACTTTTATTATCATGATAATTCTCTATAATTTGTCCCAATTTCAATTCTCTTATTGGGGAACTTTTTTGGGGACATCGGTACTTCTCTTAATCATCCATGCTACTTTGCAGTGGATGAGATCGTGAGTGAAGTCGGTATCTCTCGCATGCCGAAGAAAATTATGTGATGGTCTTGTGGGAGTCACGAAATCATTGAAAATCGATACTTTATGGTTGTTGTAAAGGTCACGGTTGTGAATTTTTACATAGTCACTGAAAGTCTAACAAGACTGCCGTCCTCTTATTTATATCTTGTAAATGTCATAAAACTCAAATACCCATCCGGAATTTGAGATCTTTGATCATGCTGGTAAGGGGTATCATTGGTGGATCTCAGACATTCGATTAGCATTCGGTGGTAAGAGATATATTACCACCATCTTTCCCTCTAATGAGCCTACCTCTCAGGAACCGAGAAAGGAAAGCAACGCTAATGCATTTAGGGACATCATATACATCCTCTATTGAAAAAATGTTATATGAACTTGAACTCTCAAGGAATTGTGGGATACGTTTGAACAACGCTTTAACAATGTACATGTTCAACGATTCCCTAAATTGCAATCACAATGGGAGCAAATACGGTTCTTGAATTATGCAAACGTGGAGACCTATAATCAAGTAATCGTCCATATTCATGCTGATCTTGGTTTCTGTGGTTTCGAGAAGTCTGATCAGGATTTGATCAAAAAGTCTCTTTAATATTTTTCCCATAGCTTAATTTAGAGATAATATTTGGTAATTGCAGTGATGTAACCAAAGACTAAGAAGGATATACTGGACGTTTTGCTGATAATTCAGTCTCTGAAAGAAGCACGCCCCTGAATAGGAGCAAGTATAATTTCTCATTAGCTGCGCATTGTCTATGGGGGGAATCAAAACTTTTAGCGACCTTATCTCTCCCTCGTGAAAGAAGAAAGGTTACATGAGATCATTCTCTGCAGTAATGTGTGCCTAGCTGGTATGAAGCCGATTACAAAAGTGAATCAGGCTACTCATGGGAAGGCACCACGATAAAAGAGAAAATGCAACGCTGCTCAATATTTTTAAGCACTGAATGTGCAAAAGATGAGCAAGGGAAAAAAAAGACGAGGCCGTCATTCCCATATGTGGAGGATACAAGGTGGATTGACCACCAATCCTAGTGGCCCCCAACCATGTGGACCACCTTCTGCCATTGGGAATGGACCTACTCCGAAAGACGACCGAAGTTGTTACTCATGTCGTTCTAAGAAACATACTTACCGCAATTCAAAAGTGCTGAAGAACATCCACGAGTACTACAAGCACTATAAATAATATTTAGCTCGAGAGTCGAATTTTATTGAGGAAGATCAAAAGAGTACATAGTCATACATGAACTATGTTGAGATTCCTCCTCTCACCATCGTGGACAAATCTCAGCATTTAGATGTTGCTGCCTTTGACTATCTCATCGTAGTTTGACTAGTTTTACACTTTGGTTTATACCTTGTCTTGTTTTTACTTTCATTTTGAGGACTATCCTGGAATTTTCTATGAGTGTAATAAGTTGGCCATGATGAATAAAATTGTGTTAGCTTCTTTCCCGTGATTGTGCAAGAATGTGAATTTTATTTTTCCACACAGTGGCATGTTTGGGTGGTCTTACAAAATAATTGCTTAGTAATGACTATTTGGTTGATTTGATGCACTTAAGTGGATTTTGTCTAAACATCTGATCAAGACTAGGCACATTTTTCTTGATACTTGTTTATGCTTTGAAAGTACCTAAATGGAATAAGTGGTTTTAAACAGCCTTAGTTGTACCGACATTCCTACTTTCTCTGCAAGTATACCAAGTTGCAGATACCGAAAGGATCATTGGTTGAGATAGAAATCGGACGCAGAATTGTATTTTCACACGCTTCAACGCGTCTAAGCCAGATTTTGCATCAAAATTTATGCCATTAGAGAGGGTTTCAACTTTGCTATATCACTCAAACTAGAATAATGATAAAACAACAACTTGAAACGAGCACTACAATCTCAGTTTAATGATCTAAAAAGTTCACGACCTATGGATGGAAGGATACGAAAGTCTAGTTTTTGGAACATTTAATCATTCGTCCTTAGACCTCCCAATTCTAAGTTATTGAGTTTTTGCTTTGTCTTTGGACACAAGACCAATTGAGTTCTATGTTATTGTAAATATTTCGTGGTGAAATTGAGAATTTGCTGATAGTGGAATAACCCACATTATTCTTTGGAATAGGTAACTATTTACGGATATTGTGTCATACATTTTCTCCACGACAACTATGATTGGTTCATCCCAAGTTATTCAAAGGAGGGGGTCTGCTCATTTCTTGCTACCTAATGGTACGTATATCAATGTCATAAATGCTCTTTATGCCCCAAGAGTGAATCGAACCTTGCTTAGTTTCTAGGTACATCAGTGTCAATGGTTATCACCTTGATATATCGTGAGAATTGACACGATCTTTTGTGATGATATGGCAGAATAAAGAAGACGTGCTCTTGAGAAACTCATGTGTCTAAGTAGGGGTTTGTGCCAAAATACAATAAGGATTATGGAATCATTCACGAGTTTTGTGATTCTGAAGCATATCAACTGGGGCATGACTGTCTTGGTCACCCTGGATGTGCTATGATGATTCACATTTTGAAAAATTCACATGGTCATCCATCTTTCGAGTCCAGAAAATGATTGGGAGCACCAATTGACATCGGTATTGATGTGAGTGAGTCTAATACGGAATCACTGGGATTGGAGATCGCGCGCCCTGATGAGGTTACCGGTGCAACTTCTGAAAATATTGATGCTTCCATGGCAATCTCAAATGCCCCTAAATCACTTTCCAAACCTGTTCATTAGCAAAGTTGAACCTTCTCCTTCCTTTACTAAAGACTCAACACAAAATATTCGCTTCTTACAAAGAATTCAATGAGACATTTGTGGACCTATTCAGAATGCGAATTATTCAAATATTTTATGGTTCTGATTAATGCATCGATATGATGGTTATACGTCGCTTTTCTATCCAGAAAAAGTGCTGTATTTGCTAAGCTCCTAGCACAAATCATCAAGTTACGGGCTAACCTCCTAACTTTCCGATCTCGGCGTTAAGATTGGACAATAAGGATGAGTCTATGTCGGAATTCTTCGACGACTATTGCATGTAGACTCGGATTGAAGTTCAACATTTTGTTTCCACGCGCATTCACATAATGACTTTGCTGAGGCCAGATTTAAGCGGTTAGAGTTTATTGCCTGGGCATTGGTATTGCACACAATTTACCGGTTTCTGTCTGGGGTTATGCATTTTGCTCGCCCGCTATACTTATTTGCTTTAAACCCACTGCCAATCAACCGTTTAGTGCTTACTAGATAGTAACTGGATATGGGACTGATATTTCACACTTACGTATTTTTGGTTGCGCAGTTTATGTGCCAATTACGCATCCACAGTGTACTAAAATGGGCCCCAAAATCGATTAGTTATAAATGTTGGCTACGAGTCGTCTAAACTTATCCGCTATTTGGAATCTTTGACAAGTGATCTATTTACTGCAACATTTGCAGATTGTCACTTTGATGAGACTATGGTTCTTTCATCTAACATCTATTTGTGGTTATCTCATTTACCCGTTCTCTAGTATAGTCTTTTGTTATGGTTCTTTCATTTAGCATCTTCTTATTACTTCATAACAAATTAATAGTGGGTAAAATTTCATATCTTATATCAGCATATGTAGCATAATATAGTCCTCCATGTCACCTTTTTCTTATCTTTGTCACCTCAACCAATAATATCAAATCATTATCACGTGTCTATCACAAAAGCTTTCTAAAGAAATTGAGAAGTTCAAAACAGAAAAGCAAGAACTTGTAATAGTAAACATTTACTAGGAATGGCAATTTTGGCCGACCCGCACTGCCGCGTCATGATCAGTGATTTACGGGTCGCCCCGCCCCGCGACCTCAGTGGAACGGGATGGGTCTGGGTATCACTCTTGCCCAGTGGATACTCGCCCCGCCCTGTCCCGCCCCACACATTTTTCTTATTCTTTTAATATATTTAATATATATTTTCTATATATACTACATATATTTATATTTTTTTACACATTTATTATTTTATCTTATATATTTATATTAATAATGACAAGTTTATAAGTAATATTATTATAAAAATGAAATACTAGATAAATTTTTTTTAATAAAATTAGTTTTATTAACTTTAAAGTAATATTTTTTTCTACGCGGGTCGACCCACCCCGCCACTGGCAGTGAGTCCCCCCCCCCCACCTTGTGGGGTGGGTCTGGATCTTCAAGTACCCGCCCCGCCTCGCCCCATTGTCATTCCTAACATTTACGTAGATAATAAAGGTAAAATTCATAAGAAAAAATATGATGATTGTAAATAAAAACTTGTATTTCTATATAAAACAACATTTTGAAAATAATATACTAAAGTAAATTTTAAATTCAAGACCATATATCTACATGTATCATTTTCTCATGGTTTTGTTTCAAGTCAATATTGGTTAAGAGCTATATACAAAGTATTAGTCTCCCGTCTTTGAGCATTATCTTGTGCATATCAAAAAGATTTACGAAGAAATTGAGAAGTTAAGAGCAGATAAGAAATTAAAATACGGTAAAGTTTACTATTCTAAAAGAAAAGAATAATATTTTATTGTTTATTAAAGTTATAGTAAAAAAAAGAAGTCCATATCTCGTAAATGTATGATTTTTCTTAACATAATGATACTAGGTAAATGATGAGATATAATAGAAGTGTTAATAGTCAAAAATAAATTATATTCAAAACTATTTTTTTGTCACAAAAATATATTTGTTTATTTTTACATATTTCAAATTATACATATTTATATTTTACCTAATAACAACACTAATTTTTTATTTTCATTGTCAAAATTTAATGGATTTGAGATGACGTGAATAAAAAAAATAGTAACTTTGTCAAATAAAAAAGAAGTAAAATAAAATTTTACCATTAATATCACATGTTGATTATATGAATATTGATTAAAAATTTCTAAATTAGTTAATACTTAGTTGATAATAAATGGATTCACGGATATATCAAGATTAGTAGATATTAAATACAAAGATGGCGTTATTACTTAATATTTATCCTAAATTCAACAAGTCAATTGTATGAATTTATATTGAAAATTTAAAATTATCATTAGTTACCGATATATATGTAGGAACAATAATTATCGGAATTAAATGTCAATATATATATTGTGTGTGTGTGTGTTTACATATATATAGAAAATATTCTATTATTTTTATTCGGTTTTGTGTTATAGGTATTTAGAAATTACATATTTTAATATATATGTTAGATTTAAATAAGTGTTTCACGAGAAAGTAAAAGACTGTAAATACGAATCAATCAATTGTATTCATAACACTGATAGAGCGGCCTTTATATATGCATTACAATGAGAGTCCTTCCATACATAGGATTCCTAGATAAGGTAAGACATCTAATAGGACCCTACTATCTCTAGAAGGATCTAGGACCTTCCATCTATGTATATACAATCAGTATTAGGTAAGACACATCACGGGAATAATAATTCCCGGAACACTCCCCCTGTGTCGAGCACTAATACAACAATGGTGCAGAAGATGTTGCCTTCGTAAAAACCTATTCCAAGTCAAAACAAAATCCCATGGGAAAAAATAAAGGTTTGATGAGGAAAAGATTTTAATGCACCAAAATAACATGTCATGTATACTCCCCCTGATGTATACCCAACGACTCCCCCTGATGAGTACCTCAAATCATAGGAGTCAGATGCCAAGTTGCCCTCACAACTATGCCAAGGAAAAACCCAGTGGGAAAAATACCTCTTGGTCTAAGTTGAACAGAAGTACAACGCATCATTGTATGGATGTTCTCATAGGTCGCCTCGTTAAAAACCTTACCAAGTGAAAACCCAATGGGAAAAAATAAACCTTGGTTTAAGGACAAAAAGAGCGGACACATCCAAAGTGCAGAGTCGCTAAAGACTTATCAAGTTTTCCAAAGTCTTAACCTCCATGCACTAAATCAGTCATAACTTCTTCGATTCAATAGGTATCAACGAAACTATACGGACATATGGAAAACTAGACACCCATAGTTTTTCATTCATATACAGGACGTAACCTAGATCGACCTGAGCAGATCACAAAGCTCTATCGAAGTTGACTCAGCAAATTACCAGACACATCCTGTCCTACTTTGCAACAATAGTCATATGTCACTCAACATGATGGATGTGATCAAATGATTGGTTTCCTTGGAAAGTAGACACAATCCTTTCCAATGGTACCAATTTCACCATTTTCCAGCAAGTGAGCTACCCTAGAGGTCATATGGAAGATAGACCAATACATTCAGGATAAATTCGGGTATCGATATTCACGTGTCCTTTTATCGAGATAGAGCGAGCTTCAAGCTTCTTGTCAATCACAGACATTGCGTGAGCGTATCCTAGGCCATCATCACAGTAGCTTTACCGGATTATTACGAATGAGTACATCGAGTCAAACATGAGTACATAATACCATATTTTTCTCTTAAGATTGTATCATCACATAAGTGAGTCAAGTCTTATTATGACTTCGACTAGTCATTGGCAATCATATAGGCATTACTTTATCGTCTCTTAGGGAAACCTTCCCTTAGATTGCCTTAAACCGATTGATGAATACGCATCATCAAGTGTCCCCAAGATCCTTTCATTCTTAACTTTGGATTTAGCAGAATCTCTTAGTCTCAAAAGAGTACATCACTATAAACCCTTAGTTTTGCACGCAAAAGCTTCATATCTCTTCCAAATCAAGTATATACTTAGTATGCATTCCCGACAATCACTTATCGACACGCTCCGTGCTCAAGAGCCACTTGATTTGAGTCTGATCCACCACGAGATCTTTTTTATCACTTGACTTAATTCCCCACTAAGATAAGATTTAACCACAAGTTGCACGTCAGTTTTTAGGAAACTATCTAACTGAAAAGATAGTGGATGATATAACATCCATTTCGATAGCACAACTAAGTTTCGTGTCATCGTAGTCGATTCCAGTGCGTTCATGAGAAACCTCGCGCCATGAGGTGAGTTTAACTCCTTCTCTCACTCGCTTTAACAAAGTATACGGATAGATCTTATCTTTGGAGTGTCAGCACCACTTCAACAAAGGGCTATCACTTTGTTCATACTGGAGTCGCATATATTTCTATTTTAGGCCAAAGCTACTGTAATACCCGAGATTTTTATTCTGATTAATTTGAAGTAATTTATTTTAGACCGTAAATTTCTCGGTTTTCGAGCGTTGGTAATATTTTTCTCGACAATCGATTTTGTATTTATGGCCATATGTGGTGATTTGTTATACATTATTTTTATTTCGGATCGATGTTGTTGTCCGTGAGCGTTTCGTCGTGTTCGTTCCGTGCGTTTTTGGGAATCGATTCGCCAGGCCACTGCACTGGCGCCGCCGGACGATGCGGGAGGAACTGCACTGCACTGGCGCCGGGCCGGACGGGTGCGGCAGGGACCGGCATAGCGTACGCTACTGCCGGGAGACTGAGCGCGCTAATCGGAAGGCGTAGCGCACGCTATGCGGCAGCCAGCATGCGCTACCTGGGCCGGGCAGTGGGGCTCCTGAGGTTCTGGACTCCGGAGGGCTGGCGGGTAGTGCACGCTACGGCCGGTCGCTGCGCGCGCTAACCGGCAGACGTAGCGCACGCTGCTCGGCAGCCAGCGCGCGCTACCTGGGCGAGGGGATCGGTCCAGGAGGCTCTGGACTGGACCATGGCCGGCCCGCTAGCGCACGCTGCCGGTACTCTAGCGCACGCTAGGGCGGCCTGCCTATATATTTGACCGAGCAGCCCTGTTTCAACCCATTTCTCATTTCCCATCTTTCGTTTCCACGGCCAGGGATTTTGAGAGCGAGGATACATGTTGTTGTACAACAAATCCATGAAGTTCCTGAGTTCATATCATTGATTGATCATTCCATAACATCCTTCAATCGACCGAATCAAGGTTAGTTTTTCCTAAAATCTAAACTTTGGGAAATTTGGGGATCTTGATAGATTTCGTCCGTTCGAGCCATATGAACTTAGATTACTGATGGATAATTGTAGATTAAGTTGTATTCTATCAATTTCATCATGTTTCCACGGTTTTATCATTACCGATTCGTCGTTTATATGAGTTCTAAGTTAACGCCTTCAAGGTGTCCGTGGAAATGCCGCAGAGGGATACTTGGTCGTTTTACGATATTTTTCCTCGTGTGATTTATTGTTTATTTTATGATAGGATATTAGGGACGAATTTCCTACGATAATCCGGTTTTGAGCCTTTCCAATCGTCGTTTTCATTGGAATTTCGGATTTTCCTAATCGACCGTATTTTCGGAGTATTCGCGAGAGATTACCAAGGCAAGTACCTTGATATACGATTTGTAACTACGTGAAATCATTGTTGTCGAAGTGTATGAATTTATACGGGTGTATATATGTGTGTGTGTATATATATATATAACTGTGTGTATATATATATATATATATAAATATAGATTTATATGTTAAATATATGTATGTATATACGTATATTGATATATATGTCTATGTCGGTGAATGCCGAGAGATGAGTGCTAACACTAGTTGACGTACTCAACTTGGATTGATGGATGAACTATACTTATAGATATAATATAGTAAGGTTATATATATATATATATATATATATATATATATATATATATATATATATATATAGTGACGCGTTCTATGCAGTACCAATATTAAATGCAGTACTTTATAGTACTAATTTATGCATGAGTTTTGTACTAATTATGTGTAATATCCGCAATTTCGAATTTCGGTAATTTTCTGTTTTTCGGCGGAAGTCTGTTTTGACGACTCGCTCATGACCGTTTCGTCATTTCGACAATGATTAATTCTGCACTTTTTGTCATCCGAGTTCGTTTCGGTATCGTTTTGTTGAGTTCCGAGCTTTTTAGCGACTTTTCCGCACTTGAGCTCGATTCTTGCGAATCTCGTCCGAAACTGTTGTTTCGAGTTTCTCGTAAGTTTATTTGATGTTATTATTCATGTTTCGAGCTTTGGTTTGGTGATTCGATCGCGTATCGTGATTTTCGGACGTTTTGGGCCATTTTCGTAATTTCCCAAAGTTTTGGGTAATTACTTCCGTTGTTGAATTCCGAGCCTTCGGGTGGTCGGAATTGTGTGTTCTCTTAGATCTTAGATTTGCCTTTGCGAGTACGTCGTAACCGTACCATCGATTCGTATTCAGGTTTGGGTTTCGGGGTCGTTCGGGCCGTCGGAGTTGGCCCCGGCCGAGTCATGGCCGGGCAATCTGGGCCCAGGCCGGCACTGGCCGAGTCACGGCCGGTAGTGCTCGGCAGCTTCGGGCCGAGTCACGGCCGGTAGTGCTCGGCAGCTCCTGGCCGAGCAGGCCGCACCGTGGGCCGCGGCACATGCCGGCAGGGCCGCGGCACACTCTGTGGCATTTTTCGGCCAAACCGACTGTACCGGGTGCCGCGGCACACGCCGGCCGGGCCGCGGCACACTGCCGACCACTGGAAGCCATTTTTGGGCCTGTGCCGCGGCACACTCCCGCTGGGCCGCGGCACACTGTGCAGCCTATTTATGGCCCTGCACACGGGTTTTTGTCCATTTTTCTCATTCTTCTCCTTCTCTTCCGCAGCTGAGGGTGATCTTACCATGGATCCATGTTGTTTAACAACAAATCCATGAAGTTCTTGAGTTCATATCTGTTGTTGCCCAAAATATTTATCCGAAGATTAATATTGCTGGAAGACGGACAACAAACAACAGTTGCGGGAGCACTTCCGAGAGAAGATAAATAATACAAGATTTGCCGGGTTTGTTAGGCCCGGGCTTGAATGCTCTCGCGAGATGTTATTAATACGAATATTCGTGGATACAAGTATTAATGAGAAAAATCTAAATACAATGAGTGTAAAAAGACTCTGTTGATCCGGCTCTTGAGCGAAGCTCGGTGTTCTTCGTCCCGCCGGTAATCTGCTCGAGGAGAAAAGGCCGGGAGAAGTAAGACCGAAAGAAAGCTGTTGCCAAGAGTTGGATGTTAGCCAAGTGCTAGTATTTTGCTTCTGTATAGTGTGAAATCTGGAGGGAGTTCAGAGAGTCAGAGTCTCGGTCCCTTTTTACAAGTGCCTGCTGCCTTGTATATATAGAGGCTGAGGGACCCTGTCCCCTAGTGGGCGATCGCCTTTCGGCATTTAATGTAACGGAGCGATCGTCCTAAAGGGCACGTGGGCTGCCTGCCAAAAGTCCATAGATCCAGCCGGCAGCTAGCTGAGTGGCCCAATGAGGAGCCGGCACGCGTCCGGAAGTACTGTCACAGGAGGTCCCACTTTGCTACTTTCGGCGGACTTTGTCAGGGTAGGTGACAGGCTGTAGTCACATGTCCTGTCCGTCAGCTCCTTTCGCAGGTCTGGGCCCTGTTGGTAGGTGAGGTAGGTGACAAGTTTGTCAGCGCCTTTTGTGGATCTGCACGTGGGTCTCGCTTTGCTCGGCCTTGGCCGACTGGATGGCCATCGGCCAGTCACTGAAGGTCGGCAATGGTCGGTCACCGGGGCGATCGGCAGATGCCGAGAGAGGATCGTCCGCTAGTCGATCGCCAGGAGTCGGTCGCCGAGTGCCGAGTGATGATCGTATCTGAGGTCGATCGCTCGGCACCGGGACTTGTCTTGGGACCTTCATTTGGCCGATTTAGCTGGTCCATTGGCCGAGGCCTTGCCGCTCGGTCGCCGCCGGGCAGATTCGCCTTGGCCGCTGGCAAGAGTCGGTCGCTCGGCCTCGGAGGCGATCGCCGGTCGGAAGGTGTTAAATCTTGACACAACAATTGCCCCCCAGCTTGCTCCTATGTTGAAGACATGGGGCGAGGTGGTTCTTGCTGGCGATCGCGTATGGATGAGGACGGGCGACCTTGCTGAGCTGACTTAGGACTCGGACTTGGGCTATCATAGTCGATTGGCTTAGCTATCTTTCGGTCTTGTACCTGCAAAAAACAACATTGGCCGATCCCCCATGGAAACTTGGTGGTTTCGCTTTGTTTGAGGAATCGTGCACAGTCGCGGAGATCGATGGACCGACTCCATGACCGTGTCTTGGTGCGCGAAGACAATGAGTGTCTCGTGACTCACTTTATTATGAGGGTCCTCCGTTAGCCGCGCCGCCTCGTATTTAAACGAAGGGCGTGCGGTCTCGGTCTAGAGGAGTCCTTGCGCAGGGCAGCGTCGGATGAATCAACTCCACGCCCGCGGCTTGTTAGCTCTGCTTCCACCTCGGCCAGCCATGGAGATGGCCGACCTCGACGGTGTACGTTGAGACGGGGTTGTGGCACGTCGCATTGTCCGGGTTCACCATGTCAGATGATGAACCTTTGAGGGCGAGCGATCGTGTCCACTGATTAATGTTGGAGAGCCCTCAGACTACGCCGGCCTCGTATTTAAACGAAGGGCGGGCGATCTTGGCCGAAAGGGACCTTGCATGGCCGAAGCAGCCGGTTCCATCGACTGCCAGGACCATGGCTTTATGATGTGCGGTGGAGGCGATCTTATGCCTTAGTCCGTCATGTTATATGCTGGACTGTAGATGGCGATCGTGTCCTCCGGACTGCGGATGATGTAGCGTGATGATCGGCGATCGGGCCGGAAGACGGCGATCGTCGCTCGGCTGCCGATCGCTTATTCGTAGGTCGATATTGGCGATCGGGCGGGAGATCGTCGTCCGGGTGCCGATCGCGCTGCTCACAGGCTAAGAAGAAACCTTTGCCTGGCCAGAAAATCTGCGGCTCTTGCCCGGAAGGCTGCGTAGGTCGTAGGTTGGGTCTTCGTGAGATGCCTGAACATAGGCGAGAAGCCCTGAAAACCTCCTAGGACCGCGTAGAGGGCGGTCTCATCGCTTACGGGCTCGCCGTTGAGGATGATCATGTCTACCCGGTCGATGTAGTCCGAGTTGGACTCTTCTTCTCCCTGCTTGATTTGCATCATGCGA
The DNA here is from genome assembly GCA_033398695.1 of Orobanche coerulescens. Lineage (NCBI taxonomy): Eukaryota > Viridiplantae > Streptophyta > Magnoliopsida > Lamiales > Orobanchaceae > Orobanche > Orobanche coerulescens. Next base: position 145,371,847 of record CM065809.1, on the reverse strand, counting down.
AGGGGACCTTCGGGCCGGACGACCCTGGTGGCGAAGTACTCAGTGAAGCCGTGCGCCAGCTCGTTAAAGGAGCCAATGGACCGAGGTGGCAATGAAGTGTACCACCGGTGGGCGAGGTCGTCCAGCGTCAGAGGGAACATTCGGCATCTGGTCGCGTCAGATGCCCCACACCCGGTCATGTAGATGTTGAATTTCCTCAGGTGCACTTGGGGGTCCGATCGCCCCTCGTACACGGGCGTTTGCGGGGGAGCGATCTTATGCTGCACGGGGGCGAGCTCGATGTCGATCGTGAGCGGCTCGCTTGGCCCGGCGATCGTCTTCTTGGCGCCTGCCCTGGATTCCAGGAGCGCCTTCATGTCGTCGAGTTGACGTTGCATTGCAGCCATCGCCGTGGCTTGGTTGCTTGCCGATCGGCTTTGGGAGCAGGAGCCGAGGCGATCGTGTACCGATCTCCGGGCTCCGCTGCCGCCGACCTCGGCAATTCGGCGAGGGGGAGCCAGACGGCTAGGCTGCCTTCTGGGAGTCGGGTAGGCCGAGCTCCTGGTGACGGACTCAAACTCCGTCGTCTCGTAGCCGGGCCGGATCGCGGTTGCCGCTGTCGGGTCACCGCCTGTGCGCGATCGAAGACAGAGGTGCCCCGGCTGCCGAGCGCCTCTTCTTGCGGGCGAAAGCTCCCTGGCGATTGCTCGGCCAGTAGTGCCTTGAGCTTCCGCTTGATCTTCCGGCGAGAGACCGGGGGGGCGGTAGCTGGAGGCGCGTCGAGAGCACTCCGTCGCTCCTGCAGGACGGCCAAGGCCCCTTCGATCTGTTTCTTGGTTCGGAACCGATCGAGCGAGAGGCTTGGGCCGCCGTCCAGGGACGGGATCGGGCGTCTCTGACCGCGGCGGCTACCTTCCACCATCGGCTGTGGCTCGGGCTGGGACGGAACAGGGGGTCTGGCCGGCTGGTCAGCGGATTTCTTCGACGCGGAGGCGGAAGACATGATTTCCGAAGGCTTTCTTTTGAAGTGCAGTAAGTGTCACTTCAAGTATATGTCCCGAGAACAGTGAGTGTTCTTCGGGACGGTAGGTATAAAAATCGAGGGTTGGATACCCTCCTTCTAGCGCCAATTGTTGTTGCCCAAAATATTTATCCGAAGATTAATATTGCTGGAAGACGGACAACAAACAACAGTTGCGGGAGCACTTCCGAGAGAAGATAAATAATACAAGATTTGCCGGGTTTGTTAGGCCCGGGCTTGAATGCTCTCGCGAGATGTTATTAATACGAATATTCGTGGATACAAGTATTAATGAGAGAAATCTAAATACAATGAGTGTAAAAAGACTCTGTTGATCCGGCTCTTGAGCGAAGCTCGGTGTTCTTCGTCCCGCCGGTAATCTGCTCGAGGAGAAAAGGCCGGGAGAAGTAAGACCGAAAGAAAGCTGTTGCCAAGAGTTGGATGTTAGCCAAGTGCTAGTATTTTGCTTCTGTATAGTGTGAAATCTGAAGGGAGTTCAGAGAGTCAGAGTCTCGGTCCCTTTTTACAAGTGCCTGCTGCCTTGTATATATAGAGGCTGAGGGGCCCTGTCCCCTAGTGGGCGATCGCCTTTCGGCATTTAATGTAACGGAGCGATCGTCCTAAAGGGCACGTGGGCTGCCTGCCAAAAGTCCATAGATCCACTGGCGGCTAGCCGAGTGGCCCAATGAGGAGCCGGCACGCGTCCGGAAGTATCACAGAGGTCCCACTTTGCTACTTTCGGCGGACTTTGTCGGGTAGGTGACAGTGTAGTCACATGTCTGTCCGTCGGCTCCTTTCGCAGTGCAGGCCTGTTGGTAGGTGAGGTAGGTGACAAGTTTGTCAGCGCCTTTTGTGGATCTGCACGTGGGTGCTGTCCTGTTTGCTCGGCCTTGGCCGACTGGATGGCCATCGGCCAGTCACTGAAGGTCGGCAATGGTCGGTCACCGGGGCGATCGGCAGATGCCGAGAGAGGATCGTCCGCTAGTCGATCGCCAGGAGACGGTCGCCGAGTGCCGAGTGATGATCGTATCTGAGGTCGATCGCTCGGCACCGGGACTTGTCCTGGGACCTTCATTTGGCCGATTTAGCTGGTCCGCTGGGCTGAGGCTCGGTCGCCTGGTCGCTGCTCGGCAGATCTGCCTTGGCCGCTCGGCAGTAAGTCGGTCGCTCGGCCTCGGAGGCGATCGCCGGTCAGAAGGTGTTAAATCTTGACACAACAATATCATCAATCAATCATCCGTTATCATCCTTTGATCCAGCGAATCAAGGTAATCTTCCTTAGAACCCTAATTTCGTGAATTTGGGGGTTTTTGCGTTTTTGTCCGATTCGTTCCGTATTATTGATTAATTCATGATGGGTATGATTAATCTTGGTAGTATTATTGTGTTTAACATCATTTAATCCTTTGTTCTTCGTCGAATCGAAGTATATTTCTTGATTTCCTTCGAATCGACTTTTTTGGGGATTTGTCCTCGATCTCGTTTTTCATCCGTTTTTGATGGATCGATTATGGTTAAATGATGTTGTTAAACATATTCTATGGATTGTATATCCATATTTCAACTTGGAATTCCGTTTTCGTGTTTTGTCGGGACGAATCGTGTTCTTGGCCGTTTTGGGGAAAACGCTTGAACTTTCGTCATTCGTCCTTTGAATTCAACGGCTTTAAGTCGTGTTAGGGAATTCATTTAATTATTGTTATTGTCCTTCGTAGTTTATGAACGCGAGTTGGCGATCGGTGGAGTCGGCGGGTTCGTAGTCGGTTCGTGTCAACTTACTCCGGTCGATTCTCCGCGTTGTTCTTATTCGAGGCAAGTACCTTGTCCATACTATTCTTGTTTTATGGATATGATAATTAGTGATCGTCTAAATGTGGTTGTTTGGTCGTTTGAATTGAACTTTCAAAAGATTCGGTTTAGCCTTGTTAAAGGCTTGCTATCAAAACGCGTGTGTTTTGTGAATGGTGCGTCTTGTAAATGACTATGTGAATCCTATGGATATATTTGGTGTTGATGATGCACTTGGTATTTGCGTGTGGACGCATATTATTTCATTTCGGTGCGTTGTGGTTTGACGTGGTGTTTTGCTAAGTGTTTGATGCCTCTGAGTGAATTGTTTGGATATCTTTGTTGCATTGTGTTATTTGTGTGAATGTGTGGATATGTTTGAAGGTCTACGGTGACACATGGCACGTGATCATGTGGTCAGGATGCAACAAGTGATTGATCCAACTGTGAGAGCCTGAGATAATCTACGGTGGCACATGGCATGCGATCATGTGGCCAGGATGCAACAAGCGATTGATCCAACCGTGAGATGTGTGTGATTTGTTTCGCTAGCCAGCTCGGGAGGGTCCTTCGAGGCCTCGAGTGGGATTTGTGGCTTCGTCCCGGTCCTAGGCGATGCGCGTGCGTGATTACGTTGTGTTGATTTTTATGTCCGTCGAGGACACGTGATGTTGGGCTCGGGCCCTGTGAATTGTTGTCTGTTTTCTATTTGCGAAAACAAAACCTTTGGGTTGTGACCCCTGTTGATTTTTGGAAAGAGAAGGATTCGAAAATCCTAAATTATTTTCTATTAAAACTCTCGATGGCATTTTAAACTGTTTTATAAATTGTTTCCCTTTTATTGTGGCCTTTCGGTTTTTGGAATGTCTTACTCAAACTCTTGCCTCGGGAAGTACTTTTCGTTACTTTTGAATTTTTTGAGGATTCCTGGTTATTGTTATTCGTGGAATGTGAATTGTATGGCTCGTATTTTTGCACTTGTACTTGCACTAGCAAAACAGTGGAGTTTTGCTAACCCCCGAGTATTTGGGGGTGGATGTCTATTTTTGCATTCAGGTTTTGGAGCATAGCACAGGGTCGGCACGAAGGATGATGAAAGATGAACGATACTAACCACACGAGGATCCCTTGATATCGGATTGGTCTAGTTGTATTTTCTTTTCTGCTGCAGTGTCTTTTCCCCGTTGTACGGGAGTTTATTGTATTTTGACCCCTGCATGGGTATATGTTGGAATTGAGTTGAATGTTATTATTGAAAGACCAAATCGGTCTACTGAGTCGTTTTAGCCTTAAAGGCGATGTTTAGATGTTTGATTGTAGTAATCATCCTGGTAGATCCTCGAGGTGAGGGTTTACGGCGTGTAATATCCCTGAGTGGATTGGGGGTGTTACATAAATGGTATCGGAGCTTAGGTTGTGGAAACCTAGGCTATTGGGTCAGTGGTGTCTATTGAGTTTAGTCTCGTCGGATTTCGTCTGACTGAGTCGTGTCGCGACGCGTTGTCTGAGTTTGTTGGTCGTGATTAGTATCGTGGGCGATCATCATCTTCGTGCGACCTGTGCATGTAAGTCTCCCTTTTTTGTGTTGTGCCTTGTGTGACACGAGCTATTTTTATGATTATTTGTTAAGTGATGGAATCCTCTTATGGATTTTGATTTCTTGATATGTAGTTATTTGACCCTCATATTTCGTTCATATGAGGAGTAGTGTTGCTGGATTGTGCATGTTTGACTTTATTTCTTTTATCCGCTGCGTGAGTTCTTTTGTAATGACTTTCGGTATTTTACCGACTGGGTTTTATTTCAAAAATCGATTCCCTTAACCGAGTTTTTGGCATTATGGCCTTGATCGTTTTGGTTAAATTCTTATGACGGTATTTAGTATTTTATAAATGGCTTTTGTGAGTTTTGAAATATTACCGTCAACGACCTTTTTGGCATTTTGTAAATGGTTTTTAGCTTGGTGGGTTCCGGCACGGGACCCACGGCGCTATAATGTTCCGTATAATTACCCGAAATTTTTGGGCATTCTAGCCCATTGAATTATCTTTAAAAACCTTGAGTATCTTAGAAAAATAAATTTCGAGACGTACTTTTAAAATAAATTATTTTCTCGTGGTACATACAAGGTGCCACAACATGTTTCAAAATTCTTCTACCTCGAGGACCAAAATGCTTTGAGATATTTTCAATGTTTTAGAAACACTTTTATTTAGACCCGAGGGTAGAATATTCCGAAAGTTTCCACTAAGTGAAAGTGTCCTCATTTTTATCAAATGCGAAATGGTTCTCCAAAGTCTCGATAACAATGTTTCACGTTTGTACTTTTTGAAAGGTGATACTCAAGATCAACCGGTGTTCTTCTAAATTATTTTCAAAATGAGGTTTTCGTTTTAAAACCTATCCATTCCCGTTTGAGGGCTGGGTATGTATGTGTGATGTTTGCATTGTCATTTTGATGTTTGCTCCCGAGTATGATCGAATTGGCGGTGTGAGCATTGAGTCGTTTTCCACACATTTGTTGTGTTAGCCCCCTGTGAGAGGCGGGATGTTGGTGTTAAATGTTGTCGTCTCGTGGTGGATTGCGTGTGCCACACGAGTGTGAGATGTTGAAGCTTGGGTTTGTACGTTGGTGTACATATGTGATTGTTTCATGATGTTTGTATTACGTGCTGGTTATCGTTCGGGCCATTGAGGTCGCCAAACGATACCGTCGTTGTTGTAGTGTTTGTGTGTATATTACTTTATGATGGTAATCGTTGTATATGATATGTGTTATGATTCTTTGTTGTGCTGAGTTGGCATCTCCGGTATGTTGTTTTGCGGTGTTATGTTCCATTGTATCTAGCATTTGTATTTTCGGTATGCCGAGCCGAGGCATTTCAACCGTGATGTGCCGGGGGAATGTACGTGCAATTTGTCCTTCTCGTCAGTAACACATTTCGAGTGTGGACTCGAGGGACACCGAATTCAGTTTTGCGAATTGGCTACCGAGACTTTCGGAGTTCGCGCTTCAAAGACAGGATATCGAATCGGCTTTGAGAGGCCTTTGAAGGACGTTTCGCCGATTGCTGTTGTGTCGTCTCCTTGATTTCGTTATTGTGAGTAGCGGGGACGACCTTCTTTTATAAGAGGTCGAATGTAATACCCGTATTGTTTTTGGACTTCTTCATTTCCTCTTTCTCAAGTCTATCGATTCGCTCGTGTTCGTTGATACTGTCTGAACTTGTTCTGTATTTCGGTTTCATCGTTCGAACGAGCTGTGATCTTGTTTTGGGTGCTCTGGTTATCGCTGTGACTTTTTCGAGTTCGGTTCGATTCTTATGAACCTTGTTCGGAAGTAACATCTTTTGGTTCTACTAGTTCTTTTAATCGAAGTGGATCGGATTTGGAACTTCTGTATTTTCGACTCTGTCGACTCGTTTATGTTCGTTGACATTTTCTGAGCTTGTCCTGCCCCTTGCTTTTGTTGATCGAACGAGCGCGGTATTGTTTCGGAATAACTCGTTTGTCGTTGTGACTTTTCAATTTCTATTCCCTCTCATGTGGATCGTATGTGAATGCATATGTTGTTGTTTTCACCGGATCATATATTGTCTCGAGTCGAGATGTGAACCTTGGAGTTGTTGTTTGAATTTTTATTGTTCTTCGTGATTCGAACATGATCGTTCTATTTTTGTTGTCTCAATCTTTGTGGTTCGATCGTTTGATTGTTCGGTTTTTGTTGATCTCGTTTCGTGATTATTGAGCATTCAGACTCCTTCCTAATTCCCTTAAGTTCGGGAAATTAGTCTCGTTTCGATCATCCAACCCTTGGGCGGTGGAATTCCGTATTGGCTCAGCGTTTGACTCGCGTTTGGATTGATGAACCGTTAGGTTGGTCAATCGTATTGATTTTTGTTCGTTGTGTTTTGTGATTGTTCGGATAATCGATCTGATTGTACTATATATTTGATGACGTTTGTCACTTATTGATTTTATTATGTCTCTACGGTGGCGTTGTGTTGGTCGTCGTGGAGCGTGGTTTCACGCCGTATGTCTCTTTGCGTTTCTTGCAGCGTTTCACCATTGGGCGCGAGTTTTCAGTTTTGTGTATCTCGTCGAGTTTTCCTGGCGGGTATATTGCTTCCCCCTACCTGTTTTAAGTTTCGGGATGAAACTTCTTTTAAGGAGGGTAGAATGTAATATCCGCAATTTCGAATTTCGGTAATTTTCTTTTTTTCGGCGGAAGTCCGTTTTGACGACTCGCTCATGACCGTTTCGTCATTTCGAGAATGATTAATTCTGCACTTTTTGTCATCCGAGTTCGTTTCGGTATCGTTTTGTTGAGTTCCGAGCTTTTTAGCGACTTTTCCGCACTCGAGCTCGATTCTTGCGAATCTCGTCCGAAACTGTTGTTTCGAGTTTCTCGTAAGTTCATTTGATGTTATTATTCATGTTGCGAGCTTTGTTTTGGTGATTCGATCGCGTATCGTGATTTTCGGACGTTTTGGACCATTTTCGTAATTTCTCAAAGTTTTGGGTAATTACTTCCGTTGTTGAATTCCGAGACTTCGGGTGGTCGGAATTATGTGTTCTCTTAGCTCTTATATTCGCCTTTGCGAGTACGTCGTAACCGTACCATCGATTCGTATTCAGGTTCGGGTTTCGGGGTCGTTCGGGCCGTCGGAGTTGGCCCCGGCCGAGTCATGGCCGGGCAATCTGGGCCCAGGCCGGCACTGGCCGAGTCACGGCCGGTAGTGCTCGGCAGCTTCTGGCCGAGTCACGGCCGGTAGTGCTCGGCAGCTCCTGGCCGAGCAGGCCGCACCGTGGGCCGCGGCACATGCCGGCAGGGCCGCGGCACACTCTGTGGCATTTTTCGGCCAAACCGACTGTACCGGGTGCCGCGGCACACGCCGGCCGGGCCGCGGCACACTGCCGACCACTGGGAGCCATTTTTGGGCCTGTGCCGCGGCACACTCCCGCTGGGCCGCGGCACACTGTGCAGCCTATTTATGGCCCTGCACACGGGTTTTTGGCCATTTTTCTCCTTCTTCTCCTTCTCTTCCGCGGCTGAGGGTGATCTTACCATGGAGCCATGTTGTTTAACAACAAATCCATGAAGTTCTTGAGTTCATATCATCAATCAATCATCCGTTATCATCCTTTGATCCAGCGAATCAAGGTAATCTTCCTTAGAACCCTAATTTCGTGAATTTGGGGGTTTTTGCGTTTTTGTCCGATTCGTTCCGTATTATTGATTAATTCATGATGGGTATGATTAATCTTGGTAGTATTATTGTGTTTAACATCATTTAATCCTTTGTTATTCGTCGAATCGAAGTATATTTCTTGATTTCCTTCGAATCGACTTTTTTGGGGATTTGTCCTCGATCTCGTTTTTCATCCATTTTTGATGGATCGATTATGGTTAAATAATGTTGTTAAACATATTCTATGGATTGTATATCCATATTTCAACTTGGAATTCCGTTTTCGTGTTTTGTCGGGACGAATCGTGTTCTTAGCCGTTTTGGGGAAAACGCTTGAACTTTCGTCATTCGTCCTTTGAATTCAACGGCTTTAAGTCGTGTTAGGGAATTCATTTCATTATTGTTATTGTCCTTCGTAGTTTATGAACGCGAGTTGGCGATCGGTGGAGTCGGCGGGTTCGTAGTTGGTTCGTGTCAACTTACTCCGGTCGATTCTCCGCGTTGTTCTTATTCGAGGCAAGTACCTTGTCCATACTATTCTTGTTTTATGGATATAATAATTAGTGATCGTCTAAATGTGGTTGTTTGGTCGTTTGAATTGAACTTTCAAAAGATTCGGTTTAGCCTTGTTAAAGGCTTGCTATCAAAACGCGTGTGTTTTGTGAATGGTGCGTCTTGTAAATGACTATGTGAATCCTATGGATATATTTGGTGTTGATGATGCACTTGGTATTTGCGTGTGGACGCGTATTATTTCATTTCGGTGCGTTGTGGTTTGACGTGGTGTTTTGCTAAGTGTTTGATGCCTCTGAGTGAATTGTTTGGATATCTTTGTTGCATTGTGTTATTTGTGTGAATGTGTGGATATGTTTGAAGGTCTACGGTGACACATGGCACGTGATCATGTGGTCAGGATGCAACAAGTGATTGATCCAACTGTGAGAGCCTGAGATAATCTACGGTGGCACATGGCATGCGATCATGTGGCCGTGATGCAACAAGCGATTGATCCAACCGTGAGATGTGTGTGATTTGTTTCGCTAGCGCTCGGGAGGGTCCTTCGAGGCCTCGAGTGGGATTTGTGGCTTCGTCCGGTCTAGCGATGCGCGTGCGTGATTACGTTGTGTTGATTTTTATGTCCGTCGAGGACACGTGATGTTGGGCTCGGGCCCTGTGAATTGTTGTCTGTTTTCTATTTGCGAAAACAAAACCTTTGGGTTGTGACCCCTGTTGATTTTTGGAAAGAGAAGGATTCGAAAATCCTAAATTATTTTCTATTAAAACTCTCGATGGCATTTTAAACTGCTTTTATAAATTGTTTCCCTTTATTGTGGCCTTTCGGTTTTGGAATGTCTTACTCAAACTCTTGCCTCGGGAAGTACTTTTCGTTACTTTTGGATTTTTTGAGGATTCCTGGTTATTGTTATTCGTGGAATGTGAATTGTATGGCTCGTATTTTTGCACTTGTACTTGCACTAGCAAAACAGTGGAGTTTTGCTAACCCCCGAGTATTCGGGGGGTGGATGTCTATTTTTGCATTCAGGTTTTGGAGCATAGCACAGGGTCGGCACGAAGGATGATGAAAGATGAACGATACTAATCACACGAGGATCCCTTGATATCGGATTGGTCTAGTTGTATTTTCTTTTCCGCTGCAGTGTCTTTTCCCCGTTGTACGGGAGTTTATTGTATTTTGACCCCTGCGTGGGTATATGTTGGAATTGAGTTGAATGTTATTATTGAAAGATCAAATCGGTCTACTGAGTCGTTTTAGACTTAAAGGCGATGTTTAGATGTTTGATTGTAGTTATCAGCCTGGTAGATCCTCGAGGAGAGGGTTTACGGCGTGTAATATCCCTGAGTGGATTGGGGGTGTTACATTATGCATGAAATATATGCATTTCGTGCATCAAAATTTCAATGTATTAAAATATGCAATATATGCATCAAAATATCGATGCATTAAAATATTAGATTATGTGCATCAAATATAGTGTATATTTTAATGCATTGAAATTTTAATGCACGAAATGCATATATTTCATGCATAATTAGTACAAAACTCATGCATAAATTAGTACTGTAAAGTACTGCATCTAATATTGGTACTGCATAGAACGCGCCCTTATATATATATATATATTCGGTTGAATTGCGATATAAGGATATATGTGTAGTGTTGGGGTTTTACCGAAGACTTTTTGTGTCGAGTCTTGATTAATAACGTGTGTGTTGTTGTTTATTTGTGTAGTCGTGTACTGACGGATAAATTATGTGAATTGGTGTTCTGATTTGATAATTATTGCAACGATTGATTGTTTGCTTGATGTTTGAAACATTGTGAATACTTGTTGTGAGAAACGTCATATCCGGGAACCTCTGAGGGCGGGGCATGTACTCCGGCCTGGTGTACGCTGCAATGTGCGGCTCCATATGATTGGTGAACACCGGTGTTACCTAATGCGTGTGCAAGGGGCGGCTCTTGCGGGAGTGATCGCCGGCGCGGTGACATGTTCAAGGGGCGACCAACATAGTGGAGTGGACTCTGGTGCACAGGTGTGCAAGGGACGCATTTGGCAGGCTTATTGGTTACGGATATTTAAAGGATAGCTAAGACCCCGTTACCGAACGATTTTCGTATTTCAAAGTTCTTCCAACTCGCTTTAAAATATTGGTCTTGATATAGACCGCGATTTGTGTTTCTGAAAGTTTATTTCAACTTGTTTTAAACGTTGGTATCAGGGTTAATTAACCCAGGATATTTGACGAGATCTCCGAGGGTTAATTAATCAGGGGTCTTGAGTAGGATTTGTCGAATGAGAAGCTATGTCCTTGATTATGCTGTGATGATATTCTGTGTATTGGGTCGAGGACCCCGTGAATTGTTGAGATGTTTGATCTCGTGATGATATTATTTGGATTGGTTCGAGAACCCCGTGAAAATGTTGTAATGACTCGCTTGTGTTAGTGTTTCATAAATTGGGTTGAGGACCCCAAATAACGTGTAATGGTTTTCTTGCAAATTATTTTACACATGCCGGGTCGAGGACCCGAGTGCTTTTGAAGTTATTTTCTAAAGGTATTCCCATTCTATTTTCAAAACCCCAAGACGGCCCGAGTCAATAATAACGTTTTCAAACTATCTTATCAAATTGCTTTTCCTTTTTTTAAAAAGGGGATTTTCAAACTAGATATTTTGACTCCTTGGGTTCGTTTAAAGTTTCATTGGTGTTATATTCCGTAAAGAGAATATGACTGTGTGATTACCTTTTACCTTGTGTAAACGAATGCCTTGATGTGCTGTTTGTGTGAATGTGTGGGTTGTGTTAAGGCTTCGTGGCTGTTGAGTTTGTGTTGATACTTTTCGTATATCCTGTACATTATGTACTTGCACTAGCAAAATTCCAGTTTGCTAACTCCTGAGTTTTTGGGGGGTGGGTGCCTGTTATGCGCTCAGGTTTTGGCAGATCGGGAGCAGTCACGGGATTGGCTTGGAAGGATATGGAAGACGACGATGCTAATCACACAGGAGTCAGAGTCCTTTTTCCTTTTGTTTCCATTTTGGTCGAGTATTCACCCTTGCATGGGTGTAGTTTTCGCTTATTAAATTGAGTTGTCACTTCTTTTTGTATTCAAGTTGATTATTGTCATTGAGATATGAATGTCATAGTTCTGAACTATTTAATGACCTTGTCGGTCTGCTTTGCAATTAAGATTGACCCCGGTCGGTCAATCATTGAGTAGTCTATGAGAGTTTAGCCTGGTAGATCCTTGTGATAAGGGTCTACGGCGTGTGACATTTCTGGACGTATTCTGGGGGTGTTACATATATGGTATCGGAGCTTTAGGTTTGCGAAAAACCTAGGCCGTTGGGTCAAGTCCATGTCTTGTGTAAGTCGCGCGCATCAGAGTTGTGATTAGTATCGTGGTTCCGACATCATCTTCAGGCAATCCGTGACGGTAAGTCTCCCGATCGTAAGTCCCCTTATATACGTATTTGAATTTATTGTGTTAATGTGTTTAATATGAACAAGGGGTTGGAACATGTTAGTGATATTATTGTTTTAGGATATAGCATGCGTATTCGGTCTGAGTAGAAATGGTTATGCAGTATGCTTCGGAAATCGAGCATATTTATCGGTTTCTACATTTCATTAGAATAAATTTATGAGTGTTAATTTTATCCACTGCATGAGTACTTTGAAATGGCTTTTGGTATCTTGCAAACCGAGTTTTGGCATTTTGGTCTTGTACGTTTTGACGGTATTTTTATGACGGTATTTGATATTTTATAAATGACTTTTGTGAGTATTTGAAAATATTACCATCATTGGCCTTTTTGGCGTTTTCAATGTTTTTTTTAAAATGATTTTTAGACAGGTAAGTTCCGGTGCGGGGCCCACGGCGCTGTAATATCACGAATATTTTAAAGTGGTGCTTCGAAATTTTCTAGCATTGTGAAAACTCATGATTTAATGTCGTCATGTTAAATGGTCACGTACCTCGGTGAAAAATCCTTTCGATTAAACATTTCGGTGAAAAATCCTTTCGAATTAGTTGCGATTCAATTTTCAATTTGTTTTACTCGAAAATAATTTTTAGGGTCGTTGTATAAAGTTCCTCTTCCGAAATAAAGGACAGTATCTACAAGCCTTGGGCGTAACGTGACTAGCCCTCTTAATTTATTTTCATTAAGTGCATCCAAATAATGATCGTCCTCGTCGAAGGACTCGAAATTGAATTTAGAAAACTTTGTGCTTTACGATATTACCGTTATTCTAAGGATGCTAACTAACCTCGTGTTGATAATTGTGGTATATTGTACGACTGATTAATTTATATTGTTGACCGGTATTATCTACATTAGTATGTCGAGCCTCGGCGGACGCAGACGTTATGATGGAAATGGAAGCGGTGAGGTGGTTCGTATGAAAACGATTCATGCTACGGTGAAGGAGTATCAGAATCAAACAATATCCTATAAAATCTCCTCAGTGGCCGAGCCCACGAGCGAAGCGAAGAGACCGAGGACATCTGGGAAATTTTTGGGCGGTAAAGAGTTTAAGGCTCCCAAACCCCCACATCATTCAAACGCGTCGTCTTCGCGGTCGGGAGTGAGCACTGGGAATCCCAAGCCAGCATCGGTGACTCTCAGTAAGAAGAGGAGGTGCTTCAACTGCAACCATCAGGGACATATTCGTATAAATTGTCCCTTTCCACTATTGACTTGTTACCGGTGCGGGTGTGAAGGACGTTGGGAGAAACACTATGAGATAGTTACCGAATTGGCAAAGAATGCTACCCTATTGGGGAATAGAGCAAGTGACCGGAGAGTGTCCCGAAACCACATGTTTCCTTCTGAAGATCCTAGTATGGGAGAATGAAGATTTTGTACGGTGTCTTAATCGTTGCTGGTTCCTACAATCGTGACTTCGATCGTCTTTCGTTTCATTACCTTACGTTTCCAACTTTTGTTGTTCTAAGTTTCGGGGTCTTAATGTCTTCTTAGTATGGGGGAATGTATTACCCGTACTTTTCTTAGTATTTTCGGTGTTGGGTGACTTTCATGGTTGGTGATTCATCTGTAATCTTCTCGACAATTTTAAACTACCATGTTCTGCCTAGCCTATTGTCCTCCGAATGAATTTCAGAGTTGCTTTGTCAGACTCCATGGATTATTGTGGTCTTTCCACATCTGAACTTTATCCTTGCAAAATTTTGTTCGGAACTTTTATTCCCACGCATGCAATTAACATTTCCGAATGTGTTTTTGAACTTGGATGCGGTTGGTCAAGCTCGAAACACGGTTTCAGGATGTCTGGGCCGTTTTGTGATTTTCTTAACTCTTGGAGCTTTTGTCTCCAAATTCATACTCCTCCACCTGAGCAAGTAATTATTTTTCTTGATTGTTCCACCGCTATCTGCTGTAAGTTTCGGGACGAAACTTATTTTAAGGGGGGTAGAATGAAATACCAGAGATTTTTATTCTGATTAATTTGAAGTATTTTATTTTAGACCGAAAATTTCTCGGTTTTCGAGCGTTGGTATTATTTTTATCGACAATCAATTTTGTGTTTATGGCCATATGTGGTGATTTGTTGTATATGATTTTTATTTCGAATCAATGTTGTTGTCCGCGAGCGTTTCGTCGTGTTCGTTCCGTGCATTTTTGGGAATCGAGTCGCCAGGCCACTGCAGTTGGGCATTGGTCGGACGGTTGCGGGAGGAACTGCACCGCACTGGCGCCGCCGACGGGCGGCAGGAGGACCGCATAGCGTACGCTCAAGCCGGAGATCGCGCGCTAACCGGTAGGTGTAGCGCACACTAAGCGGCAGCCAGCGTGCGCTACCTGGGCCGGGCAGTGGGGCTCCTGAGGTTCTGGACTCCGGAGGGCTGACGGGTAGCACACGCTACGGCCGGTCGCTGCGCGTGCTAACCGGCAGACGTAGCGCACGCTGCCGCAGTAGCCGCGCGCTACTGGGCGAGGATTGGTCGAAGGCTCGATGGACCATGGCCGGCCCGCTAGCGCACGCTGCCGGTACTCTAGCGCACGCTAGGGCGGCCTGCCTATATATTTGACCGAGCAGCCCTGTTTCAACCCATTTCTCATTTCCCATCTTTCGTTTCCGCGGCCAGGGATTTTGAGAGCGAGGATACATGTTGTTGAACAACAAATCCATGAAGTTCCTGAGTTCATATCATTGATTGATCATTCCATAACATCCTTCAATCGACCGAATCAAGGTTAGTTTTTCCTAAAATCTAAACTTTGGGAAATTTGGGGATCTTGATAGATTTCGCCCGTTCGAGCCATATGAACTTAGATTACTGATGGATAATTGTATATTAAGTTGTATTCTATCAATTTCATCATGTTTCCACGGTTTTGTCATTACCGATTCGTCGTTTATATGAGTTCCAAGTTAACGCCTTCACGGTATCCGTGGAAATGCCGCAGAGAGATACTTGGTCGTTTTATGATTTTTTTCCTCGTGTGATTTATTTTTTATTTGATGATAGGATATTAGGGACGAATTCCCTACGATAATCCGGTGTTGAGCCTTTCCAATCATCGTTTTCATTGGAATTCCGAATTTTCCCAATCGACCGTATTTTCGGAGTATTCGCGAGAGATTACCAAGGCAAGTACCTTGATATACGATTTGTAACTACGTGAAATCATTATTGTCGAAGTGTATGAATTTATACGGGTGTATATATGTGTGTGTGTATATATATATATATATATATATATATATATATATGTGTGTGTGTGTGTGTGTGTATATATATATATATAGAAATATAGATTTATATATATTTATATGTTAAATATATGTATGTATATACATATATTGATATATATGTCTATGTCGGTGAATGCCGAGAGATGAGTGCTAACACTAGTTGACGTACTCAACTTGGATTGATGGATGAACTATACTTATAGATATAATATAGTAAGGTTATATATATATGTATATATATATATTCGGTTGAGTTGCGATATAAGGATATATATGTAGTGTTGGGGTTTTACCGAAGACTTATTGTGTCGAGTCTTGATTAATAACGTGCGTGTTGTTGTTTATTTGTGTAGTCGTGGACTGACGGATAAATTATGTGAATTGGTGTACTGATTTGATAATTATTGCAACGATTGATTGTTTGCTTGATGTTTGAAATATTGTGAATACTTGTTGTGAGAAACGTCATATCCGGCCTGGTGTACGCTTCAATGTGCGGCTCCATATGATTGGTGAACACCGGTGTTACCTAATGCGTGTGCAAGGGGCGGCTCTTGCGGGAGTGATCGCCGGCGCGGTGACATGTTCAAGGGGCGTCCAACATAGTGGAGTGAACTCCGGCGCACAGGTGTGCAAGGGAGGCGTCTGGCAGGCTTATTGGTTATGGATATTTGAGTGATTGGTAAGACCCCGTTACCGAACAATTTTCATATTTCAAAGTTCTTCCAACTCGCTTTAAAATATTGGTCTTGATATAGACCGCGATTCGTGTTTCTGAAAGTTTATTTCAACTTGTTTTAAATGTTGGTATCAGGGTTAATTAACTAAGGATATTTGACGAGATCTCCGAGGGTTAATTAATCAGGGGTCTTGAGCAGGATTTGTCGAATGAGAAGTTATGTCCTTGATTATGCTGTGATGATATTCTGTGTATTGGGTCGAGGACCCCGTGAATTGTTGAGATGTTTGATCTCGTGATGATATTATTTGGATTGGGTCGAGAACCCCGTGAAAATGTTGTAATGACTCGTTTGTGTTAGTGTTTCATAAATTGGGTTGAGGACCCCAAATAACGTGGAATGGTTTTCTTGCAAATTGTTTTACACATGCCGGGTAGAGGACCCGAGAGATTTTGAAGTTATTTTCTAAAGGTATTCCCATTCGATTTTCAAAACTCCAATACGGCCTGAGTCAATAATAACGTTTTCAAACTATCTTATCAAATTGCTTTTCCTTTTTTTAAAAAGGGTATTTTCAAACTAGATATTTTGACTCCTTGAGTTCGTTTAAAGTTTCATTGGTGTTATATTCCGTAAAGAGAATATGACTGTGTGATTACCTTTTATCTTGTGTAAACGAATGCCTTGATGTGCTGTTTGTGTGAATGTGTGGGTTATGTTAAGGCTTCGTGGCTGTTGAGTTTGTGTTGATACTTTTCGTATATCCTGTACATTATGTACTTGCACTAGCAAAATTCCAGTTTGCTAACCCCCGAGTTTTTGGGGGGTGGATGCCTGTTATGCGCTCAGGTTTTGGCAGCTCGGGAGCAGTTACGGGATTAGCTTGGAAGGAGATGGAAGATGACGATGCTAATCACACAGGAGTCAGAGTCCTTTTTCCTTTTGTTTCCATTTTGGTCGAGTATTCACCCTTGCATGGGTGTAGTTTTCACTTATTAAATTGAGTTGTCACTTCTTTTTGTATTCAAGTTGATTATTGTCATTGAGATATGAATGTCATAGTTCTGAAATGTTTAATGATCTTGTCGGTCTGCTTTGCAATTAAGATTGACCCCGGTCGGTCAATCATTGAGTAGTCTATGAGAGTTTAGCCTGGTAGATCTTTGTGATAAGGGTCTACAGCGTGTGACATTTTCGGACGTATTCTGGGGGCGTTACAGCTACAACGTTGTAGATTTTCAACGAAGTATGATTCGATTAAACTCACAATCTATGTCCTCATGTACCGGATTTATTCATAGAGTACTCTTTATGGATTGACATTCATTGAGGCATCCCTCAATGATGACTATAATCCACAATCACATGAGACGGATGAGTTCATTTGATCATATGATCAAGTTTCATGTACCAAACTCGCATACATTCTTAGCGAGAGTATTTATCGAACCAAGTGGCATCCTATTACTCTATGAGATCCACGGCCTAGTTGTAATACCCGAGATTTCTGATATGTATTTAACACTTGTAATATTGTAATTGTTGCACTTTGATCTGAGTATTATTCTCCGTATTTCATAGTCCGGTGTTGTTAAGTGTATGATTTCACGAGTGTGACTTAAATTGTGATTCTGCGCAAGTAGCGCACGCTATCGATTAAGTATAGTGTACGCTAAGTTGGATCCATAGCGCATGCTGTGGAGGAACCTTAGCGCAATCTATGCGGGGTCAATATGATTGAGACGTGTGGTAGGTGAGATCAGGCCGGGGATCCTTGTCGGATTGTGTCGGGATGAACCTGGACGGCTTTCGGGAAAAAGCCAAGTCAACGCGTTAGCGCACGCTACTCACATGAGGGTAGCGCACGCTAAAGGCCGAGTACAGTGAAATCGGTAATGTTTCAAATAGCCGTTAGCGCATGCTATGAATATGGACTAGCGCGCGCTAATAATCACTTTCTATAAATAGGACAGCATCATTTTTCATATTTTCAGATTTTTTCACTCCCCCATTCGAATTCTTGAGCTTAGAAAGACACTCTCTTCATCCTAAACACTTCTTGCCGGCGTCCTAGCTCGTATTGAAGATTGTAGATCATTGGAGGATTGGTGTTCAAACCCTCGGCGTTGGATTGCTTCGAATTTCCTCCTTGTTCTTCACTACTTTGAGGTAGGTGATTCTTCACCAATATTAGTAGTATTCTGAAGGACGTTTGATCATGTTTATCTTAGTCAGTTAGATTCTTAAGTAGTCGAGCATCATGTGTTAGAAGGATATTTTCGATGTTTCGGTACTTATTCATCGTATAAACCATTGAACCTCTTAGTGTTTGAACTCCTAGCATATTCTGAAGCTTCTAACCGATTTGTGATCAGTATTTGGAGATTTTCAAGTTCTTATGCCTTTACATAAAGGAATCATACGTTTTGGGACATATAACGGATTGAACTTAGGATATTCCTTGAAGATCTAAGATGAATTATGGTGTTGTGATGATTATACGTATCTTTGTATCTCTTAGCTATTTAGTACGTATAGAACTTTCACAAAACCTTATGAGCATGATATGCACGGGGATGACATGTATTATCACCATAGAATTCATGAGTTCATCACCATTAGATCAAGTTTTCTGCCAGTAGTAATCTGCCATGCACGATTAGCGCACGCTAACATGCGTAAGTTAACGTGCGCTATCGGGAATAAGTTAACGCACGCTACATTTGGTACGTAACGTACGTTATGTTATCAGCCGAGTCAGTCGGCTGATCAGAGAGAACTGTCAGTCCATGACTAGCATACGCTAGACTTAGACGATAGCATACGCTAACAGGCAGACTTAGCGCACATTACGTAGAGTGCGTAGCGTACGCTAAGTGGTTCAGGCAGATTGCATATTTTGAGCTTTTTGGCCATAGACCGAATTGTTAGGCAATCGTTCGACTTGAGATGATTTGTATATCATTTCTTTTGTTAAGGTTCGAGCTTGCTACGTTGATCGAAGGAGGCGGCCTTCGAGTGTGTTGAGATCATTGAAGTGTTTCGTTCTTGCCATCTTCGAGGCAAGTATCATAATATGTTAATATTGGTATTTTGAGCATGCGTGTGGTTATTCATGTTGTTGAACATGAGATTTATTTCATTGAATTGTCATGGTATTCGTTATATAGTGTTTGTATGTTCATGTTGATGGACATGGCGATCTGGCATATATGTATGCATGAGTTGTGTTTGTGTTTGTTGTGCGATCTATGCTGAGGGCGCTGGATCGGATGTCCACCTCGTGTTGGTCCGACGGGATCATCTTGGGATCTAGGCTGAGGGCGCTGGATCATTGGATGGGTTATTTCCACCTCGTGTTGGTCCGACGGGATCATCTTGGGATCTATGCTGAGGGCGCTGGATCATTGGAATACCCTTGCTGTGTTAATGGAATCTCGTGGATTCGCATTATCGGATTCCGGTAGCGGAAGTCCGTGTGATGTATCTTGTTATGTATTGTTGATGCATATTTGATTCGTTTAAATGATACTTATACTAGCATCGTTTTGCTAACCCCTTTGGGGGTGGACATTTGTTTTGATGTTCAGGTAGCCGAGGAGCAGGGAAACAGCCACAGTACCGATGTGACGACGAAGGGATTCAGTGATGTTTGTTGTTGTTGGTGAATTGTCTTTCTTGGTTTGATTTTAGTACTCGAGTACGCGTGTCTTATTAATATCATTTCAATATGGTTGTATTAATTACTCGTTGAACCAGTTGTACGGTTTTGTAAACTTGAATTTCCATGATATTGATGTCCTATATTTACATTTCTTTTAAATTAGCCTTGTAAATCCTTACTTAAAGGGTTTACGGCGCTGTAATTATTCCGAATATCTCGGGGTGTTACAGAATATGGTATCGGAGCTAAGATTCATGGATATCTTGGCAGTCGGGTTTTAAGTTGGGTCTGTTTACGTTATTGATTTACGAGTCGTTCGTAACATCACTGTTCAGCCAAAATTCGTCATGTGGACCGTGGTTGTAAGTCTCCTAATCTCTTGTACTACCGTTTTACTTAATTCTGTTTTGTGAGTATTGACGGGCTTTAATTTTGAAAATTTTGCCCTGGATATTGAAAAATTGTGTTTTCAGTATGTTGAGAGGGAGTCGTGGACGCGGACGTGGTCGTGGACGCGGACGTGGAAATATGAGACATGAGGACTCCGCAACTACCCCAGAATTATCGGCTAGTAGAACCGATTCCCATTCTGGAGGGCAGCAGGGATCGGCGAATGACGACGCAAATCCTAACATGCCGGGAGTGCTTCAACAGGTGGTGACTCAAATAAACCAGTTCGCTCACGTAATTGATCGCATGCAGACAGCGATGGGACAGCAGCACCACGAGGATAACCGGGGAGACAGATGGCTTGCTGAGGTGGTCAAATTGCACCTGCCAAAGTTTGACGGATCTGCAGAAGCACTTACTTGGGATCATTGGCTAAAGGAGTTAGAGAAAATATTCGCGGGTATTAACTGTCCCGAGGACCGGAAGGTTCCCATTGCCCAAGATTTCTCGACCGGGAGGCCTTTGACTGGTGGGAAGCTATTCGACCCGAGGATCATAATGCGGATTGGACGGAATTCATACTAATGATGGAAGCACAGTATTGTCCTCGTCCAGTTAGAGAGGCAAAAATCCGAGAGTTTTTCTCACCACAGAGTTCGGAAGCAACTGTAACAGACATAATCAAAACTTTTAATCATCAGCTGACGTGTGTCCGACACTTGGTCAGAACGGAGGCAGAAAAGATTTTTCATTTCGATATGCGAATGAAGCCGGAGATTCAGCAGTACATGTCCGGGTTCGAGTGTACTACGTTGCGACAGTATCAAGACAAAGTGCTGGCCTACGACATGAAAGAGGCGGCGATGGAGAAATCAGTGGAGGCAAAGAAGCAGAAGGTGACCGGCAGCTTCTCAGAAAACAAGAGTGGTGGTCCCCGCAAGGGCCAGTCTTCCTTTTATTCGGCTAGGAAACCTCCACATCCTTCTAGAGGTGGAAAGAAGTTCCAGACTACATCAGCAGTTTCGGACGCATCAAAGAAATGCTACAATTGTGGTCGAGCAGGGCATATTCGACGTGATTGCCCTGCATCTTCTGTGACTTGTTACGATTGTGGGCAAGAAGGGCACCGTGCGGATTTCTGTGGAGTTGCTACTAGATCTTTTGTTACTCGCACTCCAGCGCCTGTTCCAAAGGAGATGAGTGTGAACCAGATGCAGCAGAGTGGATTTCAGCAGCAAAATATTGGGAAGAGAGAGACATACAGTGCTGGGTCCGTTCCTCCACGCCTGTACGAGATGAGGAAATCTGACGATCAGAACACTGTTGTTGCATCAGGTACGATTCAGATCCTTTTGCAACCAGTTAGTGTCTTATTCGATTCCGGAGCTACACATTCTTTCGTATCATTGAACTGTGTTAATCGTTTAAAAATCTCGTGTTTATTTGATTGTGAACCATATGTTGTGGGTTTGCCGAGTGGAGAGAGAATTGTGGGAACCCTAGAGGATAGAGACTTTCCAGTGTCTATAAGAGGGAGAGATTGGCCATCGAATCTTATTGTAGTTGACATCTACGGTGACGATTTAATTCTCGGAGACGATTGGCTCAACCGTTTTAGAGATATTCTCAATTACCGAGAGAGAGTCATTTCTATCATTGCTGATGACAGATCTGAACACTTATTCCGAGGATGGAGACCGGGAAGCTCGGGAAAATTGATCAAAGCAATGAAATCCGTGAAATTACTTAAGCAGGGATGCCATGGACTTTGGTGCTATGCCATGAGGAAAGAGGAAAGAGTAGAGCTCTCGTCTATTTCAGTTGTGAATGAGTTCTCAGATGTATTTCCTGACGAACTACCTGGGTTACCTCCACAGAGAGAAGTGGGATTCACTATCGAATTAGAGCCTGGAGCAGCTCCTATTTCCAGAGCACCATACCGCATGGCGCCAACCGAGATGTATGAACTCAAGAAGCAACTGGAGGAATTGTTACAGAAGGGCTATATTCAACCTAGCGTTTCTCCTTGGGGAGCGCCCGTTCTCTTTGTCCGGAAGAAAGACGGATCCCTCCGACTGTGTATTGATTACAGGGAGCTCAACAAGATGACGATCAAGAATAAGTATCCTATACCTCGGATCGACGACTTATTTGATCAACTGCAAGGGGCAAGGGTATTCTCGAAGATTGACTTGCGATCAGGATACCATCAGTTGAGAATTAAGGAATCGGATATACCGAAATCTGCTTTCAGATCCCGGTACGGGCATTATGAATTTGTAGTGATGCCATTTGGACTTACCAATGCTCCTGTGGTATTCATGCAATTGATGAATCGGGTATTCTTGGAATACTTGGATAAATTTGTGGTCGTCTTCATTGATGACATCTTGATATATTCGAAGGACACAGAGGAGCATGCTGAACATTTGCGGGTGGTTTTGAGCACCTTGAGGAAGGAACAGCTGTATGCAAAGCTTTCAAAATGCGAGTTCTGGCTTAGGGAAGTAACTTTCCTTGGGCATGTGATATCAGCTGACGGAGTTCAGGGGGACCCGAAGAAAGTCGAAGCAATCTTGGAATGGGAGGTTCCTAATAACGTGAAAGAAGTCCGGAGTTTCCTAGGACTTACTGGATACTATCGCCGCTTTGTAGAGGGATTTTCCAAAATTGCTCGTCCGCTCACTCAGCTGTTACAGAAAACTCAAAAGTTTAAGTGGGATGATAAATGCCAGGCTGGTTTTGATGAACATAAGAAGAGACTGACGACAACACCTATATTAGCATTACCAGATGGAACTAATGGATTCATGGTGTACAGCGATGCTTCAAATCAGGGTCTGGGATGTGTGTTGATGCAAAAAGATAAGGTGATTGCCTATGCTTCTCGGCAGCTGAAACCATACGAGGTTAATTACCCGACTCATGATCTGGAGCTAGCAGTTGTAGTCTTTGCATTGAAAATTTGGAGACATTATTTGTACGGCACTCATTGTCAGATCTTTACAGATCATAAGAGCCTCAAGTACATTTTCAGTCAGAAAGAATTAAACATGAGGCAGAGAAGGTGGCTGGAATTGATCAAGGATTACGACTTGGAGATTCTCTATCATCCGGGGAAAGCAAACGTAGTATCCGATGCATTGAGCCGTAAACCTGTTTCTCTTCGAGTGTTGGAAGCACTTACGTCCCAAACCAGCATTCAACGGGAACTGATCCGCGAAGGGATTGAAGTATGGGCACCAGGAATCCAAGGGCAACTATATGTGATGGAACTGACTTCATCACTAGTCGAGGAGATCAAATCTAAGCAGCTGAAGGATTCTATGATCCTTCGGTTATGTGACGAAGTAAAGAAAGGGAAAGCCCCATGATTCGTGATACAAGATGATGGAGTTCTGAGATTTCAGAGTCGACTTTGCGTTCCCGATGATGGTGAATTGAGATGGGCAATTCTGAAAGAAGCTCATAGTGCACCTTATTCTATTCACCCGGGCAGCAGTAAGATGTACAAGGATCTAAAACAAAACTTCTGGTGGGGGAATATGAAGAAGGACGTAGCAGAGTACGTTTCGAAGTGTTTGACTTGTCAGCAGGTTAAGATTGAACATCAGCGACCTGCCGGAATGTTAAAGCCGCTTCCGATCCCTGAGTGGAAGTGGGAGGATATCTCGATGGATTTCATCACCAGTATGTCAAGGACTAGAACGGGAATGAACGTGATTTGGGTTATAGTTGATCGACTAACCAAGTAGGCTCATTTCCTAGGAATTAAAGATACATGGGGACCCGAGAGATTGGCGCGAGTATTTATTGCGGAGATAGTCAGGTTGCATGGGACGCCGAAGACCATTATTTCGGATCGAGATGGTCGCTTCGTGTCACATTTCTGGAAGGCAGTTCACAGGGCTTTGGGGACTGAGCTCAACTTTAGCACAGCTTATCATCCCCAAACGGACGGTCAGTCCGAAAGGACTATACAAACAGTAGAAGACATGCTTAGAGCTTGTGCTTTAGATTGGTCGATTGATTGGGAAGTTCATTTGTCGTTGATTGAATTCACTTACAATAATAGTTGGCATGCTTCTATTAAGATGGCACCATTTGAAGCTTTATACGGGAGAAGATGCCGATCACCCCTGTGTTGGGATGATTCTTCGAATTTGATCGGGACGGAACCGGAATTGATAATTCAGACTCAAGAGAAGATAGCTTTGATTCGAGAAAGACTGTTGACTGCCCAGAGTCGACAGAAGTCTTATGCAGACCTACGTCGTTTCCCTCTAGAGTTCGACGCTGGGGACCATGTACTATTGAAGGTATCTCCTATACGAGGGATTTTCCGTTTTGGGAGGAGAAGCAAGCTTAGTCCAAGATATATCGGACCATTCGAGATCCTCGAAAGAGTTGGAGATTTAGCATACAAGTTGGCCTTACCGCCATCGCTGAGTCACGTTCACAATGTGTTTCACGTATCCCAATTGCGGAAGTATGTACTGGACCCCAGTCACGTCATTGATTTCGACGAGATCGAGATAGCTAATGACGGCACCTTCGAGGAGAGACCAATCAAGATACTTGAGAGTCGGATCAAACAGTTGAGGAATAAACCAATACACTTGGTTAAAGTACAATGGTCACGACACGGAGTCGAAGAGGCCACTTGGGAAACGGAGAACAGTATGAAGACTAGATTTTCGGAGTTGTTTTCATCTTAAGTTTCGGGACGAAACTTCTTTTTAGGGAGGAAAGATGTAATACCTGAGATTTCTGATATGTATTTAGAACTTGTAATATTGTAATTGTTGCACTTTTATCTGAGTATTATTCTCCGTATTTCATAGTCCGGTGTTGTTAAGTATATGATTTCACGAGTGTGACTTAAATTGTGATTCTGCGCAAGTAGTGCACGCTACCGATTAAGTATAGCGTACGCTAAGTTGGATCCATAGCGCACGCTGTGGAGGAACCTTAGCGCACGCTATGTGGGGTCAATATGATTGAGACGTGTGGTAGGTGAGATCAGGCCGGGGATCCTTGTCGGATTGTGTCGGGATGAATCTGGACGGCTTTCGGGAAAAAGCCAAGTCAACGCGTTAGCGCACACTACTCACATGAGGGTAGCACACGCTAAAGGCTGAGTACAGTGAAATCAGTAATGTTTCAAATAGCCGTTAGCGCACGCTATGAATATGGACTAGCGCGCGCTAATAATCACTTTCTATAAATAGGACAGCATCCTTTTTCATATTTTCAGATTTTTTCACTCCCCCATTCGAATTCTTGAGCTTAGAAAGACACTCTCTTCATCCTAAACACTTCTTGCCGGCGTCCTAGCTCGTGTTGAAGATTGTAGATCATTGGAGGATTGGTGTTCAAACCCTCGGCGTTGGATTGCTTCGAATTTCCTCCTTGTTCTTCACTACTTTGAGGTAGGTGATTCTTCACCAATATTTGTAGTATTCTGAAAGACGTTTGATCATGTTTATCTTAGTCAGTTAGATTCTTAAGTAGTCGAACATCATGTGTTAGAAGGATTTCGATGTTTCGGTACTTATTCATCGTATAAACCATTGAACCTCTTAGTGTTTGAACTCTTAGCATATTCTGAAGCTTCGAACCGATTTGTGATCAGTATTTGGAGATTTTCAAGTTCTTATGCCTTTACATAAAGGAATCATACGTTTTGGGACATATAACGGATTGAACTTAGGATATTCCTTGAAGATCTAAGATGAATTATGGTGTTGTGATGATTAAACGTATCTTTGTATCTCTTAGTCATTTAGTACGTATAGAACTTTCACAAAACCTTATGAGCATGATATGCACGGGGATGACATGTATTATCACCATAGAATTCATGAGTTCATCACCATTAGATCAAGTTTTCTGCCAGTAGTAATCTGCCATGCACGGTTAGCGCACGCTAACATGCGTAAGTTAACGTGCGCTATCGGGAATAAGTTAACGCACGCTACATTTGGTACGTAACGTACGTTATGTTATCAGCCGAGTCAGTCGGCTGATCAGAGAGAACTGTCAGTCCATGACTAGCGTACGCTAGACTTAGACGATAGCATACGCTAACAGGTAGGCTTAGCGCACGTTACGTAGAGTGCGTAGCGTACGCTAAGTGGTTCAGGCAGATTGCATATTTTGAGCTTTTTGGCCGTAGACCGAATTGTTAGGCAATCGTTCGACTTGAGATGATTTGTATATCATTTCTTTTGTTAAGGTTCGAGCTTGCTACGTTGATCGAAGGAGGCGGCTTTCGAGTGTGTTGAGATCATTGAAGTGTTTCGTTCTTGCCATCTTCGAGGCAAGTATCGTAATATGTTAATATTGGTATTTTGAGCATGCGTGTGGTTATTCATGTTGTTGAACATGAGATTTATTTCGTTGAATTGTCATGGTATTCGTTATCTAGTGTTTGTATGTTCATGTTGATGGACATGGCGATTTGGCATATATATATGCATGAGTTGTGTTTGTGTTTGTTGTGCGATCTATGATGAGGGCGCTGGATCGGATGTCCACCTCGTGTTGGTCCGACGGGATCATCTTGGGATCTAGGCTGAGGGCGCTGGATCATTGGACGGGTTATTTCCACCTCGTGTTGGTCCGACGGGATCATCTTGGGATCTATGCTGAGGGCGCTGGATCATTGGAATACCCTTGCTGTGTTAATGGAATCTCGTGGATTCGCATTACCGGATTCCGGTAGCGGAAGTCCGTGTGATGTATCTTGTTATGTATTGTTGATGCATATTTGATTCGTTTAAACGATACTTGTACTAGCATCGTTTTGCTAACCCCTTCGGGGGTGGACATTTGTTTTGATGTTCAGGTAGCCGAGGAGCAGGGAAACAGCCACAGTACCGATGTGACGACGAAGGGGTTCAGTGATGTTTGTTGTTGTTGGTGAATTGTCTTTCTTGGTTTGATTTTAGTACTCGAGTACACGTGTCTTATTAATATCATTTCTATATGGTTGTATTAATTACTCGTTGAACCAGTTGTACGGTTTTGTAAACTTGAATTTCCGTGATATTGATGTCCTATATTTACATTTCTTTTAAATTAGCCTTGTAAATCCTTACTTAAAGGGTTTACGGCGCTGTAATTATTCCGAATATCTCGGGGTGTTACACTAGTAACACTGTATACCACAATTGTCGTGTTACCATATCACCATTTATAGGTGACGAACGTCCATGACCAGACACAATCCTTGCAGATATGTTTGCAGCATGTATTTAATCTCGTCACTTTAGGGAACTTGGTGAGGCACAATAGGGACAAACTACGACAATTCCAAGTCGTTCTACTCGAACATGATCGTTCGCATCTCCCCCTAACGACGAGAAGACTGGCTCATCAAAGTGACTTTACGAGATCGTCTGCCAAGGTATGTTTTAAGCAGACTATGAGTGAAAGTGCATGTCATATTTATCATTTATAACCCGTCATAATACGTTGTGGTAACGCACTTTGGCACATGAACATGTGGACGATAAAGGTTTTCATTGTTAACACAATCCAGTTAACAAAATGCATACGGTTGCACTTGTAACTAAGCATTTGAATGATGATAGGTATAGATGATTATGACATGTTGACATATGCTACATAACCGCAGCTACTGGTCTTGAGAATCCAACAAAACCGCCACCATGCACCATCGGGATCGAACATAAAAAAACGATTGAACCGGTGATAGGCCATTGATTTTATCGAACCTCTAGTGCTTTCTTGAATATTTCACTCCCTTCACCAGCCCCAAACACCACAAAATTTCATGACCATGTATAAATGGGTATTTAGGACTCCAAAACCATCAACATTGTGGTCAGAAACTGATCGACAAGACATCGAACTGGTCGTTGGAATGGCTGGTGGTATGTGAAAACTTCATTTAAGTGGTTCACCTCATTCCAATTCTCCAAATGGCACCAAATGAAGTACTCGTAAAAATTTCACTTTAAGACTTGGTCTAAAAGTGGGTGAACCGACCTTTACAATGACTGGTCCGCAAGTTGGGCAACCATAAAACTCAGGTTTCATCAACTTATCAATCATTGTCAAAGGAACCACATAACATATAAATGTTATCACTTGAGTACGACCATTTGTGAATACAATCATAGCATCATAAGCCACCCAGGCTAATACTTATGATCATGTATGTATAAGGACTCGGTGAAAAAGGAGGACTTAGCACCATGCTTATGCGAGTCGTTACATTATTCTCTTTAGCATAGGAGGGTGTCATCTCCTAATCGTGCTAAAGAATAGGCTTCAATCAATGAACATGGCTAAGAAGGATCATCGGGGGGTCTTTGGCGTCACACATGCTTATGAAAGCAAGACGCGAATGACATAACTATCATCATCTGTCATGATCCCTGCTCACGACTCCACCAACGTACTTTGGTGTCTTTATCCAGCTAGCTTCTTTGTTAAAAAAAATGACGTCCATGACAATACCGTGGTATATGGATCATCAATGTCCAAACTCCGGACTATTAAAGCATAAATGTGTCAATGTCCCAATACATCTTCTGGTTACAAAAACTGATGCAAGCCGGACCATATTGACTCATTAATATTTTTTCTTTTCACATATCCAATACAAATGATGCATAAGATTTTATTTCTCACAAATCACAATGAGATGCTATGAGTGATACACTTTGGCATATATGTCATCGAGTCATAACATGGTTCAATCGTTACAGAACATATGTGACTAGAAAACGCCATTCGGCATTCAACAACTTGAGCATTATACTACTCATTGATTGTGATGACCTAGTCATCATAGTCATAATAGATTTATAACACAAAATCCAAAAATATTGTGTTTCTTGGAAATAGCTTAATACGCACTCAATTTCGCTTGCAAAAACTTTTGTAAACATGAGCATAGCGAACCCTCTAACAACATAGAGATTTTATACAGGATACGATCAAAATAATCTATCATATTAAGTGCATAATATGGCAAGATTATATGCCTAAGGGGAAAAATCATGACACAAGCATGGTGTAAAATTACCATGCATACGCTCGATCTACTTATAAGGGTGCGTATTTTGGGCTTCCCCAAGGAAACTGTTTTTCAACATTTGAATGATGATATTTTAACGTAAAATGCATATCAAAAATTGCATCATATGTGGCAAATTAGTCCAAAAAGAGGTTGAAAAACATGTGTCATAAGACCGCTTGCAAATTTAAGATGGGAACCAAGTTGGTTGGGACAAAAGTTAGCACAATCGCTGGAAATAAAATTCCGCGCAGCTTGACCTTTGTTTACTAAAACAGCGATAACTCCCTCGTTAGAAAGGCTATGGACGAACAGTCAGATGTTATGGAAACTAGACTTCCGTATCTTTCTATCTATAGGTTGTGCACCACACGGATCATTAAACCCAGATCACAGTGCATGTTTTTATTGGATGCTTTAGTATTTCCCAAATTTATTGAGAAAACAAGGTTGAGACCATATCCAATGGCATAAGTGTTGATGCAAAAACATGGCAGTAACAGCCATAGGTGCGTTTAAATGCAGCAGGGTGTTCGATTTCTTATCTCGACTACTGATCCTTTTGGTAACTCCAACTTGGTAGACTTGCAGAGAAAGTAGGAATGTCGGTACAGCTAAGGCTGTTTAAAAACTACTGATTCCTTTTGAACTTTCAAAGCATAAACAAATACCAAGAAGGATGCGCCTAGTCATGATCAAAGTGTAGACAAAATCCACCAAACTGCATCAAATCAACCAAGAATTTTGATTCTTAATTTGCAAGTGTACGTCATAATAGCCATGTTATGTGGATGCAACGCGGTGCATCATAATTAAGCATTTTGAACCATGAGACATAATGAATATACCATAACCAACTCGTCTTGACCATCCAATAAGATCGACTAAACATAGTCAAATGTATAAGGCACATGCCTTTACAAATACTTAGAAAAGTATTCGGACCTATAGTCACACGAACTATAATCGAGGTCAACGAATTCATGTATTTACCGCAATATGCCATTGCTTTACATGTTAAAATTCATGAGAATTACTCTTACATTCTTTCATATATCATATTGCAAGGAGACGGTGCATGACTACACTCACATTCAATATTTTATTTTAATAGAATGAAAGATGGAGTTTTCCAAGTATGGGATTGGGTCAAGACCAACGTGGTGGTCGCTCAATTCAACGTGACAAATCCGTCACAAATCGATTTTAACCACGACATATCCGTCGCAATCGATATTTGTCCCATTCATATGTCACAAATTCGTGACTAATCATGATCAAGTCATAACTTTACTATTACCGACAATGTTCATTTTATTCAATTGTTGGTTTAAAATCGACAAAACGGCGACGTCAAATCGCACCCAAAACGTGGTGTATGCAACCACAAATATCGACTTTCAACAATTATCCGTGACTCCCTCAGGACCATCACACAGTTTACTTCGACATATAAGAGTGATACCACCTCTCATAGTCTCATCCACTGCAAAGTAGCGTGGGAGATAAAGAACCCAAATACCTAATTCCCAAAAAAAAACATCCCCAAAAGAGAGAAATTAAAAAACGGGAACTTTAATAAAATCTTACGTGGGTACTCGGTTCCATATTTGTTTTGATCCTTGAACGGGAGCTTCTCTCCATATGAGCAATATATTTTCATGGTAATGGTTCCATATTTACTTTGATCCTTGAACGGGATAATAAATATGGCTTCTCTCCATATTTTGCACATCATCATGAGCAACATATTTTCCTATATTTCTGGTGTGCTGCAGAAGGCAGCGGCGATGTGGGTCTGGGAAGAAGACAGATCGAGGGAAAAGATGATGTCGGTTGGGGGAAGATGAGCCGCGGGGCTATTAGGTCTTTATAAATGGCGGCCGATTGAGTGCAGGCGGCGACGGTTAGGGTTTGCAGGAAAAATTTTGATTTTCGTTTTTTTTTACTTGCTCAGTTGGGAAACTACGTGCTGATAACGTGTTTCAGGAGAAAGTAAAAGACTGTAAATACGAGTCAATCAATTGTATTCATAACACTGATAGAGGGGCCTTTATATAGGCATTACAATGAGAGTCCTTCCATACATAGGATTCCTAGATAAGGTAAGACATCTAATATGATCCTACTACCTCTAGAAGGATCTAGAACCTTCCATCTATGTATCTACAATCAGTATTAGGTAAGACACATCATGGGAATAATAATTCCCGGAACAATAAGCAAATTATTAAATTATAGCAATTAATTAGCATTTATCTACTTTGAGTGAGTGGTTAAGACTTTTACATTATGGGATGGGTACTTCACAACGTGGGTTCAAGTCGCACCATCATTATTTTTAATTTTCAATTTTACTGAGTTTAGCTTAAGCATTCAAAACACCATAATATGATATGTAGCATACGAAGAACGCAAATAAAAAGAATAAGCTTTCGTAATGTGGTGCACGATATAGTTCATCCTAAAGGAAGCTTTCATACAAATGGAAAACTAAATCCACAACTATCATTTTATTTATTATTTTAATTGATTATAATTTAAACATCGGAAATATCATAACATGACATGTCACCATATCATAATTATATTATATATAGATTTCTGTGCCAAAAAAGGACCATCTTTTTATTACTAATATATAATATAATTATACTGACTTTGGTATCACAAAATATTAAGTTATAATGGTTCATGTCTCTTATATATAATAATGATCATCTTTAATACTCCTATATAATTATAGTGGTTCATAATTTAGAAGTGGTATAATCTCCATAATTATTTAATATGGAATTTTGTGTGCGGTCTATGTGAAATTTCCATCATTCAGAACTCATACTTTGTTTTTCTTAAATTCCCCATACACATTATCTTTTTATCAAATTATACTATCTCTGTTCGGTTTTAATTGCAACATTGGACTAAACACGGAGTCTAATATAGAACTTTGACCAAATATGAATAGTATGAAATAATGAAGCGTTGCAATTAAAAGAGAACAGATGAAGCATATTATATATATATATATATATATGCATGTGTGTGTGTTGAAGTAAAAGCAAACAAGATAAGAATTATGGCAGAAGAGTGTATTAATTCTCATTGATGGGATCCCTTTAAATAGGGAGAGATAACATATTCTCGAATATTCTAACAGGCATAGTCATACACTAACTAGGAGAAGCCCATTAGCCTGTAGACTAAGGCACACACATGTGTATTTACTTTAACGCTCCCCCTCGTGTCGAGTCTTCAACACATGTCAAGTTGCCTCGTAAAAACCTCGTCAAGCAAAAACCCCATGGGAAATAATTTAGTGAATAAATTAGCCACATTCTCCTCAGACTTCACTTGCTAAACTTGGATGTTGAGGAGGGGCCGCTGTTGCTGATTGTAGGAAAACTTTGGAGAGATATGTTCTTAGAAAAATTACATCTACTAGTACATTTTACTAAAATATTACAATAATAACACAAAGATAAAATAATTACACTAGTGACAATTTTTTAGTAATATATTTATATAAATATAGATCTCATTGATCCCTTAAATTGGGAAAGAGCAATTATTTATTGGGAAAAAATCTCATAATTAATATGTTTCTCTCTCTCTCTCTCTGTATCTCTTTCCATCGTTTCTTTTTCTTCTTCATAAAATGCAGATCTGGTTTTATTCTCTAACTTATATCTTTTCTTTATCACAAATCAGATATATACACACACCTCAGTAATAATCATCGGTAGCCAACCAAAATCCACCGCGGATTTCAGTGCGGTATTCTGAAGTGCTAAAACTATGTATAAAGGTCATGGAAGAGAAGGTAAAACTCTCCTCCCAACCATCTAGGAGATCTGAGAAGACATCTAGGAGATCTGAGAAGAGAAGGTAAAACTCTAGTTATATATCTGAGAAGACATCTAGGATTTCTGTGTTGTGTTGGTTGAAGATTGTACTACTGGTAGTGAATCGAATGCGATGACCGACATAGATAGGTTATGTCCGCAACCGCGTGTTTGGTGGTGGTTGGCCACGGTTGATCGAAAGGCGGCAAGGAATATGATTCGTGCGATTCTGTTTGGAGATTTCAGATCTCCTTGCAGTCTCACTCTTGCGATGGAAGACACACCTCACATAACTCCTCAATTACGGCGCTCGATAGCAGTTTGAATCAGCAAAGATAATGGAGGCGGTATCAGACACCGACGTAGGTAGTAGCACGACGAAGTTCTGGGTTAGGTCCGGGTGGATGGCTATTCGGGTTCTGGTTTTTGTTTGGGTTTCGGGCTGAGACACTGGATCTGCTGGGTCTCAGGTTGGAGTGGGGTGTATAATTAGTTGGACAAGGCTTCCAGGTGGAGCTGGGTTTGGTCAACAGTTGAGATACGGTGGTCGGATGATGCTTGAATTGCATATAATTTTGTACCAGATCTTTGGATACATTTCTTATGATGTTTGTATACTGCTATACAAATAAATAGATACTTGCTTGACATTTTTGTTTGAATTGTATTTGGTACATAAATTTGTATAATATATTTGGATATATATATAGTGGTCGAATATAGATTTTGATTTTTTTTTTTAAAAATTAGAATAATAGTATGGATATGAATTGAATGTGGATATTATTTCTAGTTCATGCTCAATTTTTGTGTTTAGTAAGTTTTTTTGTGATGTATTTTATACTTGAAACTGTATTGTAGTGTGTTTGAAATGTAAGTCATTATGTAGTCTGTTGTTGCCCAAAATATCTATCCGAAGATTAAATACTGCTGGAGACGGACAACAAACAAATGCGGGAGCACTTCCGAGAGATGGTTAATAAAACAAGATTTGCCGGGTTTGTTAGGCCCGGGCTTGAATGCTCTCGCGAGATGTTATTAACACAAATATTCGTGGATACAAGTATTAATTAGAGAAATCTAAGTACAATGAGTGTAAAAAGACTCTGTTGATCCGGCTCTTGAGCGAAGCTAGGTGTTCTTCGTCCCGCCGGTAATCTGCTCGAGGAGAAAAGGCCGGGAGAAGTAAGACCGAAAGAAAGCTGTTGCCAAGAGTTGGATGTTTAGCCAAGTGTAAGTATTTGCTGCTGTATTGTGTGAAATGCGAGGATGCAGAGAGTTTTGGTGGTAGAAGTTCTGTTTGTCGAAGTTCCATCCTTTTTACAAGTGAAGGCTGCCTTGTATTTATAGAGGCTGAGAGGCCCTGTCCCCTAGTGGGCGATCGTCTTTCGGCATTTAATGCAATGGGGCGATCGCCTTAAAGGTTACGTGGGCTGCCTGCCAAAAGTCCAAAGCTACGGTGGTGGCCAGCCGTGCGGTCCAATGAGGAGCCAGCACGCGTCCGGAAGCACTGTCACAGGAGGTCCCACTGAGCTACTTTCGGCGGACTTTGTCAGTAGGTGACAGACTGTAGTCACATGTCTTGTCCGCCAACTCCTTTCGCAGGTCTGGGCCATGCTGGTAGGTGAGGTAGGAGACAGGTTTGTCAGCGCCTTTTGTGGATCTGCACGTGGGGCCAGCTTTGAGACTTGGTCTTTGCCGACTGGATGGTCGTCGGTGGAGATCGTCATGATGGGTCGATCGGCAGATGCCCAGAGAGGTCGGTCACCAAAGGTAGATCGGCAGATGCCCACAGAGGTCGGTCACCAAAGGTCGATCGGCAGATGCGCAGAGAGGATCGTCCACTAGTCGGTCGCCAGGAGTCGGTCGCCGAGTGCCGAGTGATGATCGTATCTGAGGTCGATCGCTCGGTTCCGGGTCTTGTCCTGGGACCGTCCTTTGGCCGATGTAACTGGTCCGCTGGGTTGAGGCTCGGTCGCCTGGTCGCCGCTGCAGATCTACCTTGGCCGCTCGGCAGTAAGTCGGTCGCTCGGCCTTGGAGGCGATCGCCGGTCGGAAGGTGTTAATTCTTGACACAACAATTGCCCCCCAGCTTGCTCCTATGTTGAAGACATGGGGCGAGGTGGTTCTTGCTGGTGATCGCGTCTGGATGAGGACGGGCGACCTTGCTGAGCTGACTTAGGACTCGGACTTGGGCTAACATAGTCGATTGGCTTTAGCTATCTTTCGGTCTTGTACCTGCAAAAAACAACATTGGCCGATCCCCCATGGAAACTTGGTGGTTTCGCTTGCTTGAGGAATCGTGCACAGTCGCGGAGATCGATGGACCGACCCCATGACCGTGTCTTGGTGCGCGAAGACAATGAGTGTCTCGTGACTCACTTTATTATGAGGGTCCTCCGTTAGCCGCGCCGCCTTGTTTTTAAACGAAAGGCGTGCGGTCTCGGTCTAGAGGAGTCCTTGCGCGGGGCAGCGTCGGATGAATCAACTCCACGCCCGCGGCTTGTTAGCTCTGCTTCCACCTCGGCCAGCCATGGAGATGGCCGACCTCGACGGTGTACGTTGAGACGGGGTTGCGGCACGTCGCATTGTCCGGGTTCACCATGTCAGATGATGAACCTTTGAGGGCGCGCGATCGTGTCCACTGATTAATGTTGGAGGGCCCTCCGACTACGCCGGCCTCGTATTTAAACGAAGGGCGGGCGATCTTGGCCGAAAGGGACCTTGCATGGCCGAAACAGCCGGTTCCATCGACTGCCAGGACCATGGCTTTATGATGTGCGGTGGAGGCGATCTTATGCCTTAGTCCGTCATGTGATATGCTGGACTGTAGATGGCGATCGTGTCCTCCGAACTGCGGATGATGTAGCGTGATGATCGGCGATCGGCCCGGAAGACTGGCGATCGTCGCTCGGCTGCCGATCGCTTATTCGTAGGTCGATATTGGCGATCGGGTGGGAGATCGTCGTCCGGGTGCCGATCGCGCTGCTCACAGGCTAAGAAGAAACCTTTGCCTGGCCAGAAAATCTGCGGCTCTAGCCCGGAAGGCTGCGTAGGTCGTAGGTTGGGTCTTCGTGAGATGCCTGAACATAGGCGAGAAGCCCTGAAAACCTCCTAGGACCGCGTAGAGGGCGGTCTCATCGCTTATGGGCTCGCCATTGAGGATGATTACGTCCACCCGGTCGATGTAGTCCGAGTCGGACTCTTCTTCTCCCTGCTTGATTTGCATCATGCGAAGGGGACCTTCGGGCCGGACGACCCTGGTGGCGAAGTACTCAGTGAAGCCGTGCGCCAGCTCGTTGAAGGAGCCAATGGACCGAGGTGGCAAAGAAGTGTACCACCGGTGGGCGAGGTCGTCCAGCGTCAGAGGGAACATTCGGCATCTGGTCGCGTCAGATGCCCCGCACCCAGTCATGTAGATGTTGAACTTCCTTAGGTGCACTTGGGGGTCCGATCGCCCCACGTACACGGGTGTTTGCGGGGGAGCGATCCTGTGCTGCACGGGGGCAAGCTCGATGTCGATCGCGAGCGGCTCGCTTGGCCCGGCGATCGTCTTCTTGGCGCCTGCCCTGGATTCCAGGAGCGCCTTCATGTCGTTAAGTTGACGCTGCATTGCAGCCATCGCCGTGGCTTGGTCGCTTGCCGATCGGCTTTGGGAGCAGGAGCCGAGGCGATCGTGTACCGATCTCCGGGCTCACGCGCCGACCTCGGCAATTCGGCGAGGGGGAGCCAGACGGCTAGGCGCCTTCGGGAGTCGGGTAGGCCGAGCTCCCGATGACGGACTCAAACTCCGTCGCCTCGTAGCCGGGCCTCGACCGCCCGGCCGCCAGTCGGGTCGCGCCAGGCGATCGAAGACAGAGGTGCCCCGGCTGGCGAGCGCCTCTTCCCGCGGACGGAGCCTCTGGCGAACGCTCGGCCGCAGAGCCTTGAGCTTCGCTTGATCTCCCGGCGAGAGACCGGGGGGGCGGTAGCTGGAGGTGCGTCGAGAGCACTCCGTCGCTCCTGTAGGACGGCCAGGGCCCCTTCGATCTGTTTCTTGGTTCGGAAACGATCGAGCGAGAGGCTTGGGCCGCCGTCCAGGGACGGGATCGAGCGTCTCTGACCGCGGCGGCTACCTTCCACCATCGGCTGTGGCCTTGACCGACGGAACAGGGGTTTGGCCGGTGACCGGCGGCTTTCTTCGACGCGGAGGCGGAAGACATGTTTTATGAAGGATTTCTTTTGAAGTGCAGTGAGTGTCACTTCAAATATCTGCCCCGAGAACAGTGAGTGTTCTTCGGGACGGTAGGTGTAAAAAATCGAGGGTTGGATCCCCTTCTTCTAGCGCCAATTGTTGTTGCCCAAAATATCTATCCGAAGATTAAATACTGCTGGAGACGGACAACAAACAAATGCGGGAGCACTTCCGAGAGATGGTTAATAAAACAAGATTTGCCGGGTTTGTTAGGCCCGGGCTTGAATGCTCTCGCGAGATGTTATTAACACAAATATTCGTGGATACAAGTATTAATTAGAGAAATCTAAGTACAATGAGTGTAAAAGACTCGTTGATCCGGCTCTTGAGCGAAGCTAGGTGTTCTTCGTCCCACGGTAATCTGCTCGAGGAGAAAAGGCCGGGAGAAGTAAGACCGAAAGAAAGCTGTTGCCAAGAGTTGGATGTTTAGCCAAGTGTAAGTATTTGCTGCTGTATTGTGTGAAATGCGAGGATGCAGAGAGTTTTGGTGGTAGAAGTTCTGTTTGTCGAAGTTCCATCCTTTTTACAAGTGAAGGCTGCCTTGTATTTATAGAGGCTGAGAGGCCCTGTCCCCTAGTGGGCGATCGTCTTTCGGCATTTAATGCAATGGGGCGATCGCCTTAAAGGTTACGTGGTCTGACTGCCAAAAGTCCAAAGCTACAGCTGGTGGCGGTATGCGGTCCAATGAGGAGCCAGCACGCGTCCGGAAGCACTGTCACAGGAGGTCCCACTGAGCTACTTTCGGCGGACTTTGTCAGTAGGTGACAGACTGTAGTCACATGTCTTGTCCGCCAACTCCTTTCGCAGGTCTGGGCCATGCTGGTAGGTGAGGTAGGAGACAGGTTTGTCAGCGCCTTTTGTGGATCTGCACGTGGGGCCAGCTTTGAGACTTGGTCTTTGCCGACTGGATGGTCGTCGGTGGAGATCGTCATGATGGGTCGATCGGCAGATGCCCAGAGAGGTCGGTCACCAAAGGTAGATCGGCAGATGCCCACAGAGGTCGGTCACCAAAGGTCGATCGGCAGATGCGCAGAGAGGATCGTCCACTAGTCGGTCGCCAGGAGTCGGTCGCCGAGTGCCGAGTGATGATCGTATCTGAGGTCGATCGCTCGGTACCGGGACTTGTCCTGGGACCTTCCTTTGGCCGATTTAGCTGGTCCGCTGGGTTGAGGCTTGGTCGCCTGGTCGCTGCTTGGCAGATCTACCTTGGCCGCTCGGCAGTAAGTCGGTCGCTCGGCCTTGGAGGCGATCGCCGGTCGGAAGGTGTTAATTCTTGACACAACATAGTCGAATACAAAATGATATTTGATTGGTTACTCGATTAAAAGATGATGGATACTGCAACTACTAATCTTTTTGTAATTTGAGTAATACGATTAGAGATTCATAGTAAAATTTATTGACTTTTGTATGGTAATTGGATATTAAACGATCCATGAAAGGTTATCTATATTAAAGTATATGGTTACTCTTATTCTGAGTTCATGAGAATAAATATCTGTTAATCTATTTATAAAAAAGTGGGTATTATTATTTATGATTTAGTAACAAATACTTTATTGAAAGTATCCAAAGATGTATTCATTGTTTCTCACATTTGACATAATAGGTTGAAGTTAAATATACTTTATGCTGACATATTCAATTATAAAAATGGATACTCTAATAAAGGTGTTTGGTTATTCCGATAAACAGTACAAAATACTCGTTTCGACGTAATAGTTATTATTTATTCTAACACATGTTAAAAAAGTTTATATAACCAATGTGTACAATAACAAAAGTGTTGAGTTACTTTAAAGCGCGACATGAGATACATATTTTTTTAAAAGTAGTTTTCAATGAGTATTGTATTTACTAAAAAAAATGGATACTTGAACAAAAGTGTTTGGTTACTTTAATACATAGTACGAGATACATACTTGTTTTTCATAATGGTTTCTAGTTAGTACATTTCAATTTTGGTGACAGGATCAGATACAGAGTTTGTGTATAACTATTTTTCAGTTAATATAATGCATGCTAATGTATTTATTAAACAACTAAAATATTTGAATAAAAGTGTTTGGTTACTTTAATATAGAGTAACAACGAAGAAGTTTTTCAAGATATCCGATTCTATTTTTAAATAAGTATCCGATTCTCTCAATTTCGTGGAGTTGATTTGCAGTATATTGCCTCTTTGTAGGGATGAATAAATTAGGTAACTGAATGAGAAGATTTTTTTTCCTTTTGTGATGCTTCAACCATTTTTGAAACGGTTTATTACTTTTGGTAATTCACATTCCTTCAATTTCTCTAGTTTGGAGTCGGTCCCGTGAAACAAGGATGTATTTGTAACTGTCATGTTATTAATTTAGGTTATAGTTATAAATACTTTGTCCATATTATATTTGTGTAAATACTTTATAATTGTTTTATATATATGTAAACTACCCTATGCTCTTATTATCTCCTTTGATATACCCAAGCTTCATCTGTTCGATGCAAGCGGCATTATCTTCATATATGCATGTGAGCGCATGAGTGATATTACTTACTCCATATAATGATGGTTCTCAATCATATACACTCGCGTACCGCCTCGTCTAGAGTGATAATCTCGGTGTGATTCGAGGAGGTAGCAATAAGAGTTTGCTTAGTTGATCTCCAAAATATCGTGGTGTTCCCATTGGTAAAATCGCAACCGATCTGGGGGCGATCTTTATGTGGTTCCAAGATATACCCAATATCAGTAAATCCTACCAATACATTTGTTGTGGTAGTTTCATCAGCATTCACACTTGCTTTAGTGATTGCACATTCGTCGGTAGTTTCGTTAGCCTTATAGGGAAAGAAAAGTCTCGAGTCAAAGAATCCTTTGAGGTATCGAAAGATGTTCTTGACATTATTCCAATGATGGTGCACAAGCTCATAATTATATCTAGCCACCAAATTTACTGAGAAAACAATATCAGGTCGAGTACACTGAGCTAAGTACAACAATGCACCTATTATACTTTAGATATGGAATTTCGTCTCCCAAAAAGCTCTTCGTCACATTCCTTTGGACGAAATGAATCTTTTTTCAAGTCCAAACTATGATCGATCATCAGAGTGCTAATTAGATATGTTTTGTCCCTATTAAAACGCCTGCTTTTCTTCTGGACATAGGCATACGGGTCGCTGAGGATTCCACTAGCTCGGTGTTCTAGCTTAATGTCTAGACAAGATCGAGTTTTATCAGATCTTGTATCTCAAATTCGGATTTAATATAGCTGGAGGTTTCTCTTAATTTATCAAGAGCACTGATTATATTCATATCATAGATATACATAGCTATAATCGCTAATCCAAACTTGTTTTCTTAATAACACGTAGGGACACAGTTCACCGTTCTTATATCCCCTTCCAATCAAGTAGTCACTCAGACGGATATACCACATCATAAAGTGAGCGTTTCAAAAATGCACTCTGTGGTCTAGAGTGGCTTGACTTGGGTAATGAAATCCCTTGAAGTCTTTGATTAAATGTTGAATAACCAGAGCCAAGCTTTAGACAATTCCCGAGCACTGAAACTTTCGTGCCTCTACGTATCACGCATTTGATAATATCCAGAAAATACTTCTATCAACTTATAGTCTAAGTACATGGCTAGAAGTTGACAGAATTAGTTTAGTTTTAATTTTATAAACACTTTAAGTATTTAATAAAATTATTTTCTTCTCAAATACACTTAAAACTCAAGTGTACGAACAAGAAATTTTTCTCTCCTCTTTTCTCTCCAAACTAAAGGCCAAGCCCAAGGCCCATAATTGAATGAGTCTGATGTTGTTTTTATAACATAAAAACACCTTACACCTCACCTCATGCCAAAAAGCCTTACACATTTAATTATATTCCAAGTATAATTATAGTCTCCACATTCTCACATGATGCCAAAACATGGTGATAAATCACCATGTTCAAGGGGCGGCCAAAGCCTCAATTATGAGATTTCGGTTTGTTTCGGTCCTTGAAATGGACCTTCGTGTATTTAGTCTGATAGATAAACTTTGATATTTAAAATTCATACAATTAATTAATCCAATTAATTAATTATATTAAATATAAATTCTCTAAAAATATTATGAATAAATTAACTTTTCAGTAATTTATTTAATTCACGACTGATTTAATTTATCCAATAAGTTAAATTAGACATATAATGTCCAATATTAACCAATAAAGAATAAGATAAATATAATCCGTCGTCAATTTCTGTACCGTGACTCTGTAGGTTCGTCTCAATTATCATTGGGAGGATCTAATGAGTGTTAGCACCACCTAGTCAGTCCCGTGGCCTACACCGTAACCTAACTGAGAATGAAGGATAGGATCATTCCAAAACCATCATGCTGTGAATACCCTATAAGTATAAACCCTTCAATCATATGTCTCGGTCTAGTATTAGGGTCATGATAAAGTCAAACCCTGTTGTAACCTGACTCTATGCATCTACTAATGCATACCGATATCACAGAGTTCTCGTGTATCAAATACAACTAACTCTAAATATTTTGGCCAAAGACTTACGACTCATTAGCCATTAAGCGCATAGGACATTGACCTGCTCATTTATAGGGGAAAGAATCATATCTTGGTATTCAGTAGAGACTGTTACTTGTCCACTAAGTTGCCTTTCAAGGTTGATCCGACCAACTGTCGATTGGATCGAACTACTCTAATGACTAACTTAATGTCACAAGCACATCTCCTACTGATACCTCAAGTCAAAGGTTCACGTATACCTATCATAATCTTCCAATTTAGTCATTGACAATCCCAGAGTGAAATCTGTAATATCCGCAATTTTGATTTCTGATAATTTTCTTTTTTTGACGAATGTAACACCCCCAGATCAAACCGGGAATATTACACGCCGCAGACCCTCTCCGTGAGGATCCACCAGGCTAAACATCAACACAACACATTACATTACATACTGACGAATCAAAATAACGAATCAATAGACCGATTTGGTCTTCCATCACTGACTTACAAATCAAAATACATAAACTCATCCAGACTCATACACATGCAAGGGTAAAATACTTGCAACGACGAACAATAAGACAGCGGAAAAGACAATACAATGGACTCCGACTAACTGAAGTCAAAACTGGCCTTCGTGTGATTAGTATCATTCGTCTTTCATCATCCCTCGCACCGATCCTATGTCTTGCTCCCGAAAACCTGCATGTACCTGGACACAATACAGATATCCACCCCCGATTACTCGAGGGTTAGCAAAACTCCACTGTTTCGCTAGTGCAAGTATAAAGTGCAAATACGAGCCATACACAACACATTCCGAGAATATAACGAAAGACTTCCCGAGATATATTAGTTAAAATATAGTTCAAGTCTTGAAAGCAGAAACGAAGCAAGTAAGCATTTTGAAAACATTTCTAAATCTCGGGAGTTTTGAAAACATCAGAAATTGAAAAGTTCTTAATTCCTCGGAAGCCATTTAGGGTCACAACCCCAAAGTTCATTTTCCAAAATGCAAATCCGTTTAACAAAACACGGGGTCCACGACCCAACCATTCCGGTCACAAAACACAGGGTCCACGACCCGATCATCCACTTCAATTCACTTACAAGGACACATTACACATAACACATTATTCCTATGCCATTCTAGCCAAGCACCAAGACTCGATATATAATGTCTCTCGACCCCGAGCACAAAGCATTGTGATACTCCGGACAATATCACAATTAACGAAAACATCAACGTCATCCTCAAGATGAAAACCACAACTGGTAACCCGCGGCCGTACCCCTTAGTATCGACCCCCAGACATCCCGTCGGACACTCCGGGTGGGAAACCACTTCCGCGGCCGTACCCTTAGTATCGACCCCCAGACATCCCGTCGGACACTCCGGGTGGAAGTTCATCCACACACGCACCCAAGTCCACTTCCGTGGCCGTACCCCTTAGTATCGACCCCCAGACATCCCGTCGGACACTCCGGGTGGAAGGAACAACACACACACACGTTCCAAAATCACAGTTGCAAACCACAAGCCCGAAGGTCAATCACAGTATATATATAGTCGAGGTACCTTACTAGAATGGCCAGTTCATCCAACATATACTCACGACCAAGTAATGATACGATTAATGCTAGAATTTCAACGATGTAGCTAGTACAAATAACATAGCAACGAGGGAAAATACCTATCCAACCACGCCGAACGACACAATGAGACAGGATCATCAATAGGCATACGTTCCATACATATCTCAAGGAAAGGTTAAGCTATAAATCCACAACGTCATAATCACACAAAACGATACCCCACACATACTTAGACAAGCATATTTAACAACGAAATCATACGAGTCATCTTTTAAGGAAGTATTGAAAAGCATATCAATTCCTTTGAAAGTTGATTATAGGCATTCATAAATTACGTATCGTAAATTACCAACTAATATATCCACAAAACACGTAATGTATGGGAAAGATACTTGCCTCGAAAAACCACAACGCGAAGAATCGGCCGAAGTAG
The DNA here is from genome assembly GCA_033398695.1 of Orobanche coerulescens. Taxonomy (NCBI): domain Eukaryota; kingdom Viridiplantae; phylum Streptophyta; class Magnoliopsida; order Lamiales; family Orobanchaceae; genus Orobanche; species Orobanche coerulescens. The sequence continues at coordinate 145,328,214 of CM065809.1, read as the reverse complement.
GTTGGCACGAACCGACTACGAACTCGCCGACTCCACCGAACGACAATCCGCAACAAAGAACTACGAACGAAAACAATAACAACGAAAATGAATTCCAAAGTACGACCCAAAGCCGCTGAATTCAAAGAACAAATGACGAAGGTTCAAGGATTTCCCCCAAAACGGCCAAGAACACGATTCGTCCCGTCAAAACACGAAAACGGAATTCCAAGTCGAAATATGGATATACAATCCATAGAATATGTTTAACAACATCATTTAACCACAATCGATCCATCGAAAATGGATGAAAAACGAGATCGAGAACAAATCCCCCAAAAAGTCGATTAGAAGGAAATCAAGAAATATACTTCGATTCGATGAAGAACAATGGATTAAATGATGTTAAACACAAGAATACTACCAAGATTAATCATACCCATCATGAATTAATCAACAACACGGAACGAATCGGACAAAAATGCAAAAACCCCCAAATTCACGAAATTAGGGTTCTAAGGTAAGATTACCTTGATTCGCTGGATCAAAGGATGATAACGGATGATTGATTGATGTTATGAACTCAAGAACTTCATGGATTTGTTGTCAAACAACATGGCTTCGCCACTCTCGAATCGCCACCCGCGGATAGAAGAGGAAGGAAGTGAGAAATGAATGAAAATGTGACTGCTCTGTCATATTTATACTGGGCCGGACTAGCGTGCGCTAGCCTTCCGGACTTGCGTGCGCTATCGGCAGATCGGCCGAGTACCCTCGGCCGGTGCCACGACCGGAACCACCGACCAAACCTGCCGACCCGACTCCCGCTAGCGTGCGCTACGTCCGGAAGCTGCGCGCTAGCCGAATTGTCCGGTAGCCTCTGGACTAAACAGCTCGCCGGTAACGCACGCTAGTCGGCCGACGGCGGCGCTACCTCGCCGGTTAGCGTGCGCTACGGCCGACGATGGCGTGCGCTACACTGCCGATCCCCGAGTCCCGAACCTCGTAACGCCAATGCCTGCACCGATGGCGTCGTTAGGCGGTAGATAGCGTGCGCTACACTGCCGGTTAGCGCGCGTAGCCTTCCGGCCGTGGCGTGCGCTACGCGGTTCTGCCGCACCGCACGGCCGGTGCCCGCAATCGTCCGGCGATCCGCAACCGTCCGGCGGTGCTCGAACACTGTGGCTCGGCGACTCGATTTCCGAAACGCGCAGGCGAACACGATGAAAAGTTCGCGGATAACATCAACGACCCGAAATGAAAACATAATACCATAATTAATCATACGCGACCAAGAAACGGGTCGAGACAACAATTACAGATACGGATACCCGTAACTTTCAAGAAATTACAAAATGGCCCAAAATGCTCGGAAACCACGATACGTGATCAAATAACCAAACCGAAGTTCACAACACGTCTAAAAAAGTTAAACGGACTTACGGGAAACTCGAAACAGCAGTTTCGAACGAGATTCGCAAGAATCGAACTCAAGTGCGGAAAAGTCGCTAAAAAGCACGGAACTCAACAAAACGATACCGAAACGAACTCGGATGACAAAAAGTGCATAATTAATCATTCTCGAAATGACGAAACGGTCATGAGCGAGTCGTCAAAATGGACTCCGGCCAAAAAAGAAATTTACCGAAAATCGAAAATTGCGGATATTACAACGAAAGTCCATCTTAGTGACTCGTTTGCGACCGTTTAGTCATTCTGAGAATGATTAATTCTGCACTTTTTGACATCTGAGTTCGTTTCGGTGTAGTTTTGTTGAGTTCCGTGCTTTTTAGCGACTTTTCTGCACTTGAGTTCGATCCTTGCGAATCTCGTTCGAAACTGTTGTTTCATGTTTCCTGTAAGTCCGTTTAACCTTTTTAGACGTGTTGTGAACTTCGGTTTGGTTATTCGATCACGTATCGTGATTTTTCAGACGTTTGGGCCATTTTGTAATTTCCTAAAGTTTTGGGTATTTGTTTTCATACTCGTTTTACCTACCTCCGAGTTGTCGGAATCGCATGTTTGTTTAGCGCTTTTATTCGTGGTTGAGAACCCTTCATTAGCGTTATGTCGCACCTTTCGAGTCGTCGCATTTTGAGGTCGTTCGGAACTGATCGGGTAGTAGAAGGAATCTGCTGCCAGAATGCAGCATGTTACGACCGTAATGGCCAGCATGTTACGACCGTAATGGCCATGATGTTACGGCCATAACAAGAGCCTGTATTTCAGGTAGTGGGCAGTATTTTTCAGAGCAGTTTTGCTCTTTTCTTTCCTCATGCGACGAGCAGTGTTCTTGAGGCGATTTCGGGGCGATTATTCGTGAAAATTTCTCAATCTTCAATCCGACAACATAATCATCAAGGTCTTGGTGTGGATTAACAACGTCAAATCATCCCTTTTCCCTTTAAATCAAGGTAATCATTCTAGAACCCTATTTCGGGAATATTTGGGGATTTGTCTTGATTTTATGATTTTAATCCGAGATTGTTGGTTCTATTGTTGTTATCTAGTCATCTTGATCATAGTCCATGGTTTGGAATTCCGTTTTCATATTTTTGTCAGGTCGATTCGTGTTCTTGGCCGTTTTGGGGGAAACCCTTGCACTTTCGTCGTTGTTCCTTTAATTCAGTGGCTTTGGGTCGTGCTATGGAATTCATTTTCATTGTTGTTATTGTCGTTCGTAGTTCATTTTCACGGATTGGTGTTCAGCGGAGTCATCGGATTCATCATCGGTTCGTGTCGCCTCACTTCGGTCGATTCTCCGCGGTTATCATTACTTGAGGCAAGTACCTTTGTTCATACATTTTTTGTTTTGTGGATATGATGATTGGTGATCGTCTTGGTGTGTTTGTTGGTTGTTTGAAATGGACTTTCAAAAGATTTTGTTTAGCCTCGTTAAAGGCTCTCTTTCAAAACCCATATGTATTTTGCGAATGGTGTGTTTCGTAAATGATTAAGTGAATCCTATGGACATGTTTGGTGTGATAATGCGTGTGTACATATATTACCTCATTTCGGTGAATTGTGGTTTGATGTTGTGTCGTGCTAAGTGTTTGATGCCTCTGGATGAATTGTTTGGATATCCTTGTTGTACTGTGTTATGTGTGTGAATGTGTGGACATGGGCGGGGTCTACGGTGACACATGGCTTGTGATCATGTGGTCAGGATGCAACAAGTAATTGATCCAACCGTGAGAGCCTAAGAAAAACTACGGTGACACATAGCTTGTGATCATGTGGTCAGGATGCAACAAGTGATTGATCCAACCGTGAGCGCCTAAGGATACCTACGGTGACACATGGCGCGCGATCATGTGGTCAGGAGACAACAAGGGATTGATCCAACCGTGAGATGACGTGGCATGTGTTCACGATGTTATATATATGATTTTGGATTAGTTTTGCCAGGTCGAGTACCTAGGATGTGTTACCGAGATTTCGTATCTTGGATGGTTATGTTTTGTTGACTTTATGTCCGTCGAGGACACGTGACGTGGGCTTTGAACCCTATGAATTGTTGGTGGTTTTTATTTGAGAAAGCAAATCTTGGGTTGTGACCCCTGTTGGTTTTGGAAAGAGAAGGATTCGATAATCCTGAACGGTTTTTGCTAAAACTCCCGAGGGCATTTTAAACCATTTTACAAACTGTTCTCGTGATTTGTGATCTTCCGAATTTAGAAAGTTTTACTCAAACTCTTGCCTCGGGAAGTATTTTTCATTATGATTGAATCTTTGAGGAATCCTGGTTATTATTATTCTAGGAATATGATTTGTATGACTCATATTTTGCACTTTACTTGCACTAGCAAAATAGTGGAATTTTGCTAATCCCCGAGTAATCGGGGGGTGGATGTCTGTATTGCATTTAGGTTTTGCGGAGTATAACACAGGGTTGGCATGAAGAATGATGAAAGATGATCGATAATAATCACATGAGGACATGTACGATGTCGTATTGGTTTACAATATTTTCCCCGTTGTATGGGAGTGTGTTATATTTTGACCCTTGCGTGGCCATGTATTGAGATTGAGTTGTATTTATTAATTGAAAGACCAAATCGGTCTACTGAGTCATTTTAGCCTTAAAAGCGATGTTGAGATGTTTGATTTTAGTTACCAGCCTGGTAGATCCTTGAGGAAAGGGTCTACGGCGTGTAATATCCCTGAGTAGATTGGGGGTGTTACATAAATGGTATCAGAGCTTAGATTGTGGAAACCTAGGCTGTCGGGTCAAGTTGTGTCTGTTGTGTTTCGTCTTGTCGGATTTTGTCTACTGAGTCGTGTCGCGACGTGTCGTCTGAGTTTGTTGGTCGTGATTAGTATCGTGGGGCGATCATCAACTTCATGCGACCTGTAGATGTAAGTCTCCCTTCTTTGTGTTGTGCCTCGTGTGACACGAGTTACTTGTATGATTATTTGTTAAGTGATGGAATCCTTATGTAGATTTTGATTTCGTGATATGTGGTTATTCGACTCTCATATTTTGTTTATATGAGGAGTGGTGTCGCTGCTAATGTATTTTTTACTGTTGATTTCGTCCGCTGCGTGTGTATTTCAAAATGAGTTGCTAATTTTGCAAGTATTCTTGTGAAATCTTTGTGCTTAATATGGAATGGAAATGTATATGTGTGCGATTTGCTCACTCCGGTAGGGTCCGACGAGGCCTCGGGGGAATCCGTGACTTCACTCCGGATTCACGAGTTTGTTCGCTAGCCAGTTCGGGAGGGTCCTTAAAGGCCTCAAATGGTACCAGTAGCTTCACCCAGTCCTAGGAGATGCCTGTGCGTGATTTGATTTATGATTATGGCCAGTTCGGGAGGGTCCTTAGAGGCCTCGAATGGGATCAGTGGTTTCGCCCCGATCCTAGGCAGTTTCCGACTGTGATATTTGACTATTTGTTTTTCGGGTAAAGACATGTCTTGTTTTGAATTTGAACGATTCGATGCGTGTACTATGAGATGTGTAAGCGAATGTTGATACGCATAAGCTTTTGGGCATTCTGGCCTAATGGATTTTTTTCAAACCTTGAGTATCTTAGAGAATAAACTTCGAGGCGTATTTTTTTAAAATGGATTATATTTTTAAGGCGCCTGATAGCGCAACTATATGTTTCAAAAATTTTCTACTTTGAGGACCAAAATATTTTGAGATATTCTCAGTAATTTAGAAACGCATTTGCTTAGACCCGAAGGTCGAATATTTCTGAAAGTTTTTTATTAAAAGAAAGATGTCCTCATTTTTATCAAACGCAAGACATTTTAAGTCTCTATAACGATGCTTGTATTACTTTTTCGAAGGGTGATACTCAAGATCAACTGGTATTTCCAAAATTATTTTCAAAAAGGTGGTTTTCGTTTTTAAAACCTATCATCTCCTGCTTGTGGTCAGAGAAGGTGTGTATGTTGTTATCATTGTCGTTAGGGTGTTAGACCTCCGAGTTGTGATTGAATTGATGGTGTGAGCGTTGAGTCATTCGCCACGCATTCGTTGTGTTATAGCCCTCTGTGAGAGGTGTGATGTTGGTACTAAATGTTTGTCGCTTCATGGTGATTTGCGTGTTATCGCGCTTGTGCGAGCTGTTGGAGCTTGGCTTTGTACGATTGTGTACATATGTGATTGTTTTATGATGTTTTGTAATTGTGTGCTGGTTATCGTTCGAGCCGTTGAAATCACCAAACGATGCCGTCGTTGCTGTGATTTTCATGTGTGTATTGCCTTACGATAGTAATCATTGTATGTGTTATGTATTATGATTTTCTATTGTGCTGAGTGGTTACTTATTCAGTATGCCGAGGGGCAGAGGTCGTGATCGTGGTGATCAGACGCGTGATCGGAATCATGCTGCCGGTGATAGTGTGGGTATCAGTGTTGCTACTATTTTGCAGCAGGTAGCTGCACAGATGACTCAGTTGACTCAAGCAGTTCAGCATAATACAGATGTGACCCATAACATTGGTGCAAATCAGTGGCTTCGAGAAGTGGTTCATATGAATCTCCCACGTTTCGCTGGTTCCGAAGATGCATTGGGTTGGGATGGTTGGCTTTTCCAGTTGAAAAAGATATTCTAGGTAGTTGATTGTCCAGAAGAGCGTAAGTTTCCAGTCGCTCAGTATATTCTTGATAAGGATGCCGCTAGTTGGTGGGAGGCTGTTAAGCCTCGAGGTCGTGTTGTCACGTGGGCAAAGTTCCAGAGATTCATGAGAGATGCGTTTTGTCCGGAACCGATCAGAAATCAGAGGATTAATGAATTCTTTTCGGCGAAACCGCAAGATGTACCGCTAACTCAAGTTATTATTAATTATAGAAAACAGCTCAGTTATGTGCAGGATCAGGTAAGGACAGAGGAAGATAAGATCTGTCATTTTACTAGATGAATGAAGTCGGGGATTCATCAATACATGGCGGGTTTCACTTCCACTTCATTGAGAGAGTATCAGAATATGACGTTAGCCTATGAACTATCTATATCATCAACTGAGCATATGTCAGAGTCGAAGAGACAGAAAACTGTTAGGAACTTTCCAGGAAATCAGGGAAGTGGGTCCCCTGGGGCTGGGACTTCGTGTCGTCATTCTAAGAAGGTTCCTCGATCGCATGAACAGAAGAGGAGTATTACCCCTGTAGTGAGTAATGTGAGCAGCTCGAAGACATGTTATAACTGTAGTCGAGTGGGCCATACCGCGAAGAATTGTCGTTCACTGTTAGTCAGCTGTTTTGATTGCGGTCAATTGGGATACCGAGACATGCATTATGATACGGTAGCTGAGAGGTTTGGGGATCAAGTTTGCGTCTCTGCTCCGAAAGGACACGGAGATGCCTAGTGTGGTTTTCGAGAATTTTTGCGGGGTCTGAGTTCTTCGTGGTTACCTTTGCGGATCGTTGTGCGTTTAATTTATGCTTTTCAATTGTGCGTGTTTTCTTGTAATAGGTGCCTTTTGTTTCGTGATTGTTCGGATAATTGACTCGATTGTGCCACCTGTTTGGTGATACTTGATACTTGGTGGTGTTATTATGTCTCTGTTTGTGATATTGTGATGGTTGTCGTTGAGCGTGATTTCACGCCGTATGTTCCTTTGCGTTTCTTGTAACATTTCGCCGATGGGCATAAGTTACGCGGTTCTTGTATATTTCATTGAGTAGTTTCTGGTGGGATATTACTCCTCCCTACTTATTTTTAAGTTTTGGGACGAAACTTTTTTTAAGGAGGGTGGTATGTAATCTCCGCAATTTTGATTTTCGGTAATTTTCTTTTTTTTGGCGGAAGTTCATCTTAGCGACTCGCTTGCGACCGTTTAGTCATTCTGAGAATGATTAATTCTACACTTTGACACCCGAGTTCATTTCTGTGTCGTTTCGTTGAGTTTCGTGCTTCTTAGCGACTTTTCCGCACTTGAGTTAGATCCTTGCGAATCTCGTTCGAAACTGTTGTTTCGTGTTTCCCGTAAGTCCGTTTAACCTTGTTAGGCATGTTGTGAACTTCGGTTTGGTTATTCGATCACGTATCGTGATTTTACGGACGTTTGGGCCGTTTTGTAATTTCCCAAAGTTTTGGGTATTTGTTTTCATACTCGTTTTTACCTACCTCCGAGTTGTCGGAATCGCATGTTTGTTTAGCCTTTCATTCGTGGTTGATAACCCTTCATTAGCGTTATGTCGCACCTTTCGAGTCATCGCATTTTGAGGTCGTTCGGAACTGATTGGGCAACAGAAGGAATCTGTTGCCAGAATGCAGCATGTTACGGCCGTAATGGCCAGCATATTACGGCCGTAATGGACATGATGTTACGGCCATAACAAGAGCCTGTATTTCAGGCAGCGGGCAGTGTTTTTCAGAGCAATTTTGCTCTTTTCTTTCCTCACGCGAAGGGCAGTGTTCTTGAGGCAATTTCGGGGCGATTCTTCATGAAAATTTCTCAATTTTCAATCCTACAACATAATCATCAAGGTCTTGGTGTGGATTAACAACGTCAAATCATCCATTTTTCTTTTAAATCAAGGTAATCATTATAGAACCCTATTTCGGGAATATTTGGGGGTTTGTCTTGATTTCGTGATTTTAATCCGAGATTGTTGGTTCTATTGTTGTTATCTAGTCATTTTGATCATAGCCCACAGTTGGGAATTCCATTTTCATATTTTTGTCGGGTCGATTCGTGTTCTTGGCCGTTTTGGGGAAAACCCTTGCACTTTCATCATTTGTTCCATTAATTCAGCGGCTTTGGGTAATGCCATAGAATTCGTTTTCATTGTTGTTATTGTCGTTCGTAGTTCATTGTCGTAGATTGGTGTTCAGCGGAGTCGTCGAATTCGTCGTCAGTTCGTGTCGCCTCACATTAGTCGATTCTCCACGGTTATCATTACTTGAGGTAAGTACTTTGTTCATACATATCTTATTTTGTGGATATGATGATTGGTGATCGTCTTGGTGTGTTTGTTGGTTGTTTGAAATGGACTTTCAAAAGATTCGGTTTAGCCTCGTTAAAGGCTCTCTTTCAAAACCCATATGTATTTTGTGAATGGTGTGTTTTCTAAATGATTAAGTGAATCCTATGGATATGTTTGGTGTGATGTTGCACTTGATAATGTGTGTGTACATATATTACCTCATTTCGGTGCGTTATGGTTTGACATTGTGTCGTGCTAAGTGTTTGATGCCTCTGGATGAATTGTTTGGATATCCTTGTTGTACTGGGTTATGTGTGTGAAAGTTTGGACATGGACGGGGTCTACGGTGACACATGGCTTGTGATCATGTGGTCAGGATGCAACAAGTGACTGGTCCAACCGTGAGAGCCTAAGAAAAACTACGGTGACATATGGCTTATGATCATGTGGTCAGGATGCAACAAGTGCTTGATCCAACCGTGAGCGCCTAAGGATACCTACGGTGACACGTGGCATGCGATCATATGGTCAGGATACAACAAGTGATTGATCCAACCGTGAGATGACGTGGAATGTATTCACGATGTTATATATATGATTTTGGATGTGTTTTGCCAGGTCGAGTACCTTGGATGTGTTACCGAGATTTTGTATCTTGGGTGGTTATGTTTTGTTGACTTTATGTCCGTCGAGGACACGTGACGTGGGCTTTGAACCCTGTGAATTGTTGTTGGTGTTTATTTAGAAAGTAAATCTTTGGGTTGTGACCCCTGTTGGTTTTGGAAAGAGAAGGATTCGATAATCCTGAAGGATTTTTGTTAAAACTCCCAAGGGCATTTTAAATCATTTTACAAACTGTTCTCGTGATTTGTAATCTTCCGAATTTGGAGAGTTTTACTCAAACTCTTGCCTCGGGAAGTATTTTTCGTTATGTTTGAATCTTTGAGGATTCCTGGTTATTATTATTCTAGGAATATGATTTGTATGACTCGTATTTTGCACTTTGTAGTTGCACTAACAAAATAGTGGAATTTTGCTAACCCCCGAGTAATCGGAGGGTGGATGTCTGTATTGCATTCAGGTTTTGGGGAGCATAACACAGGGTTGGCATGAAGGATGATGAAAGATGATCGATACTAATCACATGAGGACCCGTACGATGTCGTATTGCTTTAGTTGTAGTTTATTTCTGCTGCAGTATTTTCCCCGTTGTACGGGAGTGTGTTGTATTTTGACCCCTGCGTGGGCATGTATTGAGATTGAGTTGTATGTATTAATTGAAAGACCAAATCGGTCTACTGGGTCATTTTAGCCTTAAAGGCGATGTTGAGATGTTTGATTTTAGTTACCAGCCTGGTAGATCCTTGAGGAAGGGGTCTACGGCGTGTAATATCCCTGAGTGGATTGGGGGTGTTACAAAATCTATGTCACTGAATTGAGGTAAGTCGAGTTCGAGTATACTAATCCATTAACGAACATGTAACGTTTGCTCTCACTAACCCTTAGTAAAGACAGACAATCAACATATCAAAGCACACATTATACACGTCTTGTCTAAACTTAATGTCCAGGATCAGCAAATGATCAGCAACATTATTTGCTATGTCTATTCTCTGCAGTGTAATGTTCACAAGGGAACGGTCCGATCTGATTCAGGAACCACTTGAAGTTCCTCAGTGAACTTCTTAATTCAAAGCGCCCATTTATCAGCCTCGTGGCTGCTTGATTCTCGACTTGACATGTGAAAATCACAGTTGCACTTTGCTTTGCATTTCTCCAATATACTGCTCCACCATTCAGAGTAAAGATATACCATTATATGGACATATGTTCATCCATGTATCCCGAAATATCTAAATCCATATAAATCATTACTTTAAGTTCTCCACCGCCGTATGTAAGAACCAGGTCTTTAGTCCTCTTCAGATACTTAAGAATGTTCTTTACAGCAGTCCAATGTTCCTGCCCTAGATTTGACTGAAACCGACTAACTACATACGCAACATAGGCAATGTCCGGTCTAGTGCAAATCATAACATATATGAGGCTACCCACTGCTGAATCATAGGATACCTTTCTCATATCCTTTATGTCTTCCTCACTTTGAGGACACATCCCGAAGGAAAGTTTTACGCTATGTTGCACAAGTAGGAACCCTCTTTTAGAATTTTCCATCCTAAATCGCTTTAGGATCTTTTCTATATATAGGTCTTGAGAAAGACCTATCATTCTCTTTGCTCTATACCGGTAGAGACGGATACCTATAATATAGGTGTCTTCTCCCAAGTCTTTCATTGAGAACTTATTGGAAAGCCAAGCTCTCACAGAAGTGAGTATTCTTACATCGTTTCTTATAAGTAAAATGTCATCCACATATTGTACTAAGAACACAATTTTTCTCCCACTAATCTTCTTGTAAATACATGGCTCCTCTTTGTTTTTGACAAAATCAAACTCTTTGACTCATCAAAATGAAGATTCCAACTTCACGAAGCCTGCTTCAGTCCATAGATTGCAGGCTGAAGCTTGCATATTTTATGAATATTGGCCTCAGATATGAATCCCTTAGACTGTTTTCCTTGAGGTATCCATTTAGTCCCCAATAGATCTGCAATTACATTTTTCCTTATTTTTCTAGCCTGAGTCATACTAATTCTCAATTTGAGCTCATTCTTGCAAAACTCCTTCAAAGCTAGAATTTTAATGTAAGGTGTGGACATTAGTCTCTATCTTAGGTGCTTGGCTAGATACTTTCTACTGGCCAATGGAATGGTGCTTTTCCTGTGATATTTATGATTAGGTATGTAAGTCTTCACAATAAAGTTCTCAGTCAAATTTGTCCTTGCCTGCAAAAAAATGTCGAAGGACATTTCTCCATGCATTTTCCCCTAACCCTGAGCTTATCATTTTTCTGATAGTGAACTTGCAAACCCTTAATCACATCACATTTTGATAAAACATCTCTACACTCATCCACATTCTGAAAAACCAGGCCACATCAAAAAATAGGTATGACTGTTTAGCATCAAACCTGATAATTTTGCTTGGTCTCCTTAGTGCATGGTTCCCACACTCCTCTTCTGTCTCACTATAGTAGCTGCAGTTATCATCACTATCATAGTAGAAGCTCCGTGTAGAATTGTTGTCACTTTCTGAGCCACCACCAAAAACCTTATCATCCTCTGCATCACCAAATATTTCATTATCACTTACATCTACTCATTCCTAGTCTGGATATCAGCCTCACCAACACCATCATTTTGTTTTTTACCAAATGTATTCTTAATTTTAAAAGCCCTGACTTTCTCCCTCGACTGCTGAAGTTCCTCGTCATCATCATCAGTTAACAAATCCACATTGAAATTGAGAATATGAAATGTTTACTGGGGAGACAAATCATCAATATCATTATTAGCATCCAAGTCAAATTCATAATTAAAAAGATCACCCCCATGAGTTATAAAGTTATCCCCATGCACCACATTCTCTACCCCTGACTGACGTGAACATTCTCTATATTCTCACTACACTGAGCAGTTGGTGTACCACTGAGGTCAGATGTTTCATGGTTCTTATGGTCAACATAAAAGTCTAAGATTACTCTACTACATAATCTATTGACTATGTCCAACATAATCCAATAATCTTTTACCAAGATAAATTGACATTCATGTATCTTAAAAAAATATAATCCAACAATGGAATTCAAGTCATATCCCAAATTTTCTTTAACATATGATATGATTTCTGAATAAGAAACCCTATCAATATCTAAGTTTTCACACAGCTTAGAAGTTTTTCCACCAACATAACGAGGTCTCTTACCAGTGTTGAACCTATCACCATGACGTATCACAACAGAAAATGTTGTTTCTGACATTCTGCAAAAATGCACATATTGTATTCAAGCAAGACAATGACAACACTTTTAAATAGATGCAAATACAAACATGCAAGAAAATCTAACTATATATAATGAGAGCCTTAATTATGCAGAGTGCATAAACTATTTCAATAATTTTCAAAACACATGGACCACACATGGAAGATTCGAAAGAATAAAGTGCATACCTGGACCCCAAAACTTTTTGCAAATTCTGGGGAAGAATGAGATAAAAATCCATTTTCAATTTCAGATTAGCAAAACGACGTAGTTCTGTTAAAGCGAAAATCCACGATGTCATCAACTTTTCACTCTAGTCAATAACCAGTCGCACTCACGAGCGCGTGCAATACCAAAATTAATGACCAGTCAAATAAGGACCTAATGAATACGTTTTTTAATAGTTCAGGGTCCTTCTTAAAATAAAAAAATTGTTTAGGGACCTGATGAAGCAAAAATTAATAGTTTAGGGACCTAATAATGCTGCCTAATAACAATAACAATGATAATGATAATGAGTGGTTTACACTCTTGGGTTTACACTCTTGGGTTGAACATCTAAAGAAAATGTTGTCCTCTACCGTCCTCTACCTCTTCGTCCTTCCCCAACGCTGATTCGTCCTCTACCGTCCTTCCCCAACGCTGATTCTCAGTCGGAATCGCATTTCTCCGCTGCGACCTTCTTCTGCCGTCCTCTACCTCTTCGCGGATTCGTCCTCGAAGCGCCACAGCCCGCCCATTCACTGCTCGCTGCAACATGACTCTCCTCTGCTCGTTGTCACTCGCTCCTCTTCCGCTCCCCACCGCCCGACCCTCATCCGCTCGCCGTCGATTCAGGTTTTGGCGGCTTCAGGTTTGCCTTTTCGTCAGCCTTTGTCTTGGGCAGTTTTCTCAAGGGTACATACATATTGCTTCATTTGGGCCGACTCTTAGGTTTAGTGTTTTCTGTTGGACTGCTGCTTGTGCCTTCAATTGCATGGTTGTCACTTTTGGTATTTTTTGGTTTTCTTTTCTGGTATTTCTTTATGCGGGGTTGTGGTTTTGTTGCTTTGTTGCTATGCCGGCTGTAAGATTTCATTGCCCCTTTATTGGTCTAAATGGATGTCGTGATGGTGGCGGGAATGGTCTTACTAGAACCTCTTTGATCACACATCTTCGGGATCGGCATTTTTGTGTTGATGCTCAGGATGTCACTAGGCAATCTCTTTTGTCGGATTTGGCTATTTTCGAAAGGGCGGAGGTTACTCTTAAGCGTATGGGTTTGTGGTTATGTGGTTGTTGTTTCAAAACGCATACCTTCCGGACTAGGTGTCGTCATGGTACGGGGTCTGATTTTGTGTCTCCTCCTGATTGTGGTGATGGTATTGTTCGGTTCGTGTTATATGATCTTCCCAAACCACAAGTTACTCACCAGGTAGCCATTGTTGAGGATTCGGTTTTGGATGTGCTTGGTGGTTTTGATTTACCTCTTCTTGATACCTTATTCTCTAAGGGATTGCGGACTGTCAAATCTATCCCTCTCAAATGTCGGTTGGAGTTCTCTCGTGCTTTGAAAAGAGCTCTTGATAAGGTGATCTGCACGCCTGATGACATTTCTTGTTGGGTTAGTTTACTTGTCCTGCCGCTTTGTCTACTTAAAACCTTTTGCCCGAGGAGTAGTCATGAGAGTAGGTCGGTCACTAAGCGTCAACGCCAGGAAGAGTATATTGTTAATGCTATTCATGCTTGGGGTTCTCCTGGTGGTAGTTTGCAGGTTGTGCGTGAGGTTTTAGCTGAACCTCCTCCATCATGGTCTTCCATTGATGATGATAGCTTGGATTTGGGTGATCGTAATGTCAAGCAATGTAAGAGGAAGATTTGTGATGGCCATTATACTACTGCGGTCAGAGTTCTTTCGTCTTCTGGTGTTGCACCTTATGATGTTTCTACTCTTGAAGACTTAAAAGCTATGCACCCTTTTCAGTCTGCTCCTCTCTTGCCTGATATACCTATTGATCATCATCACCTTACCGCATCCCCTTCTACCGTTCTTGACAAGATCAAGAGTTTCCCTCGTGGTACTTCTTGTGGGCGAGATGGGTTGCGTGCCCAACACCTTTTGGATTGTTTAAGTGGTGCAGCTGTGGCTATTTCTGACGAGTTGATTGCTTCTATTACCCAAGTGGTGAACCTATTTCTTGCTGGTAACTGTCCGAGGGCGTTGGGTGAGTATATTGCTAGTGCTCTTCTCACACCCTTAGTCAAACCAGGAGGGGGTATCCGTCCTATTGCTGTTGGGACTGTGTGGAGGCGTTTAGTTTCCAAGGTTTGTGCTTCTATGATTGGCCACTCTTCAGCCAGGTATTTCGATGATTTAGAACTTGGTGTTGGGGTGTCGGGGGGAGGTGAAGCTATTCTTCATGCTGTGAACCGTTTGGTTGAGGACAGTGGTTGTGAGGTTGGTCTGTCCATGTTGTTGGTTGATTTTAGGAACGCTTTCAACATGGTGGACCGAGCTGTTATGTTACGTAAGGTTCGGCTGCATTTCCCAGCTATTTCACAGTGGGTGGAATTCTGTTACTCCAGTCCTGCTAGATTATATTATGGTGAGCATACTCTTTGGTCTCATCAAGGTGTGCAACAAGGTGATCCGCTTGGGCCTCTTCTTTTCGCTTTAGTTTTACATCCTTTGGCATGTAAGATTAGAGATTCTTTTGCCCTTTCTTTTCAAGATTGGTATTTGGATGATGGCACTATTATTGGTGATACCTTGGTTGTGGGTAAGGTTTTAGAGTTGATTATGGCAGACGGACCTTGTCGTGATTTACACCTCAATGTTGATAAAACTGAAATTTTTTGGCCACAAGAGGACCCCAGAAGCAGGTATGATGGTGTTTTTCCCCCTAATATTTCTCGTCCCTCATATGGTGTTAAATTATTGGGTGGACCTGTTAGTGTGGATTTTGAGTTTGGTAGTAAGTTGGTCCTGAAAAGGGTTGCTAAAACTATTGAACTTATGGAGGCAGTTGCCAAACTCAATGACCCTCAATGCGAGTTGTTGTTACTCCGTACATGTGCTGGTATTTCTAAGCTCTATTTTTCTATGCGCACATGTTCTCCTCGGGTCTTTGAGTGTGCTCAGGTTTCTTTTGATGCGGCACTTCGTTCTTCTTTGGAGCGTATTGTCACTGCTTCTGGGCCTGGTTTTGGCGACTGGCAGTGGAGACTCGCCACCTTAGCTTTTGCTTTTGGGGGACTTGGTTTATATTCTGCAGGTGATGTCTTGAACTATGCCTTTCTTGCTTCTAGACTTCAATCAGTTGACCTACAGACTAAGCTTCTTTATGGTTCTGGTATTGTAACTGCTGGTCCCTCTTTTGATGATGCTCTATGTACTTTCAATGCGAATATGGATATTGACCTTTTGAGTAACCCTACCGAGGTCGCTGCCCCCAAACTTATGAAGAAATTGGCAGATATATATTTCGGTCGAGTTTCCCAAACTGTTGAATCTACTTTCCATCTTTCCCCTCGACAGATGGCGTTATGGAGTTCTCTAAAGGAGGATCATACTTCGGATTGGCTTAGGGTGGCTCCGATATCTGGATTGGGACAAACTATGAATGCCAGGGCTTATCGTTGTGTCTTGTGCTATCGTGCAGGTGTTCCGCTTTTCCTTTGTTCAGTACCGTGTTACGCTGCTCTAAGGTTTTTCCTGGAGATATCTACGGGGACCACGCTGTTTCGTGTGCGGGTATTGTTGGCATTAAACATCGGCATAACCTTGTGCGTGACGTTCTTGTTGACATATGCTCTCGGTCAGGGATTTCTGCTCGTAAGGAGGTGGATATTGGGCTTTTCGGAGATGGGGACAGATCCTTATGTCCGGCTGACATATTACTCTACTCTTGGGACGGTGGATGTGACGTATGTGTTGATCTTACGGGTTCGTCGCCTTTGACGCAATCCGGGTTGATTGACTTTATACCGGGGCGTGCGATAAGTGATGCTGCACAACGTAAACGTGTCAAGTACGATACTAAATGTGCGGATATTGGACATGGGTTTCTCCCCTTCTCCTTTTCTTCTTTTGGAGAACTTGAGAAAGATGGGGTTACCTTACTTAAGCGCATTCGACGATTCTCTATGACTCAGGACATTGGTGCGCGTGCAGCAGTTCATATTTTTAATAGGATTGGATTTGCCATTGCTAGAGGTGTGGGGACTCAGTTAGTTTCGAGGCTTCCCACTAATTTTTTGTAATCCTATGAGTTTTTAATAAAAAAATTATAATAATAATTAAAAAAAAAAAATAATAATAATAACAATGATAATAATAATAATAATCATCTTATACATTATACTAAACTTTTGTTATTCATAGTTTATGACAAGAACTTTAAATTTCTAATACAGGATATGTATGAATAATAATAATATTAGTAGTAGTAGTAATAATAATAACAATAATAGTAATAGTAACAATAGTAGATTAAAAATCAATAAAATTTTTGAAGTCCTCCAATTATGTGTGGGAGTCCTCATGCAATGTCAGATAATTTAATACTCATATTTTGTTTTTCTTGAATTCCTCATACATATTTTCTCTTTATTAAATTACATATTAAAAATAATTATAATGAATTAGTACACCGTACTCTATTTCCTAAATTGAACTTTCTATACATACTCTCTTTCATATAATTATTCATTATATCAACATGTCAGTATTAATATACTAAATATGAAATTAAATGGTTTATATTTTTTATATATATAATTATAATTATCTTCAATAACATATATTAATAATGGTTCACTATGTGGAGGTACAATAATTATGCTCCATACTCTCTTTTTCTTAAATATATAATTATAGTAGCTTTGATTTCACAACTATTTTAGTGCAACACCGTCTCTTACGCTTAGTCCCGAATTTTAATAAATGAAAGAAATGAAAGGGAAAAAAAGTTAGGAGAGGGAAGAAGAGAAAGGAAAGTAAAAGAAAATTGTATTTTGTGTTCTCGAGTTGGAAGGAAGTGAAAGGAAAATTAACCATTTTGTTCTTTTCTCTCCAAATCCTTCCAAATCGAAAGGAAAGTTAGGAGGAAAGTTTTCCTTCCATTTCTTTCCGTTTATTTTCATTAAAAACTCAGAAACACCAACTATTTTTTCTTTCTTCTTATTTCCATCCATTTCCCTTCTTTTCTCTCGTTAAATTAAACTCGAGAACTAAGCGTTAAAGAGGAAGGACTTATCTTATATTAAATCGGTTTAATATTAATAAACTATATTTATTTCTGTATCATTCGGTAACGGGGTCTTAGCTATCACTCCAATACCCGTAACCAATAAGCCTGCCATGCGCCTCCCTTGCGCACCTGTGCACCGGCGTTCACTCCACTATGTTGGCCGCTCCTTGAACATGTCACCGCGTCGGCGATCACCCCCGCAAGAGCCGCCCCTTGCGCGCGCATTAGGTAACACCAGCGTTCACCACCCATATGGAGCCACACATTGCAGCATACACCAGGCCGGAGTGCACGCCCCGCCCTCAGAGGTTCCCGGATACGACGTTTCTCACAACAAGTATCCACATTGTTTCAAACATCAAGCACACAAACAAACGTTACAACAATTATCAACTCAGTACATCAAGTCACACAATTTATCCGCCAGCCCTTAACCACACAAATAAACAAAACCACGCACGTTATCAATCAAAACTCAATCACAATAAGCCTTCAGGCATAACCAACCAACACCGCACATATATCCCTATATTGCGACTCAACCGAATATATATATATATATATATATATATATAATCTTACTATATTATATGAATAAGTATAGTTCACCTATCAATCCAAGTTGAGTACGTCAACTAGTGTTATCATTCATCACTCGTCATTCACCGACATAGGCATATATATCAATATACGTATATACATACATATATTTAACATATAAATATATATAAATCTATATATATATATATATACATATATATATACACATATATACATCCGTATAAATTCATACACTTCGACAATAATGATTTCACGCAGTTACAATTCGTATATCAAGGTACTTGCCTCAATTCGGATGATACGGGAAACAGCAATCGGATGAACGTACGGTCCGCACTTCCTTCAAAAATTCAATCCTAACACATCGAAATATCAAATCAGAACACAACACCATGGAAACGGAAGGATTCACCCTAAGTTCTACCCTCAGGAACATTTAATCAAACACTATGGGGACGGAGTCGTTCATACATCATTTAATGGATGAAAACTCGAAACAAAATCCATAGACTTCAAGGAAAACAAGGGATTATGACTTCATAATCATAATCTAACACAAATCTGAGCTAAAATAGCTTAGAATCAAAGATCTCAACAAAAGCCCCAAAATATGAAGAACCAGGGTTCACGCGAATTTTACCTTGATTTGGATGGTGAAAGTTGATGAGATGTTGATAACTCGGTGTTAGGAACTCAAAAATGTTGTTGGATGATGAAATCTGACCGAAGTCTGCACTCATATACGCTCAAGAACACTCAGCCACCGGAGGAGGAGAAGGAAGGGAAGAAAATGACGATTCTGAGCCTGCCCAGCAAATATATACTAGGAGGGATTAGCGCACGCTATGCTTAAAGTTTAGCGTGTGGTAATGGGCTGAAAGTCGGTGTATTGAAAAGGAAAAAGGCAGTCCAGAATCTACTGTCTGACTCCGGTAGCGCGCGCTACCCACACATTATTAGCGTGCGCTATCGATCGACACTTAGCGCGCTAGCTCCAAACAATAACGTGCGCTACCTGCTATCACCTGCAGTCCAGAAACATTCTGCCCTCACTGTCCTGCCGACATAGCGCGCGCTGATTCATTAATAACGTGCGCTAACTAAACGAAATAGCGTATGCTAGCCCGTCATTAACGTGCACTAACGCCCCATTCCAGAGGCCAGAAAGCTCACCGCCCAACATGCCTAGAGTGCGCTACGCACAAGAGTAGCGTGCGCTACTCACACATTATTAGCGTGCGCTAGAAATGCAGTCTAGCGCGCGCTACTGCTACTTCCCGGCATCAAATTCACGAAGTCCAGACAGAACGAACACAAATCCGAAAATCACAAAACTCAATGATTACTAACCATGAATATTCCAATAACACTCCTCGTGTCCCTCAAATACATATAGCCATAATATAAATTCTAAAATAATACACATGAAATACACGGTTATTACAATAAACACAAAATCAATCGTCGAGAAAATAATACCAACGCTCGACAATCGAGAAATTTCCGATCTAAAAAAAAAAGAAAAATTCGAATTAATCAGAATAAAAATCTCGGATATTACATTCTACCCCCCTTAAAATAAGTTTCGTCCTGAAACTTAAAATAGAGAGCGGCGGAACAATCAAGGAAATAACTACTTGTTCAGCCCCAAAACATCACGAGCAATGCGCGAATGTGAGGTTCTAGAAATACAATGAACGAACCTTGCAAGTATTTGGTACGTGAGTTGAGGCGATAAAAATGTACGTGAGCACGATAAGCCGTGGTGGAGGAGTATGAATTTCGAGACAAAAGCTCCAAGAGTTAAGAAAATCACTAAACGGCTCATACGTCCAGAAACCATATTTCGAGCTCGACCAACCGCATCCAAGTTCATAACACATTCGGAAGTGTTAATTGCACGCGTGGGAATAATAGTTTCGAACAAAATTTTGCAAGGATCAAGTTCAGATATGGAAAGACCACAATAATCTATGGAGTCTGACAAAACAACTCTGAAATTCATTCGGAGGATGGTAGGCTAGGTAGAACATGGTAGTTTAAAATCGTCAAGAGGATCACAATTGAATTACCAACAATGAAATGTCACACAATACCGGAAATACTAAGAAAAGTACGGGTAATATACTCCCCCATACTGAAAGGACATTACGATCCCGAAACTTAGAATAACAAAAGATGGAAACGTAAAGCAACGAAACGAAAAACGATCGAAGTCACGATTGTTGGAACCAGCAACGATTAGGACACATTACAAAATATTCATTCTCCCATGTTAGGCTCCTCAGAAGGAGACATAGGGTTTCGGGACATTCTCCGGTCACTTGCTCTGTTCGCCAACAGGATAGCATTCTTTGCCAATTCAGAAATTATCTCACAATGTTTCTCCCGATGACCTTCACACCCGCACTGGTAACAAGTCAAGAGTGGAAAGGGACAATTTGCACGAACATGTCCCCGACGGATGCAGTTGAAGCACCCTCCCTTCTTGCCGATAATCACCGATGCTGGCTTGGGATTCCCAGCGCTCACTCCCGATCGCGAAGACGACGCGTTCGAATGACGTGGGGGTTTGGGAGCCTTAGACTCTTCACCGATCAAAAATTTCCCAGATGTCCTTAGTCTCTTGGCTTCGCTCGTGGGCTCGACTACTGAGGAGATTTCATAGGATATCGTTTGATTTTGATACTCCTCCACCGTAGCATGAATCGTTGTCGTACGAACCAGTTCGCCGCTTCCATTCCCATCATCACGTCTACGTCCGCCGAAGCTCGACATGCTAATGCAGATAATACCGTTCAACAATATTAATTTATCAGTCGTACAATATACCACAATTATCACCCGAGTTTAGTTAGCATCCTTAGAATAAAGGTAATATCGTAAAGCACAAAGTTTTATGAAGTCAATTTCGAGTCCTTCGACGAGGACGATCATTATATGTATGCACTTAATGAAAACAAATTTTTGAAAAAGAGCGCTAGTCATGTTGCGCCCAAGACTTGTAAATGCTGTCTTTTATTTCGGAAGAGGAAGTTTATATAACGACTCTAAAAATTATTTTCGAGTAATGTATAAAAGAAAAATTGAAAATTGAATTGTAACTAATTTGAAATATTTCAAAAGTGTTGACTCCCAAATACCACAATTTTGAAAATCTTTCCTCTTCTACCAAAACGTTTATTCGAAAGAATTTTCCACCGAGATACGTGACCATCTGACATGACGATATTAAATCATGGTTTTTCACAATGTTAGAAAATTTCAAAGCACCACTTTAAAATATTCGTGATACTACAGCGTCGTGGGCCCCGTGCCGGAACCCACCAGGCTAAAAATTATTTTTAAAAAAAAAATGTTCAAAATGCCAAAAAGGCCGATGTCGATAATATTCTCAAATACTCACAAAAGTCATTTATAAAATATCAAATACCGTCATAAGAATACTATCAAAACGTGCAAGACCAAAATATCAAAACTCGATTTGCAAGATACCAAAAGCCATCTCAAAATATTCATGCAGCGGATAAAATTAACATTCATAAATTTATTCTAATAAAGTGCAGAAACAGATAAATATGCTCGACTTCCGAAGCATATTACATAACCATTTTTACTCGGACCGCATACGCATGCTATTTCCTAAAACAATAATATCACCAACAAGTTCAAAGCCCTAGTTCACATTAAACATATCAGCCCAATATAATCAAATACGTATATAAAGGGACTTACGATCGGGAGACTTACCATCACGGATCGCTTGAAGATGATGTCGGAACCACGATACTAATCACAACTCTGATGCGCGCGACTTACACCGGACATGGACTTGACCCAACCGCCTAGGTTTTTCGCAAACCTAAGCTCCGATACCATAATTGTAACACCCCCAGAATACGTCCGGAAATGTTACACGCCGTAGGCCTTTGTCACAAGGATCTACGAGGCTAAATTCCACTAGACTACACAATGATTGACCCACTAGGGTCAATCTAAATACAACGCAGACCGACAAGGTCATTAAACAGTTCAGAAACTAATGAATTTAACATCTCAATAACAAAAATAAACTTTCACACAAAAAGGGATGACAACTCCATTTAATAAATGAAGACCTACACCCGTGCAAGGGTGAATACTCAACCAAATGGAAAATACCGACCCAGATGGAATAAAAGAAAAAGACTCTGACTCTTATGTGATTAGCATCGTCGTCTTCCATCTCCTTCCAAGCCAATCCTATGACTTCTCCCGAGCTGCCAAACCTGAGCGCATAACAGGCACCCAACCCCCGAAAACTCGGGGGTTAGCAAACTGGAATTTTTCTAGTACAAGTACATAATATACAAGATATACGAACAATAACAACACAAAACTCAACCATCCTGAAGCCTTAACACAAACCATACATTCCCATAGTCAACACAGAGTAGCACTCGCATACACAAGGTGAAAGATAATCACATAGTCATATTCTCTTTACGGAACATAACATCAATGAAACTTTAAACGAGCCCAAGGAGTCAGGAAAATCCCTTTTGTAAAAGGAAAAGTATTTTGATAAGATAGTTTTACTCGGGCCGTCTTGGGGTTTTGAAAATCGAATGGAAACACTTTTGGAATAATTTCAAAAGCTCTCGGGTCCTTGACCCAACATATGGAAAACAATTACACGAAAGCCATGTCACGTTATTCGGGGTCCTCGACCCAATTTATAGAACACTGTCACAAATGAAATCATTACAACATCTCACAATGTTCTCAACCCAATCCAAATAACATCATCACGAGATCAATCATCTCAACATTTTACAGGGTCCTCGACCCAATACACAGAATGGCACCATAATACAATCAAAGGCACAATCTCTCATTCGACATATCCTGCTCAAGACCCCCGATTAATTAACTCTCAGAGATTTCATCAAACCTCCTTGGTTAATTAACCCTGATACCAACGCTTTAAAAACAAGTTGAAACAAACTTTTAGAAACACGAATTGCGGTCTATATCAAGACCAACATTTAAAAGTGAGTTGAAAGAATTTGAGATACGAACATCGTTCGGTAACGGGGTCTTAGCTATCACTCCAATACCCGTAACCAATAAGCCTGCCAGGCGCCTCCCTTGTGCACCTGTGCACCGGCGTTCACTCCACTATGTTGGCCGCTCCTTGAACATGTCACCGCGCCGGCGATCACTCCCGCAAGAGCCGCCCCTTGCGTGCGCATTAGGTAACACCGGCGTTCACCACCCATATGGAGCCGCACATTGCAGCATATACCAGGCCGGAGTGCACGCCCCGCCCTCAGAGGTTCCCGGATACGATGTTTCTCACAACAAGTATCCACATTGATTCAAACATCAAGCACACAAACAAATGTTACAACAATTATCAACTCAGTACATCAAGTCACACAATTTATCCGCCAGTCCATAACCACATAAATAAACAAAACCACACACGTTATCAATCAAAACTCAATCACAATAAGCCTTCAGCATAACCAGCCAACACCGCACATATATCCCTATATTGCGACTCAATCGAATATATATATATAATCTTACTATATTATATGAATAAGTATAGTTCACCCATCAATCCAAGTTGAGTACGTCAACTAGTGTTAGCATTCATCACTCGTCATTCACCGACATAGGCATATATATCAATATACGTATATACATACATATATTTAACATATAAATATATATAAATCTATATATATATATACACACACATATATATATATATATATACATACATATATACATCCGTATAAATTCATACACTTCGACAACAATGATTTCACGCAGTTACAATTCGTATATCAAGGTACTTGCCTCAATTCGGATGATACGGGAAACAGCAATTGGATGAACGTACGGTCCGCACTTCCTTCAAAAATTCAATCCTAGCCCATCGAAATATCGAATCAGAACACAACACCACGAAAACGGAAGGATTCACCCTAAGTTCTACCCTCAAGAACATTTAATCAAACACTATGGGGACGGAGTCGTTCATACACCATTTAATGGATGAAAACTCGAAACAAAATCCATAGACTTCAAGGAAAACAAGGGATTGTGACTTAATAATCATAATCTAACACAAATCTGAGCTAAAATAGCTTAGAATCAAAGATCTCAACAAAAGCCCCAAAATATGAAGAACTAGGGTTCACGCGGATTTTACCTTGATTTGGACGGTGAAAGTTGATGAGATGTTGATAACTCAATGTTAGGAACTCAAAAGTGTTGTTGGATGATGAAATCCGACCGAAGTATGCACTCATATACGCTCAAGAACACTCAGCCGCCGGAGGGTAGAAGGAAGGGAAGAAAATGACGATTCTGAGCGTGCCCAGCAAATATATACTGGGAGGGATTAGCGCACGCTATGCTTAAAGTTTAGCGTGTGGTAATGGGCTGAAAGTCGGTGTATTGAAAAGGAAAAAGGCAGTCCAGAATCTACTGTCTGACTCCGGTAGCGCGCGCTACCCACACATTATTAGCGTGCGCTATCGATCGACACTTAGCGCGCTAGCTGCAAACAATAACGTGCGCTACCTGCTATCACCTGCAGTCCAGAAACATTCTGCCCTCACTGTCCTGCCGACATAGCGCGCGCTGATTCATTAATAACGTGCGCTAACTAAACGAAATAGCGTATGCTAGCCCGTCATTAACGTGCACTAACGCCCCATTCCAGAGGCCAGAAAGCTCACCGCCCAACATGCCTAGAGTGCGCTACGCACAAGAGTAGCGTGCGCTACTCACACATTATTAGCGTGCGCTAGAAATGCAGTCTAGCGCGCGCTACTGCTACTTCCCGGCATCAAATTCACGAAGTCCGTCCAGAACGAACACAAATCCGGAAATCACAAAACTCAATGATTACTAACCATGAATATTCCAATAACACTCCTCGTGTCCCTCAAATACATATAGCCATAATATAAATTCTAAAATAATACACATAAAATACGCGGTTATTACAATAAACACAAAATCAATCGTCGAGAAAATAATACCAACGCTCGACAATCGAGAAATTTCCGGTCTAAAAAAAAGAAAAATTCGAATTAATCAGAATAAAAATCTCGGATATTACATGTTTGATATCTCACTGCAACTTGGTTTAATATCATAGTTAGTATACTTTTTATATAATATAATATAATAATTTATATGAAAGTCCAGGCATAATATCAAAATTATAACAATGATAGTGGCAATAATAATAAAAATAATAAATAAATAAATAAATAAATAAATAAATAAATAAATAAATAAATAATAATCTTATAGGGTGTACTCAATTTTTTGGAATCCCATAATCTATGACTTACCTTCTTAATGCTGAACATGCATGAATAATAATAATAATAGTAGAATAGAAATCAATAATTTTTTTTCCAATTTATGAACTACTCTATCAATTTTCAATTTTTATTTAATAATTTGATATGTGAATCCTAGATATAATATCCATAATAGTTATAATCATTAATAATGATAGTAATAATAAGACAAAATAGCTCTACTAGGGACTGAAGATTTCCATTTTTATCACTTATGGGACTAAAGTTTTAAGTGTTTCAAACAAGGGACTAAAGTTTAATCACACCCATTAGGGACTCCGTTATTTTGGTCCGGTTAAGTTTTAACGAATGTGTGACACGGCTGTTATTTGACACATGGCAATTTATAATTCGTTTAAAGATGATTAGGACAAAATATTCGGCCCTTTTCCTTCCTTGTGTCCCTCCGCCATTATCGTCTTCAAGAAACCCTAGGTACCTAGCCTCCACCAGTAACGATTACATCAACAACAAAGGCTGGGTTTTTCCAACTGACCCGAGCAAACCTAATGGCATCACGTACTTCTATGTCCATTAACTCGAAGTTATCTTGGTATTGCAGCAAAGAATCTCCAGTTCGAGTTGCTAAAACACGGGCTAATCGTGGGCATCACTTTCATGGTTGCGGAAACTATGGTATGAAGGGTGAAACACAGTGCACCTTCTTTAAATGGGTTGATAGATTCTTCTACAAGGTCAAAAATAGAAATTTGTTACAGGTGTGATTTTGATGAAGGTAGAATTACTGAACTAAAAGAAGAAATTGTTGTTTTGAAGAATGAAATTGAGTTTCAGAAGAACCAGAAAACAGAGGAGAAGATAAAATATGATTTCATGATGTTAAAGTTGAAATTTATTGGTATTATTGTTGTAATATCCGCAATTTCGAATTTCGGTAATTTTATTTTTTCGGCGGAAGTTCGTTTTGACAACTCTATCATGACCGTTTCGTCATTACGAGAATGATTAATTCTGCACTTTTTGTCAACCGAGTTCGTTTCGGTGTCGTTTTGTTGAGTTCCGTGCTTTTTAACGACTTTTCTAAGTATGAGTTCGACTTTGTAAAGTCACCATTAATTTTTGGTAACTCCAAAAATTCTGAATCTTTGCAATATTATAGAGCATCGAGTTAGCTTTCCAATGGTTCGAACGGTGAGTCAATCGGAGTCCGGACGAGAGTTATGGTCGTTTTAGCTCACCCGCTCGTTATTGGCGATCATCGCCGGCCGAACTTCGGCCGTGTCGTCCGACACGGCCCGTGCTGCACTCGTCGGAAAATGCCAAAGTTTACGCCGACCAGGACTCGGCCGTGTCGTCCGACACGGCCCGTGCCGTACTCTTAGGATAAGCTGGAGCATCGCCGACACGCCCACCGTGTCCCGGGACACGGCCGAGTCGTGCCGAGTCACTTGTCGGACGGAGTCGCTATCGGATGGCCCTACGCGCCGCGACCGTGTCAAGCGGGACACGGTCGAGTCCCTGTCGGCCAGGTGCAACACGACCGTGCCGATCGGGCACGTGTCCGGCAGACGAACCCCTATAAAAGGCCCCGCAGACGTTTTTCTTGCCATTTTTCACCTTCTTCTTATCTTCTTCCATGACTTGGAGTGTTCCAATCTTGTAGCCATGTTGTTTAACAACATATACATGAAGTTTGGAGGTTCATATCATCAATCATCCGTCCTATAACATCCTTTGATCGAGCGAATCAGGTCAGATTTTCTAGAAATCTAATTTTGGGGATTTTGGGTATTTTGTTCGATTTCGTCCGTTTAATCCGATTTAACTTAGGATTTTAATGGATTGATGATTATTTAGATGTATTATATCATTTCCTTTATTATTCCATGGTTGGATCGTATCGATTCGTTATTTGGGTCGAGTTCTTGACCGACGCCTTGAAGGTGTCCGGTAAAATGTCTTAGAGGGGTTGTCGGGCGTTCTACAATTATCCTTCCTCGTATGATCGATGATTTATTGATTATATTGTTGTTAGGGTCGAGTTTCTTGTGAAGAAACCGTGTTGAACCCTTTCGTTCGTCGTCGTCTTCCGTTTCGATAGCTTTGGGCGTTTCGAAGCTTTCCGGTTGAGCCGTGTTCGTCGGAATACTTGCGTACCGATTTTGAGGCAATTATCTTGCCCATACATTTCATATTTCATCAGCATAATTATTGATAATTGATTTTATGCGAAATCTAATATTTAATGAACGTAAAAAGGGATCGGTATGTTCTCGATAAATGTTGTCTTTCAACGATAATTCGTATACTTCGTGAATATGTGTTCTCGGAATATGTGTGTTGGTTTTGTATGTTTAAAGATAATATGATCACTTCGAGTGAGTTGATAGACCGTAATCCTTTGCCGGGGATTACGTATTGTTATTGTGTACTTGTTCGGTAAGAACGTAATGTGTGTGATATTAGTTGTTACTCCTTGAAAGGAGGTTGTGATACTTAATGTTGTTTGGCTTGATAAGTGATTATTGTTGTGTGCTTGATGTATGTGATGTGCCTCCGGGTAGGATTGTTGAATCTCCGGGATCCATACTTGCTAGTATGGGTCGGGCGAAACCGTAGGGTTATCCAATACGGGTATGTCTTGCGGGGACTCCGAGGTTCGTGGCTTGTTAGCCCGATGCCGAGATAACTTGTGGGGTATCATCGGGTATGTCTTGCGGGGACTCCGAGGTTCGTGGCGTGTTAGCGCGATGCCGGGATAACTTATGGTTGTGATTTGATTATGTACGTATATGTGCTTGTAGTCACGTGACTGCGGTTACGGTGACATGTGATTTGATATAGTTCCCTGTGGGTTATTCACTCGGGTTTGTTCTACGGGAGCATCTGAGGTCCGTGGCTTGCTAGCACGGACGCAAATAACTGTGGAAACAGTTGTTATGGTATGATCGGGTCGTGGACCCCATTTGTTGTTATCGGATTTATGTTTTGGGAAAATGACTTTTAATTTGTGTCCCTAAACGTTTTTGAAAGGTTTGAAAATTCTTAAATCCCAATGTGTTTTCAAAACTCCCGAGATCGTAAAATGTTTTCACAAGATGTATATCGGGTTTACCCCTATCTTTCGATTTAACCGTTTTGATTAAGTGATTTACCTCGGGAAGTATGTTTGTGATTAACATGTTCCGTGGAGTATGATATGTATGGCTCGTTTTCGTATTTTATACTTGCACTAGCAAAACAGTGGAGTTTAGCTAACCCCCGAGTATTCGGGGGGTGGATGTCTATTTTTGCATTCAGGTTTTGGAGCATGGCATAGGGTCGGCACGAAGGATGATGAAAGATGAACGATACTAATCACACGAGGATCCGTTGATGTCGTATTGGTCTAGTTGTATTTTCTTTTCCGCTGCAGTACCTTTTCCCCGTTGTACGGGAGTTTATTGTATTTTGACCCCTGCGAGGGTATGTGTTTGTAATCGAGTTGTATATTTTATTGAAAGACCAAATCGGTCTACTGAGTCCTTTTGCCTTGAAGGCATTGTCGAGATGTTAAATGTTGTTACCACTGGTAGATCCTCGAGGAGAGGGTCTACGGGGTGTAATATCCTGAGCGGATTGGGGTGTTACGAGAATGGTATCGGAGCTTAGGTTGTGGAAACCTAGGTGTCGGGTCGATGGTGTCTATTGAGTTTTTGTCTCGTCGGATTTTGTCGACTAAGTCGTGTCGCGACGCGTCGTCCGAGTTTGTTGGTCGTGATTAGTATCGTGGGCGATCATCATCTTCGTGCGACTGTGGATGTAAGTCTCCCTTCTTTGTGTTGTGCCTCGTGTGACACGAGCTATTTTTATTATTATGAGTTAATTGACGGAATCCTCTTATGGATTTTGATTTCGTGATATGTGATTATTTGACTCTCATATTTCGTTCATATGAGGAGTAGTGTTGCTCGATTGTGTATGTTGAACCGTATTTCTTTTATCCATGCGCGTGAGTTCTTTTACAATGACTTTCGGTATTTTACCGACCGAGTTTTATTTTGAAAACCAATTCCTTAACCGAGTTTTTGGCATTACGGCCTTGATCGTTTTGGCGAAATTCTTATGACGGTATTTATTATTTTCTAAATGGCTTGTGAGTTTTTGAAATATTACCGTCATCGGCCTTTTGGCATTTTTGTAAATGGTTTTTAGCACAGGTGGGTTCCGGCTGACCCACGGCGCTATATTGTTCCTTGTAATTACTCAAATTTTTGGGCATTCTAGCCCATTGAATTATTTTGAAAACCTTGAGTATCTTAGAAAATTAAAATTCGAGACGTACTTTTAAAACGAATTATTTTCTTGCGGTGTTTTCAAGGTGTTTTCTAATGCCGCAATACATTTCAAAAATTTCGGTTGAGGACCAAAAATATTTTGAGATATTTTCAAATGCGATTACTTAGATCCAAGGGTCGAATATTTTTGAAAGTTTTTCACTAAAAGAAAGGTGTCCTCATTTTTGTTCAAACGCAAGATGACTTTCAAAGTCTCGTAATGGTGTTTGTACTACTTTTTGTAAAATGATACTCAAGATCAACCGGTGTTTCCAAACTGTCTTCAAAGGTGGTTTTTGTTTTTAAAACCTATCATTCCCGCTTATGCGGACCGGAAATGCGTGTATGGTTTTCGAACTTTCGTTACGGTGTTAACCCCAATTGTGATCGAATTGGTGGCATGAACGTCGAGGCGTTGCCACGCATTTGTTGTACTAGCCCTCTGTGAGAGGTGTGAACTGGTGTTTACTATTTATCGCCTCGTGGTGATTTGCGTGTTGTCGCACTAGTGTGAGTTGTTAAAGCCTGGATTTTTGTGCGTTATAAACATGAGTGATTGTTTCATGATGTTTGTGATTGTGTCTTGGCCGTTCGGGATGTTGTAATCGTCGAATGATGCCGTTGTTGTTGTGATTTTTGTATGCGTTGATATGTTATCTTTGAGTTGGCATCTCCGGTATGTTGTTTTGCGGTGTTTTGATCCATTGTATCGAGCATTTGTATTTTTGGTATGCCGAGCCGAGACGTTTCAACCGTAATGTGCCGGGGCATGCACGTGTATATTGTCCTTCTCGTCGGTAACACATTTCAAGTGTGGACTCGAGGGACACCGAATTCAATTATGTGAATTGGCTCACCGAGACTTTCGGAGTTCGCGCTTCAAAGACAGTCATCGGAATCGGCTTTGAGAGGCCTTCGAAGGATGTTTCTGTCGGTTGCTTGTTGTGTCGTCACCTTGATTTCGCTGTTGTGAGTTGCGGGGGCGACCTTCTTTTATAAGAGGTCGAATGTAGTACCCGTGTTGTTTTTAGACTCCTGCATTTTCTCTTTCTCGATTCTATCGACTCGTTCGTGTTCGTTGATACTTACCGAACTTGTTCGTATTTCGGTTCCACCGACTGGACGAGGTGTGATCTTGTTTTGGGTCAATCTGGTTATCGCTGTAACTTTCCAAATTCGGTTCGATTCTTGTGAACCTTGTTCGGAAGTAACATCTTTTAGTTCTACTAGTTCTTTTATTCGAAGTGGACTGGATCTTGAACTTTTGTATTTTCGACTCACGACTCGTTTATGTTCGTTGACATTTCGAGCTTGTCCCGCTCCTTGCTTTTGTTGATCGAACGAGTGTGGTATTATTTCTAATAACTCGCTTTGTCGTTGTGACTTTTCTAATGCTATTCCCTTTCATGTGGATCTTATATGAATGCACATCCCGTTGTTTTCACCGGATCATATATTGTCTCGAGTCGAGATGTGAACCTTGGGGTTGTTGTTTGAATTTTATTATCCTTCGTATTTCGAACATGATTGTTCGCTTTTGTTGTCTCGACCGTTGTGGTTCGGTCCGTTTGTTTGTTCGGTTTTTGTCCTCGTTTCTTGATCGTTGAGCATTCGGGCTCCTTCCTAATTCCCTTAAGTTTGGGAAATTAGTCTCGTTTCGATCTTCCAACCCTTGGGCGGTGGAATTCGTATTTGTTCGTCGACCCGCGTTTAGATTGATGAACCGTCAGGTTGGTCAATCGTGTTGATTTTCGTTCGTTGTGTTTTGTGATTGTTCGGATAATCGACTTGACTATATTATCCGTTTGATGACGCTTGTCATTTGTTGGTTTTATTGTATCCCTAACGGCGACATTGTGTTGGTCGTCGTGGACCGTGTTTTCACGCCGTATGTCTCTTTGCGTTCTGCAGCGTTTCGCCGTTGGCGCGAGTTTTCTATTTTTGTGTATCTCGTCGAGTTTTCCTGGCGGGTATATTGCTCCCCCCTACTTGTTTTAAGTTTCGGGACGAAACTTCTTTTAAGGAGGGTAGAATGTAATATCCGCAATTTCGAATTTCGGTAATTTTATTTTTTCGGCGGAAGTTCGTTTTGACAACTCTATCATGACCGTTTCGTCATTACGAGAATGATTAATTATGCACTTTTTGTCAACCGAGTTCGCTTTTGTCGCTTTTGTTGAGTTCCGTGCTTTTAACGACTTTTCTAAGTATGAGTTCGACTTTGTAAAGTCACCATTAATTTTTGGTAACTCCAAAATTCTGAATCTTTGCAATATTATAGAGCATCGAGTTAGCTTTCCAATGGTTGAACGGTGAGTCAATCGAGTCGGACGAGAGAGTTATGGTCGCTTTAGCTCACCCGCTCGTTATTGGCGATCATCGCCGGCCAACTCGGCCGTCGTCCGACACGCCCGTGCTGCACTTCGTCCGGAAAATGCCAAAGTTTCGCCGACCAGACTCGGCCGTGTCCCGACACGCCCGCGGCTGCATTACTCTTAGGATAAGCTCGAACGATCGCTGACACGCCCGACCGTGTCCTGTGACACGGCCGAGTCGCTCGAAGTCACCGTCGGACGGGTCGCTATCGGATGGCCCTACGCGCGCGACCGTGTCAAGCAGGACACGGTCGAGTCCTGTCGGCGGTAACACGACCGTGCCGATCGGGCACGGCCGCGTGTCCGGCAGCGCCAACCCCTATAAAAGGCCCTGCAGACGTTTTTCTTGCCATTTTTCACCTTCTTCTTATCTTCTTCCGCATCTTGGAGTGTTCCAATCTTGTAGCCATGTTGTTTAAAAACATATAAATGAAGTTTGGAGGTTCATATCATCAATCAACCGTCATATAACATCCTTTGATCGAGCGAATCAGCCGATTTTCTAGAAATCTAATTTTGGGGATTTTGGGTATTTTGTTCGATTTCGTCCGTTTAATCCGATTTAACTTAGGATTTTGATGGATTGATGATTATTTAGATGTATTATATCATTTCCTTTATTATTCCATGGTTGGATCGTATCGATTCGTTATTTGGGTCGAGTTCTTGACCGACGCCTTGAAGGTGTCCGGTAAAATGTCTTGGAGGGGTTGTCGGGCGTTCTACAATTATCCTTCCTCGTATGATCGATGATTTATTGATTATATTGTTGTTAGGGTCGAGTTTCTTGTGAAGAAACTGTGTTGAACCCTTTCGTTCGTCGTCGTCTTCCGTTTCGATAGCTTTGGGCGTTTCGAAGCTTTAGGTTGAGCCGTGTTCGTGAATACTTGCGTGCGATTTTGAGGCAAGTATCTTGCCCATACATTTCATATTTCATCAGCATAATTATTGATAATTGATTTTATGCGAAATCTAATATTTAATGAACGTAAAAAGGGATCGGTATGTTCTCGATAAATGTTGTCTTTCAACGATAATTCGTATACTTCGTGAATATGTGTTCTCGGAATATGTGTGTTGGTTTTGTATGTTTAAAGATAATATGATCACTTCGAGTGAGTTGATAGACCGTAATCCTTTGCCGGGGATTACGTATTGTTATTGTGTACTTGTTCGGTAAGAACGTAATGTGTGTGATATTAGTTGTTACTCCTTGAAAGGAGGTTGTGATACTTAATGTTGTTTGGCTTGATAAGTGATTATTGTTGTGTGGTTGATGTATGTGATGTGCCTCCGGGTAGGATTGTTGAATCTCAGGATCCATACTTCCTAGTATGGGTCTGGCGAAACCGTAGGGTAAACCAATACGGGTATGTCTTGCGGGGACTCCGAGGTTCGAGGCTTGTTAGCCCGATCCCGAGAGAACTTGTGGGGAATCAACGGGTATGTCTTGCGGGGACACCGAGGTTCGAGGCTTGTTAGCGCGATGTCGGATAACTTATGGTTGTGTTTTTATTATTTACGTATTTGTGCTTGTAGTCACGTGATCGCGGTTACGGTGACATGTGATTTGATATAGTTTCCTGTGGGTTATTCACTCGGGTTTGTTCTACGGGAGCATCCGAGGTCCGTGGCTTGCTAGCAAGACGGACGCGAATAACTGTGGAAACAGTTGTTATGGTATGATCGGGTCGTGGACCCCATTTGTTGTTATCGGATTTATGTTTTGGGAAAATGACTTTTGGGCCGTGTCCTAAACGCTTTTGAAAGGTTTGAAAATTCTTAAATCCCAATGTGTTTTCAAAACTCGAGATCGTAAAATGTTTTCACAAGATGTATATCGGGTTTACCCCTATCTTTCGATTTAACCGCTTTGATTAAGTGATTTACCTCGGGAAGTATGTTTGTGATTAACATGTTCCGTGGAGTATGATATGTATGGCTCGTTTTCGTATTTTATACTTGCACTAGCAAAACAAAGGAGTTTGCTAACCCCCAGTATTCGGGGTGGATGTCTATTTTTGCATTCAGGTTTTGGAGCATGGCATAGGGTCGGCACGAAGGATGATGAAAGATGAACGATACTAATCACACGAGGATCCGTTGATGTCGTATTGGTCTAGTTGTATTTTCTTTTCCGCTGCAGTACCTTTTCCCCGTTGTACGGGAGTTTATTGTATTTTGACCCCTGCGAGGGTATGTGTTTGTAATCGAGTTGTATATTTTATTGAAAGACCAAATCGGTCTACTGAGTCCTTTTGCCTTGAAGGCATTGTCGAGATGTTAAATGTTGTTACCAGCCTGGTAGATCCTCGAGGAGAGGGTCTACGGCGTGTAATATCCCTGAGCGGATTGGGGGTGTTACAATTGTTAGTGCAGTTTTTATTTATATCATTGTTCACAATGGTGGTTTGGATTTGTAATATTTTTTGTTATGTGATGAGCAAATTTCTCGGAGATGATAATGTTGTATCGCTGTTCACAATGATGGTTTGGATTTGTAATATTTCTTGTTATGTAATGAGCAAACTTGGAGATGATAATGTTGTATCCTTGTTCACAATGGTGGTTTGGATTTGTAATATTTCTTGTTATGTAATGAACAAATTTTGAAACCGCATAATTTTCAAACAGCATAATATGCAATGAGTAAATATTCACATCACAATGGAGTCAATACTGTATAATTTCAAACCGCATAATTTCATTACAAAATAACTGAATATCCACATTACCATGCACATTTCCAAAAACATAAACCATAACCATTGAATTAAGTTCATTCACTTCAAAAACAACCAAAAAGATACCAAAAAGGATTGCAAAAAAAAAAAAAAATAATAACAAGTTCATTGACTTAAAAATACACAGAAAACACAAAATTCATTGACATAAATCACTTCTTCATGGTTCTCCTCCTGATTCTCAGTGTCTTCATTGTATTTTTAGTAGGTGTAGTCAGACTCCTTGTATTTTGTGCTGGGCAGGTCCCTTGTACCAGTGATTCCTGTGTTGGTTGTGTGGGTTGTGTAGGTTGTTGAGCATGTGACAGTACTATTGATTCAACCTGCTGAATTCCATGATCCACTTGAACAGATACCTCCATACCTCCAATGTACACACCAAAGCCATCAGGAACATCATCTCCAAAAACATGTCTTGTACCTTTCATTTTCCTTGTATATGTTGATGGTGCTTTCTTCTCTTTTAGTGATTTCTTATGTCTTGGTGCTCTCATAGAAGTTGTTCCACCACCACTCTTATCAACCTTACATGTATGCACAATAAAAAGACAATGAGTAATTGACATTTGAAATAAAACAGAGTTAACAATAGGAAAATTCATACCTGCTGTCCTTGAACTGGAGCATTTTTGCAGCTTCTTTTGTTATGCCCCAATTGCTTGCAATTGGTGCAATGCATTTCTCTTCCTTTCTCAATTAACTTCACAGTAGAACCCACCTTCCTAGTCTCCTAATTCAAACCCTTTGTTTTGGCCTTTTGAGGCCTACCAGGCATCCTTATTTTTGGTGGTGTCCTTATAGGATCAGTTTCATCCTTTGGCCACAAATTCCTCCCATTCATACTGCTCATACACTCTGCATAAACTTGTTTGCACTTATCCACCATCAAGCTTGAATCAATATATTTTCTAGGATCATCATTGAGGTAATATATTGCACTAACAGCATGGCTGTTTATGATTACTAAACCTCATACCAACTTTAAACTTGATCTTATGCATCTCACATTTAGGGTTAAATGTTGGGTAGGACACTTTAGGCTTCTTAGTTATTGCCTCATCCTCACTTCTAGTTTGAGTATCATAGTCACTTGAACCAAGGGGTTCAGACTCATACCCAGCAGCTTCAACATCCTCACCTATTTCACTATGAACCTGATAATCACCTATTTCACCACCTTCTGGTTCCTCAATTGAGTTTTCAACATCATTAGGAACAATGTAGTCTTCATTTAAAGTATTTAAGTTTTCAGATTCCAACCTAATATTTTTCATGTCTTTTTTCATAGCTAACAGTCTCTTCCTTATTTCATTTAACTCATCATTATCATCATCATCAGAGAAATGCTCCATGTTGTTTACATCACTCACATTTGTAATATCTGAAATTTCTACTACTGTTGTTTAATATTATTTTATCCGAGTTATGTTGTACAGCGTGGAATCTGTACAGCATGGATAAAATAAATGAAGAACTGAGATGTCAATATTGGTATAATTGTCGTATTTGGTCGACAATTGCATTTGAGGATATAATGTGTTGAGTATACGTATTCAGTATGCCGTATGTTCGTATTCTGCATGTAGAGACGTTGGACAAGAAAAGTTGAAAATGGCTAAGGGTAACATTATTACCACACGCTAATATTCATGTATAGCGCACGCTATCGTGCAGGTATAGCGCACGCTACGGGCATAAGCTAGAGTACGCTAGTGCAGAACAGCTCAGAAGGAATCTACGTGTGGACCCGGTCACTTTCGGCGCATGTGCCGATGAGGTCAACGGATGTTTGTCGAGAAGTGTTAGTGCACGCTAATGCATGTTGATTAGCACACGCTAACATCAGATCTATCCAAAGGGAATCTTATCCTAGTCAGAGTTGTCGGCGTGTGGACCCGTCTTCAGAGCATACAGACAAACGAGTCAACTATGAGTAGCGACGCTATGTTTGAAGGCTAGCGTACGCTAAACAGAAGAGATTACGTAGTCAATTGCATGGGCATTGCGTACGTAAATCATTGTATGCAGTAAGGCAGTAGCCTCTGGACTTTGATAGCGCACGCTAACAAAAGACAGTCAGCGCACGCTAATAATAGTCAGTATATATATAAGTGCAGTTGGCTATTTTTCGTCATTTCGTCCATTCTCTTCTTGAAACCGATAGAGAGAACCTGGAAGGACATTGGGAGTTCCTAAACACTGAAGGATGATCCTCTTTAACAAGATTAAAGATGGAAATCATGGATTAAAGCTTTGTTCTTGAAATCATTGGTGATCCTTGGAAATGGATTCAACCTTGGAAATCAATCCATTCCTTCAAGAAGGTAATCACTCTTCATCTTTGGATTTCATTTTGGATTGAATGTTGATGTTCTTAAGTTGATGATTATTACATAAACAAGTTGACAAGCATGATTATGAGATGGATTACCGAAGTATGATGATATTAATATGATTCGTGTGGTTTGAATTGTGTAGTTCGTTTTCTTGAGATAAGTTGGTTAATCCTTCTTCTCCTTTGCGGGTGTTGATGTCATTGTTGATGATTAATCTATGTAATTTTGGATTAGGGAAGTGTTGTTAAGGTTCTTGGTTTTCATGATGTTGATATTTGAGGAAGAAGATGATATGTGAATATATGAATTGGATTAAGAGTTAAATGACTACCTATATGTTAAAGGATATCGGATTTCGTTGTTTTGATAGCTATGAACATGGTTTAGAATCACTTAGTGTTCTTGATAATCACCATATGTTGATCGGTATCTGAAAAGCATGCATCTGTACAGCATTAGCGCACGCTAAGCTTACTCTCTAGCGCACGCTAACGGGAGCAACTTAGCGCACGCTACGTTAAGTGATTAACGTGTGCTAAGTAGACAGACAGTGCAATATTTTCATGTTGTGGTTTTAATTCGTGCTGGTTTGAATTGGATTGATCATCCTAGTGTTTAATCAGGATATTGTTGAGCCGTTGGGTTTGTGAATTGGTTTTATCGATTGTTGATTGTTATCGAACTTGTTGTTTATCGATTATTGTAATAGGATGAGATTATTGATCGGTGAGTAGAACCATGCTTTGCAGTCGTATTCGAGAGTGTTCGTGAATTGCATTGATCAGGGTCGAGGGACTTGTAGATGACGGAAATGGAATTGGTAACGGCTTCATCGATATCGAGGCAAGTTTATTACTTGCACATTTTATAATATTTAATGAATGGTTTCAGTTTCATCCGTTTATAATTCGTATAGCAATGTTTATAATCATAATCACATGAGATTTGGGATTATAGGTTGTATTCGAGTTTTGGGAATTAAATCATAAGGTATATGATTTACATTTATTGTTGGTATACTTGGTATCGAGGATACATTGTGGTATAGACGAAGACGTAAATTATTTACCGTCCGTGGTATTTTGTACCGTTGAGTATTGAGGATAATTGTTCGTGATGGTTTGGACATCGAGATTTCTCTCGAAGGACTCGGGACAAGTACTCTAATCACTTTTTGTCATTTTTGTGTCGATCAAGTTGTGATACATTCATGTATCATTGTTGTCATGCATCTGTGCATGGTTGTTGTCGTGCATTGTGTACTGTTGTTTTGTGCAGTCGTGCATTGTTGTCATATGTCCACCATGCGTTGTCCCGACGGGATCAACATGGGATATCTATAGTTGTGTGCCCTGGATCGCTGGACAGGTAATGCCACCATGCGTTGGTCCGACGGGATCATCATGGGGATCTATAGCTGTGTGCGTTGGATCGTTGGATTACCATATGTGTTGTTGTTATTGTGCATATGTATATTATGGGTTTCCATAAGTATACAATGTCGTTATTGATGTGAGCATATTGACGTTGTCATATGAGTATGCATTTGTAGGTCTTGTGTTAGGACCATGTCCGTATGTTGTATTGATCTGATCTCGGATTAGATCGACGTGATTCGTCGTGGCATTGTATATCCTGAGGTATGTTCCATATTTCTCTTGGTATATATCTTTGATGGACAATTGGTTTTTGTGTTAAGATTTGATAATGATACCCGATGGATTGGGTTGGACAGAGTTAGTAGATTTCGTAATAGTGAGTTATGATGATGTTCTGAGAACCTTGGGTATTATTGAGATACAATACAGATATTTCGGTATGAGTTTATTGTGTTGTTGAAAGAATACGAGATGTGAACTTTTGTAATTATTATCACGAGTTGGTAAAGTTATGGCGGTAAGATTACATTGGTCGTATTCTTACTTAGTATTTTCATTGGTATGTAATTATTAACGTGATGTGATGGTTATCACTGTTGGATATTATGGCTGACCCCGTCGTGGGTTTTCTTTTTAGGTTCTTGGATTATCAAAGCTTGTAGCGGTCGTGGAAAGATGAACTTCCCGGAGGATACTGGCTAGAGTATGTATTTGTGTATTGAGTTTCCTGATCAGTTCTTGTATTCCGTTGCTAGAGTATTTTAATCGTTTGTCTTTTTCCGCTGCGTGAGTATTTTTAAATGACCTATTGGTATCTGGTAACTTAGGTTACTTTGGAAATCGTTTTCTAAAGTTATTCTGTCGGTACGTGTAAGCGATAGCTTAACGTATGTTTTTAAACAGTTGAGTTTTGGCATTTTGGGCCTTGTGGTTTCAAATGAGATTCTACGACGGTTTTGATAAACGAGTTTTATAAAGTCTTCGAATGTTTTTAAAAGATAGTACCGTTGTTAGCCTCTTGGGCGCTTGTAAATGTTTGCGAAAATATCCTTCAGCCTTGTGGGTTCCATCTCGGGGCCCACGGCGCTGTAATATTCCCGGTCGGCTCTGGGGGTGTTACAATATTATCAAAGTCCAATTCCAAATCATCTTCAGTGCCTTCTTGTTCTTCATTATTATCAAACCCTACTTCTTCATTAACATGACCCTGAACCTCCACTGTTTCATCCACCTTTTCAACATATATATTTATTTTATTTCCATCTTTATCCTCTCCTAATAGTGTGGGGATCTGGTCATCACTATAAAATAATATCTACCCTGATTCCATTGGCTTCGAAGGGAATTTGAAGTGCAACTTGCATAGATCAGTATAACCCAAATCTTAGTACCTCAAAGTAACTAAGTCCAATGGACTTTGCTGATTATTTTAATTTCCCCATCATTATAAGTCTTTTGCAGTTTGTTAGACAGACCATATGAATCAGCAAAAGTGCCTCCATGGTGTATTTCTAGTGTAATAACACTATCCATTATAGCCTACAAGCATTAAATACAATTCAATAAATACTAATCAACAATTGTATGAAGAAAACCCTACTGTTTTTTTAGAAACAATGAATCCGATACAAAGGAAACAAAAGTGAATAACTTACCTAGAATCGCAAAAGCCCTAAATGTTCTTGAAATTTCTCCTCCAAGACAAGCACGAAACAAGCTACTCTGATTTCTTGAACAGTACCACTTCGTACGATGGTTAAAGCCGAGTCGAGGTTGATCGCCGTGAACTTCAAATCGCAAGGTCGAACACTTCTGTTTTCCAAGGAGAAGAGTCGTAAGGTATAACTCGCAAGAAGAAGAGTCTCAAGGAAGGAGAAGGGCCATGTGTCAAATAACAGTCGTGTCACACATCCATTAAAACTTAACGGGACCAAACAAATGGAGTCTCTAACTGGTGAAACGGATTAAACTTTAGTCCCTTGTTTGAAACACTTAAAACTTTAGTACCTTAAGTGATAAAATGACAAACTTCAGTCCCTAGTAGAGCTATTTTGCCTAATAATAATAACAATGAAGAATAATCATATACATCGTACAGTTATGAAATTTT
This sequence comes from Orobanche coerulescens, assembly GCA_033398695.1. Lineage (NCBI taxonomy): Eukaryota > Viridiplantae > Streptophyta > Magnoliopsida > Lamiales > Orobanchaceae > Orobanche > Orobanche coerulescens. The sequence continues at coordinate 145,287,581 of CM065809.1, read as the reverse complement.
ATAATCTATAAACTTCTTTTAGTTTCAAAATTAAAAACTGCATAAAAAATAATAATAATAATAATAATAATTATTGTATAACAATCAAGAATAATTTAATACATGGTACTCGATAAAACTTATGAAATTTCCTAATCCATGAACTACATTTTTAGTTTCTAATTTCTATGTAATACTTTTGTGTAGGAGTCAAAGTACGATTCCCATAATAATAATAATAATAACAATCTCCTTATAAATCAAGCCAAATCAAACATACCCAGTATATCCCGCTCAGAGTAGGGTCTGGGGAGAGTAAGATATACGCAGACCATGCCCCTACTTATTACGGTAGGGAGGCTGTTTCCGTGAAGACCCCCAGCTTAGTGCATAGCAGAACCTTGTGTGATAAATAAAAGGAAAACATATGATTCGAAAAAGCTCGAGACCATACCTGAGCCCATGGCTTGATCCACATGGGACTTACCTAAGCGGAATTTGGCTACTTCACTCCTGATGAACACTGTTCTAACAAAAGAGAGGTTGGCTCTGCGCACAGCTCCCTGTCAAAAATACACCACACGCAAAGACAATAGGATAAAATATACAATAAAAGTAAAAATACAATGCTCTAGGTCAAAGCTAACCGAGACAACCCAACCCTGAGGCTCTCAACTACAGCACCGCTCCCTACAAAAGAATCCATAACTCTGATCTGGCGCCTCCAAGCGCACCTATCAACAGTCATGGTCTCGGAAAGGTTTAAGACCTTCAAATCTAATCTCCTTATACATTGTGCTAAATCAAACTTCTAAAATTTCATTATTTACAAACTCCCTTTAAATTTACAAGACTGAAGATGCGTGAATAATAATAGAATAATGATTAAAAATAATTTTATACTTGTACTCATAAATCTTATTAAATCCCTAATTTAAAAACTACTCTTTCAGTTTTCAAAACTAAAATATATGAATCAAGCATCCACTATAAATATTATCTCATCCTCATAGATTCAATGCAATATTTCATAAAAAACTTATTCTTTACGAGGCTTTATTCAACTCGTGCGATGCGCGGTCTTTGATTGAATATCTACGTATTTTGTACGTAATGTTGGTGCAGACGGTTGAATGAGCATATGGCGGAATTTAGATGCCTTTTAGATAAGTTTATAAGGTTTTTTTATCGTTATTGTCTATTTATTTTAGTTTATGTAATTAGTTATATGTAATGTATTGTATTTATTTTAGTTGATTTGATTGTGATGTTATCATAACTTTTGTATTTAAATTAGTTTATTTGCATTAAAAGTTACAATTAAAATAGTCTTTTCACATGTAATCTTTTAATATGAATAAGTTACATAAATTTTTTTTGCTTATCGGGACAAAATTATGTATGACTTAACACATATTATATCCCGTACATGGAAGCAAAACATTGTTTGTGACTATAAAAGTTGCTCCAATGTAACTATGTGTAGCATGAGACAATTATAGCTTACTAACTGACCCATGCGATGCACAAATGTTGTATTTAATTGTTTATTACGTATGTTTACCTGTCAGCCCTACCAAATGAAATTTCATGCTAATTATAAGTTGCACTATGACATATGAGAATGAACTGATAAATCCTTAAGATTTTAATTATATGTTAACCCGTGTAGTCATAATCAGTATCATGTTGACCCGTGTGGTCATATTCAGCTTTGAAACAACCCGACTTTCTTGACACCACAACTTTGTCAACAACATCAATATAATTCAATGATTACTTTTTCCCTTTCATACGGCATACTTAATACGGATAATTTTACTTCATAGTCTTAAAAGACAATTTACCAAAACACAACCCACTATGTTATTCGTTTCACTTAATTTTAATATATGCACATATTATATAAATAACTACGAAATTATAATTCAATGATTATCCCTTTAGTATTATGATGACGGCTGACAACATATTTTTAGTTAAAAATCGAATTAGTATTAACAAAATATGAATAAAAACAACTCAAGTATAATATTAAAAACCAAAATGTTGTGTAACCAAATGAAAGCATAGAAATAAATTTCCGTACTCAACTTAATAAGCGAAACAACGAACTAAAAATATCCAAATGTTCAATGAATTGTCTTGGTGAAACTTATATTCAACTTTATTCCTGTCTTTTCTTTATGGCTCATTTTTGTTGAACAAATAATTAATGTTGAACAAATGACGTATTGAGATTTTTTTTCTATTATAGTTTTTTTTGTTACATCCCACTATACATTACTATAGGCTTAATTAATTATATTTAAACTTCTCAACACCAAACATTTTTTGCAAATGAGGTCATAGTGTATTTAAAGTTTCATCTAAATAGATTAATAATCGATCAAAGCCATTAGGAAAAATATGTTTTCAAAGTTTATATGGTCTTTACCTATGGAGGCAAAATTGTATTAAAATTGATTCTATGATCTAAGAGACAATAACATGAGAAAGACATTTGTTTTTCTAAAGGAAGTCTTCTAACAAACATTAATATTTGTTCCTTAATCATCCATTAAAATACTGATGCAATAGCAACAAAAAAGGACAAAAAACACCGCATATAACAAATTATAGCATTCAAAGTAAAAAAGTCTAAGATCATGCTATAAGATGTTGAGAACCTTAATGTGAGTTAAATATGGCCAACATTAGTAGGGGCAAAATATGTATATATTCGTATACACATTCAATTGACATATTCAAGGATGTTGTATGTTCATATTAAATGCTATATTACATAAGATACATATATACCTAATATAAGTTGCTACATGTAAAAAAAAAAGCTACTTTCCATTTTTCTCTTTGAAGACTTATCACACGATTTTTTTTTATCCAATATTTTTATTCGACACACAACATTTAAAAAAGGATAAGCACAAAATCTCAGCCCGTAAATCATGCTATTATACCACGACACAATCAATGCAAATCAATCACCATTACACCTTTCCTAATAAGAAAAAAAAACGCTGCTTTCTTTGGGCTTTATATCCAATCCGGATTTTTTTTTCTTTCTTTCATACATTAACAACAAAGAAAACATATATAGTTCCCGGTTCTTCATCTTCATTCAAAGGTTTGCTGCTGTTGTTGCTGCTCAATCGTACCAAGGGTTTCATATTGGGTATCTTGAATCGTGGTGTAGTGTTCTTGTGTTCTTTCTCTTTGTCTCGCATTCCACTTTTTCGGATATAAAAAAAAGCTAAGCTTCGAAAGATGGATCGATGATGATGAACTTCTCTTCATGTTTCGATCTTAAAAGGTCTAAGATGTTGTTGTTATACACGAAATAGAAGAAAAAACTGAGATCTTTTATTATTATTTCTTCGTTTCGAGTCATGGCTGTGTTTGGAGACGGGATTTTTTGATGTAGTTGATGTTGTAATTGATTGTGTTCGAGTGGTGAGATGGGTTTAGGATAGTCTGATTTGTTGATGTTGTCGATTTGGAAAAAGCTCGAACCATTCTGAGAAATGATGGCGGTGAAAATGATGATATCGGGTTATTTACAATCTTCAAAATCTAGTTGAAATGTTGTAAGCAACTGAAAAGTTGTAAGCATTCTAAACCATTAAGACATAACATTTATTTCAAGCACATCAAACAATTCATATTCCTCTTCACTTCATCTTCCGAGCAATAACTGACGATTATGGCTTGAATACATTCTTTTGTGCACAATTATTTTAGAGTTTAAAGTGTTGCTTTAAGCATGTTGTACGGTATTTTTTTGTGCACAACCCCCCTTGCACATTAAATTAAGGGGATAAGCTTTAAGTATTTTGTGCACAATTATTTTATAGTTTAAGGTGTTGCTTTAAGCATGTTGTACGGTACTTTTTTGTGCACAAACCTCCTTACACATTAAATTAAGAGGATAAGTTTTAAGTATTATAGATATATACACTACTTTTTTTTCTAGATTATATATTACATATAAACAATATTCTGAGAATCCCCACCTAATCCACCTAATCCTCTGATTGATCATTTGAAGATCGTCTAGTTCAGTTGATTTTATCAAAATTCCTATCCACTTTTGTAGTAAAAATATTAAAATATATTGATATAATCATAATATAAGGTTAAATTATTTAAATTAAATATAATTAATATCATATCTGTATTGTGATAATATTTGTTAATTAAAGACAAATTATAAAATAAAATAATCATATAAAATTATTATTTAAGTATATCTTTAAATTATTATACTAAGAGATAAAAATAATATCAAAATATATTTGATTAATGCTCCAAGCAGTCATTCCAATAAATCTTTAAATTATTATACTAAGAGATAAAAATAATATCAAAATATATTTGATTAATGCTCCAAGCAGTCATTCCAATAAATTATCAATTATCCAATTAATTGTTAGATGGCACCTCAATCGCTTAACTCCGTCTAGAAATTTTTAAAACAATGCATATAAATAGCGCATATATTGTACATATAAGTAGCATCTCCGTAAGTTGGTTTATAAATAGACTTATAAACTAATTTACTCCCTCCGTCCCATACTTAACTGATACCTTTCTATTTTGGTTCGTCTCATACTTAACTGCTACTTTTACTATAAAAAGAAATAAATCAATCATTCCCTCTAAATATACACCCCCAATGGTCATCTACAATACTAATAAATAATACTAATATGATTTCAGATTTCCATTATTACAACTCTTAGAGCATGAGGTACCGTGGTGCCGTGGTTCTGGTACCGTAGGAAAAAGTTGTTGCCACGTCAGCAAAAAGCTCCATGGCACCAGAAATCCCACGACACCACATTTTGCCCATATCCGTTGGCACCAGAATTTCTGGTGCCGTCGGCCAAATTTTTTTCTTTTTTTTTTCTTTTACATAAATTAAAATATACACAATATAAACTAAAATAAACTTCATTAATATTAAAAACACATATTACATATTAAAAAAACACACATTACATTTAAAAAAGTACATAAAATTAAAACCTAGTACATAAACATAGAAATAAAAGCCTAATCCTCGTCGGTGGGATACTTTGCCCGAATTCGAGCTTGTTGTGCTTTCACAACCCTTGCGTTGATCGGATCCATCTTGCTAGTATCCATTTCTAGCACCCGCATCTCCTCGACAATCTTTTGTGATTCATAAAAAGTAACTCTCGCGAGTGACTCTCGCTCGAGAACATCTATCTTTGCCTTGCGGTCTAACTCGTATTATTGTTGCAACATTTCTTGAAACAATGCCGGGTTTGAACCGGAACTAGCGGTCGAGTTTGACGAACGTTGACTCTTTGAAATTCGGTACATGCCGTCGGGCCGTGGCAACTCGTCGGTTCCAAAATGCTCGGGCTCCTCGTTCGTAGGCCGAAGACGATTACGTCTTGCCAAAGTCGAGTCGGGATTTTTCTACTTGTGCTTGTCTTTCAAAAAGCCCCAAGCGGTCAAGTGTCTAAAGTCATAACCCGTTGATCTTTTAAACAATATGTGGCAACGATTCATAAAATCTTTATCACCTTCCCCACTCAGAACCGCCGTTTCATCCACAACCGAATTAAACTTCTTGATATCTTTATTCATTGGAGTCCACTTTCCCGTCAACATGTTTTTGGTACGAATAGTATAGTTAAGCCTCTTTGCTTCCTTGTTGTATGCGTCGAGCACTTTGTACCAAAACATATCCCTTTGTTGATCCGCACCCGTTTTTGGATCCTCGGATACTTTGATGTAACACTCCGCCAAAAGATATTCCTCGTCTTGGCTCCAAAAAGTTCGTGGTTGTCGAGACGGGACCATATCTTCACCGACCTCTTTGTATTTGTTGCTTTTCTTCGTCTTCGCCTTTGGTTTTGGTTTCTTCGCCGTCGTCTTTGCCCTCGTTTTTTTGGAGGTCGTGGTCGGAACAATTTCTTCTTCGGATTCCGTTTGATTTTCATCAACGTCTTCGTCTAGTAGATGAAAGGAAGCATGGTCCGAATTTAGTTGGGAAGGGATGCCTTGGTTTTGTTGAGTTTGTGTATATTGGTTAAGTTGTTGTAATTTTCATTGGCTAAACAATGATAGATCTTCGGGATTCATAAATGGGGTTTGGAAGGTGGGAAAGTAACTGGGATTCGTAGACGATCCCGGATTGTTACCGGGATTCGAAGACGATCCCGGCATTTGGTTCGTCGGATCGTTTAGCATGTTGTTGATCCATGGTGAGTTTGGATTCATTTTGGATGAAAATAGATAATAGAAGTAGAGATTTAATATATTGGAAGTGTGTGTGAAGTATGGAATAATAAGGGGTATTTATAAGGTTTTTTTGGGGTTTAATTGTGTAATATTTTTTTTTTTTTGAAAAAGTCACAAAAAACGGCTATATAGCCGTTGGTACCAACATCCCATTTTCAAAAAATATACCAACGTCCCTATTTTGGCCCAAGAAAAAAGAAAAAAAAAATAGCCACGGCGCAACGCCATCATGACGGCGCAAGGGACGACGGCGCGAGGTCCGGTACAGTGCGCCGTGGGAAGTTTTCGGCTGGTGGTGATGGCGCCACCCACCAGCCATCCGTACCCCTCGCTCTTAAAATATCACTTTATTACACACAATACTAATAAACAACTCTAACATTAATACTCATACCTAGAAAAAGATAGCAATTAAGTCTGGAACGGAGGGAGTATAACATATCAAATGATGTTAACTTAAAAAATAAGATAATTTGTGAAGTAATATATCAATTAAATTAAACCGTCAAGTTCATAACATGCACCTGGTCTAGTTTATTTAAAACTATAATCAATTTATTAATCAATAAAACTATAATCAATTTTGTAGGAGCCCGGTGGTACGCATGCAAAACATGCTATTACCCAGGGGCACTTCCGGTAATTCTGATATCGTCGATCATCCTTATGTTTCAGGTCCCTTGCATCTTTTTCTGCCCTTCTCACCGTATAAATCAAGGCCATTTCCTGTCCATTTCTGTCATCTCAAACCCCAGATCTACAGGAAGAGCAGAAAAAAGAGAATTTAAGTTGTTTATATAAAAAAACCCATGGATTCTCTGGATTCAGTTTTCGATCCGCTTAGAGATTTCGCCAAGGATAGCGTTCGCCTCGTCAAGCGTTGCCACAAGCCTGATCGCAAAGGTACAACTCCTCCATGCCCCATGTACAGCTTAATCGATTCTTGATTTGGTCAGATCTATTAATTTTCCCGATTTTATATTCGTCGCTCGTGCAGAGTTCACGAAGGTCGCCACTCGAACGGCGATCGGGTTTGTCGTGATGGGTTTCGTCGGTTTTTTCGTCAAGTTGATTTTCATTCCCATCAACAATATCATCGTCGGTGCTACTTAAATTTGGGTAGGTATTTTATCCCTTTTGTTTTTATTCTTCTGATGTGAATTCTATGTATGTTATTCAGTAAATTAATTAATATAAATCACGCTTATTAGAATTATGTCAAGATGTAAGCTATATAAATATTTATGTATACTCACATACATATATGCTGTGTGTGTGTGTGTGGGGGGGGGGGGGGTGTTTGAGACTTTCAGTGAGATACCGATAATTTTTAGCTTGCTGTAGTGTCTTTTTGTGATGCATCTGTTGATGTGGCAAAAGATATACCATGAAATGCATGAATTTTGTTTTCGAATTAGATTCATTAGTCTTTGAGATGTATAAGTTTAATTCTAGAAATGTTCTTTTGGTAAAGCATAGCTGTAATGATGCCCAAAGGGCAATTTTAGTTTTGTAATTTCCTCACAATGTAGGCTAAGATGGGATCAAATCATGTGCCCACATATCTTTGTTTCTTCAAATAAATGTTAAATTAGTCGTTTCATGTTGTAAAGAATGTTACTCAGCCTTGGTTTTGAGGAAACATCTTCGAATTTAGGGTGTATCAGCTCCAGAACCCATGTTTCAGCGGCGTGCCTGCCGCAAAATTTCAATAAACTGGACCATGATTTTGTTAAAGAGAATGAATTCCCGCGTTTGCACTTTTCTCTATGTTTGTGCGCTATAAATGGAAATCAATATATGAGAAAACGTCTATACTAAAAATTATAAAGGAATGTGTTTGATTCATAAATGCTTAGAGCTTGAAGCAAACACCTAACTCCTTGCGATGCCACAAGCAGGGGCAGCGCCACATGAAAGTGGTGTGGGGCAAGTGCCCCATCCTTTTTTAAGTAGTAGTAGCAATTTGGTGAAATTACGTTTTCCTCTTCAATTTTTTGCATTTTCTTATTTGTTTTATTGAAAATGATTCCGAATTTTGCTCAAATAGTTTACTTAGATGTGAAATTGTTTCGAATTTATTATGTCAATAATCACCTAAAAGAATTTTGTACCCAAAATAAATTTCTGCCTCCGCCCCAGGTATGAGTAGTCGTTATCCATGTGCGCACAAAATTCTAGTCGTGTATTTGCATTTTACAGTTAAAACTTTCTCTCGTCTCATTTGACAGTTGACTTTTTGCTTCACAATTTGAATCTTTTAAGTTCATGTACATGGATGTATAGTAGAAAGCAGATTCTTGATTGAAAATTATTGGATTTTTTTTTTTTTTTTTTTGCGCAACAAGATACATACGAGATCTTAAGGTAACGAGACAATAACCAAACAGAATCCACTTTTCAGACAAGGAAAAAGGGTGAAAATGAACAAAGCTATACATATATTATAGATCAGTAAATTTCAATTTAAGCGCATTGCCAACCAAGAAGCGGGCTATCAATGTACGAGGCTTCTTCAAGATCTGCGAATCTGCTGAAAAACTGATGATCAACTCCGAATCAATCCCATTAAGCACAGATATAATCGTATCCGAATAGATCTTGAAAACAAAATAACTGTTGGGATGTTTTTAGTCGGCCATTGTAGTGGAATAGTTTTCTTTCTCATGTGCTTTTTCCCCTTCTTTAAGCTACCGCAGTGAATGCCACATGTACTTCTAGGTGACCTTTGCTCCACTTAAATTGAGGACTGATTTGAAACTATTGTGAAATTTGCAGGTTTTTGTTTGGCACGAGAATCTTGGTAACATTGAGAAGCAGGGAAGAATGCCAGTTCTGATGATTAGTTAGCTTCTTTTCTAAAACTTTTATAGGACTCTTCATGTAATAATAATTGACAACTTGTCGCCTTTTTCTTTTCCGGTTATGAACTTCCATGCATAATTGTCAATTGATTGGCACATTGCCCCCCCCCCCCCCCTCCCTCCCTCCCTCCCTCTCTCTCTCTCTCTCTCTCTCTCTATATATATATATATATATATATATATATATATATACACACACACACACACACAAAGACACATATAGATGTAGATGTGTGTGTGTGTGTGTGTCTTTGTGTGTGTGTTTGTCATTCCATATTTCCATATGATGGTTTATGTTGAGCTCGAATACGTCAAATTTGACTTGATCATGTCCAGTATCAAGTTTCAGGTGCAACTGCTGGCTTATGTTGAACTTTATGTGTTGGATTTGATCATGTCCAGTATCACCTTTACATTTCCCTGCATTAACTTGTAGCTTTCAAATCATACGATTCACAAGAATGTATATCCTGCATCCCAAGAACACTTAGCAAGATACTCATATTGACACTTATTAAAATAGTATATACTTTGTACAAATTTAAAGTATATATACACATATCATTCTCAATGTGGCAAGGTGAGCACGTTGTTAGATGTTCGTGGGTGGAATACAATTCGCCAGATTTCCTGTTTAAGATAACTGGCAGTGTCTGTATAATAATGTACCTTGATAAGTTCTTCCTTCTGATCCAATGATCATGCTATTCCCCATATATAATAAGGGAACGTTTGGTAATATGGGAATTTGGTCAGGGGTAGTACATGTAGTCGAATGAGAGTCTAGATCAATCTTATTGTCAATGTTTGGCATGTGATAATAGAAATCTGAAAAATAATTGATTCCATGAGATTGGACTGGGTTGGGAAATAATGCCGAAATACCGCAGTTATCGTATTGAAAAATACTTCGATACGTCAACAGTTTGAATATTTGTATACTGGCGGTATACCGTGCCGTACCGAAAGTATGGTATACCGTTACATACCGGTATATATCGCGGTATGGTATGTACCGTACACATGGTATATTGCTAAATACCATACCGTCACTTGTTATATATATATATATATATATATATATATATATATATATATATATAGGGATAGGTTCAGGTAGGAAAGCTTTTTTCCGTAAGAAATAAGAATGATTCTGGGCCCTTGATCTTTGGTGATTAATGGGTGCGATTTGTGCGCGTTGTCTAAAGAGTTAAGCTAAGTGTCTTCTGCGGAATATTTTGAGGATATTTTTGTAATTATACAGATTTTATGTTTGGTATTTCCTACAATCATGGGATTTCATATCCCACTTCTTATCTCTTCCCAAATTTTAGCACCTTTGATAATATTATTTTGATAATTATTGTGATGTCATTTGTGTGATAGTTAGCACTAAAATCTGTAAAATTTTGCATTGTTAATACATTTTATTTCTGTTAATGTTTTAATAGTACGAGTTTAGCATTAAAATGTTATTTGTATTAGCACATTTAATAGGTAATACTAGCATATATGGTATGTAATGCTTGCATAGCAGTGTATGGGATTTACAAATGGAGTCTTATTGTATTTATTGTATATATAACCAGAACCGCACTCTACTTTCCAATTTGCAGCACACACAAAACAAATGGTTAGCACAATAGTTCCGATTTTTAAAAATAAAAATCAAATAGAAAAAAAAGATAATGTTAGTTTTTAAAAAAATAAAAATAAATACACTAAAAATATAAAATATTTGAACGACTAAAAAATATGAAATCCCATAAAAAATAGATATTAACCTAAAATATGAAATTCCATGAATATAGGAACTTCCCATGATTTTAGTAACTTCCCATAAGATAAATTAGTCAAATTACATTGGTACCCCCAATAATTAAATTCGTTAGCACTCCTAGTTTTCCGTGTTAGCACACCAGAATGAAATCTGGGTCATTAATCTCCAAGGATTAATGGCTTACAATCATTCCTATTTCTTACACTTATATCATTTCACTCCATAACCCACCCCTATATATATATATATATATATATATAGGGATTGACTATGGTGGAAGCACATTTAATGGTGAAATCTAGAAACCAATTGCATTATTAAGTAATTTCATTGCATATTTGTTATTATTTGTTGCATCAAGCTGATCGTTAGTATATGCAATAAATAATGCAATAAAAAAATACATAAATGCATATAATTCTACCTATATACACCCGTTAGATTATTAATATCAATGGCCTACAAAAGTTTCTAGATTTCACAAGGTAATTAGTTTCCATATGATCTATTTCCTATATATATATATATATTATTTTAGTACTTAATATTAACCAAACTTAAACCTAATTCACAAACCTGACTACTGAGTCACACGACTCTCACCTCACGCAGTCACACTGTCTTCACTTTCAACACAACTGTGCGACGGTGCTCTTTCACGGCGGTGAAATCCTTTCCTTTCAAATTCCTTTCAATATGAGGGCTCTTTCACGGTGACGAGTCGACGACGAATCTGCACGACGAGCTCTTTCACGGCGGATCAACCTGTACGACGGAGCTCTTTCACGGCGGAGCAACCTGTACGACGCGCAGTCGGTCCGAATTTTCGTGATGAGTTCGAGTTCTAGTGTCTCTTAATTTTGTGGTGATCCTTATTTCTCAATCTTCAATTTATAGAGTTTGAATTTTGATTGAATATAATTCCTAATCTTAATCCTCAATTTTTTATTTCTCTAACTTAGCTTCGAGTATAGAATAAATTTGCCTGTCTTTGTCTAGTGTTTAGGAATTCTGTTTAGATTTGACTTGCTGCCAAAAGAACGGGGTTGAAGGAGTTTAAGAATTCTGTATAGAGTTTGAAGGGGTCTTTGCTGCTTGACTTCTTGACTTAGAGCTTGAACGGGTTTAGGAATTCTGTATAGAGTTTATTTCGTGGTGATTGTATAGAGTTTAGGAATTCTGTTTTACTATTTATTTTGTTTAGTTATAGGAGAGAGAAATTCTGATTTGTTCCGCCGTTTTTTTTGGGCAGTGGATCATAAGAATGGAATCTGAATTTTCTCATTCTCTGGCAAGTCCATCCAAAACACTAAATACTACAGAATCTGAAACACGTAATGAGTGTATAAGCCGAAAATGAGGAATAAAAAGCTCGACGTCAAAACCTCTTGTAAACCCACAACGAAGGAGTAAATATTGGGAGTATTGTGGTAAAGGGTCAAGGAAGTTAGATAACGAGGGCGCGAAAAACTTAGGGATATGCAAATATTGTAAAACTGAGATCCTTGTGAACTACGGAAGTACAAGTGGGTTGATAAACCACTTAGTTAAGAGGTGCAAGTTAAGTCCAATATATGAAGCAAATGAAAGCCAGAAAGGTCAATTTGTGTTGACGAATGAGACAATGGGGCAAGGAAGCACTTTGGTTCATCATACATATAATCCAAAAGGTGTGAAATGAGGTTAGTAGAATATGTAATTATCGATGAAGTTTCCTTTCGGGCTGTCGAAGGGAAAGAGTTTGTAAACCTTCTGCATGAATTACAATTGAAATTCGTCATCCCTAACCGAAAGAAAGTTGCAGATATGGTTTTTGAACTATTTTTGCTTGAGAGAGAAGTTACAAAGTGTGACTAGTGGCCATAGAGTAAGTATCACGACTGATACTTGGACATCCATCCAAAATATCAATTACATGGTCATCACAACTCACTTTTTAGATAGTGATTGGAAGTTGCATAAAAGAATAATTAACTTCACAAAAATCACTAGTCATATTGGGGAAGAAATTGGTAAGATGGTTGAGGTTTGTCTGAGAGATTGGGGGATTGACAAATTATTTTCGATAGTAGTCGACAATGCTTCTTCTAATGATACTGCAATTGATTACATGAAAAAAAAATGAAAAGTGAAAATACATTATTGTTTGAAGGTAAATACTTGCATTTGAAGGAGCTTAATGCTTCAATTAAATCTATAAGGAATGTAGTCATTTTTATTCATTCTTCCCCCTCTAGGTTGAATAAATTTAGGGAGTTTGCCATACTAGTCAAGTTTGCTAGTACGTCAACTGTACCTATGGATGTCAAAACTTGGTGGAATGTTATAAAATGCTTGATGTTGCACTGAAGTATAGATGAGTGATTGAACGGATGTCCGGGGAATGGTTGCCTTTTATGAATTATTTCCGTGAAATGGATGAAAAGGATAAAAAAAGGGTAGGGCCGCCGGTTGTAGAGGATTGGGAAAATGCAAATGCTTTTGTATACTTTCTAAAAAAATCCTACGATGTCACTTTAGAGCTAAGTGCAGAAAAAAACCCTACCTCTCAATTGATATACCAATCAATGATTGCGTTGCAAATTGAGATCGAGAAAAAGAGCAATGACGATTCGGATCCAATTCTTAAAAAGGTTGCAAGTGCGACGAAATTGAAATTTGATAAGTATTGGGGGGATTAAGATAATATGAACCGTTTGATCTTTATTGCCAATATTTTGGACCCGAGAAACAAGTTTCAAATGATCAAAGTTAGCATCAAAAAATTGGGGGCTAATTCAACAAAATTACAAGAGTTCATTGATAATGTTAAAAAAGACTTTGTAACATTGTGGGCGGAGTACAAGAGAATAAATGATACCTTAGATATTGAGAGGAGGTGTGCCCAAATAGGGTATAATGATGGAGATGGTAGTACCAGTACCGGTGTCAGTCTTTGGGATGAATTGTTTAATTATGTTCAAGCACAAAATGAAGAGGAACAAATTCAAGAGATATCTAATGAAGTGGACAAGTACCTAGCCGATGAGATTGAAAAACAGTCTAATCAATCTTTCAATTTGTTGGAGTGGTGGAGAGGAAGTGAAGCTAGGTACCCCGTCCTTTCAATGATTGCGAAGGATATTTTTGCAATTCCAAGTTCAACCGTTGCTAATGAGACCGTTTTTAGTTTGAAAAAAAAAATTGTGGATCCTTTTAGGAGTAGTTTGAGTCCTAAAATGGTAGAAGCTTTGGTGTGTACTAATGATTGGTCAAGAGCGAGTTCGACTTTCGTAAGGATCCAACTGAAGATGACCTTATTTTATATAAGGAAATTGGAAAGAGTAAGAGTTTCTTTATTTAACTACGTGTAAATATAAATTGTTGTTTATGTGTAATGTAATTTGATGCGTACTAATAATTTTATTTTTTTATAGCTGCAAATGCTGTTCAGAATCGTTCTTAGACTTTCTCTTCATCTACTTTGTTTGTAATGCCACGAGCAATGTGTAACACCCCAAACTAGGTGGATATTACAGTGCCGTGGACTCCCGACTGGGACCCACCAGGCGAGTGAAAATGAATGAAATACACAGGGTAAATGTAGTACCGAACCACATTACAATTAATTAATCCGATGAGGAGTTTCATACAACACACCCAAGATAATACATAATACGTGTATATTTTATATGAAGATAAAACATACGACACTGAATAAAATGAGTATTCAAACGGAAGTCTGCAGCGGAAATAAAATAAAGAAAACACGAGTGAATGAAAAGGACTGGGGCCCCCTACTAGTATCACTGGGACTCCTCGCCGTCAACGTTTTCTTCCCGTGCCTTAGCCTTGCCATGACCTGAAAAACAAAATCCCCCAATGGGGTCAGTTACACAGAACAACAATCCTCAAGAGTTGAATAAACACAATCATATATGCTGTATAAACCACAAGTTTGATCAAAAATCTCAAATCGTCGAACACATGCGATCAAAAGTGAATCGGTCAAATTATAACTCAATCCTGTTGAAAACATACGCAATCAAACATGCTGTATGAATCAACTAACGGTACGGCTCAAAGGGTGGCGCCACATTACGCCCGGGATGGAAATGTGTCCGTGCACAAGCCACCAACGAGTATCGATCGAATACACGTGTGGTCTTGTACCTAATCAGTCTCACAAAGTAATCTTCTCGTGTGCACAGTCCAATGTGAGGCCAACAACCAACACACGACTTAATATGTGCCCGACATGAAAATCCTACACATACCAACTGCACGCCAAGATGACCCTAATGCCACGAGATAACAAAAGTGACATCGAAATCAATAATGACTCACCGAGATGAAATGAGAGTGAAATGAATGATAGCTCAATGAAATGATTGGATCCGTCGTTCCTTGTGACTGAAGTGATTAATTGACAATTACAAGTCTCAATACGGTTAATACATTATGAATTAACTATAATTATGAATGAACAACAACGAAAGGAATGAATATCCTTTTAACCGAGTAAGAATTAACTTACTCTACACCGATGAAGAATGTCCTTCCACGAACAACGTCCTAAGTGAGATGTCGGTTGATCGAACAACCTTGAATAACACAAATGCCAAGAATCCGTTCAACAAACGAGTCAAACACGAATATAACGAACTCAAAACGTCGATGCGACTAAAACAAGTTCATTGGGGCATTATATCGAACACGTTGTGGCCAATCTTCGTTTGTTTACAACCAAACCTCAATAATACCAATATCAAATCCCCAAGAAGTGTTTCAAACCAACAAAACATCTTCAATACGATCAATAATCTAATATGAATATCCAAATTCGTTATTTCAACAACAATTAATCGAAAACCCCCAAATCCAACTCAATATTCAAAGTGTTCTTGAATAACCTTTCAATAATCCGATGAATATTCGTACATACTCATAATCATATGTATATCTCTTCATACAACATGATTATACCATCCAAAACATCATGCTCCAACTCAAAATTGAATTCAAGGGTTGAAGCAAGTTACCTTAGATTAGGATGAAAAATCCACAAATATGTTGTTGATCCACACTACAACTTGAAGAAGATGAAATCTCTGAGTTTTGATGATCTTAAAACACCACAAAATCGCCCAAAAATCGCCCCAAGGAAGAGAGGAAGAAGTGAAATGAAGAATGAGCTTGTTCCTCTCAGAAAAACGAAATTATAGAGCAGCATGCACTGTGTGCCGCGGCCCGGCCGAGTGTGCCGCGGCACAGGGCCAAAATCTGCCCCCAGTGCTCGGCAGTGTGCCGCGGCCCGGCTGAGTGTGCCGCGGCAGTGACTCGGCAGTGTGCCGCGGCCCTGCCGGTAGGTGCCACGGCCCCCGGTACAGGCGGGTCGGCTAAAAACTGCAACATGTGTGTGCCGCGGCGCACACTCTCTTGTGCCGCGGCCCACACCCCTTGGGTCCTAAAATGATGAAAAATAACCCGGGAAGATAATAAAAGCAATAGGAATCAATATTTGGGAAACAATAACACGAAATGGAAGTGCGGAAACCCCAAGACGGTGGTTCCAAGCAATGATTACAAGGGTTCGCCCAACAAAAACACAATTTGAACAATGAGGAGATTTGAAATGACATGAACTCCAACGTCAACATCGACTAATGAATCAATTACAACAATCAAGATAATACTCTTGTCTCGATTCCCAAGCAAGGTTGAAACAATGAACAATATCGATACATGACTCGAAGTTATCCCGAACGGTGAACACGGATGAATGAATGTGGATGATGAATGATTATTAACAAGTGAAAAATTACATAGTGACAATTACTGAATGAAATTACTGAATGATAATGACTGAATTACAACCAAGTATTACATACACCCCCTCTTAAAAGAGTTTCGTCCCCAAAACTAATGGTCAAACAACTCGGGATAACTCTCCCGCATACTATCCTCGGTTTCCCAAGTAGCCTCTTCGACTCTGTGTCTAGACCACTGAATTTTAACCAAAGGAATCGCCTTATTTCTCAACTGTTTGATTCGCCGCTCTAAGACTCGTATGGGACGCTCCTCATACGAATGATCATCTACGATCTCAATTTCGTCGAACTGAAGTATGTGACTCGGGTCGGCAACATACTTCCGTAGCTGGGAGACGTGAAACACATTATGAATTCGACTAAATGCCGGAGGTAAGGCCAATCGATAAGCTAGCTCGCCTACTCGATCCAAAATCTCAAACGGTCCAATAAATCTTGGACTCAACTTTCCCCGCTTCCCGAAATGGAAGATACCTCGACTCGGGGATACCTTGACCAACACGTGGTCACCTGTCTCGAACTCTAATGGTCGGCGACGATTGTCTGCATAAGATTTCTGTCGACTCTGAGCAGTCAAAAAACGACTCCTGATCAAAGCTACCTTCTCACGGGCGGCTATAAGCATATCAGGCTCGGTGCCGATTGATTCTGATAAGTCATCCCAACACAAAGGAGATCGACAACGACGACCGTACAAGGCCTCATAAGGTGCCATCTTAATCGAAGCATGCCAACTATTATTATATGTGAACTCGATCAATGGTAGTTGGGCTTCCCAATCATCTTTTCAATCGAGGATGCATGCTCTCAACATGTCCTCCAATGTCTGAATAGTCCTCTCTGATTGTCCGTCGGACTGAGGATGAAAAGCTGTGATGAAATTAAGCTGAGTTTCCATGGCACGATGAACTGATTTCCAAAAATGAGACACGAATCGTCCGTCAAGATCAGAAACAATACTCTTAGGAGTACCGTGCAATCTCACTATTTCTTTAATGAACAACTAGGCAAGTCTCTCGGGACCCCAAGTATCCTTAATATCGAGAAAATGAGCTGACTTAGTTAGGCGATCCACAATTACCCAAATTGTATTCATGCCACGACGACTTGTCGGAAAACTCGTGATGTAGTCCATTGAAATATCCTCCCTGTTGGCCACTAAGTATACTGGATACAGCTTGGGAAGTAGTTTAAATAACAAGCTGTACTGATATTAAATCTGAGTGCATAGCGGAAGTCTTAAATACAGTAAGTTGCTGTGGATACAACAACTCGATGTGCAGTGTATACTTAAATAATCACAGTAATTAAAACAATTATGGCAGAAGGTAAATAACCCAATATTTAAAGTGGTTCGAGGTAAACCCCTCTACGTCCACTGGTCCTCCACACAGGAGTAAAAACGTTTATTATAATTACTACGTACACAACTACGTAATTATAACAACAAACAATCAATATATCGTTCACACAGATTGATATAAAGATCTTAGCTTCAACTGTTCACACGGATTGGTTTGAGCTAATGCTTGACTTACTTCTTCACACACAGTTCTGAAGCTTCGTCTTCTTCGATGCAATTCCTTCACACACAGTTCTGGAGTAGCAATGATTACTCAGTCCACACAGGGCTGATCTGGGTTTGTTCAAAGTAGAACGGGGTATGAACAACAACTTTGACTTTATGAGCTTCTGGCTGATGAAGTGTTGTTCAAGATGTTGAGCACTGTATATCTCTTAGATCTGAGTTGCAGTAAGCTTTGGAGATATGTTTTGCTCTGATGAATATATTAATAGCTTTGTTACTTGGTGACTGATCTTCAACGCCTTGATGAGATATATATAGTCTTCTGGAAAAATATATCCGTTGAGCAAGATTCCGTTCCAACGGGATGAAAAAGCACGATCCGGATTTAGAGGGATTTGAAAATCTTCTGACTTACAGTATTTAAATACTTTATCCTTTAGTATTTAAATACTTCTTTATCAACGGTACTTGACTTCTGAAGATTCCTTCTTTGTCCTCTTGAGAGTTGTATGGAAGATCACTGTATTGACAAATCGAGACAGCTTCCATACTCAGTCTTTTATAAGACTTCTTTGCTGTACTGAAAGGTTCCACTGTATGCTAGATCTGTGACAGGCCTTCGATACAGGTTGATACTTCAACTCTTCGATACAGTTTCCTTACTGTAATGAGGATTGGCATATATGTCAAAACCTCTTATCAACACTATTCGATACAGGTATTTGATTATCCTGGCTGTTTCAATACAGGGTATTTGTTATCCCAATAATTTTCCCCCTTTTTGACAATTTGCCAAGACTTTAAAACTTTCAAGTCTTCTTGATGATTCCAAAACCTTCTTCATGAAGCGAATAACTTTCTTGATGACTTCTGGCAGATTTCTTGGTCTTTTGTCAAATGGTCTATCTTTCAGCAACTTAGTCTAATTTATGAACTGCTCGCAGGCGAGTTCGATACAGCTAAGAATTTTTACAACTTAAGCTTATGATTGGCGCAGGCACAATCTTACAATGTATTCTAAATGCATACAACTGAAATTATGAACTGTTCGTAGACAAGTTCGTACAGCTTAATTTTCAATCAAGTTTCTATACTTGTGATTTATCTCAACAATTTAAGTTATGTAATCATACATCAACACAGTAGATTACGAGTTGTAATCTTTCAAGACAAGCAAACATTTTTATTGATATTAAAAAATAGAGTACAAGGTTTGCTGTTTCGAAAGAAAAATTACAAACAAAACTATTATACTTAGGATTTAAGCTCCTATAGTCCGCATGTCTCCATGGCTTTTTCCCTGGATCATTCTCGGTTCCACACCACCAGTGCTGTAGGGAGTCGTTGCCTCGATCTAGGTATATTTCTCTACCTTCGTAGGATCTGTCAAAGGCAAGAATCCAGTCTTCTGGATGGGTGATCCGATCTCCTCTTTTATGCTTGGATTTCATATCAAGCTGGAGAGGAAGCTTTCCGTCTTCTAACATCTTCGTGAATTTGTGTGCAGCCTCCGCTAATGTTTTATAGCCTTTGAAGATGGGGGATTACTTGATAAGTTTAACAAAATATCTCATCAGCTTGTTTTTCCTCCATTGCTTCACCTCTTCGGGAGTTGGATGGCGGTTGGTTGGCAGACAAATTTCAGAAGGACTTTGAATTAAGCTTTGCCACGGGACATTAGGATCATGAAATTCAGGTCGGGAGCCTGAAATCTTGAAACTATGAGAGGGAGGGGCTAGCTTGTTCAATTCAGCGGTAATGCTGTCTTGAGCGACATTAAATTCCCTTTCGTGATGTAGCCTTATTCTCCTAGCTGCTTCTCTTGCTTCTTCCCCCTTTTTGGCGTCATCAAGACATCCTAGGATCTCCAGTGTGGCATCCTATTTCGTCTCAATGTTTGTCATTCTATCGACAAGGTTGGAAAGCACCTGCGACATATCCTTGATACTTTTGTCGTGGGCTCGAAGATGAGAAGTGGTTTCGATCATGGCTGCTGCGGTCTTGGCTTCAAATATGCGCGTTTTGGATGCCTCTTCTCTCAGGAGTTGCTCTTGTTTTTCTTGCATGATCTTCAGGGCTTGCTTGAAGACTTCTGGAAATAAAGTGAAGGCTTCTACTACGCGAGAGACTTCATGCTGTAATGTAGTCATCTCTTCGACAGCAGAAGTGTGCATCCAGTTAAGAGCTTTTTCCACTGAATACAGGGCATTCACTGCATCATGGATAAAGACTGTTTGAAGACCAAGAGCACGCATATGCTCTTTCCTAGCAGCAGTGCTGGGAGAATCCGGCTTGGCAAAATCTTCGGATCCATTTAACCTCCTCAGATTCATGGTAGGGCGTGAATTGAGTTGGACATCCTCAGGTACAATACCGTCATCGGATTCCACGGTTGATGGGGCGGGAGCAGCATTTTCAGGTTCGGCGGCAGGGGGTGCTGTGTCCTCCTGTTGCGAAGGTACGTCTGTAGACATGGATACAGGAGGGACTGATTCCTCCTGTTGTCTCTCAGCAACAACTTCTTCTGCGGCAGCAGGCTCGGGTGCCTGTTCCAAAACAATTTCTTCTTCCTCGACTTAAGGGACTGATTCCTCATCGTCAGGAATATTCTCTTGCTGTGGCGAAGGGGGCTCACTTCGACTTTATGGCCCTTCGTTATCTTTGGTTTGAGAGGCATCGCTGTCTTGAGCCTCTTCACGACTCATTCTCAGACCTGCTTGTAAAGCATCGTCGTCGTCGTCGTCTGAGTCATCGTCATCTTTTAGATCTTGGGGAGAGTCCTCGGACTTATCTTTTCCTTTTCTCCTGGCGTCAGATTTTTGCAATAGATGGCTTTCAATCAATTCCTTGCAGTAGAGATTGTCCCATTGGATCAGGGCTTCAACCTCTATTGAGTCCGTCACTTCCAATACAAATCTCTCTTCATGGCTCCATTCGCTCCAGTTGTATAAGGTGTCATACAGAGCTAGCCTGTAGCTTTTCCATTTAAGTAATCTTTCATAAGCATGATCAATCTGCACAAAGAGAAGAGTTATGCTGATAATGGTGTCCGGGGAGGGACTGCGTACAACGTCTGAGTCCGCTGTAGCGAGGGTTTTCTCTACACGTGTGGGATCCTATAGGGAAGTGGGATTCCTTACAGGGGATGGTGCCCTGAAGAAAGATTGATCCTGTATGGGTGTGGAATCCCGCATAGGAGAAGTAGCGTTTGGCTCCACAGGGGCAACCGAATCGCTAGAGTCTTCTAAGTTGGCAGATGTCCAATCATCCGTCTTAGCCGCCAAAGGCTCAGGATCTACTGTCGATACAGTAGCGGGCACCTCTTCCACAGGGGTTGGGCCCTGGGGTAGTTTTTCAGTGGGTTGCGCCACGATAGAAACTTCCTCGGAGGTTTTGGTGGTTTTAGCTTTAGAAAGCCTCCTTAGCTTCCTTTTCGGCTTCTCACCAGCAATAGGTGTCTTGCTGTGAGATCTTTTACTCTTCCTTGAAGACTCCACATCCTGGGACTTCAAAGAAACATCCCTTGGATCTTCAGACAAGGGCATACTTAGGACTTTAAGGTGGTTGCAGACCAGAGTGCTCTGGTTATATGCTGTAGGCTTGACGCCTCCTAAGTATATCCGGGAGCTGTTTTTCTTCACATCTGCGGATTGTGAAAGTCCGCATTTCATCAAAATGTGGTTTAAAATTAAACCAAACGACTTCTTTTGAGTGACAGGCTTGGATACTTCCTCCTGCAAGCGCTTTAAGATAATATGGCACCAGTTGACCTTTTCACAGGTCAAAATCGCAACCATCATCCTAAATCTCAGATTCGTGCACATTTCAAATGCGCCAGTGCGATTCTCGATTATCCTGCAACAAAAATCATGCAGATACACATATGGCAAACAAAAATTCTTCTTGTGACAGGTGGTGTGAACCACGTCAACAATAGTTGAGCCGGTGAACAGCCCATAGTACTTCGTTATCAGCTCTTGAGACCCAAAAGTCTCAAGTTCTTCCATTGTCAGGCCATCTGCGGGCAGCCTGTATATGTTCTGAAGAAGATCTCGATCGATACAGATCTCCATACCTTGAATGATAGCAGTGATGTCAGCAACATGACCTCCCTGGGCCAGCGACAAAAAGCGAACGGCGGCGTTGAGGTAAAAGTCCTCAACCAAGTGAACATCATATTTCTCGGCGGTTTGACTCCCAAGGCGATAGAGACCTTGCTGACGGAGTCGGGTGATGATGAACTCCATGGGTTCGACATGATTGGTTTCAGAGAGAATACGCTCGATGATGACAGATCTTGAGAAGATCCATCCATCGATGATGTTCGAGGTTTTCTTGAGTGCGGGAGAAGATGTCTGACCAGCCATTGATGTTTCTCAAGAAAAATATGAAAGAGAATAAACCAAATTTGCAGTAAAATGCAGAAAACTATGTAGGTTGTATTTGCTTGAGTACTCTTAAATTTTGCAGAAAGCGTAAAGAGTCTCTAATGGCAGTATTAGTCCTTTTATAGTGGGCGGCGAAGTAGGGTTTTCCAGAGTACGAATGGTCAGATTTTAAGGGATGGGAACCGGTTTTTGAAATGAATGGTCAGGATGAACTGAGTGTAACTTGTACACTTATCTATTTAAATGTTAAAATATGAGCGGGTCCCACTTCTGACATTTGTTGTTACCCTAAATGCCTGAAACAGCGGTTTTAAAACATTAAACAATTTGAAAACATCGCGGCTTTTGAGATTCAGTTGTCCAGATGTCGTGTAAGGCATTTAATGTAAATGACGTTTGACATGAAAACAGGGCACATGGACAAAAATCATTTTAACATGAAATAATATAATATATATACTGAATCGAAATCCTATAGTATGTGCTGTATCCGCGACGATACAACGTTCCCCCTTAAAAGGTACATATAGGTTTTAACTCCATACAGCAACTTTTGGATTAATGCTGTATTCATGGGTCATACTGTATTCCCCCTCAATTATTGCACACGTCAGCTGTAGGATAATTCATATTTCTTTGTTCCCTACAGTGCTGTATTGAAGGCTCTGAGTGTACAGATAATTAACAGTGGATACTGTATTCTTGGGTCTTACA
The DNA here is from genome assembly GCA_033398695.1 of Orobanche coerulescens. NCBI lineage: Eukaryota > Viridiplantae > Streptophyta > Magnoliopsida > Lamiales > Orobanchaceae > Orobanche > Orobanche coerulescens. The sequence goes on along the minus strand of CM065809.1, from coordinate 145,264,242 downwards.
GCATTCCCCCTCAATTATTGAGTAAAAACAGTAAATTTACTTATAGGGAGTCGGGGTGTAGCATTCCCAATTCTTGTCTAAGCCTGTTGAATCTTGCTGTGTCGAGCGGCTTGGTGAAGATGTCGGCCAACTGAATGTCTGTATGAACCTTTTCGAGCCGAACATCCTTGTTCTCGACATGATTCCTTATAAAATGATGCTTCATGTTGATATGCTTAGTGCGCGAGTGCAGGACAGGATTGTGCGTTATTGCAATTGCACTCGTGCTATCACACATGATTGGCGTCTCTCTGGCTTCAATCCCATAATCTGACAACTGCTGCTGCATCCAAAGGATCTGCATACAGCAACTACCAGCAGCAAAGTATTTTGATTCAGCCGTGGAAAGTGAGTTAGCCAATTGCTTCTTACTGAACCAAGAAATGAGTCTAGGTCCAAGAAAGTGACAAGTTCCACTTGTACTCTTCCTATCTAGCTTACAGCCTCCGAGATCCGAGTTGCTGTATCTAACTAAATCAAATCCGCCTTCTTTAGGATACCACAGTCCTACATCGACTGTTCCTTTAATGTACTTCAGGATTCGTTTAGCTGTATTGAAGTGTGATTCCTTAGGTGCTACTTGATATCTCGCACACACTCCAATAGCAAACTGGATATCGGGTCTGCTAGCCGTTAGGTACAGGAGCGAACCAATAAGCTTCTTGTAGAGTGATTGGTCAACCGGCTTTCCGGCTTCATCAGCACTAATTTGCACGGAAGTGCTCATGGTGGTTGGCGATGATTTGGAAGTGTTCATTCCAAATTTGTTGAGAAGCTCCTTGCTGTATTTTTCCTGGTTGATAAAAATACCTGTAGGCAACTGCTTTACCTGCAAACCTAGGAAATAACTAAGTTCCCCCATCATACTCATTTCAAATTTACTTTGCATGAGATGAGAGAACCTTTGACACAAAGTAATGTTAGTTGAACCAAAAATTATATCATCTACATAAATTTGCACCATTAGAAGGTCATCACCTTCCTGTATTTTGAACAAGGTCTTGTCCACAGCACCTTTCTCAAATCCATTGTCGGTTAGATACTGGGACAGGGTCTCATACCATGCTCTAGGGGCTTGTTTAAGTCCATACAGTGCTTTCCTTAGCCTGTATACTAGGTCGATGCCGTCAGTGTTGGCAAACCCTGGTGGTTGTTCAACATAAACTTCTTCGGCAAGGTCTCCATTAAGGAATGCACTCTTGACGTCCATTTGGTATACAATAAAGCTTTTATGGGTGACAAAGGCTAAGAATATCCTAATGGCTTCTAGTCTATCTACAGGTGCGAAGGTTTCATCATAGTCTATGCCTTCTTCCCGGCTATAGCCTTGTGCGACTAGCCTTGATTTGTTCCTTATTATAAGTCCATTTCGATCCTTTTTGTTTCGAAACACCCATTTGGTTCCTATAACCGATTGATGTGTAGGTCTGGGTACAAGATACCATACATTGTTTCTTTCGAAACCGTTAAGCTATTCTTCCATAGATGTTATCCAATGAGAATTATTAAGAGCGTCTATGGTCGAAACAGGTTCGGACTGGGCTAAGAATACAGCAATAGTGCACATGTTGAGTCTTCTAAGCTCGGATTGAGATTTCCATTCAGGAAATGGTGATATCTCAGTATCTAGTTCTTCTTGTGCACAAAGTACATTTCCTTGTGTACTCTGTATTCTCCTACGGGTAGAAACACCAACATCTATGTTTCCAATGATCAGCTCTTGCGGGTGATCTCTCAACCATCTTCGGTCGGGTTCTAATTCTGGGTCCCGTACTGTATCGAGAGTTTCTGTAGATACAGCTTCAGCTTGTACAGCGTCGGCTTCGTCTACGTCGATTCTTACAGCTGTGGGGTTGATTTCTAGGTCAACAACCGGTTCTATGGGAGTTGGAGGATCTAAGATAGAGAGATGTTGGATGTTCTGAGTAATATCATCTACTCCTGTAGGGTCATGGTGAGGTTCGTCGAACACTACATGAACTGATTCCTCGATCATCAACTTCCTTTTATTAAAGATCCTGTATGCTTTGCTGACGGAGGAGTATCCTACAAATATTCCTTCATCTGATTTCTCATCAAAGGTTCTAAGTTGATCCTTCCCATTATTCAGTACATAACACCTGCATCCAAAAATGTGAAAATATGAAACTAACGGAGTTTTGTTGTTCCATACCTCGTATGCTGTTTTGTTGTGGTGCTTTTTGACGATACAACAGTTTTGAGTGTAGCATGCTGTATTGGTTGCTTCACCCCAGAAACGCTGTGGCAACTTGCTTGCGGCGATCATTGTCCTTGTTGCTTCTTTCAGCGTCCTATTCTTTCGCTCGGCAACACCATTTTGTTGAGGTGTACGGGCAGCTGAGTATTCGTGTTGTATCCCATTTTCCGAATAGTATTTCTCTATAAAGCGGTTAGTGAATTCTGTACCTCTGTCGGAATGAATGGACACGATCAATGCCTTTTCGTTTTGAAGTTTTCTCAAGAGCTCGGGCAGCTTTGATGTTGTTTCCTTCTTCTTGCTTAGGAAAATTGTCCATGCATACCTGGAGTAATCATCAACAACAACAAGATAGTATTTCTTACCTCCCAAACTTACTGGGTCTACAGGACCGTAGAGATCCATGTGTAGCATTTCCAATATTCTTTGGGTTGAAAGGTAGGATTTTCTCTTCAGGATTGACTTGATTTGTTGCATTTCTGACACGGTCTGCAGACGCTGTCCTTTTTGAATGACATGTTTGGCAATCCTCTTACCATTCCCTATCTTGAGAGCTTGTTGATCATCTTGAAGTTGACGTGAGACATCCTCTTGTGCCATAACCAGCTAAGATCTGCAGTGCCTTTGGCAACAAAGCATGGAATTGAGGAGCTCATAGGCTTCCAAACAAAGAATATACATGTTACCTGATCTGCTTCCTGTAAGCACAACTTCTTTGGTCTGGATGTTCTTGACTCTACAACGATCTATATAGAATTTCACCGAGAACTGTTTATCACAGAACTGGCTAATGCTAAGTAGATTGTACTATAAGCCTTCAACATATGCAACATCGGTGACTTTGAATTTTCCGACAAGTAGGTTTCCTTTCCCTCTTGTTCTTCCTTTAGATTTATCACCGACATGAACTTTTAGATCGAGATCTTCTACGAAATATGATAGCTTGCTTCTATCTCCGGTCATGTGTCGAGAGCATCCACTATCGAAGTACCAGGTGTCCTCCTCTAGGATGTCCTTTATGCAAAGAGATTAAGTAGATTTAGGTCTCCTTTGATTTTTGGGTCCATGATTGTTAGTTCCTCTAGGTACCCAAGTTTTCCTGGCAGCAATTGGCTTACTGTAGGTCACACTCGGTACAGTCTTGCGATATCTACGTGGGGCATATCCGTAGTCGCTATAACCATGATAATTATTATGCATGTAAAATTCAGGGTTATTATTATTAATCCAGTACGAGTGCCGTCTTGGAGGTGGAGCTATTTTCTTTGGCCTAACAGCTTGCCTTCTGGGTCTCCAATTGGATTCCCAACGCTGTTGTTGATACTAAGCGGACACCTGCTGTCTCGAGGAATAACGGGGCTCCTGTATCCAATACCTCGGCGTGTCAGATCGATAACTTGCCGTGCGGGCCTTTGGTATTTGGATACAGCCTTCCTTCTGAACGCCTGTTGGCGCTGTTGATATGCTCTGGGAGCATGCTGTTGAGTGCGCCTTTCAGGTCTGAATGGCTGGTGATTCTGCTGTCTGGAATAGGATTGCGGTGGCGGAATGGCAGCCTTTGCTGTTCGCTGTGCAACAGGTTCCTTCACGGGACTCGAAGTTTCTTTCGACACAGGAATATGTTCCACACTCTTGACAAACACTGTACAAGTTTTCCCTTTGTTTGAACATGAGCTGTATCCTAAGCAAATTTTATCATGAGCATGTTGCCCAGTGCTCAGAATTTCTTCCATTCTTTTGGATGATTTCTCGAACGATTTCAGAATGGTCTCAAGTTCAATTTCTCGTATTTCGAGAGTTTTGACTTTGGCTTGAAGTAGAACCAAATCATTTGTATTGCTCTCGTTATGAGTTTTAACCTTACTTAGTTCATGAGCAAGTTGATGATTGCTCTCCATGAGTTTTTCAAAATCGACTTTTGCTGGTTTCACAATCAATAGACATATTTTCATAATTTATTTTCAGCAAGTCATTTTCATCTTTCAGCTCTAGGTTAGATAGTTGGAGATGTATATTCTCATTTTTCAATGTCTCATGGGCCTTTTGAATGTTTTTAAACTCATTCATCATGTTTTCAAAAGTATGAGATGCATTTGATGGAATAGCTGAGGTTGAGCTTACCTCATCATCGCTATCTTCACCTTCCGGAATGTCCTTGGCCATAAAGCACATATATGCTTTATCATTGAACTCATCATCAGATGAATCACTTTCAGTGACCACCTGAAGACATTCTTTTGATTTGGATGGTGTAGGGGAGACTTTTGATTCTCCAATCAGGGCCTTGAGCTTACCTTGTGGACAAGTTTGGGCCTGTAGGGAGTCTTTCCAGACTGCTTGATGAACTTTTTGAACTTGTGCATGAGAAGCGCCATTTCATCTTGAGACAGGATATCGTCATCACTGTCCGCATTCTTGTGACTAGGCTTCGACGAGCTGGGCATGCTGTGTCGACGATTTATCTGACATGGCTAGTGTGACCTTTGAAGGAGATTCTTCACTTTCTCTCTCACAATATCATACTCAAAAGCTTTGAGGTCAGAGAAGAGATAAAAAGTAGATATTTCATTTAGATTGCAAGATACACGCATAGATGTGGTCTTAATGTCCCATCGGGCAGGGAGAGATCTGAAAATTTTTAAGTTCTTCTCCTTTTGGGTATAAATTTTGCTCAAAGCTTCAAGTTCACCAACAATACCAGTGAATCTGAGGTCAAGTTCCTCAAGTGTCTCAGTTGATTTCATTTCGAAAGATTCAAATTGTTGAGTCAATTTTGAAATTTTGTTTTCTTTTGAGAGCTCAGTTCCCTCACAAATCATCTTGAGTTTATCCCAGATTTCCTTGGCTGATTTACAGCTCTTTACCTTCGAGAACGTGCCTTTGTTAAGAGTGACAAATAACGCGTTCTTAGCCACATTGTCGAGGTTGGCTCGCTTTCTTTGATCTGTGGTCCATTGCTCGCGTTCCTTCTCGAGCATCTCAGCATGGGCCTGGCCTTCAATCCTTGCGGCCGTGTTTACCTTTATGATCTTGATAGGGCCATCCTGTATAACAAAAATCATCTCTTCGTGCATTGCTGCAAGATGAGCCTCCATCCTAATTCTCCAATCATCAAATTCGTTAATAGAGAACATAGGCACTTTGTTGATCATAGATGTATCCATGTGAAAGTAAAGAAATGAAAAAGACTGTTTTAAAGAGTAGGTAATTTTGGATCTGATTCGGTTAAAAATACGACTGATTCTTTTTAGAATCAACCGCTCCGATACCACTTGTTGGCCACTAAGTATACTGGATACAACTTGGGAAGTAGTTTAAACAACAAGCTGTACTGATTTTAAATCTGAGTGCGTAGCGGAAGTCTCAAATACAGTAAGTTGCTATGGATACAACAACTCGATGTGTAGTGTATACTTAAATAATCACAGTAATTAAAACAAGTATGGCATAAGGTAAATAACACAATATTTAAAGTGGTTCGAGGTAAACCTCTCTACATCCACTGGTCCTCCACACAGGACTAAAAACGTTTATTATAATTACTACGTACACAACTACGTAATTATAACAATACACAATCAATATATCGTTCACACAGATTGATATAAAGATCTTAGATTCAACCGTTCACACAGATTGGTTTGAGCTAATGCTTGACTGACTTCTTCACACACAGTTCTGAAGCTTCGTCTTCTTCGATGCAATTCCTTCACACACAGTTCTGGAGTAGCAACGATTGCTCAGTCCACACAGGGCTGATCTGGGTTTGTTCAAAGTAGAACAGGGTATGAACAACAACTTTGAATTTATGAGCTTCTGGCTGATGAAGTGTTGTTCAAGATGTTGAGCATTGTATATCTCTTAGATCTGAGTTGCAGTAAGCTTTGGAGATATGTTTTGCTCTGATGAATATATCACTAGCTTTGTTACTTGGTGACTGATCTTCAACGCCTTGATGAGATATATATAGTCTTCTGGAAAAATATATTCGTTGGGATAAATCCGTTGATCAAGATTCTGTTCCAACGGGATGAAAAAGCACGATCCGGATTTAGCGGGATTTGAAGATCTTCTGACTTACAGTATTTAAATACTTTATCCTTTATTATTTAAATACTTCTTTATCAACGAGACTTGACTTCTGAAGATTCCTTCTTTGTCCTGTTGAGAGCTGTATGGAAGATCACTGTATTGACAAATCGAGACAGCTTCCATACTCAGTCTTTTATAAGACTTATTTGTTGTACTGAAAGGTTCCACTGTATGCTGGATCTGTGACATGCCTTCGATACAGGTTGATACTTCAACTCTTCGATACAGTTTCCTTACTATAATGAGTATTGGCATATATGTCAAAACCTCTTATCTACACTATTCGATACAGGGATTTGATTATCCTGGCTGTTTCGATACAGGATATTTGTTATCCCAACACTCCCACTTCCATTCTGGAATAGGGAGAGGTTTCAGCATACCCGCCGGTGGTTGATGTTCTATCTTGACTTGTTGACAGGTGAGACATCTCGAAACAAACTCGGCGACTTCACGCTTCATATTACTCCACCAGTAATTTTGTTTCAAGTCTTTGTACATTTTGTTGCACCCCGGATGAATAGAATAAGGGGTAGCATGGGCTTCTCTCAAAATCGAGTTTTTCAACTCGTCATTCGCCAGTACACATAACCGATTCTTAAATCTCAAGAGTCCATCCTCGTGGACCACAAATCCAGGGGCTTTCCCCTGTGCCACATCATCGCAGATGCGCAACAAAAACGGGTCCGAACCCTGATTCACTTTGATCGCCTCTTCAAGTGGCGATGAAATATCCAGCATACAAACCTGTCCCTGAACACGCTGTAACCAAACCTCGATCTTATGCCTAAGTAATTCTTGCTGAAGTTCCTTCTGAATTGTTAATCGAGCAAGCATCTACTCCTGAACGGACTTACGACTCAAGGCGTCGGCGACAACGTTCGCCTTGCCCGGGTGGTAAAGTATCTCAATATCATAATAATTGATTAGTTCCAACCACCGTCTCTGTTGCATATTTAACTCCTTCTGAGTAAATATATATTTTAAACTCTTATGATCGGTGAATATCTGACAGGTAACGCCATAAAGATAATGACACCAAATCTTCAATGCGAATACCACGACTGCTAGCTCCAGGTCGTGGGTCGGATAATTTACCTCGTAAGGTCTCAATTGCCGTGAAGCATAAGCAATAACTTTCCCGTTCTGCATGAGTACACATCCGAGACCCTGTCCGGATGCATCACTATAGACCACAAATCCTTCCGTCCCTTGCAGCAAAGAAAGGACAGATGCTGAAATTAACCGGCTATTGAGTTCCTCAAAACTCTGTTGACACGCGTCGGACCACGTGTATTTCTTATCTTTCCTTAAAAGGTTCGTCATGAGTTGAGCGATTTTAGAAAATCCTTCCACAAATCGCCGATAATAACCAGCTAATCCGAGGAAACTTCGAATTTCCTTAACATTCTTCGGAGGTTGCCAATATCGGATAGCCTCCGTCTTATGAGGGTCAAAACGAACTCCGTCTAATGAAATTACATGTCCGAGAAACGTCACTTCGGACATCCAGAATTCACATTTGGAAAACTTCCCATAAAGTTGCTCTCGTCTCAACACGTCGAGCACCTGATGAAGGTGAAACTTGTGCTCCTCCCGGTCACGAGAATAAATTAAAATATCATCAATGAAGACAACCACGAACCGATCCAAATAGTCGATGAAAATCCGATTCATTAACTCCATGAATACCGCAGGTGCATTAGTTAACCCAAACGGCATTACCACAAACTCATAATGACCATAGCGTGTTCGGAACGCCGTCCTAGCAATATCCGACTCTCAGATTCGCAACTGATGATACCCAGATCTTAAATCAATCTTACAAAATACTGAAGCTCCCTGAAGTTGATCCAAAAGATCATCAATATGGGGTAGGGGATATTTATTCTTGATCGTCACCCTGTTCAGCTCTCGGTAATCAATACACAAACGAAAAGAACTATCCGTTTTCTTGACAAATAATACCGGTGCTCCCCATGGAGATGCACTCGGACGGATATAACCCTTCTCGGTCAAGTCCTCCAATTGATTCTTTAGTTCCAGCATTTCGGTCGGGGCCATCCGATACGGTGCCTTCGATATTGGAGATGTACCAAGCTCCAACTCAATCGTGAATTCCACATCTCTCTGTGGAGGCAAACCAGGTAACTCATCTAGAAATACGTCGGCATATTCTCTCACTACCGGAATATCCACCAACATTATTGATGATTTCTCGGTCTTAGTCATATAGCACCAATAACCGTCACACCCCTGATTAAGTAATTTCACTGCTTTCATCAAGTTGATGACTCTCCCGGAACAGCTGGGATTACCTCCCTGAAAAACACATTCGACCCCATCGTCTGAAATGATAGTGACCAAATGCTTACGGACGCTAATGACGGCATCGTGACGATCCATCCAATCAATACCCAGAATGACGTCGTCTCTCGACAAATCTACCACGATTAGGTCTGCTAACCAATCACGACCATGAAGCTGAATCGGACAATCCTTAATCTCACAATTCCCGATAATTCTTCTACCATCAGGCAGACTGATGACATAAGGCTCACAACTAGTAGCACTACCCAGACGTAGTCTACTCAAACATGATTCGGAAATGAAAGAATGCGATGCACCAGTATCAAAAAGGGTACACACAGGTTGAGATAGAATATCGAGTGTACCTGAGATCATCCGGGCCTCTGGATCGTTGGTCTTCTTGATCTCGTAAATTCGGGACTTGCCGGCCCCCGAACTGGACGCTCCCGTCTGATAGCTCTTAGCTCCGCCTTTGTTAGCTCCTGTCGTCTTAAACGATGCGGACTGAGTGACCTGATTTGGAACCGCTGACTGGTTTGGGGCCTGAGATGTCGCCGGAGTGGGTTTGGAGTCCCTTCGGCAAAAACGGGCCCTATGCCCCGCAATTCCACAGTTATGGCATGTGACAGTCTGCCTCGGACACTTAGTACTGAAATGACCCTATTCTTCACAGTTGAAATAGGTGATGGCCGAACTGGCCGCTCGGGACTGAGATTCCGCGGGTTTAGGCGTCATAGGAGGTCGCTCGGAAAAAGTATAGCCCGCACGAGCTTTTTTGAAAGTGGCCTGGCTGCCGTCATATTGATTACGATTTTCAGACTTCTTGCCAGTAGATGAAGTTTGATTCTTAGCAATTTCCTTAGCGGTAAGCTCATACGTAAGAGTTTTCTCGATGAATTCGGCCAGAGTGGTGCAATGATGATTAAGCAACTGTAGTCGCATACGAGGTTTCAACCTCTTGCTGAAATATTTGATCTTGTCCGCCTCAGAATGAATAATGGACAAGGCGAAAGGAAGTAGCTCCTGAAATTTCTTGGCGATGGTGAGAACATCGTCGTCTGCTGATGGGTCGGGAGTGAGTAATTCTGATAACTTGGCCTCTCTGAGTGGGGCCGGATAATACCTCTCCATCATGAGGGTCTTGAATTGTTCCCAAGTACAAAATCCGTCGGTGGGCTTCAACGATAACCACCATGAATGAGCGCTCTTACCCAGATAGTAAGCCGCGACTGAAACTTTGTGTCCCTCAGGACAGTCCACCATAGCAAACAGTTTCTCGAAATGCTCGAGCCAGTGAATGATATCCGGCGGTTCAGATGAACCCTCAAAAGTAGGTGGTCTTTGGCGAGAGATGTCGCCAATGATACTGCTCACACCCCTCTCTTGCCTTTGAGGTGGCGGCGGAGGAGCCTGTTGATTCTGAGTAGCTGAGTTATGCATCGTTTCCATCGTTGTGTCATCTGAGTCATTTGGGCCATCATGCCCTGCATAAAAGCGAGTGGATCAACCCGAACACCTTCTAACTGAGCTGTGTCCCGAGTACGACTCCCTGATAGTCAATAATTACGTCCAGGTGAATGAGTGGCAGCGTCACTGCTCGATGAATTAGCATTATTCCGAGCATTAGCGCGTGTATTCACACGAGCTCTTGGGTTTCGGCCCGCACCGCGGCCTCTTCCCCTGCGTCCTCTGCCAGCTCTTTCCATACTGAAGTGGGAAAGTCACGAAATGATTATATATCTCGCATGAATATCACATTAGTTACGTTATGAAATGATGAAAATGAGCATACGCGCTCAAACACAATGATTACATGAATGATCAACTGAAGTGACGTGATTATCTGATGAAATTCTTGAAATGATTATCTTGAACAAGTTAACAAGATCAATGATATGATCATCAAGGTCAACAACTGAATAATTAAATGAACTGAGTAATTAATGAATTAACATGATCGACTTGATTACAAATGAAAAAGATAAATGAGGAAATCTTACTGTTCTTTGGTCTGAAGGGCTCGGCTCTTGCACGGGCCACACGTGACGCGAAAGTCCAATGATACTAGTCTGATGAATGATGATTTCAAATGAAACATGACTCGGAAGGTAGTATTCAAAACCACGCTCTGATACCAACTCTGTAACACCCCAAACTAGGCGGATATTACAGTGCCGTGGACCCCCGACTGGGACCCACCAGGCGAGTGAAAATGAATGAAATACACAGGGTAAATGTAGTACGAACCACATTACAATTAATTACTCCGATGAGGAGTTTCATACAACACACCCAAGATAATACATAATACGTGTATATTTTATATGAAGATAAAACATACGACACTGAATAAAATGAGTATTCAAACGGAAGTCTGCAGCGAAAATAAAATAAAGAAAACACGAGTGAATGAAAAGGACTGGGGCCCCCTACTAGTATCACTGGGACTCCTCGCCGTCAACGTTCTCTTCCCGTGTCTTAGCCTTGCCATGACTTGAAAAACAAAATCCCCCAACGGGGTCAGTTACACAGAACAACAATCCTCAAGAGTTGAATAAACACAATCATATATGTTATATAAACCACAAGTTTGATCAAAAATCTCAAACCGTCGAACACATGCGATCAAAAGTGAATCAGTCAGATTATAACCCAATCCTGTTGAAAACATACGCAATCAAACATGCTGTATGAATCAACTAACGGTACGGCTCAAAGGGTGGCGCCACACTATGCCCGGGATGGAAATGTGTCCGTGCACAAGCCACCAACGAGTATCGATCGAATACACGTGTGGTCTTGTACCTAATCAGTCTCACGAAGTAATCTTCTCGTGTGCATAGTCCAATGTGAGGCCAACAACCAACACACGACTTAATATGTGCCCGACATGAAAATCCTACACATACCAACCGACACGCCAGTATGACCCGGAATGCCACGAGATAACAAAAGTGACATCGAAATCAATAATGACTCATCGAGATGAGATAGTGAAATGAATGATAGCTCAATGAAATGATTGGAACCGTCGTTCCTTGTGACTGAAGTGATTAATTGACAATTACAAGTCTCAATACGGTTAATACATTATGAATGAACTATAATTATGAATGAACAACAACGAAAGGAATGAATATCCTTTTAACCGAGTAAGAATTAACTTACTCTACACCGATGAAGAATGTCTTTCCACAAACAACGTCCTAAGTGAGATGTCGGTCGATCGAACAACCTTGAATAACACAAATGCCAAGAATCCATTCAACAAACGAATCAAACACGAATATAATGAACTCAAAACGTCAATGCGACTAAAACAAGTTCATTGGGGCATTATATCGAACACGTTGTGGCCAATCTTCGATTATTTACAACCAAACCTCAATAATACCAATATCAAATCCCCAAGAAGTGTTTCAAACCAACAAAACATCTTCAATATGATAAATAATCCAATATGAATATCCAAATTCGTGATTTCAACAACAATTAATCGAAAACCCCCAAATCCAACTCAATATTCAAAGTGTTCTTGAATAACCTTTCAATAATCCGATGAATATTCGTACATACTCATAATCATATGTATATCTCTTCATACAACATGATTATACCATCCAAAACATCATGCTTCAACTCAAAATCGAATTCAAGGGTTGAAGAAAGTTACCTTAGATTAGGATGAAAAATCCACAAATATGTTCTTGATCCACACTACAACTTGAAGAATATGAAATCTCTGAGTTTTGATGATCTTGAAACACCCCAAAATCGCCCAAAAATTGCCCCAAGGAAGAGAGGAAGAAGTGAAATGAAGAATGAGCTTGTTCCTCTCAAAAAAACGAAATTATAGAGCAACCTGCACTGTGTGCCGCTGCCCGGCCGAGTGTGACGCGGCACAGGGCCAAAATCTGCCCCCAGTGCTCGGCAGTGTGCCGCGGCCCGGCCGAGTGTGCCGCGGCAGTGACTCGGCAGCGTTCCGCGGCCCTGCCGGCAGGAGCCGTGGCCCCCGGTACACGCGGCTCGGCCAAAAACTGCAACATGTGTGTGCCGCGGCGCACACTCTCTTGTGCCGCGGCCCACACCCCTTGGGTCCTAAAATGATGAAAAATGACCCGGGAAGAGAATAAAAGCAATAGGAATCAATATTTTGGAAACAATAATGTAACACCCCCAAGATATTCGAGGTGTATTACAGCGCCGTGGACCCCTACGTGGGACCCACCAGGCTAACACAAGAAAACAGCACTCGACTAACCATCTCGGTTAGCAAGGAAACAATTGTTAACAACAAGAACATAAAACAACACGTCCGGTACAACCGGCATAATAAACATCAACCGACAAATACAGTAACTCCAACGAAGACCAATCACAATCCGAAAGGAAAAGTCTAAGTACTCGCGAGTACAATCTATAAGTTTACAATTTGGAAAACATCCACATCAAAAGAGACAGTAGGAAATAACAAGACTCAATTGCACATGTCAACAACCTTGGCCGACATCCTCGTACCATCCAGTAGCCGCTCGTCATTTGAACATAACCTGAAATCCATAACAAGAATTTCCCCGACAACGGGTCCCCAGAGGGGTTAGCAATTACGCTAGTACAAGTATTCAAGGCAAACCAATCGCTTACACATTTCATAGTACATGCACCAATATCAATTTCAAAAGCCAAAACCAGACATGTCTTTTCCGGAAACAAACAGTCAAACAATTTGCCTTGGGAACAGAGTAATATCATAGATCCCGCCCGAGGCCTCTAAGGACCCTCCCGAGCTGGCCACATTATAAAAACAAAACACGCACATACATCGCCTTGGGAACAGAGTAATATCATTGATCCCGCCCGAGGCCTCTAAGGACCCTCCCGAACTGGCTAGCTATACAAACTCATGAATCCAGGACTCAACCCTTTGGATTCCCTCCTTGATCCTGTTGGACCAACATGAGGTGAGAAAATCACACACAAAAATACATTACCATTCCACGTTAAGCATAAAGGTTTCCAAAAATACTTGCCTTGAATTATTGACGACGCAACGAACAGAAGGATAATCACCAACGAACGCTAAGAATCAATGGAACCGAACCTAACGATTCGAAGAACATAATCACAACCAACTCTAGACGAATATGGAAATGGAATACACCGGAAAACCCGCCTACGATTCATGTATATTCGTACAAAAATAACAACGAGGGCGGACCACAACCAAACCCTCTCGATTCCGTAAAAACCACGAAATATACCATGAATCCATAGGGAAACTAAGAATACCAACAAGATTAATCATACTCATCATGAATTAATCGACAAAACGGAACGAATCGGACAAAAACGAGAAAACCCCCAAATCTACCCAAAAGTAGGGTTCTAAAGATCTAACCTTGATTCGCTGGATCGAAGGATGTTATAGGATGATTTATCGGTGATATAAACTCAGAAACTTCATGGATTTGTTGTTTAACAACATGGCTTCATCCCCTCCAAAGCTCCAGCCGCGGACCGAAGAGAAAGGAAATGAAAAATGAATGAAAAAGTGGCTGGTCTGTCATATATATACTGGGCCGGAACTAGCGTGCGCTAGCCTTCCCGGACTAGCGTGCGCTATCGGCCAGTATCGGCCCAGCACTCTCGGCCATGGCCCGCATGACCCGGCACCACCGACCAATTCTGCCGACCATGACTCGTCCGCCCGACTCCCGCTAGCGTGCGCTACGGCCGGAAGCCTGCGCGCGCTAGCCGACCTGTCCAGTAGCCTCTGGACTAACAAACTCACCCAGGTAACGTACGCTAGTCGGCCGACAGCGTGCGCTACCCCTGCCGGTTAGCGTGCGCTACGACCGACAGTAGCGTGCGCTACCTGCCGATGCTGACCGACTCCAGAACCTGAGAACCCCACTGCCCAGACCCGATATTGTGCGTTAGGCCAGCCGATAGCGTGCGCTACACCTGCCGGTTAGCGTGCGCAGCCTTTCGGCCGTAGCGGGCGCTACGCCGGTTCCTGCCGCACCTGTCCGGCCGGTGCCCGCAATCGTCCGGCCAGTCCCGCAACCGTCCGGCCAGTACCCGACCACCAAGGCTCGACGACTCGATTTCCGAAAACGTACGGAATGAACATGACGAAAAGTTCGCGAACAACATCAACGGCCCGAAATGAAAACATAATACCATAATTAATCATACGCGACCAAGAAACGGGTCGAGACAACAATTACAGATACGGATACCCGTAACTTTCAAGAAATTACAAAATGGCCCAAAACGCCCGGAAATCACGATACGTGATCGAATAACCAAACCGAAGTTCACAACACGTCTAACAAAGTTAAACGGACTTACAGGAAACTCGAAACAGCCGTTTCGAACGAGATTCGCAAGAATCGAACTCAAGTGCGGAAAAGTCGCTAAAAAGCACGGAACTCAACAAAACAACAACGAAACGAACTCGGATGACAAAAAGTGTTGAATTAATCATTCTCAGAATGACGAAACGGTCATGAGAGAGTCGTCAAAACGGACTTCCACCGAAAAAAAGAAATTACCGGAAATCGAAATTACGGGTATTACATTCTACCCTCCTTAAAAGAAGTTTCGTCCCGAAACTTAAAATAAGTAGGGAGAAGTAATATCCCGCCAGGAAAACTCAACGAGATACGCAAGAAACTCTTAACTAACGCCCAACGGCGAAACGTTACAAACGACGCAACGGAATATACGGTGTGAAAACACGCTCCACGACGACCAACACAACGTCGCCGTTAGGGATATAATAAAACCAACAAATGACAAGCGTCATCAAACGGATAATACAATCAAGTTAATTATCCGAACAATCACAAAACACAATGAGCGAAAATCAATACGATTGACCAACCCAACGGTTCATCAATCAAAATGCGAGCCAAACGCTGAACAAATACGGAATTCCACCGCCTAAAGGTTGGAAGATCGAAAACGAGAGTAATTTCCCGAACTTAAGGGAATTACGAAGGAGCCTGAATGCTCAACAATCACGAAACGAGAACAAAAACCGAACAAACAAACGATCGAGACAACAAAAATCGAACAATCATGTCCGAAACAAGAAGGATAATAAAATTCAAACAACAACTCCCAGGATGATCTAGTGAGAACTACCAGACATGCATTCCCATAAGATCCACAGGAAAGGGAATAGCGATTGAAAAGTCACAACGACAAACGAGTTATTCCGGAACAATACCACCCTCGTTCGATCAACAAAAACAAGGGATAGGGAAAGTTCAGAAATGTTAACGAGCATAAACGAGTCGATAGAGCCGAAAATACAGAAGTTCAAAATCCGATCCACTTCGAATAAAAGAACTATTAGAGCCAAAAGATGTTACTTCCGAACAAGGTTCACAAGAATTGAACCGAATTCGTAAAAGTCACAGCGATAAACGGATCGACCCAAAACCAGATTACAACTCGTTCGAACGATGAATCCAAGGTACAGAACAAGTTCAGAAGGTATCAATGAACACGATCGAATCGATAGACTGGAGAAAGAGAAAATACAGAAGTCAAAATAGTACGGGTATTACCTTTGACCTCGCCCCCGAAACTCACAACAACGGAACCAAGGTAACAATACAACAAGCAATTGACACAATGCGGAACAATCACCGATGCACACAATCATACCAACCCGAGCTCTAACAGCTCGCATATATGCGATAACGCATAAATCGCTACGAGGCGACAACATCCAATACCAACATCACACCCCTCACAGAGGCTACCACGACAACTGTGTGGCGAACGACTCAACGCTCACACCACCAATTCGACAACAACTCGGGGGTTAACACCCTAACGAGAGTACGAACATCACACATATTCCCGGACCACAAATAGGAATGATAGGTTTTGAAAACGAAAACCACCTTTTGAAAATAATTTGCAAGCACCAGTTGATCTTGAGTATCATATATAAAAAAGTAGTACAAACATCGTCATCGAGACTTTTAAAAAAAATCATCTTGCGTTTGATAAAAAAAAAATGAAGACACCTTTCTTTAAATTAAAACTTTTCGGCAATATTCGACCTTCGGGTCTAAGTAAATGCGTTTCTAAATCATTAGAAATATCTCAAAATATTTTGATCCTCAAAGTAGAATAATCTTGAAACATAGCGTGGCGCTAGTAGGCATCTTGAGAACACTGTGAGAAAATAATTCATTTTAAAAGTACGTCTCGAGGTTTATTTTCTAAGATACTCAAGGTTTTTCAGAAGTACAATAGGCCAAAATGCCCAGAATTCACACGTGTCAACATTCACTTAAACACATCATAGCACACTCATTAAATCGTTCAAAATCACGATAGTGATATCCAATCCCTAGGATATGTTTAACAACATTGTTAAAACAACAATCGGTTTATCAAAACTGGATGGAAAATTATATCAAGAACAAAACTCCAAAAAGTCAACTCTAGGGATTCAAGAAAATACCTAGATTCGGCGAAGAACAATGGATTAGATGATGTTAAAAATCATCTAGGATACTCCAAAACACCTTTGGATGGAAGAAAAAATCAGCCCAGATGCGAACCCTAGTCGCTACGTCTCAAGCTCATGGAGGAAGAAGAAGAAATGAAGAAAAATGCAACTTAGATCGGTGTCCAAAGATTTATATCGACACAATTAGCGTGCGCTAATCATTAAGGTTAGCGTGCGCTATCACGGCACCAAACAAAACTCGACCAAAAATACACCGTTAGCGTGTGCTAACCCCAAGTGTTAGCGTGCGCTAACGGGAACTTGCACTCACCCAAGAGCTCTTGGATCGCTCGAACTACTGTGTAACGTGCGCTATCCTCCCCTTAGCGTGCTACCAACGCACTCTCGCGCGCGCTAGCCGCAAAGCGTAGCGTGCGCTAACGACCCACAGAGACAACAACAGAACATATCAGAAAAATTACAAGCCGTAAACCTTTCTCACACGGGTTTACCAGGCTAAGCACAATTTCCCATGTCATTTCGAAAATGCTAAAAAGACCAATGACGGTAATATTTTCCAAAACTCACAAACTCATTTGTCAAACCGTCATAAAATGTTCAAGGCCAAAATGCCAAAACTTGATTTAGGGAATTGGTTTTACGAAATAAAACTCAGTTTGCAAAATGCCGAAAGCCATTTTGAAAGAACTCACGCAGCGGATAAAATGCGGTTCGAAAATACATCAGCAGTGACGACACTCCTCGTATAAACCAAATACGAGAGTCTAATAAACACATATCGTGAAATCAAAATCCACAGAAGGATTCCATCATTTAATGACTAATCATACAAATAACTCGTGTCACACGAGGCACAACACAAGGAAGGGAGTTTTACATCCATAGATCACACGTAAGTGACGACCGCCCCTCGATACTAATCACGACCAATGATCTCAAATGACGCGTCGCGATGTGACTAAGTCAGACAAAATCCGACGAGACAAAACTCAACAAACACAACTTGACTCGACAACCTAGGTTTCCCCAGGCTAATCTGATTTTAAAATCGTATACTCTAGTTATTCGAAAATAAAACCGATAAGTTAAAAATCATTTTCAAGACCCTTTCAAACACGACAAGGGCTTAACAGCGGTAGCATTTTATAAAATGTCCTAAACACTTTTAAACACGACCTTTAAATACCGACACAAGGTTTTATTTGAAAATACAAGGCTGGCTCGCCCAAATTCATGTCACTTTTCAAAAACCCACAATACGATCAAGTCTAAGAAATTTTCAAGCATGCACGCCACATGTATTATTATTAATAGAAACACATTGGTTGTAAATATTAATAATTAGCCAAGTACCATCAATTCTCGAACACACGCATATACGGCATTCAAAAATCACCAGTTCAACAAGCGCAACTCGGAAATACTAATTCCAAGCATATGTCAAACTATCTCTTCAAGTTTAATAGTATAACTAATGAACACCGATTCGAACACATGTCGAAACCATCTATGTGAGTTTCTCAACAAACTCTGCCATCGATACCTTTCCCGGAACATATCAATGTTCAAAACATTCACATCACACTGCACCCCTCGGTGTCCAAACCATCAGTACGTTCGGCTCAACATACATTTAGTATATCGCAATTACCAAACACATATTCCATCATACAACAAAAGACTAGAGGGTCAAGCCCTCTCACAGTATACCACGGAGCAAATCTCGGATATTTCGATCACCAACAATCCCACCAACGCTAGGAAGTTTAGCGATGGAAGGCTTGCAAGACGACAAACGGTCAAGCCCAGAACGGCGTACATACTCCAGAGAGATAAAGGACTGCGCAATACTAGAATAAAAAGTACACGAACCGGATGGATCGAAAAACAACTCGACGATAAGTACGAGAGAGGCAATCACAGTTCAAGAAGTGGAAATTCAATACGAGAAAACAAGAGAATCGAGTAAGGAAAACTTACGAGCACTGGATGTACTGAGATGCCGACAGTGGTGTGACAATGTGCAAAACAAACACAACTAGACCCAAATAACAAACAAGCCTAGGTATCCATAAACCTAGAGCTCCGATACCATTTTCTGTAAAACCCCCAAGATATTCGAGGTGTATTACAGCGTCGTGGACCCCTATATGGGACCCACCAGGCTAACACAAGAAAACAGCACTCGACTAACCATCTCGGTTAGCAAGGAAACAATTGTTAACAACAAGAACATAAAACAACACGTCCGGTACAACCGGCATAATAAACATCAACCGACAAATACAGTAACTCCAACGAAGACCAATCACAATCCGAAAGGAAAAGCCTAAGTACTCGCGAGTACAATCTATAAGTTTACAATTTGGAAAACATCCACATCAAAAGAGACAGTAGGAAATAACAAGACTCAATTGCACATGTCAACAACCTTGGCCGACATCCTCGTACCATCCCAGCACCCGCTCGTCTGGCTGAACATAACCTGAAATCCATAACAAGAATTTCCCCGACAACGGGTCCCCAGAGGGGTTAGCAATTACGCTAGTACAAGTATTCAAGGCAAACCAATCGCTTACACATTTCATAGTACATGCACCAATATCAATTTCAAAAGCCAAAACCAGACATGTCTTTTCCGGAAACAAACAGTCAAACAATTTGCCTTGGGAACAGAGTAATATCATAGATCCCGCCCGAGGCCTCTAAGGACCCTCCCGAGCTGGCCACATTATAAAAACAAAACACGCACATGCATCACCTTGGGAACAGAGTAATATCATTGATCCCGCCCGAGGCCTCTAAGGACCCTCCCAAACTGGCTAGCTACACAAACTCATGAATCCAGGACTCAACCCTTTGGATTCCCTCCTTGATCCCATCGGACCAACACGAGGTGAGCAAATCACACACAAAAATACATTACCATTCCACGTTAAGCATAAAGGTTTCCAAAAATACTTGCCTTGAATTATTGACTACGCAACGAACGGAAGGATAATCACCAATGAACGCTAAGAATCAACGGAACCGAACCTAACGATTCGAAGAACATAATCACAACCAACTCTAGACGAATATGGAAATGGAATACACTCGAAAACCCGCCTACAATTCATGTGTATTCGTACAAAAATAACAACGAGGGCGGACCACAACCAAACTCTCTCGATTCCGTAAAAACCACGAAATATACCATGAATCCGTAGGGAAACTAAGAATACCAACAAGATTAATCATATTCATCATGAATTAATCGACAAAATGGAACGAATCGGACAAAAACGCGAAAACCCCCAAATCTACCCAAAAGTAGGGTTCTAAATATCTAACCTTGATTCGCTGGATCGAAGGATGTTATAGGATGATTGATCGGTGATATAAACTCAGAAACTTCATGGATTTGTTGTTTAAAAACATGGCTTTATCCCCTCCAAAGCTCCAGCCGCGGACCGAAGAGAAAGGAAATGAAAAATGAATGGAAAAGTGGCTGGTCTGTCATATATATACTGGGCCGGAACTAGCGTGCGCTAGCCTTCCCGGACTAGCGTGCGCTATTGGCCAGTATCGGCCCATCACTCTCGGCCATGGCCCGCATGACCCGGCACCACCGACCAATTCTGCCGACCATGACTCGTCCGCCCGACTCCCGCTAGCGTGCGCTACGGTCGGAAGCCTGCGCGCGCTAGCCAACCTGTCCAGTAGCCTCTGGACTAACAAACTCACCCAGGTAACGTACGCTAGTCGGCCGACAGCGTGCGCTACCTGCCGATCCTGACCGAGTCCAGAACCTCAGAACCCCACTGCCCAGACCCGATAGCGTGCGTTAGGCCAGCCGATAGCATGCGCTACACCTGCCGGTTAGCGCGCGCAGCCTTCCGGCCGTAGCGCGCTATGCCGGTTCCTGCCGCACCTGTCCGGCCGGTGCCCGCAATCGTCCGGCCAGTCCTGCAACCGTCCGGCGATGCAGACCACCGTGGATCGACGACTCGATTTGAAACGCATTTTAACGAACACGACGAAAAGTTCGCGGACAACATCAACGGCCCGAAATGAAAACATAATACCATAATTAATCATACGCGACCAAGAAACGGGTCGAGACAATAATTACAGATACGGATACCCGTAACTTTCAAGAAATTACAAAATGGCCCAAAACGCCCGAAAATCACGATACGTGATCGAATAACCAAACCGAAGTTCACAACACGTCTAACAAAGTTAAACGGACTTACAGGAAACTCGAAACAAATTGCTTGAACGAGATTCGCAAGAATCGAACTCAAGTGCGGAAAAGTCGCTAAAAAGCACGGAACTCAACAAAACAACACCGAAACGAACTCGGATGACAAAAAGTGTAGAATTAATCATTCTCAGAATGACGAAACGGTCATGAGCGAGTCGTCAAAACGGACTTCCGCCGGAAAAAAGAAATTACCGGAAATCGAAATTACGGGTATTACAAATAACACGAAATGGAAGTGCGGAAACCCCAAAACGGTGGTTCCAAGCAATGATTACAAGGGTTCGCCCAACAAAAGCACAATTTGAACAATGAGGAGATTTGAAATGACATGAACTCCAACGTCAACATCGACTAATGAGTCAATTACAACAATCAAGATAATACTCTTGTCTCGATTCCCAAGCAAGGTTGAAACAATGAACAATATCGATACACGACTCGAAGTCATCCCGAACGGTGAACACGGATGAATGAATGTGGATGATGAATGATTATTAACAAGTGAAAAATTACATAGTGACAATTACTGAATGAAATTACTGAATGATAATGACTGAATTACAACCGGGTATTGCACAGTGAGGTGTAGGTGTGGTAAGTCGCCAGGCTGGCTCATAAATAAGAGAGTGACACTGTCAGCTTAACTATTACTTCTTCTTTACCTCACTGGTCAGATGCCACTAAGAGTCTAAGGGCTTGTTTACTTTTTACTTAATCAGCTTAATGCTTAATCAGCTTAATCGATCAGCTATATTTTGCTGTTTACTTTCAATTAATGATCTTAATAATGCCCTTTTCATTAAGCAACTTTTGGGGTGTCCTTACCAATAAGCCAGAAATACTTCCCCAATATACCAAAATTACCCTCTCTAATAATAAAAGAATTGAGTATATATAGTATAAATTATCATATAATCTTAATTATAATTGAGTATATATAGTATAAATTTAAAATATATATTAATATTATATATTTAAAATTCATAAAATATAAGCTATTTATTGATAAAAAAAATTAATATAACTATATATATATTAAAATATAACTTAATATATTTATAAAAATATTGTCTGATTATTTAAATATACTTAAAAATTATAATATGATTTATGAATATATATTATAATATAAATTAAAATATATATATATATATATTATGTTAAATTATGTAAATTGATTTTTTTTATATCGACTAGAAAAAATTAATATAACTATATATATTCAAATATAACTTAATATATTTATATAAATATTGTCAGATTATTTACATATACCTAAAAATTATAATATGATTTATGAATATATATTATAATATAAATTAAAATATATATTATGTTATATTATATAAATTGATTTTTATATTGACTATTAAAAAAATAATATAACTATATATTAAAATATAACTTAATATATTTATAAAACTATTGTCTAATTATTTAAATATATCTGAAAATTATAATATAATTTATGAATATATATTAAAATATAAAATAAAATATATATTATGTTATATTATTTAAATTGATTTTTTATATTGACTATTAAAAAAATTAATATAACTATATATATATATATATATATTAAAATATAACTTAATGTCTTTATAAAAATATTGTCAGATTATTTAAATATACCTGAAAATTATAATATAATTTATGAATATATTATAATATAAATTAAAATATATATTATGTTATATTATTTAAATTGTTTTTTTATATTGACTATTAAAAAATTAATATAACTATATATATTAAAATATAACTTAATATATTTATAAAATATTGTCTGATTATTTAAATATACCTGGAAATTATAATATGATTTATGAATATATATTATAACATAAATTAAAATAAATATTATGTAATATAATTTTAATTGATTATATAAACTAAAATGCTCAATCCGTCCTTTATCAAAAATGACTTAATTCATATTGAGGGGTAAAATGGTCAATTCTATCATTCAAATAGTTCATTCAGAAATGAAAGAAACAACAAGATATTTTTTCAAATCAGACAGATTAATCCACTCAGACAGCTTAATCCATTCAGGTATTAATGAGAAAAAAGTAAACAGCCCGTAAGAAAGATGCCATACCACAAGCAGTCCAGTGACCCTTATGTTTTAATTTTTGATTTGTAACGCGCTGTTGTTTTATGTTTCTACGTAAGAGTTTTTTATGTTCATCTAGTTTTTTTTATGTTCATAGAATCATGGTGCGTTATTCAAACTGTGGATGTATGTTTTGTTTTGGGTATATCAATATGTCGATTCGGTACAGAACGGTATGACGATAATTTTGATATACCTTGAATATACGGTATACCGAATTACCGTTATTTATACCAAAAAACGGTACGGCATCAGTATGTGCTATGTTTCATACCGAGTCTCGGTATGCTGAACGGTTTGGTACGGTATCGATATGTAATTTTATATAACGAAAGTTTCAGTACGGTATACGATATGAGTAAAATAAATGGGTACAGTACGGTATACCATCCCTAGATTGGACAATCATACATTAACTAGTCTCCCGTAGTTAATCACTAATGATTTGTATTCAGTCAATTTTATTATATCCCGGGTTTAAATACATTTATTATATCTACATTTCAATTAATATTTATCACTTAATTGATTATGATATTAATTAAATAATTTATATATTTAATTCAATTAAGAAATTTAAAAGTAAAATATACTTTTAACTAAATTTAAACTAATTTCAATTATTTTTATTATTTTACTATTAAAACTCATTAATTAATTAATTAATCTAAATAAATTCTAAAAAATATTTTAAATATTGACTTAATTCTATATTGGAGTTGCACACACCCTAATTTAAACAAATTTCAAGTCATTTTAATTATTTTATAAATATTAATTATGATACTTAATTAAATAAACTTTTAATATATATCAATAATTACATATTTAGTGTTGATACTCAAATAAATAATTTAAAAACATAATTGAATATTTAGACCAATATCCTGATAACACAATATGTTTTTATAAAAATTAAATAATTACAATTATTTTTTATTAAAATAAATTATATGATATTTAAGTAAAATCTTTGATTTGATGAAATAATTTAATCAAGCCTATTAGTTAAATATATATGTAAACGTAATTTTTGTAATTTTATTTAGAGTCAAGTAATTACAAGTGTTTTCACTAGAATAAGATTTATTTGACTTATTCTTTTTACTAATGTTAGTTTGAATAATTATTATTGGATATGAGCCAAAGAAAGAGGGTCAAATAATGCAATTGTAATAAAAAATATACTCCCTCCGTTTTAAAAAGAGTTTTCACTTTGACTATTTTTTAATTTCTCAAAACTAGTCCCACTTGACCTTTTTTTACATTGAGTAATAGGATAAAATTGAAACATAACACTAATTCCATAAATATTTGAAAAAATCAAAACGATGTTCCGGGATATCCTTCCCTTATTGGTGTCTTACCTAATACTCGGTTGTTGAATGTCAACGACGAGCCGATTGGCCGAAATGGAAACATACAATGTAAGCTAAACTAGACTCAATGGCTAAACGTGAGGTATTTGGCCGTATCGAGCCAGTACCCGTGGGCGTTAAACCAGTTGGACATAAGTGGGTCTTTGTTCGTAAACACAATAATAAGAATGAGGTCATGCGTTACAAAGCGAGACTAGTTGCCCAAGGCTTCTCGCAGCGCTCTGGCATTGACTACGAGGAGATATATTCTCCCGTTATGGACATCATCACTTTCCGCTACTTAGTCAGTTTGGTAGTGTCCGAAAAACTGAATATGCAGCTTATGGATATGGTTACAGCATATCTTTATAGGGATCTAGATACGGATATTTATATGAAAGTCCCCGAAGGGATTTCATTGCCCAAATCAAGTAGCTCTAAACCACGGAGCGCTTACGCTGTGAAACTGCGTCGTTCACTGTATGGGTTGAAACAATCCGGAAGGATGTGGTACAACCGCCTTCGTGAATACTTGGTTGGGAAGGGATATGAGAACAGTGATATCTGCCCATGTATTTTTGTGAAAAGAACAGATACAGGGTTGTAGCCGTCTATGTAGTGACATGAATGTTATCGGTACCATAGGTGAGGTCAATGAGACGGCCCGCTACCTTAAATCCGAAATCGAGATGAAAGACCTGGGGAGGACTCGATTTTACTTGGGCTTAGAGCTAGAATATCAAGATGATGGTATACTCATTCATCAATCTGCCTATGTCTAGAAAATGCTCAGGCAATTTAGTATGGACAAGGCACATCCTCTTGCTACCCCCATGGTTGGTCGAATGAAAATGAGCATACGCGCTCAAACACAATGATTACATGAATGATCAACTTAAGTGACGTGATTATCTGATGAAATTCTTGAAATGATTATCTTGAACAAGTTAACAAGATTAATGATATGATCCTCAAGATCAACAACTGAACAATGAAATGAACTGGGTGATTAATGAATTAACATGATCGACTTGATCAAAAATGATAATGATGAAAGATGATTGTTGACTATTGAATGATGAGTGAGTGATTCTTATTTCCAGAAATTATACCATGGCGTCAGAAATCTTACTGTTCTTTGGTCTGAGGGGCTCGGCTCTTGCACAGGTCACACGTGATGCGAAAGTCCAATGATACTAGTCTGATGAATGATGATTTCAAATGAGACATGACTCGGAAGGTAGTATTCAAAACCACGCTCCGATACCAACTCTGTAACACTCCAAACTAAGCGGATATTATAGTACCATGAACCCGCGACTGGGACCCACCAGGCGAATGAAAATTAATGAATTAAATAATATAATTGTAGCACCGAACCACAATATATCATCAATCACTCCGATGAGGAGTTTCATTACAACACACCCAAGATAATACAGAATACATGTATATTTTATATGAAGATAAAATATACAACACTAAATGAAATGAATATCCAAACGGAAGTCTGCAGAGAGGCATCATAGTATGCCCGTAATGAATAAACACAATCATGATATATCTTAATTATGAAATGACGCTGAAGAGAGGCATCATAGTATGCCCGTAATGGTATGTGCAAGTGCACAAGACGAGTGTCTGGACACACCCATCCTTGTACCTAATTAGTCTCACGGAGGTACAATACTGTGTGCA
Organism: Orobanche coerulescens; assembly: GCA_033398695.1. Taxonomy (NCBI): domain Eukaryota; kingdom Viridiplantae; phylum Streptophyta; class Magnoliopsida; order Lamiales; family Orobanchaceae; genus Orobanche; species Orobanche coerulescens. The sequence goes on along the minus strand of CM065809.1, from coordinate 145,237,659 downwards.
CAGTCCAATGTGTCGGTGAACCCAACACATGACCATCACATGCCCGACTAAAAATTCCACACATCCCCACCTGGCCACGCAATATGAACCCAGAAGGTCACACGGGCAAGGAATGACCATGAAGAATAATAATGAATAACAATCCGACAAAGTCAAGAATGACTCACCGAGATGAAATGATAGTGAAACGAATGATAGCTTAATGAAATGATTGGAACCGTCGTTCCTCGTGAATTAAGTGATTAATTGACAATTACAAGCCTCAATACGGTTAATACATTATGAATGAACTATGATTATGAATGAACAACAATGCAAGGAATGAATATCCTTTTAACCGAGTAAGTATTAACTTACACAACCGGTGAAGAATGTCCTTCCTTGAACAAACATCCTACAATGAGATGTCGGTTGCTCGAACAACCTTGAATGACATGATTACCAACAAACACTCAAAATACGAATGAAACACGATTATAACCAACTTAAACATCGATACAACAATATCCAAACTCATTGAGGCGTTCTAACGAATACGTTGCAACATACATCCTTTGATAATATCCAAACCCGAATATATCGAAACCAAACTCCAAAATGAGTAGTTCAAACCAACAAAAAACCTTCAATGATATCAATAATCCCTTAGGAATCCACAACTCGAGTTAACGACAACATCTAATCGAAAACCCCTAAAAATATCAAAGTCAACCCCAAAGTGTTCTTGATTCAACCCCAATATTCATGAAATCTGAAATATATGACAATAAATCCATAGGAATACATTTATCCAAGGTAGATAATCTATATCTAACATATTCCAACAACAATCCAAGCTTACACGAAGAAATTGGAAGGAAAATGCCCAAAATCCGAAATTCTAGATCCAAGAGATTATTACCTTGATTAGATGTGATGGGGATGATGAAATGATGATTAATCCGAATGATAAGCTTGAAGATGATGATTTGTGGATTCAGCTCGAAGAAAACTCTCCAAATCGCCTGAAATCGCCCAAAACCGCCGAAAGAATGAAGTGAGATGAAGAAATGACGAAATGGACTGCACTGTCCAATATAAACTGTCCCCAGATTAGCGTGCGCTATCTCCTGTGCATAGCGTGTGCTAATGGGTGTACTGGGTAGTCCAGTACCCTCTGTTCGCAATGGTAGCGTGCGCTACATACCTTTTGTAGCGTGCGCTACAACCATATACTTAGCGTGTGTTAACTCAAAATGTTAGCGTGCGCTAACAAATTATCTGATGCCCAGTACTGAAGTCCAGAACCTCCTGTTCTCTGATCTGATCGGGATAGCATGTGCTACATATAAAATTCAGTGTGCTCTACTGACACCGATTAGCATACGCTAATATCTACTCATTGCGTGCGCTAGGAATTATCCCAATTCAGTCCAGTAGCCACTGGACTCTGCCTGATCCGACCTTAGCGCGCGCTACACCGACTGCATAGCGTGCGCTACTCCGACCTACTAGTGCACGCCACTTACCATTCGTATTGTGCGCTACTTACAACCCAACTGCAGTCCAGTGCCTTCTGGACTGCCTGCTTGAACTACATTAGCGTGCGCTAATGTTGAGAGGTAGCGTGCGCTACCCGAACTCAATTAACGCGCGCTAAAGAGAGTATGTAGCGTGTCCTACTCCTCACACACAGCACACTATGAAGATGACAATGATGATAAACACGGCACGATTCTCCAACTATATTGATGAATGACGATTGATACACGATACCATTACTCTGAACGGTGAATACAATTATTGAATATGAGTGACAAATGATCATTAATGAGTAAAAATTACTGAGAGACAATTACTGAATGATAAATACTGAATGATAATGACTGAATTACGGCCGGGTATTACATTACTTACCGCTGCCTATATCTTAAATAGATGTCCTTCCAAATCCATTCCTATCACTCCGCGTGAGATGTGGAAGGGTAAGAAACCAAGTCTTAATCACATAAGGATTTGGGGATGTCTAGCTATGTCAAGAAGACTAAGGTGGACAAACTGGAAGCGAGGTCCGTCAAGGGACATTTCATTAGATACCCAGAGGATTCGATGGGTTATCTATTCTACATACCAGAATACCATAGAGTCATTATGGCTTTACAAGCGCACTACCTTGAGGATGGTTCATTCAGGAAGGTGGCTCGGGTAGAAATATCTCTTTGGAAGAGCATAATGAAAGTCCTGAGGAGACATCTGATCAGGAATCAAGAATCAAACCTATTGTAACATAACCTCCATTTCGAAGGTCTGATAGAGTGTCTCACTTACCTGAGAGGTATGTCTATACACATGTCGAGGAACTGTCTCCATGACGCACCTGATAGCCATGAGGATGACCCTGTCACCTATGACCAAGCGATAGTAGATGTGGACTCCGATAAATGGCAAGAAGCAATGGAAGCTAAGATAGACTCGATGCATGCCAATCAGGCTTGGACTATAGTAGATATACCAACTGGCATGAAGCCTAATGGAAGTAAATGGATCTATAAGATAAAGACTGATGGGGATGACAAAGTTGACGCCTATAAGGCCAGGCTTGTGGAAAAGGCTTATACCCAAAGGGAAGGGATCGATTATCATGATACCTTCTCGCCCGTAGCTATGATCAATTCGATTCGCATGATGCTTGCCATTTCTGCCCATTACGATTATGAAATATGGCAAATGGACGTCAAAACGACTTTTCTAAATGGATACCTCGATGAGGAAATCTATATGGAACAACCTAAGGGTTTTGTTTCCAAAGCTAATATTCATGAGGTGTGTAAGCTGCAACGAGCCATTTATGGGCTGAAGCAAGCTTTTCGGAGTTGGAACCTTCGATTTGATGAAGCAGTCAAGGACTTTGACTTCATGCGAAACGAGGAGGATCCATGTGTTTACAAGAAGGTCATTGGGAGCAACATTATGTTCTTAGTACTATATGTAGATGTTATTCTACTTATAGGAAATAACATAGCAATGCTCAGTACTGTGAAAGCTTGGCTTTCTAAAATGTTCTCCATGAAAGACTTGGGAGAAGCTTCCTATATTCTAGGGATCCGTCTTTACAGAGATAGACTGTGAAGAATGATGGGACTTTCTCAAGCCCTCTATATAGATAAGATCCTGAGAAGATTCAAGATGGATGAATCTAAAAGAGGGTTCCTTCCCATGCGACATGAAATTAATCTCACCATGAAAATGTGTCCTCAAAGTGAGGAAGACAAAAGAGAGATGAGTAAGGTGCCCTATGCCTCGGCAGTGGGTAGCCTCATGTATGCTATGTTGTGCACGAGACCGGACTTATCCTATGTTGTTAGTATGGTAAGTCGGTTTCAAACAAACCCGGGAAGGGAACACTGGACTGCTGTCAAGAACATTCTTAAGTACTTGAGAAGAACTAGAGATATGGTTATTACTTACGGTGGTGGAGAACTGAAGGTGATTAAATTCACCGATTCTGATTTTGAAGGAGACAAGGACGACTCTAATTCAACATCTGGGTATTTGTTTACTCTCAATGGAGGAGCAGTATCTTGGAGAAGCTCCAAGCAAAGCGCTACTGCAGATTCCACCTGCCAAGAAGAGTACTAAGCTGCCTCAAAGGCTAGCAAGGAAGCATTTTAGATGCAGAAGTTTGTACAAGAACTTCAAGTGGTGCCTAATGCGGAGCTGCCTATATCACTATTATGTGATAATGATGGAGCTGTCACCCAAGCCAAGGAGCCAAGGGCTCACCACAATACCAAGCATATAGAGAGAAAGTATCACATTGTTCGAGAGATGGTTGGAAAAGGATATGTTTCGTTGCAAAGAGTAGACTCAGAAGACAATGTCTCTGACCCGCTGACTAAGCCGTTATCTCAGGCTGTCTTGGAAATACATCTGAAGAACATGGGTATTGGATACCATGATGTATGGCATTGAGTGCAAGTGGGAGATTGTTAGGAATATGCTCTCGAATGGTACTCAGGGATGAGAGAGAAGGGGCATTGTACTTGTAATTATGGAATTTCTTATAAAAGGCAATATGATTCATTCACTGTTATTGTATTTCAAATGTATTCTTGATTTGGTAAATATTGAAGTGAAGTCCATGTAAATAAGAGCGAACATTCCATTCTCGTTATCGGATAAGAGAATATGCACTGTAAGTGTTTAAAGTTTATTTATTTAAATCGTTCGCAAGTCGATAAACTTAAATGGGCATTAAGTATTGAGTAAGACTTGTATAGCTAATGCTAAGACGTGTGAATGTCTTAATAGCATAGTTATAAGTATATTGGTGGGACCAGTATACTCGAACACGACTCATACTTGATTCAGTCACACAGTATTCACTCTTGGAGAGTCTATGACGAATCGAAAGGTTGTGATAGTATACGTGGACCTTTGACTTGAGGGTTCAGTAGGAGATATGCCTTTGACATTTAGTTTGTCATTAGAGTAGTTAGACTCATTTACTTAATTGCTGAGTCAACCTCGAAGTGCGGACTATACAGGCAGGTAGCAGTCTTTACTATACGCCAAGAAAGGATTCTATCTCCTGTTAGTGAGCAGGCGAATGTCCTATACGGTCAATGGCAAACAAGATCATAAGTCTTTGCTCAAAGCATTCTGATCTAGTCGTATTGGATGCACTATTAATCAGTCGGTCTTGATTTGCATTAACACATGTATAGTGTCTAGTCAGTAGGGTTTGACTTTACCGTGACCCGAAGACTTGACCGGGACATCTGATGAAGGGTCTATATGTATATGGTGTTCACGACATAATAGTTCTGGAATGATCCCTTCATTCGTTCTCAGTCGGGGTTTACAATGCGGCCCGCTAGGTTGGCTAAGCGCTGCCCACACTCATTGGTTCCTCCCAATGCCGGCTGAGACAGACCTACAGAGTCGCGCATCAGGAGGGTTAACGGATAAATGTGAATTTATTATCTCTCTAATAATATTAGATATTGGATATCTAATTATGATTTATTGGATAAATCAAATAGCGATTTTATGAATTGAAATTAAGTTACTGGGTAATTTATGTAATTCATAAATTATATTTCTTAGAGAAATATATTTGTATTTGATAAAATTAATTAATTAGATTAAATTAATTAGTATAAATATATTAGGTGATAAAACATAGTGTATTTAACGGAGTTATTTAACGAACGTCCGGTACACGAGCCGAGTGACTCAGCACTGTTTCCTCCCACCTTCCTAATGGCCGCCCATCTCTCTCTCTCTCTCTCTCTCTCTCTCTCTCTCTCTCTCTCTCTCTCTCTCTCTCTCTCTCTCTCTCTCTCTCTCTCTCTCTCTCGTCTTGATGTGGCATTATTAATATCATGTGGGATCACACCATGTTTTATTCTTCTAATAATGTCATTTGCATGTGATGTGAAGAGATCTTGATTCTCTTTCTATATTGCAAAATCAACTCTCACCATTACCTTTGAATTTGGTGAGTTCGGCCGTGAGCTCAATTTGGAGGGGAGAGAAATTTTTCTTTGTTCAATTCTTCATCTTAGAGGTGAGAAAAAAATAAGAAAAATAGCGAGAAAATTTCCTACGAGTTTCCCTAGCCGTGTTCTTGGAGAACGAAGTCTCGTTGATTTTTCCGGTCAAGTTCCGTCGTGTGGTGACATAGAGACATCGCACTTCCAATGTTTGGAACAAAGAGAATTCGTGTTCGTGTTCGTGATCGTCATCAACTTACGAAGATAATATCAAAGGCTTCAAAGGTATGGGACTTTGATCCTTTTATCTTCGTCGATTTATTTTTCGTATATGCATTACTTGATCGATCCTGTTTGGGATTCTCTATTGTGTATTATTATTCCACTGCGTATTCGATTTTGTATCCGGAATCCCAACAAACACACCATCATACATCTATTACCAACTTCAATTCACGAGATATAGATCGTATAGACAAGAATACTTGCCTCGAAATCAACACATGAATGCCCCGACTAACACGGCTTAACTGAAAAGTCCAGAAAACCTACAACCTCCACAAGGAATCAACAACAACACAATCACTACGAAAATAATCAATAACGACGGAAAACACACCCAACACCCGAAGAAAACTCGTTGAAACATTTAATCGAACATTAAATGTTCAAGATTTCTAAAGAACACAAAAGTCATCAGTCGGGTGGAATGAATCCAAGATATGGATTTATAATCCATAGAATAGAATCACTAACATCGTTTAACACCAATCGATTCATTAAAATCGGGCCAAAAACGAAATCAAGAACCAAAACTCCAAAATAGTCAACTCTAGAGAATTCAAGAAAAATATCTCGACCCGAGGAAGAACAATATATTAGATGATGTCATAATCACCTAAGACCCTCCAAACACCTTTAGATGGAGTAGAATCGATCCAAAAATCCCAACCCTAGCACCAAATCGCCTCAGCCATCGCGAGAGAAGAGAATGAAGTGAGAAAATGCCGAGAAAAACTATTGCTCCAGTATATATACTGGAGCAGCTAGCGCGCGCAATGCCTACTCCGTAGCATGCGCTAACAGGGCAAAGTTCTGCATGTTCTGTCTCGATTTTTGCATGTTATGACTCGTCCTTTAGTTAATGTGCGCTAATTACATCCCTTAGTGTGCGCTAATGCACTCTGAACAGGTAGTAATCTTGCTCCAAACAACCCGATGCAACGACGAAATTCTTAGACAAAACGACTATGCAACACGCAACGAAGCGCTATGGTACAATACCAATTATCTAAAAGGAAAGCAAATACACGACAAGACACGACACAAAATCACACCAACACACATAAAATACCACGACACACACATCAAGCAACCCACATTAAATGGCAAACAAGACAATATAGTATCAACGTACGTCAGTCAACAGGAAAACAATTCCAATTAATCAACAATGGAAAAAAAAATATTCAACAAAAAATGATAAATAATTCAAAACAATCGAAAATGAAAATCTCGGGTCTTACTATACAGTCGTAAAGAGGCCACTGCCAGACTATCAGTAACTATGGCAGTAACATACATACGACCGTATGATAAGAGCATCATGGTTGTGACGCATGTGACGTACGGTTGTAAGAACTTTAGATTCTACCGTCGTAACACAAAGTGGATTACGGTCGTAATTCTGCTGCTGAACACCAATTTTAGTTCAGCAGTTCGAAATGGTCCGAACGATAATCGAAAAGTGAAAAGCATGAAAAGTGATGAAGCACTTGCGTACGCATGCACCGCATGAAATTAAGAGATATACGTCACAAATTGACAAGAACATCAAAGAGATTGAAAACCTCCGGATCGCTAACACGCCAGTGCATACATGCAAAACGACTCAGCGCTTACACAATTACACTAGTCACGAACTCAAGCATTGTTGTTCCAAATGATAATGATAACATTAAACATGTACCCACGTTACAAATCAATGGAAATCAATAATTAGCACAATAACGAAATGATATAAAACTCATAACGAAATAAGGAAATGTGAACTGATCCAGCAATATATCAAATCGACGGGCCAAGTACAAATGAGTCAAAAATACAAAATAAACCGGAACAAAAATTCTCCCCCTCTAGAAAGAAGCTAATCATGAAAGGAAGTGAAACAACTTAGGGCATCTCGACTTCATATTCTGCTTCGTATCTCACGTAGCCTCCTCTACTCTATGTCTCGACCATTGCACCTTAACCAAATTTTATGCCTAAGTTGCTTGACTTGACATTTTAAAATTTGAATCGACTTGTCCTCGAAAGTGATATCGGTCCTTACCTCGATCTCTCCAAAATCGGTAACATGACTAGAGTCCTGAACGTATTTCCTCAACTAAGAGACGTGACATTCGTTATGCACATGGATCAATAACGGCGGAAGATCCAAATGATAGGCAAGTACCCCTACTCGCTTTAGTATCTCAAAGAGTCTGATATATCCCGGTCTAAGTTTACTTTTCCTCCCGAAGTGGTAAAATCCACGAGTCTGCCATACCTTTAGTAAAAAGTTATCTCCAACATCGAACTCCAATGGACAGAGATGGACATCTATATATTATTTATGTCGATTTTGAGCAGTCCACAGACTATCACGAATCAAGTTGAGCCTCTTTCTCTTCTCGACTAACAAATCAGCCTCAGTCGCAATCAGCTTGGACGAGTCATCCTAACATAGTGGTGATCTATAGTCTCCCATACAGAGCATAAATGGCATTACTTGTGTATTTAAGCAAGATTCAGATCTTGGAATATGCAGCTTGACGAGGTTATCCAGTCATATGGATTCGTTCAATGTCCCAACGAGAGTTGTGTGTACAAGAAGTACGATGAAAATATGAGGCTGAGCTGTGATGACACTGTTAGGGTTGTATACATCAAAGCATACTTTATGCTTGTATTACCTAATTTCCCGGTCTTTATCTATGAGAATATTTAATTCATTTTACATATTTTGCATATTTATTCACGCTATGGTTATGCAAATATTGTTTAAATTACTTTATATTGTAGATAATGTGGTGTGTCGAGTCACACAGAAGATCACATTATCGGTCCCTTTATAGTAATAATTAGTTCACAACCTATATAACATTAGATCATTATGTGAGAGGTTGTAGTATATGCTTGTAATTGGTTGGTCTTGACCATTAGCATATATTAGCGTATTCGGTATACATTGAACAGGATCGAGGTGAGATAGATTCTTCTGTACTAACTATAAAAAGAACGTACATCTCGGACAATTATTATTTCTTAATTCTAGTGATTAATATTTAATTATATATTTAATATTTATTGCTTTGATTTATCATGGGTGAGAGCCATAATGATTGACTCAATATGCTCGATATTTTGGGCAATATTATTATTTATATATTAATAAATATTATAACTAGAAACCATGTCCCGACCAGTCGGGTTGATCATGTCCCTTGAGGGACTCGAATGGATTATTATATTAAATCATGCAGGTGGAATTAATTTTCCGATATAATAATAAAAGTCGAGTGGTATACTCATGTATAATATATTAATTAATTAAAAGTTGTCAGTAGCTTAAATTAATTAATGGACATGGAATATCTTAAACACGGGAAATAATTAATTCAAAAAGTAGTCCAATTTCGTAATTTGGGATTTTGGTAGGAAGTGCAATATCAACTTTTTAGTGGACTAAGTTGATATCAATAGAGTCTTCATATTAGGAAGAGTCCTAATATTGGAAAGAAGATATCTATTGGGAGTCCTTACCTTGTCCTCTTTAAGGTCCCTAGAGTAGCCCAAAACACCTATAAGGACTATGGGGGGCGATTTCTTCACTTCTTAATGAACAAAAATTTCGATTTTTTCTCTACTTGTGTTTAATTGTGGATCTTGACTTGTGTCTTGGATTCCATAATTTAGTTAACACAATATTTTTCTAAATACTAAAATATCTAAGAAAAATAGAAAGAAATTCGTAAGGTAAATTTTGGAAGAAAAGTGGTTCGGTCGCGGCCCCTTGTTGTCCGAGTAGTCCGGTAGACTGTTGCCCACACGACATCCGGATATAGGCGGGATATACTCTAGAAGACTTTGAGGTAGAAAAACAAGTAGATCAAGGAAGAATACAAGGAGGTGTTCGATCGACCAGAAAGGGATTTTTCTACCACTTCGCTTCAAATGTATGAATTACCAATTCCTATTGCGTAAATACATATATTTAAATTGTTAATTAATCTATTTAATTAATTAATTGACAAGCCTAAATAGATTCACTATTTACGTTGGATAGTTTATAAAACATTTCATCTCGCTTCCGCTGCGTTTTATATTCCAACAATGGGTATCAGAGCCGGTCTTTAGGTTCTGTTCAATTTAATTAATTTTGTGATTAATTTGCTAGCAATTTAAATTTAAATATTCATATGGTATGATGTTTGGAATATTTTGCTAGAAATTGTCTTGCAGGAGAATATGGTTCAATTATCATGGCTATGTGATTTTATTTATTTACGCGTTTTTTGGCAATTTGGCCCGGTTTTGAGGCATGTATAAGTTTTTCCCATGAGAAAATTCATGGGTAGAATAGGATTTATTTTTTCCTTGTAATTTTGTTGTAAATCCGGTGTATTTTATTTCTATAAAATTGTAATCGAGTTGGATACACAAACGTGCGAAGGAAAAGAAGTCCAGTGCGAAAAGGAGTCCCGATCGGACGAACCGACCGAGACCAGGCAGCTGCCGATCGGGACTCGGCCAAAGCAGTGGTCTCGACCGAGACTCGGCTCGCCGCGGATCGCGCCGGGTCTCTGCTTCGCCCCCGGGCGCGGGTTGGGTTGCTGGGTCGGGTCGTCCGGAATATGGTCATGTTCGTATATTCGCCGTTCGTTGCGTCCGTTGGGGCACATTAAATTTAGTTTAGATATTTAGGATTTTTGTGGCCCAACCGGGAGGAGGTGACGAGATGCTTGAAGCAGTGGGAGCAAGCAGACGAGGATTTTCTCGTTATTCAAAACGAGGAATAAAAGCCATGATAATTGGATTTAATTATCCAATTTTTTTATTTTGTTGGTTTTTATTGTTTTGATGTATGGCATGTATGGATGTATGCGTGATGTGTTTCCTTGCATGTTAGGACGATAAAATTAAAAACCTTATTTTTTTCAAAATAAGTAAGTGGTTTTAAAAATTGATTTTTCAAAATCAAATTGGCCTCCATAATTGGTTTAAATTATGAAATAATTAGCATGTGCATTGACATTAGAGTCTTCCTCCATATCGGATGTGCTGATTATTGGCTCACTAGTTTTAAACTTCAATTAGATAACAAAAAGGTGAATATTATTTTTTATGATAGGACCTCTCCATCTGTAGGACTATTATCATTAAATAATACTCTAAGGATTGTTAAATTATGCTGTTCACTTAGGTGTATTAATTAATAAACTCCCCATCGGAGTCTATGTTAATTTAATACATGGCCAAGAGGAACCAACTATTAATTTTACTTGTCAAAACGCATCTTGACTATATAGTAAAATTAAAAACATTAAATCTATTTGAAAAATGTATATGTAAACGTCCACACTAACGTGAATTGCATGTGCGGTTTTTCAAGGTGTTGGTTGAATGCATATATATTGTGTTTTAAGGTTTTTCGAGGTGTTTTGCGTCGAATTATGTGATGAATGGTGTTTTTATTTTATTCTCAGATGTCTTTCAATCCACTAGCTGTTATTCTCAAAGAAAATAAACTTGATGGCACTAATTTTGCCGACCGGAAAAGAAATCTTGACATTGTCCTGACTGCCAAGGGGCATAAATTTGTTTTAACTGAGGAAAGCCCTCTGGAACCAGAACCGGATGCCACTCCTGAAGAGTTGGCTGAATTCCAAAAATGGAAAAAGTCTGATGAGATGGCTCGATGTTACATTTTGGCGTCACTGACAAATATATTGCAGCATCGGCATCAGACGATGGCCTCAGCCGTGGAAATGATGAAAAATCTCACTGAGATGTTTGGTCATCAGAACCAGGCGACTAGGAAAAATGCCATGAGGGTGTTGATGACAACCCAAATGTCTAAAGGGACTCCAGTAAGGGATCATGTTCTGAAAATGATGTCTCATTTGAACGAACTGAGCATACTATGGGCCACTATCGATGCCGAGTCGCAGGTCGATATTATCTTGGGCAGCTTGCCAAGAAGCTTTGAGCAGTTCCACCTCAACTACAATATGAATCATAGGACTTACACTTTGGCGGAACTTCTGACAGAGCTTCAATCTGCCGAAGGTCTCTTCAAACAAGGTTATCATCAAATTCTTGCGGCAACCGGTGCTAGTTCTTCAAAACCCAAATGGGGAACGAAGAAAAAGCAGGTTGGCCAAAAGCAAGTGGAAACCTTCAAAGCTAAGGGAAAGGCTCCTCAGGGCTCAGTCCAAGGCTCCTCAGTCCGAGGCAAACAAAAAGCCGAAGGGCAAATGCTATAAGTGCAGTCTGAAGGGGCATTTCAAGAGTGACTGCCCTAAGAAAGGTGCATCTCATGCACTAGTAGTCAAAATATGTTTGGCTGCCTGTTCTATCACTTCGTGGATAGTAGATTTGGGCTCCACTGATCATGTTTGTTATGACTCGCAGGGTTCCAAGTAACCAAGGTACTTAGTGCGGATGAGATTACTATTAGTCAGCGACTATTCCAGTCAAGGTCACATTGGGAGTCGTGCAGTTAAAAGTTAATGATAGAATTCTAGTCCTAAATAAAGTGTTATTAGTACCTGATTTTAGAATGAATTTAATTTCAGTTTCTGAATTGCGTTGTGATGGATATTCAGTTTCTTTTAAAGATAATGCAGTTATTAAAAGAAATGGTGAGTATGTTTGCACGAGTACTTATAATGAAGGACTTTATATTATTAATGCTGCACGAGCTCCCTTGAATAATTATAAACTACTTAATTCTTTAACTAATCCTAATAAAAGAAAAGAACCTTCGATCATAAATCAAACATATTTGGTGGCATTTACGATTTTAACCTTTAAAGGATTCAAAGATTGGTGAGCGATGGCCCATTGGATTCACTCCAAGTTGAGTCATTTCCAATTTGCGAATCATGTCTAGAAGGGAAAATGACTAAAAGGGTTTTCCAAAGCAAAAGAAATCGTGCACAAAATTTATTGAAATTAGTACACACCGACGTATGTGGTCCAATGAACATACAGGCTAAGGGTGGTTTCGAATACTTCAACACGTTTATAGATGATTATTCGAGATATGGATATATTTATTTGATACGACGTAAGTCTGAATCTTTTGATAAGTTCAAAGAATTCAAGGCTGAAATGGAGAAGCATCATGGACAGAGTATCAAGTCACTGCGATCTGATCGTGGTGGCGAGTATCTTAGTGGAGAGTTTTTCGATTTCTTGGCACATGAGGGGATTACTTCCCAGCTCATTGCGCCTGGTACACCACAACAAAATGGTGTTGGTGAACAAAGGAATCGTACTTTATTATAGATGGTTAGGTCAATGATGAGTTATTCTTATTTGCCTATTTCGTTTTGGGGATACGTCTTGGAAACCGCGGCGTACATTCTAAACTTGGTGCCTTCAAAATCAGTTCCAAAAACACCCACAGAACTGTGGAATGGGCGCAAGTCCAGTCTAGGACATGTTCGGATTTGGGGTTCACCAGCACACATGCTGAATAAGGAAGCTGATAAGTTGGCATCTCGTACAGAAGTACAAGTGTTTGTAGGATATCCGAATGGGAACAAAGGATGGATTATTTTATAGTCTTAAAGATCAGAAGGTCATTGTTAGCACCAATGCCCGGTTCTTAGGGGAGGACTATGTAATAATCCACAAGCCTAGGAGTGAGGTCATTCTAGAGGAACTTAGGGGCAAGATTTCGACAATACCAATTGTACAAACACCTAGTGTACCACGTATCGACACTATTGTGGATACACAAACCAGGGACACGCCTCGTCGTAGTGGGAGGGTTGTTCATCAACCTGAACGTTCGGCATGGGAGCGTCTTCGGACCACTCCCCGAACCAGGATGAAACGGATCCATGTACATATAAGCAGGCAGTTCAAGACAAGGATGCTGAATCCTGGAAAACAGGAATGGAGTCCGAAATGGGAACTATGGATTCTAATAAAGTGTGTGAGCTAGTAGAGCTACCCAATGGGGTAATACCCATTGGAAGTAAGTGGGTCTACAAGCATAAAAGTGGATCGAAAGGGAAGGTTGAAACCTTCAAAGCAAGGCTTGTTGCGAAAGGTTACACTCAGAAGGAGGGCATCGACTACGATGAGACCTTTTCGCCAGTAGCCATGCTTCAATCGATCCGGATTCTCTTAGCTATAGCTACGCATTTGGATATGGAGACTTGGCAGATGGATGTAAAGACTGCGTTCTTGAACGGGAGTCTTGATAAGGAAATCTATATACGCCAACCTTAGAGATTCATTGCTGAAGGAGTAGCACTTAGTGTGCAAGCTTAAGAGAGCCATTAGGAATGGCAATGGGGCGGGTTCGGGGCGGGGCAGGCTATCCCCGTCCCCGAACCCGAAATCAATCTCGCCCGTCCTCGCCTGCCTTCCGTCGGGATCTTATCGGGGCGCCCCATTGGGGCTACAGCATACCCCATTCCCCGCCCCGTTCCCCGTCGGGGATCTTATCGGGGCGCCCCATTGGGGCTACAGCATACCCCGTTCCCCATTTTTGCCCCGTTTTATATATTTATATAGAATTATATTATATATATATAATATAAAAAATATATATAAAATAATATATATAATATATTATTTGATAAAAAAATATATATAATATATTATATATAAATATATATATATATAAAATATATTATATATTATTTTATATATATTATTTTGCCCCGTTCTATATATATATATAAAATATATATATAAAATATATATATATATGTATAATATAATTATATATATAAAAAAAATATAAAAAATATATATAATATAATATCGGGGCGGGGCGGGGCACGATCACCCCAGTCACTACCCCGAACCCCGAAAAAATCCCCGTTAACGCCCCGATCCACGCCCCGTAACCCGATAATGTCTGTCCCGCCCCGCCCCGTTAAGATCGGGTTTCGGATTTCCCTGTCGGGTTCGGGTTTTTTTGCCATCCCTAAGAGCCATTTATGGTCTCAAGCAAGCATCAAGGTCTTGGAACACGTGATTTGATGAGGTCATTCAATTGTATGGTTTTGAACAGTGTCCTAGTGAGGTTTGTGTATACAAAAAGTCTGATGGAAATGTGCTAGTGTTTATTGTACTGTACCTAGATGATATACTTCTGATTGGAAACAATGTGAAGGTATTATCAGACGTAAGGGTATAGCTGTCTGAGCAATTTGATATGAAGGATTTGGGATAAGCTGGGCACATCTTTGGTATTATGATCTTTTGAGATCGGAATAAAAGGATGTTATGCTTATCTCAGGCATCCTATATCGATACGGTGCTAAAGCGGTTTAGTATGGAGAATTCCAAGAAAAGTTTCTTACCTTACAGACATGGAATTAAGCAATCTAAGGTTATGTGACACAGAAGGAGATAGATGATATGAAGCTGGTCCCTTATGCTTCGGCAGTGGGAAGCTTCATGTATGTTATGCTTTGCACTAAGCCTGATATCTATCATGCTGTAGGCATGGTGGCGAGATATCAGTTGAACCCAGGACTGGGACATTGGATTACTGTTAAGCATATACTCAAGTACCTGAGAAGGACTAGGGAGCATATGCTTGTTTTTGTTACCCAAAATATTATTCGGAATGATTTGCTGGATATGGCTACGGGTGAGTAACAAACAAAATGCAAGAGCACGAGCGATAGAATGTAAATAACACAAGATTTGGATGACCTACTCGGAAAGAGCGGGAAGTGAAAGTGGACTTGAAACGCCATTGGGTCACGTGTCGCGTTCCTGTTGGGAGAGTCCGACGATTTGTCAGACTTGTCCTTTGGCGGGCCCTCAAAACGACATGCACGCGGGATTCGAGGGCGGCATTAAATGTAGACTTTTCCGGCCTTTGCACTTCGGCCCTTGAAACTTTGATTATTTGCCCAGAAGACCCTGCTCTCGCCTATAAAAGGGACTAGGGTTTCTGGCTTACAACCTATTTGCATTTCGTCTGAGAAGAAAGGTTGCCGGATTCCTCTGAAGCTTTGTGTTGCCGAGCGTCGTTCGATTAGACTTTCTTGGTAAGAAAAAAGCCTTTTCTGTTTTTCCTTTCTTTTTTTGAAGATGTCCGGAGGAAAACCAACGGTGTATGAGGCGGGTAGCACTTCCGCCGCCTGGACTTCGACCGCCCGGAATGAAATCTCCACGGAGTTCCATGTGGAGACGGCCGTCGAGGCTATTCATGCCGGGATTGAACCCACGGAGGTTGAAGAACTCTTTAATGAGGCTGATGTGGCCAGGGCGGCGGAGGCGGAGCGAAAGCGCTCACTGGCCGAAGAGGAGATGGCAGTGAAGGCGTGTTGGGAGCAAAACAGTGCGTTCGGCAAAGCCTTTTCAGACTTTGCCGAACTTATGGAGAAACTGGCCGGCCCGAATCCCAAGTTTGACTTCCGCGAGTACTCGGTCGCCCATCCCCATGAACCCAAAAGGCAGACGCTATTCCGGGCCGCGTGCCGCTCCCTGTGGTCCATTGGCCAGATTAAAAGCTCGGCGACCAGGAAAGATTTGGTTCGTTGGAGGGCGAAGTTCCATTTCCCCTCTGACGTTTCCCTCTATGTGCCCGCCGAGAATGAACGTGCCGACTAACCTCCTGAGGGCATGGTCACCGTTAATGAGGCGATCATGGAGGTCGGACTCTGGTTCCCACTGCTGTTCGCCGTCTCATACTTGCTGATCACCAGGAATGTGGCGCCGCTTCAATTGACGCCGAACACCTGGCTGCAGATCGTCTGCACCCTTACCTTGTTTGGCGGTCACCGGCTGTACCGTCTTCCTTTGCCGCTGGAGATGAACTCTCTCTTCAAGCTGACGGCTCAGAAGGGTTCTGTTGGCGGCTACCACATTCAAGGTCGTTCGGGCTGGGTGATTCTTGGGGTGCCGAACAAGGTCTGGGGCGATCCGATGAAATGGTTCTGGGTCGGCGGCGCGTGGAAATCGGCCGCGAGCGACAATCCCACCGACGAGTTGGATATCCCCATCGGCTTCCGGGAGAGTAATCCGAGTAAGGGTTTTGACTCTCCCTTCGTTCGGATATATTCTGAACTGATCTAATTTGGCTTTCTTTCTGCAGGTGCCCTTGTTCCGGCGGCAGGCGAGCTAGCCTTTGATTTTACGACCGTTTGGGAGTGGATACATAGTCTTCCAGATTCTCATATCGACGCTCGCCGGATCAACAACGAAACCTGCTGGTTGGCTGCTCGGCTGTTTCGTTTTCCCCGCCACTTAAGGGTTCCAGACACGAATTTTCACGATCTTCATTTGCTTGACGATCGTCTTGATTGTGGAAGGTGACTAATCTTTGTCGATCGCTTTCTTTGCAGAAATCTACTTCCCTCGCTACCCAAAGCCCTCGACAGAGGTTGCTATGTCGAACTCCGGGATTATGAGTCGCATGCGCCAAGGGAAGAAGACGAGCTGAGTTCCTGCGACGCCGATCCGACCTATCCTGGAGGTAAGGCCTGTTGTGCAGCCGGTCGCCGGCGAACAAGAGCCTCGGGAGGAGGGAGAACTCCGGCTTAATCGCAAGAGGTGGAAGGCGGTGGAGCCCTCGGCTTCCGCTACTGCTGATGCGCCTACCGTGGCTCCGTCGATCGCCGCGCCTCCGCTTTCCGCGATTCCACTGGTGGAGGGGTCCATGCCCTCCTCGAGTTTCCTGGGAGCCTCGGTAGTTGCGCGATCTGAGACCCCTCGTGGAGGCCGTTCTTTGCCCGCGACCCGTAGAAGGTCGCAAGGTGAGCTTGGTTGCTTTTATGGGTTATGACATTTCCTTGTTGGAAATATACCAACTCTTTTGTTCTCGGTACAGGGTCCGTCGCTCCGACCCGAACTGCTCGCCGATGATGCTGGATTTCTTATCGAGTAATGCACCTCGCGAGGGCTGCGATGTCCCTCATTACGTTGCTTAGGCTGTCGCTTCCCTGTCGAAGGCCTGGACGACTGACCTAGACGCGATCGCGTGCGGGCGATCTGCCGACGCGATGCAGGCGACTTTCGCTCTAGCCCTTCAGACGGCGACGATGGCTGCTCAGGCCGTGAAGGTCGTCTTCAGGCGGACCTCGAGGCTGCTAAAAAACAAAATGCTGAGCTTGTTGACAGGCTCGTGTTGATGGAGAAGAGCTCCGTGGAGGTGTCCAACAGGGCGAGCTAGGACCTTGACCAGGCCCGGGCGGCGAATGACCGGATGCGGGATCAAATGACTGACGCCCGCCGGTCACACGCTGCTGCACAAAAGGAGGTCGCCGAGCTGAAGGTGACCGTCGAACGGCTGACCAGCGAGCTGGCGTCATCGAAAGAAGAGGTGGCCGCCAAGGTTGCCGAGCTCCACGGCGCGAACCTGTAATATCCGTAATTTTTCCATTTTTAGCAGTTTCCATTTTTGGTGTATGTCTATTTTTATCGACTCGCTTGTAACCGTT
This sequence comes from Orobanche coerulescens, assembly GCA_033398695.1. Lineage (NCBI taxonomy): Eukaryota > Viridiplantae > Streptophyta > Magnoliopsida > Lamiales > Orobanchaceae > Orobanche > Orobanche coerulescens. The sequence continues at coordinate 145,219,496 of CM065809.1, read as the reverse complement.
TCGACATTTTGAATCTATTGTGTTCTTGGAGTTTTTCCATTTGGATGAGTTTTGACGATGTTTTCACGTAATTTCGTTTTCTGGCATGTTTTGCCGTATGAACGTTCGATTCTCGTAAAACTCATTCGTTTTCATCGTTTCTTGGTTTGTACGAGTTCGTATGGTTGAGTTGGTCGTGCGGAGACTTTCGGTTTGTAAATCCGACGTCGTTTCGTGATTTTCGGGCACTTGGGCCATTTTTGTAATTTCCTAATAGTTTAGGGAATCTTAGTTTCGTTGTCGTATTACGGACCCTCCGGTGGTCGGAATTGTATTTTCTTTCAGCGCTTAGCTCCGTTGTCTTGTATGCTTCGCGTCTATGTTCCTGGATTCTGGTCTCGTCGTGCGTTTCATATTTTATACCCTCAACAGCAGCTTACTGCTGATGTGACATCAGCAGTGCTGGACTGCTATGTAGGTAGCGCACGCTACCCCTGTTTCCTTTGCGTGCGCTACCGATAAGCAGTTAGCGTACGCTAACACCCTATTGTTAGCGTACGCTAACGAATGGTGGCAGTAGCCACTGGACCTATCGCGGCCCCGTTAGCGCACGCTACATATGGCAGTTAGCGTGCGCTAACTTCACAGATTATATAAGCCCAGCGGGCAGTTTCAGAGCAGCAGTTTCATTCTTTTCCCTTCGTTTCTTCGACGTGCGACCTCAGAGACGATTTCCACCGGTTCTATTCGGAGTTCTCTTCAAATTCCATCACCGTAGAGTCGTGCTAACAGACTATCATCAGCATAATCGTCATCCATCATCCGAAATCAAGGTATTTTCGTCTAGAACCCTAACTCGTCGAATTTGGGGGTTTTTCCGGGTTTTGCTAATTGGACTCGAATTATTCCATTATGTTACGATATTCTTCATCGATTGTGATTATTGAATGATTCCAAATCCATGTTCCTTGATTTTAATCCGTGAATTATCAATACGGGGAGATTTTGCGTAAACCCTCGCCCGTGTCAATTGATTGTCTATTGTCGTATATTGTAACCGGGGTTATGGGTGTATTCCAATAGAGTATTGTTGTCCGTTGGGACTGAACTGTGTTGATCCTTCGTTTAGGAACCGTCGCTTTCCACCCGGACCGTTCGTAGTCGCGTTTCACTTCCGTTTCTTCAAGAATGTCTCAAAGGCAAGTACTTTACATTTGTTTACATGTTCTAGTATTTGAATTATGGCCGTATCGTGGTGGTTGTGGATGGTTATGTGTATGTTCACCTAGGGATGGTCCGACGGGGCCTCTAGGGATACGTATTGTCGTGAGTGTGCGTATCGTGAACTGTGGTTAGCCACCCAGGGATGTCCGACGGGGCTCTACGGGGTACGGTGGCCGTGAGTCTCGTGCCAACGGTTAACTTTGAATTATGATTTGTTGGAGATAATGTGTTCTGTGTTTTGTACATCTTAAATATTCCGGAATATAAAAACGTTTTCTAAAATGACTTTTTGGCACATATATTCATCTGATTAGAATGTAGTTCAAATGGATTGTACTTGCACTAGCAGTTGTTGCTAACCCCTTAAATGGGGGAAATACTTTTTGTATTTCAGGTACTGATCATGGGGATAAGCGAGCACCCGAGCTGTATGAGGATGATGGGCAAGCATGATATTGTCCATTATTTGATTTCCGGAGTTATGTCCGTCGGTTATTATTGATGTCTGATTTTGGGATTATGTATTATAAAACTGGTTTAAGTACTCGAGTACTTCCTATTTAAACTTGTTACTGTTGTGTCCCCCTTTTTGGGAAATGGATTTGATGATAGAATTTAATTGTCGGTCATAGTCTTTTATTTAGCTTGTCGTTATGTTTATGATGGTTTGTCGTTGTCGTATGTCATGTTTGGTACGTTAGCCTGGTGGATTCCACAGTGTGGGGGTCCAAGGCACTGTAATATGCCCTGAATGTCTTGGGGGTGTTACAGAATATGGTATCAGAGCGTAGGTTTATGGATACCTAGGCTGTCGGTTATTTGGGTCTAGTTAAGTGTCGTTTTGGGGACAGTATCACTGCTATGCCATCATCTCAGTACGCCGGTGCTCGTAAGTTTTTCCTAACTTGACTCGTTTCACCGTTCTGTTCTATTCCTGTCTTAGTATCTTATTGCGTTTTGCGTTTGAATTGTACTTACCCGTTGTTTCTTCAGAATTCCTGCTGGTAGAGGACGCGGACGCGGTAGGGGACGTGGCGCAGCCGGTGGGGCGGCCATGTCCGATCACTCGGGAACTGATTCGGCGATGCCTTCCTTGTCGAACAGTATTCCCCCTAGTTCCGGAGGTCAGCAGGACTACCGCTAGCTCGTAATGCACATGAGAATGTTGGGGTGGCCAACATTTTGCGGCAGTAGCAAACCAGATGACGCCATCGACTCAGGCCGTTCTAGTCGGCCAAGCTAATGCCAACCCGGTTCCGCCACCGGATCCGGTAATGATAAGCTACTTCAGGACGTGATTCGTATGCGTCCTCTCAGCTTTGATGGTGCTTCCACCCTTCCGGTTGGGAGAATTGGCTATTCGAGATGGAGAAAGTGTTTGAGGTCGCTAATTGTTCCGAGGAGAGGAAAGTACCCATTGCTCAAGATTTCTCGCCAAGGAGGCAAGAATGGTGGCAAGCGGTGAAACCGCGTGACCGAGCAGCCTACGTGGGCGAGTTTCGGATCCGATGGAAGACGACTCGCCCTTGGCCAGTGAAAGAGGGGAGGATCCGAGCCTTCTTTGAGGCTAAACCCCAAGATGTTCCTATATCTCAAGCTATCAAAGATTACAATCAACAACTGCACTATGTGAGAAACCAAGTCCGAGATGAGCTTGATAAGATCCGCCACTTTGATATGCGGATGAAGCCGAGGGTGCGCCACTACATGTCTGGTCTGGGGTGCACGACTTTGAAATATTATCAGAATAAAGCTATGGCTTATGAGATGTCGTTTTCTGCGACAGAGACGGCAACCGAAGGAAAGAAGCAGAAGACCTCCGGTCAGTTTTCGGGAGGCAAGTCAGGGGGGTATCCGAAGGCTCAGTCCGGTTCGCGAGTCTTCGGGAGTCAGTCGCCATCAGTTGGTCGAGGGAACGGTTCTAGGTCTGCTCCTGCTGGTTCCGTTCGTGGTCCTACGTGCTTCAACTGCAGTCGTCCGGGCCACATGATGAGTGAGTGTGATACGAAGAGAAATTGCTTACGGAAAAAATACGAAGAGAAATTGCTTACGGAAAAAAAAAAAAAAAAAAAAACGAAGTCGGAATTTTTTGGCTGGAAAAACGGACGAAAATTTCTTCTAAAATCGGACCCCTCACATCTGTATTTATTGGTGAAGATGAGAGAGAGAGAGAGAGAGGCATGTGCTGGAGGAACTCTAATTAGGATTGGTCTCTTCAACACTTATCCTAATCTATTAATATATTAGTCTGATAATTATCAAATAACTTGATAGTTATCCTAATATATTAATTCGATAATTATCAATTAAATTGATGTTTATCCGAATCTGAAAAAATCGGAATTTATAATTGAGGTATTTTCAGTAAAATAAATTTTTACCAAATAAAATTCGGTAAAAAGGATAACTTCGAGACGCCGAGACATTTCGCCCAAATTGCCCTTCGACCGATCTGGCCCGAGCCGAGCCGGACGGCGGCGGCGGCACGCGCGTGTGTGTGTGCGCGCGAGGGGCGCCTAATCACACATCCACTCATGTCTCACTTTTTGAACATCTCCTTATATACTCACAATTTTTCCCTTCTTTTTCCAATATGAGATAGCATCCCAGATCCATTTCTAAATGGTTCACTTTGGGACATTATATCTCATTCATACCTCAATTATTTTGAGTGTTCTTAGATGTTTTGGAAACCTCGTACGGAGTACTACGTATTCCAACTAAGTCCCGACTTTAACTCGCAGTCGAGCCCACTCAAAATTGCCTCTGAAGTGGGCTGCTCAAACTAGCCTTTTCCTCTATTTTTCCAACAATCCCCCACATGAATGAGATTGATGGTCCAGCAGCACACGTCAGACACGGAGTTTGACTTGGTGATAGTTACTGCGGTTAGGCATTGCATAGGATAGATAGAGTATGCTCCTTGAACCTTCCCTCGAAAAGATATATTCTCCTTACTGGCTAGACAGTATGACTAGATGCCTTTGAACTGTCCAACCGCTTGTGTAAGTGATCGTATATCCTTCACAAGTGCCCTCCCTTATTTATTCTGTTCTCATTATTGTGCCCGTTTTGGCCGTGGACACCGTCCTGGTTCTGCGGGAGTTTCTAGAGAATTGTGCCTTGCAATTCTCCTTTGAAGCGGCCCCTCTTCACTCCAACATAGGTGATTCTCGTTAAGTGTTTTGAGTAAACCCGTATTTTACTCCACCCAGCTATACGTTGTGGACTTAAGAATCATTAAAAGCATAAGCTTAACCTCTCCCTACGGGTATCACTGTATTCATCCTAGGAATGGTCGGTTCGGGATAACCCCAATAGTGATCGTGCCCAGTTTTATGAATTGGTTGTCCCATTGAACCTAGATCTTAGGATCTCCAGTCAGCTTAGGTTGGGTATCCTCCATAAAACCATTAGCTCATGTCACCATTCCTCTTGATGATTTATCAACAAGGTCTTTTGATAACCCTTTGGTTACGGATCCGCAATGTTATCTCTTGACATAGTCAATAGTGATAACCAATGTTGATAGCAAAATGGTATTATGTCTTTGCCTCATAGGACGAGACTTACCATTATTCTTTTGATCTGTGCCCTGTCAATCGTAGATTGACTATCACAATAAATACATATTGCGGTCACAGTTTGCCCGTTTTGGAATATCTTCTAGAAATTGGTATTGCATTATGCCTCTCATGCATATTTGTCTAAGGTTATGAACTCATATTCCTTTGTAAATCGAGCAATAACCATATATATTAAAGATTTTCATACCACTGCTGCACTAGCTAGTGTGAAACATATTCACTATTTAGACATTAAATTCATAATGTCAAATATCCAATTTGCATTACTATATCATTTTAATAGTTTTTGAATATCTCATGTCATGCAGCATATACACACAAGTAATCTTTATATCATTGTAATCACCAATTGATGATTAGTTTCCAAATTACTTGTAACACCCCCAAAATCGTATGGGAATATTACACGTCGTAGACCCCCTTCCACAAGGATCTACCAGGCTAAACATCCATAAACGACTAAATGCTTGCCCGGCCAGGGTCAAACAATATAATAATACAGACCGTTAAGGTCACTTACACATAAACACACAGACCGATGAGGTCACCCAACTCTATCAACAGAACTGACTAACAACATTACCCACACAGGGGTCGAAACACAATATAGCGGAAGACTGAATGAACTCTAACAATACAACCAAACTCTACCAACTCTCGACTCTTGATTAGTATCGCAGCTCGTCATCCTCTTGTGCCAATCCTGTGACTGCTCCCCTGAATCTGCATGTACCTAGACGCAAAACAGACATTCACCCCCCGATTACTCGGGGGTTAGTAAAACTCCACTGTTTTACTAGTGCAAGTATCAAATTATACGAAATATAACAAGCAATTAATAATCATGAATCAAATATAATGATCAAGTATCAAATATTCCCGGGAGGTTTTCACAAGGGAAGGTAAGCTATGAAGCACTCGAAAATAAGATTATCATCTCGGGAATTTTTGGAATTTCAAAACCTTTCGAAAATCTTAGGGTCTTAACCCAAATCTCAAATTGTATTTCAACAATTTACAGTACAAAAACATTTCCATAAATCTCGTGGGGCTCGGCCCAACATTCTTTCTTAAAACTTTTCCTTTAAAAACTTTGATTTGAAAAGTATCATGCTCATGACACCGTGATCCACTGTCACGTGTCTCCGTAGGTTCAACAACCCGCACGGACTACATCACGCACAATTAAACAAACATAATCAATTCCGACACCGTGATCCACTGTCACGTGTCTCCGTAGGTTCAACAACCCACACGGACTATTTACCAAACATAACCTATTCCGACACCGTGATCCACTGTCACGTGTCTCCGTAGGCATAACAACCCGCACGGACTATATCAATCACAACAATCACACACACAGTCCTGACACCGTAGTCCACTGCCACATGTCACCGTAAGCCCCGTCGAGCTCACCCGGTTGGACGCACTGTGTCCGAAACTCATGGTCCACTGCCATGCGTTATCGTAGGCCTCGCTGATCAAAGACGATTGACCTCGCACTCACTAAGTTCGATCCCGTAGTCCACCGCCACGAATCCTCGTAGGTCCCACAAACCAACACGAGTGAACCTAGCGGTCACACACATATTCACATTCACATTACATACAAAGAATGAGCACAATTAATCAATCACCTTGATCACCACAAAATCGCATATCGCACGCACATAACACAACCTCAACACTCGCAACAACTATCATCAATCAACGACATTTAACCAACATAACACACATTCGGTACACAATACATTGCACAACCAAGTGTACAACCATCCCATATGTACGTCGCATTCCTGCACAAATGGCACAACGCCTAACACGTATACTGATATAACACTATTATCACAAAGCCTTCAAATTACGGAAAACACAACCAACTCAAACGAAACATAATTACGAAGGCAAGCAAAGTCATCATACATCTCATACGTAATTACTAGTCGCAAGATACAAGTCGTATAGTAAGATACTTGCCTTAATAACCGCTACCAAACGCTCCGAAGAACACGGTTCGACCGGGAAGCTCGGACCCCGAAGAAGACAATGAACGGAAGGGTTTCGACTCGAGTTCTTCACAAGAATTCGACCCTAACAACATAAATTCAATAAATCATCGATCATATGAGGAAGAATAATCGTAGAACGCCCGAAAACCCCTCTATGACATTTTACCGGACACCTTCAAGGCGTCGGTTAAGAACTCGACCAAAACAACGAATCGATACGATCCAACCATGGGATAACAAGGGAAATGATACAATACATCTAAATAATCATCAATCCATCACAATCCTAAGTTAAATCGGATTAAACGGACGAAATCGAACAAAATACCCAAAATCCCCAAAATTAGATTTCTAGAAAATCTGACCTGATTCGCTCGATCAAAGGATGTTATAGGATGGATGATTGATGATATGAACTCCAAGACTTCATGGATTTATTGACCAACAACATCTCTCCATGATAGGAACAACCCCAGCCGCGGAAGAGAAGTAGAAGAAGGAGAAAAATGGCGAAAAAAACGATTGTTGGGCCTTAAATAGGCTGACACAGTGTGCCGCGGCCCAGCCAAAGTGTGCCGCGGCATAGGGCCAAATCTGCCGGCAGTGACTCGGCAGTGTGCCGCGGCCCTGCCGGCATGTGCCGCGGCACGCGGTACAGACGGGTCGGCCGAAGGTTGAAATGTGTGTGTGCCGCGGCTCGGCCAAGTGTGCCGCGGCCCTTCCGGCAGGCTGCTCGGCCAAAACTGGGACACGTGAGTGACTTAGCTATTTCGACCATAACTCCCTCGTCCGGACTCCGATTGACTCACCGTTTGAACCATTGGAAAGCTAACTCGATGCTTTATAATATTGCAAAGATTCAGAATTTTTGGAATTCCCAAAAATTAATGGTGATCTAACAAAGTCGAACTCATACGTGGAAAAGTCGTCTAATAATACTGAACTCACGAAAATGACATCGAAACCCGAACCTGAATACGAATCGAAGATACGGTCACGAAGTACTCGCAAAGACGAATCTAAGAGCTAGTAGAACACACGATTCCGACCACCCGAAGGTTCGAAATTCGACAACGGAAGGTAATTACCCCAAACTTTGGGAAATTACGAATATGGCCCAAAACGTCCGAAAATCATGATACGTGATCGAATAACCAAACCGAAGTTCACAACACGTCTAACAAAGTTAAACGGACTTACGGAAACTCAAAGCAAGAATTTGAACGAGATTCACGAGAATCGAACTCGAGTGCGGAAAAGTCATTAATAAACACGGAACTCAACAAAACAATACCGAAACGAACTCGGATGACAAAAAGTGTAGAATTAATCATTCTCAGAATGACGAGACGGTACCAAGAGAGTCGTCTAAACGGGCCTCCACCGAAAAAAGAAAATTACCGGAAATCCAAAATTGCGGATATTACATTCTACCCTCCTTAAAAGAAGTTTCGTCCCGAAACTTAAATCAAGTAGGGAGAAGCAATATCCTGCCAGGAAAACTCAACGAGATACACAAGAACCGAAAAAAAAATCGCACCCAACGGCGAAACGTTACAAGCAACGCGAAAGAACATACAGCGTGAAAACACGCCCCACGACGACCAACACGACGCCACCGGTAGAGACATAATAAAATCAACAAGTGACAAGCGTCATCAAACAGATAATACAATCGAGTCGATTATCTGAACAATCACAAAACACAACGAACAAAAATCAATACGATTGACCAACCCAACGGTTCATCAATCAAAACGCGAGCCAAACGCTGAACAAATACGGAATTCCACCGCCCAAGGGTTGGAAGATCGAAACGAGACTAATTTCTCGAACTTAAGGGAATTACGAAGGAGTCTGAACGTTCAACAATCACGAAACGAGATCAACAAAAACCGATCAATCAAACGATCGAACCACAACGATCGAGACAACAAAAATCAAACAATCACGTTCGAATCACGAAGGACAATAAAATTCAAACAACAACTCCAAGGTTCACATCTCGACTCGAGACAATATATGATCCGGTGAAAACAACATGTGCTTTCACATAAGATCCACAGGAAAGGGAATAGAAATTGAAAAGTCACAACAACAAACGAGTTATTCCGAAACAATACCACGCTCGTTCGATCAACAAAAGCAAGGGGCAGGAAAAGCTCAGAAAATGTCAACGAACATAAACGAGTCGACAGAATTGAAAATACAGAAGTTCAAAATCCGATCCACTTCGAATAAAGGAACTAATAGAACCAAAAGATGTTACTTCCGAACAAGGTTCACAAGAATCGAACCGGACTCGGAAAAGTCACAATGATAACCAGATCGACCCAAAACAAGATCACAGCTCGTTCGAACGATGAAACCGAAATACAGAACAAGTTCATAAAGTATCAACGAACACGACGAGTCGATAGACCTGAGAAAGAGGAAATGCAGAAGTCAAAACGATACAGGCATTACATTCGACCTCTTATAAAAGAAATGTCGTTCCCGCAACTCACAACAACTGGAGTAAGGTGACAACACAAAAAGAAAACGACAGAAATATCTCCCATGAGCCTCTCAGATCCGATCCTCATATCTGTACTCAAGTTCGCGCCCCGAAAGACTCGGAACCCAACTCGCAAAACTGGATCCTGTGTCTCTCGGGTCCACACTTGAAAAGCGTTACTGACGAGAAGGACAATTGGCACGTACATGCCCCCGGCACAATACGTTCGAAATGCCTCGGCTCGGCATATCGAAAATACAGATGCTAGATACAATGGAACATAACACCGCAAAACAACATACCGGAGATGCCAACTCAGCATAATAAAGAATCATAACACATATCATATACAACGATTACCATCGTAAAGTAATACACACACAAACACTACAACAACGACAGTATCGTTCGCCGACGTCAACGGCCCGAACGATAATCAGCACATAATTACAAACATTATGAAACAATCACACATGTACACAAACGTACAAACCCAAGCTTCAACATCTCACACTCGTGCGACAACACGCAAATCGCCACGAGGCGATAAACAGTAAACACCAGTTCACACCCCTCACAGAGGGCTAGTACAATAATTGCGTGGCAATGCCTCGACGTTCATGCCACCAATTCGATCATACTCGGGAGGAACATCAAAACGACAAAGCAAAAATCATACATACATTCCCAAACGCAAACGGGAATTGATAGGTTTAAAAAAAAAACAAGAAATAAAAACCACCTTTTGAAAATAATTTAGAAAAACACCGGTTGATCTTGAGTATCACCTTTCAAAAAAGTACAAACGTGAAACATCGTTATCGAGACTTTGGAAAACCATTTCGCATTTGAGAAAAATGAGGACACTTTCTCTTAGTGGAAAACTTTCAGAATATTCGACCCTCGGGTCTAAGTAAAAGTGTTTATAAAACATTGAAAAATATCTCAAAACATTTTGGTCCTCGACGTAGAAGAATTCGGAAACATATCGTGGCACCTTGGAAGTACCATGAGAAAACAATTCATTTTAAACGTACGTCTCGAAATTTATTTCTAGGATACTCAAGATTTTCAAAGATAATTCAATGGGCTAGAATGCCCAAAAATCTCAGGTAATTACACGGAACATTATAGCGTTGTGGGTCCTGCGCCGGAACCCACCAGGATAAAAACCATTTACAAAAACGCCAAAAGGGCCGATGACGGTAATATTTCAAAAACTCACAAAAGCCATTTACAAAATACTAAATACCATCATAATAATTTCGCCAAAACGATCAAGGCCATAATGTCAAAACTCGGTTAAGGGAATCGATTTTCAAAATAAAACTCAGTCGGTAAAATACTGAAAGCCATTACAAAAGAACTCACGCAGCGGATAAAAAAAAATACAGTCCAACATGCACAATCCAATTGAATACGTCTCACAGCATCTAGTTTAAACATATAACAAAACCATTCCTCGGAGTTTCCCACGAACTCAGTCGTCGATACCTTTTCGAAATCCATCAAGGTTTACAACTTCCACACCATACCACACCACCCGGTGGTTCAAAGATAAAACAATAATGTGCCCAGTTCTATACACATATTATATGCCACAAGTACTAAACACAATTATATTACACAATACTGTGTAAATAAAATCATGCACCGCAATTAACTCACTAAGATAAAATCGAGATACACAGGTACTTCGCATAAAAGAGGAGACTTACATCCACAGGTCGCACGGAGGTGACGGTCGCCCACGATACTAATCTCGTCCGACAACATAACCGACACGTTGTGACTACGCACAACTCAACTTGTCACCTGATGACTCAAACGACATGACAACACATTACTCGACAAATCACGACTTGACTCGACCCGACAACCTAGGTTTCCGCAACCTAAGCTCCGATACCATAAATGTAACACCCCCAAAACCGTATGGGAATATTACACGCCGTAGACCCCCTTCCACAAGGATCTACCAGGCTAAACATCCATAAACGACTAAATGTTTGCCCGGCCAGGGTCAAACAATATAATATCTGCACTGCTAAGGTCACTTACACATAAACACACAGACCGATGAGGTCACACAACTCTATCAACAGAACTGACTAACAACATTACCCACACAGGGGTCGAAACACAATATAGCGGAAGACTGAATGAACTCTAACAATACAACCAAACTCTACCAACTCTCGACTCTTGATTAGTATCGCAACTCGTCATCCTCTTGTGCCAATCCTGTGACTGCTCCCCTGAATCTGCATGTACCTAGACGCAAAACAAGCATCCACCCCCCGATTACTCGGGGGTTAGTAAAACTCCACTGTTTTACTAGTGCAAGTATCAAATTATACGAAATGTAACAAGCAATTAATAATCATGAATCAAATATAATGATCAAGTATCAAATATTCCCGGGAGGTTTTCACAAGGGAAGGTAAGCTATGAAACACTCGAAAATAAGATTATCATCTCGGGAATTTTTGGAATTTCAAAACCTTTCGAAAATCTTAGGGTCTTAACCCAAATCTCAAATTGTATTTCAACAATTTACAGTACGAAAACATTTCCATAAATCTCGTGGGGCTCGGCCCAACATTCTTTCTTAAAACTTTTCCTTTAAAAACTTTGATTTGAAAAGTATCATGCTCATGACACCGTGATCCACTGTCACGTGTCTCCGTAGGTTCAACAATCCACACGGACTACATCACGGACAATTAAACAAACATAATCAATTCCGACACCGTGATCCACTGTCACATGTCTCCGTAGGTTCAACAACCCACACGGACTATTAACCAAACATAACCAATTCCGACACCGTGATCCACTGTCACGTGTCTCCGTAGGCATAACAACCCGCACGGACTATATCAATCACAACAATCACACACACAGTCCTGACACCGTAGTCCACTGCCACATGTCACCATAAGCCCCGTCGAGCTCACCCGGTTGGACGCACTGTGTCCGAAACTCATGGTCCACTTCCATGCGTTATCGTAGGCCTCGCTGCATCAAAGACGATTTGACCTCGCACTCACTAAGTTCTGATCCCGTAGTCCACTGCCACGAATCCTCGTAGGTCCCGTCGAACCAACACGAGTGAACTTAGCGGTCACACACATATTCACATTCACATTACATACAACAATGAGCACAATTAATCAATCGCCTTGATCACCACAAAATCGTACATTGCATGCACATAACACAACCTCAACACTCGCAACAACTATCATCAATCAACGACATTTAACCAACATAACACACATTCGGTACACAATACATTGCACAACCAAGTGTACAACCATCCCATATGTACGTCGCATTCCTGCACAAATGGCACAACGCCTAACACGTATACTGATATAACACTATTATCACAAAGCCTTCAAATTACGGAAAACACAACCAACTCAAACGGAACATAATTACGAAGGCAAGCAAAGTCATCATACATCTCATACGTAATTACTAGTCGCAAGATACAAGTCGTATAGTAAGATACTTGCCTTAATAATCGCTACAAAACGCTCCGAAGAACACGGTTCGACCGGGAAGCTCGGACCCCGAAGAAGACAATGAACGGAAGGGTTTCGACTCGAGTTCTTCACAAGAATTCGACCGTAACAACATAAATTCAATAAATCATCGATCATATGAGGAAGAATAATCGTAGAACGCCCGAAAACCCCTCTATGACATTTTACCGGACACCTTCAAGGCGTCGGTTAAGAACTCGACCAAAACAACGAATCGATACGATCCAACCATGGGATAACAAGGGAAATGATACAATACATCTAAATAATCATCAATCCATCACAATCCTAAGTTAAATCGGATTAAACGGACGAAATCGAACAAAATACCCAAAATCCCCAAAATTAGATTTCTAGAAAATCTGACCTGATTCGCTCGATCAAAGGATGTTATAGGATGGATGATTGATGATATGAACTCCAAGACTTCATGGATTTATTGACCAACAACATCTCTCCATGATAGGAACAACCCCAGCCGCGAAAGAGAAGTAGAAGAAGGAGAAAAATGGCGAAAAAAACGATTGTTGGGCCTTAAATAGCCGACACGGTGCCGCGGCCCACCCAAAGTGTGCCGCAAGATAGGCCAAATCTGCCAGCGGTGACTCTAAGAAGGTGCCGCGCCTGCCGGCATGACAGCCGCGCACGCGCATGCACGGGTCGGCCGAAAGTTGAAATGTGTGTGTGCCGCGGCTCGGCCAAGTGTGCCGCGGCCCTTCCGGCAGGCTGCTCGGCCAAAATTGGGACACGTGAGTGACTTAGCTATTTCGACCATAACTCTCTCGTCCGGACTCCGATTGACTCACCGTTTGAACCATTGGAAAGATAACTCGATGCTTTATAATATTGTAAAGATTCAGGATTTTTGGAGTTCCCAAAAATTAATGGTGATCTAACAAAGTCGAACTCATACGTGGAAAAGTCGTCTAATAATACTGAACTCACGAAAATGACATCGAAACCCAAACCTGAATACGAATCGAAGATACGGTCACGAAGTACTCGCAAAGACGAATCTAAGAGCTAGTAGAACACACGATTCCGACTACGCGAAGGTTCGAAATTCGACAACGGAAGGTAATTACCCCAAACTTTGGGAAATTACGAAAATGCCCCAAAACGTCCGAAAATCACGATACGTGATCGAATAACCAAACCGAAGTTCACAACACGTCTAAAAAAGTTAAACGGACTTACGGGAAACTCGAAACAGTAATTTCGAACGAGATTCACGAGAATCGAACTCGAGTGCGGAAAAGTCGTTAATAAACACGGAACTCAACAAAACAATACCGAAACGAACTCGGATGACAAAAAGTGTAGAATTAATCATTCTCCGAATGACGAGACGATTCCAAGCGAGTCATCTAAACGGGCCTCCGCCGAAAAAAGAAAATTACCGGAAATCCGAAATTGCGGATATTACATTACTCGTGTATCCACATAGTCTACTCACGATATAGATTGTGTTTAGTCTTGTACAATTCACTTAGTACATTAGACTTTTAGTTACTCTTGAAAGATCAGTTACCTTTGTGCTTGGATAGCCGCACCATATCCATTGGCATTCCAATTGATTTCGTTGATCTTTCCAATATTCATGTCATCGTAGTATGACTGACCTCATATGAGACATTGTGAACGACTTGAGATTTTACATCTTAAAATCATCTCTTTAGTCTCATATATTTATCTTTTCAGACTTTGTTGAATTGATCCCCTTCTCATTACTTACATCAATGACTCGATCATTCAAATTCATTCTTAAAATGACATAGTCGTCATGTGTATTTGACATATACACACTTGACATATTCATTATCTTGAATCTTTTTGACATTATAAATTGGCATTTTTAACGTTTTGAAATTACGTTACCAACTATTAACCCATACTTCAATTTCTCATAGATCAAATTACTAATTTTAAGCGTCCCCAAAATTAGCAATTTTTCATTAACTACATTACCAAATTTGAGCGTCCCCAAATTGGTAATTTTCGGTCATTTAATCACCATATTTGAGCGTTGTCAAATTGGAGATTTTATCACATCCTTTGAAGTCATTGCTTGACATCACAATGTCAAAGATTTTATGCCACTATTTTAGTGTCAATTTAGATTCATAATACTCTCACTAAGTTACAGGCTTTCAATCGTTGCGTTAGGCACATATGTCTTTGGTTCTTTCAAGTTGGCTTTTCTCAAAAACGTTATTTAGAAAGACTGCGTGTATGTTCATTTGATATACTTCTACATGTATATCATAATAATGAACTTTCTTCTCGTTACTAGAGAATATATCTCAAAGTACTTTAGGCTCTCATGTTACTACAACCTCAGTTAGTAGTTTCGCCTCTTATTTATCCATGGATCCATTTAATTTTATTTCCAAATTGAATTTACGTTGGATCCTAGTGGTATCTATTCCAGAGGAAGATCTACCGAATATTAAATAAAATTCTGCACAACAGAATTATTCTTTCTCTCTTATATGACCATATGAAGAGTGTATATGGCATTGTAAGTTATCTTCTAGCACGCATGCTAGAAATTTCAGACGTAGTGATTTTCCAAGTTCAAGCCTTTTTGCTTCAACCTTTAAAACCACTTGGTGATTCATTTCACATTGATAAATCCATGGTATCTCATAACTGATTAAGTTTTTAAATCAGTTATGCGTTTGATACATGTTTTTCCTTAACTCGATTAGTACATACTGACATGTCAGACTATCAGATTTTGCACTACGGATTTATACGCATCATGCATCATGTGCGTATCCAGTGAAGATGCAGTCGACCGTATTGGGTCAGACCTTCACTTGCTTTGGCCTAGGAACTTTTGCCTTAGCCACACATCCCCTCATTTTTTTGGTATTTCTAAAATTGTTTTACTACATTTTAGAACTAATAGGAAATTTCAATTATTTCCTTGCATGGTATCTTATTTCAAATTAAGTAGTCTCCACATGACTAATATCCTCATATTCAGTGATAGTTTGAACTGATTAACATCATTTTTGCGTCTCCGTTAGAGTGCAATTCAACCATCATAATTTCTGGATTAAGTTGGTTTTCTATCTCGAGCTTTTAGAGCGTAAATTTCTCCTTTTGCTTTACTCATTATCGAGTACACGTAACTAATGTATCACTGTCTTTATAGAGTGATCACATTTCTTGTTACAACCTCTCATAAGAGTAGGTTTCATCATCCTTTAAAACCTCTCTGGTTTTAATATTCGATTAAAGAACTTTTATGTTCATAGCACTAAAATTCAATTATTGAATTTCTCCGAAATTTCAGCATGGTTCCAAGGAGAACCAAAAATCCTTAGCACAAACGCTGATACACCACCTTAAACCCACATTCAGTTATCCTCGATCAATCGATGCGTTAGGATTAACAAGATCTCAAATTTGTCCGAATTTTCCGCGTATAGAGCTAATATCAATATTTGCCGTGTTTGGTATCACATGGATCACTGTAATAGGCTCGTGTGTCACTGCCGCAGCAGACCGACACCAACACGAGAATATATAATTTAACCGGAAGAGCAAAGCCAACCAAAAAATTATAATTCTCAAGCCGACCCATAACCTGTACTCACTAGGTACCAGGCCCGTTAGGTTTTTAACGTTCGAGCATCCGACCAAGATTGATATTCCATCACATAAAAAGATTAAAATCAATCAACAAATACTATAATATCTTAATTAAACTAAATAATCTTAACATCTTAATCGAATAATCAATTAATAATTGATTCGTCTCTTGTCAAGCAATGCTATACCTTATCAAAATTATCGTATGCATGATTATATAATAGCAAATATAATCACAATCTTATTTAGCAAAACGCATGGCAACAAATAATATAAATTCTCCTCATTTATATTAACCATAAACACTTTCTAAATAATGATCGATGTGTAATCCATAATTTTTATTCTAATCAGCTATTCCAAGTTCAATAGGTTTAAAAATTTGCAAAACCTTCCAATTACTTAATCAAATTCTCAAAATTAGACCCAAAAATCAAAATCTGATTCATGTTGAAAACTAAGTCAATGCCTTTTTGCATATCGTGGAGTCCGCTCGGTGGAGCATCATATCCGACATCTCATGACGCCATGAGAAGATCCAAACATTTCGAGAAACAGTTCCAGTTTCTTCAACAGCACCATCAGTTTCAAGAACCTCCTCAGAAGTTCGACCAACCTCTGAAGTATTCTCTTCTAACTTCAACTGTTCTTATCAAACTCTTCTATCCCTTTGTTCACAACAGAAAACTCACTGGTGTCCCACTCAGTTTAAGTAATCCTCTCACCAGCATCAGGCCGCGTAAATGAATCCTTTTTTTTCAGAGAGTCGGCATGCAGAAATCCAATACATCCTCAACCGACGTGTTAGAATTCTCTTCATTCAGATTTTTATAACGCACATTCACCGATTCATTCAGTTCAGGACCCGATATTAATAATTTCGAAATTTATGCTACCAAATAATAATTTGCTTTAAGATTGTTGGTATATTTACCATGAAAACAAACTGCCAACGTCGATTATCCAACGCATTAATCATTCTATATATCTCATTCCAAATTAAATGAGAAACATGCACACTTAATCATGTGAATATTAATGATGAGGAAAGCTTACTTTTCTGTATCGTTTCCAGCATCAATCTTCTTTACAGGAAGTTTAAGTGCTTTCTTCTGTTCTCTTCTATCATCACCGCCGCCGGATCCATGTCTTGAATCTACTGCATGAGCTGCAAATTTGAGAACCAAGTAGGAGACAGATTCGTTAATGATGAAAGCATTAAATAATATATATATATATATATATATATATATATATATACTCAAAGGAGGTAAATCTGAATGTGAGCGATGTTGAGTCCAGAAAATCTGCTTCCTTAAAGCAAATTCGCCTCCACCATAGTGTATAGCGTCTGCCTCCCAGGATAAAACAACATCTCGATGCGTTGATAAATCGATCATCGCACCCTCAGCGAACTAGAATAAACCTGAAATACCACCGACGCGACAAAAAATACGAAGAGAAATTGTTTCCGAAAAAAAAAAAAACGAAGTCGGAATTTTTTGGCTGGAAAAACGGACGAAAATTTCTTCTAAAATCGGACCCCTCACATCTGTATTTATAGGTGAAGATGAGAGAGAGAGACATGTGCTGGAGGAACTCTAATTAGGATTGGTCTCTTCAACACTTATCATAATCTATTAATATATTAGTCTGATAATTATCAAATAACTTGATAGTTATCCTAATATATTAATTCGATAATTATCAATTAAATTGATGTTTATCCGGATCCGAAAAATTCAAAATTTATAATTGAGGTATTTTCAGTAAAATAAATTTTTACCAAATAAAATTCGGTAAAAAGGATAACTTCGAGACGCCGAGATATTTCGCCCAAATTGCCCTTCGACCGATCCGACCCGAGCCGAGCCGGACGGACGGCGGCGGCGGCGCGCGTATGTGTGTGTGTGTGTGTGTGCGCGAGGGGCGCCTAATCACACATCCACTCATGTCTCACTTTTTGAACAAGACTTTGTCCGCACCTCCTTATATACTCACAATTTTTCCCTTCTTTTTCCAATGTGAGATAGCATCCCAAATCTATTTCTAAATGGTTCACTTTGGGACATTATATCTCATTCATACCTCAATCATTTTGAGTGTTCTTAGATGTTTTGGAAACCTCGTACGGAGTACTACGTATTCCAACTAAGTCCCGAATTTAACTCGTAGTCGAGCCCACTCAAAATTGCCTCTCAAGTGGGCTGCTCAAACCAGCCCATTTCCTCTATTTTTCCAACATAAACAATATCATTTAACATTGGCAGTAGTGCTAACTCATATGAATCCAATCATCTATTATATTATAAGATTAAGTCCTTTGATTTAATGTGGAGTAATCAAGAGACTCAAGATTACTCAAGATCAAGTCACATAATTTAATGTGAAGTATGATTGAGTTACAACATTCATGTGTGATCATTAATTGGAGGTATACAAAGAGACATGGAGTTACACTGTGATCTTTAATCGGAGGTATACAAAGAAACATGGAGTTATTAAAACTTTTGGATGACTCTTAATAATGATCTCATTTATTGTCAATTGTAAAACTTCATGTATAAATACCGCGCATGTGGATATACCATATAATTCATTACAACTAAACATTTTCTTAAAACCAAACTAAATATGGGCTGAAAAGGTGGCGGAGGAGGCGGCAAAGGTGGTGGTGAAAGTGGAAGCAAGGGAGGTGGTGGTGGTGGTGGAAAAGGTGGAGGTGGCGATGGCGGGGAAGGATCGGGTTCCATGAAGGCACCAATGATTTGTATTGCACAAGGAGGTCGATGACCTTAGTGATCGTCTCTTTCGGTTACTGTCCACCATTGATGATAGTCCTCAGGCTTCAATCATTAGGAGTTTACTTAATTAACTATTGAAGTACAAATATGTATAAGTACGTGTTCCGATTAGTTTCGTAATTATTTCATATGGATTCCCGGTGCTTAGCAGATTACTTGATCATATCTTTGTATTGGATTAATTCTTATTTATTGGCAAGAAGGGTCTGAATTGAATGGTCCCAAAAAAAAAAGCTAAATGTAACCTATGAAGATTATCATGCGAGGTTGTTAATGACACATAAATATATATTGTAGTTCCATCTTCTCAAATGTATAATGCATGGCTTAAGTTATTGATATGGGTTATTTAAATATAGTTTAGAGATAAATATAGTTTAGAGATAAGCATATCTTATCTTTTGTGTACTGAATAATTTACCAAAATTCCATCAACTTAACATACGTACTGAAGGAAATAGTAATTGGCTTTTATTATTTATTTTTCACACGTAAAATGTATATATAGGTTGATTAGCGGAAATTGTTTAATGTTTATGATAATCTTACATATGTTGAAATTTCAAATGTACGTGTTAGATATATTAGCTAACGCATAATACAAGTTTTATTTTATTTCACTTGTATTTGTCCGACGTGTTTAAAATTTTAACCAAATTTAAATTACTAATATAGACAACAACAAGAAATAAAATATATATAAACTCAACAAAATGGTTACATTTACGCAAACATTAACAAATTCCTTTCAACAATCAATAAATATCTCCCGCGGCGGCCTAAATTATAGATTATTGTATATTTGGCAATTTGCACAAATATTACGCGGTGAATACTTAGATACAAACTTTGTGCGTAGCACGGGTTCTGAATGTCTCGTAGTTCAAAAGAGTGACTTGATAGGTTTATGAATAATATATGGAATTTGAAAAGAAGTTTTCACCATCAACGATGTGCTCACACATATTAATGATGTGCATGTCTATAAAAAACCATCAATTAAATGCATAATTATAAGCATGAGTATTTCAAAAATTATCTCAGCAGAGCCAGGTCGTAGTTGCCCGTGTAGATTCCATCCTTGGTGAGCTCATATACCATATTCATAGAAAGATCCACATGGGGTAATAAAAGATCGGGTCGCAGGTAGGAAGGCTGGCCCCAAGTCGCGTGGTACTGTAGAGACTAATGTGCTCATAATGACATCAGATATGCGGCCAATCCAAGATCGAGGGGGCATAGAGAGTGTAATATAAGGTTAGATTACCATAGAAAATTTGAGCTTGAGTCGTCAAATAGTCTGATTGAAGTAAGTGTGAACCATGAAGTAAGTCCAAGATCATGTACGCATAGAGAGTGTAATTTAAGGTAGGATAACCGTATAAAAATTGAGCTTGAGTCGTCAAATTGTTCGATCGAAGTAAATGGCAAACCATGAAGTAAGTCCATGATCAAACGAGCATAGAGAGCGTCATTTAAGGTCGGATAACCGTACAAAAATTGAGCTTGAGTCATCAGAGAGTTTGATCGAAGTGTGAACCATGATAAATGAGCTTCTCAAAAAGCTCATTAAGTGTGTACTGATTGGCCCTTGTGATGACACAAAAAAATGTGCTCGTTGTTGATTCATGTCAATAATTCTTAAAATTATAAAAAAAAATAAGCGATGCAACATTCATGTCTAATGCAACTTAGGGCTAGTATCTAATCAAATGTTTATATTATGATACGACTAGTGTATCTCCAAACTACCTCAAGAGTAGCCGATTATACTTATGAAAAACTTCGAAGTAAATTACGTATGTAAAAGATTTGCTAATGAGAAACTCAAATCCATCTGCAAATCTATGTATGGTATCCCAAAAATAATTGCATGATCAAATAAATCAACTCAAAGATCTCATATAGGGGTGTAAACGATACGAGACAACTCGTGAGCTACTCGAGATCGACTCAGTCAAAACTCGATCCGAATAGGCTCAACTCGAACTCGAACTCGACTCAATATATTAACGATTTGAGTCGAGATACTCGATACTCGACTCAACAAGCTCGTGAGATACTCGAAATATTTTTCATATATAATTAGTTTATATATATACTTTATTCAATACAATTAAAAGAATTATTAATAAAATAAATATAATTATTATGTTGAATAAATTATATTCCTAGCAATTGTTAGTTTGGAGATCTAGTAGTAATGTACAAAAAGAAGAAAAATCTTGTTACTTTCATTCCACATCAGTGAGTTAGAGGATATCGAGGGTGAGAGCCAAGCATAAAAAAAGAGGTGAGATGAAAGAGAAGTTTGAATATATCTTTCGTCCCACATCGGTAGGTCAGGAGATATTAGAGGTGAGAGGCCTTTATAAAAGAAGAAGTGCTTCTGATTTTTAAAGCATCTTTTTTAAAGCTTGATTTGAGCTTCTTTCGAGCTTAGTTTGAGCTCAATTTCGAGTTTCATTCAAACTTTAAACGAGTTCGAGTTGAATTTCAAAGATGCATGATAGATTATTAATCTTTGATACTAACTACAACTGCTTTGATAAATACATAATAATTCCCCGAATATAAATCAAAGCAAATGATAAAAAGAGGCATATACTTTTGAGAAGTATATAGACATAACCACAATGTGCAATTCCAATGAATGATTGATAATGAGATATCTCGGCAAGTTATGTTGCCATGGCGAAATAAATGTTGAAACGTGTCGACACAATATAGCGCTATGAATGATGCGAGGATATCCATGACTGTGAAATATGGATATTGGAAATGAGGATATAAAATCCATGAGTGAAAATGAGGATATTGAATTCCATCGAAATTGAAATATATGCCCTTATAATAAAATTATAACATATGAGCTTACTAGAAGTGACTCCTCAGGAGATGTTAAACATATTATCAGTTCGTGCAGTCACTCAAAATAAGGTGTTGTGAAAGAAAATTATCTGCTATACTCTTTTCCTTGACTGAGGTTTTATCCCACTGGGTTTTTCCAACAAGGTTTTTAACGAGACAGCTTAATCACAACCAATATGAAAATTTCCAAAAGAAATTTGGAATATATCGCAAAGAATATGAGTTCGATATTACAAACTGCACTGAAGATGATACTCATACTAATCCCTGGAGGATCATTGAAATGCCTAGGCATATTTGTATAAAATACGCGTTGCACTCTTTTTCCCTTGACTGGGGTTTTGCCATTAGGACTTTTCCCATTGGGTTTTCCCTAATAAGTTTTTTAACGAGGCATATTCATGGCATAATGAGGAACACTACAAAGATCAAGATTATTCCTCAAAGCTTAAAAATAGAAATAGTAGTTGTACTCTTTTTCCTTCGATCAAGTTTTTTCCCACTGGATTTTCTTGACAATGTTTTAATGAGGCAACACGTGGATACTCCAACAATGAATAATATACATGACAGATTCACTCAGTTTTTGTCCCACGAGGTTTTACTGAGACGGCACGAGAATACTCATACATGAACTATCGAGATAAGGAGGAGCAAATTTACGAGATTACAGATTGCTGAAATTTTTATCCAATAGAGATTTCCTACCAATATTATGATGCAACATAATTACCACAAGCTTCAATACAAAAAGTTTGAAAAATTTTCTCCCATTAAGTTTTTCTTCAAACTAGTTCACCAGATATTTAGGTAAATAGTCATTCAAGGAGGGGTGTTATGATATAATCACAAGAGTAATAGTGAATCATTATTACTGTGACAATGACATGTTACTTAATTTATTGTATATGAATAACTATTACGCCCCTGATATAATTATGTAATTACAATCGTGCCATCTGAAATTTTCCTATAAATAAAACTTTAGTTATTAATGAAAAACATACCTGAAAATTATTCTCTCTCTAAATTCCCTCGCTATAATATTCCAATTTTATAACAATTCAATCCTTTTATGTTACCAGCATATGCACCCTTTTGAGTGGCGCAATTGATGTAAACTATACACTTACAAAACCGCATATATTATGAATGAGAGATACTTATCTATGAGCTTTGCACATATTCTCCATGGATTACAGCCTCATTCGAAATCAATTTCTACTGAATCTAGTAATAATAATAATAATATTATATGTTCAACAATAATAAATTTTAAAAAACACTCTTAGGATATTGAATTAAATTAAATTAAAAGATTAATTAATTTTAAAAAATATATATCTTTTTTCTACGGGTATCTCCGATGGACCATTGACCGACTGCTTTTTGCGGCAGGGCCCCTGGTCTTCAGCAAACCTCCGAAGGCCGGCAAGGCTTTTTTTTCCTCCCGCAGGGCCGTCCGGCTGTTTTTCGGCGGGCCACCGCCGGCAGCTGGCCGACCTCCCACAGCCGGCCATTTTCTTTTTCTTTTCTGCCTACCCGCCTTTTTTTTAACACCCGGCCTACTTTTCGGCGAGCCACGGCCGACGGCCGGTCAATTTTTTTCTCCTTTTTTTTTACGCCAGGCTCGACGACCTACTCAAATTTACTCCCAGGGTCAAAAAAAAGGAAGAAAAACGACTCATCTTAAAAAACCCTAGGATTAATAAAAAAAGAGAAACCACCGCTCTAAAAACACGACCAGGAGGCCATATAGATGATAGGCCGTGCTCAAACAGCCGATTACATCCTAGACATTTGTGTTGGGCGCTTTGGTAATTAATCGACCGCTTAGGTAGGTTATAGGGAGCTAGGAAGTGCCCAAGGGAAGTTGGGGAGGCGCAGAGGCGACAAGTCCACCGCCCAGAAAGCTGAACAAGCACGCAGGCGCCTATATTGACACTTAGGCAGCTAGGCGGTTTTTTTGTTTTTTTAAAATTCTAACAGTCCTA
This sequence comes from Orobanche coerulescens, assembly GCA_033398695.1. NCBI lineage: Eukaryota > Viridiplantae > Streptophyta > Magnoliopsida > Lamiales > Orobanchaceae > Orobanche > Orobanche coerulescens. Next base: position 145,195,371 of record CM065809.1, on the reverse strand, counting down.
TCATTTACTAAACTAAAATGCAATAGAAAATATGGATTAATTTATACAATACGGATGTTCAAATATTTAATATGTTAATCTATTTAAATAGCTTAAACAATTAACTATTTTCAATTATTCTAATATATAAAAGGTTTTACATGTAAAAACAATTAAAATAACAATAAAAAAATCCTCTAGGCGATAGGGTTAGCGCTCCGAACACGTAACATTTTTTAAGGACTTGGAGAAAAACTAACGCAAAATCAAACTAGCCGGCACAGAATATGTAAATTCAAGTTTAATACTTATACGATATCAAAATAAAAGCATATTCTAAATCTCAAAAAAAAAAAGCATATTCCCAACATCTAAAAGAAAGAAGATTGGCAATATAAAGGAAATTAATAGGAACGTAGACATGACAGATAACGAAGCTGAAAGATCTATAAGCGCCGCAGCTATCTACTGGCTGATCCTAGCAGATTCTGCGGGGGGGGGGGAAAATAAAAGGTTACCAGTCATAGAGAACATTCAGAAAATGAATAATAATAATAATATTATCCATGCTTAACAAATATAACTACTCAAGAAAATGTTTGCCATTAAGACAGAATAACTACACAAGACACCGAGGTAATTTATATCGTGAACCTGGAGCCGAATTTACGATGCACTATGAACCGATGATAAGAGATAAATGAGTAAATGATATAAATACCACTGACAATCTATATGCACAAACTTTGTGTGTTACTTCATGTCCATATTGCATCATGAACTCGAATGCATAAAATATCAACTCAATCACTTGTGCTGGTCAAAAATTTACATGGGAAGCAAAGCAAGATTAGCGCACCTCTGTGCTTTTACTGTAAATGCTTTCATGAGCTCTTTTGTCCTTTTCGTTTTTTTTACATAATTTCCGTGCAACTAGCGCAGTGTTATTTCTGCAACATTGCATTATCTTAGGATGCATTACAGAGAAATTCTTTGAATATGTAGTTGTCTAATATACATCCAACTTATACACCAGGTAGAAAAATAACATCCAAAGAGGAAAAAGCACCAGCACGACAAGAAATACTTACATATTTTGTTGAAGGCTACAATGTCGACACTCTGGACATGTTCATTTATTGGTTCAGCTGTAAGATAATCCTCAATGAGGTTGTCAACAGAGACCAAGTCATCCACAATGGTTATCATAATCTGCAGTTTCTTGATACCGTATCCAACAGGCACAAGTTTAGCTGTAATCACCACAATATCGTTTAGTTACCAGTCTTGAAATGTGATTTCGATAAGAATAATTGTGGATATTTGAAATCAATTCTCGGCAATAAGAAACACCCCATACACGAATGATCAGAAACGGTATGTTTAAGATCGAGGATGGGGTGCTATATCAAGTAGATCCATAAAGATAGCAAAGCCAAGTATCTTAACTATGAACTACAGTCATGCAAAACCTACAGCAGCCGAAGAATTAAAAGAGGTAAAAAACTAACATGCTCCCCAGTGAAGACCTTCCATCTGCACACTTCTAACTGCTTCTTCGAGCTTTTTCATATCGGTGTCATCATCCCATGGTTTTATATCCATCAGGACTGATGACTTTCCAGCTGAAAAGAAATAAAGAAAAGTCATCAACAGACCCAAAAAATAAAATTATTGTTACTAAAGATAATAGTCATCGAATATAAAATTTAAAGATAATTACAGAAGTACACTTGAAAAATTGGCCTGATTATTAACAACTAAGGTAACTTTCATAATTATAAAAAATATCCTTGTGGTAAGAGGTTTGATTTAATGTCGAGATGGAGGGGCTAAATGTAATATTTATTTTTCATAATGGTGCAGATGGATATTGAAATTTTTTGGCTGATAAGGGGGGAGATATAAGACACGATAAAATATCACGGTATTCTTTGTAATTTCGAAAATCAGTTGGTTCTTTTATAATTAGGTCAAATCCCAGTACTTCTCAGTAATCAAACAATAAAAATTATCTATCGGGATATCCCAATTTAATGATATGAGACTAGGAGGAAAATAAAATCCATGTACAAAACAATAAAGAACTAACATTCTTTCTTCTTCGAAGAAGCCTTCACAGCAGCCGCATGTTTTTCAGCAGCCTTCTTCTCTTCCTCAGTCTCCTCACCAAACAAATCCACATCATCGGTGTCATCATCCTCATGGCCTGAGGCCTGAAATTCACTTTCATATCAACTCGGCTCATAAAATACGGTCATTCGACTTCAGAGCAGCCACAGTATGCCAACAAGATTTGAGTACTTAATCTCCAAGAATTGAGATAATACCAAAACAGAGAATTTATAATTATGTGCTTATAACATGCCTTACTGTCTGTATCAGGAGCAGTAGAAACTGGAGCTGATCCCTCAATAGTTACACCACTTCCCTCCCCACAAACTCCACTTCCGCGAGAGAAAAAAAAAAAAAAAAAAGTTAAGACAAAATAGATAAGCAACCAACATTTCTAAATTGTCAGAATCACAATTTAAAGTAGGAACAACATACGAAATCCTCAACAATGCTTCAATGTGGTTGTACCACCGTGACACATTCACGTAGTCAGACGATGGGGGCTTTGAGAGGGCAGCATGAACAATGAGATCATCTTTCGAAGCTTGATACCTGAAAACAAGGGCTAAAGACTTGAAACAACATGCACTCAAATTTATTATTGTTAGCCTATATGAATTAATTAAGCAGCGAGAATGAAGTCGTACAATTATATTCACTGTAACCGGTTAAACTAATCATCACATCAAAAGAACATCAAGATGAAAATTTTCAAATCGATTCATATTTACCCATTTTACTCCTAAACCATAGCACCATCCCCCACTAATTCTCACCATATAGCAAAGTCCTTGCCTAGCCAAACCCCACGCAACTCTTCAGATCATTATAAACACGCACTGCGCGTGACTGGTTAGAAGTTGAACAATCAGCTTAAGTGGCAGAGTAACATGGCAAATTGTCAGACATTGGAGGAACCAATTTAGTTGAGATTCTGCCCATTCCTTGCATCAATATATTTTGCCGAGAGTAGAAAATTATACATTAGATAAACTAATACTTCATTATCTATTAAACACACATACTAACTTACAAAATTATCCAAGGATTTTTCTATAGGACATTGGAACGATAAGAAAAAACTGAAAAACACGGATAGAAAGAGAATACGAAAGTTGAACTCACCCAGTAATGTAACTGCGAGACAAAAGGTAGTCATCAAGCTTCTTGAGGCCAGACGCCGAGCTGAGGTGGTAGAAAGTGACTGCCATTGTTTGATAACGAGTGGATATAAGAACTTGATCCTGTTATGACAAGCGAAAAAAATCAAAAGCTTGACGACACACACGCGGGCGTGTGTGTGTATATATATATATTAGAGAGAGAGGGGGAGAGAGCGAGCGACAGAGCGAGAGAGAGTTGAAGGAAGACTTACAGAAAGTGGACTACAGGAGTGGGTTCTGCGTGCGAGAAGCGACTCTCGTTAATGGGGACTTCTCTAGGGTTTGAGTGATGGTGGCGGTGCCTTAGAAATTCCCGTTTATTTCAGTTTAGACCTTGATTCATCAGTAATTTCATACCGCTCCCTGAAGTTATAAAATTTATAGGGGACCGGCTCTTTTACTTTTGTGACAAAATCTCAATTTCTCTAGGCCCCGGAAGGCATTAGGCTAGGGCTGGGATAGTTCGATTTCTTGAAAAAAAAGTAAGGAACCGAAGTTCCAAATGTGTTATGTAATTCGGGTGGTTGCCTCGACTTTTTCTCAGAATCAAGTAATTTTACCAAAAAACCGAAAAAAACGAACCGAAATTTACAGTTCAAAATTTTCAAAAATAACCGAAAAACCCGAAATAAAATTTGTTAGGTTAGTTTTTTTCAATTTATATAGTGTATAGAAAGTAGAAACATCTAAAATAAAATAACTATGGGTATTACGGTTAGCATGGGTTTTAGTTTTGTGTTCGGGTATAATGGGTTTTAATTTTTTGTTCGGTTATTGTCACTAATTTCGGGTAGTACGGTTATTGAAATTTTAAAATTACATTAACCGAACCCGAACCCGAAATTTATTGCAGGACCCGAACCCGAAATTTATAAATAATTGTTTTCTTAAAACCCGAACCGAACCGAACCAAAATGTCAATTTCGGTTCGGATCTTCGGTTATTCGGGTCCTAAGTCCCAGCCCTACATTAGGCCCCAAATTCTGAGGTCGATAAAAAATTACTCCTTCCGTCCTATTTAAAAAATTTATATATAATTAATGTACTTTTCTTAATTTTAGTTATATTGGAATTTTACTTAATATAATGTATTTTTTAAATTTCAGATATTATAAAAAAATATGCAAATCTTTTCAAGTTACATATAACTTATTTGTTTATTATTTTTACTCCATTAATAGTGCATTTTATTCTTTAAAATAGACTTTTTTATTGGGTTCTATCTTTTATAATATCAAACCATAAAAGTAACAAGTTATATATACTCATTCATAAGAGTATAAGTTTTTGATACCAAAAGACATTAATACCCTTAAATCTATCACTAAAAGGTAAAAAAGGACCCTTAAATTAAATCTATCACTAAAATGTAAAAAAGAAAGTCAACATCAACACCTTTTTGGAGGACATTTTAGTCTTTTTAAGCAAAATGGTATCAATAACTAGGGGTGTCAAAACCGGATATCCGAATATCCGGAAAAAATATGAATTATGTTCGGATATCCATATATTCGAAAAAAAAAATTCGGATTTGGATATCGGATATCCGAATATCCGAAAAAAAACTTCGGATATGGATATCGGATATCCGAATATCCGAATACCTTATATTATTTAAAATATAAAAAAATAAAAATTTTAAGATTTTTCGGATATTTCGGATATCCGAATATCCGATTTTTCTGAAAAGTACTATTCGATATCCGAATCCGAAGTTCCGGATATCCGAACTTCGGATTTTCGGATATTTCGGATCGGATATCGGATATTTTTAAACACTTCTATCAATAACTCTTATGAATGAGAATATATAACTTATCAATTTTATGATTTGGTATTAAAAAATTTATTCTCACTCTTTATTGAGGCTAATCATATCGTAAAAATAAACTTTTCAAATAAAAAGTTATGAAGTTCAGCACTGGTACTGATTTGGTTTACCAAAAAGTTGGAGTCGAGTATCTATTTATATTTATATATTAAAATGAAAATATAAACGATTTCGAATTTCATTATATTCATTGAATCTCTCAAACCGTCCACTTCAGCATCAATTTTTTAGATAGTTTAAAAAGAAATTCAATTCTTCACACATTTTATCTTATTTTATTTTAACATATTATGTTTATTTTGACAAATGACTTGTGCCGAAAAAAGAACTCATGTGGAGTGGAAATTGCAAGTTCAAACGCACACAATTTTTTTTTATTTGACGTGGGAATCAATTTTTTAATACCAAATCGCAAAATTGATAAATTTTATATCTCCATTCATAAAACTATAAGTTTTTAGTACCATTTTGATTAAAAAAACTAAAATATTCTCTGTTTTGTTGTAATGTTGACTTTTCCTTTTTCTTTATTCAATTTAAACTACTTTTCTTCTCTTTTTTCTTTTTTACTTTCCTCATCTGCTCCGATCGATATTAATGTCCAACAATCAAAATTTAACTACAATATATACATCAAAACAACACACCATTTTTGACAAAGGGTCTCTCGAAAATCTTATAAAAATCACAAGATTATTCGAAAAGAAAAGTTGACGTTCAAATAGGACTTCATTTGTCGTGTTTCTGGGTTCATAAAGAAGGCATGCATCAGTATTTGACCGCTGGAAATTTTTTTCCCCGGCCAGTTCTTACGGACACGAGCTGCACACGATGGGAAGCCACCGTGTGCAACGATCGTGTGCAACGGTCGTGTCCAACGACCTTGACATCGTGCGCACAACTAACGTGTTCACGATCGTTTAACACGATCGTCTACAATCGTGTGCAGCGATCGTGTTCATGGCCAGAAACTTGCACACGGTAGCATACGACGGTGTGCATCGGTCGTGTCCAAGGCAGACCGTTTAATAATATTGTTCACTCAGTTTTCTGAATAGTTATTCATCTTTTTGTAATCAGATGTCGTGGCAGCGTATTTTGATACATCACGGTGGTCATTGGGAGCGATCGACATATATAGACGGGGACTCCTTTTTTGTCTACATCGACACGAGCAAAGTTAGTCGTCCAAACCTCGTGGGGGTTATCAGAGAGGGTTTGGGTGGTCCAAATGAGTCCGCTTACAAATTATGGTACTTGACACACATGGCCAAGGGAAACAAAGTAAAAGTCCTATTACGGGGCGATACCGAGATACTTCGCTTACTAGTAGAATACAAGGAGGATCCTGAGGTCTATGTTGAGAACGGCAGCTCCTCCACCCCTGAGGTTAATATGGGATGTAGCTGCTCGAAAGTAGAGCCCGGCAACATAAATTATGACATGCCTTCCAAAGATTATCAGTACGAGGAAGATGAGGAAGACGAGGAAGATGGGGAGGTGCATACATCCGAAGATGAAGATTGTTGTAAAGACTTGCTTGAGTCACTATCTGCGGAATTTCTTGCTTGGGTTCCAACCTGCCCAAATGGATAGGATTATGAGTTGTCGGAACTCCTCATCCAACCATCAATCTACGAGCGAGCATGATCATCTACAATCAATGCGTAACTGGATCATTCCATTTCCGGACCCCGGTAGTGCTGGGACTTTGGGTTGGGTCGAGCAGCCTCCACCGATCACCGGTCAGCTAGAGGTGGGGTCCACCTTTCGGTCCAAGACAGAGTTGAGGATAACTGTAGGAATGTATCATTTGGAAAACATGCTACAGTGCATCACTGATCGTTCCGCCGATAAACGTATAGTGTTTGTCTGTAAGAGTGGGCGAAAAAATTACCAGTTTAGGTTATGTGCTATTGAGGGTGCAACTATTTGGAGAATTACTAAGTTGACCTTGGAGCACAGCTGTCACCCTGATCTGAACCGTGCTGCCGCACGATCGGTCACTTCTAAGGTTGCCGCCCATTATTTTGCTAAAAGATTGACCGGTGAGGGGGTCACTTTGAGGCCAAATGAGATGATTGCAGAGATGTGTAGGGAGTATGGCATTGACATGCTATACAGTTTTGCTCTCCGGACGAGGAATATAGCGATAGAGAATACATATGGCGGCTTTGATGAGTCGTATCAGAGGCTACCATCTTATCAGTATTTGTTAAAACAACGTAATCCAGGGACAATTTATGATTTGCAGACGACTCGTGAGGGAGTGTTTTGCCACATGTTTGTTTCACTCGAACAGAGTATTAGGGCATTTGATACGTGCCTTCGACCGGTGATTATAGTTGATGGGACCCACCTGAAGGGAAGGAATAAAAGAACTCTATTTGCGCCCGTCACATTTGACGGGAACGAGCAAGTATTTCCTCTTGCAGTTGGTCTCGATCCGATAGAGAATGACGAGTCATGGACTTATTTTCTGTATAACCTGCGCAGATGCTACAATCTGATGGAAGATTTACGGATTGTGAGTGACCAACATAAGAGCATTCAGAATGCTGTTCGAGCCGTCTATCCGAATACATTCCACGGGTTGTGCTATCACCATCTTGCAAAAAATCTGACTTCTTACGGTGCGCATGCTATAGGACTCTTTAGAACTGCTGCCTACACGGATCGTAAAGAAGTTTTTGAAAACTACTTTTTGAAACTACATATTGAAAGCCCTAATGGGGCTCACATGCGCCTTTCTGAAATTGGGCCAGAGAGGTGGGCTAGGTTGAAGTGTCCGGTATGACGCTATAAATTCTTGACATCCAATGTTATTGAATGCTTTAATAATCGTATGTTGTGAGCGAGACGTTTACCTGTTTGCTCGTTACTTGAGATATTTCGCCTAATTTTAGAGAATTGGTTTGATGAGAAGCAGGGATAAGCTACATCAAGAGACCATGAGTTGACAATGCACACTTTTGAAAAGCTCTCTAACTCTGTGCAAGCCAGTCTGACTCTTACCGTTCGAGCTACCACCCCACTTGTTTATAAAATCGAAGAAAATAAAGTTTCTTATGAGGTCGACCTTCGAACCTGGACATGTTGTTGTCGTGAGTTTGATTTGGATCAGATTACATGTCGTCATGCTGTTGCCACTATAAGGTAATTGTTTTGCTCTAATGTGCACACCATTTAATGTTTTTGTCTATGCTGTCGTGTGCACACGGTCATGGACGTGGGCATGCGGGTGCGGTCGGACGCTGTATCCTATAGCTTGCGGGCGCTGTATCCTACAGCTTGCAGGCGCTGTATCCTACAGCTTGTGGGCGCTGTCGGGCCCTGTATCCTACAGCTGCTGAGTACTGTCGGGGCACACGGTCGTGCCCACGATGGGACTGCCATCTTGTACCCACGGTCATGGCAGGATGCACACGACAGCAGCAGCCCATGACCGTGGGCAAGATGCACATGATCGTAACCCACGATGGGCACGATAAGTCGGCCGATCAAGGATGAGTCGTGTACGATCTGCTATTGAAAATTTGCCCGCAGGTGGACGGCCTCAGGTGTGCGATAGGTGTAAAGGAACCAGCCACAATAGAAAATATTGCAAAGCATTCATTCTCATAGATGGTGTGGATTTGAATATCCCTGAAGAAACTCAAGTAATGGGTGAACAAACGAGGCAAAGGCGCCGGCAGAAGAAGAGGTGTAGCATTTGTCGTAATGATGACCATAACATAAGGGGATGTCCATACCACGAAACTTAAATTGCTTATGTATTTTTATATTTAGTGACTTACTAGCAACAATCATGTGCTGATATTTTGATCCTCGATGGACCATGTATTGATTAAGTATTCTGATTATTAGTTGAAATGTATAATTTTGTGTCTATTTTCTTTATCTTTGAATTGAAATTTAAGTGTTCAGTGATGTAAAGCAAATAAAGGTGATTATGGAGGCAAACATTAACCACAACAAAATAGCTCACTTAGCAATAGTTTACACCAAAAGCATATAACTTTACAAACAAAAGTTCATCATCATCACACCAAAATATATAATAATAACTTAAAAACCACAATCACTTGGATCCCTTTTCTCCCATATGCTGCTGTTTCTTTAGTCTTGTATCATCATCTCCATGAACTTCTCCTTTTAAAATAACTTCTTTACTCGTCTTCTCAGAAATCTCTAAATCATCATCATCATCATCACCATCTAGTATGACTGGAGTGCTTGCAGTATTTTTAAATAGGCCCTGTTTCATGAAACACATTAATTCGCAGTACACACTACACATACAACAAAATCAAAAAACTTACTCTGAGCATTAAGTATCTTCCTCTCGGCCTAGTTTTGTATGGTGGGTTGGGAGGAGGTATCCTCCTTCTTCTTTTTGGTGGAGGTGCTTCGATTCCTCCTAAATCGCTTTCTCGTAATCGGCCGCTCATTTCGCGTATTTGATTTTAATGGATTTTAACTGATTTTAATTGATTAGGGTTTATAGTGAAAAGAGGGGACTACGGTTCAGGTATTTCACTCTCGGTCCAGGAAGATGGGCTTATATTGAAAAAGGGGGGACCCACGATGGGATTTTATAATAAAATAATTTGATGTTGCCCTTTGTAGTACACACGATGGTGCACACGATGGGCACGATTGTGTGCTCCGATCGTGTGCCACATTGGCAACCAGGTGTCACGGTGTCTACGGTGTCAAATTGACACTGTATCCACGTGTGCACACGATGGTGCACACAGTCATGCCCACGATGGGACACACGGTCGTGTGCACAAGAACATCAACAATTTTCACCAATTTCCTAAATTACTCGTCAATTTAGGTGTTGTTACTTATATATTAACAAGTATTTGTTAATGATACACTTATCTAAGAAGTTATTGATTGAATTAACATAATATAGCATAGCATATGTAGTCCATATGTTCTCAATGTATTAGCTCGTACGGATAAGTTCATCATCTGTATGAAATATCTCATATACTAATGAATTACACGAAATGACAAATACGAGTTTGTATAAGAAGTTATATAGTAATTAATGTTTGAACAAGCAATTTTAGAATCACAAAACATCCTTCTAGATAATACAATAAATCAAATTGGCAAAAATACCAAAAGTTCATGTGCACACAATGGTGCATACGGTCGTGCCCATGATGGGACCCACGGTCGTGTGAACACGATGGTGCACACAGCCGTGCCCACGATGGGACACACGGTCGTGTGCACACGGTCATGGCAGCCATCGTGGGCACACGACAGCAGCAACCCATGACCGTAGGCAGGTTGCACACGATCGTAACCCACGATGGCCACGATCGTGTGCAACACAGAGCCAAAACTGTCCAAAGACAACATAAAGATTTAACAACACAACACATTAATCTTGCCAAAACTGTCAAACGACAACATAAATATTTAACAACACGACACATTAATCTTGCCACAACGCAACACACCATAAACCATTTTACATGTCTAACGACAACATAAAGATTTTAGCAGCTAAACCATATCGATATTTCTTAATATATTTCTCACTAAGTTCCTTGATTTGGTGCCTTGCTGCTTTGTTTGTAGAGACGAGTCGATCCAAGTACATGCACGCGAAGGGGACACAACTGTGATTGTCGTTTTGTATGAATTGTAGCTCTCGTGGCATAATTTTGAAACTCATGTCCGTGTCATACTTCTTCTTCGATTGGTTGTTCAGCCAGTACCGGGATTGAGCTAGCACATGAGGCATCAGATGAGTAATCGGTCGCAGTTGGTTGAATCGGTATCGACCATCTTGGTGTTGGTGTGACAAAGAATCGTACAACTCCACAGTCCATGTTATGATGTCAATCTTGATAGTCACCCAGTGGCTCTGGTCGAGGCAACAAATGGCAATGATCTGTTGAAACAAAATATGTAATCATATAAGATCATCACATCAAACATAGCGAATCATTTATAAATATAAATTTCAAACTTACTTCGTTGCAATTTGACCATGGAACCGCATGTGGTGTATCAAGACCTGTCATGTAGTCCTCGATGCATTTAGGAATTTTTCAATCCCTGTAAACCGGCTTCTCTGTCACCTTGATACCAAATGGATCATCCGAATGGAGTCTTGCAAACTCGTTGGCCATAACTAACTACAAAAAGCCAAACCACAAAATAAAAAAATCCACATCACACCAATGATATACAAGCGAGTACGTAATATCCGCAATTTCGATTTCCGGTAATTTTCTTTTTTGGTGGAAGTCCATCTTAGCGACTCTATTGTGACCGCTTCGTCATTCCGAGAATAATTAATTCTACATTTTTTGTAATCCGAGTTCATCTCGGTGTCGTTCTGTTGAGTTTCGTGTTCTTAAACGACTTTTCCACGTATGAGTTCGACTTTGTAAAATCACCATCAATTCTTGGAAAATCCAGAAGTTCTGAATCTTCTCAGTATTATAGAGCATCAAGTTATCTTTCCAATGGTTCAAACGGTGAGTCAATCGGAGTCCGGACGAAGGAGTTATGGTCGAAATAACTAAGACTATACAGTGAGCCTGGCGCGTCTGTACCGCGGGCCGCGGCCCTCTCTGGCCGGGCCACGGCACTAAACTGGCTGCTGCTCACAATTTTGGCTGCAGGTCGCGGCACACTCAGTCCGGGCCGCGGCACGCGAGTCAGAGCACCCTTTTTCAGCGGATTTTTGGAGGAAGGAAGCACATTTCATCCTCCTCTTCATTTCTCCTCTCCTTGGGCGATTTTTGGGCGAATTCTTGGGCAATTTATCATCATCAATCTCAGAGATTTCATCCTCCTTGAGTTCTTAGTGTGGTTTAACAACATCTTTTTGGATTCCTCATCCCAAATCTAAGGTAATTTCTTCAAACCCTAGATTGCGATTTTTCATTGGGAATATGATGATTTGGATGTTGTAATCATGATATGTAAAGGGATATACGTATGATTATGAGTTTTTATGAATTATCATTGGATTGTTGGAGGATTATTCAAGAACATGTTGGATGTTGATTTTAGAATTAGGGTTTTCGATTAGATGTTGTTGGAATCTCGTTTTGTGTCTTCCTTTTGGATTATTGATGGTATTAATGATGTTTTGTTGGATTGAATCATTCATTTGAGTTTTGGTATCGATATAATTGGGATTGGTTGTAAACAATGGGAGATTGTTTACAACGTGTTTGTTTTAATGACCCAATGAGTTTGGGTAGTGTTGTATCGACTTTTAAGTTGGTTGTGATCATGCTTGATTCGTACATTAAGCGAATTGTTGGTACTTGTTATTCAAGGTTGTTCGAGCGGCCAATATTTTCTTTAAGGACGTTGATCGTGGAAGGACTTTCTCGCCGTCGGTTAGAGGCAAGTTTTATACTTGTACTAGTCAATGAGATTAATGTTATCATATATGTGTATAAATGTGTTGTATCATTCTGAGACTTAGTCTCTTCATGAATTTATTGATATTGAGGGATCGTTCGATACGATACTCTTCGGCAATTATGCCAAACGTTTATTATCGTTCATTAATGGCCAGTTCAAGGCATTGGGATACTCATTGTTAATGTTATTGTCGATAGTCAGTTCGCGGTATTGATGTATCGATTGTTGTTGTTGATATTAATGTCGATTTAGAACATCGTTGTAATCATTATTATTGATGTTGGTGATTTGTCATTGATGTTTTCTTGGCTGATTAAAGGAATGGGCGTAATTCATTTCTCATCTTTATCGTCGGTAACCGATTAAAGGTGTCGAGGCATTCGTATCATTGTTATCGATTGGCCGTTCTAAGGCAATCGAAGTGTTCAATTATTTATTGTATCATTGTTATCGATTGGCCGTTCTAAGGCAATCGAAGTATTTAACCATTCATTGTATCATTGTTATCGATTGGCCGTTCTAAGGCAATCGAAGTGTTGAATCATCCGCCGCATCATTGTTATCGGTTGGCCATTCTAAGGCAATTGAGGTATTGAGTTGGGACTGTCGAGGATGGTGCCCATCCGTGAATTACTGTTGTTGTGTTGGCCGACTCAAGGCAGCACACTACCATTCTTGTGAATTCGGTAATCTTCGAATCGTTGCCGTTTGTGGTTAATTATATTTTGGAGGCTAGTTTCGGCTAGTGCTCGTTGAGTAAGCTTGGGGCTTGAACCTTCGCGGTTGGTTTCCCAATACCTACAGCTCAGTAGGTCACGGTCATGGTTATGATCTCATTATGGGTAAGTCTGGGGCTTGAACCTTCGCGGTTGGTTTCCCAGCACCTGCACTTCAGAAGGTCACGATCACTGGGTGACCTCATTATGGGTAAGCTTGGGGATTGAACCTCTGCGGTTGGTTTCCCAACACCTACAACTCAGTAGGTCACGATCATGTTTATGATCTCATTATGGGTAAGTTTGGGGCTTGAACCTTCGCGGTTGGTTTCCCAACACCTACAGCTCAGTAGGTCACGGCCAATGGATGGTCTCATTGCGATACGGCTTCGTGCCGTGGCTTCGGCCCTCATTAATACAGCTTCGGACTGTTTTGGTTCAGGTGATTGTGTTAATTGACAGCTTCGGCTGAGTGACTTTCAGGCCCTTGTGATGTCTTGGTAGTTTCATTGGAGCCTTCAGGCATTGTGATTCATATTTAATTCAATTCTGGTTTGTTTCATCTTCGTGTAATTCATTGTGGTGTTCTATATCGATGATTCGCCGTTGGGCGCTTATGTTCTAACATGTATAGCAGGTATTAATAGTATGCCGTGGGCATAGTGTTTCACGAATGCTCGGTTCTTACCTTGGTTTGTGAGCATCTCGTATTATTATTATTGTACCGTTTCATTTTGCCTTTGGATGCATATCATGTTGTACATGTATTTGATATTCATTATCTGGATGACTGACCCCGTGGGGGCGGAACATGTTTTCATATTTTAGGTGCTTGCGAGGAGAGAGTTGGGATATAGGGGCATGACGTTGGCGATGAGGAATTCGAGCGATACTAGTCCGAGACGTTCATGTCGGTCAGTCAGTTGGAGTACTCCAGTTTTGTCAGTTGTCGTCATTTTGTATTACCCGTGCGAGGCTCGTGGATGTCGTCGTATTTTCATTTTCATTTTGGCTTGAAATTCCTTATCGTAATATTGTGTCAGTTATCATAGTAAGAACTGTGGTTGCCCTTGTTGGTTAATTTGATGTAATATCAGTCGTGTTCACCTGGTGGATCTCCCGGTGTGGGGTCCACGGCACTATAATGACCCAATGGGATTTGGGGGTTTTACAGAAGATGGTATTAGAGAGTTGGGTTGTGAGATACCCTGATATGTGAGTTATGTGGCTCTACCGGCGCGGTAGTAGTGGGACTGTCAGGTTATGAAAATCTGGACAGTCAGGTTTTGTGAGTCGTGATATTTGTACGACTGCATGAGTCATTCATTCATAGAGTCGTCATCAGTGAAGACTAGTATCGCAAGACCTCGGAGCTTCGTATGACCTGTGTAATGACTCGATTCTCTTTATGTTCATACATTCATTATGTCATTGATTATACATGTTTTGTTGAAAACTATATGTGATATTAGTGTTACGATTGATTCATGACTAATTGTTTTGGAGCATGTGTGACCTGTGCAAGCGATAAGGATCAACTCATTCATCAGTCGACAATCCTCGATCATCAATTTTGATCTTATCGATTATGTTAATTCATTAATCACTCAGTCAACCTCATTACTCAGTTGTTAATCTTGTGGATCGAATTATCAACCTTGTTAACTTGTTCAAGATAATCATTTCAGGAATTTCATCAGATAATCATGTTACCTCACTTGATCTTTCATGCGATCTTATCATATTCTTGTGTCATGTTGACGATCATTTTACTGCATTATTAATGCATTCATTGTGATAAAGCGTGTATGCTCATTATTATCATTCCGTAAAGTAATCGTAATGCAATCTTCATGCGGGATCTATAATTATGGATAGAGCTGTTAGGGGACGCTGGGGAAGAGGCTGTGGTGCGGGCCGAAACCCGGGATCTTGTGTGAATACCTGCGCGAACGCGAGGGATAACACTAGTTCAACAGGTGGCGATGCTACTCATTCACTGGCAGATAATCATTCGCTGTCAGGGAGTCGTACCCGAGATGCAGCTCAATCGGAAGGTGTTCGGGTTGACCCATTCTTATGTATGCAGGGCATGATGGCCCAGATGACTCAGATGACGTGGATAGTGGAGACCATGCAGACGTCGATGGTTCTTGGTCCACCACAGCAGGGATTCCAGGTGCCGTTTCATGGACAGACTGGAGGAGTGAGCCAGATATCGGCAATATCTCTCGTCAGAGGCCGCCTACTTTTGGGGGTTAGTCGGAACCAGCTGATATTGTTTATTGGCTTGAGAATTTTGATAAACTCTTCGACATGGTTCAGTGTCCGGAAGAGAGTAAGGTGGCAGTAGCGGCTTACTACTTGAGTAAGGGTGCTTATTCTTAGTGGCTTTCTGTGAAACCCACCGATCGTGATTGTGTTTGGAGCGAGTTCAAGACTCTCATGTTAGAGAGGTATTATCCGGCTCTACTTTGTGAAGCCAAGTTATCAGAGGTTTTGAACCCCGAATTCTTCGAGGACGAGGGTGTTATTGTCATTGCTGAGAAGTTTCAGGGACTACTTTAGTTTGCTTCGTCTGTTATCCGTACTGAGGTGGATAAGATCAAGTATTTTAGCAGGAGGCTAAATCCGCAGTTTCATTTAGTGACTTCATCGAGAAGGCTCTTGGAGCAGAGCTTTTGATCAAGGAGATTACTCAGAAGCACCCTTCAGTTTCTTCTGGTGAGAGGACTAGGATGCCGGTTCGTTCTGAGGGACATCGGGCTCCGACGCCCAAGAGGTCATTTTCTAGTCATCTTCATGCTGGGATAGCATCTTCTTCTTAGGCGACGAGTTCGACTGTTGTTTGCTTTAACTGTGATACAATAGGACATCGCAGTACCCGGTGCTCGATGCAGGCCATTGTTTGTTTTCTGTGTGGGAGGCAGGGACACCTTCAGAAATACTGTAGGAGTTCTAGTGCCAGTAGATTTTGAGAGAGATCGCAAGCCTCGAGAGATTTTGTTACTCCAACCCATACTTCATTCAAGGGATCCTATCAGGCTTCGAGAGCCAGAGGTAAGGACATTCATCACCAGTGTTAGAGGATTATCATTCCGTTCGTTGTTGTTCATTCATGCATGTAATTAATTCATAATATATCAATCATGTTGAGTCTTGTAATTATCAAACTAATCATTCAATTCACGAGGGACGACGGTCCCAATCATTTCATTGAGCTATCATTCATTGCGTTATTATTCACCTCGGTGAGTCATTCTTGATCATTGTCAGATTTCGATTCATTATCATTCATTGTGATCATTCTTGTTCTTGTGATCTCCTGGGATCATATTGAGCAATGAGTTCAGATTTGGGTCTCCTTAAATCGATGAGATCCAGGAGATCGATTATCTGGAGGATATCGATGTTGGGTACATTTGAGATGTAGTCTTAATTTTTGTATTTTTCTTTTTCTGTTTTTGGATTAATGTGTAACTTAATCCGTAATAATGTATCGTGGTTGTGGAGCATTATTGTTGATCTATTTTATAATGATCGTATTTAAGAATCTTGAGATTTGCGTCATTTGATGTATTTTCTTTCTTTGTGTTGTACCCGAGATTTTGTGACAATCTGGGTAATTGTTCATTGTGATTCGAGACGTCAAGTCATGGGGACTTGGGCGTGCGATTGATATGGTCCCGAGGACTATACGTGCATTACTGTTTTTCTTTGGAGGCGTGAATCAGTGTTTGTATGGGCGTCCGATGCCAATGAGAAGCGAGTTTTCGGTTCTTGTGTATCTTGTTGAGTTTTCCTGGCGGGATATTGTTTCTCCCTACTTGTTTTAAATTTCGGGACGAAACTTCTTTTAAGGGGGGTAGTATGTAATATCCGCAATTTCGATTTCCAATAATTTTTCCTTTTTTGGCAGAAGTCCATCTTAGCGACTCTATTGTGACCGCTTCGTAATTCCGAGAATGATTAATTCTACACTCTTGTCATCCGAGTTCATCTCAGTGTCGTTCTGTTGAGTTCTGCGTTCTTAAGCGACTTTTCCACGTATGAGTTCGACTTTGTAAAATCACCATCAATTCTTGGAAACTCCAAAAGTTCTGAATCTTTTCAGTATTATATAGCATCAAGTTATCTTTCCAATTGTTCAAACGGTGAGTCAATCGGAGTCCGGACAAAGGAGTTATGGTCGAAATAGCTAAGACTACACAGTGAGCCTGGCGCGGCTGTACCGTGGGCCGCGGCCCTCTATGGCTGGACCGCGACACTAAACTGGCTGTTGCTCGCAATTTTGGCCGCGAGTCGGGACACACTCAGTCCGGGCCGCGGCACGCGAGTCAGATCACCCTTTTTCAGCGGATTTTTGGAGGAAGGAAGCTCATTTCATCCTCTCCTTGGGAGATTTTTGGGCGAATTCTTGGGCGATTTATCGTCATCAATCTCAGAGATTTCATCTTCCTTGAGTTCTTGGTGTGGTTTAACAACATCTTTTTGGATTCCTCATCCTAAATCTAAGGTAATTTCTTCAAACCCTAGATTTCGATTTTTCAATGGGAATATGATGATTTGGATGTTGTAATCATGATATGTTAAGAGATATATGTATGATTATGAGTTTTTATGAATTATCATTAGATTGTTGGAGGATTATTCAAGAACATGTTGGATGTTGATTTTAGAATTAGGGGTTTCGATTAGATGTTGTTGGAATCTCGTTTTGTGTCTTCCTTTTGATTATTGATGGAATTAATGACATTTTGTTGGATTGAATCATTCATTGGAGTTTTGGTATCGATACAATTGGGATTGGTTGTAAACAGTGGGAGATTGTTTACAACGTGTTTGTTTTAATGACCCAATGAGTTTGGCTAGTGTTTTATCGACTTTTAAGAAGGTTGTGATCATGCTTGATTCGTATATTAGGCGAATTGTTGGTACTTGTGTTATTCAAGGTTGTTCGAGCGGCCGATATTTTCATTAAGGACGTTGATCGTGGAAGGACTTTCTCGCCATCGGTTAGAGGCAAGTTTATACTTGTACTGGTCAATGAGATTAATGTTATCATATATGTGTATGAATGTGTTGTATCATTCCGAGACTTAGTCTCTTCATGAATTTACTGATATTGAGGGATCATTCGATACGATACTCTTCGGCAATTATACCAAATGTTTATTATCGTTCACTAATGGCCGGTTCAAGGCATTGGGATACTCGTTGTTAATGTTATTATCGATAGCCGGTTCGCGTTATCGATGTATCGATTGTTGTTGTTGATATTGATGTCGATCTAGGACATCGTTGTAATCATCGTTATTGATGTTGGTGTTTTGTCATTGATGTTATATTGGCCGATTGAAGGCATGGGCGTAATTCATTTCTCATCCTTGTCATCGGTAACCGATTAAAGGTGCCGAGGCATTCTTCGTATCATTGTTATTGATTGGCCGTTCTAAGGCAATCGAACTTCAATCATTCATTGTATCATTGTTATTGATTGGCCGTTCTAAGGCAATCGAAGTATTCAACCATTCATTGTATCATTGTTATCGATTGGCCGTTCTAAGGCAATCGAAGTGTTCAATCATTCATTGTGTCATTGTTATCGGTTGGCCATTCTAAGGCAATCGAAGTGTTGAATCATCCGCTGCATCATTGTTATCCGTTGGCCAATCTAAGGCAATCGAGATATTGAATTGGGACTGTCGAGGACGGTGCCCATCCGTGAATTACTGTCGTTGTGTTGGCCGACTCAAGGCAGCACACTACCATTCTTGTGAATTCGGTAATCTTCGAATCGTTGTCATTTGTGGTTAATTGTATTTTGGAGGCTAGTCTCGGCTAGTGCTCGTTGGGTAAGCTTGGGGCTTGAACCTTCGTGGTTGGTTTCCCAATACCTACAGCTCAGTAGGTCACGATCATTGTTATGATATCATTATGGGTAAGTCTGGGGCTTGAACCTTCGCGGTTGGTTTCCCAGCACCTGCACTTCAGCAGGTCATGGTCACTGGGTGACCTCATTATGGGTAAGCTTGGGGCTTGAACCTCCGCGGTTGGTTTCCCAACACCTACAACTCAGCAGGTCACGATCATGTTTATAATCTCATTATGGGTAAGTTTGGGGCTTCAACCTTTGCGGTTGGTTTCCCAACACCTACAGCTCAGTAGGTCACGGCCATTGGATGGTCTCATTGCGATACGGCTTCATGTCGTGGCTTCGGCCCTTATTAATACAGCTTCGGGTTGTTTTGGTTCAGGTGATTGTGTTGATTGACAGCTTCGGCTGAGTGACTTTCAGGCCCTTGTGATGTCTTGGTATTTTCGTTGGAGCCTTCGGGCATTATGATTCATATTTAATTCAATTCTGGTTTGTTTCTTCGTGTAATTCATTGTGGTGTTCTATATCGATGATTCGCCGTTAGGCGCTTATGTTCTAACATGTTGGGCAGGTATTAATAGTATGTCATGGGCATAGTGTTTCATGAATGCTCGGTTCTTACCTTGGTTTGTGAGCATCTCGTATTATTATTATTATTATTATTATTATTATTATTATTATTATTATTATTATTATTATTGTACCATTTCATTCTGCCTTTGGATGCATATCATGTTGTACATGTATTTGATATTCATTATCTGGATGACTGACCCCGTGGGGGCGGAACATGTTTTCATGTTTTAGGTGCTTGCGAGGAGAGAGTTGGGATATAGGGGCATGACGTTGGCGGCGAGGAATTCGAGCGATACTAGTCCGAGATGTTCATGTCGGTCAGTCAGTTGGAGTACTCCAGTTTTGTCAGTTGTCGTCATTTTGTATTACCCGTGCGAGGCTCGTGGATGCCGTTGTATTTTAATTTTCATTTTGGCCATGTAGGCCTATCATTGTCGTTGAAATTCCTTATCGGAATATTGTGTTAGTTATCATAATAAGAACTGTGGTTGTCCTTGTTTGTTAATTTGATGTAATGTCAGCCGTGTTCGCCTGGTGGATCTCCCGGTGTGGGGTCCACGATACTGTAATGACCCAATGGGATTTGGGGGTGTTACAGAGTAAGTTATAGAACTTACGAAAAATTGGGAGCCGGCAAGTACAGTGCCAACTCTACCGACACCAACACTACGGACTCCCCTCCGAAGCCTCGCTCGAGTTGCAAGCACATAACAATCTATCACCTCGGCATCAAAGTCTTCACGGCTAGACTCTATCCTGTCAAATAACGCCTGGTGAGAGCATGCCCAGTCTCCAGACACCAGACAATACCATCACGTGGCTGCTCCCTTCTAAAGTGTAGGTACAACTTCATCAGAGGCTCGCTATCTCTTGGATGCGCCACCACAAAAGGCTCCCGAAGAGCAGCAGATGGTCGACTCACTCGTGGTGGAAGACTATGCTCACCCAACTACTGCATCCCGGCACTTTCACCATCTTCATCACCCTCAGCATCCCTCTCATAACTATAACGATCAGAGAGCTGTACAATCGGCTGCTCGATCTCAAAAACTGGCTGCTCGATCTGAAATGGAGGCTGCTGCTGAGGACCACCACCTTCACATTGAAACATCGCACTATAATGATGCTCGTCCTGAAACCAGTCGAACATTGTCCCATACTGCTGAAACGACGCATCAAATGGCTGATACTGATGCTCATAATCAAGAGGCTGCTCAGTCCGCTCAAAAGAATGATGAATCTGAGAATGATGACTGTGCTGGATCTCAGAATGGTGAATGTGCTGGACCTCAGAATGGTGAGTAGGCTGACGTTGAGAATGGTGACTAGGCTGACGCTGAGAATGATGACTAGACTGATGCTGAGAATGGTGATTGTGGGCTGCACCAGAGACTGAGTGACGTGGAGGGTCAGGAATCCTCCACTGGGCACTGCTAACAGATATAGAATGACAAGGCCTATCGGGAAACCTATCATGGCTCCTAGCTGAGTAGTGCACCGGGCTCCTAGAACGTCTATGCATAGGTCCGAAGAAATCCACGATCCAGAAAGAACCCAGAGAGAAACTCGAGCAATAAATCCTGTCTCAGACTCGTCGTACAAGATCGCCTTCAAACGGCGATCGAAGTACTCATCCCTGCTCGCGTCCTGGGTGTGGTCCGGACAAGGAAGTCCGTGGATACAACACACCCTCTCTGGAGGCCTCTCCCGGTCCAATGTCTCTGCACCATCTACTGGTGGGGTACTCTTCCGGCATCGCTTCGACACTTTATGTGCCGACTCATATGTAATCAATTTCCGAGCAGCCTTCTTCAACCTCTCCATAACTTTCTTTCTCGGGATCGGTGCAGGCTCATCCTCCTTGTTCTTCACAGCTATTCTTATAGGCTTAATCAACTTAACGTCATATGACGAGCCATTCTCAAAACTCAGGTAGTAGTACTCAGTCTCATCCTCCTCCAGATGCGGTAAAGAGGGAAGTACTTTGTGCTGCAAAAGTAGTCATTAAAGCATACCATTATATGGGCAATCACATAACATTGAAGAGATGAGTGAAGTCAGGAGAAAATATGTTTACAAATTTATGTACCTTATCGTCGAAGAAATGAGTGAAATCACAGAACATCTTCCTCATAGTCCACATCAAACACCGGGGGACTTGGACAGATTTATCTCGAATACCACACAATGCTCCCAATGAAGGAATCATCTCATACGACCATATCTGTAAAGCCCAAACAGGACCATAGAAGTGATAGTCCTTATGCTCTTGTCCCTCCTTCATGGCAACGTTGCCTATGTAGAAAGATAAACCCCAAAGGCATAAGAACCCCAAGGAAACATATCTCACTGCTCGAAATCCTCAACTAATGCCCATGCCCATGTCTCGACCATCATGTCGTCACGGCATAGGATAAAGTAGTAGTATATAAGTAAATTTGCAACCTTCACATAATCTCTTATGTCTCTATCAAAATCTCGAGCATTGAACCTCTTCCGGAGAACACTAACTTTAATATTTTTGCCATGGAGTATTCTGTGGAAAATACCGTCAGACCGAAGTAGATGGTCGTCCTGTGGATGGAAGGTAGAGTTTCCAAAATGCAGTCCAGTGATCATGGAAAAATCACGGGCCGTAAAACGAATGGTCCTCCCGTAAACCTGGAACCACGACTTATCCGGGGGGATTTGATCACCCTCCAATTGACGGGCAATCAAGTGATGTAGGGCAGTATTTGAACTCCCATTTCTCCTAACTTTAATCAAACGCCCCAGGACCCCATCGGTCAAGCTCTCGATAGCTCGATCACCAACTGCGGAATTGCGGCCCATACTTCTTAGTGTCTCAATGATCTCTTTAAATACCGCCTCTGTATGTAAAGATTCACTTGACGTGTAACAAAGCGCAATGTAGGTCTCTTCCATACGCAACCAGTCTGCAATATAGACATACAAATCATAAGAATATGATAGAATGCTTAAGAGAACGAAAAAAAAAATTCTACATTGCACACGACGGCACGCACACGATCCATGCCCATCGTGTGAAGACCATCGTGTGCAACACGACGGCTCACACGACGGGCATCGATCGTGTGCATGTCATCGTGTGCAAGGTAGAAGCCTTTGATCTTCTTGCCCACGACGGCACACACGATCGACGACCGTCGTGTGTAAACCATCATGCCCACAAAAGACCATCGTGCACACGATGGTGTCATCTTCTTCAGCACCATCGTGAGACGATGAACAACCGTCGATCGTGTGTGAATGAAAATACACTAACCGACGGCTCATTAACGAATTCCTCTTCAGATGGAGTGTCACTAGCGTGTGAGGAACTTCTGACGTCTTCAGATTCTCTGTGGTAGTCGGAGTTCGATATTTTCTGGTCGGCGAAAGAGTTTCACGACGAGAGAGTTTTTTTGCAGAGAGATACAACGGAGAGTTTTTTCGCAGAGAGAAATATTGAGTTGTGGGACCGTTTAGATTATTGTTCTTTGCTTTTAATAATTTTCTATTTTTTATGTTTTTTAACTTTTAGTGGTAGACCTTAAGGGTAATAAAGTCTTTTAACACATTTTGGTATTAAAAACTTATAGTTTTATGAATGGTGATATATAACTTATTAGTTTTATGATTTGGTACTAAAAAAGAGAGATCCCTAATTTTAATACGGATAATATAAATTATAGATTACTCTCACCCATGGCAATGAGGACTAAGTGTTTCTTTTTGTTTATTTGTTTACGCAGCATACTTCATTCCTTATTATATTTTAATATATTTTTGTTATATTTTTTTAACTCCAATAAATAATTTTATAAATTAGGCTACAATTCGAGGTTTCTTACAAATAAATCATCCAGTACATTTGTTGTCATAATATTTACTTGGGTCAACCATATTTATAGTATTAATCTTATTAGTCAATACTCACATCGATTTATGATTAAGAATCGTCTGAATTTTTAATATTGAACTTTGGCCATTTATTTCTTACTTCATCCGACCCGTTTCAATTGCCTTTCCCGAAAAGATTTTTGAATCTAAAAGAATTAAGTAGTGTATCCCACTTTTGCACTTTTACGGTAGAACCTCGATGATAAATGAATATGTTCGATAAATGAATAACCTCATCTAATGTATAAATTTCTCCGGTTCCAACTTGGGTCAATGAGCTTAACGAATAACCTCGCTTAATGTATTAATGAATAAATATAAATGAAGTCTTTATAGGCCCTATGTAAATATAAATGAATAATCACTATATTTCAAATAATATATTTTTATTTATATAATATATCATGAATACATTTCATTCAATGACTAATTTTCAAACACATTGATAAGTCATATTTTTTCGAAAAATGCCTCCAAAATTGATTGTTTCTTTCCTCTCCCAAAATGCATATGGTCTTTGATTTTGTGTAAAGCATGCACCACTTCTGGAATATTTTGATCATGTTGCAGTATGTAAATTTTTATAGTGACAACAGCTTGAAAAGCTTCTCTTGAGGACACTTGTGGTATAGTGATACTATCATCAGGTTCGGGATCATTTGCCTCATCATTTAGTACAACTTCAATGATTTCTTCGTCCGTAGGAGATTCCATAACCACATTATTCTCTTCAGGATAGTTCAGAAGATGTTCAACATCCATCACATTTATATAGCTCAATTTAGAAAGGAGTTTAGTTAAATCTTGGATCTCTTGCTCTAGCTGACCATCTTCTACTTCAGGAACATCAGCTTCTTCTGATCGAATTTTGCAGTGGCGAAAACAGTTTGCTATTGTTTTTGTTGTCACATCAAAACTCCAAGCCATGGTAGCAAAATTAATAGCATCCAAAATATTTATTTTTTCAAGATCTGGTGAGCCAACCTCAAGCATCTGCAAAATGCTAGAATAGAAACGACGTCGATAATGAACTTTGAATGCTCTAATAATCCCGGCATCACATGGTTGAATTTTAGAAGTTATGTTAGGGGGAAAAATATAACTCCACATTTCTCAAGCCTTCAACAATCTTTGGATGTGCCGGACAATTGTCTACTAGCAAGAGAACCTTTCTACCATTCATTCTCTTGTCAAACCAATGACAATATTCTTGAAAAAGCAAACCAATCATCCAAGCTTTCTTAATAAATCGATACTCGCAATTAAGATTATTCATATTCACATTCTTAAAGCATCTGGGTTTTGCATACTTACCAATAACCCAAAGAGGCACTTTATCAGACCCGTCACCATTACAGCACACAACAATAATGATTCTCTCCTTATCTTTCTTCCGCCCTTCAAGCTGCTTCGTGGCAAGTGAATGGTCAGCCTCCAACCGATAAAATAATCCGGTCTCATCCATATTGTATATATCTTTAAGGTTGAGTTGGTCTAGTTTTGATCGTATCCCGGGTAAGCATTTGCAATATCCTCCACGTTAACTGAACCACTCTCACCAAATCGTCGGTAAGACTTGATTGAATATCTTGCCTTAAAACGTTCGAGCCATCCACTAGAAAAGCTAAATTCTGAGTTTGTTTCTCCATACATTTTTTGCATAAACTCTTTTGCTTTACCCTGGATCATTTCTCCTGACATATTCACTTTCTCTTGTCTTTGAAGAAACCATTCATATAAAGCTTTCTCTAGTTCAGGATATTTAGCTGACTTGTGCCTCTTAACATTGCTATTTTTCATCTCATCAGACAAATATTCCAACGATCTTTTGAGAGTATTTGATATTGTGGTTTGGCTAGTAACCAAATCAAATTTTTCTTTCATCCATGCTTGCATATCTTTTTGGCTAATACTTGGATTCTCCTTCTTATGCTCACACATGGCTCTCCTTATCTGATCTGTTAAAGTAACTTTTGTTACTGGTTTTGCCTGCTCTTTGGAAGCCATTATAGTAGATTGAACACGAAAATAGTAATATGATTGTGTTATGAAGATACAGTGAGAATTTAGAATTATATATAGCTTGGTATGAGGTATTGAGTAGACATCTTAACTCTAACTATCATGCATGTACACAGTAGTCTCAATACATGGTACTGTGCACTTTATCTACTCCATGCATGCATGTACAACTAATCTAGAATTCTAAAAATATGAATGTAATTAAAGTTTGCATGAAAGTTATAACTACCGTGAGTTCCAGTTACATTTGAACTTAATATATACAAAATGATATAATTACAAAAAAAAGTCCAAAAATATCACCTAAATGAATTATTATTCATTTATTGATAAATAAATATTATATTCATTAATCGATAAATAAATAATATCGCCAAATGAATATTTTTTTTGATCCCAAAGGTATTCATTTATCGAGGTTCTACTGTACTTTGCATGGACCACACAGATTTATCATTATCTTTTTTTTTTTCTTTTTTTTGGTATATGTCCTCATAATTGCTTCAATTGGGATAGAAATATCACATCATATTGATATTTATGTCTACTTAATGATTCTTAATTTGTGTGAAAATATCTTTATAATAAGTTGGAGGGAGTATTAGATATGGTACTCGTAGTTATAAAAGTTAGTCCCTATGTGTATATAAATATCTTCTGACTTTTTAATATTAATTTTGGACCATTTATTTTTTTAAATATTGCAACAATAAATATAAAAATTGTACTCTTTTAGATTCATTTTTAATTTAGTTCTATAATATAATTTTCTAATAATTTTATGATATAATTAAAAAATTATTCATGGTCAGAATTTTATCTCAAAAAGAAAAATATATATATAAAAGTATACGGAAGAACTATATCATTGGATTCCTTACATTTTTTTGTAATATTTTCTTGATATTATTTATATTTAGATTTATTTTTTAAATATTTTCATGATATTTTTTTTTTTTGGGGGTGAGTATTAATTATTTAGTAGTTTTTACTGTCGCCGTCACATAAAACCTTCCATTGGAAAAATGACACTCAAAATAAAAAAGTGAGTAATGGATAGAATTCCGAGGGGTATCTAGTAAACCTTTATAATAAAAATAAAAAAACTACTGAATCAGTTGTATTGTGTATTACGTGTGTCATAATTAATGGAATTCTCTCGAATATCATGAAAACCGTGAAGGTTTGATTTATGAAGGATTTTCATTGTGAGGTAATGAAAAAGTACGGAAGTTTTATGGGACGTCACTATCACAAAAACATAAAGGCAAAAGTCATGATATGTTCCAAAAATTACCATAAAACATCAAAATGCGCTACGAACATAATGGAAACTCATTATAACTATAGTATGAACTGAGTCGTATAAATCAAAAAAATACTAAAAACAAAAAATACAGATATTATATTCTCCCTTTTAAATAGAAGTTTTGTCTCGAAACTTACAAATGGAATTGCTCGGGGTATCTAGCTCACAAATTATGTTCGATCTCTCAAGTCGTTCTCTCGGCTCCATGCATCGACCATTACACTTTATCCAACGATATGGTTGTACCGAAATTTATTCTCTCGACGCTCTAAAATCTTCAACGATCTTTCTTGAAACGTGACATCATCAGCTATCTTAATACCCACATAGTCGATAATGCGACTCGGGTCCAGAACTTACTTTCTCAGCTGAGAAATATGAGAAATGCTATGGACGTGGCTCAGGACTAGAGGCAACGCCAAGTTATATGCTAACTCTCCAACTCTATCCAAAATCTAAATGGTTTGACGTACCTCGTACTAAGTATACCTTTCATCCTAAAGTGGAAAACCCCCTTAGTCGGTGACACTGAGCATAATGTGATCTTCCACTTCAAATTTCAAAGGTCGTCGATGAACATCATCATATGACTTTTTTTGACTCCTGAGAAGTCAACAATATCTCTCAAATCAATGCAATCTTCTCTTTTGTCTCTGACCGCGCTGTCGTGACGCATCAAAATTAGTTATTTTTATTTTTCCTTGGCTTACTTCTACTACTAGTAGTATCGGCAAGTAAGGGTCGATCCCACGGAGAATGGTAAATCAATTATGCTTTTTAAGAGTTAAATACTTTTAGCAATTAAAATAAAATAAAAACGAGGGGGGTTTAGTTTACTAATTTTTACTAACAAACAACTTGCGTAAAATAAATTAAAACACAATAACCAAAAGAGAATAAAAATCGAAAATAACAATTTAAGGAATAATCTAGTTCTTAGTTCCGTTATACACCATTTCGAATTAATTCATGCTTTAATATAGCGCTTATCTCTTCTCTAATCTCATGAACTCCTATTCCGAAGCCAACAACAAGCTCTGTTGACCCCAATTATTTCTTAAGTTTATTTAACTAAAATAAGCTCTTTAATTAAACCTATCTAAGCGATGGATTCAAAACAAGTTCTTCAAATCTCACTCGCTAGATGCATTAAAAACCAAAATAATGAAATAGACAAGATATTAAGTTCATAAGCTCGACTTAAGGGATCTCGATTTTGTGTTACTCAATTGAGAAAATTCAATTGTTGCTAATTGTGAAATTAAAATTGCAACAATTACGGATTACAATTTAATCCTAGCAGGAGACATAAAACTCCTAATCTAGTTGGGCAAACCAAATCAAGAAAATATATGGTATAATAATGAATTCAATAACACAAAAGTAATTCAAGAGACTCCGAGTTAAGAATACGTAATGGGATTAAAATCTGAATAATTCAAAAATGGTTTCAAACTTCCCTAAGAACTAGAATGAGAAGGTTAGCCGGACATGTTGGCTTTAGAAGACAAATAATAATTTAGAATATGCATAAGAAAAGAAAGTAGAATTCTCTCTTCCTCGTCGGAAAATAAGCTCGGTTCCATTCTTCTTTGTCCGTCTCCCAATCGTGTTTCTGCCCTCTCTCGTGTTCCATCGTCTGTTCTTCTCTTCAGAAAAATAATTTCATCCCTTTTTTTTATAATACTTCCTTATCTCTTAATTTTCTTCTTTAATTAAATCTCCTTCCTCGTTATCCTTCTTGAGTTTTTATTCTTTTGGAGTCTTTCCTTTCAAGTCAATTAAAATTCCTTTATCCAGCCTAAGGGACCAATTTTCACCTTATGGAACCAATTGGGACTGATTTGAGTCGTTTCTTGGGCCCCAAGTAAGAGGATTTTCGGGTCAGGTCCGACACTGGGTCACCCAGTGTGTGCGGCAGTTTCTTCATTAAAGCCCAAATCACCTTGGCATGATCCGTTTGATGGCCCAAACTATTCCTTAAGCCTAAAAAATCCACCAAACACCTAAATTAAACAGCAAATTACCAAGTGAAGTAAATTCCATCCAAAATATAAATAGGTAGAAAATAACCCAGTGTGCCAACATAAAATTTATTAAAAATCAATAATTAACAATAATATTTGCACACTATTTGCGACCTACCAGTCTCTAATAACATATTCAGCTCGGGTCAATCTAGTTCAGAACCCATATCCCAACACTGTAATATCCGCAATTTTCGATTTTCGGTAATTTTCTTTTTTTCGGCGGGAGTCCGTTTTGACGACTCACTTGTGACCGTTTCATTATTCTGAGAATGTTTAATTCTGCACTTTTCAACGTTCGAGTTCTTTTTGGTGTCGTTTTTCCAAGTTCCGTGCTTTTTAGCGACTTTTCCGCACTTGAGTTTGATTCTTACGAATCTCATCCGAAACTATTGTTTTGAGTTTCCCGTAAGTCCGTTTAACTTGGTTAGACATGATGTGAACTTCAGTTTGGTTATTCGACCACGTATCGTGATTTTCGGGTGTTTTGGGCCATTTTGTAATTTCCCAAAGTGGTGGGTATCCGTATACGTATTTATTGTCTCGACCCTTTTTATGGTCGCGTGTGAGTTTGAATGTAACTCAAGCTCTTAGTATGATCTTATTCTGGAGCTTTCCGTGCGTATCTTGAACTTCGTGTTTCGATCGGAGGAATCCGTTGTTGTAATCGGCTTTGAGAGCACTGTTGCTGTCCTTTTGACTCGATAGCACACGCTACACCTATTGGTTAGCGCGCGCTATGGCGCGGTTGTTAGCGCACGCTACAGATTTGGTAGCGCACGCTAACGGGTGGTGCAGAAACAGTCCAGAGACTACTGCACTGGGTTATAACGTTGGTTAGCGCACGCTAATGCGTGCTAGGGTACATTGGTAGCGCACGTTGGGGGGAGGATAGCGCACGCTACCAGGTAATTCAGGACAGTCCAGGAGCTACTGGACTGGGTCTGGGGCCTCGTTAGTGCACTCTAATTTTTGTAGCTAGCGCGCGCTAACTATACATGTTGGCAGAACGTTTTGTTCTGATGCTTCTATAGCGCACGCTAATCAGGTAGGATTAGCACACGCTAAGCTGTCCAGTATATAAACTGTACAGTAGTCATTAAACTGCATTTTCTTCATTTTCTTCTTCTTCCTCCGCGGGTTCGAGACGTGGCGACTAGGGTTCGCTACCTGGGTTAATTTTCTTCTATTCCAAGGTGTTTTGGAGTATCCTAGGTGATTATAACATCATCTAATCCATTGTTCTTCACCGAATCAAGGTATTTTTCTTGGATCCCTAGAGTTGACTTTTTGGGGGATTTGTTCTTGATTTCGTTTTCCTTTCGGTTTTGATAGACCGATTGTTGTTTAATGATGTTGTTAAACATATCCTATGGATTGTATATCCATATTTCAGTTTGGAATTCCATTTTCATGTTTTGGTCGGTCGATTCGCGTTCTTGGCCGTTTGGGGGAAACCCTTGAACTTTCGTCGTTTGTTCTTTGAATTCAGCGGCTTTGGGTCGTGCCATAGAATTCATTTTCATTGTTGTTATTGTTGTTCGTAGTTTATTATCACGGGTTAGCGCTCGGTGGAGTCGGCGGGTTCGTAGTCGGTTCGTGCCAACCTACTGTTGGGAAAACAGCCTCAAAGATCCCCAACAACCCTCCCAAAGAACGAAAATTGAGAAAAATAAATAACACAAGAATATATGTGGAAACTCCAAAACCGGAGAAAAACCACGGGCCTCCAGAGAGAAAACTCCACTATATGACAAATTGTTACAATCACGTAGACTAATCTCTTAAGCTCTCGACTCCCAACTCCTACACTATTACAAGCCTTTGAAAACCTCTCAACCCTCTAAAATAAAGAGCAAGGAATTTTAAACTAGAAGTAATCACAAGACTAAAGAGTAGTGATTGGTGCATTTGTTTCAACGACCTTGGATGTCCTTATATAGCCTAAGAGTCTCCACCTACTTTGATAGCAAAACCAATGTGGGACAAAATCCTCACTTTCATTTTTAACAACTATTCCAACAATCTCCACCTTGTTAAAACATGAAAGAAAACACCATTTTCTTCATCGACAATCATAATTCTAAAGACATAGAATTACCATACTCCACCATAAAAGAGTATCACCACTTAGAACGATCCCTTCTAAGAATTTCACCTCGGCACATGTCGAAAAACTTGCTGAAATGTTTGTGGTACAACTTCCCTGTTGGTCACCCGGAAGTTCATCAGCCCTCAACGTCAATCTTCACCACACATATTGCATCAATGCCAACTCAATGCCCATGTGTAAATCCGTGAACCCGCTAACAAAAAAGACACATCCCTTTCCATGGTAACGGGCATACCATGGGGATGCCAAATTCTCAAAAGAATTCTTCACCGTCAGTGACGACGGAGACATTGTTAGCAGAATTGGAGCATTTTGCCGAGTCCGCTCCACCTGGATAATTACTCTTGACATGTCCAGACTGTACACACTTCCAGCATATCAGAATCTTTGGTGACTTCTTCTTCTTCCCGTTCCTGCATATCATAATCGTTCCTTCTGACGAAGCATGGCTGCTACTCTCCAGTCTTTTCTCCTCGGACAAGAGTTTTCCAGTAACATCTGCATACTTCAGGGCCTCTTTCCCATACATCAGAATGGGCTTCATATGCTCATAGGAAGATGGCAAAGATAATATGAGCCTCAGTGCTTTATCCTCATCCTCAACCTTCACTCCGATAACCTCCAGTTCTGAGACGATACCGTTAAGAACACTTAGATGATCTGAAATTTTTGTACTTCCATCCATATGTAGAGTATGAAGCTGCTCCTTGAGATACAACCGATTCGAGATGCCCTTGCCTTGGTACAACTGTTCAAGCTTCTCCCAAAACTCCTTTGCTGTTGACAATCCATGCACATTAGCAAGCACATTTTTTGCGAGACACAAACGAATAGCACTTACCGCTCTCAAATCCATATCATCCCATTCTTCATCATCGCCTTTACTGGTCCCGCTTTTATCATCGCTGGAAACAGGGGCTGGTTTCCCCCTCAACGCCTTGTGTAACCCGGACTGAATCAGCACATCATTGACTTGAACTTGCCACAAGCCAAAATTGATCCTTCTGTCAAACTTCTCTACATCGAACCTCATGGGACTGAACCTTGACATCGTATCCGTATCTCAAACCTAACAGAATCCTCATTTCTGATGTGGAAGATCAGATAGAACTGCAATCACAGATCATACTCCGAACCTTTGAAATACCGAGACACCCTCCAATACGACCAATAGAAATTTGTTTCTGATGTGGAAGATAAGACAAAGCTGCAACCACAGCACATACTCCAAACCTCTAAAACCGAGACCTCCCCCGAACTAGGCTCTGATACCACTTGTTTGGAAAACAGCCTAAAAGATCCCCAACAACCCTCCCAAAGAACGAAAATTGAGAAAAATAAATAACACAAGAATATACGTGGAAACTCCAAAACCGGAGAAAAACCACGGGCCTCCAGAGAGAAAACTCCACTATATGACAAATTGTTACAATCACGTAGACTAATCTCTCAAGCTCTCGACTCCCAACTCCTACACTATTACAAGCCTTTGAAAATCTCTCAACCCTCTAAAATAAAGAGCAAGGAATTTTAAACTAGAAGTAATCACAAGACTAAAGAGTAGTGATTGGTGCATTTGTATCAAAGACCTTGGAAGTCCTTATATAGCCTAAGAGTCTCCATCTACTTTGATAGCAAAACCAATGTGGGACAAAATCCCCACTTTCATTTTTAACAACTATTCCAACACCTACTTCGATCGGTTCTTCGCGTTGATGGTTGTTCGAGGCAAGTACCTTATCCATACAATTCTTGTTTTATGGATATGATAATTAGTGATCGTCTCCTTGTGTTTATTTGATCGTTTGAATTTCACTTTCAAAGATTCGATTAGCCTTGTTAAAGGTCCTCTTTCAAAACGCATGCGTTTTGTGGACATTGTGTTCGTGGATGGTTACGTGAATTACTATGAATACACTTGGTATTGTCGTTGTGTTTTGATAATATATATGTATATATTATCTCATATCGGTGTGTTGTGATTTGACCATTGCGTCGTGCATTGTGTTTGTTTCCATTGAGTGAATTACTTGGATATTATTGATGTGATATGTTATTTGTGTGAATGTGTGGATATAGTTGAAGGTCTACGGTGACACATGGCACGTGATCATGTGGTCAGGATGCAACAAGTAATTGATCCAACCGTAAGAGCCTGAGATAATCTATGGTGACACATGGCTTGTGATCATGTGGTCAGGATGCAACAAGTGATTGATCCAACCATGAGATATGGTGTGTGATTTGTTTAGCTAGCCAGCTCGGGAGGGTCCTTAGAGGCCTCGAGTGGGATTTGGGGCATCGTCCCGGTCCTAGGCGATGCACGTGCGTGATTTGTTTTATGATTGTGGCCGGCTTGGGAGGGTTCTCAGAGGCCTCGAGTGGGATTTGTCGCTTCGTCCCGGTCCTAGGCGATGCTTGTATGTGATTATGTTGTGTTGATTTTATGTCCGTTGAGGACACTTGATGTGGGTTCTGACCCTGTGAATTCTTGTTGATTTTATTTGTGAAAACAATACCTTTGGGTTGTGACCCCTATTGATTTTGGAAAGAGAAGGATTTGATAATCCTAAATTATTTTCTACTAAAACTCCCGATGGCTTATTAAACCATTTTGTAAATTGTTTTCTCCTGGATTGTGATCTTTTGGTTTTGGAATGTTTTACCCAAACTCTTGCCTCGGGAAGTGTTTGTTTCGTTGTATTTGAATCTTCGAGGATTTCTGATTATTATTGTCCTTGGAACTTGAATTGTATGGCTCGTATTTGCACTTTGTACTTGTACTAGCAAAATAGTGGAATTTTGCTAACCCCCGAGTAATTGAGGGGTGGATGTCTGTATTGCATTCAGGTTTTAGAGCATAGCACAGGTTCGGCATGAAGGATGATGAAAGATGAACGATACTAATCACACGAGGACCCGTTGATGTCGTTTTGGTTTGGTTGTATTTTATTTTCCGCTGCAGTATTTTTTTCCCGTTGGACGGGAGTGGGTTGTACTTGACCCCTGCGTGGGTATGCGTTATGATTGAGTTGTATGTATTTATTGAAAGACCAAATCGGTCTACTGAGTCATTTTAGCCTTAAAGGCATTGTTGAGATGTTTAACGTTGTTACCAGCCTGGTAGATCCTTGAGGAGAGGTTCTACGACGTGTAATATCCCTGAGCGGATTGGGGTTGTTACAAACACAAAGGCAATTGTGATTGACGCATGCCAACTATTGTTGTATGTAAAATCTGATCAATGAGAAATAGAGTTTCCAATCATTACGCCAACCTAATGCACAAGGTCACAACATATCTTTCAAAATCTGAATCATCGGCTCAGTCTGACTGTCTGACTGCCGATGGAAAGACATACTCAACCTCAACTTAGTACCCAAGGCCTAATGGACTGCATATCAAAAGTGCGACACAAAGTGGCCATCTCAGTCAGAAACAATTGTTTTCGGTGTCCCTAGGCCCCACGGCCTCCCACCAATCACTACACCAGAATCACGATTTTGTGACTGTAAAAAACTGTCACAAATGGCAAAAACAATCACAAATGACTGTCATAAAATCACCAGTCACAAAACAGTGATAAAACCTCATTTATATGACTTTACAATACCACTTTCTATGACAGTCACAAATATCATTTATGACTGTCATTGGCAGTCACGAATTTCATCTTTTGTGACTGTCATTGGCAGTCACGAATTTCATCTTTTGTGACAGTCATTAGCAGTCACGAATTTCAACTTTCATGACTTCCATGGACAGTCAAAAAAATTATTTTTCTTGACTGTCATTGTGACTGTTTTTAGAAGTTACAAATGTTGAAAAAAATATAAAAAAATAGTAAAAACCCATTTTTCTCTGAATGCAATCTAATTATTTTTTAGAATGAATTCATAATACAATCCAAACATATTTATCAAAGTATTCACACAACACTCCAATTAATTTTGACAAGACATATAAAAATCACAATGTAATGCTGAAAGTTAACACATGTAAAAAAAACTCCGAACCAACCCATTGGGAATAGAATAAGTACGGAGTATTAGTTATATATTGAAAAATATCAACAACTAAAAGTTAAACTAATAGAATCATAAGCTTCATCCATGGAACACACGGGTGGAGCAACGCCTGCTAAAATAACGGTTTCAGGAGCACCTTTTGCCTGAACAACAAAATAAAAATATATAAGTCATTAACCAAAATAAATAAAGATAAAAAATTCCTTGCTGTGCAGTACTACATTAAAATATAATTTGGGAATACAAAGAGCAGTACTAACTATTTAGTTCATTTGAATATGTCGACCAAATAATCTTACTATACTTGTTCTACAGTTAAGCCAAGTCGATTTTGGCCCTAGCACATCTCTCATAAAAATACAAGTACCCCATGTCTTTTGGAGGATCTTTGGAAGCCCAAACTAGTTTGAAAAATTTCAACTCAGAGGACGTTGAAACTAAAAATATAAACGAGAAAGTAACATAATATCAACTACCAACAGTAATATTATGTATTTATGTTATAATTATAGAAACAGAACTCTCTTAGCCTGTGGAAAAGATGTTGTTTATATTTGATGATAAATAAGAGTACAAGTAGACTAACATCAGATATACTGCATCTTCAAAGCAATCATTATAGTTAACTTGTTTTTTTGTAACATAGATAGCTAAATATCATGAATACAAATATGTATGTTAGGTGCAGAAAGAGGTAAGAACTCATGAGCTTTCACTGCACTACTAATCCAAAAGTTGACAGATTGTAGCATAAGATAATAGATCTAGATTAGAAGCATTAGCATATGGAAAAACAGGTAGGAACACAAACTAAGAAAAAATATATAAATCGACAATAATTAGTGTTGGGATATGGAGAGACTCGAACTCTCAGCTCCTATAATAAGAGCAACATTAATTAACACTGTCCGTCAAACCTTCTGACAACACTCCCAAAAGCTGTTAAAGAAAGGATTATTTATCGGGATACCATGTCGCCAAGAAAGCTGACAGTGGCATTACCCATAATCCTCCTTTTTCCGCTCGGTCTTTATCATATCGAACAATATAATCCAAGAAAATATACAGACCTGAAGTCGTAGTCGGGATACATGTGGTGGAGAGTTAGAAGAAGATAAATCGTCGTCTTCCGGCTGCCAAGTTATTATCATTATAATTTACCAAAAAGAAAAAAGAAGAGCAAGAAATAATACACAAGACAATGAACAGATGAAAGGCTTTTAGATTGATTCAGCAACCTTGATCTACTAAATAGATATTCATTTGGTGAGGAGTCGGTGTCGGATGACTTCCCCAGCTGATCAATAATCTGGATTTGAAAAAAGAAAAAAGGAATAAGGAAAGGACGAGAATGAATGAACTTAGCATTATATGCTGCAAGAAATTCAGAGATTGATATGGAAATATAGCATTATGACATAATGGTACAAGCCAAAACTTCATGATACACAAATGGGCTAATAATCAAAATTGCCCCTGAGGTTTGATCCCACAAAAAAAAGAAAAAAAAAGGGATCTTTCAGCTAAGATACAGTAGAGCCTCCAATAATACTCCATGCATGAATAAACTACATAGGAACAAAAATCACATCCCAACTCGAACGTGTTAAAAATAGAAACAACAGCCACTTAGGAATAACCTCTATATAGTAATATTTCTTTATGGTCCGGAGGATATGACGTTAGAGAGGTTGTAGTGTATCACCAGTGACTAATATATGAGAAGAAAACAAATTAAAAGCAATAAGCACCTAAACTGTTGACCAAACAGAGTTTTGATCGATCATAACTGATTACAAGACCACAAATTAAAAAAAAAATATTTACCTCGTTCTCGAGACTGAGAGACAGCTT
The DNA here is from genome assembly GCA_033398695.1 of Orobanche coerulescens. Taxonomy (NCBI): domain Eukaryota; kingdom Viridiplantae; phylum Streptophyta; class Magnoliopsida; order Lamiales; family Orobanchaceae; genus Orobanche; species Orobanche coerulescens. Next base: position 145,158,441 of record CM065809.1, on the reverse strand, counting down.
CTTGTCCGTTCCTGCATGTTTGCCTAGAAAAGAACAAAGCATAGAAACTCATGTCGTCAATTTTCACCTACAAACAAATAGTGTCCTCCGATATTGGAAAAAAACCATACTTACATGAGTAAGCTTCCAGGCATCCTCTAATCGTACGTTCTCCAAGATTAACATGGTTCAAGAAATCATGTAAACTACGAGAAACCACATGTATTGATTAAATTATTTAATTGTACGACCAAATAAACTAGGAAAAAAAGAATACAACCTCGAAGAAGCGCCTGAAAAGATCATATTTTCAAGTAAACAGAAACAAAATCTTTAAAAATTACCGTCCAAGAGGAGTGTGTTCCAAGTACTTCATGACGGATGCCAATAGAAATCAATCTCAATATCTGTATTAACAAAATGACAAAAATCCAAAGTTTACTCAACCAACACAAATTTAAAACCAAATTAACAATTAAAGCAACCTATATCATCATCATCATCATCATCATCATCATCATCATCATCATCATCATCATCATCATCATGGTCGGCGGATAAAGATTATAGTGTCAATTAACAGTATGAAATTTGTCTAACACTATAAAACTCATGCAAAAAGCAAAGCAACAGAATTTTACTCCAAATACCCTTACCGCCACCACCTTCATGTGAAGAAACAAACTTACAAACAAAATGACCTAAATGAAATTTAAAATATCACAGGTAGCAATAAAAGTCGAAACAAAATCACCAACTCAAGTAATCCTTAGTGCACATATAGAAGCTAACAAAATCAAACTTCGGCATAACTATTCTGCAATACGATCATATATCGTTAGTCACGTAGTGAAAAAAAAGTAAGAAATGATTACGATATAACACATGGACAACCATCATCAACTACATCTTTTCCCAACTATGCTGGAGCCAGTGACCTGAAGATTACAGTATCAATTGATCGTTAAGCTTAGTTTAACACTATAAATTCATGTAAGCAAAGTGAAATTTAATGCCAGATGCCCTTCCATTTGCAACCTCCATTTCAATTTTTTAATTTCTCCAACTAATATTATGCATGGTTGAAATTTATTAAAATTAAAAATGTTCCAACATACACTCGTGGGTCCACCACCACCACCACCACCACCCAAAACACACACACACACACAGAGAGAGAGAGAGAGAGAGAGTACATCTACCTAAAAGTCATCTCATCTCAGCTCAGCTCACATTCGAGAAGGTTATCTACCTTGATCCGGTTCTAACTTCTCTAATTACATATCAACCTTTCGAATTACAAACAAAATCATTCTCACATATCATCCAAAAAAATCTCGTCTCTACCAAATAGAGCTTCAGAATGAAGACTTTAATCCAAATCCATAAAATTCTCGACCTTCTCATAACTTTCATGCACCGTGGTGTAAAAAAAACCCAACCAAAACCAAAAAAATAAAACAGATAATAAAATAATTAAAAAAATCCTAACGATAAACACGATTCAGCAAATAGTTAACTTGTTTTTTTGTACCCAACGACCAGAACCGCCGAAGTGTCAAACGGCGTCAAACCGCCGATGCTCGATTTTTGCCATCGCCGGTGAAATAGGTCAGAATAAAATCGAGCAAAAATAAAAAGTTTTAACCACCCGAAATAATGTGAAATCATCACCCGAAATAACCAACCGCAATCTTCACGTGTCCATCTCATCCATCCTTGAAAGAAAGTATCTGTTGTATCCAGGGAGAGAAAAGTTTAAACCAGGTAAAAATGGAGGAGAGAAACGAAGAGGATGAGAGTTTTTTGGAGCAAAATTTTTGGGAGGAGTTTTTCGGAGCAAAATTTTGGAAGGAGTTAGAAATAAAGCAATACGGCTGGCATAGGAGAAGAAGATAGAGATAGGGTTTTCAATTTTTCTACCTTTCTTAATTAATATTTTCTAAAATTCCAAATTATGACGGTTAATAAGAGTCGCAAAATTATTGTCGTTTAACCTGAAAAAATTTATTACTGTTCAAGGCAGTCAAAATTCTTGTGACAGTCATTAACAGTCACAAATACTTAGATTTATCACTGTTTGGCATTTGTGACTATTATTTATAGTCACAAAGTTGTGACTGTCATTGGCAGTCGCAAATCCAGCGAGTTTCAATGTCACAAAATCATATTTTTGGTGTAGTGAATGTGCGGCCTCCTTGTCGAGAAAATACTGGGCAATAGACACTACCTCTCATACGGACAAGTAATCACATCAAATGTCCTGCCAGCTGAAAGATCCTGCTTTCCCAACCGAATGGATCCGAAGGTCTAGCAAGACGAGATGAATGCATCTTCACCACCTCCTAGAGCTACTTAATAGCCCCATCAATCTCGAATAGATGCTGATTATGATACACAGCCTAAGTCAAATATGCCATTTGAGCTGCCATCTACTGAAGGATGGTGGCAACTCCAACATCGGCGTTATCACTCACCAATTGACCATGACTAACTTAATAGTCCTGATGACCCACAGAACCCAAAAGAATAATGCCAAACACTACATGAGATGCCAAATTAGTGGTCGACTTAGAGGGCACAGACCTCTCATCAGCGACACCATGGACACAACCTTAGCCACGTCCACGAGCAGGTCTTATAGCTACGAGTCACATGGCATGATAGCAACATAGTGATGTGATGGACAAATTAAAAACTCGCAAGTGTACGAATCGCTTTTGTAGGAAGCGGCAAGTAACGCCGAGGTCGATCTCTCGAGGAGTTGGAAATGATTTGAAGTTCAATAATATTCGGCAAATAGTCGAATTAACGAAAGTAAAATAAAGTAAAATACACCAATGAGTTGATATGATTATAATCACAAAAGCAGAAAATTAAAATAAATGAAATGTTAACAACACCGAATTAATGGTTGGATAATTGAGAGATTACAATTATGAGAATGATATGGGAGTTTAGAATCACTGACACACACGTAATCAATTATTAGTTCCGATACTCAAAGAAATAAGGTTTGGAATTATCGATTGCTCATGATTAAAAGAAATCCGTTTGATGGCAGTAAATCTAAAAATCACGATTATTCTTTTCGAAAATAAGAGACACTCCTTTGATGGGGATGAGTCCCTAACTAATAATCAATTAACCGACTACTTTTGATGAGGTAAATCGCTAAAAGATTGCATAAAAAAATTTTAGAACATTAACAACCGCTTCTATCGGGTCGTTTGATGGCGGACTCCGACAAAAACCCTCGTTTTGAATAATAATAACAACTATGAAATAGGTTTGATGATCTAAATCAAAAGCTCTTATGCGAAGAACAAACAAAGAGAAACAATCCCAAACTCTACCCGGAAAATCAATAGAAACTAACAATCGATAACATGTGTGTGGCTCAATCTAAAAACCCATATGAAATGATTAGCTACACATGATTATTTCAACAATAATAATGGAAATTGTAAAACAAAATATGGTAGAAACTTCCCTTGTAAAAGTCGAAATCGAATTCTCGATAAAGGTTTGATGATCTTCCTTCAAGAACTCACAACAAATGATACAAGGAATTATAATTACTCACAAAATGTATTCTTCCAAATGATGAACATACCATGAAGATCATGAAAAATCTCTCTTTTCCTCCATTTTTTGTGTTTTCTCTCACTAATCTTGTGTTTTTCCACCACAATATCTCACACAAGATTAGAATATGGCTCTTAAGGTCTCCAACACCTTTTTATAAAGCCAAAAGACCAAGAAATTCCATCCAAATCATGAAAAAATGTCAAAGAAATGGACTTGCACCGAAAAGTGACACGACCCATGTCATACTGTCCTGGAAATGGCAAAAAGTTCTCTGTCCATCGGACCCGGCCGTGTCCTGGGACACTGCCTGTGTCGAACTGCTCTAGAAATGAAAATCTCACCGGATGCGTGACCCGACCGTGTTCTAGAAGCCATATCTCCCTCAATACACCTCGAAATTTAGCGTATAATATACCGTTGCGAATCTGATTTCACGAAGAATCCATACATATATAGAACATTCTAATTCGAAGTAATGAATCTGGAAATTAGAAAATACGACCGACATTGCTTCAATCTTTATCGTTTTAGGCCCCGTTCTTTGCTCTTGATCGTCATAAACTCCAATATTGGCCATAAAAGCGCATATTTCACCACAATCTTCATTCGGCTACCTACAAAATAAAAACACAACATACCATGCGTAAAAAAAGCAAAAACACTTAAAAACAAACGAAAGCGCGACTCGATAGAACGGAATGAGACGATCAAAAATCGACTCATAAAATCCCCCCAAACCTAAACTTTGCTTGCCCTCAAGCAAAAAGAAATAAAACACACGACAAAGAACGAGGAGGGTTGAATAATCAAGTTACTCATCGGGTATACATACAATCAACCGAGAATGTAAAAGTATCGTAAAGTCTCGTAATTCATCATGGAAGCCTAAACTCACAAATGAGTGGAAAGCAATGGCACTTGATCGGACATGCAAGAAAACAAGTCTTAGTAGTCCCTCACTGAATTATATCGATTCACTCATCTCTCAAGTGTTTAGATAGGTCAATACGCTCAACTCGATTCGAATGGAAAGTTCTACTATATGCTTGCACTTCTTCTCTTCATCAAACGCATCAATATTCACAAAACACGAGTCATAGCGTCTTACTTTGGGTTGTAACAGGGCCGTGGATCAGGTTGGGAAAATTTGGCTAGTAGTTACAAGTTCAGTCCAAGTAGAGCATATACGATCCTCACATATATGAAATAAACACTCAAAGCAAGATCGATAATTCTACTTCAATTCTCCCGTATATATATCTCTTATTTTTTTTCTAGGCCTTGTTAAGTGCAATTCTTATGATATTGGCCTATTTCTCACAACCCAACGACTTCCCTTTTGTTTTTCTTAGGCTCATTCCTCTCCTCCCCTATCTTTTCTATCCCACTATTATTATTAGGATCACTTTTTTTTGGGAGGCTTATTATTTTTAGTGGAACGGGAGAGAAGATTTTTGCCTCTATACACCACAAACTTTGCACACCTTCGTTTTTCAAATATACCCTTTCATGCTCTTACGTGGATCAATAAGATGGTGGATATGGAGCTATAAGATGCGGGGTTTTCACAAAAATACGGCTAAAGGCTCAACGGAGATAGCAAAGGATATTAATAAGAAATGGTGGGTATTTTTAGATAAGTAGGTTCAAGACAAAAAATGGGCAGCCCTAATCATTTCTCGTGTATGTAAATATCAACACATCATCCGACAGAATCATGCAAGTTCTAAAGAATACAAACCATAAGAAGAGAAATCACACATAAAAGAATTTTACCGCTAAAGGTGAACGGTTCAATTAGGCACAAGAACTCACCACTTTTGGACTACCACACTCATTCCTTACACATCAAATCAAGTAACCAAGACTACACATTCACACGCAAGGTCAAACAATCAATTGGATTTATAAAACTCCACGAGTCAAGTACAAACGCGACTAATCATCCATATACCCAACAATTAACAAGGTTATTACAATCCGTCTACTACATCACGCAAGATAAAAAAAAAAAGAAACAAACATCACGCAAACTAAAAACAAACAAAATCAAAGAAGTTACACCCCCCCAAACCTAAACCTTTGCTTATTCCCAAGCAGAAAGATTAAGTCTGGAAAAATGCGAAAACGCAAATTAAAAAGAAAGAAAATAAAACTACCGGATTAAGAAGTGTGGTTTTTGATCGCGGGGCACCATCCTTTGTGCTCGAGTCTCAACTTTCAATAGGTTAGGCTTCTTACTCCGATAAATACCTCCTTTTTTATTTCCTACACACACCATAGAAAAAAAAACAAATAAAAGCAATAATAATAATAATAATAATAATAAAAATGAAAGCGATAAAAATTTAAAAACTCCCTTGGGTTGCCTCTCAAGCAGTGCTTTTTTATAGTCTTTATCTCGACTCTTCAGCTTCTTCTATCCTGGATTAAATGGAAACGTGTCAGGTCCATCCACATAGCTCGTCATTTTCCGCTCGTTTTCCTTCGTCAGGATATGGATAGTGGTTCCATGGATTTCCATTGTGAGCGCTTCTGTCACCATTTTAATTTTCATTATGATTGCCACCATGAAATGTCTTCCTTGAAGAATAAGTAACGTGATTTTTGTTGGTGATGTTTCTTCTATGTTTGGTATCACGAAATCCATCGGGGCTATCACCTCCCCCAAACCTAGTGGCGAGTATATTGGTTTTTGTGTTAAATTAATACTCGCTCCTAAGTTCACAGTATGAACTTCTTTCTTCATGAAAATAACTTCCATGTCAAAGCTTTCTAGGTCCTCCTTTTGATGCATTGATTCGACTGGATCGCTCTTATTCTCATCAGTTGGCTTCTCGATTGGATCTTCAGATTTCTCCCAAGGAATTCGAGTCTCACAGGATTGAGTAGCAATTGCTCGGATTTTTTCATCTTTCGACTCATCCACTTCAATCGCCATAGATTTCTCCGATTGACTCGGCAATTCTTCTTTCTCACCGTCCCTCTCTTTCGCTTCGGAAAATGTCTCTTTATTTATCACTTTACCACTTCGGAGGGTGATAATATCTTGAGCTTGTTCGGGCTGACTTGGTAGTTTACTCCTTTCTTGTCTGCGTGCCTCGGTAGCAAGTTGCCCAATTTGAATCTCCATTTTCTTCACCGGAGCTTCTAAAGATTCGAATTTTTTATTATTCTCAGCTCGGTTTTGTAATACCCGGTTGTAATTCAGTCATTATCATTCAGTAATTTCATTCGGTGATTGTCACTCAGTGGATTTTCACTCATTTATAATCATTCATCAATCATGTTCATTCACCCGTGTTCACCGTTCGGAAAAACTTCGAGTTGTGTATCGTTATTGTTCATTGTTTCAACTTTCCACATATAAGTTCGACTTTGTTAGATCACCATTAACTTTTGGTAACTCCAAAAATTCTGAATCTTTGCAATATTATAGAGCATCGAGTTAGATTTCCAATGGTCCAAACGGTGAGTCAATCGGAGTCCGTACGAGAGAGTTATGGTCGTTTTAGCTCACCCGCTCATTTTTCAGTTTTTAGCCGATCACTGCCGACTGAACTCGGCCGTGTCGTCCGAAACGGCCGTGCTGTACTCGTCCGGAAATGCCGAAGTCTCTGCCACAGGACCCGACCGTGTCGTCTGGCACGGCCGAGTCGAACTCTTCCGGATAAGCGTAACCGACGCGCTTACGCCCGACCGTGTTCCGTGACACGATCGAGTCATGCCGAGTCGGCCGCTTGACGGTCACTATCGGAAGGCCCCTCGCGCCGCGACTGGCCGGGCAGACACGGTCGAGTCCTCGCTGCCGACAGCGCGCAAGGCCGTGCCGATTGGCACGGGCCGTGTCCGGCGCATACCAACCCCTATAATTTCGTTTTTTTTTTAGCATTTCAGCTCATTTCTTCATTCTTTCACCTTCATACGCGAGAGAGGGTCTTGAGGGAGAGATTTCTTCATCAATTATCATTTGAGTGTGTATTTTTCATCACCTTCAATCATTTGGGAAGCTTGGATACTCGATTAAACTCATGTTCTTCGGATCGAAGTGGTTGGATCTTCAAGAGGTAATTTCTTCAACACCTTGGATTTCGATTCTATGTTGAGATATGATGTTTTGGACGTTATAATCATGTTATATGAAGGTATATGTATATGATTATGAGTTTGTATAAGGATTCATTGGATTATTGAGGGATTATTCAAGAACACTTTGAATATCGAGTTGAAACTGGGGGTTTTCAATTAATTGTCGTTGTAATCACGTTTTCGGATATTCGTCTTGGATTATTAATCATGTTGAAGATGTTTTGTTGGTTTGAAACACTTCTTGGGGGATTTGATATTGGTATATTGAGGTTTGATTGTAAACAATCGGAGTTTGGCCGCAACGTGTTTGATTTAATGCCTCAATGGATTTAGTTTAATCGTATCGACGTTTTGAGTTCGTTATATTCGTGTTTGATTCGTATATTGAACGGGTTGTTGGATATTGTATAATTCAAGGTTGTTCGAGCGACCGATATCTCAATTAGGACGTCGTTCGTGGAAGGATAATTGTCACCGGTATTGTGTAAGTTAATTCTTACTCGGTTAAAAGGATATTCATACCTTTTGTTGTTGATCATTCATAATCATAACTCATTCATCATTGTATTAATCACATTGAGACTTGTAATTGTTGAACAATCATTTCATTAACGGGAACGGCGGTTCCAATCATTCCATTGAAACTATCAATCACTTCATTATTACTCTCATCTCGGTGAGTCATTCTTGACTTTGTCAGATTATTATTTATTCATTGATATTCATTACGGTCATTCTCGTTCATATGACCTTCTAGGTTCATATTGCGTGGCCGGGTGCGGATGTGTGGAATTTTTAGTCGGGCACGTTATGGCCATGTATTGGGAGTGATACATTGGACTGTGCACACGGTAACAGATTACCTCCGTGAGACTAATTAGGTACAAGGACGGGTGTGTCCGGTCATTCGTCTTGTACACTCGCACAGAACACTACGGGCGTACTATGATACCCCTCTTCAGCGTAATTCATAACTAAGGATATTTCATAACTTCAGTTAAATCATGATTGTGTATTTTTCAACCCTTGAGGATTGTTGTTCTGTGTAACTGACCCCGTTTGGGGATTTTGTTTTTCAGGTCTTGGCAAGGCAAAAGCACGGGAAGAACACGCTGACGTCGAGGAGTCCCAGTGATACTAGTAGGGGCCCCCGATCTTTCAGTTATTCATAATATTGTCATTTATCTTCCGCTGCAGATTTTCATTTAGATACTCCGTTTCATTCAGTGTTGTGTATTTTATCTTCATATAAAATACACTAGTATTCGGTATTGTCCTGGTGTGTTGTAATTAAACTCCTCATCGGAGTAATTACTGTTGTAATGTATTTCGGTACTACATTTATCCTGTGTAATTCTTTCATTTTCATTTGCCTGGTGGGTCCCAGTCAGGGATCCACGGCACTGTAATATCCGCCTAGTTTGGGGTGTTACAGAGTTGGTATCGGAGCGTGGTTTTGAATACTACCTTCCGAGTCATGTCTCATTTGAAGTCATCGTCATCAGACTAGTATCATTGGACTTTCGTGTCACGTGTGACCTGTGCAAATGCCGAGCCAATCAGACCGAAAGAACTGTAAGATTTCTAACGCCATGGTATAATTTCTGGCAATTATCATTCATTCATCATTCATCAATTAACAATCCTCAAACATCATCATTCATTGTGATCAGGACGATCATATTAACTCATTAATCACTTAATTCATTTCAATACTCAGTTAATGATCAGGACGATCATATTAACTCATTAATCACTTAATTCATTTCATTACTCAGTTAATGATCAGGACGATCATGTTAACTCATTAATTACTCAATTCATTTCATTACTCAGTTGTCGATCTGGATGGTCATATTATCAATCTTATTAAGTTATTCAAGATAATCACTTCAAGAATTTTATCAGATAATCATGTCACTTCAGTAAATCATTCATATAATCACTAAGTTAGAACATGTATACTCATTTTCATCATCTCATGACATACTCATAACGTGATAATCATGCGGGAAATGTAATCATTATGCGACTTTCCTCCTTCAGTATGGAAAGGGCAAGAAGAGGACGTGGAGGGCGAGGCCGTGGAGCGGGCCGAATCCCGAGAGCTCGTGTGAATACACGTGCGAATGCGAGGAATAATGCTAATTCATCTAGCAGCGCCGCTACTCATTCACACGGACGTGATCATTCTCTATCGTGAGTCGTACTGGGACACCGCTCGGTCGAAGGTGTTCGGGTTGACCCACTCGCTTTATGCAGGGCATGATGGCCCAAATGACCCGGATGACACACGGTGATGCAGACGATGCATAACTCGGTCAATCAAAATCAACAGCTCCTCCGCCGCCACCCTGAGAGGCAAGAGAGGAATGTGAGCAATATCATCGGCGACATCTCTCGCTGAGGCCACCTACTTTTGAGGGCTCGTCGAGCCGGCGGATATTATTCATTGGCTCGAGCATTTCGAAGTTGTTTGCTATGGTAGAGTGTCCCGAAGGACACAAAGTTTCTGTTGCGGCTTACTACAGGTAAGAGCGCACATTCTTGGTGGTTGTCGTTGAAGCCCACCGAAGGATCATGTACTTGGGAGCGATTCAAGACTCTCATGATGGAGAGATATTATCCGGCCCCACTCGCAGAGGCCAAGTCAGCGAATTACTCACCCCGACCCTCAACAGACGAGGATGTTCTCGCCATTGCCGAGAAATTTCAGGAACTTCGTCCGTTCGCCTCATCTATCATTCATTCCGAGGCGGATAAGATTAAGTATTTCAGCAAGAGGCTGAAATCCCGTATGAGATTACAATTGCTTAATCATAATTGCACCACGTTGGCCGAATTCATTGAGAAAGCTCTTACCTATGAGCTTACTGCTAAAGAAATTGCTAAGCAGCAACCTTCGTCTGCTAAAGAAATCGAAGAATCGTAATCAGTCTGAAGGCGGCCAAACAACCTTCAAGAAACCTCGTGCGGGCTCTGCTTTTTCTGAGCGACCTCCTGTGACGTCTAAACCCGCGGAATCTCAGTCACGAGCGGCCAGTTCGGCCATAACCTATTATAACTGTGGGGATCTTGGTCATGTCAGCACCAAGTGTCCGAGACAGTCTGTCACGTGTCATAACTGTGGAATTGTTGGGCATAAGGCCCGTTTTTGCCATAGGGACTCCAAACCTACTCCAGCGTCATCTCAGGCCCCGAATCAGTCAGCCGTTCAGAATCAGGCCACTCAATCAGCGTCGTTTAAAACGACAGGAGCGACTAAAGGTGGAGCCTATAGTCAGCAGATGGGAGCGTCCGGTGCCGGGACTAGCAAACCCCAGATTTATGAGATGAAGAAGACCGATGATCCCGAGGCCCGAATGATCTCAGGTACACTCGATATTCTATCTCAACCTGTGTGTACCCTTTTTGATACTGGTGCATCGCATTCATTCATTTCCGAGTCATGTTTGAGTAGACTACTTACGGGTGCTACTAGTTGTGAGCCTTATGTCATTGGTCTACCTGATGGTAGACGAATTATCGGTAATCGGGAGATTCAGGATTGCCCGATTCAGTTTCATGGTCGTGTATGGCCAGCGGACCTTATCGTGGTAGATTTGCCGAGAGACGATGTCATCTTGGGTATTGATTGGATGGATCGTCATGATGCCATCATTAGTGTCCGTAAGCGTATGATTACTATCATTTCAGACGATGGGGTTGAATGTGTGTTTCAGGGAGGTAATCCTACTGCTCGTAAGGTCATTAATTTGATGAAAGCGGCGATTACTCGATCGAGGATGTGTCGGTTATTGGTGCTATATGACCAAAACCGAGGAATCATCAGTAATGTTGTCGGATATTCCGGTAGTAAGGGAATATGCCGATGTATTTCCACACGAGTTACCTGGTTTGCCTCCACAGAGGAATGTGGAATTCACGATTGAGTTGGAGCACGTACGTCCCGATATCGAAGGCACCGCATCGAATGGCCCCGTAGAAATGCGAGAGTTGAAGAATCAACTTGAGGAATTGTTCGAGAAAGGTTATATCCGACCGAGTGCGTCCTCGTGGGGAGCACGATCTTTGTTTGTCAAAAAGAAGGATGGTTCTTTTCGCTTGTGTATCGATTATCGGGAGTTGAATAGGGTGACAATCAAGAATAAGTATCCTTTACCCGTATCGATGACCTTTTGGATCAACTTCGGGGAGCTTGGTATTTTCCAAGATCGACTTAAGATCTGGATATCATCAGCTGCGGATTCGAGAGTCGGATATCGCGAGGACGGCGTTTCGAACACGCTATGGTCATTATGAGTTCGTAGTTATGCCGTTTGGGCTAACTAATGCACCTGCGGTATTCATGGAGCTAATGAATCGGGTCTTCATCGACTTTTTGGATCGGTTTGTTGTTGTCTTCATCGATGACATTTTGATTTATTCTCGTAACCGAGAGGAACACGAGGTTCATCTTCATCAGGTTCTCGACGTGTTGAGACGAGAGCAACTTTATGGAAAGTTTTCCAAATGTGAGTTCTGGATGTCCGAAGTGACGTTTCTCGGACATGTAATTTCATCAGATGGAGTGCGTGTTGATCCTAAGAAGACGGAGGCTATCCAGGATTGGTTACCTCCGAAGAATGTTAAGGAAATCCGAAGCTTTCTCGGATTAGCCGGTTATTATCGGAGGTTTGTGGAAGGATTTTCCAAAATTGCTCAACCATTGACGAACCTTTTGCGGAAGGATAAGAAATACACGTGGTCCGACGTGTGTCAACGGAGTTTTGAGGAACTCAAGAGCCGGTTAATGTCAGCACTTGTACTTTCCTTGCCGCAGGGGACGGAGGGATTTGTGGTTTATAGTGATGCGTCCGGACAGGGTCTCGGATGTGTACTCATGCAGAATGGGAAGGTTATTGCTTATGCTTCACGGCAATTGAGACCTTACGAGGTTAATTATCCGACCCACGACTTGGAGTTAGCAGCCGTGGTTTTCGCTTTAAAAATCTGGCGTCATTACCTATATGGCGTCACCTGTCAGATTTTCACCGATCATAAGAGTTTGAAGTATATATTTACTCAGAAGGAGTTAAATATGCGACAGAGGCGGTGGTTGGAACTAATCAAAGATTATGATATCAAGATCCTTTACCACCCGGGCAAGGCGAACGTTGTCGCCGACGCCTTGAGTCGTAAGTCCGTTCAGGAGCAGATGCTTGCTCGTTTAACAATTCAGAAGGAGCTCCAACAGGAATTCCTTAGACCCGAGATCGAGGTCTGGCTTCAGCGAGTTCAGGGACAGCTTTGTATATTAGAGATTTCATCACCTCTTGAGGATGCAATCAGAGAGAATCAGAGTTCGGACCCTTCATTGTTGCGCATCCGTGAAGATGTGGCTCAGGAGAAAGCCCCTGGATTCGTGGTCCACGAGGATGGACTTTTGAGGTTTAAGAACCGGTTGTGCGTACCGGCGAATGATGAGTTGAAAAACTCTATTTTGAGAGAAGCTCATGCTACCCCTTATTCTGTTCATCCGGGGTCTAGCAAGATGTACAAGGACTTGAAACAAAATTACTGGTGGAGTAATATGAAGCGAGAAGTCACAGAATTTGTTTCGAGATGCTTAACCTGTCAACAAGTCAAGATTGAACATTAGCGACCGGCAGGTATGTTAAAACCTCTTCCTATTCCCGAATGGAAGTGGGAAGACATTTCTATGGATTTCATCATGAGTTTGCCGACGAGTCGTCGTGGCATGAATACGATCTGGGTGATTGTGGACCGCTTAACTAAATCAGCTCATTTTCTTGAGATTAAGGATACTTGGGGTCCCGAGAGACTTGCCCAGTTATTCATCAAAGAGATAGTGAGGCCTGCAGTACTCCTAAAAGTATCGTTTCCGATCGTGACGGACGGTTTGTGTCACATTTTGGAAATCGATTCATCGTGCTATGGGAACTCGGCTTAATCTCGATCGCCTTTCATCCTCGGTCAGACGGACAATCGAGAGAACTATTCAGACATTAGAGGACATGTTGAGGGCATGCGTCCTCGATTGGAAGGACGATTGGGAAGCCCAACTACCACTGATCGAGTTCACGTATAATAATAGTTGGCATGCCTCCATTAAGATGGCACCTTACGAGGCCTTGTACGGTCGTCGTTGTCGATCTCCTTTGTGTTGGGATGACTTGTCAGAATCAATCGGCACCGAGCCCGATATGCTTATAGCCGCCCGGGAGAAGGTAGCTTTGATCAAGAGTCGTATGTTGGTACTCAGTCGGCGAAATCATATGCGAGATAATCGTAAATCGACTACTAGAGTTCGATACGGGTGATCACGTTTTGGTCAAGGTATCCCCGAGTCGAGGTATTTTCCGTTTCGGAAAACGGGGGAAGTTGAGTCCGAGATTCATTGGACCGTTTGAAATTTTGGATCGAGTAGGCGAGTTAGCTTATCGATTGGCTTTGCCTCCGGCATTGAGCCGAATTCATAATGTGTTTCATGTCTCTCAGTTGCGGAAGTATGTTGCCGACCCGAGTCACATACTTGATTCGAAATCGAGATCGCAAGCGACCATTCATATGAGGAGCGTCATATACGAGTCTTAGAGCGGCGAATCAAACAGTTGAGAAATAAGTCGATTCCTTTGGTCAAGATTCAGTGGTCTAGACACGGAGTCGAAGAGGCTACTTGGGAAACCGAGGATAGTATGCGGGAGAGTTATCCCGAGTTGTTTGACCCTTAGTTTCGGGGACGAAACTCTTTTAAGGGGGTGTATGTAATACCGGTTGTAATTCATCATTATCATTCAAGAATTTCATTCGGTGATTGTCACTCAGTGGATTTTCACTCATTTATAATCATTCATCAATCATGTTCATTCACCCGTGTTCACCGTTCGGAAAAACTTCGAGTTGTGTATCGTTATTGTTCATTGTTTCAACTTTCCACATATGAGTTCGACTTTGTTAGATCACCATTAACTTTTGGTAACTCCAAAAATTCTGAATCTTTGAAATATTATATAGCATCGAGTTAGCTTTCCAATGGTCCAAACGGTGAGTCAATCGGAGTCCGGACGAGAGAGTTATGGTCTTTTTACCTCACCCGCTCATTTTTCAGTTTTTGGCCGATCACTGCCGACTGAACTCGGCCGTGTCGTCCGACACGGCCGTGCTGTACTCGTCCGGAAATGCCGAAGTCTCTGCCACAGGACCCGACCGTGTAAATGCACGGCCGAGTCGAACTCTTACGGATAAGCGAACCGATCGCAGACGCCCGACCGTGTTCCAGGACACGGTCGAGTCATGCCGAGTCGCTGTCGGACGGGTCACTATCGGAAGGCCCCTCCGCGCCGAGACCGTGTCAAGCAGGACACGGTCGAGTCCCTGCCGGCCAGTTGCGCGCCGCGGCCGTGCCGATTGGCACGGGCCATGTCCGACAGACAGTCAACCCCTATAATTTCGTTTTTTTTTTGAGCATTTCAGCTCATTTCTTCATTCTTTCACCTTCATACGCGAGAGAGGGTCTTGAGGGAGAGATTTCTTCATCAATTATCATTTGAGTGTGTATTTTTCATCACCTTCAATCATTTGGGAAGCTTGGATACTCGATTAAACTCGTGTTCTTCGGATCGAAGTGGTTGGATCTTCAAGAGGTAATTTCTTCAACACCTTGGATTTCGATTCTATGTTGAGATATGATGTTTTAGACGTTATAATCATGTTATATGAAGGGATATGTATATGATTATGAGTTTGTATAAGGATTCATTGGATTATTGAGGGATTATTCAAGAACACTTTGAATATCGAGTTGAAATTGGGGGTTTTCAATTAATTGTCGTTGTAATTACGTTTTCGGATATTCGTCTTGGATTATTAATCATGTTGAAGATGTTTTGTTGGTTTGAAACACTTCTTGGGGGATTTGATATTGGTATATTGAGGTTTGATTGTAAACAATCGGAGTTTGGCCGCAACATGTTTGATTTAATGCCTCAATGGATTTAGTTTAATCGTATCGACGTTTTGAGTTCGTTATATTTGTGTTTGATTCGTATATTGAACGGGTTGTTGGATATTGTATAATTCAAGGTTGTTCGAGCGACCGATATCTCAATTAGGACGTCGTTCGTGGAAGGATAATTGTCACCGGTATTGTGTAAGTTAATTCTTACTCGGTTAAAAGGATATTCATACCTTTTGTTGTTGATCATTCATAATCATAACTCATTCATCATTGTATTAATCACATTGAGACTTGTAATTGTTGAACAATCATTTCATTAACGGGAACGGCGGTTCCAATCATTCCATTGAAACTATCAATCACTTCATTATTACTCTCATCTCGGTGAGTCATTCTTGACTTTGTCAGATTATTATTTATTCATTGATATTCATTACGGTCATTCTCGTTCATATGACCTTCTGGGTTCATATTGCGTGGCCGGGTGCGGATGTGTGGAATTTTTAGTCGGGCACGTTATGGCCATGTATTGGGAGTGATACATTGGACTGTGCACACGGTAACAGATTACCTCCGTGAGACTAATTAGGTACAAGGACGGGTGTGTCCGGTCATTCGTCTTGTACACTCGCACAGAACACTACGGGCGTACTATGATACCCCTCTTCAGCGTAATTCATAACTAAGGATATTTCATAACTTCAGTTAAATCATGATTGTGTATTTTTCAACCCTTGAGGATTGTTGTTCTGTGTAACTGACCCCGTTTGGGGATTTTATTTTTCAGGTCTTGGCAAGGCAAAAGCACGGGAAGAACACGCTGACGTCGAGGAGTCCCAGTGATACTAGTAGGAGGCCCCGATCTTTCAGTTATTCATAATATTGTCATTTATCTTCCGCTGTAGATTTTCATTTGGATACTCCGTTTCATTCACTGTTGTGTATTTTATCTTCATATAAAATACACTAGTATTCGGTATTGTCCTGGTGTGTTGTAATTAAACTCCTCATCGGAGTAATTACTGTTGTAATGTAGTTCGGTACTACATTTATCCTGTGTAATTCTTTCATTTTCATTTGCCTGGTGGGTCCCAGTCAGGGATCCACGGCACTGTAATATCCGCCTAGTTTGGGGTGTTACAGGTTTTCCCTGCTTTCCTTAATGAAGGCCGCAATACTCTTCTCAAGAGAGTTCCTTTGTTGTGAAGGTGTTTCACTTTGTGTTGTTTGTTGGGCTCGGTTTCCTCCGTTGTATTAGGCTTGGATGCTTGTGTCGTACGACATCGGGTTGTTGTTTCTCCATGAGAAATTCGGATGGTTTCTTAGCCCAGGATGATAAGTGTTCGGGAGAGGTGCATTTCTTGCATTTCCGCCATAGTTATTTCTCCTCTCCTCCCATTCGGGCCTTCCCGTGCTTTGTCCCATAGCCCAATTCACTTGTTCGGTTTGTTCTTCTGGAAAAATATGTGGGCAATAATTAGCATCATGTCCGGGTCCCCAACAAATTTCGCAAACTCGTGAGCTCGAAGAATTATTTTGGGTCTTGAGTTGTCTTAGTTCCTTCGTTAGCTCATCGATTTTAGATTGCATCTCGTCCTTCTCGCTTACTTGGTTCACAACTCCCTTACGAACACACACACTTTTTTGTTGAGAATTAGCTCCCAATATTTCAAATACGTCATAAGCTTGTCTCTCCGTTAACCCTAAAAACGAACCACCGGCTGCGTTATCCACTGCACCTTGGGAATATTGAGTTAATCTATCGTAAAAGAATTGATTAAGTAGTTGAAGTTGATAGTGATGATGTGGGCATTGAATGAGGAGCATCTTGAATCAGTCCCATGCTTCGTGAAATGCCTCTCCATCTTGTTGTCCGAATATTGAGATTTGAGTTCTCAATTGTGTAGTCTTCGAATGAGAGAAGTACTTGGTAATGAATTTGTCATAAACTTCATCCCACGTTCTTAGTGAGCCCGGTGCCAAAGTCATCAACCACTGTTTTGCCCCATCCTTTAGTGTATACGGGAAGCACTTCATTCTTCGTTGATCCTCGCTCAACCGATTTAATGGGAAGTTGTCAATCGCCACATAGAAGTCCCGGATGAACGATAATGGGTCCTCATGTGCTAATCCGTGAAATGAGGGTAATTGCTCGATGTGAAATCCGCTGATGTGGTAGTTCCTTGCTTCCGGTGCTAATTGGATGCACGAGATGGCGGTGTTAACCACGGGCTTTGCATAGTCCCGCATTAGATGCTCAACAGGAGGTTGTTGCGGCATATTGTAGTTTGCTTCCATCCCATATTGAGGCTCGGGATAATAGTTCGCTCCATATTGCACTCCAACGGGTGGTTGTCTCGGATAAAAATATCTCCCTTGTTGAGCTTCGGGTATCCCTTGATTGCGCCCAACATTCTCATATCTCGGGAACCTCGGTTGACGAGGGTTTTCTTCATGGAGCAAAAGTCGCTCTTCAAGATCCGGATTCTCCTAGTCGTTTGCCATTGATGATGTGGCTATTGTTTTTGGTACTCTAATCTTTTGAACTTCATCTATGGGTGAAAGAATCGAGTTTCCCAACGATCTCCTACCAAGCGTAAACAAAAGAAGTTAGAGCGAATTTTTTAGACTTTATCGAAAATAATGAAAACGGAAAAATGATCAAGAAAAACAATTCAACTATTATTAAAACAAGATCAAAAATTAAATGCCAACTCCCCGGCAACGGCGCCAAAAATTTGGTGGACAAATTAAAAACTCGCAAGTGTACGAATCGCTTTTGTAGGAAGCGGCAAGTAACTTCGAGATCGATCTCTCGAGGAGTTGGAAATGGTTTGAAATTCAATAATGTTCGGCAAATAGTCGAATTAATGAAAGTAAAATACACCAATGATTTGATAGGATTATAATCACAAATGCAGAAAATTAAAATAAACGAAACGTTAACAACAACAAATTAATGGTTGGATAATTGAGAGATTACAATTATGAGAATGATATGGGAGTTTTTAATCACCGACACACACATAATCAATTATTAGTTCCGATACTCAAAGAAATAAGGTTTGGAATTATCGATTGCTCATGATTAAAAAAATCCATTTGATGGCGGTAAATCTAAAAATCACGATTGTTCTTTTCGAAAATAAGAGACACTCCTTTGATGGGGATGAGTCCCTAACTAACAATCAATTAACCGACTACTTTTGATGAGGTAAGTCGCTAAAAGATTGCGTAAAAAAAATTTAGAACATTAACAATCGCTTCTATCGGGTCGTTTGATGGCGGACTCCGATAAAAACCCTCGTTTTGAATAATAATAACAACTATGAAATAGGTTCGATGATCTAAATCAAAAGTTCTTATGCGAAGAACAAACAAAGAGGAACAATACCAAACTCTACCCGGAAAATCAATAGAAACTAACAATCGATAACATGTGTGTGGCTCAATCTAAAAACCCATATGAAATGATTAGCTACACATGATTATTTCAACAATAATAATGGAAATTGTAAAACAAAACATGGTAGAAACTTCCCTTGTAAAAGCCGAAATCAAATTCCCGATGAAGGTTTGATGATCTTCCTTCAAGATTTCACAACAAATGATACAAGGACTTATAATTACTCACAAAATGTATTCTTCCAAATGATGAACATACAATGAAGATCATGAAAAATCTCTCTTTTTCCTCCCTTTTTAGTGTTTTCTCTCACTAATCTTGTGTTTTTCTCAGTGTTCTAAAAATCCCCGCCTAGGCCGATTAATCCTCCGATTAATCCCTAGAAGGTCCTCTACCGATCCGATTAAGGCCTAGGCGCTTCTATCGGGAGTTTGGGTGATTAATCGGTCGTCTAGGCTGGATGGGCGGGGCCCTATGAAGGCAAGCTAAGATACTATGAATATTTTGGAATATTTTATACTTATATCAATATTTCAAATTTCCTAGCTACATGGGCGCCTAGGCGACTGCCTAGGCGATTATACTTTTTTGTTTTCTCATTTTGTTCTAATAGTATTGTAAATTCCTAAACTGAGATATTATGAATATCATGGAATCCTTCATATCATCTATATCAATATTTCAAATTTAATATATAATTGATTATATATCTTTTTAAATGGTTAAATTTTAATTATTTTACATATATATAATTTCTTAAATATAAAAATGATTAAAATAATAATAAACAATAAATCCACCTAGTCCGATTAATCCCCGATTAATCTCCGAATAATCCTCTGGGCGCTAGGCGTTAGCAATCCGAACGCCTTGCGCCTAGCGTTTTTTAGAACCATGGTTTTTCTACCACAATGTCTCATACAAGATCAGAATATGGCTCTTAGGGTCTCCAACACCTTTTTATAAAGCCAAAAGACCAAGAAATTCCATCCAAATCGTGAAAAATGTCAAAGAAATGGACTTGCACTGAAAAGTGACACTGCCCGTGTCATACTGTCCTGGAAATGGCAAAAAGTTCTCTGTCCATCGGACCCGACCGTGTCCTGGGACACTGCCCGTGTCGAACTGCTCTAGAAATGAAAATCTCACTGGATGCATGACCCGACCGTGTTCTAGAAGCTATATCTCCCTCAATAGACCTCGGAATTTAATGTATAATATATCGTTGCGAACTGATTTCACGAGGAATCCATACATATATAGAACACATCCTAATTCGAAGTAATGAATCTATAAATGAGAAAATACGACCGATATTACTTCAATCTTTATCGTTTTAGGCCCCGTTCTTTGCTCTTGATCGTCATAAACTCTAATATTGGCCATAAAAGCGCATATTTCACCATAATCTTCGTCCGGCTATCTACAAAATAAAAACACAACATACCACGCGTAAAAAGAATAAAAACACTTAAAAACAAACGAAAGCGCGACTCGATAGAACGGAATGAGACGATCAAAAATCGATTCATCATGATGTTAGGCTCAAATGACAGACTCTTACAACTAGATAGACAAACCCAACAGGCCGACTGCCTAGGTACTGACAACCTAAGATCTGATATCCTAAGTGTAACACCGCAACTCTACTAGGACTCTTACACGAAATAGAACCTTTTACCAAGATCTACAGGTTCATACCAAACAACACACTGACCCAAACTAGAACGAAACATATCATAATTTAAATTATTAAGTTGTGGACTCGGCCAAAATATTTATATTTAACATAAGCTAAATAATGTAAGACAACTCCAATTGCTCATGCAATGGACTTACATGAAAGTAGTAAGAACTGCATATAAAATACTCAAATCAACACTGAATGTTAGACAAACATATACAAATAATCATGACTTGAGCCTTTAACACTCTCTTTGCACGTCAGTTCCGTATGGTGCGTGTTCAATTCTCGAATGAACATTCACTTAAAATGCATAAGAGGCATTTCTTCCCGAATGGGTTAGTGATGGAATCACTAGTACAAGTAGATAATCGTATGAAATATATTTTTAAAACATTTGTCAAATCTTTACTTTCTCAAAATAATTTAATATTCTGAAATATTACTAATAGATCTTAACATATCATCAATAGTACTTGTTCCAAACCACAATCCGCGCCCTCGGCATAGATCTCTATATATCTCGTCCAACACCCTGGGTGAAATAATCCTCATTTAAGGTCCAACGTCCTTAGCATAGGTCCTCATATGCCCCGTCGAGCATCCATAAGTGAACACGCAATATCTTTTCCCCCTCATGCATACACATTTCCATCATTCACAACATTTCAAAGCGCAAAAATACTTTTCTTGAATGAAGATACATGAAGAAATAAACTAAATGCCTATATGGAAGGGTTGAATCCGAGTTCTTCACGAAAATTCTTGACCTTAACACAATTACAATGCTCAATTAACATTAATGAAATCAACCGGTGAAGGAATACTCCAAAAAAAACTCACGTAAAAGTTTTAACAAATGCTACAAATGTGTTTACTCAACACTAGTTCAACATTTGAACCTTCAATTGGACCAAAATTACATCACAAGGAACATTCTCAAATATGATATCATACTCATCATATCACAACAACAACAATATATTCGAATTACCTGGACAATCTCTAACCTAAATCCTAAAATCTACAAATTAAATTTCTAAAGAGATCAATACCTTGATTTGAACGAGAAAGACTGATGATTGTATGATTAAAGTGTGGAATTCCCTTCTAAATGATGGGAAATGTTAGCAATTCACCCAAAGTGAATTCCCCAAGTCAAAATTGCAAAAAATCCCGTAGCAACGAGATAGGATGAAAACAATGTTAAAATAAATTAGTGTGCAGGTTTTATACCTACAAAGTAACGGTAGAAATGTAATACCCCGATTTTTAGTATGTAATATCCGGATTTTCAGTATAAATTTTTCGCGTTATTTTATCTAAGGTATATTGTATAGCTTGGTGTCTATACAGTATGGATAAAATAAATTGAGGACCGAGACAGTTATACTGGTGTGATTATTGTTTTGATTGACAGATATATTCAGGATATGTTGTATCAGGTTGAACTGATTTGGATATCAGGTAAAGCGTATGAGAATATTTTTGGCTTGAGTATATGTGTATTCAGTATGCCGTATGTTCGTATCCAGTATGTCGAGACGTCGGACAGGAACAATTGAATTTTTGGCTAAGTATAAAAGCCATTACGTACGTTAAGCCATGGAGCTTACTTACGTAAAATGTGTTAGCTTACGTACGTTATATAGTGTACATAACGTACGTAACAAGAGGAATCGGACAGTTGGGGCCCGTGGTCGGCGGCTTTCGGCGCAGATGTGGACAGGTGAGTCAACGGATGGAGTTACGTATGTTATACAGGGTGTATTATGTACGTAATACGAGTATAATACTGTAGCAAGTCAACGTACGTATTACGTATGCAACGGAATAAGTGTTACGTACGTTACGGGGCGGCTGGCCGAGTCGTGGCCGAGAGGACCTGTAGTGGCCGAGCATGGTCGGCAGTGACTCGCTGGGATGGCCGATCACGGTTGGAAGTGACTCGCTGGGGGCAAGGACTGGCCGATTACGTACGTAAGGCTGTGGCCGGTTACGGCCGTAAGTGCCCGTTACGTACGTAAGCAGCTGCCGGTTACGTACGTAAGGCTGTCGGCCAAACTGGGCAGTAGGGTAGGCCACGGCCGGCTACGTACGTAAGGACCCGCCGGTTACGTACGTAACGTGCCGGCAGGCCTCGACCTATATAAGGCCTGGACCGGGTCACTTCGGCGTTTTTCATTTTTTCTTCGTTTTTTCGCGATTCCTTCAGCAAGAATTGATGGATTTGAGTAAGAACATCATGCAACAACATATTTTGGAAGTTGTATTCGTGTTTAACATCTTCTTCCGCCCGGATCGAAGGTAAGAACACCTAGACACTTGGTTTTGGATATTTTTGGAGTTTCTTGATGTTTCGGCCGATTTGATTCGTTTTAACTCAGATTATTGATGGAACCTTGTTGTATTCTCGAGATTATTCATTGCTCTTGAAGTTTTGTGGAACAAATTCGAGAATTTCTCCGTTAAATCGATTAATTTGGATTATGCCCTCAAAGTGTTCGATGAAATGTCTCAATGAGTAGAACTTGGAAAATTCTACACGTTTTCGTATGAATGATGGTTGAATTGATATTGTTGTGATGATTCTTGGTATTTATGAGGATTTTGTTAAGGGAAGATAATGAATTGATGCTCAAATGCCTTGATTATGTCGTTATGGTTATGGAATCGTAGTATTCTCGATGTTCTTGGTAGTTTGTTGCGATTCATGATGTTATGAGAAGTATATATATTGAAGAATATGATTATATACACCTTGAATTGTGAATAAGGATTGTTTAGATGCTAGAACACATCGGATTATGTCGTTTGGGGATTTTGAATGTGATGTCAGAATAAGTGTATTCTTAAGGAACTCTTGGATTATATGAATTGTTGAACATGTTTAAGAGGTGTTGGTGTTTTAGATATGAATATGGAATATTCATATCTAGAACTAAGTTACGTGTTTTGGTACAATATTCGTATAGGAATACGAATATGGTTCCGGGATTGATAAGATTATGATTCACTTTTGAGTTGGTTGGTTGTGTATATCGGTTATTGATTGTTATCGGATTGTTGTTGATTGATTACTTCAATAGGTTGATATGTTTGATCGTGGTTTATGACCGTTGTGTTTCGGTTGAGGCTGAAGAGTTCGTAGATTACTCTTGGTCGGGGTTGAGGAGCTCGTGAACGAAGGCAACAGATTTTGGTAACGGCTTCGTGGTATCGGTATCGAGGCAAGTTTATACTTGTTCAGTTTATAATACTTGATGAATGGTTTCATTTTCATTTCATTTATAATTCGTATAGCAATGTTGTTAGAAATGTAAGTTGTCGGGATAATGGTTTGTATATCGTGCTCTGGTTGTATTAAATCATAAGGTATATGATTTAATTGTGTTCAAGGAAGACGTGAGTTATCTTTGGTCAAGGATATAGAATATCGGATATCGATGATAGTTACCGTGATGACATAAGTATCGGGATAAAGGTTTATTGGTATTGAATGGATGGTATCTTATTTGAGATTATTCGTATAACTGTGTACTCATTCAGGGATGTTGGTTCGTGGAAAGGATGTTGTCTTCGGCTTTGAGGTAATTTATGTATTGTTCAGTTATGAGATAATTATTATGTTGAGTTGTTGTATATGTTGTACGTTGAGGCTTCATATATTGAGATTCGTATTGGTTATTTCGTTGAGGGATGATAATCCCAGGGCTGATTGTATTGAGATCATTGATCGTGTTGATCATTTGTCGGGGATGATGATCCCAGGATTGTTGTTTTGGATATTGATCAGTCGTGTCGACTTTTCTTTGTCAGTTTATCTGTTCACTTCGGTGAGTCTTTTGATCCTTATTGGATATGTGATTCTTTGAGTTTCGTTGTCATGTTGCATCGTGACATATCTGGAGTCATATCTGCGTACCGATCAGGCACATATAGACGTTTGATGGGGTCATGTCCTCACATTGGGCTGTGCACACGAGAAGATTACTTCGTGAGACTGATTAGGTACAAGACCACACGTGTATTTGATCGATACACGGGGTGGCTTGTGCATGGACACATTTCCGGATCGGGCGCACTGTGACGTCCATCTTTGAGCCATATTGTTTTGGTCGTTCATAGTCCATGTATGATTGGATATGTTCGACAGTTTGCGACTGGTTGTTCATACGTCCGAGGGGTATGTTCGACAGTCGAGGTTATTTCTTTAAGATCCATTATATTTGTTCGTGTTGGAGTTTACCATATTGATGGTATTCTCAGTCGTTGTTGATCTTTTATTGGTCGTGTCGGAGTTTACCATGTTGATGGTATTCTCGGTCATCGTTGATCCTCGTTGGTCATGTTGGAGCTGATCATGTTGATGAGATTCTTGGTTGTCGTTGATTCTTTGTTGGTCTTGCTTGGAGTTTGTCATGTTGGTGATATTCTCAGTTGACGTATTGGTTGATCTGGTTATTGATTGTATGAATGTTTGGGCTGTGCAACGATGTTTCAGATTTGTTATCATTATCATGTGATAGTTGATCTACAGTATGTTGTGTATTATTGGTTTATCCAGGTTGAGATTTGATTGTGTAATCCGACGGACAGGATTTGGCACAGATTGGATTATTTCCACACTTATGAGTTATGACGATGTTTTGAGGATTGTTGGTATTTTTAGAATACAGTACAGATAATTGTTGTTGAGTTCATTTCGTCATTTGAGAATGCGAAATATGGATTATTGTAAGAATTGATTTAGTATGGATTGCTATAAATTGGTAAGGTTATAACGGTAAGATTACTTTGGTAGTATTCTTACTATATTATTACATTGGTATGTAATTATTTATGTTGATGTGATCGATATCATTGTTGAGTATTGTGGCGACCCCGTCGTGGGCTTTACTTTTTAGGTACTCGGAGATCGAGCTTGTAGCGGTCGTGAAGGGATGAGCTTCCCGGGTGATACTGGCTGTGGCATTATTTTGGGAATTGGGTATTCTTTTCTGGTTGTTTATTTCCGCTGCAAATGTGTATTTTGAACTGCATTTATCCGCTACGTGTGTATGTTTCAAAATGGCTTTTCAGTATCTTCATCCGCTGC
Organism: Orobanche coerulescens; assembly: GCA_033398695.1. Lineage (NCBI taxonomy): Eukaryota > Viridiplantae > Streptophyta > Magnoliopsida > Lamiales > Orobanchaceae > Orobanche > Orobanche coerulescens. Next base: position 145,132,634 of record CM065809.1, on the reverse strand, counting down.
GTGTGTGTATTTTAAAAGGGCCTTTTTGGCATTTTGCAAACTTAGGTTATTTCGTTAAACTCTTTTCCCAATTATTTTTCGGTATGTTTAAGTGGCGGCTTAACGTACATTTTTAACTATCGAGATTTGGCATTTCGGCTTGTATTTTCAAATGGTATTTTATGATGGTATTTGAGAACTATGCTTTTGAAAATATTTGAGTATTTAAAATATTACCGCCATTGGCCTTTTGGCATTTTTAAATATTTTTTAAATGAATTTTAGCCTGGTGGGTTCCGGCGCGGGGCCCACGACGCTGTAATATTCCGGACGGTTTTGGGGGTGTTACAAGAAACTTACGGCGTAACTTTCTGGACATACGACCGTAACTAATGAAATGTATGGCCGTACTACGAACATTGAAAATCGATTGAAATGGGGCACAATACTTAAGGCCATACACAAGGAATTTATGGATGTAGCTGAGAGGACCTACAACCGTAATGCAGAGTGCTTACGTTCTTAACTTGCTGCTGAACAGCAAACACAGTTCAGCATCCAGAAAACGTTCGTATAAAAAAAGTGTGAGTAAGACCTAGTCGGTTATATGCTCACATTGTAACTCAATTGAGAACGGATGGTCGGGATCATTACAAAATATTTTCTTTTATAAATACCGTATATGTATAAACCCTTCAGTCAGATGTATCGGTCAAGTTTTAGGGTCATGGTAATGTCAAAACCGATTATATCTTATGCATGTTCTTGTGCAAATCAAGATCAAATACAACTAGCTCATATGCATTTTCCAAATATTTCCAATCTCATCCGCCAATAACTACATAGGACATTCACTTGTTCACTTGCATGAGAAAGAATCATATCTTGGTATTCAATAGAGGCTGCTACATGCCTATCAAGTTGTACTTTGAGTTGATCCTGCCTACATATGATTTCACTAGTAGAAAATACCATTTCACATCGGACTTTTAACATCGGATATGTTGGAACCGATGTAGAAAGTGACGCGTCCATTTTCTAGATCGGTTCTAAAATAACAGATCTAGAAAGTCTAATTTTCAGATCGGTTCTAAAATAACCGATCTAGAAAGTGACATGACCATTTTGTAGATCGGTTGTTTTAGAACCGATCTAGAAAGTGGACTTTCTAGATCGGTTATTTTAGAATCGATCTAAAATCCACTCAAAAATGTATTTAAATTTAATATAAATGTAAGTTTATCAAACAGCTCACCTTAGCCTAGTGGTTGAGACTTCACTCTCCAACTACAAGGTCAAAGGTTCAAACCCTCATGACAACAAATTGAAATACATTAATATTTCAAGACTGGGTCGGGCCCGGTCTCAGGTTGGGTCTCGGGCCGGTCCATTTGTGGTCGGGTCGAGTGCGGGTTGTGGTCGGGTCGGACCCGAGCTGGGTTAGGGTCATTTTTTTTGGAAAAAAATAAGACTTTCTAGATCGGTTCAAATAGACTTTCTAGAAAGGTTAAATAATCGATGTAAATGGTTATTTAACCGATTTAGAATGTCTCTTTTACAAGATTTAGAAAGTGTTTTTTCTACTAGTGTTTGATCGAACTACTCTAATGACTAACTTAAAATCACAAACATCTTTTGATGAATTCTCACATACAAGGTTCATGTATACCTTTCATAACCTTACGATTCAGTCATGGACTATCATAGAGTAAAATTTACGTGACAAAATCGAAGTCATGTCCGAGTATACTAATTTCATTAGCATACCGATAACATGTGCTCCCACTACTAAGCAAAGACAAACACTTTATATGTCAAAGCACACGTTATAAAAGTCTTGGCTAAAAATATTTGCCGAGTTAAGTTTTATCGACTTGTGAACTAGTTAAGCATTTGAGCACTAGTCACTTTCAATGCGAACCTCCTTATCCCATAAGGGGTGGAATATTTAATCTCAAATGCATGAACTATATTTCTAAATAGACCAAGTCATGAACGCCAATAACATAAAGTAAACATAGAGATAACAAATGCTTTTTATAGACAAGAAACATATTCGTAATTACAAATATAATACACCCACTCTCTCATCCTTAGAATGGCATTCGAGGGCATACTCCTAAGATTTAGACCACATGTTTATATTGAGATTGGTTATCTAGTTTTGGTGCTCAGTGATATTGATAAGGCTCAAGGTATATGTAATTAGACGAGGATTACAGTTTCTAAATTGGGGAAGCAAATAACCGATGAATCACTGATATCTGTTTAGGAGAGAGACCAGAATATATTGATTTCTCCAATGATTATGAATTCATCGAATTGCATAAAATTTCCCATCAGGTTGCAAAGAGCACAGTTTCCATTGATCGTTTGTTTCATTACGACTATAAATAAGATTCAACGACATACGCTTTCACATGTAGGTCTCTACCTTCTGTAATTTTCCTTCACCCATGGTTGGTTGTACGTCGCGGTATCTAGAGTCACTAGCAAGAAGGATCTAAAATTTTAAACTTATAACAAGGATGGTGAGATGCATGATACTGACAACTTATGTTATCTATAAAAAGTGTTCAACAAACATTGATGTATTACTTTGTTACTTAAAAATTGATTTAACTTAAAATGGTCATAAGTTATATATGTAGTATATTGATTAAACTAATACATTTATTTTAATGACATTCTTTTTTTGCAAATAACTGTTGGAAATAGTATTAAAGAAACCTCTCGACTTACCGATATTAGTATATATGTAAATTGTTCGTCTTTATGTCACTTTTTTATTAACTGTAGAAACAGTGTGAACTTTTTTAAGTATTAAATATTATTTTTTATTTCAAGTAGTTTAATTAAAACCATCCACCTATATGCCCGTCGATTTTCGACGAGTTACAAAATTCTCAATGAGGAGAAGCCCGAACGGACTAGTCTGTTTTCAAAATAAAACCGCAATGTGTAATAATAGTTTATATTATACTATTTCTTAAAACTAAAGCTTATTTTTATTAAAAAATTACAATATTAATCGATTAAAAATTTGAAAAAGATAAGTGCACGGATATCTTAGTATGAGTTATAATTGTTGAGTAATTTTGAACACGAGTACTTGAAAGACAACAGAGTATATATATATATATATATATATATATATATATATATATATATATATATATATATATATATATTATCTAAATCCTGCAAAAAATCGGTTAGCAAAAAGGAAAATTCCTGTTCGCACAAACGAACGGAAGGGTCGCTGTTGAGTCCAGAGTATCTGTCTCCTTAAAGAAAATTCATCCTCACCACGGTGTATGACGTCTGCCTCCCAGGATAAAACAATAGCTCGATGCAGTGAATCGATGATGCGCTGCACCCTGAACGAACTAGAACAAATCTGTCTACTATCACCGACTGAAAGTATCCGAAAGAAAAACAAAGAAGGAAAAAGAAATCTGTCTAGGAAAGCTCTCGAAGTTACGTCTGAAGTGTATAAAAAACGAGCCCCTCAAGTCGGGTATTTATAGGTAAAGACTGGAGGAGGTTGTGTGCTGGAGAAACTATATACCGACCAGGATTGGTATCTGGAGGAACTCTAAACCGACCAGGATTGGTATCTCAATACTTATCCAGATCTATTTAGTTCGATAATTATCAATTAAGTTGATATTTATCCAGATCCGAAAAATTCGGAATTGAATTGAGGTATTTCAGTAAAATAAATTTTTACCGAATAAAATTGCAGTAAAAAGATAACTTCGAGACGCCGAGACATTTCGCCCAATCGCTCTTTGACCGAGACCGACCCGAGCCGAGCCGAGCTGGACGGACGGACGGACGGAGGGCGGCGGCGGCGCGCGTGTGTTTGTGTGTGTGTGCGCGCGAGGGGCGCCAAGTCACACATCCACACATGTCTCACTTTTTGAACATGACTTTGTCCACATCTCCTTATATACTCACAATTTTTCCCTCCTTTTTCCAATGTGTGATAGCATCCCAAACCCATTTCTAAAGGGGTCACTTTGGAACATTATATTTCATTCATATCAAAAATCATTTTGAGTTTCTTACATGTTTTGAAATCCTCGTACGGAGTACTACGTATTCCAACTAAGTCCCGACTTTGACTCGTAGTCGAGCCCGCTCAAAATTTCCTCTCAAGTGGGCTGCTCAAAACAGCTCATTTCCTCTATTTTATCTAATATTTCCAACAATCCCCCACATGAATGAGATTGATGGTCCAGCAGCACACGTCAGACACGGAGTTTACTTGGTGATAGTTATTACGGTTAGGCATTGCATAGGATAGGTAGAGTATGCTCATTGAACCTTCCCTCGAAAAGATGTATTCTCCTTACTGGCTAGACAGTGTGACTAGATGTAACACCCCCGATATATTCAGGAATATTACAGCGCCGTAAATCCTTTACATAAGGATTTACAAGGCTGAAGAATTGAACAGGCATTAAAAGGTACTAACGAATGGAAATAAATGAATTACGATACAACAGTTCTGACCAAATACAAAAATAGTACAATTGTTCAACAGAATTCAATAATACATCACCAAATTCAAATTCATCATAAATGACTTCGTACTCGAGTACTTATTGAAATAACCAATAAACAACAGACAAATGAACCCGGCCGAAACATCACTCTGCACCCTCGTCGTCATGCAGCTCCAGTGGTTGTTTTCCCGCTCTCCTGGATCCTGAACATAAACAAAATGTTCACCCCCGAAGGGGTTAGCACAACGATGCTAGTACAAGTACCACAACATTTTATTCATATCTCACGAATAACGTAAACGACAATAAAAATACCAACGAGTCTTCTCCTACGAGAAACTCAAAAATGACATGCACAACTGATAATCACAACATGATATCATAACATACACATGGTAATTCCGTCGATCCAGCGTTCACTGCCTAGAACCCACGATGATCCCGTCAGACCAACCCGTGGTGGAAAAACCCGTCCGATGATCCAGCGCACGCTAGCATAGATTCCCCGATGATCCCGTCGGACCAATACAAGGTGGACATACAATAACGACATACATGCACGACAATATGTATAACTTCAATACACAAAACAATTAAAGTACTTGCCTCGATTTGAAGACAAGAACAACACTTCCACGAAAATGAACACTCGAAGGTCGTCCGCCTCAATCAATCACGTAACGAGACCAAACCTTAACAAAAGAAATGATATAGGATTTATCTCACGTCGTACGAATGTTTAACAATTCGATTTACGGCCAAAAGTTCAAAAAATGCAATCTGCCTGAACTGCTTAGCGCACGCTAAGTACTCTGTGTAGCGTGCGTTAAGTCTACTCGATAGCGCACGCAAACAACAAAGCCTAGCGTACGCTAACTATGTATGGTCAGTACTTCACTGATCAGTCGACTGACTCGTCTGATGGCCTAGCGTACGTTACATACCAAACGTAGCGTGCGCTAACTCGTGCTCGATAGCGCACGTTAATCTTCATAGCTTAGCGTGCGCTATCTATGCATGGCAGTTTACTGCTGGGCAGTAAACTGTTCTCATCATGATCAAAACAATAAAATCTTCCGTGATAATTCATGTTACCTCCATGAATATCATGTTCATACGATTATGAATGATCTTACGGATAGCAACAACTTTGGATTCGAGGATATGCATACCATTATAAAACCATATTCCATTTCGACTACAACTCTTCATACGACAATTCGAAAGGCTTAACGATTGATATCAACACCTTTATATCAATCAATATTATCATGCTGAAGTTATTAAACGTTCCATCTATACTAGATAAATCTTTCCATGATCAATCCTTTAGATTTATCTAACAATAATGATGTTAAAGTCAAGTCCAAGATTGCTATGAAGTCATCTACTAGATTCGGATTACCAATGATAGAAGCTTCCTTTACTTGTCTACTGAAATAAGATTCGAACCATGATGATTATAATCAAGGTACTTAAGGCTTAATCATCTCAATATTCCAAACATGATATACTTTGGATAATTCATCCATGAAAATCAATATCTTGCTAACATGATCATTCAATTCTTTAGAATCCAACTCTAAGTATGGAGATAGATTGAACATACCTTAATATGATGAAAATCACTAAACCGTAAGGTAGAATCCGACTCCGGTTGGTTGTATGCTACTCCAAGGTGCTATTCCACTTCAATGATTACTCCCAAGTGATAACCAATATATAAACATCAACAAGATGTGTTCTAAGTGTGTAGGAGGGTTATTTCAGCTCTCTGGCCTCTCAAGAATGCAGAAGGGACGAGTAAAATGTAAGCCAAAATGGGTTGTTGTCCCATTTATAATATTCTGCATTTTAACAAGTTAGCGCACGCTACTAAGCTTTCCTTAGCGTGCGCTAATATGAGTTGACTTCAGAACTGTCCAGGTTCGCCCGCGGGAATCTTATCCGGACCCATGTCCCGGCTGGCGCATGTGCTAGCCGTCCCGCTCAATAATTGAGTTCTTAGCGCACGCAACTCCTACCTGCATAGCGTGCGCTAATAGTAGCCCGATAGCGCGCGTTAAGATACATTCTTAGCGTGCGCTATCACGAGTTTGCATGAGAAATTTGCATGCTTCTATACTTATGTACAATGATATCAATGCAAGAAATATCATACTCCAGTAATCAAATCTACAAATCCGAATAATACAGGGTTTGAATACAGATGAAATACACCGTAATAAATCCGGATATTACATACTCTCCTACTAAAAAGGAGTTTCGTCCCGAAACTCAAGACGAAAGTAACTCGGGATATCTAGACTTCATATCAGCTTCCGTTTCCCAGGTGGCTTCTTCCATTCCGTGACGTGACCATTGAACTTTGACCAAAACGATTGGTTTGTTCCTCAGCTGCTTAACTCGACTCTCGAGTATCTTGACCGGTCTTTCTTCAAACGTCCCATCCTGTGCGACTTCTATCTCGCCGAAATCAATGATATGACTGGGATCTGGTATATATCTCCGTAACTGGGATACGTGGAACACGTTATGAACATGGCACAATGACGGCGGCAATGCCAATCTGTATGCCAACTTCCCAACTCTCTCGAGGATCTCAAATGGTCCGATATACCTCGGACTCAGCTTTCCTTTCCTTCCGAAACGAAAGATTCCCCGAGTAGGAGAAACCTTCAAAAGTACGTGATCTCCAGTACTGAACTCCAATGGGCGGCGGCGTACGTCTGCGTAAGATTTCTGGCGACTCTGGGCGGTCAACAGCCTTTCACGAATCAAGGCTATCTTTTCTCGAGTCTGTACGATCAACTCTGGTTCGGTTCCGATCAAGTCTGACGAATCGTCCCAGCATAGGGGCGATCTGCATCTCCTTCCGTATAATGCCTCAAACGGTGCCATCTTAATGGAAGCATGCCAACTATTGTTGTAGGTAAATTCAATCAACGGTAGATGAACTTCCCAATCGTTTGACCAATCTAAGGCACAGGCCCTTAGCATGTCTTCCACCGTTTGTATAGTTCTCTCAGATTGTCCGTCAGTCTGCAGGTGATAAGCTGTACTGAAGTTCAATTCGGTCCCCAAGGCCTTATGAACTGCTTTCCAAAAGTTGCGCATGTTCTTCCGGACTCTTAGAATACACCAGAATGTCATCAATGAACATGACCACAAATTTGTCCAAAAATTCAATGAACACTCTGTTCATCAATTGCATAAATACAGCAGGTGCGTTAGTGAGACCAAACGGCATTACTACAAACTCATAATGTCCGTAGCGAGTTCTGAACGCTGATTTCGGAACGTCAGATTCCTTAATCCTCAGCTGATGATATCCTGATCTCAGATCGATTTTAGAAAATACTGTTGCCCCTTGAAGCTGGTCAAACAGATCATCAATCCGTGGCAACGGATATTTGTTCTTAATCGTCATCTTGTTCAGGTCTCGATAGTCAATACACAATCGGAGCGATCCATCCTTCTTTCGGACAAAAAGAACTGGCGCTCCCCAGGGTGAAACGCTTGGCTGAATATAGCCCTTGTCCAGTAACTCCTCCAGCTGCTTCTTCAGTTCGTACATCTCAGTAGGTGCCATACGATACGACGCTTTAGAAATTGTTGTAGCTCCGGGTTCCAGCTCAATGGTAAATTCCACATCCCTTCGTGGAGGTAGTCCAGGTAACTCGTCAGGAAATACATTTGGAAATTCGTTCACAACAGGAATGGATGAAAGTTCCACAATTTCGTCTTCTTTCTTCATTGCATAACACTAGTACCCGATACAGCCCTGTTTCAACAATTTGACAGCTTTCATCGCCTTGATCAATTTTCCTGAGCTTCCCGGTTTCCATCCCTCAAACAGAATTTGGAACCATCGTCGGCGATCAGCGAGATATTCCTCCTTCGGTAGTTTACAATTGCTCCATATCGATCAAGCCAATCGTCTTGAGTATCAGGTCGTCTCCTTGCATTTCTATCACGATCGATTTGAGAGCCACTCTCTGCCTCCAAATGATACAGGGAAATTTCTAGTTTCTAAGTCTCCGACAATCCTCTCTCCACTCGGTAAACCAACAACATAAGGTTCACAAGTATGAAAACCGGAAATATTCAAACGATTTACACAAGAAAAAGATATAAAAGAATGCGTAGCTCTGTATCGAATAAAATGCTAATCGGCCGGGAAAGGATGCGGACAAGACACGATGCGACAGCAGATCTCCGATCGTCTGTCCTTCTCATCTCGTATAGACGTGGGGAGCAGATCCGGCACTCGATGTCCCCTTTCGGTCCCATTGTCCTCTGCCTCGTCCGCGGCCAAAATTATGAGGCATCCGAACACTTTCTGCGTCTGTTGAATCCGGCTTCCTTCAGGTGGTTGTGGTGTACGGTCTCTAAAAGACTTTGGCCTCTCTTCACAAAACAACGCCCGATGTCCTCTCGTCCACAATCAAAACAAGTCACGGCGGGAAGGGGGCAATTAGTCGATAGTGCCGTCGGGCGCAGCTTAAAGCATTTCTGGTAACATCGGTAATAGTTGATGTCGCTCAAAGTTCTTTCCGCTCCTAATCTGGTGCGGAGGTTTCTTGAAAGAGTGAAAGGATGACTGGGCCTTACGGAGCCCGTTCTTGTGCTCGTAAAAGTACCAGACTTTCATTTCTTGATTAGAAAATTTCTCCATGGTTGCTTCCTTGATCTCATATGCCAACACCTTATCCTGGTATTGACGGAGTGTGGTGCATTCAAATCCGGACATGTACCTCTGGATTTCTGGTTTCATTCTCATATCGAAATGGATCATCATTTCTGCATCTGTTCTTACCAGATGTCGAACAAATGCCAGCTGTTGGTTAAACGTCTTAATCGCCTGGGATACCGGCACATCAGAAGGCTGAGCGGAGAAAAACTCCCGAACTTTGGCTTCCCTCACAGGATGAGGGCAATACTGAGCTTCCATCATCAATCTAAACTCTGTCCAATCAGCATTATGGTCTACAGGCCGGATGGCTTCCCACCATTCGGACGCTTCCCTATCGTAAAATATTGAGCGATAGAGGCTCTCCATTGCCTAGGCGATTAATTCCGGCAAAGATTTTCTCCAGTTCCTTCAACCAATGGTCCTGGTGGGAGTCTCAAATACCGTCGAATTTGGGTGGTTGCATCTTCGCCACCTCTTGCACCCGGCCACCTCGATTTCCCATGTCCTGGGATCCCTTGCTGTCTCTCTCTCGCTATAGTCCCACCGCCACTTGCATTCGGTCCACGACTGAGCGAACCGAGTCATCTGGTTCACCACTTGACGAAGGATCTCTCGTACATCGATCTGGTTCGTTATTAATAGATTGTTGCGGCTCGCCCGAGCTATGGCGGCACGATTAGAAGGCAACGCTTCCCTTTCAGCATTTCTTCGTCCGCGTCCACGACCGCGACCACGTCCACGTCTGCCTCTCAACATACTGTAAGCATAAATACTCAATATACAGGAGACAACATCGTTCTAATATTCGAGTATAAAGAGGCACAACATGTAAAGAACGAGATAGAGTTTAGGAACTTACAACCATCGTTCGCATGAAGACATAGGCAGTGCAGTGATGTCATTTACGGCCGGTTACCTCAAAAGACATAAATGACCCCTATTTTAACCCAACGACCAAGATATCCATAATATTAGCTCTGATACCATATTCTGTAACACCCCCGATATATTCAGAAATATTACAGCGCCGTAAATCCTTTACATAAGGATTTACAAGGCTGAAGAATTGAACAAGCATTAAAAGGTACTAACGAATGGAAATAACTGAATTACGATACAACAGTTCTGACCAAATACAAAAATAGTACAATTTTTCAACAGAATTCAATAATACATCACCAAATTCAAATTCATCATAAATGACTTCGTACTCGAGTACTTATTGAAATAACCAATAAACAACAGACAAATGAACCCGGCCGAAACATCACTCTGCACCCTCGTCGTCATGCAGCTCCAGTGGTTGTTTTCTCGCTCTCCTGGATCCTGAACATAAACAAAATGTTCACCTCCGAAGGGGTTAGCATAACGATGCTAGTACAAGTACCACAACATATTATTCATATCTCACGAATAACGTAAACGACAATAAAAATACCAACGAGTCTTCTCCTACGAGAAACTCAAAAATGACATGCACAACTGATAATCACAACATGATATCATAACATACACATGGTAATTCCGTCGATCCAGCGTTCACTGCTTAGAACCCACGATGATCCCGTCAGACCAACCCATGGTGGAAAAACCCGTCCGATGATCCAGCGCACGCTAGCATAGATCCCCCGATGATCCCGTCGGACCAACACGAGGTGGACATACAATAACGACATACATGCACGACAATATGTATAACTTCAATACACAAAACAATTAAAGTAATTGCCTCGATTTGAAGACAAGAACAACACTTCCACGAAAATGAACACTCGAAGGTCGTCCTCCTCAATCAATCACGTAACGAGACCAAACCTTAACAAAAGAAATGATATAGGATTTATCTCACGCTGCATTTAATGTTTAACAATTCGATTTACGGCCAAAAGTTCAAAAAATACAATCTGCCTGAACTGCTTAGCGCACGCTAAGTACTCTGTGTAGCGTGCGTTAAGTCTACTCGATAGCGCACACAAACAACAAAGCCTAGCGTACGCTAACTATGTATGATCAGTACTTCACTGATCAGTCGACTGACTCGTCTGATGGCCTAGCGTACGTTACATACCAAACGTAGCGTACGCTAACTCGTGCTCGATAGCGCACGTTAATCTTCAAAGCTTAGCGTGCACTATCTATGCATGGCAGTTTACTGCTGGGCAGTAAACGGTTCTCATCATGATCAAAACAATGAAATATTCCGTGATAATTCATGTTACCTCCATGAATATCATGTTCATACGATTATGAATGATCTTACGGATAGCAACAACTTCGGATTCGAGGATATGCATACCATTATAAAACCATATTCCATTTCGACTACAACTCTTCATACGACAATTCGAAAGGCTTAACGGTTGATATCAACACCTTTATATCAATCAATATTATCATGCTGAAGTTATTAAACGTTCCATCTATACTAGATAAACCTTTCCATGATCAATCCTTTAGATTTATCTAACAATAATGATGTTAAAGTCAAGTCCAAGATTGCTATGAAGTCATCTACTAGATTCGGATTACCAATGATAGAAGCTTCCTTTACTTGTCTACTGAAATAAAATTCAAACCATGATGATTATAATCAAGGTACTTAAGGCTTAATCATCTCAATATTCCAAACATGATATACTTTGGATAATTCATCCATGAAAATCAATATCTTGCTAACATGATCATTCAATTCTTTAGAATCCAACTCTAAGTCTGGAGATAGATTGAACATACCTTAATATGATGAAAATCACTGAACCGTAAGGTAGAATCCGACTCCGGTTGGTTGTATGCTACTCCAAGGTGCTATTCCACTTCAATGATTACTCCCAAGTGATAACCAATATATAAACACCAACAAGATGTGTTCTAAGTGTGTAGGAGGGTTATTTCAGCTCTCTGGCCTCTCAAGAATGCAGAAGGGACGAGTAAAATGTAAGCCAAAATGGGTTGTTGTCCCATTTATAATATTCTGCATTTTAACAAGTTAGCGCACGCTACTAAGCTTTCCTTAGCGTGCGCTAATATGAGTTGACTTCAGAACTGTCCAGGTTCGCCCGCGGGAATCTTATCCGGACCCATGTCCCGGCTGGCGCATGTGCTAGCCGTCCCGCTCAATAATTGAGTTCTTAGCGCACGCAACTCCTACCTGCATAGCGTGCGCTAATAGTAGCCCGATAGCGCGCGTTAAGATACATTCTTAGCGTGCGCTATCACGAGTTTGCATGAGAAATTTGCATGCTTCTATACTTATGTACAATGATATCAATGCAAGAAATATCATACTCCAGTAATCAAATCTACAAATCCGAATAATACAGGGTTTGAATACAGATGAAATACACCGTAATAAATCCGGATATTACATACTCTCCTACTAAAAAGGAGTTTCGTCCCGAAACTCAAGACGAAAGTAACTCGGGATATCTAGACTTCATATCAGCTTCCGTTTCCCAGGTGGCTTCTTCCATTCCGTGACGTGACCATTGAACTTTGACCAAAACGATTGGTTTGTTCCTCAGCTGCTTAACTCGACTCTCGAGTATCTTGACCGGTCTTTCTTCAAACGTCCCATCCTGTGCGACTTCTATCTCGCTGAAATCAATGATATGACTGGGATCTGGTATATATCTCCGTAACTGGGATACGTGGAACACGTTATGAACATGGCACAATGACGGCGGCAATGCCAATCTGTATGCCAACTTCCCAACTCTCTCGAGGATCTCAAATGGTCCGATATACCTCGGACTCAGCTTTCCTTTCCTTCCGAAACGAAAGATTCCCCGAGTAGGAGAAACCTTCAAAAGTACGTGATCTCCAGTACTGAACTCCAATGGGCGGCGGCGTACGTCTGCGTAAGATTTCTGGCGACTCTGGGCGGTCAACAGCCTTTCACGAATCAAGGCTATCTTTTCTCGAGTCTGTACGATCAACTCTGGTTCGGTTCCGATCAAGTCTGACGAATCGTCCCAGCATAGGGGCGATCTGCATCTCCTTCCGTATAATGCCTCAAATGGTGCCATCTTAATGGAAGCATGCCAACTATTGTTGTAGGTAAATTCAATCAACGGTAGATGAACTTCCCAATCGTTTGACCAATCTAAGGCACAGGCCCTTAGCATGTCTTCCACCGTTTGTATAGTTCTCTCAGATTGTCCGTCAGTCTGCAGGTGATAAGCTGTACTGAAGTTCAATTCGGTCCCCAAGGCCTTATGAACTGCTTTCCAAAAGTTGCGCATGTTCTTCCGGACTCTTAGAATACACCAGAATGTCATCAATGAACATGACCACAAATTTGTCCAAAAATTCAATGAACACTCTGTTCATCAATTGCATAAATACAGCAGATGCGTTAGTGAGACCAAACGGCATTACTACAAACTCATAATGTCCGTAGCGAGTTCTAAACGCTGATTTCGGAACGTCAGATTCCTTAATCCTCAGCTGATGATATCCTGATCTCAGATCGATTTTAGAAAATACTGTTGCCCCTTGAAGCTGGTCAAACAGATCATCAATCCGTGGCAATGGATATTTGTTCTTAATCGTCATCTTGTTCAGGTCTCGATAGTCAATACACAATCGGAGCGATCCATCCTTCTTTCGGACAAAAAGAACTGGCGCTCCCCAGGGTGAAACGCTTGGCTGAATATAGCCCTTGTCCAGTAACTCCTCCAGCTGCTTCTTCAGTTCGTACATCTCAGTAGGTGCCATACGATACGACGCTTTAGAAATTGTTGTAGCTCCGGGTTCCAGCTCAATGGTAAATTCCACATCCCTTCGTGGAGGTAGTCCAGGTAACTCGTCAGGAAATACATTTGGAAATTCGTTCACAACAGGAATGGATGAAAGTTCCACAATTTCGTCTTCTTTCTTCATTGCATAACACTAGTACCCGATACAGCCCTGTTTCAACAATTTGACAGCTTTCATCGCCTTGATCAATTTTCCTGAGCTTCCCGGTTTCCATCCCTCAAACAGAATTTCGGAACCATCGTCAGCGATCAGCGAGATATTCCTCCTTCGGTAGTTTACAATTGCTCCATATCGATCAAGCCAATCGTCTTCGAGTATCAGGTCGTCTCCTTGCATTTCTATCACGATCAGATTTGAGAGCCACTCTCTGCCTCCAAATGATACAGGGAAATTTCTAGTTTCTAAGTCTCCGACAATCCTCTCTCCACTCGGTAAACCAACAACATAAGGTTCACAAGTATGAAAACCGGAAATATTCAAACGATTTACACAAGAAAAAGATATAAAAGAATGCGTAGCTCCTGTATCGAATAAAATGCTAACTGGCTGGGAAAGGATCTGGACAGTACCTGATGCGACAGCAGCATCCTGATCGTCTGTCCTTCTCATCTCGTATAGACGTGGGGGAGCAGATCCAGCATTCGATGTCCCCTTTCGGTCCCATTGTCCTCTGCCTCGTCCGCGGCCAAAATTATGAGGCATCTGAACACTTTGCTGCGTCTGTTGGATACTGGCTTCCTTCTGGACTGGTTGTGGTGTACGGTCTCTAAAAGACTTTGCAGCCTCTTCACAAAACACTGCCCGATGTCCCTCTCGTCCACAATCAAAACAAGTCACGGCAGGAAGGGGGCAATTCCGTCGATAGTGCCCCGTCTGGGCGCAGTTAAAGCATTTCCTGGTAACATCAGTAATAGTTGATGTCGCTCCGAAGTTCTTTCCGCTCCTAACTGGGTGCGGAGGTTTCTTGAAAGAGTGAAAGGATGACTGGGCCTTACGGGGCCCGCTGTTCTTGTGCTCTGTAAAAGTACCAGAGACTTTCTGTTTCTTGGATTCCGAAAATTTCTCCATGGTTGCTTCCTTGATCTCATATGCCAACACCTTATCCTGGTATTGACGGAGTGTGGTGCATTCAAATCCGGACATGTACCTCTGGATTTCTGGTTTCATTCTCATATCGAAATGGATCATCATTTCTGCATCTGTTCTGACGAGATGTCGAACAAATGCCAGCTGTTGGTTAAACGTCTTAATCGCCTGGGATACCGGCACATCAGAAGGCTGAGCGGAGAAAAACTCCCGAACTTTGGCTTCCCTCACAGGATGAGGGCAATACTGAGCTTCCATCATCAATCTAAACTCTGTCCAATCAGCATTATGGTCTACAGGCCGGATGGCTTCCCACCATTCGGACGCTTCCCCTATCAGAAAATATTGAGCGATAGAGGCTCTCCGGTCGTCTAGGCAGTTAATTCCGGCAAAGATTTTCTCCAGTTCCTTCAACCAATGGTCCCAGGTGGGAGTCTCAGAAATACCGTCGAATTTGGGTGGTTGCATCTTCGCCACCTCTTGCAGCCACCGGTCACCTCGATTTCCCATGTCTGGGATCCCTTGCTGTCTCTCTCCCTGCTATAGTCCCACCGCCACTTGCATTCGGTCCACGACCTGAGCGAACTGAGTCATCTGGTTCACCACTTGACGAAGGATCTCTGGTACATCAGGATCTGGTTCGTTATTAATAGATTGTTGCGGCTCGCCTGAGCTATGACTGGCCTGATTAGAAGGCAACGCTTCCCTTTCAGCATTTCTTCGTCCGCGTCCACGACCGCGACCACGTCCACGTCTGCCTCTCAACATACTGTAAGCATAAATACTCAATATACAGGAGACAACATCGTTCTAATATTCGAGTATAAAGAGGCACAACATGTAAAGAACGAGATAGAGTTTAGGAACTTACAACCATCGTTCGCATGAAGACATAGGCAGTGCAGTGATGTCATTTACGGCCGGTTACCTCAAAAGACATAAATGACCCCTATTTTAACCCAACGACCAAGATATCCATAATATTAGCTCTGATACCATATTCTGTAACACCCCCGATATATTCAGAAATATTACAGCGCCGTAAATCCTTTACATAAGGATTTACAAGGCTGAAGAATTGAACAAGCATTAAAAGGTACTAACGAATGGAAATAACTGAATTACGATACAACAGTTCTGACCAAATACAAAAATAGTACAATTGTTCAACAGAATTCAATAATACATCACCAAATTCAAATTCATCATAAATGACTTCGTACTCGAGTACTTATTGAAATAACCAATAAACAACAGACAAATGAACCCTAGAAACATCACTCGCACCCTCGTCGTCATGCAGCTCCAGTGGTTGTTTTCTCGCTCTCCTGGATCCTGAACATAAACAAAATGTTCACCTCCGAAGGGGTTAGCACAACGATGCTAGTACAAGTACCACAACATATTATTCATATCTCACGAATAACGTAAACGACAATAAAAATACCAACGAGTCTTCTCCTACGAGAAACTCAAAAATGACATGCACAACTGATAATCACAACATGATATCATAACATACACATGGTAATTCCGTCGATCCAGCGTTCATCGCTTAGAACCCACGATGATCCCGCGGACCAACCCATGGTGGAAAAACCCGTCCGATGATCCAGCGCACGCTAGCATAGATCCCCCGATGATCCCGTCGGACCAACACGAGGTGGACATACAATAACGACATACATGCACGACAATATGTATAACTTCAATACACAAAACAATTAAAGTAATTGCCTCGATTTGAAGACAAGAACAACACTTCCACGAAAATGAACACTCGAAGGTCGTCCTCCTCAATCAATCACGTAACGAGACCAAACCTTAACAAAAGAAATGATATAGGATTTATCTCACGTCATTTAATGTTTAACAATTCGATTTACGGCCAAAAGTTCAAAAATACACCGCTCAATCGCTTAGCGCACGCTAAGTACTCTGTGTAGCGTGCGTTAAGTCTACTCGATAGCGCACACAAACAACAAAGCCTAGCGTACGCTAACTATGTATGGTCAGTACTTCACTGATCAGTCAACTGACTCGTCTGATGGCCTAGCGTACATTACATACCAAACGTAGCGTACGCTAACTCGTGCTCGATAGCGCACGTTAATCTTCAAAGCTTAGCGTGCACTATCTATGCATGGCAGTTTACTGCTGGGCAGTAAACGGTTCTCATCATGATCAAAACAATGAAATCTTCCGTGATAATTCATGTTACCTCCATGAATATCATGTTCATACGATTATGAATGATCTTACGGATAGCAACAACTTCGGATTCGAGGATATGCATACCATTATAAAACCATATTCCATTTCGACTACAACTCTTCATACGACAATTCGAAAGGCTTAACGGTTGATATCAACACCTTTATATCAATCAATATTATCATGCTGAAGTTATTAAACGTTCCATCTATACTAGATAAACCTTTCCATGATCAATCCTTTAGATTTATCTAACAATAATGATGTTAAAGTCAAGTCCAAGATTGCTATGAAGTCATCTACTAGATTCGGATTACCAATGATAGAAGCTTCCTTTACTTGTCTACTGAAATAAAATTCAAACCATGATGATTATAATCAAGGTACTTAAGGCTTAATCATCTCAATATTCCAAACATGATATACTTTGGATAATTCATCCATGAAAATCAATATCTTGCTAACATGATCATTCAATTCTTTAGAATCCAACTCTAAGTCTGGAGATAGATTGAACATACCTTAATATGATGAAAATCACTGAACCGTAAGGTAGAATCCGACTCCGGTTGGTTGTATGCTACTCCAAGGTGCTATTCCACTTCAATGATTACTCCCAAGTGATAACCAATATATAAACACCAACAAGATGTGTTCTAAGTGTGTAGGAGGGTTATTTCAGCTCTCTGGCCTCTCAAGAATGCAGAAGGGACGAGTAAAATGTAAGCCAAAATGGGTTGTTGTCCCATTTATAATATTCTGCATTTTAACAAGTTAGCGCACGCTACTAAGCTTTCCTTAGCGTGCGCTAATATGAGTTGACTTCAAAACTGTCCAGGTTCGCCCGCGGGAATCTTATCCGGACCCATGTCCCGGCTGGCGCATGTGCTAGCCGTCCCGCTCAATAATTGAGTTCTTAGCGCACGCAACTCCTACCTGCATAGCGTGCGCTAATAGTAGCCCGATAGCGCGTTAAGATACATTCTTAGCGTGCGCTATCACGAAGTTTGCATGAGAAATTTGCATGCTTCTATACTTATGTACAATGATATCAATGCAAGAAATATCATATTCCAAAGTAATCAAATCTACAAATCCGAATAATACAGGTTTGAATACGGATGAAATACACCGTAATAAATCGGATATTACATACTCTCCTACTAAAAGGAGTTTCGTCCCGAAACTCAAGACGAAAGTAACTCGGGATATCTAGACTTCATATCAGCTTCCGTTTCCCAGGTGGCTTCTTCCATTCCGTGACGTGACCATTGAACTTTGACCAAAACGATTGGTTTGTTCCTCAGCTGCTTAACTCGACTCTCGAGTATCTTGACCGGTCTTTCTTCAAACGTCCCATCCTGTGCGACTTCTATCTCGCCGAAATCAATGATATGACTGGGATCTGGTATATATCTCCGTAACTGGGATACGTGGAACACGTTATGAACATGGCACAATGACGGCGGCAATGCCAATCTGTATGCCAACTTCCCAACTCTCTCGAGGATCTCAAATGGTCCGATATACCTCGGACTCAGCTTTCCTTTCCTTCCGAAACGAAAGATTCCCCGAGTAGGAGAAACCTTCAAAAGTACGTGATCTCCAGTACTGAACTCCAATGGGCGGCGGCGTACGTCTGCGTAAGATTTCTGGCGACTCTGGGCGGTCAACAGCCTTTCACGAATCAAGGCTATCTTCTCTCGAGTGCAGACGATCAACTCGGTTCGGTTCGATCAAGTCCGATTTAATCGTCCCAAAGATAGGGGCGATCTGCATCTCCTTCCGTATAATGCCTCAAACGGTGCCATCTTAATGGAAGCATGCCAACTATTGTTGTAGGTAAATTCAATCAACGGTAGATGAACTTCCCAATCGTTTGACCAATCTAAGGCACAGGCCCTTAGCATGTCTTCCACCGTTTGTATAGTTCTCTCGCATTGTCCGATCTGCAGTGATAAGTCACATCTTGAAGTTCAATTCGGTCCCCAAGGCCTTATGAATCGCTTTCCAAAAGTTGCGCATGTTCTTAGGACTCTTAGAATACACGAGAATGTCATCAATGAACATGACCACAAATTTGTCCAAAATTCAATGAACACTGTTCATCAATTGCATAAATACGGAGTGCGTTAGTGAGACCAAACGGCATTACTACAAACTCATAATGTCCGTAGCGAGTTCTCAACGCTGATTTGAACGCCGATTCCTTAATCCTCGGTGATGATATCACGATCTCGATCGATTTTAGAAAATCTTGTTGCCCCTTGAAGCCGGGTCAAACAGATCATCAATCCGTGGCAACGGATATTTGTTCTTAATCGTCATCTTGTTCAGTCTCGATAGTCAATACACAATCGGAGCGATCCATCCTTCTTTCGACAAAAGAATCGGCGCTCCCGTGGTGAAACGCTTGGCTGAATATAGCCCTTGTCCAGTAACTCCTCCAGCTGCTTCTTCAGTTCGTACATCTCAGTAGGTGCCATACGATACAACGCTTTAGAAATTGTTGTAGCTCCGGGTTCCAGCTCAATGGTAAATTCCACATCCCTTCGTGGAGGTAGTCCAGGTAACTCGTCAGGAAATACATTTGGAAATTCGTTCACAACAGGAATGGATGAAAGTTCCACAATTTCGTCTTCTTTCTTCATTGCATAACACTAGTACCCGATCTGACCTGTTTCAACAATTTGTGACTTTCATCGCCTTGATCAATTTTCCTGAGCTTCCCGGTTTCCATCCCTCAAACAGAATTTCGGAACCATCGTCAGCGATCAGCGAGATATTCCTCCTTCGGTAGTTTACAATTGCTCCATATCGATCAAGCCAATCGTCTTCGAGTATCAGGTCGTCTCCTTGCATTTCTATCACGATCAGATTTGAGAGCCACTCTCTGCCTCCAAATGATACAGGGAAATTTCTAGTTTCTAAGTCTCCGACAATCCTCTCTCCACTCGGTAAACCAACAACATAAGGTTCACAAGTATGAAAACCGGAAATATTCAAACGATTTACACAAGAAAAAGATATAAAAGAATGCGTAGCTCCTGTATCGAATAAAATGCTAACTGGCTGGGAAAGGATCTGGACAGTACCTGATGCGACAGCAGCATCCTGATCGTCTGTCCTTCTCATCTCGTATAGACGTGGGGGAGCAGATCCAGCACTCGATGTCCCCTTTCGGTCCCATTGTCCTCTGCCTCGTCCGCGGCCAAAATTATGAGGCATCTGAACACTTTGCTGCGTCTGTTGGATACTGGCTTCCTTCTGGACTGGTTGTGGTGTACGGTCTCTAAAAGACTTTGCAGCCTCTTCACAAAACACTGCCCGATGTCCCTCTCGTCCACAATCAAAACAAGTCACGGCAGAAGGGGGCAATTAGTCGATAGTGCCCGCTCGGGCGCAGCTTAAAGCATTTCTGGTAACATCGGTAATAGTTGATGTCGCTCAAGTTCTTTCCGCTCCTAATCGGGTGCGGAGGTTTCTTGAAAGAGTGAAAGGATGACTGGGCCTTACGGGGCCCCGTTTGTGCTCTGTAAAAGTACCAGAGACTTTCTGCTTGGATTAGAAAATTTCTCCATGGTTGCTTCCTTGATCTCATATGCCAACACCTTATCCTGTATTGACGAGTGTGGTGCATTCAAATCCGGACATGTACCTCTGGATTTGGTTTCATTCTCATATCGAAATGGATCATCATTTCGCATCTGCTCGACCGGATGTCGAACAAATGCCATTTGTTGGTTAAACGTCTTAATCGCACGGGATACCGGCACATCGGAAGGCCGAGCGGAGAAAAACTCCCGAACTTTGGCTTCCCTCACGGGATGAGGGCAATCGAGCTTCCATCATCAATCTAAACTCTGTCCAATCGGCATTATGGTCTACAGGCCGGATGGCTTCCCACCATTCGGACGCTTCCTATCGAGAAAATATTGAGCGATAGAGGCTCTCGGTCGTCTAGGCGATTAATTCCGGCAAAGATTTTCTCCAGTTCCTTCAACCAATGGTCCTGTGGGAGTCTCGGAAATACTGTCCGAATTTGGGTGGTTGCATCTTCGCCACCTCTTGCGACCACCGGTCACCTCGATTTCCCATGTCCGGGATCCCTTGTCTTTCTCTCCTCGCTATAGTCCCACCGCCACTTGCATTCGGTCCACGACTGAGCGAACCGAGTCATCTGTTCACCACTTGACGAAGGATCTACTGTACATCAGGATCTGATTCGTTATTAATAGATTGTTGCGGCTCGCTTGAGCTATGATCGCCTCGATTAGAAGGCAACGCTCTTTCAAGATTTCTTCGTCCGCGTCCCACGACCGCGACCACGTCCACGTCGCCTCTCAACATATCGTAAGCATAAATACTCAATATACGTGAGACAACATCGTTCTAATATTCGAGTATAAAGAGGCACAACATGTAAAGAACGAGATAGAGTTTAGGAACTTACAACCATCGTTCGCATGAAGACATAGGCAGTGCAGTGATGTCATTTACGGCCGGTTACCTCAAAAGACATAAATGACCCCTATTTTAACCCAACGACCAAGATATCCATAATATTAGCTCTGATACCATATTCTGTAACACCCCCGATATATTCAGAAATATTACAGCGCCGTAAATCCTTTACATAAGGATTTACAAGGCTGAAGAATTGAACAAGCATTAAAAGGTACTAACGAATGGAAATAACTGAATTACGATACAACAGTTCTGACCAAATACAAAAATAGTACAATTGTTCAACAGAATTCAATAATACATCACCAAATTCAAATTCATCATAAATGACTTCGTACTCGAGTACTTATTGAAATAACCAATAAACAACAGACAAATGAACCCGGCCGAAACATCACTCTGCACCCTCGTCGTCATGCAGCTCCAGTGGTTGTTTTCTCGCTCTCCTGGATCCTGAACATAAACAAAATGTTCACCTCCGAAGGGGTTAGCACAACGATGCTAGTACAAGTACCACAACATATTATTCATATCTCACGAATAACGTAAACGACAATAAAAATACCAACGAGTCTTCTCCTACGAGAAACTCAAAAATGACATGCACAACTGATAATCACAACATGATATCATAACATACACATGGTAATTCCGTCGATCCAGCGTTCACTGCTTAGAACCCACGATGATCCCGTCAGACCAACCCATGGTGGAAAAACCCGTCCGATGATCCAGCGCACGCTAGCATAGATCCCCCGATGATCCCGTCGGACCAACACGAGGTGGACATACAATAACGACATACATGCACGACAATATGTATAACTTCAATACACAAAACAATTAAAGTAATTGCCTCGATTTGAAGACAAGAACAACACTTCCACGAAAATGAACACTCGAAGGTCGTCCTCCTCAATCAATCACGTAACGAGACCAAACCTTAACAAAAGAAATGATATAGGATTTATCTCACGTCGTACGAATGTTTAACAATTCGATTTACGGCCAAAAGTTCAAAAAATACAATCTGCCTGAACTGCTTAGCGCACGCTAAGTACTCTGTGTAGCGTGCGTTAAGTCTACTCGATAGCGCACACAAACAACAAAGCCTAGCGTACGCTAACTATGTATGGTCAGTACTTCACTGATCAGTCAACTGACTCGTCTGATGGCCTAGCGTACATTACATACCAAACGTAGCGTACGCTAACTCGTGCTCGATAGCGCACGTTAATCTTCAAAGCTTAGCGTGCACTATCTATGCATGGCAGTTTACTGCTGGGCAGTAAACGGTTCTCATCATGATCAAAACAATGAAATCTTCCGTGATAATTCATGTTACCTCCATGAATATCATGTTCATACGATTATGAATGATCTTACGGATAGCAACAACTTCGGATTCGAGGATATGCATACCATTATAAAACCATATTCCATTTCGACTACAACTCTTCATACGACAATTCGAAAGGCTTAACGGTTGATATCAACACCTTTATATCAATCAATATTATCATGCTGAAGTTATTAAACGTTCCATCTATACTAGATAAACCTTTCCATGATCAATCCTTTAGATTTATCGAACAATAATGATGTTAAAGTCAAGTCCAAGATTGCTATGAAGTCATCTACTAGATTCGGATTACCAATGATAGAAGCTTCCTTTACTTGTCTACTGAAATAAAATTCAAACCATGATGATTATAATCAAGGTACTTAAGGCTTAATCATCTCAATATTCCAAACATGATATACTTTGGATAATTCATCCATGAAAATCAATATCTTGCTAACATGATCATTCAATTCTTTAGAATCCAACTCTAAGTCTGGAGATAGATTGAACATACCTTAATATGATGAAAATCACTGAACCGTAAGGTAGAATCCGACTCCGGTTGGTTGTATGCTACTCCAAGGTGCTATTCCACTTCAATGATTACTCCCAAGTGATAACCAATATATAAACACCAACAAGATGTGTTCTAAGTGTGTAGGAGGGTTATTTCAGCTCTCTGCCCTCTCAAGAATGCAGAAGGGATGAGTAAAATGTAAGCCAAAACGGGTTGTTGTCCCATTTATAATATTCTGCATTTTAACAAGTTAGCGCACGCTACTAAGCTTTCCTTAGCGTGCGCTAATATGAGTTGACTTGAATCGCCTGAGTTCGCCTGGGAATCTTATCCGGACCCATGTCCCGGCTGGCGCATGTGCTAGCCGTCCCGCTCAATAATTGAGTTCTTAGCGCACGCAACTCCTACCTGCATAGCGTGCGCTAATAGTAGCCCGATAGCGCGCGTTAAGATACATTCTTAGCGTGCGCTATCACGAGTTTGCATGAGAAATTTGCATGCTTCTATACTTATGTACAATGATATCAATGCAAGAAATATCATACTCCAGTAATCAAATCTACAAATCCGAATAATACAGGGTTTGAATACAGATGAAATACACCATAATAAATCCGGATATTACACTAGATGCCTTTGAACTGTCTGACCGCTTGTGTAAGTGATCGTATATCCTTCACAAGTGCCCTTCCTGATTTGTTCTATTCTCATCATTGTGCTCATTTTAGCCATGGACACCATCCTGGTTCTCCGAGAGTTTCTAAAGTATTGTGCCTTTGCAATTCTCCTTTGAAGCGACCCCTCTTCTCTATAACATAGGTGATTCTCTTTAAGTGTTTTGAGTAAACCCATATTTTAATACACCCGGCTATACGTTGTCGAATTAAGAATCATTAAAAGCATAAGCTTAACCTCTCCTACGGGTATCACTGTTTTCATCCTAGGAATGGTCGGTTCGGGGTAACCCCCACAGTGATCGTGCCCAGTTTTATGGATTGGTTGTCCCATTGAACCTAGATCTTGGGATCTCCAGTCAGCTTAGGTTGGGTATCCACCATAAAACCATTAGCTCAAGCCAATAGACCCATTCCTCTTTGTTGTGCGGCGATTAATACGCCTCGATAGGCGATCGGCATCACAATTGTAACACCCCCAATCCACTCAGGGATATTACACGCCGTAGACCCTCTCCTCGAGGATCTACCAGGCTGGTAACAACATTTAACATCTCGACAATGCCTTCAAGGCAAAAATGACTCAGTAGACCGATTTGGTCTTTCAATAAATACATACAACTCGAATACAACTCATGCCCACGCAGGTCAAAAATACAACCACACCCGCATAACGGAAAGATATAGCAATGGAAAATAAAGTACAACTATACCAATACGACATCAACGGGTCCTCGTGTGATTAGTATCGTTCATCTTTCATCATCCTTCATGCCGACCACGTGCTCGCCTCCAAAACCTGAATGCAATACAGACATCCACCCCCCGAATACTCGGGGGTTAGCAAAACTCCACTGTTTTGCTAGTGCAAGTATAAAATACGAAGACGAGCCATACATATCATACTCCACGGAACATGTTAATCATAAACATACTTCCCGAGGTAAATCACTTAATCAAAACGGTTAAATCGAAAGATAGGGGTAAACTCGATATACATCTTGTGAAAACATTTTACGATCTCGGGAGTTTTGAAAACACTTGGGATTTTAAGAATTCTCAAACCTTTCAAAAACATTTAGGGACACAGCCCAAAAGTCATTCTCCAAAAATCAAGTTCCGGTAACAATACGCAGGGTCCATAACCCATTTCACAAAACACGGGGTCCGTGACCCAAATCACAAATCACATGTTCCTAAGGATTATTCGTGTCCCGTGCTAACAAGCCACGAACCTCAGATGCTCCCGAAGAACAAACCAGAGTGAATAACCCAATAGGAAAAACATATCAAATCACATGTCTCCACGACACGAATATCACAACCAAACCACAACCATAAGTTATCCCATCGCGCTAACAAGCCACGAACCTCGAGTCCCCGCAAGACATACCCGATGATAACCCTACAAGTTATCCCAAGATCGGGCTAGCAAGCCCCGAACCTCGGAGTCCCCGCAAGACATACCCAGATTGGATAACCTTACGGTTTCGCCCGACCCATACTAGCAAGTATGGATCCTGAGATTCAACAATCCTACCCGAGGCACATCACATACATCAAGCACACAACAATAATCACTTATCAATCCAAACAACATTAAGCATCACAAACTCCTTTCAAGGAGTAACAACTAATATCACACACATTACGTTCTTACCGAACAAGTACATAATAACAATCGTAATCCCGACAAAGGATTACGGTCTATCAAACTCACTCGAATTGATCATATTATCTTTCAACATACAAAACCAACACACATATTCCGAGAATACATATTCACGATGTATACGAATTATCGTTGAAAGACAACATTTATCGAGAACATACCAATCCCTTTTACGTTCATTAAATATCGATTTCGCATAAAATCATTTATCAAGAATTATATCAACGAAACATGAAATGTATGGGCAAGATACTTGCCTCAAAATCGCACGCAAGTATTCCACGAACACGGCTCAACCGAAAGCTTCAAACGCCCAATGCTATCGAAGCGGAAGACGACGGCGAACGAAAGGGTTCAACACGGTTTCTTCACAAGAAACACGACCTAACATCATACAATCAATAAATCATCGACCATACGAGGAAGAATAATCGTAGAACGCCCAAAACCCCTCTAAGACATTTTAGGACACCTTCAAGGCGTCGGTCAAGAACTCGACTCAAACAACGAATCGATACGATCCAACCATGGAATAACAAGGAAATGATATAATACATCTAAATAATCATCAATCCATCAAAATCCTAAGTTAAATCGGATTAAACGGACGAAATCGAACAAAATACCCAAAATCCCCAAAATTAGATTTCTAGAAAATCTGACTGATTCGCTCGATCAAAGGATGTTATAGGACGGATGATTGACGATATGAACCTCCAAACTTCATGGATTCATTGTCCAACAACATCTCTAGAAGATTCACACACCCACAGACGCGGAAGAGAAGTGGAAGAAGGAGAAAATGGCGAGAAAAACGATTGCTGGGCCTTAAATAGGTGACAGACTCGACCGTGTCCGCCCGACACGGTCGTGGCGCGCAGTTGACCGGCAGGGACTCGACCGTGTCTCGCTAGACACGGTCGCGCGCGGAGGGGCCTTCCGACGATGACCCGTCCGACAACGACTGCACGACTCGGCCGTGTCTGGAACACGGTCGGCGTGTCGGCGATGTCTCAGCTTATCCGGAAGAGTTCGCACGGCCGTGTCGGACGACACGGTCGGTCCCCGAGGCGAAACTTCGGCATTTTCTCGACGACGAATGCACGGGCCGTGTCGGACGACACGGCCGAGTTCGGCCGGCAGTGATCGGCCAATAACGAGCGAGTGAGCTAAAACGACCATAACTCTCTCGTCCGGACTCCGATTGACTCACCGTTTGAACCATTGGAAAGCTAACTCGATGCTCTATAATATTGCAAAGATTCAGAATTTTTGGGGTTACCAAAAATTAATGGTGACTTTACAAAATCGAACTCATACTTAGAAAAGTCGTTAAAAAGCACGGAACTCAACAAAACGACACCGAAACGAACTCGGATGACAAAAAGTGCAGAATTAATCATTCTCGGAATGACGAAACGGTCAGGAGCGAGTCGTCAAGACGAACTTCCGCCGAAAAAAATAAAATTACCGAAATTCAAAATTGCGGATATTACATTCTACCCTCCTTAAAATAAGTTTCGTCCCGAAACTTAAAACAAGTAGGGGGAGAAATATACCCGCCAGGAAAACTCGACGAGATACACAAAAATAGAAAACTCGCGCCCAACGGCGAAACGCTGCAAGAAACGCAAAGAGACATACGGCGTGACAACACGCTCCACGACGACCAACACAATGTCGCCGTTAGGGATACAATAAAACCAACAAATGACAAGCGTCATCAAACGGATAATATAGCCAAGTCAATTATCCGAAAATCACAAAACACAACGAACGAAAGTCAGTATGATTGACCAACCCAACGGTACATCAATCGAAACGCGAGCCAATCGCTGAACTAATACTGAATTCCACCGCCCAAGGGTTGGAAGATCGAAAACGAGACTAATTTCCCAAACTTAAGGGAATTAGGAAGGAGCCTGAATGCTCAACGATCACGAAACGAGGACAAAAACCGAACAAACAAACGACCGAACCACAACGGTCGAGACAACAAAAGCGAACAATCATGTTCGAATAACGAAGAACAATAAAATTCAAACAACAACTCCAAGGTTCACATCTCGACTCGAGATAATATATGATCCGGTGAAAACAACAACGTATGCATTCGCATAGGATCCACATGAAAGGGAATAGAAATTGAAAAGTCACAACGACAAACGAGTTATTCCGAAATGATGCCACACTCGTTCGATAAACAAAAACAAGGGGCAGGACAAGCTCAGAAATGTCAACGAACATAAATGAGTCGACAAAGTAGAATATCTGAAGTTCAAAATCGATCCACTTCAATAAAAGAACTAGTAGAACCAAAAGATGTTACATCCGAAGAAGGTTCACAAGGATCGATCCTGACTCGGAAAAGTCACTGCGATAAACGTAAAAACAAGATCACGGCTCGTTCGAACGATGAAACCAAATACAGAACAAGTTCGAAAGTGTCAACGAACACGAGCGAGTCGATAGACTGAGAAAGAGGAAATGCAGGAGTCCAAAAATAATACGGGTATTATATTCGACCCCTTCTAAAAGAAGTGTCGTTTCAAACTCACAACACGACATCAAGGTGACAACACAACAAGCAACCGCGAAACATCTTTCAAAGGCCTCTCAAGGCCGATTCCGATGATTGTCTCAAGCGCGAACTCCAAAAGTCTCGGTAGACAATTCCGCAAAATCAATTCGGTGTCCCTTGAGTCCACACTTGAAATGTGTTCTTGACGAGAAGGACAATTTACACGTGTATGCCAGGAACATCACGGTTGAAATGCCCTGCTCGGCATACCGAAAATACAAATGCTAGATACAATGGGTCATAACGTCGCAAAACAACATAGCGGAGATGCCAACTCAGCACAACAAGGAATCATAATACATATCATATACAACGATTATCATCGTAAAATAATACACACAAACCCTTCAAAGAACGACGGTATCGTTCGGCGACCTCAACGGCCCGAACGATAACCGGCACATAATTACAACCATCATGAAACAATCATACATGTACACAAACGTACAACTCAAGCTTCAACGGCTCACACCCGTGCGACAACACGCAAATCACCACGAGGCGACAAACGGTAAATACTACCACACCTCTCACAGAGGGCTAGTACAACAAATGCGTGGCAACGCCGGCGTTCATGCCACCAATTCGATCACACCGGGTTAACACCGTAACGAAAGTTCGAAAACCATACACGCATTTCCGGTCCGCAAACAGGAATGATAGGTTTTAAAAACAAAAACCACCTTTTGAAAACAGTTTGGAAACAACAGTTGATCTTGAGTATCATTTTACAAAAAGTAGTACAAACACCATTATCGAGACTTTGAAAGTCATCTTGCGTTTGAACAAAAATGAGGACACCTTTCTTTTAGTGAAAAACTTTCAAAAATATTCGACCCTTGGGTCTAAGCAACTGCATTTGAAAATATCTCAAAATATTTTTGGTCCTCAACCGGAAATTTTTGAAATGTATTGCGGCATTAGAAAACACCTTGAAAACACCGCAAGAAAATAATTCGTTTTAAAAGTACGTCTCGAATTTTAATTTTCTAAGATACTCAAGGTTTTCAAAAATAATTCAATGGGCTAGAATGCCCAAAAATTTCACGTAATTACAAGGAACAATATAGCGCCGTGGGTCCCGCGCCGGAACTCACCAGGCTAAAAACCATTTACAAAAACGCCAAAAAGGCCGATGACGGTAATATTTCAAAAACTCACGAAAGCCATTTACAAAATACTAAATACCGTCATAAGAATTTCGCCAAAGCGATCAAGGCCATAATGCCAAAAACTCGGTTAAGGAATTGGTTTTCAAAATAAAACTCAGTCGGTAAAATACCGAAAGCCATTACAAAAGAACTCACGCAGCGGATAAAAGAAATAAAGTCAAACATGCACAAGACAGCAACACTACTCCTCATATGAACGAAAAATGGGAGTCAAATAATCACATATCACGAAATCAAAATCCATAAGAGGATTCCGTCAATTAACTCATAATAATAAAAATAGCTCGTGTCACACGAGGCACAACACAAAGAAGGGAGACTTACATCCACAGGTCGCACGAAGATGATGATCGCCCACGATACTAATCACGACCAACAAACTCAGACGACGCGTCGCGACACGACTTAGTCAGACAAAATCCGACGAGACAAAAACTCAATAGACACCACTAACCCGACAGCCTAGGTTTCCACAACCTAAAGCTCCGATACCATTCTGTAACACCCCCAATCCACTCAGGGATATTACACGCCGTAGACCCTCTCCTCGAGGATCTACCAGGCTGGTAACAACATTTAACATCTCGACAATGCCTTCAAGGCAAAAATGACTCAGTAGACCGATTTGGTCTTTCAATAAATACATACAACTCGAATACAACTCATGCCCACGCAGGGGTCAAAAATACAACCACACCCGTACAACGGGAAAGATATAGCAGCGGAAAATAAAGTACAACTATACCAATACGACATCAACGGGTCCTCGTGTGATTAGTATCGTTCATCTTTCATCATCCTTCATGCCGACCCTGTGCTCTGCTCCAAAACCTGAATGCAATACAGACATCCACCCCCCGAATACTCGGGGGTTAGCAAAACTCCACTGTTTTGCTAGTGCAAGTATAAAATACGAAAACGAGCCATACATATCATACTCCACGGAACATGTTAATCATAAACATACTTCCCGAGGTAAATCACTTAATCAAAACGGTTAAATCGAAAGATAGGGGTAAACTCGATATACATCTTGTGAAAACATTTTACGATCTCGGGAGTTTTGAAAACACTTGGGATTTTAAGAATTCTCAAACCTTTCAAAAACATTTAGGGACACAGCCCAAAAGTCATTCTCCAAAAATCAAGTTCCTAGAATAACACGCAGGGTCCATAACCCATTTCACAAAACACGGGGTCCGTGACCCAAATCACAAATCACATGTTCCTAAGGATTATTCGTGTCCCGTGCTAACAAGCCACGAACCTCGGATGCTCGAAGAACAAACCCGAGTGAATAACCCAATAGGAAAAAAATATAAAATCACATGTCTCCACGACACGAATATCACAAACAAACCACAACCATAAGTTATCCAGGCATCGCGATAACAAGCCACGAACCTCGGAGTCACCGCAAGACATACCCGAAGATAACCCTAAAAGTTATCCCGGCATCGGGCTAGCAAGCCCCGAACCTCGGAGTCCCCAAAAGACAAAACCGTATTGTATAAACTAACGTTTTCGCACGACCCATACTAGCAAGTATGGATCCCGAGATTCAACAATCCTACCGGAGGCACATCACATACATCAAGCACACAACAATAATCACTTATCAATCCAAACAACATTAAGCATCACAAACTCCTTTCAAGGAGTAACAACTAATATCACACACATTACGTTCTTACCGAACAAGTACATAATAACAATACGTAATCCCCGACAAAGGATTACGGTCGATCAAACTCACTCGAATTGATCATATTATCTTTCAACATACACAACCCACCCCCCTAGTCCGAGAATACATAGTCACGAAGTATACGAATTATCGTTGAAAGACAACATTTATCGATAACATACCAATCCCAAAATTTAAGAACATTAAATATTGGATTTCCCATAAAACCATTTATCAATAATTATATAAACGAAACATGAAAAGTATGGGCAAGACACTTGCCTCAAAATCGCACGCAAGTATTCGACGAACACGGCTCAACCTAAAGCTTCAAACGCCCAATGCTATCGAAGCGGAAGACGCATTTACGAGCGAAAGGGTTCAACACGGTTTCTTCGCAAGAAACACGACCCTAACATCATACAATCAATAAATCATCGACCATACGAGGAAGAATAATCGTAGAACGCCCGAAAACCCCTCTAAGACATTTTACCGGACACCTTCAAGGCGTCGGTCAAGAACTCGACTAAAACAACGAATCGATACGATCCAACCATGGAATAACAAGGGAAATGATATAATACATCTAAATAATCATCAATCCATCAAAATCCTAAGTTAAATCGGATTAAACGGACGAAATCGAACAAAATACCCAAAATCCCCAAAATTAGATTTCTAGAAAATCTGACCTGATTCGCTCGATCATAGGATGTTATAGGACGGATGATTGACGATATGAACCTCCAAACTTCATGGATTCATTGTCCAACAACATCTCTAGAAGATTCACACACCCATGACGCGGAAGAGAAGTGGAAGAAGGAGAAAATGGCGAAAAACGATTGCTGGGCCTTAAATAGCGTGAGACTTCGGCCGTGTCCGCTCGACACGGCCGTGGCGCGCTGATTGACCGCGAGGACTCGACCGTGTCCCGCTAGACACGGTCGCGTGCGGAGGGGCCTTCCGATGCTGACCCGTCCGACAATGACTTCGGCACGACTCGGCCGTGTCACGAACACGGTCGGGCGTGTCAGCGATCGTCGAGGCTTATCCGGAAGAGTTCGGCACGGCCGTGTCGACGGCACGGTCGGGCCACGAGACGAAACCGGCATTTTCCGGACGAGTACGGCACGGGCCGTGTCGGACGACACGGCCGAAGTTCGGCCGCGATGATCGCCAATAACGAGCGGGTGAGCTAAAGCGACCATAACTCTCTCGTCCGGACTCCGATTGACTCACCGTTTGAACCATTGGAAAGCTAACTCGATGCTCTATAATATTGCAAAGATTCAGAATTTTTGGGGTTACCAAAAATTAATGGTGACTTTACAAAGTCGAACTCATACTTAGAAAAGTCGTTAAAAAGCACGGAACTCAACAAAACGACACCGAAACGAACTCGGATGACAAAAAGTGCAGAATTAATCATTCTCGGAATGACGAAACGGTCAGGAGCGAGTCGTCAAGACGAACTTCTGCCGAAAAAATAAAATTACCGAAATTCGAAATTGCGGATATTACAACAATCAGAGAAGCCAACCATGGAAGACATACTCTGGACAAACGCCTGGAGTTCGGCACCATACGGAGACCGTCTTTTGGTACCCAGCGATCGTCTTTTGATGTCTGACGATCGTCTTTAATGAGCGAACCAGAGGCGATCATCTCGTGCCACGTACGGATCCAGCATCCGTCAAAGTCGTCGAAGACCGAATCTTGGACGATGGCCCACGTGCGGATCTTCAAAGGACACCGACAGATAGGACCATTGACCCCAGCCTGTCACCTACCACACCTACCGACAAGGCCGCCGAAAGGTACAAAGTGGGTCCTCCCCGGACAGCGACTCGAGACGCGTGCTGGCTTCCCATTGGTTTGCCCAGCTGGCCTCCAGCTGCAACCTCGGACCTCAAGGGAACAGGCCCACGTGACGGGACGATCGGCCGTCTTATTTTAATATAGAAAACGGCGGTCGCCCGCGATCGCCTGGGGAATCCCAACTACCTTGTCCCCTATAAATAGAGAACTCACTGCTATGGCCAAATGGACGCGAATTCTACTACGAATTACGTGCAAAATACACACCAAAGAGAGAATCAAAGGCTCTTTTGGCAACCACTAATACATTCATAGTGATATTCATACATATTCATCATATATCCCAAGCAAGAACTCACAGATTTATCTATCTGGTTCTTCCGGCAATCTACGAGCTCTAAAGCCTAGATAACTAGAAGTCTTTACACTCCTTGTAATAGATTCTAACATTAATATTTGTACTCGACAGTATATTTATTAATAACATCTCTCGAGAGCATTCAAGCCCGGAACTAACAACCCCGGCAAATCTTGTGTTATCTATTTTCTCACGGAAGTGTTCTCGCATTTGTTTGTTACTCGATCATTCCAGCAATACTATCTCCGGATAATATTTTGGGTAACAACAATTGGCGCTAGAAGGAGGGCTTTCTAAACCTTCATTTTTATTCCTACCGTCTCAAAGAACACTCACTGTTCTCCGGACATATACTTGAAGAAACACTCACTGTTCTTCAATAGAAAAGCCTTCAGAAAAATGACATCAGCAACGACCTACAAGAGAGCCACCCTGAGATCTGCCGGAAATCTCATTCCGGCGAGGACCGAATCCCAGCCCACGGTGGAAGGCGACCGTGGTGACGCTAGGCTCTCACTCCCGCCTCCGAGGGACGGTTCTAGCCTCTCACTCGATCAGTTCCAGACCGCGGAACAGATTGAGGAGGCTATAGCCATCCTCAGGGAGCGACGGAAGGCCTACGACTCGCCCACCATCACTCCATCGACCATCCGCCGAGCAGGCAAGCGGAAGCTTAAGGGGATCTATGTTGAAAAATCGACAGAAAGCCCCGAGCCGCAGGAGAAGGCTCTCGTGAGGTGGGACGATTCCGTCTTCAGCCGCCTGGGGAGCGATCCCTCATGGTGACCCGGGCACTGTGCCCCAAATGGGAGACATCGGTATCCGAATCCTTTACCAGGAGTTCGGCATATCCGACTCCCAGGAGACAGGCCGGTCAACGAGCCCCTGCTCGCCCAAGAAAGGAACCCACTGGCAGGGAGCTCGTCATTCACCACGGAGCTAGGGGATCAGTACACGATCGCCTTGGTTCACGCTCGGAGAGCCACTCGGCGAGCAGTCAGGCGACGGCGATGGCCGCCATGCAACGCCAGCTCGACGAGATGAAGGCGCTCCTGGAAAATGGGGCAGGCGCCAGGAGATCGATCATTGGATCAAGCGAACCACTCACGACTCAGATCGAGCTCGCCCCAGTCCAACCAACGATCAATCCCCCACAAACACCTCTATATGAGGGGAGATCGGATCCGGAAACCCACTTGAGCAAATTTCGGATCTACATGACCGGATGCGGAGCTTCAGATGCGACAAAATGTCGTATGTTCCCGTTAACTCTGGGCGATCTCGCCCACAGGTGGTACATCTCACTACCATCCTGCTCAATCAATTGCTTTGAGAAGCTGGCGAACGACTTCACGTCGTACTTCGCCGCCAAAGTCGCTCGCCCGGAAGGTCCCCACCGCATGATGAAAATCAGGCAGGGGAAGGACGAATCAGATGTGGCGACCGGGTAGACGAGATAGTCCTCACCGGTGAGCCCATCAGCGACGAGATCGCTCTCCACGCAGTCCTTAACGGATTCCACGGACGCTCGCCCATGTTCAGGCACCTCACAAAAGATTTTCCCCCAACCTATACGGCCTTCCGCGTCAGAGCCGCCGACTTTCTCGCCAGGCAGAGGATGCTCTCACTCCGCTTAGACGAGGGACCGTCCGAAGAAGGAAAAGCACCTTCCCATGTCCAGAAGAAGGCGGTCGCCAAGCCTAGAAAGGCAGTCGCCAAGCCGCCTGGCGAGTTCAAAGCCTTCGAGGATGTAGAGGTCCACCTTCTTCACAACCTCAACTTATCTCCGGCCCACATCTTCAACGCGATCAAGGGTCGCGAGTGGCTTTCCAAGCCAAAGCCAATAAGGGACCACGGTCACCTAGACCGTAGCAAATTCTGTGCCTATCATAAGAGTCCCGACCACAACACTAGCCAATGCCGCGACCTCCTCAGACAGCTCTGGCGACTGTTTGAGGAAGGCAAACTGGACAATTTGATCACCAAGCCAGAACCCAGGACGGAAAGAGCCGGAGGGCGCGAGCGCCGACCAAGCGAAAGAATTCCTCCCAATCCGATCGCCAGAATCGAGCATGAGCCGCAGTACTCTGATGAGTCGATCCCTCCGATCAACCCTGGCGGTCGGATCAACATGCTTCAAGCAGGAGGTGGGAGCCTCGAGGGCCTTTCCCCGGTTTCCACCCTGTCAAACAGAAAGCGAAAAGCCGAGCTGAGGGCTTTTGCCGAAGTCCATGTTGTAGTACCTCCGGAGCCGACCATCTCTAAAGACGCGCTCATCACCTTTTCCAACAAGGACAAGGAGGGAGTGCAATGTCCCAAAGAGGATGCACTAGTGATCTTCGCTTGTATCCTTGGAAGACGGTCGATCGCGTGCTGGTCGACAATGGGAGTTTCTGCAACATCATATTCAAATCCGCCCTAGACCAACTCGGCAACTTAATCAAATTCATCAAGCCTTTCGACACCGTGCTCCAAGGGTTCGGCGACAACACAGTCCAAGCCTACGGGAGGATTATGCTTTTATGATCCCAAGTTTAGGATTACTAGGAACCTAAGTTTTGTAATCATAGATAGGCCCAGCATCTATAATGGGTTCCTAGGTCGCCCCTTTTTAGAAACCTTTGAGGCGGTCGCCTCATCTTTCTTTTACTGTATCAAATTCCCCACTGCCGATGGGACGGTCGGTACTGTAAAAGGAGATCAGCTAATGGCAAAAAGATGTTTGAATTACTCCTATGTTGTTACTTCTTTCAATGCTTCCCATGCTATATGCAACATTGAAGCAATCGACGATCAACCCATGGAGATCGACGAGCCGTGCACATCGTACCAACCCGACTCAGGGGACGCCATCTCTCATCAATTGACGGACGACATCGAGCCAAGGATTGGTTTCGAGCCAAGTCTCGACATCGATCCAAGGACCGAGTCCGGAGATCGCACCAAACGAGAGGCGACCGTCCCTGTCGAAGAGTTGGGAAGCATTACGATGGATCCAGTTCATCCAGAACGGGAAGTACAGATTGGCGCAAGCATCGACCACGAATTAAAGGGAGATCTAATCAACTTGCTACGTAGGAACATCGGAGTCTTTGCCTGGTCGCATCAAGATATGGTTGGCATAAGTCCCGAACACGCTTGCCATTATCTGAAGATCGACCAGGCAATGAAGCCTGTTCACCAGAAGCGTAGGAAGTTCGGCCCCGAGAAATACGCGGCGCTCGACATAGAAGTCCAGAAGTTACTCAACAACAAATTGATCAGAGTAGCCACAGACGAACCACAGTGGGTCGCCAACGCGGTGCTCGTCAAAAGCCAATCGCTCGGAGATTATGCATTGACTTCACCGACCTCAACGCGGCATGTCCAAAAGATCACTTCCCGATGCCACATATTGATCACTTGGTCGATAGTACGGCAGGATGCGAAATGATGTCATTTATGGATGCCTTCGCCGGGTATCATCAAATCCCAATGGCGGAGGAAGACATAAAACACACATCTTTCCACACGGAAAAAGACATATACTTTTGGGTCCGAATGCCGTTCGGCTTGAAAAATGCAGGGGCGACCTACCAGCGATTAGTCAACAGAATGTTCGCTGATCAGATCGGAAAGACCATGGAGGTCTACATTGATGATATCGTAGTCAAAAGCCTCAAGAAGGAAGATCATCTCAACGATCTCGCCGAGACGTTCGCCATCCTTGAAAAGTTTAACATGAAGCTGCACCCCAAGAAATGCAACTTCGGGGTGGGCTCCGGGAAGTTCCTGGGGCACATAGTAAGCCAGAGGGGGATCGAGGCGAACCCCACCAAGATACAGGCGATCCTTGACATGCAAGAACCGCGAAGCATCAAGCAGGTGCAACGCCTCACAGGTTGTCTAGCCGCCCTCAACCGTTTCATATCACGGCTCGGCGATAAAAGCAAGCCTTTCTTCGCAACCATGAAGAACAAGAAGTTCGCATGGACGAAGGAAAGCCAGATAGCGTTCACCAAGATAAAGGAATATCTATCTAACCCCCAGATCCTGGCAAAGCCGATCCCCGGTGAGAAATTATTCCTTTACTTAGCGGCCTCGGAGGTCGCGCTGAGTGCCGTTCTGGTGCGAGCAGAGGGGCAAGCCCATTTGCCGATCTACTATGTTAGCCAGGCGCTCCACGACGCTGAGACACGTTATACGCCATTGGAGAAGATCGCCTACGCCCTTGTCATGAGTGTTCGTAAGCTGAGGGCTTACTTCTTCGATCACCAAGTGGAAGTCCTAACAACTCTACCTCTAAGACAAGTCCTACACCGACCGGATACCAACGGGCGACTCCTCAAGTGGTCGCTGGAGATCGCCCAATACGGTATCACTTACGCTCCTCGCACGGCGATCAAGGGCCAAGCTCTGGCGGACTTCGTGGTGGAATTAACTTTCCCTCACAGTCCAACCCAGGTCGGCCGGCCTGCCTGGAAGTTATATGTGGATGGCTCAGCGACCAATTCGAGAGCAGGGG
The DNA here is from genome assembly GCA_033398695.1 of Orobanche coerulescens. Lineage (NCBI taxonomy): Eukaryota > Viridiplantae > Streptophyta > Magnoliopsida > Lamiales > Orobanchaceae > Orobanche > Orobanche coerulescens. Next base: position 145,094,586 of record CM065809.1, on the reverse strand, counting down.
CAGGGATTGTCCTCATCAGCCCCGCCGGTAAGAGTTTCACAAATGCTGTGCATTTCGGTTTTCGTGCGACCAAAAATGAAGCTGAATACGAAGCTTTGGTAGGCGGGCTCGATCTAGCCCTCGCCCTAGATGTTCGTCGCCTCCATATCTTCATGGACTCCCATTTGGTCGTAAACCAAGTCAAGGGAGAATATGAGGCACGCGGCGAACAGATGGTCAAATACCAAGAGCTGGTCGCCGAAATGTGCACAAAATTTGAAGAAGTACTAATCGAACAAGTCCCGAGAGAGCACAACTCCCAGGCCGATGCTCTTTCCAAGCTAGCATCATCGGATGGGGCAGCCGACTTCTCCAATATCCAAATCACAAAGTCAGCAAGGCCGGCGATCGACAGAAGCCTGGTTACCACGGTCGCCATCGCCGAGGAGAACTGGATGACTCCGTTCATCAAATACTTAAAGGACGGAACGGTCCCTGACGACCGGGTTAAAGCTCGCCAACTCCAGCTTCGTGCGACCAGATATACCCTATTGGACGACCGGCTTTACAAGCGAGCCTTCAGCCTCCCCCTCATCAAGTGTATTACACCGGAGGAAGGTCAGCTCGTTTTAGCTGAGATCCATGACGGAATTTGTGGAAACCATGCGGGCGGGCGAGCCCTCATCCATAAGACAACTAGACAAGGATTTTTCTGGCCATCACTTCGGAAAGATGCGATCGCCTATGCCAGATCGTGCCATAGGTGTCAGATAATGGGCCCCAACATTAAACTATCACCCGAACAGCTCACCTCCATGTATAGCCCTTGGCCATTTGCGCAATGGGGCATCGATCTTATAGGTCCCTTACCGACGGCTCTAGGGGCTGTAAGTTCGCCATCGTAGCGGTCGACTATTTCACCAAATGGGCCGAGGCCGAACCGCTCAACAAGATCGGCCAAGAGAAAGTGATCAAGTTTATATGGAAAAACGTCGTGTGCCGATTCGGTCTGCCCCAGGCCATCATCTCCGACAACGGAAAACAGTTCGACGGCTTAGAAGTCATGCAATTCTGTGAAAAGTGGGGAATCAAAAGGTTATTCTCAGCGCCCTATCACCCTCAGACGAACGGGCAGGTAGAGGCAGTGAATAAGATCCTCAAACACACGATTAAAGCGCGACTCGAATCCAGGCAAGGACGATGGGCGAGCGAGCTCCCAGACGTTTTGTGGTCCTACCGAACGACGACCCACAATTCAACCGGCGAAACCCCATTCGCCCTAGCCTTCGGAACAGAAGCGGTGATCCCTTCAGAGATCGCCGTCCTCAGCCATCGAACCGAGCAGGAGATAACGACCGACAACGATGTGGCCCGACGAATCGACCTAGACATGCTCGAAGAACGATGGCTGACCTCAAAAATGAAGAACACAATCCACAAAAGGAGAGTCGAGAAGTTCTTCAATTCAAAGGTCAAAGAAAGAAGGTTTCAAGTGGGCGATCTCGTCCTCAAGAAGATCCAAACCCACACAGGCGTTTTCGGTCCGAACTGGGAAGGACCTTTCAGAATATCCAGATGGCTAACTAAAGGAGCCTACGAACTGGAACATCCTGACGGTACTCCAGATCAATACCCCTGGAACGCCGTGCATCTGAAAAAATACTACCAATGATAATTTTGTATTCAATTTCAGTGATGTACAAGGAATATAATGAGATTTTTTCCTATCCCATCTATTCTGGCGATCGCCCCACCAGGCGTATCGCATACTGCCGACGATCGTTGATCACGACGATCCTAGGTAAAATCAATGCAGCCATGGTCTTGGAGGTCGATGGAACCGACAGCTTCGCCCATGCAAGGTTCCTTTGGGCTGAGATCGCCCGCCCTTCGTTTAAATACGAGGCCGGCATAGCCGAAGGACCCTCCAAATTAATCAGTAGGCACGATCGCACGTCCTCAAGGTACATCATTTAACATGGTGAACCCGGACAATGCGACGTACCACTGCCCCCGTCTCAACGTACACCGTCGAGGGTCGCCATCTTCATGGCGGGCCGAGGTGGAAGCAGAGCTGACAAGCCACGGACGTGGAGTCGAATAAGCCGACGACACCCCGCGCAAGGACTCCTCCGGACCAAGATCGCCCGCCTTTCGTTTTAACACAAGGCAGGCGTAGCCTAATAGAGGACCCTCACAAAAAAGTGAGTCGCGGGATACACAATGTCCCTCGCATACAAAGACACGATTGGGGAGGTCGGTCCATCGAACACCCCAGCCGTACTTGATTCTCCAGAATCGGCAAAAGGAAGATAGCTTGCCCGACAGACTAGTTTTTGTTTCCTTACTTACAATAAGCGAACAAAAACAAGGGGGCAGATATGGGTCGAGCTTATCCCAAATACGATAGAACAAAGAGGAACCACACACGATCGGCTCCGCTCAAACACACGCAGGACGATCGGGGTCGTCCCACAAAAATTACAAGTAAGAATTCCGATTCAAAACATATCAATGCTTTCAACACTCAGACAATCGGTCGGATGAACAAAACGTCGAAAGCAATCATACACGTACTTGTAAAAATTGCACGCAAACATTCAAAGGCGATCGCGTGTAAAGAAACAGTATGAAAAGAAGAACATTTTATTCATAACGCAAGTTTCATACATTACGGGGCCCGAAGGCATTACAAAAGAAAAAAGTACAAGTTACAAAGGAAAACAAAAATGCCTCTCAAGGCCCCGCCGGCTGGTCATCTCCCTCGGGTTGCAGATCGGCTTGGGATCCCCCATCGGCCTCGAGATGAATGAGTTTACCGGTATACCAACTCAAGTCGATCCCGAAGTCGACAAAGTCAAGGATCGGTAAGGAGAACTTTGGATGCAGAGGATGCTCGAGGGCATAGGATTTGAAGCTCTGCATCAAGGGACCGATCTCGATCCCTGCCTTTTTAGCGGCTCGAACAGCGTCGGCATAGGCCACGTAATAAGCGAACTCGCCGATGAGCTCAACGTTGAGGTAGGGATCAACCTCAATCGCCTTAAGCTGCCCCTTCAAATCTGCGGCCGTCTTCTCGGCATCCGCCAGCTCGATCACCTTGGCGGCATTCTCACCCCTGGCCTTCTCCAGCTCCTTCTTCGCCGCCTCCAGCTCACCACTGAGCCGATCCACCATCACCTTCAGTCCGGCCGCCTCCTCCTGCGAAGCCGCGAACTTCTGGCGAGTTTCCTTCTCCTTATCACGGGACCGGTCGGCAGCCTCCTTAGAGCGGCTCAGCTCCTGCTTCAATCGGTCGATGTCCTGTTTGGCTCTTTTGGCCGTCTCCTCATACTCCTTCTCCATAGACTGGATCCGGTTGGCAAACTCGATATTTTGGTTCCGAGCGGCCTCGAGGTCGCTATGGAGACGAGCAGTGGAGGGTCACCCCTCAAAATCCCTAGCGGCTTGGACGGCCGTCGTCGCCGTCTGGAGAGCCAGGGCAACGGTCGCCTGCATGGCGTCTCCAGATCGCCGACAAGCGATCGCATCAAGATCAGTCATCCAAGCCTTGGGCAGAGAGGTGATAGCCTGGCGGACGTAAGCAGGGACTTCGAGGGACTGTTGCGGAGCCTTACTGGACAAAAAGTCCAGCACCATAGGAGCGACGTCCGGATCGGCGAGACGAACCCTGCAGCACAAACCAAGGAAACCAAGGAGTTATCCTATACCATGCTCAGAATGCCTAACTCAGAAAATTTTGACCCTGTCTTACCTATTGACCAGCTCGGGATCGCGTCCGAAATAAGGCTTGCCCCGAGAGGTTTCCGCCTCGGCGATCGCCACCTTCTTCGCCGAGCCGCCAGATGACCGGGAGCCGGGGACCGAGGGCCTAGGGCCTGGTCGCTCCATCATCGGGATGGCAGAGATAGGTGCCGCAGCAACCAGAGGCTCAAGGATGGATACATCCGCCTCAGAAATCGACGGGGACTCCTCTGACCTCCGCCTCTTGCGGCGCTGGAGCTGTTCCTCTCCCTGGACCACCGGCTCGGCGACTGGCACCTCGGCAGGCCTCGTCACCGGAGCAGGGCGAGACGTCGTCGCGGGAACGCGACCAATCTGCTTACCCAAGTGAAGGCGACCGATGAGTCCCGGGTTTGACATAGCGATCTCTGACGGTGGTTCGGCAAATCGGGGAAAATAAACCTCTGTCAAAGAAGAGATACAAACAAGTTAGACAAAACAAAACGACCTCCTGGAGACGATCGTCAAGCAAGGAAGCACCACTTAAGCTCATACCTGGAACTTTCAAGTGACGGGGCTAGCAGAACAATCGAGCCCCCAACCGATGAGCTTCGGTACCTAGCGAGCGAACGTCAATAAAGGAGTTCGGCAAGGCACGGATCCGCTCCCAAACGATCAAGAAATCGAATGAAAGGTCGCCGATCGCTGGACCGAGAGGTCCTGCAAAAAGAAAACAAAATTAGATCAGTCCAAGACAAGCTCAATCAAGGGGAGAGTTAAAATCCTTACTCGGATTCCTCTCCCGGAAAGTGGTGGGGATCTCCAACTCCTCATTCGGCCTGTCGCTCGATGCCGATCGCCACGCCCCGCCGACCCAACACCATTTAGCCAGGTCACCCCTGGTCTTATTCGGCACGCCAAGGACCACTCTCCCGATTCGGCCTTGGATATGATTGCCGCCGATCGACCCTTTCTGCGCGGCCAGTTTAAACAAATAATTCATCTCCAGCGCAGTAAGGAGGCGGAACAACCGGTGACCGCAAAACAAGGTCAACGTGCAGATGATCTCAGAGCTGCCGCTCGGCGATTGAAGAGGCGCCAAATTCCAGGCGATCAGCAAGTAGGAGACGGCGAATGGCAGTGGGAATCTCAGACCCGCCTCCATAATCATCTCGCTGACGGCAACCATATCCTTGGGCGGTTGGTCGGCATGCTCATTCTCCGAGGGCACGTGCAAGGAAACGTCTGAGGGGATATGATATTTAGCCCTCCAACGGCTCAGGTATTTCTTGGTCGCCGTACTCCGGATCTTTCCGAGAGTCCACGGAGACGGGACGGCGGCCTGAAAGACCGTCCGATTCACATGTTCGTAAGGGTGAGCGGCGGAGTAGGCTTCGAAATCGAATTCCGGACCGGGTCCGGCGATCGCTTCCATCATCTGAGCAAAATCCACGTAGGCGGGGCCGAATCTACTCTCTCGTTCCCAGGCCTCCCGCACCAAATCATCCTCATCCACCGGCGAGCCCCCCTGCTCCGCCGTCGCCGCCGTCCTCGCCACCTCGGCCTCATTGAAAAGTTCTTCGAGTTCTGCGGGTGCAATCCCCGCTTGAATAGCTTCAACGGCCGTCTCCATATCCACTCCAACGGGAATCTCCTCCCGTTCAGGCGACGCTGCGGCAGCGGAAGAACTTACGGTCTCGAAGGTTCTGGATCCTCCCGACATATTAGAAAGTAAAGAGAGGGAGAAGGTTAATTTTTCTTACCTAGAGAAAAGAGGGAGATCGGCACAAGAAGCTCCGGAAATTTTTGCAGAAATTCGGCTAGGGAAGCAAGGACGCGTAAAAAGTGAAGGAGAAGAAGCTCTGGCCTTTTTATAGATGGAGACGAGGGCCTAAATGCAAATAGGAGAAACCTCGGGGGCTGGATCGCAACCTTCACGTGGGGACGCAATAAATGCGGCCCTCGAATCCCACATACGCGTCTTTTCGAGGGCATGCCAGCCGACAGGTCCGACAAACCGTCGGACTCCCCCAACAGCAGCGCGACGCGTGTCCCTGCCACTTTTGGAAAGCCCGCCTTCATTTCCCGCTGCTCCCGACGCGAAAGAAGATCGTCCAGATTTGAATTCAGATCGGCTGATCGTTTAAACATTGGCGATCGCCAACAGTGCCACCTCACCCCGTGTTTTCAATATCGAGGCGAGCTGGGGGGCAATTGTTGTGCGGCGATTAATACGCCTCGATAGACATCACAATCAGAGAAGCCAACCATGGAAGACATACTCTGGACAAACGCCTGGAGTTCGGCACTATACGGCGACCGTCTTTTGGTACCCAGCGATCGTCTTTTGATGTCTGACGATCGTCTTTAATGAGCGAACCAGAGGCGATCATCTCGTGCCACGTATGGATCCAGCATCCGTCAAAGTCGTCGAAGACCAAATCTTGGACGATGGCCCACGTGCGGATCTTTAAAGGATACCGACAGATAGGACCATTGACCCCAGCCTGTCACATACCACACCTACCGACAAGGCCGCCGAAAGGTACAAAGTGGGTCCTCCTGACAAATGACTCGAGACGCGTGCCGGCTTCCCATTGGTTCGCCACCGGCCTCCACCGCAACCCTGACCTCAAGGAACAGGCCCACGTGACGGGACGATCGGCCGTCTTATTTTAATATAGAAAACGGCGGTCGCCCGCGATCGCCTGGGGAATCCCAACTACCTTGTCCCCTCTAAATAGAGAACTCACTGCTATGGCCAAAGGGACGCGAATTCTACTACGAATTAAGTGCAAAATACACACCAAAGAGAGAATCAAAGGCTCTTTTGGCAACCACTAATACATTCATAGTGATATTCATACATATTCATCATATATCCCAATCAAGAACTCACAGATTTATCTATCTGGTTCTTCCGGCAATCTACGCACTCTAAAGCCTAGATAACTAGAAGTCTTTACACTCCTTGTAATAGATTCTAACATTAATATTTGTACTCGACAGTATATTTATTAATAACATCTCGCGAGAGCATTCAAGCCCGGGACTAACAACCCCGACAAATCTTGTGTTATCTATTTTCTCACGGAAGTGTTCTCGCATTTGTTTGTTACTCGATCATTCCAGCAATACTATCTCCGGATAATATTTTGGGTAACAACACTCTTGATGATTTATCAACAAGGTCTCTTGATAACCCTTTGGTTAGCGGATCCGCAATGTTATCCTTTGATGACACATAATCAATAGTGATAACTCTTGTTGATATCAATTGTCTAATGGTATTATGTCTTCTCCTTATGTGACGAGACTTACCATTGTACATTACGCTCTGTGCCCTGCCAATCGCAGATTGACTCTCGCAATGAATACATATTGCAGTCACATGCTTTGCCCATCTTGGAATATCTTTTAGAAAAATGGTGTAGCCATTCTCCCTCTTCTACACATTTATCTAAGGCTATAAACTCGGGTTCCATCGTTGACCGAGATATAAGTGTCTGTTTCGAAGATTTCCATGCCACTGCTGTACCAGCTAGTGTGAATACATATCCACTTGTTGACTTGGAGTCTTTTATATCAGATATCCAATTTGCATCACTATATCCTTCAAGTACTGCTGGATATTTGGTATAGTGCAGCCCATACTCACAAGTACCCCTTAAGTATCTTAGTACCCTTATGATCGCCTTCCAGTGATCCTTTCTGGTGTTGCTCGTGTATCTACTTAGTCTACTAACTGAGTAGGCTATATCTGGTCTTGTACAGCTCATCAAGTACATCAGACTTCCTATTATGCGTGAGTACTCAAGTTGAGATACTCCTTCACCCTTATTCTTGGATAGTCTCAACGTCATATCCACCGGGGTTTTGGCTGTGCCAGAGTCATCCTTATTAAATCTTTCACGGATTTTGTACACATAGTGGGCTTGACTCAGCATAAGACCTTCCGACGTTAGTGTGATTTTAATCCCTAAAATTACATCTGCGAGTCCCATATCCTTCATATCAAATCTCGACCTTAGCATGTCTTTGGTCGATTTGATTATTCTTTCATTACGGCCAGTAATGAGCAAGTCATCTATATATAGACACAAAATGACATAGCCATCTTCTGTGTCTTTCACATATACACATTTGTAGAATTCATTAATTTTGAAGCCACCACTTATCATGACATGATCAAATTTTTCATGCCACTGTTTTGGTGCCTGCTTCAATCCGTACAAAGATTTTACCAGCTTGCAGACTTTTCTTTCTTGCACAGGAGCAGAGAACCCCTCGGGTTGTTTCATATAGATTTCCTCTTCTAAGTCCCCATTAAGAAAGGCAGTCTCAACATCCATTTGATGAACTTCTAAACCTCGTAATGCGGCGATGGCAAGTATCATCCTGATGGAAGTTATTCTTGTCACAGGAGAGTAAGTATTAAAATTGTCTAGGCCTTCACGTTGGTTATATCCCTTCACTACGAGCCTAGCCTTATATTTATCAACTACTCCATCTTTCAAAAATCTTCTTGAAAATCCACTTATTTCCTAATGGTTTACACTTAGGAGGTAATTCTACTAGTTCCCAAGTATGATTATGTAATATAGAATCAATCTCTTCTTTGATAGCCTCCTTCCATACAGGTCCATCCGTCGAGCTTACACCTTCTTTGTAAGTCTGAGGTGCCTTTTCGAACAAGTAGGTGATGAAATCTGGTCCATAAGATTTCTCCATCCTTTGTCGCTTGCTCCTTCTAGGTTCGTCCTCATTATCCATTATTTGGTCGTTATTATCTTCATCCATTAATTCAGAAGTCTGTTCGGATGAGATAAAGGGTTCACTTGCAGTCTTACCAGGAAAGATGTTCTCAAAGAATGACGCATTCCTTGATTCCATAATCGTATTCTTGTGAATCTCAGGCACTTTGGATTCATGCACAAGAAATCGGTAAGCATTGATGTTGTGTGCATATCCAATGAAAATGCAGTCAACCGTTTTTGGGCCTATTTAACTTTCTTAGGAGTAGGTATCAGTACCTTTGCTAGACACCCCCTACACTTATGTAATTACAGGAACGCTTGACTCCTTTCCACAATTCATAAGGAGTTTTGTCCCCATTATTACGACATATATTGTTTAAGAGATAATTCGCCGTTAAGATGGCTTCTCCCCACATATTTTGCGGCAGACCTGAATTTAGTAATATCGCATTCATAATCTCTTTCAGAGTGCGATTCTTACGTTCTGCCACACCATTTGACTGTGGTGCATATGGGGCAGTGACTTCATGAATAATCCGATGTTGCGAGCAAAATTCGCCGAGTGGTTCCACGTATTCACATCCACGGTCACTCCTCAAAACTTTTATCTTAGCATTCAATTGATTCTCAACTTCCGTTTTATAGAGAACGAATTTCTCTATGGATTCATCTTTGCTTTTAAGCAAGTATACATAGCAATATTTAGTACAATCATCAACGAAAGTAATAAAATATTTATTTCCACCTCTAGTTTGAACAAACTTCAAATCACATAGGTTGCTATGTATTAATTCTAAAGGTTTGGTGTTTCTTTCCACTTGTCGGAATGGAGATCGAGTTACTTTTGCCTCTACACAAGTTTCACACTTGTGGTTTAAATCAATTTTAAACTTTGGTATGTGATCTAATGCAATTAGTCTACGCATTGCATTAAAATTAACATGTCATAATCTAGCTGCCATAAATTAGGAGACTCGAGCAAGTAAGCAGAAGAATTCTTCATTTCATTATTTTTGATAGTCATTACATTGAGCTTAACTAGCCCATCACATTCATATCCCTTGCCTATAAACACACCATTTTTCGACAAAATAACTTTATCATACTCGAAAACTGATCTAAAGCCGTGCTTCATCAACAAAGTACCAGAAATAAGGTTCTTGCGGATATCGGGCACATATAACACTCGTTTAAGAGTCACTTTCTTTCCAGACGTCATCTTCAAAATCACCGTGCCTTCGCCCAAGATAGTTGAGGTTGCAGAATTTCCCATATACAGCATATCACCGACATCCGTTTCTTCCAAGGAGGAGAACACTGTCTTGTTGGCACATATATGCCTAGTTACTCGAGTGTCGATCCACCAGTCTTTAGGATTTGAGCCAACTAGGTTCACTTCGGAGATCATAGCACATAAGTCAAGATGTTCCACTTGTTCGGTAATCAGATGTGCTGCATTACCTTCCTTTTTCTTTGGTTTCCTTGGCAGCCTGCAGTCGGCCGCCCTATAACCCATCTTTTCACAGTTGTAGCATTTTCCAAGGAATTTTTCCTTCTTTTTGCCAATTCCTCCTTTAGGTCCCAGCTTGGTTCCCTTTCCAGTGTTGCCTTTCTTGGACGTCTGTCCAGTTTCCACAACATTGGCCTTTGCCACAGCATCATTTACCTTCTTTTCTGATCCTCAGTTGTCTTCCTCTATGCGAAGTCTAACGATCAGATCTTCTATGCTCATCTCCTTGTGCTTGTGCTTGAGATAATTCTTGAAGTCTTTCCAAGTCGAGGGCAGTTTTTCGATCACAGCAGCCACTTGGAAGGATTCGCTAATGACCATTCCTTCAGCATGGATTTCGTGAATGATCACTCGTAGCTCTTGTACCTGACTCACTACAGTCTTGGAGTCGATCATCTTGTAATCGAGAAACCGTCCAACAATCCACTTCTTGGCACCGGCGTCCTCGACCTTGTACTTATGGTTTAGTGAGTCCCATAATGCCTTGGCTAATTTAGCATTGCTGTAGACGTTGTACAGTGAATCGGCAAGGCCATTCATCACATAGTTCCGACACAATAGTCAGAAGTTTTCCAAGCGTCAATGGCCATCAAAGTTTGTTGGTCACTGTCTTCGTCATATTTTGGCGCATCCTCCTCGAGGAATCGAGACAAGCCTAGAGTGGTCAGATAAAACATCATCTTCTGCTGCCATCTCTTGAAATTCTGCCCGTTGAATTTCTCTGGTTTGTCCGCATGGTTGACCAGAACTGAAACCGAATTAGTATCGGAACCGAGGCAGAGTGGTTCGCTGAACCCGATCCAGTTATAGGCGCACCTCCAGTCGCTGAATCCGCGCTAATTTTATGAGGCACACCTCCAGAAACGTCCGTAGACAGTGTTTGGTTTTGAGAATCCATATTGCTTTAAGATTGTTGAGTAAGTTTGAACACGAGTACTTGAAAGACAACAGAATATATATTTTATCTAAATCCTGCAAAAAAATCGGTTAGCAAAAAGGAAAATTTCCGTTCGCATAAACGAGCGGAAGGGTCGCTGTTGAGTTCAGAGTATTTGTCTCCTTAAAGCAAATTCGTCCTCACCACGGTGTATGACGTCTGCCTCCCGGATAAAACAACAGCTCGATGAATGAATCGATGATGCGCTGCACCCTCAACAAACTAGAACAAATCTATCTACTATCACCGACTAAAAGTATCCGAAAGAAAAACAAAGAAGGAAAAAGAAATCTGTCTGGGAAAGGCTCTCGAAGTTACGTCTGAAGTGTATAAAAAAACGATCCCCTCAATTAAGTTGATATTTATCCGGATCCGAAAAATTCTGAATTTAATTGAGGTGTTTCAGTAAAATAAATTTTACCGAATAGAATTGCAGTAAAAAGATAACTTCGAGACGCCGAGACATTTCGCCCAAATCGCCCTTCGACCGAGACCGACCGACCCGAGCCGAGCCGGCCGGCCGGACGGCGACGCGCGTGTGTGTGTGTGCGCGAGGGGCGCCTAGTCACACATCCACATATGTCTCACTTTTTGAATATGACTTTGTCCACATCTCCTTATATACTCACAATTTTTCCCTTGTTTTTCCAATGTGGGATAGCATCCCAAACCCATTTCTGAATGGTTCACTTTGTAACATTATATCTCATTCATACCTCAATCATTTTGAGTGTTCTTATATGTTTTGGAAACCTCGTACGGAGTACTACGTATTCCAACTAAGTCCCAACTTTAACTCGTAGTCGAGCCCACTCAAAATTTCCTCTCAAGTGGACTGCTCAAAACAGCTAATTTTCTCTATTTTAACTAATATTTCCAACAATAACTTCATTAGAACGATTAAAATTAAAAAAATGTATCTTAATCAAGATAGACTTGTCAAGATTAAACAAAAAAATGCTGTATTAATAAAAGTTGCAACTATTTGATTGAAGAACAAACCCCTTAGTGTTTTAAGAAACACTTGTTATATATGAAACTTTGACAAATAAAAATAGGGGAAGATGCATGTTAGTAAATTTGATTGGCCAAATTAATTATACGTTATTTGCCAATCGCCGTAATCGTGTTGGAACCCTCTGAACTAATGAAATAACGATGGTGACATATTACAACATGACCAAAGCATGCAAAGAAGAAACTACTTCAAACCCGCATCACTCGACTCACTAACTTCCTCCAAATGCTTCTTTTTCTCCTCATCGTCCATAAAATCAGTGATGGGAAAAGACCTTCCAATCCCCATAGGAGTCCTGAAGTAAATCTTATCCGCATTAGTCTCCTCAATGCTCATTTCGACTATTGGCACCCACAAAAGAAGCTGTTTGCTCTTCACACCACTCATCTTCTTCATCTTACCTCTCTCCACATATGCCGTCACCTCAGTGTCGTACCTCACGAGTGTATTTGTCCCCACGAAGAGATGCTCGTACGGAGCCTTTTGTTTCATCCAAACGTAACCCGTCCCACGTACTAATCCACACTCTTCGAGGTCATTCAGAGGCAAAACGCCTCTCGGGAACCCTAGCTCCCCGAGGAGCTTTAGGGAGTGGTTGTAGCATTCTTCAGCTCCACGGACGATTTCGGCTCCGGCTCGTTCGTCTACTTGTGATTTCTTGGGAGCCATTTGGCTTTTTAGTGCAATATTTGATGTGTGGAGAAATGGGGGATTTGTGTGTGTGTTTAAATATGAAATGTGGGTGTTTATATGGAAGTTGAGTAACATGGTGTTGTTGGCCAAACTGTTAGTTTTGTAGTATGTTTGCAATGGTATGGTAGGTGGTAAGGTAAGGTCACCTATTTCGGATGTGCATACATGGTAAAACAATGAGGGGCTAGAGATTTGAAGAAATGCACAAACAAATTTTTAGTTTATTATTAGTATTCTTTTTGTATAAATTGAAAGAGATGGGTATCCAATCCGACACCTTTAGTCTAGACATAATAGACATGGTCCATCTCAAACCGATCGAAAACTATCCCGCTTAAAACTTGATAGAAAACGTGTGCTAGTGTTATTTTAGTAAACTAGTATTCCACTTTTGAGTTACATGACTTGTACTGTTTCTTATAATATATTTATAAAAATATTGATTATAGTAATATAATTATATTATGTATTTTTAGATCTTTTTTAATTAGTTGGAAAAAGTAGTTTGGGATATGTGTACTCCTAAATCTCCACAACATTTAATATTTTTAATATATTATTGTTAATTAGTTTCTATAAATATTAAGGCACTGTTCTCTTTGCTGTTTTAATGTCATTTTCTGTTTTTATTTTCGAAAATACTAAAAACATGTTCTTTTTATTATTTTTAAAAATGCATTTTGGAAAACAAAAAAAAAATATTTGTACACAAAACGCAAAATACTCAAAACCTCATTTTGAGCGTTTTGTGTGTATTTCAACAAAAAATCTTCAAAATGCTCAAAATGCATTTTGAATTTTTTTTTAGATTATCCTAATTTGAAACTAAGTCTAAAATAAAGATTTATGAATTTAATATTAATATTACAAAAAAATATTTTGCAAAATAAATTTAACAGAACGCATTTTCAACAACTTTAAAAACAAAAATAAAAACAGAAAATATAAAACATTTTGCAAAATAAAAGTACAAAACAAAATACAAACAAAACGACCCCTGACATTTTCAATCGCTTCTACTTTGACTTGCGTTTTTAGTTCACACGCGGGCAAAAAAAGTAGCAATTTTGATTCATAAATGAAATTATATTTTGTGAATGAAAACTAAATTCTTTCCACTGTGTGTTTCGTTGTTATTTATTTGTAGATATTGTTAGCATTTACATAATTATATTTAGACATATAAGAGCTTATTAGTAAAATAAAAATATGAATATGGAATTTTTATAAAACATCATAATTATAAATAGTCTTTGTCGAGTAAAATAAACATAAAAAATTAATTTAAATAATTCACTATAAGAATAAACCTCAAAGACTTCGGATAATATCTGAAGTAAAAACGTTATAATTATCGAAGTCTATGTTCGTGTAGTAAAAGGTATACTTTTGACTTTGCTTTTTATGCGAAGTCTAATATCCTAATAACCGAAGTCTATCTCGGTTGTTTTCTAATTATGATCCAAATGTGGGGATAAGTGAAAGTAAAAGAATGCATTTAACTTTAGTTATTTTATAATTGGCGTAGTAAAACAAGGGCTTTTACTTCATTTTTTCTGCAGTAATATATATTAGTATTTCACATTTCAATTTAAAATTCATTGCCAAAATCTACATTCACCTATAACTAATTAACCATCAACCACAAGAGCTCAATAATATAAAAACCAACAATAAACCGCATTCATAAGCAACTATCGATTCCCAAAATATCTCCCATAAATAATTCGATAATATATAATTTGTATCATTACAAAATATCTTCCATAAATAATTTGTGCCATGCACCAAAAATCTCATTACAAAACATCTCCCGCTCTATATTAACTGTAATCTCCAAAAAGATAAAAACAACAAAACAATGCTCCAACATCTCTAATTATTCACAGCAATAATTGGAACCAAAACCCATTTGTTAGATATAGTTCATTTCATCCCATGACACCAGTAGAACTTGTAAGTTGTTGGAACATCTCTATTGAATCCGAGAAGTGGATTTACAATCTGTTTTGGAAAACATAAAGCAGAATAGATTATCTACATTGTAGATTTAACCAAAAAGGAACAACTGCTAGGCGAATTCATTCCCGACCATTAGTGATGAGAGATAAGCTATTCCATATCAACTGCTAGGCGAGCCAAGTAAGACAAATAACAGGTTAAGCCACTATTTCTAAACAAAAGCAAAGAAACCAGATTGATCAAACCTAATTACTAAACCCGTCCCGTCCCGTTCCGTCCCATCCCAATCGAGATAAGGTCCGCGTGGGATGAAATTCTGAAATCACCAATCCCGTCCCGCTTGTTATTACACGGGATGGGACATGGGATGGTCCCATGCCCACCCTTAAGAAAACCAGCAAACCCTTCTATTAAAGTTGGAAGGAAAAGGATCAAACCTGAAAGTCCACTACTAGTGTCACGAATGGAGCTGCTTGATGCATCTTGCAACATCTTTTACCTGGTAAGGTAGGAGCCAACTGTCAATTATTTTAAGATTGTATGTATACCAGGGGACTTTAGAAGTAATCATTCTTGATGAGAGTAGAGTTTTATTTCATTTAGGCACTTTAGCTCTACTGAGAGAGTCTGCTCCTCCTCATAACTAAACTAACTTTGATCTGATCACTGATCCCTTTCTTTTTCAAATGACCGTTAAATATATTAGAAATAATTATTATTAGATCAGCTATACTCAATTTAAATTCTTAGTCCTTCTATGAATAGAAAAGGAAATACAATTCAAAAAAATCTAGAGAAGAGGCCCTACTGCACCTTCGGAAGAGTTGCGTTCCTCTGGAATTTGCTCTTTCTCAAGTTTAGTGCCTTTTTCACATGCCTGAAATACGTCATATAAAATTAACATACTTCAGGATTGCTTTCCTTAAGGCTTCCTAATGCCTCAATCTCAGCCTCAGGAATTACACTTGAAGCTTTCTGACGACTCTCCTGCAATTTCACCATGAATGAAGTCCAGATTTTATTTGAGAACAAACTTAGAACAAAAAATTACAGCTGAGAACTATGATGGAGTGACTAAGTAATGTGGATTCAAAGAGTTACGGGACCATAAGAAAAAGGACTATCGCATGGGAGTAAGATCAGAAAGGATTGGCATTTAAAATGATGTGGCATGATAATCTCTGCTAAAGACACCACAATTTCAACTACAAGTGCAAAATATAATTCATATCTTTCTATTGCACATGACAGCTGTGCACAAGCTCCAGATATTCAGCCTCTGCATTTTTTAGGTCAGCAAGGACTTTAATATGCATAATTCTTTCATAATGCTTTTTGACCTGAACAAGAATCATATAAGTAAACTTACAACAAAAGAAGAAAAATAGTGAGAGAATAAATAAGAAGGTAAAAGAAATGGACCCTTTCTGCTTCTTGTAGATCATCCTCAATCATCATCAGTTCATTCTCTGCTTCTGCTATTAAATTTGTAACTCTAATAGTTTTCAACATATTCAAAGCAAGAACAAACTTAATTAAATATATGAGAAGGCAAACGACAATTCCTACAAGAAATTCATCAATCTCTCAATCGACTTCGCACCCGACAACTATCTTAACTCAATGAAGAAAACCGGATTGATCAAACCTAATTACTGAAACAATTTGCATAAAAATCAAAATTAAAACAGAATTAAACATTTATCCTAACCCTACCGCATAAATCTCATCTTCACTATGATTCGGCCCACTAATCTCCTTTATATTCTCGATCGTCTTCTTCACACTGCTCGGAATCGAAACCTACACATGTGACTCCCTTAACCCCACTTGCTCATCTTCTTCTTCAATTCCCACCCCAACACCTTCACTATATATATATATATATATATATATATATATAGAGAGAGAGAGAGAGAGAGAGAGGTCAATTTAGTATCGGCAAATATACGAACCAACTAGTACAATTATATAACAGCCATGATTATTAGACGACTCAAACCGAAAGAAAAGTAGAAAACCCTAACCTCCTAAACTAAAACGCCGCTTCAGACTTCCGTCGGACCGCCGCTCGCCTTGCTGGTCGCCGTTATCCTTCAATTTCCGCCGCGCGCCTTGCAAGTGCCGCTTGCCGTCGCTTGTTCTGCTCTTTTTTTTCTGTTCGTTCTTTTTTCTTTTCACTTCTGGGTCACGAGGTTTTGAACTTTGAGATTTATTTATCTATTTCTGGTTTTTTTGTTCTTTTTAATTATTCGATGCTCCTTTTTACTTTAGTAATTATCAAATTAACGAAGTCTTTGTGACTTAAAATTTCTAACTACCTCATGTTTTTTTGTTTGGTACCATTTACTGAAGTCTTTATGGGTTTTTTACTTCAGTAAATTGAAAAACGAAGTTGTTGTTTGTTTTTACTTTGCTAATATACATTACCGAAGTGAGACATACTAAAGTCTTTGATGTTTATTCTACTTTCCATATTTATAGATTTTAAAAGACTTTATTTTATATAATATTTTTTTGTCGAACTACTATGATCGGTATTATCATTATTCTCAAAACAACAACAATAAATGGTTGTTTCAAGAAAAGTTCACGATTAACCTAATGCATATATTTCATATTTTTCACTGAATATATTTTTTACTCATTATCAATCTTCTGCGTTTCGCTCTATGAAAAAGAACCACAAAATAAAATACCACACTCTCGATTTTTCTCTCGTTCAATATTGAAAAACACATCAACTTTCTCGCTATTATTAGTTGATACATGTCACATAATCACAAATCCAAATTTAACTGCAGGTTAAGTTAATCAAATATAACGTGAATAATTTTATATAATTAATGTTGGAAAAAATAGCTTAATTAATACCATAATTAATTATGGTAATTAATGACATTAAATGGTATATTTGGAATCTACATTTTGTGTAGATTAATTTAGTGTATTTACTTGTTCAATTTCGTTAAGAAATGAATGAGTAATTAATGCACAAAGTTAAGCCATTTAATAGTTGGGAATGTGGTGTGGAATCCCATCCCACATTGGAGAAGCAAGGAAAAGTTGAGCTATTTATAAAGGACTTTCCATCATAAAGGAGCAATCAAGTGTGCTCCATTATGGTGCACCCAAGTTGGCTTTAATTAATTTTTAAGGCTAAAATCTGAATCCTACGAGGAATGTGCAAAGCACCTTCCGAGCCTGAATCCGAGCACGTGCACGTTGCACTTGTCGCAACGGGCGCTTCGTAGGCGCACTTTGCACCTCGGAGCGAGGAGCTATGAGGAGCCTTTCGTTTTAACAGCTGATAATGGCTCGAGTGACATGGCGGGTGACTAAGATGACATGTGGCAGTGACATGTCAAATAGATGATTTGGCTTTAATTAATTTTTAAGGCTAAAATCTGAATCCTACGAGGAAGGTGCAAAGCACCTTCCGAGCTTGAGTCCGAGCACGTGCACGTTGCACTTGTCGCAACGGGCGCTTCGTAGGCGCACTTTGTAGTTCGCCTGGAATTCGATTCCTAGTACAAGATATCGAGTTCGTAGAAAAACCGTTGTATCTTGGGGACGTTTGCCGTTCAACCGTGTGTACTGTGCGGGAAAATTTCGTCTTACGGCGAGAGAGTCCAACTCTTGCCTCGGTTATCATTTGTCATTTTCTACAGCATCTACAGCAACAATCGTAAGACGAAATTTTCTGTAGAAGATGGCATCGTCAAGCAACAATGTTCATGCTCCTGCCCATGCCGAAAAACCAGAGAAGTTCTCAGGTACTGATTTCAAACGTTGGCAATCAAAAATGCTGTTCTACCTTACTACTCTCAACCTCTGTCGCTTCCTTTCCGAGTCTCCTCCTGTTGTGGGGAATGATGAAACTGACACCCAGAAACGCACGGCATTGGATGCATGGCATCATAGCGACTTCTTATGTCGGAACTATATTTTGAATGGGCTGGATGACACACTTTACAGTGTTCATTCCACAATCAAAACGTGTAAAGAGTTGTGGGACTCGTTGGAGACAAAATATAAAACAGAAGATGCCGGTTTAAAGAAGTTCGTCGTGGGTCGTTTTCTAGACTTCAAAATGGTGGACACCAAAACTGTTCTCGAGCAAGTGCAGGAAACACAGTTGATCCTTCACGATATTTTGGCAGAAGGAATGAGCTTGTCTGAATCCTTTCAAGTTGCTGCCATAATCGAGAAGTTGCCACCGATGTGGAAGGACTTCAAAAACTACTTCAAGCATAAACGCAAGGAAATGGGCCTTGAAGATCTTATTGTGCGACTGAGGATCGAAGAGGACAATCGGAAGACCGATGTCAAGATGAACAAGTCATCTATGAAAGCAAAATCAAATCTCATCGAGTCAAGCAACAACAAAAAGCGGAAATTTAACGGGAAGAAGCAAGACTCGAAGAATCAAAAGAAGATCAAAGGAGAATGCTACAACTGCGGTAAATTCGGGCATATAGCGAAAAATTGCCGCAAACTAAAGAAGGACAAGAAGAGAGATCAAGCAAATGTTATCGAGAATAAGTATGTTCCCGTCGATTTGTCCAGTCTTGATTTGTGTGCAGTTGTAGATGAAATCAATATGGTCGGAATCCCAGTCGGATGGTGGGTGGACACTGGCGCTACTAAACATATTTGTGCCGATAAAACCATGTTCTCCTCATACGAGCCCGTCACCGAAGAACGAAAGTTGTACATGGGAAACTCCGCTGCCTCAAATGTTGTCGGAACTGGATATGTTATACTCAAGATGACGTCGGGATTGAAATTGACTCTCAAGAATGTGCTACATGTTCCAGACATCCGTAAGAATCTTATGTCTGGCTCAGCATTGAGCAAAGCCGGATTTAGGCTAGTGTTTGAAGCGGATAAAGTTGTAATAACTAAAAATGGTCACTTTATCGGAAAAGGCTATATAAATAACGGCCTTTTCAAACTGAATGCTGTCAATGTACGTGGTGGAAATGAAATAAACGATAAAGTTGTTTACTTGGTTGAGTCTCCTAATTTATGGCATGATAGATTATGACATGCAAATCTAAATATACTACGTCGTTTAGTAAATTTAGATTTATTGCCAAAAATGACTTTCGATCAACACCAAAAAGTGTGAAATCTGTGTTGAAGCAAAAATGGCAAAATCTCCTTTTCATTCAGTGGAAAGATCGACAAAACCTCTTGAATTGATTCACATTGATCTGTGCGATTTAAAACTTGTGCAAACAAGAGGTGGAAAGAATTATTTTATAACTTTTATAGATGATTGCACAAGATTTTGTTATGTGTATCTTTGGAGAAGCAAAGACGAAGCATTCGAAGCTTTCAAAACATACAAAACAGAAGTTGAAAATCAACTCAACACCAAAATCAAAATGATTCGAAGTGATCGAGGTGGTGAATATGTTGCACCTTTTGAAGAATATTGTCGTGAAAATGGCATTATTCACCAAACGACTGCACCTTATGCACCCCAATCGAATGGTGTTGCCGAACGAAAGAATAGAATATTGAAGGAAATGATGAATGCTATGTTGATAAGCTCGGATATATCACTTAACATGTGGGGAGAAGCTATTCTTTCGGCTAATAAAATTTTGAATAAATTACCCAAAAAGAAGCAAGATAAAACTCCATATGAATTATCGAAAGGAAGGAAGCCGTCCTATAAATATTTAAAAGTGTGGGGGTACTTAGCAAAATTTGAAGTACCGAAACCCAAGCAAGTAAAAATAGGACCAAAAACAGTTGATTGCATTTTCATAGGATATGCTAATAATAGTAGTGCGTACCGATTTTTGGTACACAAATCGGAAGTACCCGATATAAATGAGGGAATGATTATAGAATCAAGAAATGCCATATTTTTTGAAACTATATTCCCTAAAAAAGAAAAGAATGAAATAAGTTCGAAAAAGAGGACTTATGATGAAATCTCGCCAAATAATAATGGACCAACACCGCAACCAAGGCGAGGAAAAAGAATAAAAACTATAAAAACTTTTGGTCTGGATTTTGTAGTCTACTCTTTAGAAGACGAACCAAAGACAATCAAGGAAGCATTGTTTGGTTCCGATGCCGATCGATGGCAAGAAGCAATTAATAGTGAAATCGAGTCAATCTTGAACAATCACAGTTGACATATTATTGATCTTCCTCCGGGAAATAAACCTTTAGGTTGCAAGTGGATTCTCAAGAAGAAATTCAAAGGCAATAAATCTATTGACAAATACAAAGCACATTTGGTAGCCAAAGGATACAAATAAAAGGAAGGGTACGATTACTTTGATACATACTCACCAGTTACTCTGATTACATCCACTAGAATGCTACTTGCAATAGCAGCATTATACAATCTTGAGATACACCAAATGGATGTAAAAACGGCCTTTCTAAATGGAGATTTAGAAGATGAAATTTATATGGAATAACCCGAGGGTTCGTGGTTCCCGGCCAAGAAAACAAAGTTTGTAAACTTGTTAAGTCTTTATATGGACTTAAGCAAGCACCCAAACAAGATGTCAAATGGTTTCAAAATCAACGAATGTGATAAATGTGTGTACATCAAAGATACATCTGACAATTTTGTCATTATGTGTCTATACGTTGATGATATGCTAATTATGGGTAGCAATAATAAAATCATCATAGGCACTAAGGAAATGTTAAAGAAAAACTTCGACATGAAGGATATGGGATTAGCCGATGTGATTCTAGGAATCGAGATCTCCAGAACACCCGATGGAATAGTCTTATCACAATCTCACTATGTTGAGAATGAAATTCAAGGCATACGATCTACCTCCGGTTAAGACACCTGTTGACTTAAGTTTACACTTAGCCAAAAATCGAGGAGAACCCATATCACAAACAGAATATGCTAGGATAATTGGAAGCCTAATGTACTTAGGAAATTGTACAAGGCCAGACATAGCATATTCTATTATTAAACTGAGTCGGTTTACGAGTAATCCCGAAAAGGATCATTGGACCGCATTGACAAGAGTGTTGAGATACTTAAAACACACCGTCAATCATGGTATACACTATTCGAGATATCCAGCTGTTTTGGAAGGATATTGTGATGCCAACTGGATATCCGATACTAAAGACTCTAAATCCACAAGTGGTTATGTATTTACCATTGGTGGAGGAGCAATATCATGGAAATCTTCTAAGCAAACATGCATAGCCCGATCTACAATGGAATCAAAGTTTATTGCTTTAGACAAAGCCGGCGAAGAAGCCGAATGGTTAAGAAACTTCTTAAAAGATATTCCCTGTTGGGAAAAACCTTTGCCTCCCGTTATGATACATTGTGATAGCATAGCAGCCATAGAGAGGGCAAAGAACAGTATATATAATGGTAAGTCTCGACATATTCGTCGAAGACACAATACCATTAGACAATTGATCACTACAGGAATAATGTGTATTGACTATATAAAGTCAAAAGACAATATAGCAGATCCGTTTATGAAAGGTATTAACCGTAATCAATTATATAATGCAGCAAGGGGAATGGGATTGAAATCCACACATTGAGAATTTTCATAATGGTAACTCAACCAGGATGATTGGAGATCCCAAGAACTTGGTTCAATGAGACAACTAAGTTGTGAAAGTTCAAGTTAAGCACTTGAAAATCCATTCTCGTAGTTGTTCAAGTGCAAGCCTGTAGTTTGTGGTGAAGGGTAAGCTTTTAAAGCTTTTAATGATTCCTATAGCCTTTTATAGGTGGAGTATGGCAAGATACTCTTTATATGAGATCACCTATATAAGTGAAGACGTAAGGCCGCTTCATAAAATTATTAACACTTATGAATCCAAGAAATAGTCCAAGGCCAAAATGGACACAACGTGAAAACGAAAGATATTAGATCTATTATTGTGTGTATGTTATTGTCTTGGTTTACATAAAAGTTGACCGGTTCAAGACATCACGTTCACCGAGCAACGAGTAAATCCGATAGCATTACACTAAGGAAGGTTCAAGGCTAACTACCACATATCCTAAAGCAATAATAGGTCGTCGGGACTTAGTGCATATTGCATTTGCATTAATCATCATTCATGTGGGGGATTGTTAGAAAAAAATAGCTTAATTAATACCATAATTAATTATGGTAATTAATGACATTAAATGGTATATTTGGAATCTATATTTTGTGTAGATTAATTTAGTGTATTTACTTGTTCAATTTCGTTAAGAAATGAATGAGTAATTAATACACAAAGTTAAGTCATTTAATAGTTTGGAATGTGGTGTGGAATCTCATCCCACATTGGAGAAGCAAGTAAAAGTTGAGCTAGTTATAAAGGACTTTCCATCATAAAGGAGCAATCAAGTGTGCTCCATTATGGTGCACCCTAGTTGGCTTTAATTATTTTTGAAGGCTAAAATCCGAATCCTACGAGGAAGGTGCAAAGCACCTTCCGAGTCCGAGTCCGAGCACGTCGCACTTGTCGCAACGGGCGCTTCGTAGGCACACTTTGCACCTCAGAGCGAGGAGCTATGAGGAGCCTTTCGTTTTGACAGCTGAGATAGTGGCTCGAGTGACATGGCGGGTGACTAAGATGACACGTGGCAGTGACATGTCAAATAGATGATGTGGCTTGGCAGGTGTGGGTCACATGCGGTGGTTCAGGACCTAACCAGTGCAATGGTTCGGACCATTCGGCCCAATCTGAACCAGCACAATGGTTTGGCTCTTCTGAACCAATGCAGCCCTTCTCACCGGACCACAAGGTGTCTATCCAGCCAGAAAGTCACACGGATTCGGACAGGGTACTTACAGGCTATAAATAAGCCCTGCAGATGATGATTATAATACATATTAATCAAGATAATAATATACTCATACTAGCCAAAGTTCATACTACAAGTCCTGAATATCCAGTAGTTCGTCCAGAATTCGATTCCTAGTACAAGGTATCGAGTTCGTAGAAAAATCGTTGTATCTTGGGACGTTTGCCGTTCAACCGTGTGTACTGTGCGGGGCAATTTCGTCTTATGGCGAGAGAGTCCAACTCTTGCCTCGGTTTTGCATCATTTGTCATTTTCTACAGCATCTACAACAATTAACAAATGAAATAACCGTTAAATTTAATTAATTTAAGATATTCATAATATATAATTAGACTCAAATTTAATCAAGCACGTCAATTAATAAATTCTCTAAATTAACTATCTACGTCTATCCCAACTTGTGTTCTTTTAGCAAATTAATATTTTGATAAATTAATAAGGGGTTGATGGAGTAAAATAATAACTTTTTTGAATACCTTTATGTAAATAATATGGTTCTTTCTGTTAGGTCGGTATCGCCACTCGAAGGGGGTTGAATAGTACGGTGAAGAGTAATAAATTCTTTTTGCACGGAAGCGATATATAAGTGCGAAAAATAAATGACACAAAGATTTATAGAGGTTAGGCAGCTTGTCTATGTCATCTCTCATTCGTTATCTTTTTCTATAGGTTCAAGATAAATCTTTTCGCCTTGTTTTTGATCGGTCCGAGGTAAACCGTTATTATTTTGTCTTCTATCAGTTCAAGATAAACAGTTACAATCTTGTCTTCTATTGGTACAAGATAAATCGGTTTTCCTTTTTCATCGGACAAAGAAAATAATCTTTCTAGATTTCTATCAGCACTAGAAGAACCTCACAAGATTTAGATTATGATTCTAATAATGTTGGATCCATGATTATTATAACATCGAATCAAATCTATAATCCTTTCTTTTCTCTTGTGTATGAACGAGTGAATCAAACACTTAAACTCTTATCAATTAAGTTTGATAACAACAACAAATAGTGTGTACAATAATCCCAGATGTATAAGAAATTTTCATGGAGTTGGTGTATGTTGAGTACCAAATGAAGTGGTATTTATAGGATCCAAAGCCTAACTAGCCGTTGCTGCCTATTTCTTTATAGCGTACGCTATATCATCTTCTTAGCGTGCGTTAAGTCTTTAGAGTACATAAGACTTGCATAGTTACGTGCATTATCATCTGTTCAGTGCAGTCGAGTAGCTATGTTTTCTTCCTTTGTGTATGTTCGTGTCCTTAGTGTACATTAATGCTTATATGTTCGTTCTATCAGTTGACCTTCTAGAATCAATCCAATGGATTAATTATTCGAATTTAAATCATCGTTACTGCCATTAACAACATACTATACCGTACGTTAACCTTGTAAAGGTTGCGTTCGTTAAGTCCATCACTTAGCGTGCATTAAGCGTATATATTTGTTGTATCAGTTGACCTTCTAGAATCCTCCAATGGGGTGATATTTGGATTCGTATTTCGAACTTCATAGTCTTACGTACGTTAATATTGTCATGTTGCGTACGTCAGTTTCACTGCTTTGATACTTTGGGTTCGTTGTGTATCCTCCGTAGAGTTTGCTATCACGGTCAAAAGTATTCGTTGAAATAATCATTCCGTCATATTTTGCTTTATCGATTTTTTACCTCTTTTGCTTTAATCATTTCACCATATTGATGATTAATTTTTCTTTTCATTTTTCTTTTCTTCGCTTTTGCTTTTTTTTTTTTTGAGAATTTTTACCGACTCTTGAGTCTTCGACTGATGTTGTCTAATAGTTATTTTTCTTGATCATCAACATATCATCTAAATACTTTTATATATTTGTATGGAATAAAATATTCCAACAATCTCCATCTTTCTAATGATGATATAACAATAATTTTTGATGAGATTTATACCTGTAACAATACATGTGAAAAATACAGATCAAAATTTTTGGCTTTCTCCGTTTATTGTCAGTTTTCCCATAAGAAGATATTCTCTCTCCTTATTCCAAATGTTGATGTATAAATCTACATATCTTTTCCTTTTTTTGTCATAAGCAAAAAGTATATATAAAAAATAGATATGAATAAAATCAATGAAACTCATTTAAGAAAAAAGAGGTATTCTCCACCTCAATTTTATAACTAGATAATCTCTATTGAAAATAATAAGACTCTATTCTTTTGGGTGAATGAATACGAATCGAATCCCAATCGAATTAATCAATCGAATCGAATCGAATGGATCTGAATCGAGGCTGACGAATGGACTGGCGAAATGAACTGTATATTAAGGGTAAATAATAATAATAATAATGGTAAATAATAATAGTAATCAACAACAACAACTGTAATATCCGGATTTATTATTGTGTATTTCATCTGAATTTGAGCCCTGTATTATTCGGAATTGTGATCTCGATAATTGAAGTATGATATTCTCGTATTTGAACCCTTGTACATGAGTATGGCAACCTGTAATTTTTCCCATGCAAATATATGATAATGTACGATAACAAGGATAGCTGAACGTACGTTGTCTGTTAGAATTAGCGTACGCTACGAATGTAGCGTACGATGCGTTAACCAGTCAATTATTGAGCTGGGCGGCTAGCACATGCGCCAGCCGGACGTGGGCCCGGATAAGATTCCCGCGGGCGAACCTGGACAGATTTGGAGTCAACGCTAGTTAGCGTGCGCTAAGGATATTGCGATAGCGTGCGCTAAATAACGTACGTACAGAAATATTATATAAGGGACATCAACCCATTTTACTTGGTTTACATTTCCTTCACTTGTCCTTCGTTCTTGAGAGACCAGAGAGCCTTATATCCTCCTTAAACACACTTAGACCACCTCTACTTGATCATTAAAGATTGGATGTCACTTGTGATTGATCATTGAAGTGGAGAAGTACCTTGGATTGGCATACAAACAACCGGCGTTGGATTCTACCTTTTTGAATCGGTGATTTCTTCATCTTAAGGTATGTTAATTCTATCTCCAGCCTTAGATTCGTGTTCTTAAGAATAAGAGGATCATACTATCGAGATATTGAGTTTCATTGATGAATTATCCAAACAACATTATGTTTATAAGTTAGAATGATTATGCTTAAGATATTATCGTTGGAAACATCGTAGTTGGAATCCTAGTACGTCAAATGATGAGATGATTATTCTGAGATTGATTATCCGTAGGAATAACGTTGCCATATTGATCGTAAACTTGGAGTTGATATCACTTTTGTTATAAGGACTTAAGAAGAATCATCTTAGGTTGTAACCTTTCTTATACATTGGAATTTGTTAGTTCACCTTTAAGATGAAGTTTGAATGTATTAATGACAATAGAATCTAGTGCATCAACCTGAGATCACCGAACTTCACATGAGATTGATAATCGAGTTGAATATAAGAATTGTGATGATATTCATTTCCATGAATTTAAAGATGATTGAATCCGTAAGATCATTCATAAGTTATGAACATGATTTGTGGACGGGTAACGTACGTTAATCACTGAGGAGTTCGTAAGTTTCATCACCGTTAGAACAGTCTGGTGCCCAGTAGTGAAACTGCCATACATGCTTAGCGTACGCTAAGCTATGTAGATTAACGTACGCTATCGGGCATGTTTAGCGTACGCTACGTTTGGTACGTAACGTACGTTATGTCATCAGGCGAGTCAGTCGGCTGATCAGAGAGGACTGTCGATACATAGTTAGCATACGCTAGACTTCATTATTTACGTGCGCTAACGAGCAGGCTTAACGCATGCTACATAGAATACATAGCGTACGCTAAGCAGTTCAGGCAGATTACGTTTTATGAACTTCCGACCGTAATTTGGATTGTTAGATGTCCGTACGACTTGAGATGAATTCTATATTATTCCTTTTGTTAAGGTTCGAGCTTAGCATCGTGATTGATCGAAGGGGACGACCTTCGAGTGTTTTGATATTCGTGGAAGCTTTATTCTTGTCATCGAACCGAGGCAAGTACTTTAGTTAGAATTGTTTATATTATGTCAGTCATATTGTGATTGTATTATGTACATGTGATTGTGATTAAATGTCCACCATGCGTTGATCCAACGGGAATCATCATGGGAATCTATAGCTGTGTGCGCTGGATCGTTGGACAGGTAGTTCCACCATGCGTTGGTCCGACGGGATCATCATGGGAATCTATAGTTGTGTGCGCTAGATCGTTGGAATACCATCAGTATGTTGAGACTGTTATGATGTGATATGTGTTGTTATTTCTCGCTGGAGAAATTTGTCATGATTATCGTTGATTAAATCATTGTTATATGATAATCGTACTTGTACTAGCATCGTTGTGCTAACCCCTTCGGGGGTGGACATTTGTTTATGTTCAGGATCCAGGAGAGCGGGGAAACAACCACTGGAGCTGCATGACGACGAGGGTGCAGAGTGATGTTCGTAGGGTTTATTATGCATTGTTGGTTATTTTAATAAGTACTCGAGTACGTCATAATTCGTGATGTTTGTATTTCAGTGATGTATTATTATTCTTCATTTGGATATTTGCATTCTCGGTATCGAACCTGAACTGTCGCATTTTATTTTAGTGATTTAATGATTTAGTATCTGTTATTGTCTTTTCATTTATTCAGCCTTGTAAATTCTTATGAAAAGGATTTACGGTGCTGTAATATTCCTGAATATATCGGGGGTGTTACAGAATATGGTATCGGAGCTAAGATTATGGATATCTTGGCCATTGGGTTAAAATAGGGGTCATATATGTATTTTGAGGTAACCGGCCGCGAATAACATCACTGTACTACCTACGTCTTCATGCGAACGGTGGTTGTAAGTTTCTAAACTCTATCTCGTTCTTTACATGTTGTATCTCTTTATACCCGAACATTAGAATGATATTGTTTCCTGTATATTGAGTATTTATGCTTACAGTATGTCGAGAGGTGGACGTGGTCGCGGTATCAGACACGGACGAAGGAATGCCGAAAGAGAAGCTTTGCCTTCTAATCAGGCCAGCCACAGCTCAGGCGAGCCACAGAGATCTATTAATAATGAACCGGAACATGCTGTGCCTGAAATCCTTCGTCAGGTGGTGAACCAGATGACTCAGTTCACCCAAGTCGTGGACCGAATGCAGGTGGTAGTAGGGTTACAATAGGGAGACCGACAACAAGGTATCCCAGACATGGGGAATCGAGGCGACCGATGGCTGCAAGAGGTGGCAAAGATACAACCACCTACATTAGACGGCTTTTCTGAGACACCAACGTGGGATCACTGGTTAAAGGAACTATAGAAAATTTTTGTCGGAATTAATTGCCCAGACGACCGGAGAGCCTCTATTGCTCAGTATTTTCTGATAGGGGAAGCATCTGAGTGGTGGGAAGCCATCCGGCCTGTAGATCATGATGCTGACTGGATAGAATTTAAATTGATGATGGAAGCTCAGTACTGCCCTCGTCCTGTAAGGGAAGCTAGAGTTCGGGAATTTTTCTCCGCACAGCCATCAGACGAGCTAGTATCCCAGACGATTAAGATGTTTAACCAACAGATGGCGTTTGTTCGACACCTGGTCAGAACAGACGCAGAAATGATGATCCATTTTGATATGAGGATGAAACCAGAAATCCAGAGGTACATGTCCGGTTTTGAATGTACCACTCTTCGTCATATCATGATAAAGCATTGGCAAATGAGATCAAAGAAGCAGCGATGGAAAAGATTGCAGAATCCAAGAAGCAGAAAGTCTCTGGTAGTTTCACAGAGCACAAGAGCAGTGGGCCCCGCACGGCCCAGTCATCCTTTCACTCTTTCAAGAAACCTCCATACCCATCTAAGAGCGGAAAGAATTTCGGAACAGTGTTAGCCACGACGGATACATCTAGGAAGTGCTTTAACTGTGGTCGCCCAGGCCACCTTTGGTGTGATTATTTGCGTACTCCAGTTACATGTTTTGATTGCGGACAGGAAGGGCACCATGCGACGTTTTGCAAGGATGCCACCAAGATCAATGGAACCCGTACATCACAGCCAGCTCAGAGACAAGCCAGTATCCAACAGACGCAGCAAAGTGTTCAGATGCCTCTGAATTTTGGTCGCGGACGAGGCAGAGGACAGTGGGACCGAAAGAGTACAGCGAGTGCCGGACATGTTCCCCCATGTCTGTACGAGATGAGGAGAACAGACGATCAGGATGCTGCTGTTGCATCAGGTACTGTTCAGATCCTTTCCTAGCCAGTTAGCGTTTTATTCGATACAGGAGCTACGCATTCATTTATATCCTTGTCTTGTGTAAATCGTTTGAATATTTCTAGTTTCCATAATTGTGAACTTTATGTTGTGGGTTTACCGAGCGGAGAGAAGATTGTTGGAAACCTAGAAACTAGAGATTTCCCTGTATCATTTGGAGGCAGAGAGTGGCTCTCAAATCTGATTGTGATAGAAATGCAAGGAGACGACCTGATACTCAGAGATGATTGGCTTAATCGATATGGAGCTATTGTAAACTACCGAAAGAGTAATATCTCGCTGATCGCTGACGATGGTTCCGAAATACTGTTTGAAGGATGGAAACCAGGGAGCTCAGGAAAGTTGATCAAGGCGATGAAAGCTGTCAAATTGTTGAAACAGGACTGTACGGCATACTCGTGCTATGCAATGAATAAAGAAGACGAAATTGTGGGACTTTCATCCATTACTGTTGTGAACGAATTTCCGGATGTAATTCCTGACGAATTGCCTGGACTACATCCACAACGGGATGTGGAATTCACCATCGAGCTGGAACCCGGAGCTACACCAATTTCTAAGGCGCCGTATCGTATGGCACCTACTAAGATGTACGAACTGAAAAAGCAACAGGAGGAGTTACTGGACAAAGGCTATATCCAGCCAAGCGTTTCGCCCTGGGGAGCACCAGTTCTTTTTGTCCAGAAGAAGGATGGATCGCTTCGACTGTGCATTGAATATCGAGAGCTGAACAAAATGACGATTAAGAACAAGTATCCGTTGTCACGGATTGATGATTTGTTTGACCAGTTGCAAGGAGCAACAGTATTTTCTAAAATTGGTCTGAGATCAGGATATCAGCAGCTGAGGATTAAGAAATCTGATGTTCCGAAATCAGCATTCAGAACTCGCTACGGACACTATGAGTTTGTAGTGATGTCGTTTGGTCTCACTAATGCACCTGCTGTATTCATGCAATTGATGAACCGAGTGTTTATCGAATATTTGGATAAATTTGTGCTTGTGTTCATTGATGACATTCTGGTGTATTCTAAGAGCCCGGAAGAGCATGCACAGCAATTACGGATTGTGTTAGACCTGTTGAGAAATGAACAATTGTACGCCAAACTTTCTAAGTATGAATTCTGGCTAAAGGAAGTAATGTTCCTCGACCATGTGGTATCAACTGAAGGAGTCCGAGTAGATCCTCATAAGATCGAAGCATTTATGGACTGGAAGCCTCCAAAGAATGTGAAAGAAGTCCGGAGTTTCTTAGGACTTGCTGGATATTATCGTCAGTTCGTGGAGGGGTTTTCCAAAATCTCCCGCCCACTTACTCGACTACTGCAGAAAACTCAAAAGTTTTAGTGATATTAGTTGTGCCAGAAAAGCTTTGATTAATTGAAGAGGAGATTGACGATAGCACCGATTTTAACACTTCCACAGGGAACTGGAGGATTCATAGTTTACAGTGATGCTTCGAACCAAGGACTTGGATGTGTATTGATGCAGAATGATAAGGTGATCGCTTATGCGTCACGACAGCTGAAACCTTATGAAGTGAATTACCCAACGCAAGATTTAGAACTGGCAACAGTAGTTTTTGATTTGAAAATCTAGAGACATTACCTGTACGGGGCTCAGGGTCAGATCTTTACGGATCATAAGAGTCTCAAATACATTTTCAGTCAGAAAGAGTTGAACAGGCGGCAAAGGAGATGGCTGGAACTTATTAAGGACTATGACTTGGAGATTCTTTACCATCCAGGCAAAGCAAATGTAGTGGCCGATGAACTTAGCCGCAAGCCTGTTTCTATTCAGATGCTGGAGACTCTGACCTCCCAACTCATCATTCAACGAGAGATGATTCGAGAAGGAATTGAAGTATAGTTACAAAAAGTCCAAGGACAACTGTGCGTGATGGAAATAACTTCATCGTTAACCGAAGAAATCAAATCTAAGCAAGCAGATAATCCTTTAATAATTCGGTTACGTGATGAAGTGACCAAGGGAAAGGCCCCCGGATTCGTAATTCATGATGATGGAGTTTTGAGATTTCAGAACCAACTTTGCGTTCCCGATGTCAATGTTCTGAAATAGACGATTATGAAGGAAGCTCACATCACGCCTTATTCTATCCACCCGGGCACCAGTAAAATGTATAAGGACCTGAAACAGAACTTTTGATGGGGCAACATGAAGAAAGATGTAGCGGAGTATGTCTCGAAGTGTTTGACTTGTCAGCAGGTTAAAATCGAACATCAACGACCTGCCGGGATGCTGAAGCCTCTCCCAATTCCTGAATGAAAGTGGGAGGACATATCGATGGACTTTATCACTAGTATGCCGAGAACTAAGACAGGAATGAACATGATTTGGGTGATAGTTGATCGTCTAACCAAATTGGCTCATTTTCTGGGTATTAAGGACACTTGGGGACCCGAGAGGTTAGCACGAGTGTTTATTTCAGAGATAGTTCGATTGCATGGTACGTCGAAGATCATTATTTCTGATCGAGACGGCCGTTTTGTGTCTCATTTTTGGAAAGCAGTTCATAAGGCCTTGGGGACCGAATTGAACTTCAGCACAACTTATCACCCACAGACAGATGGACAATCCGAGAGGACTATTCAAATGGTGGAAGATATGCTGAGGGCTTGTGCCTTAGATTGGTCAACTGATCGGGAAGTTCATCTACCGTTGATTGAATTTACCTACAACAATAGTTGGCATGCTTCCATTAAGATGGCACCGTTTGAGGCTTTATACGAGAGGAGATGCAGATCGCCCCTATGTTGGTACGATTCATCAGACTTGATCGGGATAGAACCAGAGTTGATCATACAGACACGAGAGAAGATAGCCTTGATTCGTGAAAGGCTGTTGACCGCCCAGAGTCGACAGAAATCTTATCCAGACGTACGCCGTCGCACATTAGAGTTCTGTACTGGAGACCACGTACTTTTAAAGGTTTACCCTACTCGGGGAATCTTTCGTTTTGGAAGGAAGGGAAAGCTGAGTCCGAGATATATCATACCATTCGAGATCCTTGAGAGAGTTGGAGAATTGGCATACAGATTGGCATTACCGCCATCATTGAGCCATGTTCATACCGTGTTTCACATATCCCAGTTACGGAGATATATACCGGATCCTAGTCATGTCATTGATTTCGGCGAGATCGAAGTCGCTCAGGATGGAACGTTTGAAGAAAGACCGTTCAGGATACTCGAGAGTCGAGTTAAGCAGTTTAGGAACAAACCAATCGCTTTGGTAAAAGTTCAGTGGTCAAACCACGAAGTGGAAGAAGCCACTTGGGAAACGGAAGATAGCATGAAGTCCAGATATCCAGAGTTATTTTCGTCTTGAGTTTCGGGACGAAACTCCTTTTTAGTAGGAGAGTATGTAATATCCGGATTTATTATTGTGTATTTCATCTGTATATGAGCCCTATATTATTCGGAATTGTGATCTCGATAATTGAAGTATGATATTCTCGTATTTGAACCCTTGTACATGAGTATGGCAACATGTAATTTTTCCCATGCAAATACGTGATAACGTACGCTAACAAGGATAACTTAACGTACGCTATCTGTTAGAATTAGCGTACGCTATGAATGTAGCGTAGCGTGCATTAACCAGTTAATTATTGAGCTGGGAGGCTAGCACATGCGCCAGACGGATGTGGGTCTGGATAAGATTCCCGCGGGCGAACCTGGACAAATTTGGAGTCAACGCTAGTTAGCGTGCGCTAAGGATATTGTGATAGCGTGCTCTAAATAACGTACGTACAGAAATGTTATATAAGGGACATCAACCCATTTTACTTGGTTTACATTTCCTTCACTTGTCCTTCGTTCTTGAGAGACCAAAGAGCCTTATATCCTCCTTAAACACACTTAGACCACCTCTACTTGATCATTAAAGATTGGATGTCACTTGTGATTGATCATTGAAGTGGAGAAGCACATTGGATTGGCATACAAACAACTGGAGTTGGATTCTACCTTTTTGACTCGGTGATTTCTTCATCTTAAGGTATGTTAATTCTATCTCCAGACTTAGATTCGTGTTCTTAAGAATAAGAAGATCATACTATCGAGATATTGAGTTCCATTGATGAATTATCCAAACAACATCATGTTTATAAGTTAGAATGATTATGCTTAAGATATCATCATTTGAAACATCATAGTTGGAATCCTAGTACGTCAAATGATGAGAGGATTATTCTGAGATTGATTATCTGTAAGAATAACGTTGCCATATTGATCGTAAAATTGGAGTTGATATCACTTTTGTTATAAGGACTTAATAAGAATCATCTTAGGTTGTACCCTTTCTTATAAATTGGAATTTGTTAGTTCACCTTTAAGATGAAGTCTAAATGTATTAATGACAATGGAATCTAGTGCATCAACCTGAGATCACCGAACTTCACATGAGATTGATAATCGAGTTGAATATAAGAATTGTGATGATACTCATTTCCTTGAATTCAAAGATGATTGAATCCGTAAGATCATTCATAAGTTATGAAAATGATATGTGGACGGGTAACGTACGTTAATCACTGAGGAGTTCGTAAGTTTCATCACCGTTAGAACAGTCTGCTGCCTAGTAGTGAAACTGCCATACATGTTTAGCGTACGCTAAGCTATGTAGATTAACGTACGCTATCGGGCATGTTTAGCGTACGCTACGTTTGGTACGTAACGTACGTTATGTCATCAGGCGAGTCAGTCGGCTGATCAGAGAGGACTGTCGATACATAGTTAGTGTACGCTAGACTTTGTTGTTTACGTGCGCTAACGAGCAGGCTTAACGCACGCTACATAGAATACATAGCGTACGCTAAGCAGTTCAGGCAGATTACGTTTTATGAACTTCCGACTGTATTTTGGATTGTTAGATGTCCGTACGACTTGAGATGAATTCTATATTATTCCTTTTGTTAAGGTTCGAGCTTAGCATCGTGATTGATCGAAGGGGACGACCTTCGAGTGTTTTGATATTCGTGGAAGCTTTATTCTTGTCATCGAACCGAGCAAGTACTTTAATTAGAATTGTTTATATTATGTCAGTCATATTGTGATTGTATTATGTACATGTGATTGTGATTAAATGTCCACCATGCGTTGATCCGACGGGAATCATCATGGGAATCTATAGCTGTGTGCGCTGGATCGTTGGACAGGTAGTTCTACCATGTGTTGGTCCGACGGGATCATCATGGGAATCTATAGCTGTGTGCGCTAGATCGTTGGAATACCATCAGTATGTTGAGACTGTTATGATGTGATATGTGTTGTTATTTCTCGCTGGAGAAATTTGTCATGATTATCGTTGATTAAATCATTGTTATATGATTATCGTACTTGTACTAGCATCGTTGTGCTAACCCCTTTGGGGGTGGACATTTGTTTATGTTCAGGATCCAGGAGAGCGGGGAAACAACCACTGGAGCTGCATGACGACGAGGGTGCAGAGTGATGTTCCGGCCGGGTTTATTGTCTGTTGTTAGTTATTTTAATAAGTACTCGAGTACGTCGTAATTCTTGATGTTTGTATTTCAGTGATGTATTATTATTCTTCATTTGGATATTTGCATTCTCAGTATTGAACCAGAACTGTCGCATTTTATTTCAGTGATTTAATGATTTAGTATCTGTTATTGTCTTTTCATTTATTCAGTCTTGTAAATTATTATGTAAAGGATTTACGGCGTTGTAATATTCCTGAATATATCGGGGGTGTTACAAGAACAACGATAATAGTAATATTATTAGTAATAATAACAATAATAATAATTAAGATTAATAATAATAATAATAATAATAGTAAGAAGAAGAAGAAGCGAATCGAATGAACTGAATCGAATCAGGCCCGAATGGACTCGAATCGAAGCTGAAAAGCGAAAAATAAGTCCAAAAGAACAGGGCCTAACTCCCCCTTAGTTTAGTATCAAATTGTTGAAAGTATAAAAAAGAAACAAATAATAAGCAATTCATTTGAGGTTTTGGGGATCCAACCAACTCTGGGTCGTTTTAAACTCGGCAGATAGACGACATTTGGAATGATGGTTCCTTCTGGAATTCATATTTTCTTAATTTTAACTATTCATTTTGGGCTTTTTTAATTTAAAAAATAGTGCCCGGTTTTCAAATATTTATCACAATGAGGTATTTTAATTTAAAGATTTAGTGGATTCACATTTACCAAACTATTCGAATCCAATTTCTTGTTTATTTATAGAAAAATTTTGTATAAAAAGAAGTTTTTAAAGTTTTTCATTTCCACAGGAAAATTTATTTGTTAATATTTTAAGTTCATTTTGAACTTTTAACGGATCATCTTTTAATTTATTTTCTTTTTCTAAGCACAAAGAATGATCGATTTCGATTACTTTTTTTTCTCGTATTTTGGAAATTTTATATTCCAATAATTTATTTTCAATTTAAGGGGTTTATTTTCTTTAATCGAATTCTAAAAATCCATATGCAATAATTCAAAAGCATTAAAAAGTTCGTCTTGAGATGAAGTCCTTACTTGACTTTCATTATCGCTGTCGTCATATGAGCTTCGTGCAATGAGTGCGAGATTGTATGAACTTTTTCGTATTCTTCGTCATCGTCTCTCCAGGTGGCTAAATATGCTTCCTTTTTGGAAGTTGAGCCACGATAATTTTTCGCAAAGTGGCAGCATTTTTCATAATTTCGACAATTATTGTCGAATATTTTTTACTCATTCCGAGCTTGCTATTTGATATATTTTCTTCTCCGGTTTAATAGGTCTTTATACTTATTGATGTTTTTGGCAAAAAATGCAGATTCTTCATTATTATCATCAACCAGGATTTTTTCTTCATTATTCGACATCTTTTTAGCTTTCAGAGATATAGGTTTCTCTTTGGGCTTCGGTTTGGCATTTCGTGATTTTTAACACGATCTTGTAGATTAGCGACCGACACAGACGCTAAAATCTAAAATGTTTAGATCTGTTGATTCCATAATATCAGTGAACGTCCCATCCCATTCACGAGGTAGTGATCGCAATATTTTCTTCACCTTTTCCACTACTTGACACTGGTTTACAAAGCAAGCTAGTCCATTTGTGATGATAAAAAGTCGGTCGAGCATATTTGATATGGACTCGTCATCTTTCATCATGAATAACTCGTAGTCGTGGAGAAGCATATCTATCTTCGTTTCCTTGACTTGAGTTGTTCCTTCGTGAGTTACCTCGAGCATTTTTCAAATTTCTTTGTCACTTTCACATGAAAAGATTCGATTATGTTTTTCTGAATTTAGAGCACAATATAAAAATTGTGTGGCTTTATAATTGTGATGGTCCTTTTTTCAATCCTCATCATTATATTCTTGAAAGTTTTTAAGAGAGCCGTCGGATTTCGTAGGAACTTTGGACCAAGGCAAATTATCTTCCAGATTTCGATATCATACACTCGGATAAAGATTGACATCTTTTTCTTCCATGTCATGAAATTTGATCCACCGAAAAATAGTGGTCGTTTTGAGGCAAGACCTTCTACCGGAGCAAAAATATACGCCATCGGATCTTTTCTCTTCGGATGTTAAGCCAATTATTTATAGACCGCTCCGATACCCGCCAATTATTATTTTTCTTGATCATCAACACATCATCAAAATACTTTTATATATTTGTATGAAATAAATTATTTCAACACTTTCAATATTATAAATTAATAATTTCTAAAAATTAGAAAAAATAACTCGGATAATTTAATAAAATATGAATTCAGTATTTTTGCTTTTTATTAAAATTTAAATCAAAATAAATTTCTTGTCAGTTTTGGGCTTTAGATGGTTGCTTTTGGCTCATTGCTTTGGGCGGTCTTTTAGGGCTCTTTATAATATGTGCAAAAAACCGAATGGCGTTTGCTCAGGCATTAACTGGGAGCCTTCGTAAGGTGGTGGCTACCTCGGGGTCTGTTGAGTCTTGGGTCAAGCTTTTTCTACTGCCACGTTGCACGTTGCAGGTAGTCAGGCCAGCTTCTCGGCAGGAACGTAGGTCCGGGAACCGTAAGTCCATGCAGTGTGGCAGCATCATGCGAGCTTTGGCTGTTTGGAAGGATGGGTTGGCATGGAGGATCTCGTTCTTTCCCTGTTTGACCATGTTGTTGCCCAAAATATCTATCCGAAGATTAAATACTGCTGGTTGTGTCAAGATTTAACACTTTCCGACCGGCGATCGCCTCACGGCGAGCGGCCAGACTTACGAGGCCGGCGGCCAAGTCAGCTGCCCGGCGACCAAGGCAAACTGCCGATCGCGACAGCGACAGAGCCTTAGCCCGATGGACATGCTAGGCGGCCAGCCAAGAGGGCTAGGGCGAATCCGGTCTTGGCGATCGACATCAAGGCGATCGCCTCTCGGTACTCGGCGGCCAGGCCCTTGGCGATCGGCCGTCTCTCGGCACTGGCGACCTACCCTTGGCGGCCAGGCCCTTGGCGATCTCCATCCCGGCCGATGGCGACCTCGTAGACCATCCGGGGACAACGCCTCATGTCGATCACCACCGATGGCCACCCGGTCGGCGAAGGCCGAGCACCGGGATCGGCACCATGTGCAAAGGACAAGATCCGCGAATCCGGGCCATTGACCACTGTCAGAGATTCCCTCCACCGGCCGACAGGCCGCGAAAGCTTGTCGGTAGGGCCACATGTTGGCCCGACTCGGACACGTGATGGCTCCTTATTGGACCGCCCAAGTGTGCCCGGCCTCTTCCTTGGACTTTAGCTTGACGGCCGGACATCTTCCTTGGACTTTGCTTTGTGGCCCGAGGATCGCCCCATTAAAGTATTGCCGGCGAGCGATCGCGAGAATATTAAAATGGCCGCGAGCGTCGGCGGCTAAAGGCGGAGGACCATTTGTCCTATATAAGCATGGCTCCCAGCACTTGTAAAAGGGATCGAACCTTTACCACAAAAAAGCCTTCAACTTCCTTGAGCACCCTCACGATTCAAGCAATCCATACAGAAGCAAATCATTAAGCACTTGGCTACCATCGACTCTTGGCAACGGCTTTCTTTCGGTCTTACTTCTCCCGGCCTTTTCTCCTCGAAGCGATTCTGTGGGACGAAGAACACCTAGCTTCGCTCAAGAGCCGGATCAACGAGTCTTTTACACTCATTGTACTTAGATTTCTCTAATTAATACTTGTATCCACGAATATTTGTATTAATAACATCTCGCGAGCATTCAAGCCGGGCTAACAAACCGGCAAATCTTGTTTATTAACCATCTCTCGGGAAGTGCTCCGCATTTGTTTCTTTGGAGACGGACAACAAACAAATGCGGGAGCACTTAGAGATGGTTAATAAAACAAGATTTCTTGAGTGTTAGGCCCGGCTAACTCTCGCAGATGTTATTAATACAAATATTCGTGGATACAAGTATTAATTAGAGAAATCTAAGTACAATGAGTGTAAAAGACTATTGATCCGGCTCTTGCGAAGCTAGGTGTTCTTCATCCCGTGATAATCTCGGAGAAAAAGCCGGAGAAGTAAGACCGAAAAAAGTTGCCAAGTTGGATGGTGGCAGTGCTAATTTGCTTACGTATTGATTGCTTGAATCGTGAGGTTGCTCAAGAGAAGTTGAAGGCTTTGTGGTAAAGGTTCGATCCCTTTACAAGTCTTTGAGCCATGCTTATAAGAGGACAGAGTCTGTCGCTCTTTAGCCGATGCTGCCGGCATTTTAATATTACGCGATCGCTTTGCAATACTTTAATGGGCGATCCTGGCTGTCAAAGCAAAGTCCAAGGAAGATCTTGTCGGGCTAAAGTCCAAAAGAAGAGGCCGGGCTGATCGATAAGGAGCCATCACGTGTCGAGTCGATCAACATGTGGCCCTTGACAAGCTTCGGCGGCTGTCTGGTGGAGGCTCTGTCGGTGTGGTCAATGGCCCGGATTCGGATCTTGTCGACGCTGCACATGGTGCGATCTGTGCTCGGCGCCGCCCGGCTGGTGGCCATCGGTGATCGACATGAGGCGATAATCCTGGATGGTCTACGAGGTCATCGGCCGATGGATGGAGATCGCCAAGGCTCGCCAAGGGTAGGTCGCCAGGTCCCCAGAGACGGTCGATCGCCAACGGTCGCCGTCTTGAGAGGCGATCGCCTTGATGTCGATCGCCGGCACGGATTCGCTGGCCCGGTTGGCGATCTAGCATGTCCAGGCTAAGGCTCGATCGCTGTCGCTCGCGTCGGCGAGCTTGCTGTCGCTTCGGCATGTTTCGATCGCTTCGGCTCGATCGGCCTCTGAGGCGATCGAAAGTGTTAAATCTTGACACAACAATTGCTTGACTCGCTCCTATGTTGAAGACATGGGGCGAGGTGGTTCTTGCTGGTGATCGTGTATGGATGAGGACGGGCGATCTGAGCTGACTGAGGACTTGGACTTGGGCTATCATAGTCGATTGGCTTAGCTATCTTTCGGTCTTGCTTCTCCCGGCCTTTTCTCCTCGAGCAGATTACCGGCGGGACGAAGAACACCTAGCTTCGCTCAAGAGCCGGATCAACAGAGTCTTTTTACACTCATTGTACTTAGATTTCTCTAATTAATACTTGTATCCACGAATATTTGTATTAATAACATCTCGCGAGAGCATTCAAGCCCGGGCCTAACAAACCCGGCAAATCTTGTTTTATTAACCATCTCTCGGAAGTGCTCCCGCATTTGTTTGTTGTCCGTCTCCAGCAGTATTTAATCTTCGGATAGATATTTTGGGCAACAACAATTGGCGCTAGAGGAAGGGGCGATCCAACCCTCGATTTTTTACACCTACCGTCCCGAAGAACACTCACTGTTCTCGGGGCAGATATTTGAAGTGACACTCACTGCACTTCAAAAGAAATCCTTCAGAAAACATGTCTTCCGCCTCCGCGTCGAAGAAAGCCGGCCCGGCGGCCAGACCCTGTTCCGTCCCGATCCGAGCCGCGGCCGATGGTGGAAGGTAGCGCCGCGGCCGGAGGCGCTCGACTACGTCCGGGAAGGCGGCCGAGCCTCTCGCTCGATCGGTTCGAACCAAGGCAGATCGAAGAGGCCTGGCCGTCCTTCGGGAGCGGCGAGTGCACTCGCGCGCCTCCGGCTCACCGCCCCGGTCTCTCGCCGGAAGTTCAAGCGGAAGCTTAAGGCACTCTTGGCCGAACAAGTGCCGGGAGGCTCCGCCCGCAACAAGAGGCGCTCGGCAGTGGGCACGTCTGTCTTGATCGCACAGGCGGCGGCCGACACAGCGGCCGGGCGATCCGGCCCGGCTACGAGGCAGCGGAGTTGGTGTCCGTCGGGAGGAGCTCGGCCTACCGGCTCCCACAAGGCGATCCAGCCGCTGGCTCCGCTCGCGATTCCCGAGGTCGGCGGCGGTGGGGTCGGAGGTCGGTACACGATCGCCTCGGCCCCGCTCCCAAAGCCGATCCATAGCGGCCGAGCCGCGGCGATCGCCGCAATGCAACGTCGGATCGACGACATGAAGGCGCTCCTGCAATCCGGGCGGCGCCGTGAGGACGATCGCCCCGAGCGAGCCGCTCGCGATCGACATCGAGCTCGCCGGTGCGGACACGATCGCCCCTCCTAAGACACCGTGTACCAAGGGCGATCGGACCCCAAGCACACTGCACAAGTTCAACATCTACATGACCGGGTGTGGGGCGTCGGACGCGACCAGTGCCGAATGTTCCCTCGACCTTTGGGCGACCTCGCCCACCGGTGGTACACTTCATTGCCACCTCGGTCCATGGCTCCTTTAACGGTGGCGCACGTCTTCACGGAATACTTCGCCACGGGGCCGCTCGGCGGAAGGTCCCCATCGCATGTGGCGGATCGAGCAAGGAGAACAGTCCGACTCGGACTACATCGGCCGGGTTGACATGATCATCCTCAGCGGCGAGCCCGTAGCGATGAGACCGCCCTCACGCGGTCTAAGAGGTTTTCGGGGCTTCTCGCCTATGTTCGGGCATCTCACGAAGACCCTACCGACGACTCCACGCAGCCTTAGGGCCGAGCCGCAGATTTCTGTCAGTGCAGAGGCTTCTCCTTGGCCTAGGAGTAGAAACGATCGGCACCGCGCGACGACCTCCAGTCTCGGCCCGATCGCTACTACCCGGAGAGCCGGAGGACTCGATCCCGCTACTGATCCATTCTAACATGAGTGACTAGCCGCGCCCGATCGCCAAGTTCGACCTACGAATAAAGCGATCGGCCGCGGCGACGATCGCCGACCTTGGCGGATCGCAACATCATCGGCAACCGTGGACACGATCGCCAACTCTGATCCGGCATATAACATGACGGACTAAGGCATAAGATCGCCTCCACCGCACATCATAAAGCCATGGCCTGGCGATCGATGGAACAGGCTTCGGCCATGCAAGGTCCCTTTCGGCCGAGATCGCCGCCCTTCGTTTAAATACGAGGCCGGCGTAGTCGGAGGGCCCTCCAACATTAATCGGTGGACTCATTCCACAACCCCGTCTCAACGTACACCGTCGAGGTCGGCCATCTCCATGGTGGCCGAGGTGGAAGCGAGCTAACAAGCCGCGGGCGTGGAGTTGATTCATCCGACGCCGCGCGCAAGGACTCCTCTAGACGAGACCGCATGCCTTTCGTTGAAAAACAAGGCGAGGCGCGGCTATGAGAGGACCCTCATAATAAAGTGAGCCACGAGGCACTCATTGTCTTTGTGCACTAAGACACGGTCATGGGGTCGGTCCATCGATCTCATGTTGTGCACGATTCCTCAAGCAAGCGAAACCACCAAGTTTCCGTGGGGATCGGCCAATGTTGTTTTTGCGGGTACAAGACCGAAAGATAGCTAAGCGATCGACTATGATAGCCCAAGTCCAAGTCCTCGGTCGGCTCGGATCGCCGTCCTCATCCATACACGATCACCGGCCAAGAACCACCTCGCCCCATGTCTTCAACATAGGAGCGAGCCGGGCAATTGTTGTGTCAAGATTTAACACTTTCCGGCCGGCGATCGCCTCGAGGCCGAGCGACCGACTTACGAGCCGAGCGGCCAAGTCACTGCCGGCGACCAAGGCAAGCTCGCCGATCGCGACCGAGCGGCAAGGCCTTAGCCCGATGGACATGCTAGGCGCGGCCAAGAAGGGCCCAGGCGAATCCGGTGCCGAGCGATCGACATCAAGGCGATCGCCTCTCGGTACTCGGCGGCCACCCTTGGCGATCGGCCGTCTCTCGGCACTGGCGACCTACCCTTGGCGGCCAGGCCCTTGGCGATCTCCATCCACCGGCGATGGCGACCTCGTAGACCATCCGGGGGCGACCGCCTCATGTCGATCACCACCGATGGCCACCCGGTCGGCGAAGGCCGAGCACCAGGCTGGCACCATGTGCAAAGGCCGGGACAAGATCCGAATCCGGGCCATTGACCACTGTCAGCGATTCCCTCCACCCGGTACAGCCGCGAAAGCTTGTCGGTAGGGCCACATGTTGGCCGACTCGGACACGTGATGGCTCCTTATTGACCGCCCAGCCGTGACCTCTTCCTTGGACTTTAGCGACGGCTGACATCTTCCTTGGACTTTGCTTTGTGGCCCGAGGATCGCCCCATTAAAGTATTGCCGTGGCGATCGGCGAGAATATTAAAATGGCCGGCGGGCGATCGGCTAAAGGACAGGACCATTTGTCCCTATATAAGCATGGCTCCCAGCACTTGTAAAAGGGATCGAACCTTTACCACAAAAAAGCCTTCAACTTCCTTGAGCAACCTCACGATTCAAGCAATCAATACAGAAGCAAATCATTAAGCACTTGGCTACCATCCAACTCTTGGCAACAGCTTTCTTTCGGTCTTACTTCTCCCGGCCTTTTCTCTCTCACCAACATTCGAACCCTTGACTCAGGAATGAGGTGTACAACCATTCCGAAGTGGCGACCGGCAAGATTTAACACTTTCCGACCGGCGATCGCCTCCGAGGCCGAGCGACCGACTTACAGGCCGAGCGACCGAGTCACTGCCGAGCGACCAAGGCAAGCCTGCCGATCGGCGACCAGGCGACCGAGCCTTAGCCCAGTGGACATGCTAGACTGGACAACCGAAGGGCCTGGGCGAATCCGGTGCCGGCGATCGACATCAAGGCGATCGCCTCTCGATACTCGGCGACCGACCCTTGGCGATCGGCCGTCTCTCGGCACTGGCGACCTACCCTTGGCGGCCGACCCTTGGCGATCTCCATCCACCGGCCGATGGCGACCTCCGTAGACCATCCGGGACGACCGCCTCATGTCGATCACCACCGATGGCCACCCGGTCGGCGAAGGCCGAGCACTGAGGCGGCACCATGTGCAAAGGCCGGGACAAGATCCGCGAATCCGGGCCATTGACCACAATCGTGATTCCCTCCACCGGTAAAGCAGGCCGAAAGCTTGTCGGTAGGGCCACATGTTGGCCCGACTCGGACACGTGATGGCTCCTTATTGGGCCTTGGTGTGCCGGCCTCTTCCTTGGACTTTAGCCCGACGGCCCGACATCTTCCTTGGACTTTGCTTTGTGACCCGAGATCGCCCCATTAAAGTATTGCCGTGACGTCGGCAGAATATTAAAATGGCCGGCAGGCGATCGGCAGCTAAAGGACAGGACCCGGCTGTCCCTATATAAGCAT
The DNA here is from genome assembly GCA_033398695.1 of Orobanche coerulescens. Lineage (NCBI taxonomy): Eukaryota > Viridiplantae > Streptophyta > Magnoliopsida > Lamiales > Orobanchaceae > Orobanche > Orobanche coerulescens. The sequence continues at coordinate 145,050,278 of CM065809.1, read as the reverse complement.
GGCTCCCAGCACTTGTAAAAGGGATCGAACCTTTACCACAAAAAAGCCTTCAACTTCCTTGAGCAACCTCACGATTCAAGCAATCAATACAGAAGCAAATCATTAAGCACTTGGCTACCATCCAACTCTTGGCAACAGCTTTCTTTCGGTCTTACTTCTCCCGGCCTTTTCTCCTCGAGCAGATTACCGGCGGGACGAAGAACACCTAGCTTCGCTCAAGAGCCGGATCAACAGAGTCTTTTTACACTCATTGTACTTAGATTTCTCTAATTAATACTTGTATCCACGAATATTTGTATTAATAACATCTCGCGAGAGCATTCAAGCCCGGGCCTAACAAACCCGGCAAATCTTGTTTTATTAACCATCTCTCGGAAGTGCTCCCGCATTTGTTTGTTGTCCGTCTCCAGCAGTATTTAATCTTCGGATAGATATTTTGGGCAACAACAGACCAGTCTTCAGAGCGACCGTCAGGGAGGCTTTATGTCAAAGATACTAATGAGAAAGGGGCTGGTATTAAACAATGTTTGCGAAAGGTGGCGGACGGGCACTTCACGGCTGTGGTTAAGATCTTATGTTCTTATGGTGTTTCCCCGGTTGGGGATACCACCCTGAAAGCCCTAATTGATAAACATCCCATCCTGGAACCCCCTAACTTGCCTACTTTCTCGCCTTCTGAACACGCCCTACAGGTTGATGCCGATTGTGTTTTGGGATGTGTTAAATCCTTCCCCAAAGGGACTTCATGTGGGAAGGATGGTTTGAGGGCTCAACATTTTTTAGACGCATTATCAGGACAAGGGGCTTCGACAGCTTCGGGTTTGCTTGCGGCCATTACCGAGGTGGTTAACATTTGGTTGGGAGGGTTTTGCCCCGGGGTCCTTGCAGAGTTCATTGCCTCTGCCCCTATAACCCGTGCGTTGTTGTATCTGGCTCAATGTACTCGTCCAGACATCGCATTCTCTGTAAATATGTTAGCAAGATTTAGCTCCGCTCCCACGATAAGGCATTGGAATGGAGTAAAACACATCTTTCGATACTTGAAAGGCTCCAGTGATCTTGGATTGTTCTTTCCCTACGCAAAAGAGAGCGATATTCCGAAAGGAATTGTTGAGGTTAAGACGATGCATACCGACCGTCGATCTTCCTCTGATATTGCAGTTAAGCATGGCAGCTTGACTATTAGGAGTGCTAATGCGAGCAAGCTTACCCCCTATCCTAACAATATGTTAGTTGGATTTGCTGATGCCAGTTATCTCTCTGACCCGCATAAAGGACGTTCTCAAACTGGTTATGTGTTCACCATTGGGAATACGACGATATCTTAGCGATCCACCAAGCAGACCCTGGTCGCTACTTCCTCGAACCATGCGGAGATAATTGCATTGCACGAATCCGTAAGGGAGTGCATTTGGCTTCGATCAGTCATAGACCATATACGAGGAACTTGTGGATTAGATCCCACTACAGCAACCCCTATTTGCATGTTTGAGGACAATGCGGCATGCATTGAGCATATGAAGTTAGGTTTCATTAAGGGCGACAATACCAAGCATATCGCGCCGAAGTTCTTTTATAATCAGCAGCAGCAGAAATTGCTGAATATCGAAGTGAAACAAGTGAGGTCCGATGAGAATATCGCAGACTTGTTCACTAAGTCTCTGCCAAAATTTACATTTGAGAAACATGTGAGAAGCATAGGCATGTGTCGATTATCCGAGCTCAACTAATGATAGCTCATTGGGATGAGCTGTCATGTATACCTCAGGGGGAGTATACTTCACATGATTCTGACATTTGTAGTTGGTGCGTTGTGCTCTTTTTCCTCACCAAGTCTCTGTTTTTTCCTACGGGGTTTTGTTTGACTTGGAAAGGTTTTTTACCGAGACAACATCTTATGCACCATGATAGTATTAGTGCTCGACACAGGGGGAGTGTTCCGGGATATCCTTCCCTTATTGGTGTCTTACCTAATACTGGTTGTAGGGGATACAAAGATGGAAGGTTTTAGATCCTTCTAGAGGTAGTAAGATCCTATTAGATGTCTTACCTTATCTAGGAATCCTATGTATGGAAGGACTCTCATTGTAATGCCTATATAAAAGCTCCGCTATTCAGTGTTATGAATACAATTAATTGACTCGTATTTGCAGTCTTTTACTTTCTCCTGAAACAAACATGACATTTTTTTAAAAACAGAGATAGTACGATATTAATAAATAACAATAACACGTAAATGCAACAGCTTCAAGAAGCTCAACATTTTTGCTGAAAATTCTTTCAATTAGTATCTTAGTAATCCGGTATATGATAAAATCTCTATAAATTAATATTGTTAGGGATCGTAAAGTTTTTATTTTAGAGAAGTAATAATTAATGGATCAACTAACATTTGATTAAATAATTTATAAACTAATATTTATTAATAAAAAATAGTACTTATAGACGAACGAGATTTTATGAAAAATAAAAAATGAGGAATACAACCCCAGCCAAGGCAAGAGCCCAACTAATTGAGTTTGTCACCACTAAAATCTAAAAAGGGTGAAATATCATATATTTTATAAAAATATTACAGAGTACCGCATTACTGAAATAATTACAAAAATCACACCTTCTACCCAAATACAATATTTATATAATCAAACTGCTACTTGCACGTATTTAAATGCAATATTTTTACTGAACGGTGTGGCATTGACTATCGAATAATTGGTATCCAAATGTATTATCTCAGATAAATAAATTATTATTTACAAATACCAATTCATCCTTCTGGTTATTATTTTCTTTGTGTTAGATTTATGTAACTAATTTATAGGATTCCTCGTTATTGTTATTCGTGGAATGTGAATTGTATGGCTCGTATTTGCACTTTGTTCTTGCACTAGCAAAACAGTGGAGTTTTGCTAACCCCCGAGTATTCGGGGGGTGGATATCTGTTTTTGCATTCAGGTTTGAGAGCATAATACAGGGTCGGCACGAAGGATGATGAAAGGTGAACGATACTAATCACACGAGGATCCGTATGAGGTCATTGGTTTAGTTATAGTTTATTTTCCGCTGCAGTATTCTTTCCCGTTGTACGGGAGTGTTTGTATTCGACCCCTGCGTGGGCATGTAATGAGTTTGAGTTGTATGTATTTATTGAAAGACCAAATCGGTCTACTGAGTCATTTTAGCCTTAAAGGCATTGTCGAGATGTTTCATGTTGTCACTAGCCTGGTAGATCCTTGAGGAAAGGTTCTACGGCGTGTAATATCCCTGAGCGGATTGGGGGTGTTACATGCACTGTCCAATATATACTGTCCCCAGATTAGCGTGCGCTAGCTCCTGTGTGTAGCGTGCGCTAACGGGTGTACTGGGTAGTCCAGTACCCTCTGTTCGTAATGGTAGCGTGTGTTACGTACCTTTTGTAGCGTGCGCTACAACCATATACTTAGCGTGCGTTAACTCAAAATGTTAGCGTGCGCTAACAAATTATCTGATGTCCAGTACTAAAGTCCAGAACCTCCTGTTCTCTGATCTGATCGGGATAGCGCGCGCTACACACAAAATTCAGCGTGCGCTACTGACATCGATTAGCGTACGCTAATATCTACTCGTAGCGTGCGCTAGGAATTATCCCAATGCAGTCCAGTAGCGACTGGACTCTGCATGATCCGACCTTAGCGCGCGCTACACCGACTGCATAGCGTGCGCTACTCTGACCTACTAGCGCGCGCTACTTACCATTCGTAGCGTGCGCTACTTAACTCAACTACAGTCCAGTGCCATCTGGACTGCCTGCTTGAACTACATTAGCGTGCGCTAATGTTGAGAGGTAGCGTGCGCTACCCGAACTCAATTAGCGTGCGCTAAAGAGAGTACGTAGCGTGCGCTACTCCTCACACACAGCACACTATGAAGATGACAATGATGATAAACATGACATGATTCTCCAACTAGATTGATGAATGACGATTGATACACGATACCATTACTCTAATGGTGAATACAATGATTGAATATGAGTGACAAATTATCATTAATGAGTAAAAATTACTGAGTGACAATTACTAAACGATAAATACTGAATGATAATGACTGAATTAGAACCGGGTATTATATACACCCCCCCTTAAAAGAGTTTCGTCCCCGAAACTAAGGGTCAAACAACTCGGGATAACTCTCCCGCATACTATCCTCGGTTTCCCAAGTAGCCTCTTCGACTCCGTGTCTAGACCACTGAATTTTAACCAAAAGAATCGTCTTGTTCCTCAACTATTTGATTCGCCGCTCTAAGACTCGTATAGGATGCTCCTCGTATGAATGATCATCAGCGATCTCGATTTCGTCAAACTTAAGTATGTGACTCGAGTCGGCAACATACTTCTGTAACTGAGAGACGTTAAACACATTATGAATTCGGCTCAACGTCGGAGGTAAGGCCAATCGATAAGCTAACTCGCTTACTCGATCCAAAATTTCAAATGATCTAATGAATCTCGGAATCAACTTTCCCCTCTTCCTAAAACGGAAGATACCTCGACTCGGGGATACCTTGACCAAAACATGGTCACCTGTCTCGAACTCTAATGGCCGACGCCGGTTATCTGCATAAGATTTCTGTCGACTGTGAGCGGTCAACAAACGACTCCTGATCAAAGCTACCTTCTCACGGGCGGCTATAAGCATATTGGGCTCGGTGCCGATTGATTCTGATAAGTCATCCCAACACAAAGGAGATCAACAATGATGACCATACAAGGCCTCGTAGGGTGCAATCTTAATCGAATCATGCCAAGTATTATTGTACGTGAACTCGATTAACGGTAGTTGGGCTTCCCAATCATCTTTCCAATCGAGAACACATGCCCTCAACATGTCCTCCAAAGTCTGAATAGTCCTCTCTGATTGTCCGTCGGACTGAGGATGGAAAGTTGTACTGAGATTAAGCTGAGTTCCCATAGTACGATGAACTGATTTCCAAAAATGAGACACGAATCGTCCGTCACGAACGAAAATGATACTTTTAGGAGTACCGTCCAGTCTCACTATCTCTTTCATGAACAACTAGGCAAGTCTCTCGGGACCCCACGTATCCTTAATCTCAAGTAAATGAGCTGACTTAGTCAGACGGTCCACAATTACCCAAATTGTATTCATGCCACGACGACTCATCAGCAAACTTGTGATGAAGTCCATTGAAATATCTTCCCACTTCCACTCTGGAATAGAGAGAGGTTTCAGCATACCCGCCGGTCGCTGATGTTCTATCTTGACTTGCTGACAGGTTAAGCATCTCGAAACAAATTCTGTGACTTCTCGCTTTATATTACTCCACCAGTAATTTTGTTTCAAGTCTTTGTACATCTTGCTAGACCCCGGATGAACGGAATAAGGGGTAGCATGGGCTTCTCTCAAAATCGAGTTTTTCAACTCGTCATTCGCTGGTACACACAACCGATTCTTAAATCGCAAAAGTCCATCCTCGTGGACCACAAACCCAGGGGCTTTCCCTTGAGTCACATCATCTCGAATGCGTAACAAAAATGGGTCCGAACCCTGATTCTCCCTGATCGCCTCCTCAAGTGGCGATGAAATCTCTAACGTACAAAGTTGCCCTTGTGCTCGCTGTAACCAGACCTCGATCTCGGGTCTCATAAATTCCTGCTGAAGTTCCTTCTGAACTGTTAATCGATCAAGCATCTGCTCCTAAACGGACTTACGACTCAAGGCGTTGGCGACAACATTCGCCTTGCCCGGGTGGTAAAGTATCTCAATATCATAATCTTTGATTAGTTCCAACCACCGTCTCTGTCGCATATTTAACTCCTTTTGAGTAAATATATACTTTAAACTCTTATGATCGGTGAATATCTGACAGGTAACGCCATAAATAATGATGCCAAATCTTCAATGCGAATACCACGGCTGATAGCTCCAGGTCGTGGGTCGGATAATTAACCTCGTAAGGTCTCAACTATCGTGAAGCATAAGCAATAACTTTCCCGTTCTGCATTAGTACACACACGAGACCCTGTCCGGACGTATCACTATAAACCACAAATCCTTCTGTCCCTTGCGGTAAAGAAAGGACAGGTGCTGAAATTAACCGACTCTTGAGTTCCTCAAAACTCTGTCGACACGCGTCGGACCACATGTATTTCTTATCTTTCCTTAAAAGGTTCGTCATGGGTTGAGCGATTTTAGAAAATCCTTCCACAAATCGCCGAAAATAACCAGCTAATCCGAGAATGCTTCGGATTTCCTTAACATTTGAGGTTGCCAATCTCGGATAGCCTCCGTCTTCTGAGGGTCGACACAAACTCCATCTGATGAAATTACATGTCCGAGAAATGTCACTTCGGACATCCAGAACTCACATTTGGAAAACTTCCCATAAAGTTGCTCTCGTCTCAACACGTCGAGCATCTGATGAAGGTGAAACTCGTGCTCCTCCCGGTCACGAGAATAAATTAAAGTGTCAACAATGAAGACAACCACGAACTGAGCCAAATAGTCGATGAAAACCTGATTCATTAACTCCATGAATACCGCAGGTGCATTAGTTAACCCAAACGGCATTACCACAAACTCATAATGACCATAGTGTGTTCGGAACGCCGTCCTTGCGATATTCGACTCTCGAATTCGTAACTGATGATATCTTGATCTTAAGTCGATCTTGGAAAATACTGAAGCTCCCTGAAGTTGATCCAAAAGATCATCGATACGGGTTAGAGGATACTTATTCTTGATCGTCACCCAGTTCAATTCCCGGTAATCAATACACAATCGAAACGAACCATCCTTCTTCTTGACAAATAACACTGGTGCTCCCACGGGGACGCACTCGGTCGAATATAACCCTTCTCGGTCAAATCCCCTAATTGATTCTTCAACTCTTGCATTTCGGTCGGGGCCATCCGGTACGGTGCCTTCGATATTAGGGACGTACCGGGCTCCAACTCAATCATGAATTCCATATCTCTCTGTGGAGGCAAACCAGGTAACTCGTCTGGAAATACATCGGCATATTTTCTCACTACAAGAATATCCGTCAACATTACTGATGGTTTCTCGGTCTTGGTCATATAGCACCAATAACAGACACATCCCTGATTGAGTAATCTCACTGCTTGCATCAAGTTGATGACTCTCCCGGAACAGCTGGGATTACCTCCCTGAAATACACATTCGACCCCATCGTCTGAAATGATAGTGACCATACGTTTACGGACACTAATGACGGCATCGTGACGATCCATCCAATCAATACCCAGGATGACGTCGTCCCTCGATAAATCTACCACGATTAGGTTTGCTAACCAAATACGGCCATGAAGCTGAATCAGATAATCCTTAATCTCACGATTCCCGATAATTCTTCTACCATCAGGTAGACCAATGACATAAGGCTCACAACTAGTAGCACTACCCAGACGTAATCTACTCAAACATGACTCGAAAATGAATGAAAACGATGCAACAGTATCAAAAAGGATACAGACAGGTTGAGATAGAATATCGAGTGTACCTGAGATCATCCGGGCCTCTAGATCATCGGTCTTCTTCATCTCATAAATTCGGGGCTTGCCGGCCACCGAAGCGGACATTCCCGTCTGATAGCTCTTGGCTCCGCCTTTATTTGCTCCTGTCGTCTTGAACGACATGGACTGAGTGGCCTGATTCTGCACTGTTGAATGTCTCGAGGCCTGAGATGGCGCCGGAGTAGGTTTGGAGTCCCTTCGGCAACACGTGACAGTCTGCCTCGGACACTTGGTGCTGAAATGACCCTGTTCTTCACAGTTGAAATAGGTGATGGCCGAACTGGCTGCTCGTGACTGAGATTTCGCGGGTCTAGGCGCCATAGGGGGTCGCTCAGAAAATTAGAGCCCGCACGAGGTTTCTTGAAAGTGGCCTAACTGCCATTAGACTGATTATGATTCTTTGACTTCTTGCCAGTAGATGAAGGTTGTTGCTTAGCAATCTCCTTAGCAGTAAGCTCATAAGTAAGAGTTTTGTCAATAAATTCGGCCAGAGTGGTGCAATTGTGATTATGCAACTGCATCCGCATACGAGGCTTCAACCTCTTGCTGAAATATTTGATCTTGTCCTCCTCATAGTGAATAATGGACGAGGCGAAAGGAAGAAGCTCCTGAAATTTCTCGGTGGTGGCGAGAACATCATCGTCCGCTGAGAGGTCGGGAGTGAGTAATTCTGACAACTTGGCCTCCCTGAGTGGGGCCGGATAATACCTCTCCATCATGAGAGTCCTGAATTGATCCCAAGTACAAGATTCGTCGGTGGGCTTCAACGATAACCACCATGAATGTGCGCCCTTACCAAGATAGTAAGCCGCTACTGAAACTTTGTGCCCTTCGGGACACTCCACCATAGCAAACAACTTCTCGAAATGCTCAAGCTAGTGAACAATATCCGCCGGCTCAGATGAGCCCTCAAAAGTAGGTGGCCTTGGGCGAGAGATGTCGCCAATGATACTGCTTACACCCATCTATTGCCCTGGAGGTGGCGGCGGAGGATCCTGTTGATTCTGAGTAGCTGAGTTCTGCATCGTCTCCATGAGGCGTGCCATTTGAGTCATCTGGGCCATCATGCCCTACAGAAAAGCGAGTGGATCAACCCGAACACCTTCTGATTGAGCTGTGTCCTGGGTACGACTCCCTGACAGTGAGTGATCATTTCTGGGTGAATGAGTGGCAGCGTTGCTGCTCGATGAATTTGCATTATTCCTTGCGTTCGCGCATGTCTTCACACGAGCTCTCGGGTTTCGGCCCGCACCACGGCCTCTTCCCCCGCGTCCTCTGCCAGCTCTTTCCATACTGAAGTGGAAAGTCATATGATAATTATATATCTCGCATGAATATCACATTATAATTACGTTATGAAAAGATCCAAACGTAAGGAAAAGCACTTCCCGAGGCAAGAGTTTGGTAAAACATTCTAAAACCGAAAGGTCATAAATCAAGGGAAAATAATTTATAAAGCCGTTTAAAATGCCATCGAGAGTTTTAATAGAAAACAAATTAGGATTACCGAATCCTTATCTTTCCAAAATCAACAAGGGTCACAGCCTAAAGGTTTTGTTTTCACAATTGAACCCAACAACAATACACAAGGTTAAAACCCACGTCACGCGTCCTCGACGGACATAAATTACACACGCACCCGTGAAGTTTCACTCGTAAATCCAGGTCGAAGCCATTGGAATTCCCTCCGTAGCCCCGTCTAACCCTCCCGAGGTGAGCAAACACATTCACAAAACATAACACAAAATATACACACGTAGCGGTGAAGTTTCACTCGTGAATCCAGGGCTATACCATTGGACTCCCTCCATTATCCCGTCGGACCCTCCCGAGGTGAGCAAACACATTCACAAAACACGTACTCACATCGCCTAGGACCGGGACGAAGCCACAAATCCCACTCGAGGCCCCGTATGACCCTCCCGAGCTGGCTAGCGAAATACTCAAGCACCACACATCACCTAGGACCGGGACGAAGCCACGAATCCCACCCGAGGCCCCGTCGGACCCTCTCGGGCTGGCCGCGAAATAATCAAGCACCACACGTCACCTAGGACCGGGACGAAGCCACGAATCCCACCCGAGGACCCATCGGACCCTCCCGGGCTAGCCGCGAAATAATCATGCACAAGTCGCATATCACACCAAGGATATCCAAACAATTCGTCAAGAGGCATCAAACATTTAGCAAAACACCACGTCAAACCATAACGCACCGAAAAGAGATAATATGTGTACACACGCATTATCAAGCGCAACATCAACACCAAACATATCCATAAGATTCACATACTCGTTCACGAAACACACCAATCACAAAACACACGGTTTTGAAAGAGGGCCTTTAACAAGGCTAACCAAATCTTTTGAAAACTCATTTCAAACAATCAAACAAACACATAAATACGATCACTAATTATCATATTCACAAAACAAGAATTGTATGGACAAGGTACTTGCCTCGAACAACCACGACGCGGAGAATCGACCGAAGTAGGTTGGCACGAACCGACTACGAACCCGCCGACTCCACCGAACGCCAATTCACGATAATAAACTACGAAGGACAATAACAACAATGAAAATGAATTCCATAGCATGACTTAAAGCTGTTGAATTCAAAGAAAGAATGACGAAAGTTCAAGTGTTCCCCCCAAAACGGCCAAGAACACGATTCGTCCCGTCAAAATACGAAAACGGAATTCCAAACCAAAATATGGATATACAATCCATAGAATATGTTTAACAACATCATTTAACCACAATCGATCCATCAAAAACGGATGGAAAGCGAGATTAAGAACAAAACCCCCAAAAAGTCGATTCGAAGGAAATCAAGAAATATACTTCGATTCGACGAAGAACAATGGATTAAATGATGTTAAACACAAGAATACTACTAAGATTAATCATATTCATCATGAATTAATCAACAAAACGGAACGAATCGGAAAAAAACACGAAAACCCCCAAATCTTCCCAAAAGTAGGGTTCTAAAGATCTAACCTTGATTCGGTGGATCAAGGGATGATATAAGATGATTGATCGATGATATAACCTCTAGAACTTCGTGGATTTGTTGCTCAACAACATGGCTCCATGATAAGAACAACCCCAGCCACGGAAGAGAAGGATAAGAAGGAGAAAAATGGCGAAAAAACCCATTGCGGGGCCTTAAATAAGTGCCCTACCGGCGGGTTACGTATGTAACCGGCGAGGCTTACGTGCATGTAGAGTCGCTTGCCCCAAATCTGACGGACCGTTTCATTCGTAACCAGCCAGGGCCTTACGTACGTAACCGGCCTTACGTACATAACTGCCGAGCACTAACGACCGTAACTCGGCGGTGCGGCCGGGAGCCCAGGCGCCGGCCATGACTCGGCCGGGGCCAACTCCGACGGCCCGAACGACCCCGAAACCCGAACCTGAATACGAATCAAAGATACGGTTACGAAGTACTCGCAAAGATGAACTCGAGCACGAAGAGAACACACGATTCCGACCACCCGAATGCTCGAAATTCGACAACGGAAAGTAATTACCCCAAACTTTGGGAAATTACGAAAATGGCCCATAACGTCCGAAATACACGATACATGATCGAAACACCAAACCGAAGTTCACAACACGTCTAACAAAGTTAAACAGACTTATGGGAAACTCGAAATAGCAGTTTCGAACGAGATTCGCAAGAATCGAACTCAAGTGCGGAAAAGTCACTAAAAAGCACGGAACTCAACAAAACGACAACGAAACGAACTCGGATGTCAAAAAGGGTAGAATTAATAATTCTCAGAATGACGAAACGGTCATTAGCCAGTCGTCAAAATGGACTTCCGCCGAAAAAAAGAAATTACCGGAAATCGAAATTACGGGTATTACATTCTACCCTCCTTAAAAGAAGTTTCGTCCAGAAACTTAAAACAAGTAGGGAGAAGCAATATCCCGCCAGGAAAACTCAACGAGATACACAAGAAACGCGTAACTTATGCCCATCGGCGAGACGTTACAAGCAACACAAAAGGATATATGGCGTGAAAACACGCTCCACGACGACCAACAGGTCGCTGATAGAACATAATAAAACCAACAAGTGATAAGCATCATCGAACGGATAATATAGTCAAGTCAATTATCTGAACAATCACAAAACACAACGAACAAAAATCAATATGATTGACCAACCCAACGGTAAATCAATCAAAACGCGAACCAAACGTTGAACAAATACGGAATTCCACCGCCCAAGGGTTGGAAGATCGAAAACGAGACTAATTTCCCGAACTTAAGGGAATTACAAAGGAGTCTGAACGTTCAACAATCACGAAATGGGGTCAACAAAAACCGAACAATCAAACGATCGAACTCAACGATCGAGACAACAAAAATCGAACAATCATGTTCGAATCACGAAGAACAATAAGATACAAACAACAACTCCAAGGTTCACATCTCGACTCGAGACAATATATGATTCGGTGAAAACAACAAGATGTGCATTCACATAAGATCCACAGGAAAGGGAATAGAAATTGAAAAATCACAATGACAAATGAGTTATTCCGAAACAATACTGCACTCGTTCGATCAACAAAAGCAAGGGGCAGGACAAGCTCAGAAAATGTCTACGAACGTAAACGAGTCGACAGAGTCGAAAATACAGAAGTTCAAAATCCGATCCACTTCGAATAAAAGAACTAGTAGAACCAAGAGGTGTTACTTCCGAACAAGGTTCACAAGAATCAAACTCAGAAAGGTCACAGCGATTACCAGATCGACCCAAAACAAGATCAGAGCTCGTTCGAGCGATGAAACCGAAATACAAAACAAGTTCAGACAGTATCAACGAACACGAGCGAATCGATAGACTTGAGAGAGAGAGAAAAATGCGGAAGTAAAAAATGATACGGGCATTACATTCGACCTCTTATAAAAGAATGTCGTTCCCGTAACTCACAACAACGGGAGTAAGGTGACAACACAAAAAGCAAACGACAGAAACATCTCCCATGAGCCTCTCAGAGCCGATCCTCATATCTGCACTGAAGTTCGCGCCCCGAAAGACTCGGAACACAACTCGCAAAACTGGATCTTGTGTCTCTCGGGTCCACACTTGAAAAGTGTTACTGACGAGAGGGACAATTTACATGTGCATGCCCCGGCACAATATGTTCGAAATGCCACGGCTCGGCATACCGAAAATACAAATGCTAGATACCATGGAACATAACATCGCAAAACAACAAACCGGAGATGCCAACTTGGCATAACATATCGACGCATACAAAAATCACCACAACAACTGCATCGTTCGACGATTACAACAGCCCAGACGATAGCCAACACCCAATCACAAACATCATGAAACTATCACCCATGTGCATAAACGCACAAAAATCCAAGCTTTAACAGCTCACACATGTGCGATAACACGCAAGCCACCACGAAATGACAACATTAAAGATCGTCATTACACCTCCCACAAAGGGCTAACAAAACATATGCGTGGCGAACGACTCAACGTTCACACCACCAATTCAATCACAATTCGGAGGGCTAACACCCTAACAACAATTCCAACATCATACACACCTTCTCCGACCACAAGCACGAAATGATGGGGTTTAAAAACAAAAACCACCTTTTGAAAATAATTTAGAAAAACACCGGTTGATCTTGAGTATCATCTTTCAAAAAAAGTACAAACGTGAAACATCGTTATCGAGACTTTAGAAAACCATTTCGCATTTGTTAAAAATGAGGACACTTTCTATTAGTGAAAACTTTCAGATTATTCGACCCTCAGGTCTAAATAAAAGTGTTTCTAAAACATTGAAAATATCTCAAAACATTTTGGTCCTCGAGGTAGAAGAATTTTGAAACATATTGTGGCACCTTGGATGTACCACGAGAAAATAATTCATTTTAAAAGTACGTCTCGAAATTTATTTTCTAAGATACTCAAGGTTTTTAAAGATAATTCAATGGGCTAGAATGCCCAAAAATTTTGGGTAATTATACGGAACATTATAGCGCCGTGGGTCCCGTGCCGGAACCCACCAGGATAAAAACCATTTACAAAAACGCTAAAAAGGTCGATGACGGTAGTATTTCAAAAACTCACAAAGCCATTTACAAAATACTAAACACCGTCACAAGAATTTTGCCAAAACGATCAAGGCCATAACGCCAAAAACTCGGTTAAGGGAATCGGTTTTCGAAATAAAACTTCATCGGTAAAATACCGAAAGTCATTACAAAAGAACTCACGCAGCGGATAAAAGAAATAAAGTCAAACATGCACAATCCAACAACACTACTCCTCATATGAACGAAATATGAGGGTCAAATAACCACATAACAAGAAATCAAAATCCATAAGAAGATTCCATCACTTAACAAATAATCATAAAAATAGCTCGTGTCACACGAGGCACAACACAAAGAAGGGAGACTTACATCAACAGGTCGCACGAAGATGATGATCGCCCATGATACTAATCACGACCAACAAACTCAGACGACTCATCGCGACACGACTTAGTCAGACAAAATCCGACGAGACAAAACTCAACAGACACCACTGACCCGACAGCCTAGGTTTCCACAACCAAAGCTCCGATACCATTTATGTAACACCCCCAATCTGCTCAGGGATATTACACGCCGTAGAACCTTTACTCAAGGATCTACCAGGCTAGTGACAACATGAAACATCTCGACAATGCCTTTAAGGCTAAAATGACTCAGTAGACCGATTTGGTCTTTCAATAAATACATACAACTCAAACTCATTACATGCCCACGCAGGGTCGAATACAAACACCCCCATACAACGGGAAAGAATACTGCAGCGGAAAATAAACTATAACTAAACCAATGACCTCATACGGATCCTCGTGTGATTAGTATCATTCACCTTTCATCATCCTTCGTGCCGACCCTGTATTATGCTCCCAAACCTGAATGCAAAAACCGACATCCACCCCCCGAATACTCGGGGGTTAGCAAAACTCCACTGTTTTGCTAGTGCAAGAACAAAGTGCAAATACGAGCCATACAATTCACATTCCACGAATAACAATAACGAGGAATTTTCGAAGATCCAAACATAAGGAAAATCACTTCCCGAGGCAAGAGTTTGGTAAAACATTCTAAAACCGAAAGGTCACAAATCAAGGGAAAACAATTTCTAAAGCCGTTTAAAATGCCATCGAGAGTTTTAATAGAAAACAACTTAGGATTACCGAATCCTTATCTTTCCAAAATCAACAGGGGTCACAACCCAAAGGTTTTGTTTTCACAATTGAACCCAACAACAATACACAAGGTTAAAACCCACGTCATGCATCCTCGATGGACATAAAATACACATGCACCCGTGAAGTTTCACTCGTGAATCCAGGTCGAAGCCATTGGAATTCCCTCCGTGGCCCCGTCGAACCCTCCCGAGGTGAGCAAACACATTCACAAAACATAACACAAAATATACACACGTAGCGGTGAAGTTTCACTCGTGAATCCAGGGCTATACCATTGGACTCCCTCCGTGATCCCGTCGGACCCTCCCGAGGTGAGCAAACACATTCACAAAATACGTACTCACATCGCCTAGGACCAGGACGAAGCCACGAATCCCACCCGAGGCCCCGTCGGACCCTCCCGGACTGGCCGCGAAATAATCAAGCACCACACGTCACCTAGGACCGGGACGAAGCCACGAATCCCACCCGAGGCCCCGTCGGACCCTCCCGGGCTGGCCGCGAAATAATCATGCACAAGTAGCATATCACACCAAGGATATCCAAACAATTCGTCAAGAGGCATCAAACATTTAGCAAAACACCACGTCAAACCATAACGCACCGGAAAGAGATAATATGTGTACACACGCATTATCAAGCGAAACATCAACACCAAACATATCCATAAGATTCACATACTCGTTCACGAAACACACCAATCACAAAACACACGGTTTTGAAAGAGGGCCTTTAACAAGGCTAACCAAATCTTTTGAAAACTCATTTCAAACAATCAAACAAACACATAAAGACGATCACTAATTATCATATTCACAAAACAAGAATTGTATGGACAAGGTACTTGCCTCGAACAACCACGACGCGGAGAATCGACCGAAGTAGGTTGGCACGAACCGACTACGAACCCGCCAACTCCACCGAATGCCAATTTACGATAATAAACTACGAAGGACAATAACAACAATGAAAATGAATTCCATAGCATGACTTAAAGCCGTTGAATTCAAAGAACGAATGACGAAAGTTCAAGTGTTCCCCCCAAAACGGCCAAGAACACGATTTGTCCCGTCAAAACACGAAAACGGAATTCCAAACCGAAATATAGATATACAATCCATAGAATATGTTTAACAACATCATTTAACCACAATAGATCCATCAAAAACGGATGGAAAGCGAGATTGAGAACAAAACCCCCAAAAAGTCAATTCGAAGGAAATCAAGAAATATACTTCGATTCGACGAAGAACAATGGATTAAATGATGTTAAACACAAGAATACTACTAAGATTAATCATATTCATCATGAATTAATCAAAAAAACGGAACGAATCGGACAAAAACACGAAAACCCCCAAATCTTCCCAAAAGTAGGGTTCTAAAGATCTAACCTTGATTCGCTGGATCAGGGGATGATATAGGATGATTGATCGATGATATAACCTCTAGAACTTCGTCGATTTGTTGCTCAACAACATGGTTCCATGATAAGAACAACCCCAGCCGCGGAAGAGAAGGAGAAGAAGGAGAAAACTGGCAAAAAAAACCGACTGCAGAGCCTTAAATAGTGCTGCCGGCAGGTTACGTCGTAGGCGAGGCTTACGTCACGTAAGTCATCGCCCAAATCTTCCGGCCCGTTACATACGTAACCGGCCAGGGCCTTACTATGTAACCGGCCTTACGTACATAACTGCCGAGCACTAACGGCCGTAACTCGGCTAGTGCCGGCCCGGGGCCCAGACTATCCGGCCATGACTCGGCCGGGGCCAACTCCGTCGGCCCGAACGACCCCGAAACCCGAACCTGAATACGAATCGAAGATACGGTTACGAAGTACTCGCAAAGATGAACTCGAGCACGAAGAGAACACACGATTCCGACCACCCGAATGCTCGAAATTCGACAACGGAAAGTAATTACCCCAAACTTTGGGAAATTACGAAAATGGCCCAAAACGTCCAAAATACACGATACATGATCGAAACACCAAACCGAAGTTCACAACACGTCTAACAAAGTTAAACAGACTTATGGGAAACTCGAAATAGCAGTTTCGAACGAGATTCGCAAGAATCGAACTCAAGTGCGGAAAAGTCACTAAAAAGCACAGAACTCAACAAAATGACAACGAAACGAACTCGGATGTCAAAAAGGGTAGAATTAATCATTCTCAGAATGAAGAAACGGTCATGAGAGAGTCGTCAAAACGGACTTCCGCCGAAAAAAAGAAATTACCAGAAATCGAAATTACGGGTATTACAGTGCAGTCCATTTCGTCATTTCTTCATCTCACTTCATTCCTTCGGCGGTTTTGGGCGATTTCAGGCGATTTGTAGAGTTTTCTTCGATCTGAATCTACAAATCATCATCTTCAAGCTTATCATTCGGATTAATCATCATTTCATCATCCCCATCACATCTAATCAAGGTAATAATCTCTTGGATCTAGAATTTCGGATTTTGGGCATTTTCCTTCCAATTTCTTCGTGTAATCTTGGATTGTTGTTGGAATATGTTAGATACGGATTATCTACCTTGGATAAATGTATTCCTATGGATTTATTGTCATATATTTCGGATTTCATGAATATTGGGGTTGAATCAAGAACACTTTGGGGTTGACTTTGATATTTTTAGGGGTTTTCGATTAGATGTTGTTGTTAACTCGAGTTGTGGATTCCTAAGGGATTATTGATATCATTGAAGGTTTTTTGTTGGTTTGAACTGCTCATTTTGGAGTTTAGTTTCGATATATTCGGGTTTGGATATTATCGATATATTCGGGTTTGGATATTCGGTGAGTCATTCTTGACTTTGTCGGATTGTTATTCATTATTATTCTTCATGGTCATTCCTTGCCCATGTGACCTTCTGGGTTCATATTGCGTGGCCGGGTGGGGATGTGTGGAATTTTTAGTCGGGCACGTGATGGTCATGTGTTGGGTTCACCGATACATTGGACTGTGCACACGGTAATGTACCTCCGTGAGACTAATTAGGTACAAGGATGGGTGTGTCTAGACACTCGTCTTGTGCACTTGCACATACCATTACGGGCGTACTATAATGCCTCTCTTTAGCATCATTTCATAATTAAGATATATCATGATTGTGTTTATTCAACTCTTGAGGATTGTTGTTCTGTGTAACTGACCCCGTTGGGGGATGTTGTTTTCAGGTCATGGCAAGGCTAAGGCACGGGAAGAGAACGTTGACGGCGAGGAGTCCTAGTGATACTAGTAGGGGGCCCCAGTCCTTTTCATTCACTCGTATTTTCTTTATTTTATTTCCGCTGCAGACTTCCGTTTGGATATTCATTTCATTCAGTGTTGCATATTTTATCTTCATATAAAATATACATGTATTCTGTATTATCTAGGGTGTGTTGTAATGAAACTCCTCATCGGAGTTATTGATGATATATTGTGGTTCGGTACTACAATTATATTATTTAATTCATTAATTTTCATTCGCCTGGTGGGTCCTAGTCGGGGGTTCATGGCACTGTAATATCCGCCTAGTTTGGGGTGTTACAAGTAAGGCGTACCCCCATAGGTAAATTGGTAAATCAGTGTAATTCAACATGGAGCGGACCATGTCCAACAAAGTCCGGTTTCTCCTTTATGAAACATCATTTAACTGTGGGGTTCCTGGCGGCGTGAATTGTGAAACTATTCCATGTTCCTTAAGGAACTCGTCAAACTCTGTGCTCATATATTCGCCATCTAGGTCCGACCGAAGTGCTTTGATATGACATCCAGTCTGTTTTTCAACTCATGCCTTAAATTCCTTGAATTTAGTAAAGGCTTCGGATTTATGTTTCATCAAGTGCACAATCCCATACCTAGTATGATCATCTGTGAATGTTATGAAATATTTATATCCATCTCGGGCTGCTTCTAAAGAACCACAAACGTCGGTATGTACCTGTAACAACCCCAGAGCCATTCGGGAATATTACAGCGCTGTGGGCCCCGATACAGAACCCACAAGGCTAAAAGACATTTTCACAAACATTTGCAAACGCCCAAGAGGATAACGACGCTACTATCTTTTAAAAACATTCGAAGACTTTATAAAATTTGTTTATCAAAAACCGTCGTAACATCTCATTTGAAAGGACAAGGCCAAATAGCCGAAACTCGATAGTTTAGAAAATGAAAAATAACTCAAGTTGCCAAAAATCAAAAGGGCATTTAGGAAATACTCATGCAGCGGAAAGGACAACAATTAAAAATACTCTAGCAGCGAAATACAAAATATGATCAGAAGACTCGATTCACAAACACAAGTCATAGCCAGTATCCTCCGGGAAGCTCATCTCTTCACGATCGCTATAATCTCGATATCCCAAGAACCTAAAAAGAAATCCCACGATGGGGTCAGCCATAATATCCAACAATGATAACAATCACATCACGTCAATAATTACATACCAATGAAAATACTAAGTAAGAATACGACCAATGTAATCTTACTGTCGTAACTTTACTTACTCGAATAATCCTCATCAAAATAACCATTATCATATTGTACATTTCGTACTCTCGATTAACCAATAAACTCAAACATAGCATCTGTATTGTTCCTTAAACAATACTCAAGATTATCAGAATATCATCACTAACTCATGATACGGAAAAATACCAGCTCTGACCAATTCAATCCATCAGATAACATCATCAAATCCCAACACGATAATCGATTGTCCATCAAAAGACAAATACCAAAGGAAATACGGAACATACCTCAAGATATGAAATGCCACGACGAAATCACGTAAGTCTAATCCAAGATCAGATCAACACAACATACGGACATTGTCTTAACACAAGACCTACAAATATGACAACGTCAATATGCTCACATCAATAACAACAATGTATACTTATGGAAATCCGATGATCCAGTGCACGCAGCATAGATCCCAAGATGATCCTGATAGATCAACACGAGGTGGATAACCCATAATATACATATGCACAACAACATATGGGTAATCCGATGATCCAGCATTCACTGCCTAGATCCCAAGATGATCCCATCGGAACAACACGAGGTGGATAAACCTGTCCAATGATCCAGTGCACGCTAGCATAGATCCCAAGATGATCCCGTCAGATCAACACGAGGTGGACATACGACAACAATGCACAAATGCATATTAACAACAATACACAAATGCATGACAACAACAATACACAATGTATCACAATATGATCGTCACAAAATGACAAATATGATTAGAGTACTTGCTTCGAGT
This sequence comes from Orobanche coerulescens, assembly GCA_033398695.1. Lineage (NCBI taxonomy): Eukaryota > Viridiplantae > Streptophyta > Magnoliopsida > Lamiales > Orobanchaceae > Orobanche > Orobanche coerulescens. The sequence goes on along the minus strand of CM065809.1, from coordinate 145,030,215 downwards.
CCTCCGAGAGCAATCTCGATGTCTAAACCATCACCAACCATTATTCTCAATATTCGATGGTCCAAAATGTAATGGACGGTAGATAATTCATGTTTTCACCTATACCACAATGTATCCTCGATACCTAAGTATACCAATAACAAAAGCAAATCATATACATTATGATTTAAATTCCCCAAATCCGAAAACAATATACAATCCCAAATCTCTAGTGTTCACAATTGTAATTATTGCTATACGAATTATAAACGAATGAAATCGAAACCATTCATTAAATATTATAAGCTGTGCAAGTAATAACTTGCCTCGATACCGATATAATGATGAGGACGCCGTTACAAATTCCATTGCCTTCGTCTACGACATCCTCAGCCCTGGCCAAAGCAATCTACGAACATTCTCGAACACGACCGCAAAGCATGGTTCTAATCACCGACCAATAATCTCAACCTATTACAATAATCGATTAACACACATTTGATAATAATCAACAACCGATATAACCAATCAACAAACCCAACGATTCTACAATATCTCGGTAAAACATAGTCTGAACAATCCAACTCAAACCAGCACGAATTCATAACCACAACACAATATACTACACCGCCTGACCACTTAGCGCATGTTAATCATATACCGTAGCGTGCGCTAAGTTATTTCCGTTAGCGTGCCTTAGCCAGTTCAGTTAGCGTGCGCTAATGTTATACAATTGCATGCCTTACAAGTATCGACTTAACACCTTGCGATTACGGATACGAATGTAAAGGAAATTATACTCCAAGATCAATCACATCCTTTCCAAATTCAATCTCATCATCATGATCCATACCTTATCAAGAACATACAAAATCGACCACTATAATCAACATAATATTAATTCTAATCATCCAATCCAAGTTTATATCTGAAACCATTCATATCTTATCACACATTCTTCTATGATGTGATATGTACCAAGAACACCAAGAACACCATGATTCCATAATCATGTTCATAACAAAACAACATAATTCCAGATGTATATATATATATATGTATGTATATATATATATATATATATATATATATACACACATATCATCATATCATCATCTTCGTCAACCCAAACTCCATGAAACACCAAGAACCATAACAACACTTCCATAATATATCATTACAGAGAGTAATCATCAACAATAACATCAATATATGAAAATGAGGAGAGGGATTAACCAACTAATCTCAAGAAGATGAACAACACAATTCAAACCACAAGAATCATATCAATATACATATATCAACAACAACATCACCACAACACGGCAATCCATCTCATAATCATGCTTATCAACATGTTTATATGTTAATCATCAACTCAAGAACATCAATATTCAATCCAAAACAAAATCCAAAGGTGAAGAATAATTACCTCTTTGAAGGAATGGATTGAATCTCAAGGTTGAATCCGTTCTCAATCACTTCCAAGCTCCAAATGTTGTTATGGACGATTAACTCCACCATAATCCAGTGTTTGGAACCTCAAACATCTCTCTAAGAACTCTCTCTATCGGTTGCAAGGAAGGAATGGACGAAAATGAAGAATAATGGCCAACTGCACATATATATATACTGTACATTATTAACATACGCTAACATATTCATTTAGCGTACGTTACATTCTTTAGCGTGCGCTAACATACCTTGTTAGCATGCACTATCGAGGTCCAGAGGCTACTGCCTTGCTTTGCACAATGGTTTACGTACGTAACACAAAGATCATAGCGTATGTTATAGAGACGTTGACTTACTACAGTAATACACCATTAGCGTGCTTTAATCTTCAACCTTAGCGTGTGCTAATCTTCGTTGACCCAACAATCTGCACATGTCCTGAATGTGTCTGGGTCCTACATGCCGAAAGTAACTATTAAAGCAAAGATTCCCTTTGACCGATCTACAATTAGCGTGCGTTAAGCCTCATGCTTAGCGTGCGCTAATCCTTCGTAGCAAAACACTCGTTGACCTTATCAGAACATGCACCAAAAGTAGCCGGGTCCATACGTAGATTCCCTCTGATCTGTTCTGAACTAGCGTGCGCTATCCTTTGCCTTTAACATGCGCTAAACCTGCACGATAGCGTGCGCTATTCTTGAAGATTAGCGAGCGCTAATAAGGCTATACTTAGCCATTTACACTGATCTTGCTCGTCGATTCAATATACCGAATACGTATAAACAACACACTATATCCTCAAATACAATTGTCGACCAAGTACGACAATTATACCAATACAGATGTCTCAGTCCTTCATTTATTTTATCCATACTGTACAGATTCCACGCTATACAACATAACTCGGATAAAATAACATTAAACAATAGTAGTAGAAATTCCGGATATTATATACTACACCACTTAAAATAAGTTTCATCCTCGAAACTTGCAATCCGTCATAGAAAAACAAACAACAAACCACTCAACCAAAATATTCCGAAACTACCACGACAACGATCAATCATCATCATTAACGAATAACCAAAACAGTATACTTACATATGCAATAAGTCGACGATCTCCTGAGATACTAGCAAGTGACTCCACCGTAAAGCCTCAGTACTCTTACAATCACAATTCCGTGAGTCTCAACAAAATATATCATCTTCGAATGAAATAATCTGTCCGTGTCAAATCCTGTTTGCCTGATTATATAGTCAAGTCCCAATTCCAATAAAAAGAATAATACACGATACATCTATGAAACGACTGCCAAAACAATGACACAAATCCCGAAACATCGACACCAAATTCGAACGCTCATACGATAATTAACAATGATCAATCAACAACTTAACCGAGAATATCATCAACATGATAACTCCAATATGACCAACCAAAGGTCAAAACACAATCGAGTATATCATCAACATGATAAACTCTAATATGACCATCCAAAGGTTAAAACACAACCGAGTATATCATCAATATGATAAATTCCAGTATCATCAACGAACGATCAACGATACTCGGGAATACCCTCACACGGTAAGATCCAACATGATCAACACAGAACCGCAGAAATGGATATACGAAAGAATAATATTCTCAAAACGTTATACCAATCACATACAGTGGATCTCATAGAAACACACCCGACTGGTGAAGATACCCCTCGACATACGAACAACTAATCACAAACCGATGAACATACCCAATCATACATGGACTGGGAACGACCAATCAATATCCAAAACAACTATCCTGGGGTCACCATCCCTAAATCCACACTTACAAAGGAATCATCCAAAAATCACTATGGTAAAATCGTACTACTATCATACCAATGGAATCACATAGCACATATGTCCCGGTTTCACAAAATTCAAAGTTCCAAAATCATATTTTGCGCATGGATCTACAACACGCAGTATATTTCTCTTGTCTGATCAATCAACCGATCATCCCTGGATAACCAAACTACCATACTAAAGTTCGAATCTCTTTTTCATCGTACCATACTGATGTATTATCCAGTTCGTGAGTCACACTCATAACTTCACCATGATATGCACTATGTACTAAATGCGTATGCAGATCAGTCACATTTTCAAAATCAGTTTGAAATCATATAATCTTGTCAAGAAGACAATTTTTCGAAAGTTCTTTCAAGAATTTCAAAACTCAAAACATAAATTTTCGTAGGACCACGAAATAATTTTTGAAAAGTTAAACCGGCTCGCTGGTGTCAAGTTCTCGATGAAAATTCTTTTAGAATACACACGATTAAATAAATGAAATTATGCAAATTGTTGACCACATACATACTCTTGTATACCAGTTCGGCTTGTCACCGAATCCGCTGACATTCCATCAGAAAACCACCCAATAGAGTTCCACAATCTCAATGTATAGACCCCGACAAAAACTCCTCTTACACATATGACTCTCAACGTCAACCATTAACCCATCTTGGATCACCTCAACTATGCTATGACAAAACATTGAATAATCAATAAATCAAACACAACGAAAGACTACCCGAGAAGTCTCATTTGAACAAATAAATCAAAACCCCGAAAGGTAGTAATAAAATTGATAAACGATTGGTAAAGTGTTTTACAAATCTCGAGAATTTTAGAAAACAGAAAAGCCTTTTGAGACATTAGGGTCTCAGCCCGTATCGCGTTCCATATTACAGGAAGTTTAAAAGTAGAAAGTGTAATATCCGCATTTTTCTTCCCCTTGTATTTTTATTTTCGGTGTATTTCTCGATTGTAGTGACCCTCGTGTATCTTTCAGTGTAACTCTTCCGTCATCTATTGATCTGATTCTCGTAATTGTTGTGCGGTACCGCCGTTTCGGGGTTGCCGTGGATTCATTCTATGCTATGATGCGTTGTGAGGTGTTCCGTTTGATGTTTCGTTCGTATTCTGGTGTTGTAGACCGTTTATATTCGGTACCTAGCGCACGCTAATTTTTCTGCATAGCGCACGCTAGAAGTCCCTTTGTAGCGCACGCTACGTTCACTTCGTAGCGCACACTAACGATTTAGCCCTGGGAGTGGCAGTTCAGCTCCCAGCCCTCTGGACTATCGGATTAGCGCACGCTATCTTGTCTAGCGCACGCTAATGTCGGGAGACTAGCGCACGTTAAGTTGTTCGATGGCGCGCTAGTGTGATTTGTCGATCTTGGGCGGTTTACTGCGAACTCAATCGGATGCTAGTTAGCGCACGCTACGCTTGTATGGTAGCGCACGCTAACGGTCGAGTGAGTTTTGGGCATTTGGCTACTGGACTCGGCTGATGTTCAGGTAGCGCACGCTATTGGTCGATAGCGCGCGCTACCGAGAGGTTATTAGCGCACGCTACGTATCGAGTAGCGCACGCTAACGGCCAATTACCTGGCTACTGGACTGGGATGCTAACGGTAGGGTTTGGAATCTTATCCCTTAGCGCACGCTAACCTTGAGGTTTTAGCGTGCGCTAACACTCCCTGGCTATATAAACCAGGGAGTTGACCGAGATAATCATAATTCCTCTTTTCTTCCTCTCTCCGCGGCGAAGGCGATTCCGAGGCGTTTTCTTGGCGATTTCTTCCTCCAATCATCTCATCCATCATCCTTCTTGAGTTCTTGGAGTATTATATCAACAACAACACGAATCTTTCGTCCTAATCCACGGTAAATCTCTTAGAACCCTACTTTTGGATAATTTGGGGGTTTTGGGATTTCCTTCCGATTCGTTCCGTTTTGTTGGTGGATTCATGATGAATATGATTAATCTTGTTGATATAATTAGTTTTCCTACGGATTCATGGTATATTTTCATGGTTTTGCGAAATCGAGAGGGTTTGGTTGTGGTCCGCCCTCGTTGTTATTTTTGTATGAATATACATGAATCGTAGGCGGGTTTTCGGGTGTATTCCATTTCCTTAATCGTTTAGGAGTGGTTGTGATTGTGTTATTCGAATCGTTAGGTTCATTCGTCGGTTCCTCACGGTCGTGCTTGATTCTTCCGTTCCGTTCGTGTCACCGTCTATTAATCGAGGCAAGTATCCTTATGAACTTACAATCTTAACGTAGTAGTATTGCATGAGACTTGTGTGTGTGTATGCTCACTACGGGTTAGATCCGACGGGGTCTCGGTAGGGGTCCACGGAGGTGTGGATCGACGAGCTTTGCTTTTAACCACTACGGGTTAGATCCGACGGGGTCTCGGTAGGGGTCCACGGAGGTGTGGATCGACGGTTAATTGTGGTGAATTTTACAAATGTGATTTGATATTGGCATTTCGGAAATGAGTGCTTTGAACGGTTTTCTTTATTGCATGCATTTACTATATGTGTAAGATGTAAGTTGTTCATCCGGTTACTTGTACTAGCGTAATTGCTAACCCCTATGGGGACCCGTTTTGGGGAAATTCGTTTTATGAATTTCAGTCGGAGTTCATCGAGACGGCGGCTGGACGATTACGGATGATGGCCGTGCGTGATGATTGTGCACGAGTGACGTTTTAGTGTCTTTTACCTTTTCATCTGTTGTGGTTTTGAACTAATAGTTGTACTCGAGTACTTAAGGGTTCTTGTTCGTTCGGATTGTATTGTTGCTTATTATGTTGTGTTGGATGATGATGTTATATTGGCCAGGTTGAACCGGGTGGATTATTACATTTTGCGTCTTTATGACATGGTATTGTTACATCGTTTATGTGAGTCGATGAGTATGATCTTTGTTCACTGGTGAGTCCCATATAGGGATTCACTACCGTAATATACCTCGAATATCTTGAGGGTGTTACAGAAAATGGTATCGGAGCACTAGGTTTATGGATACCTAGGCTTGTCGGTTTATTGGGTCTTGTGGTGTTTTGTTTTGCACATCATCGTCACGCTTCCATGATTCCGGTACTACCAGTGTCCGTAAGTTTTCCTTCCTCTGTTCATTAATTCCTTGTATCGTACCCTTGATTCTCGACTTGTAATTGTTCTTTTCTTGTACTTATCCTCGTATGGCTTTTGCTACTTATTTAACTCCAGTATGGATGCTGGAAGAGGTCGTGGTCGCGGTCGTGGTCGTGGATGCGGCCGGGGACGTGGGGCAGCCGGTGGGGCGGCCACGTCACAGTCTTCGGGAGCCGGCAGTACCGGCGACCGTCATAGCCATGCTTCTTCTCAGGAGCATGCCGATCTTGGTATTGCGGCCGTTATGCAAAAAATGGTGAACCAAATGACGGCAATAGCTCAGGCGGTTCAGAACCCGGATCAGGCCCATGTTAATCGGGGCAGAGCGGACCGTTGGCTCCAAGATGTCATCAAGATGCATCCTCCTCAGTTTTCGGGAGTTTCAGACCCGATTGGCTGGGAAGGGTGGATCAAGGAGATATCTAAGGTCTTCGTTGCCACTAACTGTCCCGAGGACCGTAAAGTCCCTATTGCTCAATACTTTCTCACAGGGGACGCCACGGACTGGTGGGAGGCCGTTGGGCCCAAAGATCATGCTGCTTCGTGGGTTGAGTTTCAAGAATTGATGGAGACTGAATATTGCCCGTGGCCGGTCAGACAGGCTCGGGTACATGCTTTTTATGATGCCCAACCGCGGGATATCCCCGTATCTCAAGCTATTGCTGATTTTAATAAGGAGTTGGGTTATGTGAAGACCCAAGTTGTCGAGGAGAGCGACAAAATTTTCCATTTCTCCAGACGGATGAAGTTGCCGATTCAGGACTATATGTCGGGGCTCGTATGCACTACATTGAAAGATTACCAGAGTAGGGCCCTTGCTTATGATATGTCTGTGACGGCGAGTGAGGCGGCCCGCGAGAGTAAGAAGCAGAAGTCCGCTGGGAACTTTTCGGGCCACAAGAGTGGGGGTCAGCAGAGATCCCAATCTGCTAACTTCCTCACGGCGGTGGTCCGGCTCGTTCATTGGGGTCCTCGTGGAACTACCGGTGCTCCTTTTCGTGATGTGAAGTGTTTCAATTGTGGTCGTACAGGCCACATCGGTCGTACTTGTTTGAGCCCTTTCGACGTGTGTCAGTGTGGCCAGGGCCACAAGGCTTCAGGCCTTTGAGAGGAAGAAAATTCTTGGAGCCCGGGCTTCCATTACAGCGCCTAGGGAACCAAGTGTGAATCAGGGATCGTTTGCTCCTCAATCCCCGCCGAGTGCTAGACGGGGGAGAGGTCGTGGTCAGCCCTCTAAGGGGGAGCTTCGGTGTCGGCTCGGCCCACCCGCGTGTCTATGAGATGCGGAAAGCCGATGATCCAATGGCTACCGTGGCGACGGCAGTACCGTTTATATTCTTTCTCATCCTGTCAGTGTGCTTTTCGATTCCGGTGCTACGCATTCGTTCATATCTTTGGATTGTGTACGCCGTTTGAGTCTCGACTGTTTGATGCCTTGTGAACCCTTCATCGTTAAGCTTCCTAGCGGTGATAGGATCGTTGGTGATCAGGAGGTTCGAGAATGTTCTGTACTTATTTGTGAGAGGACTTGGCCCTCTAACCTTATTGTTGTGGATATTGAGGGTGAGGATTTGATTCTCGGGGATGATTGGCTCGAGCGGCATGGCGCAATCATGAACTACCGCACGAGAATCATCACTATGTTAGCCGAGGACGGCACCGAGCACTCTTTCGCGGGGCGAAAGAGGGGAAACCAGAAATTCGTTATTAATGCCTTGAAGGCGATGAGACTCCTGCGAAAAGGGTGTACTGGATATTGGTGCTACGCCTTGAAGGCGGAGGATGGTGGAGTCGAGCTTTCGTCGATTCCAGTCGTTAATGAGTTTCCTAATGTATTTCCTGACGAGTTACCGGGATTGCCACCGGATTGTGAGGTTGAGTTTGCTATAAAGTTAGAGCCGGCGCGGCTCCGATTTCGAAGGCGCCGTATCGCATGGCACCTTCAGAGATGGCAGAGTTGAAGAAGCAGTTGAGTGAGCTTCTTGAGTCGGGGTATGTTCGACCGAGTGCCTCGCCTTGGGGTGCACCGGTCCTGTTTGTGCGGAAGAAGGATGGCTCACTACGTTTGTGTATCGACTATCGCGAACTAAACAAGGTGACCATCAAGAACAAGTATCCTTTGCCGAGAATTGATGACTTGTTCGATCGATTGCGAGGCTGCGGTATTCTCGAAAATTGATTTGAAATCGGGGTACTATCAGCTCCGGGTGAGAGAGTCCGATGTGCCGAAAACAGCTTTTCGGACGAGGTACGGACATTATGAGTTCGTAGTCATGCCTTTAGGGTTAACTAATGCGCCGACGGTGTTCATGCAGTTGATGAACAAAGTTTTTATCGAGTATTTGGATAAGTGTGTCGTCGTCTTTATTGACGATATTCTTATTTATTCGAGGAATGAGGAAGAGCATACCCGTCATTTGCGAGTAATATTAGATATTTTGAGGACCGAGCAACTCTATGCAAAGTTCTCGAAATGTGAGTTCTGGCTGAAGGAAGTGATGTTTTTAGGTCACGTGATTTCAGCCGAGGGGGTTCGTGTGGATCCGCAGAAGATTGAGGCAGTGTTGGATTGGGCACCGCCCAAGAATGTGAAGGGGCTCCGTAGTTTCTTGGGTTTAGCTGGCTACTACCGTAGGTTCGTCGAGGGTTTCTCGAAACTGGCTCGGCCACTTACGCAGTTGCTCCAGAAATCGGAGAAGTTCGTCTGGAATGACGAGAGGCAGTCGAGTTTTGAGGAACTGAAGAAGCGTTTGACTTCAGCCCCAGTTTTGGCGTTGCCATGTGGCAACGAGGGTTTTGCCATTTATAGCGATGCTTCGGGTCAGGGTCTTGGGTGCGTATTGATGCAGCACGGCAAGACCATTGCTTATGCATCGAGGCAGTTGAGGCCGTACGAGCTTAACTACCCTACTCATGATTTGGAGTTAGCGGCAGTCGTTTTTGCGCTAAAGATTTGGCGTCACTATCTTTTCGGCTCTGCATGTCAGATTTTTACCGATCATAAAAGTCTGAAATACATACTTACTCAGCGAGAATTGAATATGAGGCAGAGAAGGTGGTTAGAGTTGATTAAGGATTATGACCTCGAAATCCTTTATCATCCGGGCAAGGCGAACATCGTGGACGACGCCTTGAGTCATAAACCGGTTGCGTTGCGAACGCTTGAGATCCTTACGTCTCAGTCTGAGCTTCGGCGGGCTTTGATCGAGTTAGATGTTGAAGTTTTGTTGCCTGGAGCCATCGGGCAACTTCGTGCTTTAGAGATTTCGTCGTCTCTGATCGATGAAATTAAGCTGAAGCAATCAGAGGATCCGATGATTACTCAAATCCGAGAGAACGTTCTTAAGGGAAAGTCTCCTGGGTTTGTAATTCACGAGGATGGTATTTTGAGATTCAGTCGGCTTTGTGTGCCGAACGACTCGAGTTGAGGCGAGTATCTTACGGGAGGCCCATGCTACACCTTATTCCGTTCATCTGGTTCGAGTAAGATGTACAAGGACACGAGAAGAAATTTACGGTGGAATGATATGAAAGATGAGGTCGCACGGTTTGTAGCGAGATGTTTGACTTGTCGACAAGTCAAAATCGAGCATCGGCATTGCCAGTTATTGCAGTCACTTCCCATTCCGGAATGGAAATGGGAAGATATATCGATGGATTTCGTTACGAGTTTGCCGAGATCGAGGTCGGGCATGAATATGGTATGGGTGATTGTTGATCGCCTGACCAAGTCGGCATATTTTCTGGGCATCAAGGACACTTGGGGCCCGGAGAAGTTAGCTCGTGTGTTTATCGCGCAGATTGTGAGACTTCACGGTACTCCGAAGTCTATTGTTTCGGATCGTGACGGCCGTTTTGTATCGCACTTCTGGCAGGCGGTGCATAAGGCGTTGGGTACCCGTTTACATTTGAGTACCTCTTTTCATCCCCAGTCAGATGGACAGTCGGAACGCACTATCCAAATGTTCGAGGATTTGTTGCGTGCTTGTGCTCTCGATTGGAGTAGAGACTGGGAGGAGCATTTGCCATTGATCGAATTCACATACAACAATAGTTGGCACGCGTCGATTCGGATGGCACCGTATGAGGCACTTTATGGGCGGCGATGCCGATCTCCGATTTGTTGGAATGAGGCGTCCGATTTGGTCGGGACCGATCCGGATGTCGTTTTAGAGACGAGGCGGAAGATAGAAGTAATTCGGGAACGGATGTTGACTGCCCAGAGTCGACAGAAGTCGTATGCCGACGTCCGTCGTCGACCTTTGGAATTCGAGGTGGGAGACCATGTTTTGCTAAAGGTGTCGCCGACGAAGGGAGTTTTTCGTTTCGGGAAGAAAGGGAAGTTGAGTCCGAGATTTATCGGCCCCTTTGAGATCCTCGAGCGAGTAGGTGGGTTGGCATACCGTTTGGCGTTACCTCCGGCCTTGAGTCATGTTCATAGCGTTTTCCATGTTTCCTAGTTGAGGAAATATGTCCCGGATCCTAGTCACATCATCGATTATGGTGAGATTGATGTCGCCAAGGATGTTACTTTTGAAGAGTGCCCTTTCAAGATTTTGGAGCATCGTGAGAAACGATTGAGGCATAAGACCATACCTTTGGTCAAGGTGCAGTGGTCGAGACACGGTGTCGAGGAGGCAACTTGGGAAACCGAGGATAGCATGCGTGCTAGGTACCCCGAGTTGTTTGTTTCTTAAGTTTCGGGACGAAACTTATTTTTAGACGGGTAGAATGTAATATCCGCATTTTTCTTCCCCTTGTATTTTTATTTTCGGTGTATTTCTCGATTGTAGCGACCCTCGTGTATCTTTCAGTGTAACTCTTATGTCATCTATTGATCTGATTCTCGTAATTGTTGTGCGGAACCGCCGTTTCGGGGTTGCCGTGGATTCATTCTATGCTATGATGCGTTGTGAGGTGTTCCGTTTGATGTTTCGTTCGTATTCTGGTGTTGTAGACCGTTTATATTCCGTACCTAGCGCATGCTAATTTTTCTGCATAGCGCACGCTAGAAGTCCCTTTGTAGCGCACGCTACGTTCACTTCGTAGCGCACACTAACGATTTAGCCCTGGGAGTGGCAGTTCAGCTCCCAGCCCTCTGGACTATCGGATTAGCGCACGCTATCTTGTCTAGCGCACGCTAATGTCGGGAGACGAGCACACATTAAGTTGTTCAGTAGCGCGCGCTAGTGTGGTATCCCGATCTTGGGCGGTTTACTCGAACTCAATCGGATGCTAGTTAGCGCACGCTACGCTTGTATGGTAGCGCACGCTAGCAGGTCGGTGAGTTTTGGGCATTTGGCTCTGGACTCGGTGATGTTCGGGTAGCGCACGCTATTGGTCGATAGCGCGCGCTACCGAGAGGTTATTAGCGCACGCTACGTATCGAGTAGCGCACGCCAATTACCACAGCTCTTGGGTGGGATGCTAACGGTAGGGTTTGGAATCTTATCTCGTTAGCGCACGCTAACCTTGAGGTTTTAGCGTGCGCTAACACTCCCGGCTATATAAACCAGGGAGTTGACCGAGATAATCATAATTCCTCTTTTCTTCCTCTCTCCGCGAAGGCGATTCCGAGGCGTTTTCTTGGCGATTTCTTCCTCCAATCATCTCATCCATCATCCTTCTTGAGTTCTTGGAGTATTATATCAACAACAACACGAATCTTTCGTCCTAATCCACGGTAAATCTCTTAGAACCATACTTTTGGATAATTTGGGGGTTTTGGGATTTCATTCCGATTCGTTCCGTTTTGTTGGTGGATTCATGATGAATATGATTAATCTTGTTGATATAATTAGTTTTCCTACGGATTCATGGTATATTTTCATGGTTTTGCGAAATCGAGAGGGTTTGGTTGTGGTCCGCCCTCATTGTTATTTTTGTATGAATATACATGAATCGTAGGCGGGTTTTCGGGTGTATTCCATTTCCTTAATCGTTTAGGAGTGGTTGTGATTGTGTTATTCGAATCGTTAGGTTCATTCGTCGGTTCCTCACGGTCGTGCTTGATTCTTCCGTTCCGTTCGTGTCACCGTCTATTAATCGAGGCAAGTATCCTTATGAACTTACAATCTTAACGTAGTAGTATTGCATGAGACTTGTGTGTGTGTGTGTATGCTCACTACGGGTTAGATCCGACGGGGTCTCGGTAGGGGTCCACGGAGGTGTGGATTGACGAGCTTTGCTTTTAACCACTACGGGTTAGATCCGATGGGGTCTCGGTAGGGGTCCACGGAGGTGTGGATCGACGGTTAATTGTGGTGAATTTTACAAATGTGATTTGATATTGGCATTTCCGGAAATGAGTGCTTTCGAACGGTTTTCTTTATTGCATGGATTTACTATATGTGTAAGATGTAAGTTGTTCATCTGGTTACTTGTACTAGCGTAATTGCTAACCCCTCTGGGGACCCGTTTTGGGGAAATTCGTTTTATGAATTTCAGGTCAGGTTCATCGAGGCAATGGTACTGGACCAAGATTACGGATGATGGCCGTGCGTGATGATTGTGCACGAGTGACGTTTTAGTGTCTTTTACCTTTTCATCTTTTGTGGTTTTTGAGATAATAGTTGTACTCGAGTACTTAAGGGTTCTTGTTCGTTCGGATTGTATTGTTGCTTATTATGTTGTGTTGGATGATGATGTTATATTGACCGGTTGAACCGGGTGGATTATTCTGTTTTGCGTCTTTATGACATGGTATTGTTCTGTCGTTTATGTGAGTCGATGAGTATGATGCTGTTCAGCCTGGTGAGTCCCATATAGGGATTCACGGCGCTGTAATATACCTCGAATATCTTGAGGGTGTTACAGAAAGCCCTTTTGGACCCAAGTCCTGAGTTATAAAACTATTTCAAAATCGATTGGGTCTCAGCCTAAATCATTTTCTGTAAAACATCCGTAAACATTCATTTTGGAAAGTAGCATTTTCAAGTGCTCAAACACAATTTCATATATCTCAAAATGAACTAACATGACTACATATTCTTCTCAACAATCCGCAGTCCTCCTCCCGAATACACAACTCTGTTTTCAAAATTTAACCGACATATTGATTTCCAAAATCATAACTTCTCAAGATCATCAATCCTGTCCCAACTCTGTCACCTTATACTGTAACGCATAATATTCTGCTGAATCTCAAAGCATATCAACTTAGAACGGCAATAAATCTCAACGCAATTCAAGAATCCAAATACTTATAGATCGTGAAGCCGACGATTCCTCGTGATACTAACACATGTCTCAACTCTAGAAAATACTCGACACATACATTTACAAAACACACATTTTGAAACTCAATTCAACTCGAGAACACAACACATCTCTATCCGAAAAAACACGTTAACACCGTTTGAAAAAGTTACAACAACCCCAGTACCACACTGGTAAATCACATAATGCACAAGCCCGAGTGAACAACAATAACCCAGGGCTCTAATATTCGTCAATCAAAAACTCGAATGACGTGATAAAAACACGACTCGACTCGACCCAACTGCCTAGGCTCTCTCAACCTAAGCTCCGATACCATATTATGTAACACCCCCAGAGCCATCCAGGAATATTACAGCGCCGTGGGCCCCGAGACAGAACCCACAAGGCTAAAAGATATTTTCGCAAACATTTACAAACGCCCAAAAGGCTAACGATGGTACTATCTTTTAAAAACATTCGAAGACTTTATAAAATCCGTTTATCAAAAACCATCGTAATATCTCATTTGAAAGGACAAGGCCAAACAGCCGAAACTCGATAGTTTAGAAAATGATTTCCAAAATAACTCAAGTTGCCAAAAATTAAAAGGGCATTTAAGAAATACTCATGCAGCGGAAAGGACAACAATTAAAAATACTCTAGCAGCGGAATACAACATATAATCAGAAGACTCGATTCACAAACACAAGCCATAGCCAGTATCCTCCGGGAAGCTCATCTCTTCATGACCGCTACAATCTCGATATCCCAAGAGCCTAAAAAGAAATCCCACGATGGGGTCATCCATAATATCCAACAATGATAACAATCACATCACGTCAATAATTACATACCAATAAAAATACTAAGTAAGAATACGACCAATGTAATCTTACTGTCGTAACTTTACTTACTCGAATAATCCTCATCAAAATAACAATTATCATATTGTACATCTCGTAATATCGATTAACCAATAAACTCAAACATAACATCTGTATTGTTCCTTAAACAATACTCAAGATTATCAGAATATCATCACTAACTCATGATACGGAAAAATACCAGCTCTCACTAATTCGATCCATCGGATAACATCATCAAATCCCAACACGATAATCGATGTCCATCAAAAGACAAATACCAAAAGAAATACGGAACATACCCTAAGATATGAAATGCCACGATGAAATCACGTCAGTCTAATCCAATATCAGATCAGCACAATATACGGACATGGTTCTAACACAAGACCTACAAATTCATACTCATATGACAACGTCAATATGCTCATATCAATAACAAAAATGTATACTTATGGAATTCCGATGATCCAGCGCACGCAGCATAGATCCCAAGATGATCCTGATAGATCAACACAAGGTGGATAACCCATAATATACAAATTCCCCAAATCCGAAAACAACATACAATCCCAAATCTCCAGTGTTCACAATTGTAATTATTGCTATACGAATTATAAAGAATAAAATCAAAACCATTCATTAAATATTATAAACTGTGCAAGTAATAACTTGCCTCGATGCCGATACAACGATGAGGAAGCCGTTACAAATTCCATTGCCTTCGTCTACGAGCTCCTCATCCCCGGCCAAAGCAATCTATGAACATTCGCGAACACAACCGCAAAGCATGGTTCTAATCCCCGATCAATAATCTCAACTTATTACAATAATCGATTAACACACATTCGATAATAATCAACAACCGATATAACCAATCAACAAACCCAACGGTTCTACAATATCTCGGTAAAACATAGTCTGAACAATCCAACTCAAACCAGCACGAATTCATAATCACAACACGATATACTACACTGCCTGACCACTTAGCGCACGTTAATCATATACCGTAGCGTGCCCTAAGTTATTTCCGTTAGCATGCGTTAGCCAGTTCAGGTAGCACGTGCTAATGTTATAAAATTGCATGCCTTACATGTATGGACTTAACACCTTGCAATTATGGATACGAATGTAAAGGAAATTATACTCCAAGATCAATCACATCCTTTCCAAATTCAATCTCATCATCATGATCCATACCTTATCAAGAACATACGAAATCGACCACTATAATCAACATAATATTAGTTCTAATCATCCAATCCAAGTTTATATCCGAAACCATTCATATCTTATCACACATTCTTCTATGATGTGATATGTACCAAGAACACCATGATTTCATAATCATGTTCATAACAAAACAACATAATTCCATATATATATATATATATATATATATATAAGGAAGATGATATATATATATATATATATATATATATATATCATCTTCCTTAGCCCAAACTCCATGAAACACCAAGAACCATAACAACACTTCCGTAATCTATCATTACAGAGAGTAATCATCAACAATAACATCAATATATGAAAATGAGGAGAGGGATTAACCAACTAATCTCAAGAAGATGAACAACACAATTCAAACCACAAGAATCATATCAATATCCATATATCAACAACAACATCACCACAACCCGGCAATCCATCTCATAATCATGCTTATCAACATGTTTATATGTTAATCATCAACTCAAGAACATAATATTCAATCCAAAACAAAATCCAAAGGTGAAGAATAATTACCTCTTTGAAGGAATGGATTGAATCTCAAGGTTGAATCCGTTCTCAATCACTTCCAAGCTCCAAATGTTGTTATGGACGATTAACTCCACCATAATCCAGTGTTTGGAACCTCAAACATCTCTCTAAGAACTCTCTCTATCGGTTGCAAGGAAGGAATGGACGAAAATGAAGAATAATGGCCAACTGCACATATATATATATATATATATATATATATATATATATATATAATGTACATTATTAACATGCGCTAACATATTCATTTAGCGTACGTTACATTCTTTAGCGTGCGCTAACTTACCTTGTTAGCATGCACTATCGAGGTCCAGAGGCTACTGCCTTGCTTTGCACAATGGTTTACGTACGTAACACCAAGATCATAGCGTACGTTATAGAGACATTGACTTACTACAGTAATACACCATTAGCGTGCGCTAATCTTCAACCTTAGCATGCGCTAATCTTCTTTGACCCGAAAATCTGCACATGTCCTGAATGTGTCTGGTCCTACACACCGAAAGTAACTAATAAAGCCAAGATTCCCTTTGACCGATCTACAATTAGCATGCGTTAAGCCTCATGCTTAGCTTGCGCTAATTCTTCATAGCAAAACATCCGTTGACCTTATCGGAACATGCGCCGAAAGTAGCTGGGTCCACATGTAGATTCCCTCGGATATGTTCTGCACTAGCGTCCGCTATCCTTTGCCTTTAGCGTGTGCCAAACCTGCACGATAGCGTGCGCTTTGCTTGAATATTAGCGTGCGCTAATAAGGCCATACTTAGCCATTTACACTGATATTGCTCGTCGATTCAATATACCAAATACGTATACATAACACACTATATCCTTAAATACAATTGTCGACCAAGTATGACAATTATACCAATACTGATGTCTCAGTCCTTCATTTATTTTATCCATACTGTACAGATTCCACGCTGTACAACATAACTCTGATAAAATAACATTAAACAATAGTAGTAGAAATTCTGGATATTACAGTACCAACCCAAGTTTTCCAGCAGCCCTTTCAAATGTCCCTGTGAAGGGGGACTTAGTCATCTTGCCTCAAAGACAGGATTCACAAGTCCACCTTTCTCCATTTTTTGAATCTTGGCCTGACCAACGTGACCAAGTCTAAGGTGCCACTTAATAGCTTGATTAGTATCTTGCCTGCCACGTTTCCTAGTTATAGTGTTCACTGATGATTTATTTTGTAAGTTCAGATGATATAATCCATTCAACAATGTAGCTGTACCAACCAATTTATTTCAAAAATAAATTTTACAACTACCATTGCCAATGAAGAAAGAAAATCCTTTCTGGTCCAAGACTGGAATGGATACAATGTTTTATGCCCCCTGGGCAAAACCAGTACTTCATCTAATGTCAAAATAAAACAGGATTCTAAACCCAGTAGGAGTGATCCAATATCGATCGCCTCGACATTTTGCCCGCTTCCGACAGTGATCATCACTTTCCCATCTTCAAGCTGCCTACTTCATTCTAGATTCTGATTCATAGTACAAATATGAGAAGTAGCACCTGACTCCAGAATCCATGAAGCATCATATACAGTAGCGGAACAATTAGTTTCAAAAACAAAAAGTTCTGTACCTGATGCTCCATTGATCTTGGGACAAGTCCTATGCAAGTGGCCTAGCTCACCGCATTCAAGACATTTGTCCGTAGGTTTTGGACCATCTACGTTCTGAACCTTTAGGGCCTTGCCCTTTCCTTTCTGCACCCCTTTCTTGGGTTTATACTACTCGTAGGTCTTTTTCTTCTTGTTCTTGGACCTCCGAGGCCCAGAAGAAATCACAAGAGCAGCCTCCCTCGGTTTAGTCTTCATGTTAGACTATGCCGTCACCATTTTATTCATTATCCCAGCTAATGTGCATGAAATCTCATTACAGTTGAAATTCATTACAAACTGCATGAAGGAGTCAGGCAGAGATTGAAGGATGAGATCAATCTGAAGGGATAAATCCATATGAAAGTTGAGCACCTAGATTCTCTCAATCATAGAGATCATCTTGAGGACTTTCTTCCCTTCCTTCATCCTAGCACTGAATAACTGCTTTAATATCTCATATCTAGCAGTCCTACTGTGCTCTCCATAAAGCTCGGTCAAGTGTGCGAGAATCAGCCTAGCATAAGTCAT
This sequence comes from Orobanche coerulescens, assembly GCA_033398695.1. Classification (NCBI taxonomy): domain Eukaryota; kingdom Viridiplantae; phylum Streptophyta; class Magnoliopsida; order Lamiales; family Orobanchaceae; genus Orobanche; species Orobanche coerulescens. The sequence continues at coordinate 145,011,780 of CM065809.1, read as the reverse complement.
TTTCTCGTGCGATCTCTGCAGCTTAGTAGTCATTGAGCCCATTGTTGGAATAACAAAATATCCTGTATTGAAATTATTGGGATAATAAAAACCCTGTATCGAAACAGCCAGGATAATCAATCCCTGTATCGAATTGTGATGATAAGAGGTTTTGACAATATGTCAATCCTCAATACAGTAAGGAAACTGTATCGAAGAGTTGAAGTGTCAACCTGTATCGAAGCCTGTCATAGATCCAGCATATAGTAGAATCTTTTAGTACAGCAAAAAAGTCTTATAAAGACTAAGTATGGAAGCTGTCTCGAATTATCAATAAAGTGATCTTCCATACAGCTCTCAACAGGATAAAGAAAGAATCTTCAGTTCCCACTAGAAGTCAAGTCCCGTTGATAAAAACCAAACCAAACCAAACCAAACATACCCAGTATATCCCGCTCAGAGTAGGGTCTGGGGAGGGTAAGAGGTACGCAGACCATGCCCCTACTTATTACGGTAGGGAGGTCAAGTTTTGTGAAGACCCCGACTTAGTGCACAGAATCTTGTGTGATAAATACAAAGGAAAACATATGATTCGAAAAAGCTCGAGACCATACCTGAGCCCATGTCTTGATCCATATGGGACTTACCTAAGCGGAATTTGGCTACTTCACTCCCGATGAACGCTGCTCTAACAAAAGAGAGGTTGACTCAACGCACAACTCCCTGTCAAAAATAGACCACACACAAAGACAATAGGATAAAATATACAATAAAAGTAAAAATGCAATGCTCTAGGTCAAAACTAACCGAGACAACCCAACCCTGAGGCTCTCAACTACAGCACCGCTCCCAACAAAAGAATCCACAACTCTGATCTGGCGTCTCCAAGCGCACCTATCAACAGTCATGGTCTTGGAAAGGTTTAAGGCTTTCAAATCTAATCTCAGTTGATCCTCCCACGTCCTCCTCGGTCTGCCTCTCCTCCTCTACCCAACAACCATTAAACTCTCGACCCTCCTCACCAGAGCAGATGCCTGCCTCCTGTGGACGTGGCCAAACCATCTCAATCTCCCTTCCCTAACTTTCGCTGAAATGGGTGCCACTTCCAGCACGTTCCTGAAAACCCCGTTCGCAATTCTATCTAACATTGTGCGACCACACGACCAACGTAACATTCTCATTTCATCTACTTCCAACTTGATCTCAAGCGACTTCTTCATCGCCCAACATTCGGAGCCATACACCATTGCAGGTCGGATTGCCGCTCTATAGAATTTACCCTTCAACTTTAGAGGGACTTTCTTGTCGCACAGGACCCCTGTCGCTGCTCTCCACCTTAGCCACCCCGCCTTGATGCGATGTGTGACATCATCTTCACACTCACCTTCCTTTTGAATGATTGAACCCAAATACTTGAACTTATCCGTACGGGGTACGATCTGATCCGCAATCATTACCTCAACATCTTCCTCGTTGGCCTCACCACTAAAGTTACACCATAGATACTCGGTTTTAGACCGGCTCACACGCAAGCCCTGGGATTCTAACTTAGCCCTCCAAATCTCCAACTTCGAGTTCACCTCACTCCTCGACTCCGCCACTAACACAATGTCGTCAGCAAAAAGCATGCACCACGGGATGCCATCTTGAATCCCTCGCGAAATGACGTCAAGGATTAGAGCGAAGAGAAAAGGACTTAGCGCCGACCCCTGGTGTAGCCCTATCTCAACCGGAAAATACTGGGTGTCACCAACTGGGGTCCTAACGCACGTCCTAGCTTGGGAGTACATGTCTTGGATCGCCCTAACGAACGACAACGACACCCTCCTCTCTACTAGGCTCCTCCAAATAACATCGCACGGAATGCTATCATAAGCCTTCTCTAGATCTATGAACACCATATGGAGGTCCTTACGCCGCTCTCTAAACTTCTCCATAAGGCGTCTGACGAGATGAATGGCCTCAGTCGTGGACCTCCCCGGCATGAAGCCAAATTGGTTCTCTGAGATCTCCACTTCTCTTCTAACCCTGCATTCCACCACTCTTTCCCAAAGTTCCATAGTATGACTGAGGAGTTTAATACCCCTATAGTTACTACAACTCTGAGCATCGCCTTTGTTCTTGAAAAAAGGCACGACAATACTATGCCTCCACTCTGTCGGCATCTTAGAGCCTTTGAGGAGAATGTTGAACAGATCTGCTAGCTAATGAACTCCGACTTCCCCCACACAAAGCCACACCTCAATAGGGATCTGATCCGGGCCTACAACCTTAGCTCTACCCATTTTCATTAGGGCACCCTTTACTTCCTCTTTGCTGATGCTCTCACAGGAACTAAACGAACGAGCAGAAGATAGACTAAATCCTTGCACCACCAAGTCACTACCTCTAGCCTCATTGAAAAGTTCGAAAAAAATACCTATTCCACCGCTACTTAATAGCCACATCGTTCACTAACACTTGACCCAAATCATCCTTAATAAACTTAATGGGACCCAGGTCGCGCCGTCCTCTTTCCCTAGCTTTCGCTAGTTTAAAAATAGCATTCGCTCCTTCTTTGGTGTATAGGCGCTTGTACATCTCCTCGTAAGCCTCACATTTAGCCTTAGCCACTGCCTTCTTAACCTCTCTTTTCGCCACCTTGTACGCTACAATCTTCAAGATTCTCTCCTCCCCATCACTAACCGACAAAAGCTCCTTAAATAGCGCTTGTTTTGCCTTAACCTTGTTTTGGACCTCCTCATTCTACCACCAAGCCTCCCTAGGTCCACTAGACCTGCCCGAAGAAACCCCTACTACCTTCTCGCCCAATCTCCTAATAGCATTGGCCATGCTGGTCCACATAAGGTTAGCATCGCCCGCACGCAAAAAACCTCCTTCGCGGGTCAGAGACTCCTTGAATACTGTCGCCTTCTCACCCTTCAGATCCTTCCAGAGAATCCTAGGTCTAGCTTCTATAACCCTGCTAACAACACGACCTCTCATGGGTAAATCCATAGCCAGCAGCCGGTGTTGAGAAGCACATGCCTCACTCCGAAACACCTTGCAGTCCACGCACGCCCTAGCATCCCGACTGCGCAAAAGAAGGTAGTCAATTTGCGTGTTGTGCCCCCCACTACTGAAGGTGATGAGGTGCTCAGCTCTCTTCTGAAAAACAGAGTTAGCAATTACCAACTCATGCGCAGTGGCAAACTCCAACAGTGCGGAACCTCCTGAATTCCTAACTCCAAAGCCGAAACCCCCATGCGCACTATGATATCCATCCACCCCCTCACCAATGTGCCCATTGAAATCGCCCCCCAAAATAATAAATTGATCGTCTGGAATACACCCGACCAACTCATCTAAACAGACCCAAAAGGCTTCCTTATCAAGCACACCCAAACCAACATGAGGGGCATACGCACAAACCACATTAACCACCTTCTCCCCAACCACCACTCTAACGGACATAATCCTATCATTGCACCTCTTCACTTCGATGACGTTGTCCTTAAGCTCCTTAGACAAAAGAATGCCCACACCATTGCTCGAGTTAGCAAGGCCTGAATACCACAATTTATAACTGTTCACCTCCATGGACTGCGCCCCCTTCCACCTAGTCTCCTGAATACAAGCCACATCAACCCTTCTCTTACCCAAGACATCCACAAGCTCCAAAAGCTTACCCGACAAGGTACCCAAATTCCAACTACCAACCCGCAAATAGTGCGACATGGACCAATACAAAACCAAAACGCACTACGAGAAATAAAATGGGGAAGTGAAGCCAAAAATGAAAATAAGATGAGAATGGCAAAGACAATATAAAAGCAAGCAAACCGCATAAAAATCGCAGTAAATGGTAGATATATGACAGACAAAAATGAAATTTAACAGAAAAGTACAATGATACCGGACTTCGACACGTCTTGGAGACGAGGGAGGAGAAGCTGCGGAAGCTGAAAACCAATCGACTCCTGAACAGGGAAAAGGCGATCGATAGGCCGACGACACCTGGTAGCAGCACGGGAAACCTGCAAAACAGACAGCTAAAATGTAATACTACTGTTAGATTGACGGGGAGGGAAGAATGCCGCGGTGTAAAATTATCAAGTCCCATTGATAAAGAAGTATTTAAATACTAAAAGGATAAAGTATTTAAATACTGTAAGTCAGAAAATCTTCAAATCCCGCTAAATCCAGATCGTGCTTTTTCATCCCGTTGGAACGGAATCTTGCTCAACGGATTTATCCCAATGGATATATTTCAGAGACTATATATATCTCCAGAGATTTGAAGATTGAAGACTACTGAACTACTGAACGATCAAGCTTACAAAGAAATACTCAGAGAAAAACATATCTCCAAAGCTTACTGCAACTCAGATCTAAGAGATATACAGTGCTCAACATCTTGAACAACACATCATCAGCTAGAAGCTCAGAAATCAAAGCTATTGTTCATACCCTGTTCTATCCTTTGAACAAACCCAGATCAGCCCTGCGTGGACTGAGTAATCGTTGCTACTCCAGAACTGTGTGTGAAGGAATTGCATCGAAGAAGACGAAGCTTCATAACTGTGTGTGAAGAAGCCAGTCAAACATTAGCTCAAACCAATCTGTGTGAACGGTTGAAGCTAAGATCTTTATATCAATTTGTGTGAACGATATATTGATTGTGTGTTGTTATAATTACGTAGTTGTGTACGCAGTAATTATAATAAACTTTTTACTCCGGTGTGGAGGACCAGTGGACGTAGAGGGGTTTACCTTGAACCACTTTAAATATTGTGTTATTTACCTTCTGCCTTACTTGTTTTAATTACTGTGATTATTTAAGTATACACTGGTCATCAAGTTGCTGTATTCACAGCAACTTACTGTATTTAAGACTTCCGCTACGCACTCAGATTTAAAATCAGTACAGCTTGTTGTTTAAACTACTTCCCAAGCTGTATCCAGTATACATAGTGGCCAACAAGTGTATCAGAGCGGTTGATTCTAAAAAGAACCAGTCGTGTTTTTAACCGAATCAGATCCAAAATCACTTAATTTTCAAAACAGTCTCTTTCATTTCTTTATTTTCACATGGATACATCTATGATCAACAAAGTGCCTATGTTCTCTATTAACGAATTTGATGATTGGAGAATTAGGATGGAGGCTCATCTTGCAGCAATGCACGAAGAGATGATTTTTGTTATACAGGATGGCCCTATCAAGATCATGAAGGTAAACACGGCCGCAAGGATTGAAGGCCAAGCCTGTAATGCCCCAATACTTATTTAAATGCTAACGATCATGGCTTTTGATTTTTTAATATTTACAGGTTGTCCGATATTTGGACCGATACGTTCCTAGCATAAAATGAAGGAGTTAAAAGGAAAAGATTTCAAAATAAATTATAAGAATCATTTTTAGAATTTAGGAAAGTGATTTCGAAAAGTTCCAAAGATTTGATACGTTAAAATTTTCATCACAAAACACTTATATTGCAAAAATAATATTAAATTATTTTATTATTATTGTCAAAAATCTATTCCAAGCAAATCGAAGATTTAACTCCGACGAGTCCGGAACAGGTCGTAAAATCGAATTTGGATATCAGGAAGGGGTCGAACCGGCCGAGCCAAGTTGACGAACATCTGCCGGTCACCACCGGACACGCCTACCGATAGCTGCCGGTCACGACCGACAGAAGCTTCTCGGCCACTAACCGGATAAGGATGTCCAGCTGTCCGAATAAGGTCGGTCACGACCGACAGAAGCTTCTTGGCCAGCTGTCCGGATAAGGTCGGTCACGACCGACAGAAGCTTCTCGGCCAGCTGTCCGGATAAGGCTTCCAGCTGTCCGGGTAAGGTTGATTTTCCACCGACTTTGGACTCCTATAAACACATATATACGTAAGTATGTTCCAACAAATAATATATAATTTTGAAGCTGTGAACCTCTACTTTAAAACTCCCGTAACATATTCCCTTTCCAAAAATTGTAAAGGCCTCAAAAATCCCGATCAAATAGAAAGCTCAAATCTAACAGTTTTTCAAAGGTGTTTGATAAAAGTCCCCAAAGAGATTTCAGATTTTACATCAAGAATTTATGGCCGGAAATATGAAAAAGCATTTTCAAGTGCTAGGGGCAGCGTATCCGGGATCCAAGAAGGACAACCGAGCCAAATTCAAAGGAAGATATTTCAAGATTTCAGCAAACGAGGTGAGGTTATACTGTTTTAATATGTTACAGTCATTGTTGTGTCGTGTAACATGACGACCCGCGAGGGGTCGAAAGAATGAAAGAAATCCGAGACGAGTCTCACACAGATAAGAATGTTTTATGTGCATTACACAACATGATTTTGACGATTTATAAGGGTTTAATCTCACTGAGTATGCTCGCGTACTCACACCTCGTCATTTATGTTTTTCAGGCTAAGGAATCGACAAACGGGACCAGCAAAAAATGAATCCATACTCCCAACACGATGAAATTCTAAATAATAAAAGATGTTGTCGCCGTAATTGTTATTATTTTTACGAAACACTTGATGTTCTTCAACGAATGTAATTTCAACGTACTATGTCGGAATATTTGATTTCCCATGTTTTTGTAAAACTGTACTAATGTTTGAATAAACGAGTTTTATTGAAGATTTACTGACTAAAAAGATTCCGCAAATACTCCAAATTTATATAAAAATTTTAAGGAAAAAAATGAGCTATGTAACGTTCTTTTTAATTAAGAAAGCCAGGGCGTTACAAAGCCCATGCTGAGATGCTCGAGAAGGAACGCGAGCAATGTACCACAGATGAAAGAAAGCGAGCCAACCTCGGCAATGTGGCTAAGAACGCGTTATTTGTCACTCTTGACAAAGGCACGTTCTCGAAGGTAAAGAGCTGTAAATCAGCCAAGGAAATCTGGGATAAACTCAAGATGATTTGTGAGGGAACTGAGCTCTCAAAAGAAAACAAAATTTCAAAACTGACTCAGCAATTTGAATCTTTTGAAATGAAACCAACTGAGACACTTGAGGAACTTGACCTCAGATTTACTGGTATTGTTGGTGAACTTGAAGCTTTGGGCAAAATTTATACCCAAAATGAGAAGAATTTAAAAATTTTCAGATCTCTCCCTGCCCGATGGGACATTAAGACCACAGCTATGCGTGTATCTTGCAATTAATGAAATATCTACTTTTGATCTCTTCTCTGACCTCAAAGCTTTTGAGTATGATATTGTGAGAGAGAAAGTGAAGAATCTCCTTCAAAGGTCACAAAGACTAGCAGTACATGTCGAATCGTCAACACAGCATGCCCAGCTCGTCGAAGCCTAGTCACAAGAATGCTGACAGTGACGACGACATCCTGTCTCAAGATGAAATGGCGCTTCTCATGCACAAATTCAAAAAGTTCATCAAGCAGTCTGAAAGACTTTCTACAGGCCCAAACCTGTCCACAAGGTAAGTACCGAAACTTCATCCGGTGATGCTAACCTGTGCTATAATTGCAGAAAACCAGGGCATTATGCAAATAAATGTCCTCATCCCAAAGTTCAAAGGTTGCCGGAGGCCGAGCAACAAGAGAGAGATGAAAGAAGACGTGCTTGGAAAAACAAGCTCAAGGCCCTGATTGGAGAATCAGAAGCCTCCCCCACACCATCCAAATCAGAAAAATGTCTTCAGGTGGTCACTGAAAGTGATTCATCTAACGATGAGTTCGATGATAAAGCATATATGTGCTTTATGGCCAAGGACATTCCGGAAGGTGAAGATAGCGATGATGAGGTAATCTCAACCTCAGCTATTCCATTAAATGCATCTCATACTTTTGAAAACATGATGAATGAGTTTAAAAACATTTAAAAAGCCCACGAGACATTGAAAAATGAGAATATACAGCTCCAACTGTCTAACCTAGAGCTGAAAGATGAAAATGACTTGCTGAAAATAAATTATGAAAATATGTCTCTTGATTGTGAAACCAGCAAAGTCGATTTTGAAAAACTCATGGAGAGCCATCATCAACTTGCTCATGAACTAAGTGAGATTAAAACTCACAACGAGAGCAAGACAAATGATTTGGTTCTACTTCAAGCCAAAGTCAAAACTCTCGAAATACGAGAAATTGAACTTGAGACCACTCTGAAATCGTTCGAGAAATCGTCCAAAAGAATGGAAGAAATTCTGAGCACTGGGAAACATGCTCATGATAAAAGTGGCTTAGGATACAACTCATGTTCAAACAAAGGGAAAACTAGTACAGTGTTTGTCAAGAGTGTGGAACACATTCCTGTATCGAAAGAAACTTCGAGTCCTGTGAAGGAACCTGTTGTACAGCGAACAACAAAGGCTGCTATTCCGCCACCGCAATCCTATTCCAGACAGCGGAATCATCAGCCATTCAGACCTGAAAGGCGCACTCAACAGCATGCTCCTCGAGCACATCAACAGCGCCAACAGCCGTTCAAAGGAAGGTTGTATCCAAATACCAAAGGCCCGCACGACAGTACTATCAGTACAGCACACCAAGGTATTAGATACAGGAGCCCCGTTATTCCTCGAGACAACAGGTATCCGCTTAGTATCAACAACGGCATTAGGAATCCAACTGGAGACCCAGAAGGCAAGCTGTTAGGCCAAAGAAAATGGCTCCACCTCCAAGACGGCACTCGTACTGGATTAATAATAATAACCCTGAATTTTACATGCACAATAATTATCATGGTTATAGCGATTACGGATATGCCCCACGTAGATATCGCAACACTGTACCGAATGTAACCTACAGTAAACCAATTGCTGTCAGGAAAACTTGGGTACCTAGATGAACTAACATTCATAAACCCAAAAATCAAAGGGGACCTAAATCTACTTAATCTCTTTGCATACAGGACATCCTAGAGGAGGACACCTAGTACTTTGATAGTGGATGCTCTCGGCACATGACCGGAGATAGAAGCAAGCTATCAGATTTTGTAGAAGGTCGCGGTCCAAAAGTTCGTTTCGGTGATAAATATAAAGGTAGAACAATAGGGAAAGGATACCTACTTGTCGGAAAATTCAAAGTCACCGATGTTGCATATGTTGAAGGCTTACAGTACAATCTACTTCATATTAGCCAGTTCTGTGATAAACAGTTCTCGGTGAAATTCTATATAGATCGCTGTAGAGTCAAGAACATCCAGACCAAAGAAGTTGTGCTTATAGGAAGCAGATCAGGTAACATGTATATTGCTGACTGGAAGCCTATGAGCTCCTCAATTACATGCTTTGTTGCCAAAGGCACTGCAGATCTTAGCTGGTTATGGCACAAGAGGATGTCTCACGTCAACTTCAAGACGATCAACAAGCTCTCAAGACATGAATGGTAAGAGGATTGCCAAATGTGGCATTCAAAAAGGACAGCGTCTGCGGACCGTGTCAGAAAGGCAAGCAAATCAAGTCAACCCTGAAGAGCAAATCCTACCTTTCAACCCAAAGAGTGTTGGAGATGCTACATATGGATCTCTACGGTCCTGTAGACCCAGTAAGTTTGAGAGGTAAGAAATACTGTCTTGTTGTTGATGATTACTCCAGGTATGCTTGGACAATTTTCCTAAGCAAGAAGAAGGAAACAACATCAAAGCTGCCCGAGCTCCTGAGAAAGCTGCAAAATGAAAAAGAATTGAGTATCGTGTCCATTCATTCCGACAGAGGTACAGAGTTTACTAACCACTTTATAGAGCAATACTGTTCAGAAAATGGGATACAACACGAATACTCAGCTGCCCGAACACCTCAACAAAATGGTGTTGCCGAGCGCAAGAATAGGATGTTGAAAGAAGCAACAAGGACAATGATTGCTGCAAGCAAGTTGTCACAGCGTTTCTGGGGTGAAGCAACCAATACAGCATGCTACACTCAAAACCGCTGTATCGTCAACAAACACCACAACAAAACAGCATATGAGGTATGGAACAACAAAACTCCGTTAGTTTCATATTTTCACATTTTTGGATGCAGGTGTTATGTGTTGAATAATGGGAAGGATCAACTTAGAACCTTTGATGAGAAATAAGATGAAGGAATATTTGTAGGATACTCCTCCGTCAGCAAAGCTTACAGGATCTTTAATAAAAGGAAGCTGACGATCGAGGAATCAGTTCATGTAGTGTTCGACGAACCTCACTATGACCCTACAGGAGTAGATGATATTACTCAGAATATCCAACATATCTCTATCTTAGATCCTCCAACTCCCATAGAACCTGTTGTTGACCTAGAAATCAACCCCACAGCTGTAAGAATCGACGTAGATGAAGCCAACGCTATACAAGCTGAAGATGTATCTACAGAAACTCTCGATACAGTACAGGATCCTGAATTAGAACCCGATCAAAGATGGTTGACAGATCACCCGCAAGAGCTGATCATTGGAAACATAGATGCTGGTGTTTCTACCCGTAGGAGAATACAGAGTACATTAGGAAATGTACTTTGTGCACAAGAAGAACTAGATACTGAGATATCACCATTTCCTGAATGGAAATCTCAATCCGAGCTTAGAAGACTCAATATGTGCACTATCGCTGTATTCTTAGCCCAGTCCGAACCTGTTTCGACCATAGACGCTCTTAATAATTCTCATTGGATAACATCTATGGAAGAAGAGCTTAATGGTTTCGAAAGAAACAATGTATGGTATCTTGTACCCATACTTACACATTAATCGGTTATAGGAACCAAATGGGTGTTTCGAAACAAGAAGGATCGAAATGGACTTATAATAAGGAACAAATCAAGGCTAGTCGCACAAGGCTATATCCAGGAAGAAGGCATAGACTATGATGAAACCTTTGCCCCTGTAGCCAGACTAGAAGCCATTAGGATATTCTTAGCCTTTGCCGCCCATAAGAGCTTTATTGTATACCAAATGGACGTCAAGAGTGAATTCCTAAATGGAGACCTTGCCGAAGAAGTCTATGTTGAATAGCCACCAGGGTTTGCCAACACAGACGGCATCGACCTAGTATACAGGCTGAGGAAAGCACTGTATGGACTTAAGCAAGCCCCTAGAGCATGGTATGAGACCCTGTCCCAGTATCTAACCAACAATGGATTTGAGAAAGGTGTTGTGGACAAGACCTTGTTCAAAATATAGGAAGGTAATGACCTTCTAATGGTGCAAATTTATGTAGATGATATAATCTTTGGTTCAACTAACCTTGCTTTGTGTCAAAGGTTCTCTCATCTCATGCAAAGTAAATTTGAAATGAGTATGATGGGAGAACTTAGTTATTTCCTAGGTTTGCAGGTAAAACAGTTGCCTACAGGTATTTTTATCAATCAGGAAAAATACAACAAGGAGCTTCTCAATAAATTTGGAATGAACACTTCCAAATCATCGCCAACCCCCATGAGCACTTCCGTGCAAATTAGTGCTGATGAAGCCGGAAAGCCGGTTGACCAATCACTCTATGTAACACCCCCGAGATATTCAGGGTATATTACAGCGCCGTGGACCCCTACATGAGACCCACCAGGCTACAACAAGAAGACCCCACTTGACTAACCATCTCGGTTAGCGAGGACACACATTATAATATTACAACAATTAAAAAAAATACGCCCGGAGCAACCGGTGAATTAAGCATCAACCAACAATGTAGCAATATAAGGTAATACAAACGGAGTTCGAAATAAAAAGCCTAAGTACTCGCGAGTACAATCTATAAGTTTATAAATGTGGAAACAACCATATCGAAGTGGGCAAAAGAAATAAGATGACCCAAATGCATATGTCAACGACCCTGGCCAACATCCTTGTATTGTCCCAGTGCTCGCTCGTCCGGATGATCATAACCTGAAATTCATAACAAGAATTTCCCCACAACAGGTCCCTAAAGGGGTTAGCAATTACGCTAGTACATGTAATCAAGGCAAACCAATCATTTACACATTTCATAGTACATGCATCAATATCATTTCAAAAACCAAAACCAGACATGTCTTTTCCGGAAACAAACAGTCACAATCAATTTGCCTAGGACTGGGACGAAGACACGAATCCCACTCGAGGCCTCTAAGGACCCTCCCGAGCTGGCCACATTCATAAAACAAATCAAGCACCACACATCACCTAGGACCGGGATGAAGCCACGAATCCCACTCGAGGCCTCTAAGGACCCTCCCGAGCTGGCTAGCGAAACAAACTCATGAATCCAGGATGAAGCCATAGATTCCCTCCGTGATCCCGTCGGATCCTCCCGAGGTGAGCAAATCACACACAATATACATTACCATTTCACGTTAAGCATAAAGGTTTCCAAAAATACTTTCCTTGAATAATTGACGACGCAACGAACGGAAGGAAAAACACCGACGAACGCTAGGAACCAACGGTACCGAACCTAACAATTCGAAGAACACAATCACAACTAACTCTAGACGGATACAGAAATGGAATACACCCGAAAATCCGCCTACGATTCATGTATATTCGTATAAAAATAACAACGAGGGCGGACCATAACCAAACCCTCCCGATTTTCGCAAAACCAAGAAAATATACACGAATCCGTAGGAAAACTAATGATATCAACAAGATTAATCATATTCATCATGGATTAAACAACAAAACGGAACGAATCGGACGAAAATCCCAAAACCCCCAATTTATCCAAAAGTAGGGTTCTAAGAGATTTTACCTTGGATTAGGATGAAAGATTCGTGTGGATGTTGTTAATATACACCAAGAACTCAAGGAAGTTGATGGTTGAGATGATCGGAGGAAGAAATCGCCAAGAAATCGCCCGGAATCGCCTTAGCCGCGGAGAGAAGGAAGAAATGAAAATAATACGTTCATCTCGGTCAACTCCCTGGTTTATATAGCCAGGGAGTGTTAGCGTGCGCTAATCCTCAAAGTTAGCGTGCGCTAACGAAACAAATTCCGGTCTAGTAGCCAGATTTCTGGACGTTAGCGTGCGCTACTCCAAATGTAGCGTGCGCTAATAACCTCTCGGTAGCGCGCACTATAGACCAATAGCGTGCGCTACCTGGACATCAGTCGAGTCCAGAAGAAACTGTCAGTACACACCTGATCCGGTTAGCGCGCGCTATCGACCAAACGTAGCGTGCGCTAAAGTGTATCGGTAGCGCGCGCTATCGACCAATAGCGTGCGCTACCTGGGCATCAGTCGAGTCCAGTGGCAAACTGTCCAGTACTGGACATTCACACTAGCGCACGCTACCGGGCGTCTCAGCGTGCGCTAACCCCCGACATTAGCATGCGCTAGGCTACGTAGCGTACGCTAATCCACCCGATCAGGAGAGGGAATCGCCTTGCCCCTTTGCTGGGCTTGCTCTTTAGCGCGCGCTACGAAGCAATCGTAGCGTGCGCTACTAAAGGAAATCTAGCGTGCGCTATGCAGAAAAGATAGCGTGCGCTAGGTACGAAATATAAACGATCCAAAACACCGGAATATGAACGAAACATCAAACGGAACATCTCAAAACGTATCATCATGTAGAATGGATCCACGGCAACCCCGAAACGGTGGTTCCGCACAACAATAACGAGAATCGGATCAACAGGTGACTGAAAAGATACACTGAAAGATACACGAGGGTCACTACGACCGAGAAATACACCGAAAATGAAAAATACAAGGGAAAGAAAAATGCGGATATTACACTCTATAGGAAGCTTATTAGTTCGCTCCTGTACCTAACAGCTAGTAGACCCGATAGCCAGTTTGCTGTTGGAGTGTGTGCGAGATATCAAGTAGCACCTAAGGAATCACACTTCAATACAGCTAAACAAATCCTGAAGTATATTAAAGGAACAGTCGATGTAGGACTATGGTATCCTAAAACAGGCGAATTCGATTTAGTTGGATACAGCGACTCGGATCTCGGAGGCTGCAAGCTAGATAGGAAGAGTACAAGTGGAACTTGTCAATTTCTTGGACCTAAACTCGTTTCTTAGTTCAGTAAGAAGCAATTGGCTAACTCACTTTCCACGGCTGAACCAGAATACTATGCTGCTGGTAGTTGTTGTATCAATAAAACCGGATTCTAAACCCATTAGGAGTGATCCAATATCGATTGCCTCGACATTTTGCCCGCTTCCGACAGTGATCATCACTTTCCCAGCTTCAAGCTGCCTACTTCGTTCCAGATTCTGATTCATAGTACAAATATGAGAAGTAGCACCTGACTCTAGAATCCATGAAGCAGAATATACAGTAGGGGAACAATTAGTTTCAAAAACAAAAAGTTCCATACCTGATGCTCCATTGATCTTGGGACAAGTCCTACGCCAGTGGCCTAGCTCACCACATTCAAGACATTTGTCCGTAGGTTTTGTACCACCTACCTTCTGAACCTTTAGGGCCTTGCCCTTTCCTTTCTGCACGACTTTCTTGGGTTTATACTATTCGTAGGTCTTTTTCTTCTTATTCTTGGACCTCCGAGGCCCAGAAGAAATCACAAGAGCAGCCTCCCTCGGTTTAGTCTTCATGTTAGACTGTGCAGTCACCATTTTATTCATTAGCCCAGCTAATGTGCATGAAATCTCATTACAGTTGAAATTCGTTACAAACTGCATGAGGAGTCAGGCAGAGATTGAAGGATGAGATCAATCTGAAGGGATAAATCCATATGAAAGTTGAGCACCTAGATTCTCTCAATCATAGAGATCATCTTGAGGACTTTCTTCCCTTCCTTCATCCTAGCACTGAATAACTGCTTTAATATCTCATATCTAGCAGTCCTACTATGCTCTCCATAAAGCTCGGTCAAGTGTGCGAGAATCAGCCTAGCAGAAGTCATTTTCTCGTGCGATCTCTCCAGCTTATTAGTCATTGAGCCCATTGTTGGGATAACAAAATACCCTGTATCGAAATTGTTGGGATAACAAAAACCCTGTATCGAAACAGCCATGATAATCAATCCCTGTATCGAATTGTGATGATAAGAGGTTTTGACAATATGCCAATCCTCAATACAGTAAGGAAACTGTATCGAAGAGTTGAAGTGTCAACCTATATCGAAGGCCTGTGACAGATCCAGCATATAGTGGAATCTTTCAGTACAGCAAAGAAGTCTTATAAAGACTAAGTATGGAAGCTGTCTCGAATTGTCAATACAGTGATCTTCCATACAGCTCTCAACAGGACAAAGAAAGAATCTTCAGTTCCCACTAGAAGTCAAGTCCCATTGATAAAGAAGTATTTAAATACTAAAAGGATAAAGTATTTAAATACTGTAAGTCAGAAGATCTTCAAATCCCGCTAAATCCGGATCGTGCTTTTTCATCCCGTTGGAACAGAATCTTGCTCAACGGATTTATCCCAACGGATATATTTCAGAGACTATATATCTCCAGAGTTTGGAGATCGAAGACTACTGAACTACTGAACGATCAAGCTTACAAAGAAATACTCAGAGCAAAACATATCTCCAAAGCTTACTGCAACTCAGATATAAGAGATATACAGTGCTCAACATCTTGAACAACACATCATCAGCTAGAAGCTCAGAAAGTCAAAGTTGTTGTTCCTACCCTGTTCTATCCTTTGAATAAACCCAGATCAGCCCTATGTGGACTGAGTAATCGTTGCTACTCCACAACTGTGTGTGAAGGAATTGCATCGAAGAAGACGAAGCTTCATAACTGTGTGTGAAGAAGCCAGTCAAGCATTAGCTCAAACCAATCTGTGTGAACGGTTGAAGCTAAGATCTTTATATCAATCTGTGTGAACGATATATTGATTGTGTGTTGTTATAATTACGTAGTTGTGTACGCAGTAATTATAATAAACTTTTTACTCCTGTGTGGAGGACCAGTGGACGTAGAGGGGTTTACCTCGAACCACTTTAAATATTGTGTTATTTACCTTCTGCCTTACTTGTTTTAATTACTGTGATTATTTAAGTATACACTGCACATCAAGTTGTCAGATCCACAAGAATCTCATCGTATTTAAGACTTCCGCTACGCACTCAGATTTAAAATCAGTACAGCTTGTTGTTTAAACTACTTCCCAAGATGTATCCAGTATACTTAGTGGCCAACACCCATCATAAAGCCATGGACCAGCACATGACACGTCTTTTGTGTAACTATCGCAGGTGCACGATATCGTATCAAGTAGTAAGTGGACTTTTTGAGTCCGGTTTATCGATCCCACGAGGAAGTTAGGTTATATATTGAGTTATACACTATTTATATATTTGTTATATAGATTTAGATGAGTGAAACACACAATTTAAAAGTTTGGTTTGACAATTGCAAGGAAAATGCAACAATAGTTCTAAAATTTAAGGAAATGAAAGATTGCACTAATAATAGATTAATAAAAGGGTAAAATGAAATAGTTCGGATTACAAACTTAGTTTATCATTAGTTATAAAAGATGTATAGGAGATCATAAGATGAATGTACTTATTATGTTGTGTAGATTCGATTTTCCTTAAAAAGACGGTTCCTCTTTCGAATGTCAAAACGCCCCTTATATATTGAATCAATCCACTATATTTCTATGTTGATTGGCTTCAATACATAGCATTAGGTTTTATGAAAATAACTCAAAGAATTATCTAAGGTCTAGAGGTATATTCCTATCCCCTAGAACAACTTAGAGTGAAGATCATTTGATCTAATCAACATATTTTCTTTCGAAACATATGAAGACGATAAATATCATCATTTATGGCCAAATAAATAAAGATTGGTAAAACAATGAAAATCACACACAATAATTAGTAATTCATAATAGATCTTTATACAAACTTAAATAATATGACAAACCTTGTTTATAATCCCAACTAAGGATAAATTAGCTCATGAAGGGTTTATTCAACATATTACAAGCTTGAGTGGTCATTATTAATTAAAAAAGGAAAAGAATTGATACTAACTCCCTTAGTAGATAAAGGAGAAAGAAGCAATAAACTCCCTCAATAACATAAACTAAACCACTATTACATACACTCTCAACAACACAAGTGTGTTCTTCACACAAAGAAAAATATTACAAAGTAGGAAAAATATAAGATGAAGGATGATAAATGATGGATCTAAGGGGTCTATTGATACACCTAAAGTCATCTAATAGCTCCAAAACTCCAACATTATTACATTAGATGTAATACCCGTGATTTTGATTTCCGGTAATTTCTTTTTTTCAGCGGAAGTCCGTTTTGACGACTCGCTCATGACCGTTTCGTCATTCTGAGAATGATTAATTCTGCACTTTTTGTCATCCGAGTTCGTTTCGGTGTCGTTTTGTTGAGTTCCGTGCTTTTTAGCGGTTTTTCCGCACTTGAGTTCGATTCTTGCAAATCTCGTCCGAAACTGTTGTTTCGACTTTCTCGTAAGTCCATTTAATGTTATTATTCATGTTGCGAGCTTTGGCTTGGTGTTTCGATCACGTATCGTGATTTTCGGGCGTTTTGGGCCATTTTCGTAATTTCCCAAAGTTTGGGGTAATTACTTTCCGTTGTCGAGTTTCGAGCCTTCGGGTAGTCGGAATCGTATGTTCTATTAGTGCTCGGATTCGTCTTTTCGAGTACTTCGTAACCGTATCTTCGATTCGTACTCAGGTTCGGGTTTCGGGGTCGTTCGGGCCGTCGGAGTTGGTCCCGGCCGAGTCATGGCCGGGCATGATCGCCAGCCACCGCCGAGTAACGCGGCGGTAATGATCGCCATTACGTGCGTAATGTCGGTTACGCACGTAAGGCCCTGGCCGTAACGCACGTAACGCCCGCATTTTCCAGCAGAGTTCGCCATGGCGATTACGTCGTAAGCCATGGCCGGTTACGACGTAACCCGGCAATCGGCTATTTAAGGCTGCATGACGGTTTTCTTGACCATTTTCTCCTTCTTTCTCTTCCGTGACGCTGTCAGGGTGTGTGAATCTTCTAGAGATGTTGTTGGACATTGAATACATGAAGTTTTGAGGTTCATATCATCAATCATCCGTCCTATAACATCCTTTGATCGAGCGAATCAGTCGATTTTCTAGAAATCTAATTTTGGGGATTTTGGGTATTTTGTTCGATTTCGTCCGTTTAATCCGATTTAACTTAGGATTTTGATGGATTGATGATTATTTAGATGTATTATATCATTTCCTTGTTATTCCATGGTTGGATCGTATCGATTCGTTATTTGGGTCGAGTTCTTGACCGACGCCTTGAAGGTGTCCGTAAAATGTTATAGGGGTTTTCGGGCGTTCTACGATTATTCTTCCTCGTATGATCGATGATTTATTGATTGTATGATGTTAGGGTCGTGTTTCTTGCGAAGAAACCGTGTTGAACCCTTTCGCTCGTCGCCGTCTTCCGTTTCGATAGCATTGGGCGTTTGAAGCTTCCGCTGAGCCGTGTTCGTGGAATACTTGCGTGCGATTTCGAGGCAAGTACCTTGTCCATACTATTCTTGTTTTGTGAATATGATAATTGGTGATCGTCTTTATGTGGTTGTTTGATTGTTTGAAATGAGTTTTCAAAACATTCGGTTTAGCCTTGTTAAAGGCTTGCTTTCAAAACGCGTGTGTTTTGTGAATGGTGTGGTTTGAGAATGACTATGTGAACTCTATGGATATGTTTGGCGTTGATGTTGCACTTGGTATTTGCGTGTGGACGTATATTGTTTCATTTCGGTGCATTGTGGTTTGACGTGGTGTTTTGCTAAGTGTTTGATGCTCTGAGTGAATTGTTTGGATATCTTTGCTGCATTGTGTTATTTGTGTGAATGTGTGGATATGGTTGAAGGTCTACGGTGACACATGGCACGCGATCATGTGGTCAGGATGCAACAAGTGATTGATCCAACCGTGAGAGCCTGAGATAATCTACGGTGGCACATGGCATGCGATCATGTGGCCAGGATGCAACAAGCGATTGATCCAACCGTGAGATGTGTGTGATTTGTTTCGCTAGCCAGCTCGAGAGGGTCCTTCGAGGCCACGGGTGGGATGTCGGTGGTATCGTCCCGGTCCTAGGCGATGCGCGTGCGTGATTATGTTTCGTTGATTTTACGTCCGTTGAGGACACGTGATGTTGGGCTCTGACCCCGTAAATTGTTGGTGATTTCCTATTTGCGAAAACAAAACATTTGGGCTGTGACCCTATTGATCTTTTGGAAAGAGAAGGATTTTATAATCCTAAATTGTTTTCTATTAAAACTCTCGATGGCATTTTAAACTGTTTTGTAAATTGTTTCCCTTATTTGCGATCTTTCGGTTTTGGAAATGTTTACCCAAACTCTTGCCTCGGGAAGTACTTTTCTTTACGTTTGGATCCTTGAGGATTCCGGATTGTTATAGTTATTGTAACTTGTATTGTAAGGATCGTATTTTTGCACTTGAGCTTGCACAAGCACAACAGTGGAGTTTGCTAACCCCGAGTATTCGGGGTGGATGTCTCAGATTGCATTCAGTTTTGGAGCAGAGCACGTGGTCGGCATGAAGGATGATGAAAGATGAACGATACTAATCACACGAGGTTCCGTTGATGTCGTATTGGTCCAGTTGTATTTTCTTTTCATTGCGGTATCTTTTCCCCGTTGTACGGGAGTTTATTGTATTTTGACCCCTGCGTGGGTATGTGTTTGGAATTGAGTTGTATTCGAGTTGTATGTATTTATTGAAAGACCAAATCGGTCTGCTGAGTCATTTTGCCTTGAAGGCATTGTCGAGATGTTAAATGTTGTTACCAGCCTGGTAGATCCTCGAGGAGAGGGTCTACGGCGTGTAATATCCCTGAGTGGATTGGGGGTGTTACATAAATGGTATCGGAGCTTAGGTTGTGGAAACCTAGGCTGTCGGGTCAGTGGTGTCTATTGAGTTTTTGTCTCGTCGGATTTTGTCTGACTAAGTCGTGTCGCGACGCGTCGTCTGAGTTTGTTGGTCGTGATTAGTATCGTGGGCGATCATCATCTTCGTGCGACCTGTGAATGTAAGTCTCCCATCTTTGTGTTGTGCCTCGTGTGACACGAGCTATTTTTATGATTATTTGTTAAGTGACGGAATCCTCTTATGGATTTTGATTTCGTGATACGTGATTATTTGACTCCCATTTTTTTTTCGTTCATATGAGGAGTAGTGTTGCTGTCTTGTGCATGTTTGACTTTATTTCTTTTATCCGAGGCGTGAGTTCTTTTGTAATGGCTTTCGGTATTTTACCGACCGAGTTTTATTTGGAAAAACGATTCCCTTAACCGAGTTTTTGGCATTATGGCCTTGATCGTTTTGGCAAAATTCTTATGACGGTATTTATTATTTTCTAAATGGCTTCTGTGAGTTTTTGAAATATTACCGTCATCGGCCTTTTTGGCATTTTTGTAAAGGGTTTTAGCTGGTGGGTTCCGCGGACACACGGCGCTATAATGTTCCGTGTAAGTACCTAAACTTTTGGGCTTTCTAGCCCATTGAATTATTTTTGAAAACCTTGAGTATCTTAGAAAATTAAAATTCGAGACGTACTTTTAAAACGAATTATTTTCTTGCGGTGTTTTCAAGGTGTTTTCTAATGCCGCAATACATTTCAAAAATTTTCCGATTGAGGACCAAAAATATTTTGAGATATTTTCAAATGCGATTGCTTAGACCCAAGGGTCGAATATTTTGAAAAGTTTTTCACTAAAAGAAAGTGTCCTCATTTTTATCAAGTGCGAAATGGTTTTCCAAAGTCTCGATAATGATGTTTCACGTTTTTACTTTTTTGGAAATGTGATACTCAAGATCGACCGGTGTTTTTCTAAATTATTTTCCAAATGAGGTTTTCGTTTTTAAAACCTATCCATTCCCGTTTGAGGGCTGGGTATGTATGTATGATGTTGGCTTTGTCGCTATGATGTTAACTCCCGAATATGATCGAGTTGGTGGCATGAACGTTGAGGCGTTGCCACGTATTTGTTGTACTAGCCCTCTGTGAGAGGTGTGAACTGGTATTTAATGGTTGTCGCCTCGTGGTGGATTGCGTGTGTCACACGAGGGTGAGATGTTGAAGCTTGGGTTTGTGCGTTGGTGTACATGTGTGATTGTTTCATGATGTTTGTAATTACGTGCTGGATATCGTTCGGGTCGTTGAGGTCGCCGAACGATACCGTTGTTCCGTGGTGTATGTGTATATATTACCTTACGATGGTAATCGTCGTATATGATATGTGTTATGATTCTTTGTTGTGCTAAGTTGGCATCTCCGCTATGTTGTTTTGCGACGTTATGCCCCATTGTATCTAGCATTTGTATTTTCGGTATGCCGAGCCGAGGTGTTTCAACCGTGATGTGCCGGGGGAATGTACGTGCAATTTGTCCTTCTCGTCGGTAACACATTTCGAGTGTGGACTCGAGGGACACCGAATTCAGTTTTGCGAATCGGCTACCGAGACTTTCGGAGTTCGCGCTTCAGCACAGATATCGAATCGGCTTTGAGAGGCCTTTGAAGGGTGTTTCGTTGATCACTGTTGTGTCGTCTCCTTGATTTTGTTGTTGTGATTTTCTGTGACGACACTCCTTTTAGATGAGGTCGTATATAATACACGTATTATTTTTGGCTTCTATATTTTCTCTTTCTCCCGTCTATCGATACACTCATGTTCGTTGATACCTTCTGAACTTGGTATGTATTTCGGTTTCATCGTTCAACGAGCCGTGTGATCTTGTTTTGGGTCGATCTGGTTTTATTGTGGCTTTTCCGAGTTCGGTTCGATTCTTGTGAACCTTGTTCGAAGTAACATCTTTGGTTCTACTAGTTCTTTTATTCGAAGTGGATTGGATCTTGAACTTTTGTATTTTCGACTGTCGACTCGCTTTATGTTCGTTGACATTTCGAGCTTGTCCCGCCTTGCTTTTGTTGATCGAACGAGTGTGGTATTATTTCGGAATAACTCGGTTGTAGTTGTGACTTTTCTATTGCTATTCCCTTTCTGTGGATCTTATATGAATGCACATCTTGTTGTTTTCACCGGATCATATATTGTCTCGAGTCGAGATGTGAACCTTGGGGTTGTTGTTTGAATTTTATTATCCTTCGTATTTCGGACATGATTGTTCGATTTTTGTTGTCTCGATCATTTGTTTGTTCGGTTTTGTTCTCGTTTCGTGATTGTTGAGCGTGGGCTCCTTCCTAATTCCCTTAAGTTCGGGAAATTAGTCTCGTTTCGATCTTCCAACCCTTGAGCGGTGGAATTCCGTATTTGTTCAGCGATTGGCTCGCGTTTTGATTGATGTACCGTTGGGTTGGTCAATCGTATTGATTTTCGTTCGTTGTGTTTTGTGATTGTTCGGATAATTGACTTGATTGTATTATCCATTTGATGGCGCTTGTCACTTGTTGGTTTTATTATTTCTCTATCGGTGGCGTTGTGTTGGTCGTCGTGGAGCGTGTTTTCACGCCGTATGTTCCGTTACATTTCTTGCAATGTTTCATTGGCGCGAGTTTTCGGTTTTTGGGTATCTCGTCGAGTTTTCTGACAATGATATTGCTTCTCCTACTTATTTTAAGTTTCGGACGAAACTTCTTTTAAGGAGGGTAGAATGTAATACCCGTGATTTTGATTTCGTAATTTCTTTTTCAGCGGAAGTCCGTTTGACGACTCGCTCATGACCGCTTTCATCATTCCGAGAATGATTAATTCTGCACTTTTGTCATCCGAGTTCGTTTCGGTGTCGTTTTGTTGAGTTCCGTGCTTTTAGCGGTTTTCCGCACTTGAGTTCGATTCTTGCAAATCTCGTCAAATCGTTGTTTCGACTTTCTCGTAAGTCCATTTAATGTTATTATTCATGTTGCGAGCTTTGGCTTGGTGTTTCGATCACGTATCGTGATTTTCGGGCGTTTTGGGCCATTTTCGTAATTTCCCAAAGTTTGGGGTAATTACTTTCCGTTGTCGAGTTTCGAGCCTTCGGGTAGTCGGAATCGTATGTTCTATTAGTGCTCGGATTCGTCTTTTCGAGTACTTCGTAACCGTATCTTCGATTCGTACTCAGTTCGGGTTTCGGGTCGTTCGGGCCGTCGAGTTGGTCCCGCCGAGTCATGGCCGGGCATGATCGGGCCAGCCGATACTGGCCGAGTAACGTGCGGTAATGATCGGCCATTACGACGTAAGGCCCTGGCCGTAACGTGCGTAACGCCCGGTATTTTCCAGCAGAGTTCGCCATGGCGATTACGACGTAAGCCATGGCCGATTACGCACGTAACTTACGGGCAATCGGCTATTTAAGGCTGCATGACGGTTTTCTTGACCATTTTCTCCTTCTTTCTCTTCCCGTACGCGGCTGTGGGTTTGTGAATCTTCTAGAGATGTTGTTGGACATTGAATACATGAAGTTTTGAGGTTCATATCATCAATCATCCGTCCTATAACATCCTTTGATCGAGCGAATCAGGTCAGATTTTCTAGAAATCTAATTTTGGGGATTTTGGGTATTTTGTTCGATTTCGTCCGTTTAATCCGATTTAACTTAGGATTTTGATGGATTGATGATTATTTAGATGTATTATATCATTTCCCTTGTTATTCCATGGTTGGATCGTATCGATTCGTTATTTGGGTCGAGTTCTTGACCGACGCCTTGAAGGTGTCCGGTAAAATGTTATAGAGGGGTTTTCGGGCGTTCTACGATTATTCTTCCTCGTATGATCGATGATTTATTGATTGTATGATGTTAGGGTCGTGTTTCTTGCGAAGAAACCGTGTTGAACCCTTTCGTTCGTCGTCGTCTTCCGTTTCGATAGCATTGGGCGTTTCGAAGCTTCCGGTTGAGCCGTGTTCGTCGGAATACTTGCGTGCCGATTTCGAGGCAAGTACCTTGTCCATACTATTCTTGTTTTGTGAATATGATAATTGGTGATCGTCTTTATGTGGTTGTTTGATTGTTTGAAATGAGTTTTCAAAACATTCGGTTTAGCCTTGTTAAAGGCTTGCTTTCAAAACGCGTGTGTTTTGTGAATGGTGTGGTTTGAGAATGACTATGTGAACTCTATGGATATGTTTGGCGTTGATGTTGCACTTGGTATTTGCGTGTGGACGTATATTGTTTCATTTCGGTGCATTGTGGTTTGACGTGGTGTTTTGCTAAGTGTTTGATGCTCTGAGTGAATTGTTTGGATATCTTTGCTGCATTGTGTTATTTGTGTGAATGTGTGGATATGGTTGAAGGTCTACGGTGACACATGGCACGCGATCATGTGGTCAGGATGCAACAAGTGATTGATCCAACCGTGAGAGCCTGAGATAATCTACGGTGGCACATGGCATGCGATCATGTGGCCAGGATGCAACAAGCGATTGATCCAACCGTGAGATGTGTGTGATTTGTTTCGCTAGCCAGCTCGAGAGGGTCCTTCGAGGCCACGGGTGGGATGTCGGTGGTATCATCCGGTCTAGGCGATGCGCGTGCGTGATTATGTTTCGTTGATTTTACGTCCGTTGAGGACACGTGATGTTGGGCTCTGACCCCGTAAATTGTTGGTGATTTCCTATTTGCGAAAACAAAACATTTGGGCTGTGACCCTATTGATCTTTTGGAAAGAGAAGGATTTTATAATCCTAAATTGTTTTCTATTAAAACTCTCGATGGCATTTTAAACTGTTTTGTAAATTGTTTCCCTTATTTGCGATCTTTCGGTTTTGGAAATGTTTACCCAAACTCTTGCCTCGGGAAGTACTTTTCTTTACGTTTGGATCCTTGAGGATTCCTGATTATTATTGTTCTTGGAACTTGTATTGTATGGCTCGTATTTTTGCACTTGTACTTGCACTAGCAAAACAGTGGAGTTTTGCTAACCCCCGAGTATTCGGGGGGTGGATGTCTGTATTGCATTCAGGTTTTGGAGCAGAGCACAGGGTCGGCATGAAGGATGATGAAAGATGAACGATACTAATCACACGAGGTTCCGTTGATGTCGTATTGGTCCAGTTGTATTTTCTTTTCCGCTGCGGTATCTTTTCCCCGTTGTACGGGAGTTTATTGTATTTTGACCCCTGCGTGGGTATGTGTTTGGAATTGAGTTGTATTCGAGTTGTATGTATTTATTGAAAGACCAAATCGGTCTGCTGAGTCATTTTGCCTTGAAGGCATTGTCGAGATGTTAAATGTTGTTACCAGCCTGGTAGATCCTCGAGGAGAGGGTCTACGGCGTGTAATATCCCTGAGTGGATTGGGGGTGTTACATTAGATCGGTTCAAGACCAACCATCCTCTCAATAATAGACCAAAAGTATAAAAGATTTAAAAATGATCATACATTTGTCAAGAGTTACGGCCATAACTTTCAGATGTTACGGTCGTAACATGGCTTCGGATTTTTGCACATTAGTTGATGTGGGAGTTACGGCCGTAATTTTACTTGTACGCTCGTATGGAGTTTCAGACTTCATTTTCAGCCAGAATTTCTTAGACTTTTGTGTTTTCGCCTCAAATTTTCTTCGGATGATAAGTTTTGATATATAACTCTGATTTTGAATCCGAAAAGCCTGCCGAACTCGTCTCGAAAAGCTCGACAATATGAATACATAAAACTCAATAAAGAGAATATTTTATAAATATGTTATTTCTTGAGTAAATCAGTAATTCAATCTGATTAAGGCTAAATTTACATCTTCATCCTATAAAAATAAAATTATTAAAAACTAATTAATTTAAGCAAAAAAGAGTAGACTAGCTCATAATTATGGGTGAAATATACCAATACCAATCACGGATAAGTGTATAAAACTGACACTTATCACACCCCTAAACTTGAATTCTTGCTAGTCCCGAGCAAGACTCTTTATTAAATACACTCAATGTAAAAATAAAAATAGCACATAAATTAATAAAACACACACAAATAAGAAAAATACTTATATATAAAGAGAAAAAGAGATCAAAATGCCATTTACAGAAAAACCAGCTTTCTACAGTAAATAGAAATGAATCAAGATCCAAAATAAATCTACTAATGATTTTTAAGTTAAAACACAGTTTTATTTTTGTAATTCCAAAATGTATGTATTCCCCCCAAAAGGTTGATTATTTCTTTCCCACCTGTGACACACACGACTCCTTTTATTGGTTGCTCTCGATCACTCATTTATTTTTCGACTCAATATGAAAAAGAATTTCATCGGCGTCATCAAATATTGTGATTGTTCACGAAATTGAGTGTATTGAAATTCAGCCACCAATTAATTCAAATCTGCTCATACTCTACATTCCTTTTAGTGATAGCTTTCACACCGTTATTTGCTAACGTGTAGCTCTTTTCACCAACACATTTTCCTTTTTTTTGGTGATAACTTTCACACCGTTATTTGCTAACATGTAGCTCTTTTCACCAACACATTTTCCATCTTGTGTGAGACGACAACTACGCACCAACAATGGGTTAGTCCTTTATTTTTCGTAGTTATTTTTGGACCCCCAAAATTAAGCAGCTGTTGCTGCTCAACACCTCTCCCTTTTTTTCAACTAGCCTCCTTTCATGAATGACTTTTTTTTAGGGAATAGAATTTTTGTAGAAAATCATTATTAGCTAAGCATGAAAAATCAAAAACGCCTCAAATTAAGTAAATTTCAGTTCTATTTTTCATCAACCGAATGATTCTTCTTTTCTCAAGGTAACGAATGACCGATTTACATGATAACTACAAGGCTTGGAAAGAGAGATTAAGGCTAAAAAATTTTGGAATATACATTTTTTAACCGGTTAAAATGATTTTAGAAGCTTGTATATATCTAATTTATTGGTGTTATGGCCAGATCTAGAAATCTCACAAATCAGAATAAACAAAATATATATATATATATATATAAATATACACTAAAAAATCAAAGCCAAATAACAAAAATAATCAAAATACACCACTATAATCAAAGCGAAACACACCAAAATACCAAACACACCCAAATAATCAAAACACACCACCCCCAAACATGAAAAAGAAACTGTCCTCAGTTAAAAAAATAATAATAAAAAGCAAGGGAGAAAAGCAGAATACTCCCTGTTATGAAAGTTGATGCTTGAGCTAACACCTTTTCGGATCTGCAAGAAAAAAATATACAAGGCAAACAACAGAAGAAAAAATAAAATACCCGGAAGTATAAGACATTTTTTAAGATGCTCTTCAGGAAAGTCCAAAGAGCCGCCTCACGCCGCCATCAATGCTTTTATTAAAAACAAATAATAAAAATTGCAGCAATAAAAATAACAATAAATAAATCGCGAATAGATGTGCATCAAGAGATAAAAAAGAAACTCCTTAAGCTGCCATCATTTAGCACGATATTTACACATGACAGAAAGTAAAAATAACAATAGGTTCGATATGGGTTATCAAAGGGAGAGGAATGAATCCACTTTTCATTTTCTCACGGTAAAATCTTCCATCCAGACAATATTAGCTAGAGCTGGATCTGGTTGAGGAACAAATTCAATGAGTTTATTAATTAGTTCTTCTGGTGTTGTTGCAACGACTATAATTCGTTTAGCACGCTCGAAAATAAAACCTTTTTCAGCAGAGTAGTCGATGAAAGAGAGTAGTCCATCAAAGAAACCATTGATATTAAGCAGACCTATTAGTTTTTTATGAACATTTAGCTGGGCTCTGGTAACCACATGAAAAAGTTCCTCAAGAGTGACAAAACCACCGGGTGTAACACCCCCAAAAACCTTACGGGAATATTACACGACGTAAACCCTTCTCACAAGAATTTACCAGGCTAAGCACAATTTTCCACGTCATTTCAAAAATGAGAAAAAGACCGATGATGGTAATATTTTTCAAATACTAAAAAAATCATTTTCCAAATACCGTCATAAAAATACAGTAAAAAACGATCAAGGCCAAAATGCCAAAAACAAAGTTTAGGGAATCAGTTTTACGAAATGAAATTCAGTTGGCAAAATACCAAAAGCTATTTCAAAATACTCACGCAGCGGATAAAAGTACAGTCCAATATATGCATTTACATTGAAATAAAACGAACATCAAAATACACGATTCCCAACATAAGCCATAGCCAGTATCGTCCGGGATCCTCGACTCATCACGACCGCTGTCCATCGAAAATCATCTTTGCCTGAAAAAAAGTCCCACAATGGGGTCAACCATAATGCCCGACAAATAACCGCAAATACATAAACATAAATATTCACATGCCATGCATCATGAGAATAATAACCTCAACGATAACCTTACCACTTCCGGTAATCCAACGATTCTCATCAAAATCCCAATATCACGATAATACCACATAATACCTCAATTCAATACCGAATACTTTCCCATACACAATCTTCTATGTACGATTGCCATAAAACATACCTCTATCCGGACATCCTTCCGAAATACATACCACAGACCAAGAATATCCAAAATGACATCAACAATATCCGAATACTACAATCTTCCCAAGATTGTCCAAGTATCTCAACAATCATCAACTGTGCATTCTAATCCTTTTAGAACATCACTGAACATTCGTCAATATGCAATACAACATAAAATACTTATGAAATGTTAATGGAATTACTCATCAAAACATTACAACTGAACAAGTAAACACTTGCCTGGATACCAACATGACAAAACCAACACCGAACTCATCGCCCTCGTCTATGAGCTCTTCAGCCCTGACTGGACAGAATCTACGGCCTATCACCGTGGCAAGACGATTATACCTATTGGTTAATCAACCTAGAACAATAATCATATCAATAATCGAACCAACTTGGTAACAATGATCATAACATATTCAATCCGGAATTCAACCTCATATCAAGATTCATCTCATCTAAATCAACCACTATCATCACTATGATTTAGAATACCATCTTAAATCGGTTAAACGAATTATCAAATCATCATAGTCATCATATGGCCTCAAGAACATCAAAAACTCTATGATTCCATAATCATAATCAACATATTCAAAGCATATCATCATCTTTCTTCAACATAAACCTCATATATCCTCAAGAATCGCAATAACAACATCATAATCATCTTCATACGAATCATTCATCAACTATAACATCAAAATTCCGAAATGAAAAGGAGAAATATCCAACATACCTCATAGAATATGGATAACACAAGAAATCACTTCAAGAATCAACAATAGTTCCATAACCAAGCTCTAATTCCATGATTCCAAGCTCACAATCATTTTAGAAGTGTTTAGAACACTCTTAGAAGTGAAGAGGGATGAGTTTTGGAGAGAAATACCTCAAAGGATCGTGAGAGAAATGAAAGACAACACTTTAATATATAAACTGCACTCTCATTACGTACGTAAGTGTCCTTGCTTAACGTACGTAACAACTTTAACATACGTAATCCAAAATCCATAGCGTACGTAATAAACTCACTGTCTCATTCTGTGAAATCCATTACGTACGTAACCCATACCATATAACATACGTAATATACCAGTTGACTTGCTACAGTACGATGGTCGTGTTACGTACGTAACACGTCCTGTATAACGTACGTAACACGTACGTTGACTCACCTGTCAACATCCTCCGCCGAAAGTTGCCGACACAGGGTCCCACCTGCCGACCATGACTCGATCATCTGATTCCCATGTTACGTACGTAATGTCTCGGCCATAACGTACGTAACTCTTGTGATTTAGCGTATGTAAGTCTTCAACATAAGCGTACGCTAAGTATCCTATACTTAGCCAATTTCAGCAATTTCCTGTCCAATGTCACGACATACCAAATACGAACATACGGCAAAATCAATTCAATACATATACTTAATTCAATAACATTATCAAACGTTCACAACGTCCTCGAGCATAACTAACCATCCACGATATCCAATATATAAACGAAAAATATATCCGAAAAATCGGGGTATTACACCGGGAAGGGTGATAAAGGCTTTAGAATTATTCATCATGTGAGTTATGTGATCTTGCATATTTACAGCTCTAAACTCATCTCCAATAGTCGCCCCGGTGATTTTACTTTCAGCCAGAGATTTTGGAATTATTCCCAACACTTTTACTCCTTCCATATAGGCAGCAGCAGCGCGTCCCATTAATCCTAGAATTCCTCCTCCGTAAACTAAATGAATGCATTTTTCTCCTAAGGTACGACCCAAGTTGTGGTCTGCTTCACTAAAGCATGCCTCTGTACCATAACTAGCTCCACAAAAAATGCAGACAGAGTTAAATCTTTTTGTGGAAGATGATAATTCCATTTTGAAACGAAACTTATTTGAGAGAAAAAAGGAAAGGTATAAGTTTGAGGGACGAATAAAAGAAACAAGCACAATGTTTATTTATAGAAGAAAAATAAAGTAAAAATATTTAACAA
The DNA here is from genome assembly GCA_033398695.1 of Orobanche coerulescens. NCBI lineage: Eukaryota > Viridiplantae > Streptophyta > Magnoliopsida > Lamiales > Orobanchaceae > Orobanche > Orobanche coerulescens. The sequence continues at coordinate 144,981,521 of CM065809.1, read as the reverse complement.
ATATGTGATTGTGTTAATTTCGCTTCAACTACTCAATAGAATAATGAATGCATTTATTGCGTATCACTTTTTTTATTAAGAAAATCTCACCATACGACAAAAATAAAAGATACTTGCGCGTATGTACAGTAGTTGTGATTGTGGCTCACATCTTCCTCTGACTTTACGTTAAGAAATGGCTTAAACGCCTTCTATTAGTTGGGGAGAAGCTTCCGATCCAATTTTCTTACAAATTGGCAAACTGGGTCTTTTAACGTCAGATTCCCAAGATGTTGTTCATATTCTGGCATCAATTGGATCCAGTTTCAGATAATAATCATCTGTGGAGGGATGATTCAAAGTATTTAGGACTTTGAAGGTGCCATGTTCGTCTTGCACTCTAAGAATTAGGTTTCCTTCGTATACGTCAATAAGAGCATGTCCGGTTGCAAGAAATGGCTGTACCAAGATAATAAGAATATCCTGATCTTTCTCCATGTCAAGGATGATAAAATCTGCTGGAAATATAAATATATCAACCTTGATAAATTGATACTTGCCCCTAAATCACAAAGAACTTTTTCAATATTCACTTCACATATTGTACACGGGATTGTAAAAGTTCCCGGATATTTTAGCTTGGGTGGCAACTTCTTTTGTAGTATTATGCTACATTCATATGTTAGCATGACAGTTTCATATTATTCAAGCCTTCGTTTGTTAGAAAGAATATCTTTCATAAATTTGGCATAGCTTGGCATTTGTGCTAGAGCATCGGTAAAAGGTATGTTGATGTGTAGCTTTTTGAAAATTTCCTAATATTTGCCGAATTGCGCATCGAGCTTGTGATTCTTCAACCGTTGAGGAAAAGGGATAGGTGTAACATAATATTTGGAAGCAACTGGACCTTTTTGAGATGAAGGTCCTGATTCAGATTCTTTTTCGGTTTCTCGACTTTGTTTATTTTTTTGTTTTTTCAGATGATTTTCCACAAAAATCTCGGGCAAATGCACTCCACTTCTTGTTGTGATATCCTGGACACTCTCCCTTGGATTTACCTTGGTATTGCTAGGTGACATGCCGTGGGGAAAGTATTTTGGCCATTTGGCCAACTTGTGTCTCCAAATTTTTTATTGAAGCATCATTGCATTGTTGATACTGCAGTTGTTGTTCGGCTAGCTTCGTGATTGCTTCTTACCACTCGGGCTTCTTTTCTTTATGTGTTGGATTCAACACATTGTTGTTGTTTTCAGAAGAGAAATTTGGATGATTTTTGTACCCTGAATTGTATGTTGGCCCGTAAGGATTGTATGCTTGCCTTTGGAAATTCTTAGCATAGGCCACTTGTTCTGGTGGTGGGAATGACTGTTGCTGTTGAACTAAGAGACACATAGTGCTGTTGTGAGTTGCTCCACAAATTTCACATGAAAGAGCTAAAACTTGTGGAGTTTGTGTAACACCCCCAAAACCATCCGGGATATTACAGCGCCGTGGGTCCCGCGCCGGAACCCACCAGGCTAAAAACTATTTACAAAACCATTTCAAAAACGTTTAAAAATGCCAAGAGGACAATGACGGTAGTATTTTAAATACTCAAATATTTTCAAATGCATAGTTTTCAAATACCGTCATAAAATACCATCTCAAAATACAAGGCGAAGTGCCAAATCTCGATAGTTCAAAATGTACGTTAAGACGCCACTTAAACGTACCGATAAAATAGCTTAGGAAAAGGTTTAACGAAATAACCCAAGTTCGCAAAGTGCCAAAAGGCCCTTTTTAAAATACACACACGCAGCGGATAAAGATACCGAAAAGCCATTTTGAGATATACACACGCAGCGGATAAATACAGTTCAAAATACACATTTGCAGCGGAAATAAATAACTGGAAAAGAATACTCAATTCTCCGAAAACAAGCCACAGCCAGTATCACATCGGGAAGCTCATCCCCTCACGACCGCTACTAGCTTGATCTCCGAGTACCTAAAAATAAAGCCCACGACGGGGTCAGCCACAATACTCAAAAATGATATCGATCACATCATCATAAATAATTACATACCAATGTAATAATATTGTAAGAATACTACCAAAGTAATCTTACCGTCATACCTTACCAATCCATAACAATCCATACTAAATCAATCCTTGACATATTCCACATTTCGTATTCTCAAATGACGAAATGAATTCAACAACAATCATCTCTACTGTATTCCAAAGATACCGACAATCCTCAAAACATCATCATAACTCATAAGTGTGGAAATAATCCAATCTGTGCAAACTCCTGTCCGTCGGATTACACAATCAAATCTCAACATGAATAAACCAATAATACACAACATATCTGTAGATCAACTGCCACATGACAATGAATACAAATCCGAAATCATCGACGTGCGATGCGAATGCTCATACGATCAATAACAATGATCAACCAACACATCAACTGAGAATATCATCGACATGATAACTCCAATACGACCAATAAAGGATCACGATAACTGAGAATACCATCAACATGATAACTCCGACACAATCAACAAAGGATCAACAATAATCGAGAATACCATCAACAAGGTAAACTCCAAATGATCAACAAAAGACCAATAATAACTGAGAATACCATCAACAAGGTAAACTCCAAATGATCAACAATAATGGATCTCAAAGAAATAACTCTGACTGTCGAACATACCCCTCGGGCGTATGAACAACCAGTCACAAACCGTCGAACATACCCAACCATAAATGGAGGACGAACGACCAAACAATATGGCTCAAAGATGGAAATCATAGTACGCCCGATCCGAATATGTGTCAGTGCACATGTCCACCCCGTATACGGAATCCAGGATATACGTGGGACAATGTACCTAATTAGCCTCAACGAACTACGTCTCGTGTGCACAGCCTTTCACGGAAAATATTCACGCATGACTATATATGTGCCCGGCTAAAAATCCTACACAATATCCAACCTAACGCAGATATGACTCGGATATGTCACAATGCAACATGACAACGAAACTCAAAGAAACACATATCGATAAAAGCAAAAGACTCACCGAAGTGAACAACAACGATCGACAATGAAAAGTCGACACGACTAATCAATATTCAAAACAACAATCACGGGATCACAAACCCCAAAGGATAATCCATACGATCAACAATCTCGGACAACGATTCCGGGATCGACATCCATCAACGGACAACCAATATGAATCTCAATACTCGAAGCCTCAACGTACAACATATACAACAACTCAACATCATAATTATCTCCTAACTGAACAATACATAAATTACCTCAAAGCCGGAGAAAACATCCTTTCCACGAACCAACATCCCTGAACGAACACACAGTTATACGAATAATCCCGAAATAGGTATAGTCCATTTATACCAACAAACCACCATCCCGACATCAATATCGACACGATAACTATCCTCGATATCCGATATTCTATATCCTTGACGAAAGATAACTCACGTCTTCCTTGAACACAATTAAATCATATACCTTATGATTTAATACAAACCAGAGCACGATATACAACTCATTAACCAACAATTTACCTTTCTAACAACATTGCTATATGAATTATAAATGAAATGAAAACAAAACCATTTATCAAATATTATAAACTGAACAAGTATAAACTTGCCTCGATACCGATACCACGAAGTCGTTACCAAAATCCATTGCCTTTGTCTACGAGCTCCTCAGCCCCGACCAAAAGCAATCTACAAACTCTTCGACTTCAACCGCAACACAACGGTCATAATCCACGATCAAAACATCACAACCTATTGAAGTAATCAATCAACAACAATCCGATAACAATCAATAACCGACATACTCAACCAACAAACTCAACGGTTCAACGAAACCTCGATCATATACATAATACCAAATAATCCAACTCAACAAATACGAACCCATATCCACGATACAAGCCGTAACTCGATGATCACAAATAACAATCAATAACCAATCAACAAACGCAACGGTTCTACAATATCCCGATTAAACACATATCCAAACAACCCGAACCAATCAAACACGAATTCAAAACCCCAATACGATTCCAAAATCCGAAGATCATATCAATAATCAATTTAAACCAACAAGGGTCTAACATTACCGATTCCAAATTCAGTCTTAAAAACAATTACAAGTTTCCTCCTTGTATAATCATAATAAAATCCAATTACCGGTTATCATCATCAATCCGGACGATCCGATTAATTCAATATCATAGATAACCATATTCCAAGGGTTTCAAATAATTCCATTATCCGATTTGAACACTTATTCAATAAGTATGAATTTCCAAATTCAAACATGAATAATAATTCTCATCAAACTCGAAATCATATTCGACTCCAACTTCAACTCCAAATACGAAGACAAAACTCCTTCTTGTTCATACTTGTAAATTCGCAGAAAATAATTTACCGATTATTACCGTGAATACTCACATTACAAAATTATCCGAAATCCTTCCAAAATCATAACATATAACTCAAGAGTTCTTTAAGAACACGAATTATCCAAATTCACGTTCATAATCCATAAAACAACATAACCCGATGTTTTCTAACATCTAAACAACCCTTAATCATAATTCAAGGTGTATATAATCATGTTCTTAAACATATATACTTTTTAGCATCAAAAATCGAAGCAATACTACCAAGAATATCAAGAATATTATGATTCCATAATCATAACAACATAATCAAGACATAATCCAACATATCATCATCTTCCTTCAACATACACCTCATATAACCTCAAGAATCGAAAGAACATCATCTTAATCATCTTCATACGAATCATTTATCAATAACAACATCAAAAATCCGAAATGAAAAGGAGGATTATCCAACATACCTCTTAGAAGATGGAATACACAAGAAATCACTTCAAGAATCATCAATAACCCCATATCCAAGCTCCAAATCCAAGCCCTCAATCTCAAAATCGAATTAGGAGAGCCAAAATATCCCTCTCTCAATGTTTAGAGATGAAAAACGAAGAGAAATGCTGAAGTGAAATGAAATGACAGCCATTCCTTATATAGACTCCCCGCTCGTTACGTACGTAACATTCCCAAGTTAACGTACGTAACACCTCTTACGTACGCTATCTTGTCCTGGTTAGCGTACGTAATGCCATCCTGCACTTACCGCCTCAAAACGTGAACTTCCTTACGTCGTAACACATGCCATATAACGCACGTAATATACCATTGACTTGCTACAAGATAATGGTCGTGTTACGACGTAACACGTCCCGTATAACGACGTAACACGACGTTGACTCACTGTCAACATCCTCCGCCGAAAGTTGCCGACACGGGGTCCCACCTGCCGACCACGACTCGATCGTCTGATTCCCATGTTACGTACGTAATGTCTCGGCCATAACGTACGTAACTCTACCAATTTAACGTACGTAAGCTTCAACACATAACGTACGTAATGGCTTCCATACTTAGCCATTTACAGCAATTCCTGTCCAACGTCTCGACATAACAAATACGAACATACGGCATACTGAATACACATACTGAATCCAAAAGTATTCTCACACGGTGTACCTGATATCCAAATCAGTTCAACCTGATACAACATATCCTGAATATATCTGTCAATCAAAAACGATAATCACACCAGTATAACTGTCTCGGTTCTCAATTTATTTTATCCATACTGTATAGATACCAAACTATACAGTATATCTCAGATAAAATAACGCGAAAAAATTTATACTGAAAATCCGGGTATTACAGTTTGCACCATCTTCACAGATTGAGGAGTTGAAAAAGACATGTCATCGACTTTATTTGATAAAGCTTCAATTTTTGCCAACATAACTGAATAAGAATCCACTTCAAAAACACCATTTGGCTTCTTTTGGATATTTCTGTCTGGCCATCTTGCACTTTGTTCACTTATAAACTCAAAAAGATTATAAGCCTCTCTCATAGTTTTGTTGCCAAGTGAGCCATTTGATGATGAATCGACATTGGCTCGGCATGTAGGTAAGAGTTCAGAATAGAAGTAATTGACTTGTGCTCCCAAATTGAAACCATGGTTAGGACATTTTCGTAGCATATCTTTGTATCTCTCCCATGCTTCATGAAATTACTCCGAATCTTGTTGACGGAATGTAGAGATTTCGTATTTGAGTTTCGCCACTTTTATTGGTGGAAAGTATTTAGTGGTGATTTTTTGAACAAATTTGGGCCAATTTGTTATGCTTCGTGGTGGCAAAGTATCTAGCCACTCTCTTGTTCTGTCCTTCAAAGTGTGCACAAAAAGTCTCATTTTTATCTCTCCGTCATTTACATGTGGATATTTGAAATTTCCACGAATCTCCACAAAACGGTTAATGTGGAGATATGGATTCTCGTCGGTTCTTCCATAGAATAAATTATTGTTGGAGAAGAGATTAATGAAATTGGCGCGAATTTGAAAATTGTCCACTCCAAATGGTGGATAGATCACACTTGATTGCACGCTCAAAGATGGGGGGTTCATGAATTCCCAAAAGAGCATGTTGTCTTCATCTATTTCCAGCACAATAGGATGTTGTTAATGTTGAATGTTTTGAGCATTGGGTATTCCCCCTACTGGAGGTGTTCTTTCGTTATCATTTTCTTATAGGAGTGGTGGGTGTGGTTCGTCCGCCATTGATGGTGAAGAAATAATGCTTGTTTTGTGTTCTCTTCGCCTTCTTCTGAATGTGGCTTCAATCTCGGGATCTAGTGAAACTAAATCGCGATTGTACGTCCTTCGCATAGACAAGAGAATTAACAACAAAGAAAAAGTTGTATTTATAACAATAGTTAATAATGTAATACTTCGAAATAACACTTATACTTCCCCGGCAACGGTGCCAAAAACTTGACACGTCTTTTGTGTAACTATCGCAAGTGCACGATATCGTATCATGTAGTAAGTGGATTTTTGAGTCCGGTTTATCGATCCCACGAGGAAGTTAGGTTATATATTGAATTATACACTATTTATATATTTGTTATAGAGATTTAGATGAGTGAAACACACAATTTAAAAGTTTGGTTTGACAATTGTAAGCAAAATGCCATAATAGTTCTAAAATTTAAGGAAATGAAAGATTGCACTAATAATAGATTAATAAAAGGGTAAAATGAAATAGTTGGGATTACAAACTTAGTTTATCATTAGTTATATAAGATGTATAGGAGATCGTAAGATGAATTTACTTATTATGTTGTGTAGATTCGATTTTCCTTAAAAAGACGGTTCCTCTTTCGAATGTCAAAACTCCCTTTATATAATGAATCAATCCACTATATTTCTATGTTGATTGGCTTCAATATATAGCATTAGGTTTTATGAAAATAACTCAAAGAATCATCTAAAGTCTAGAGGTATATTTCTATCCCCTAGAACAACTTAGAGTGAAGATCATTTGATATAATCAACATATTTTCTTTCGAAACATATGAAGACCATAAATATCATCATTTATTGGCCAAATAAATAAAGATTGATAAAATAATGAAAATCACACACAATAATAAGTAATCCATAATAGATCTTTATACAAACTTAAATAACATGACAAACCTTGTTTATAATCCCAGCTAAGGATAACTTAGCCCATTAAGGGGTTATTCAACATATTACAAGCTTGAGTGGTCATTATGAATTGAAAAAGGAAAAGAATTGATACTAACTCCCTTAGTAGATAAAGGAGAAAGAAGCAATAAACTACCTCAATAATATAAACTAAACCACTATTACATACACTCTCAAGAACACAAGTGTGTTCTTCACACAAAGAAAAATATTACAAAGTAGGAAAAATATAAGATGAAGGATGATAAATGATGGATCTAAGGGGTCTATTTATACACTTAAAGTCATCTAATAGCTCCAATACTCCAAAACTCCAGCATTATTACACTACATCGGATCAAGGCCACCCATCCTCTCAATAATAGACCAAAAATATAAAAGATTTAAAAATGATCATACATCTGTCAAGAGTTACGGTCGTAACTTTCAGATGTTACGTCCGTAACATAGAGGACTTACGGCCGTATTCTTTGGATGTTACAGCCGTAACATGGCTTCGGCTTTTTGCACATTAGTTGATGTGTGAGTTACGGCCATAACTTTATTTGTACGCCCGTATGGAGTTTCAGACTTCATTTTCAGCCAGAATTTATTAGACTTTTGCGTTTTCGCCCCAAATCTTCTTGGGGGGATAAGTTTTAATATATAACTCTGATTTTGAATCCGAAAAGACTGCAGAACTCGTCTCGAAAAGCTTGACAACATGAATACATAAAAACTCAACAAAGAGATTATTTTATAAACATGTTATTTCTTGAGTAAATCAGTAATTCAATCCGATTAAGGCTAAATTTATATCTTCATCCTATAAAAATAAAATTATTAAAAACTAATTAATTTAAAGCAAAACGAGTAGACTAGCTCATAATTATAGGTGAAATATATCAATACCAATCACGGATAAGTGTATAAAACTGACACTTATCAGCACGTCATCTGAACCATTTTTCATGGACATCAATCTCTTCCTGATTACCCCTAGTCCGGATTGGAGTCGGTGGAATGTCTGCCTCCAAGACGGACTCCATGCTGAGAACAATCATTAGATTCCAAAACCAGTCAATGAAGTTGGGGCCAGTTAGGAGATTCTTTTCAAGTAGTATTGCAAATGGGCTCTTTGCCATTTTTAGAGAGATATTGTTTCGTTTCTCTGCATTGATTTAGACAAGATTGAATTAGTGACTTGTTTTATTATGACCGAGTATAGAATTTAAGGGCTTGTATAATTCTTATCTCGGCTCCCACTAATTTTATCGGAATTACATACTCCCATGTTATAACCTGGAAGTCATGGTAAGATCGACTTCTTAGTGATGATCAAGTTCTTTACAAATTTTAACAGACGCAATCTGTCAGGTTTCTTGCCTATTAATTTCAGTAAAGTGGTGTCCAACACCAACCCGTCCAACGCATGATTCGATCTTGTTTTACCCCTAGTCTTCATGCCCTCAACCTATCAGGTTTCTTGGCAATCCAGACTATCTAAGTTGTTGACCATCAACGTCTATCAGTATAACTATTGAATCTCGTCCGACAACCTATCAGGTTTCTAGGGGCGAAATTTATCACCAACCAAAGGCATCTAATGCACTCAAGAATTTTTCAACCTCTATCAAATGTACTACCCCGATAACTCGGAAGCATAGCACACCAGCTCGGGTATCAATTTTCTACGAGTTTGATGGAGGGTAGGAAACCTCGTAACCTTTTTCAAACTTAGTCTGTTTGTTGTCGGGAGAATTTCGCGATTAATGCTACACTTTGCACATTAATTCATTTATAAGCGCATTTGAGTTTGTCAATCATTCAAAATGAAAAAACAGTAAATAGCAACCTAGTTACTACCAACATATAGCTCATGGATTTTATCCTAAGTACTGGGTCAGGCGAATCACCGAATAAAGAAAATAAAAACAGTCTTCGATTCTTCGTCTTCTCGTTCGGTTGTCTTCGGTCTTCGTCATAGCCAAATAAATAATTACATCATAGAAAATGCATCATATTATACAAATTTTCTAGTAAAAATAAATAGGCCTACAACGGCCTTTACAACCCAATCGAATCGAACAAATCAAAACTAAGTCCACGAGCTATATCATCATCACATAAGGATTCCACACAATATGTAACGGCAATGAAATTAAATAATTAATTTTAATATATTAATCCAATTAATCTACAAAATTAATCTTTTTAATTTCTACAATATTAATCCAATTAATATATATGACATTAAAATTAAATAATCAATTAATGTATTAATCCAATCAATATAAAAATTAATCTACTCAATTTTAATGGTATAAATCCAATTAATACTAATAATCGTCATTTCAATTCGTTCGAAGTAATCCGGCCAAAAGTAGTATTTTCGTTTAATATCTTCCCCATTTAAAATAATATTCCAAATATGCATTTTAATCAAATTAAATCCAATTTAAAATGTGAGAAAATATTACAATGTAATACAGAGACTAAACGAAGTCCCGGACAAGTCGGAACAGGCCCATCCCGCAAACCGAGCCCGAAAAGAGGGCTGGCCGAGGGTGACCCGTTGGAGCGAGTCACCTGCCTGCTACTATCCGGGTAGCAGGCAGCCTGTCTGGCCAACTTGCCAGGCATGGCCTGGCAGTGACTCTAGCAGCTCCGGGCTTCCGAGTCCGACCTCCGTTCGGCTCGTTTTTCGCTCGTTTTCAAAACGTGATGTTTCTAACTTTTATGTAGGACTTATAAATCAATAAAATAAAATTTTACAGATTTATAATTCGCATAATATCATAGAAACAAAATTTACAACGAACAATTAAATATCTCCGATTATACCAATAATGATTCTAAATCATAAACATCAACCAATAGCATTAAAATTCACAAAAAGTCGTATATACAGTATCATTGACCTCGCTCCGATACCACTATCGGGATTCCGGATATAAATTGAATACCCATCGGAATAAGAATACACAATAGAGAATCCCAAACAGGATCGATCATGTCATGCACCCAACATCGGGAAGGACGAGGGCGCGACGCATCGGTCGATCAATCAATCAAAATGCGACAACAAATAGCGGAAGCAAAATAAAGATTAGATAACATTTCAAAACAACCATCTTAGCCCGATGTACTAAGATTCGTTGTGACAAAGCTGATAAGCAAAATTACACTGTTCATAAGTTTGCAGCGGAAAAATACCAAACGAGTTAAGTACAAAGCATAGTTAACTATTACAAGTTGGGATAACAATAGAAATTCTAAGAACAAAAGTCCTAAATCTTGAAGACAATCTTCTATTCGGCCTCTTCCTCGAAGTCTTCTTCATCTTCTGTTGTTTGCTCATTCTCTGGTTTAAAAGGGAAAACGGTGGGGTGAGACAAAAGGTCTCAGTGAGTGGGTGATCGTGTGCGGGTGTGACTCTTTCACTACTACAAAATATGCTTTTTACGACGCTCAATTTATATCGGTTTAACGAAAACCGATGTAAAAAATAAAATTTCGGTCAATTTACATCGGTTGTCAAATAAAACCGATGTAAAAATAAAAATGACTATTTCTTACATCGGTTGTTAGAATAACCGATGTAAAATTATTATATTTTTACATCGGTTGTCCAAATAACCGATGTAAAATTTTAAAATAAGGAAATTTTACATCGGTTGTTAAAATAACCGATGTAAAATTATTATATTTTTACATCGGTTGTCCAAATAACCGATGTAAAAATTAAAAATACGGCAAATTTACATCAGTTGTCAAACAAAACTGATGTAAAAATTAAAATTACTATTTTTTACATCGGTTGTTAAAATAACCGATGTAAAATTATTATATTTTTACATCGGTTGTCCAAATACCCGATGTAAAAATTTAAAATACGGTAAATTTACATCGGTTGTCAAACAAAACCGATGTAAAAATTAAAATTACTATTTTTTACATCGGTTGTTAAAATAACCAATATAAAATTATTATATTTTACATCGATTGTCTAAAAAACCGATGTAAAATTTTAAAATACGGAAAATCTACATCGGTTGTTAAATAAAACCGATGTAAAAATTAAAATTACTATTTTTTACATCGGTTGTTAAGATAACCGATGTAAAATTATTATATTTTTACATCGGTTGTCCAAAACACCGATGTAAAATTTTAAAATACGACAAATTTTACATCGGTTGTCAAATAAAATCGATGTAAAAATTAATACTTTTTACATCGATTTTGGAATAAAAATAAAAATGGGTAAATTTCACATCAGTTTTTCTAATACCGTCATAAAATTCTTTTTTTGAAAACATGTATTTTTATTTATAATGATTCTTTAAAATATAAAAGCAATGAAAAATAATAAAAATAAAAAACCGTTTTTTTTCAAAATAATACAAAAAAGAATAAAATTGAATAATGTAAAAATTAAAAATGAGCTAAATTTACATTCCAAAACCGATGCAATAAAATAGTAATTTTACATAAATTTTAGAATAATTGAAGTAAAAATTAAAAATACGGTAAATTTACATAAGTTATTCCAAAACCGATGTATAATTAATACTTTTTTTCATCGGTTTTGGAATAACCGATGTAAAACATAAAAAGGGATAATATTTACATCTATTTTTCTAAAATCGTCATAAAATCCTTTTTCAAAAAATATCTATTTTTATTTACGATGATTTTTAAAATATAAGAAATGAAAAATAAAAAACAAACTAAAGAAATCATTTTTTTCAAAATAATTCAAAAGAAGAATAAACTTGATTTTTTTATTTTTATTTAAAAAGTGGAGACCAAAATGTATTTAAATGTAATAGAAATATAAATTGTTCAAACAAATAACTATAGCCTAGTGGTTGGCACTTGACTCCCCAACCCCAAGGTCGAGGGTTCGAATCGTAACGGTGACAAAGTGCAATATATTGTTATTTCAGGTGCGGGTTCGGGTCGGGTCTGGGTGGGTTTCGGGTTGGGGCTGGGCGGATTATGGTTGGGGTCGGGTTGCCAAAACCTCCATAAAATATCGAAAAGTGGACCTTTTACATCGGTTCTAAGCAAAACCGATGTAAAAAAGCGGACACTTTTTACATCGGTTTTTTGAAAACCGATGTAAAAGTATATACTTGACGACGACATTTACGACGGTTAAATGGAACCGATGTAAATTGGATTTTTTACATCGGTTTTTAAACCGATGTAGATTTACCATCTATTTTACGACGGTATATTTTACATCGGTTCCATAACCGATGTAAAATGTACGAAATAACCATCGTAAAATGTGTTTTTTGTAGTAGTGTTTCCTTTGAAATTTTTTTAAGTGATGCATGATTTTATCAATTATAAAAAAAGTGAGAACAATTACAATTATGTTGAAATTTTAAAATCATTGTACAGTTGTAATATTATAATCCAGTCCCCGTGGACAGATATCAAGTCAAGCAGTCAGTCAATCAGTCGATCAGTCAATTCAGTTTCGAATCCTACCGATGTGGACTTTGGATTCTAGACTCTCCTTATTACTCCTAGCAAGATAGGCCGTCGCCCTAAGATTTGGACCGTCGCCCCAAGATGCTGAGCCTTCGCTCTCACACTTAGCGGGTGCTTCCTTATCTCTTATCTGGGCTTGGTATGTCCTTAGCTGTGGGTCAATACCCGGACCACACCATAATCGCGATTATACCCCAAGTCTACGACCCAGGTCCCTCAGAACACTCCGTTCCTCGGTTATGGGAATAGGAAACAACGGTAGCCTTGTTCATGAACCGCAGCCGCGCTGCTCGATCCAAGACTCGGTCTAACTGTCCCTGACACGATTTGGGACTCTAAAGGTGGCTCCTACAGCTCAAGAGGTGGCCTCCGGATTGTAGGTCGGCACTCTGTTTCATATGGACTCAAGAGGTGGCCCCCGTCCGTCGATGTGGCACTTTGTTCCGATAGAGTTAGAGGCGGACCCATCCGTGGCATTTTGTTTGTAAAGCACTTAGTTCTCGGACAGTCACATTTATCAATTTGACGCGTTTCACAAGTATCACGTAAACATTCGGTCAGTGAGGTTAATTGCGTCTCTGATTAAGTATGGAAAATGGTTAATTTTATTTGTGACCCGGTAATGCGGAATAGGACTTGTATATAAACTCGAAAATATTCTCAATAATTTATTAACGGTCTGATGAGTTCAGATCAGATATATTAACTGGGTAGGTTCGACGAAACGAAACGAGAGTTTCGTAAATAGTTTGAAATGACGTTTTTTACCCTGAGGTCAAACCTAAGTGTTGGAGTATGAAGCGAAATCGGATGGTTATGAAATTTCATGAGGAAGCCAAAAATAATTCCTCGACTCCAGATTTAAGGAAAATTCAGAAATTTCCTATTTCGGGACTGAAATTTACAGAAATTACGATATTGCCCCAAAACTCAGGGAAATCGTTCTGAGGCATATAGAGTTATGAATTTAGCTCCGAATTTAATGAAATTTTACGAGATAACTCGTGATGAACCTGGAATTACAGATTTATGATAATTCCAGAAAATTTCGGACCTGGTCCAGAAGTTTGGAATTTTTGCATTTTGGCCCCGAAATTGTTTGAAAATTACAATTTGGACTATCAAGTTTAGATATCAAACTCCGAATCGCTTGAAACTTTATGGACAGCCTATACATGGTATAATATGTACTGTCCAAGGTCCAGAATGTTGTATTTTCGAAATTTTCAGTTTAGTCCTCAAACTTTGAGAAATTACAATTTATGTCCAAAAGCTCCGTTTACTCGTTTCGAGTGCCGTTTTGGCCGCAAATAAATTATCCATATATCATAATAAAATCATATAACACAAGATTTCAGATTTTGGTAAGGTTTCAACAACACATAGAAGAAAACATATAACTTTCAAGTTATCACAAAATCGGCACCCGATTACCAAATCGGTTGTCGTTTAAATTCGATAAATTATATTGCATGTTGTTATAACCTTAACATTCATATTTAAAAACATGCATTTATACAAGAATTTCAGATTAGTACATACTTTCATATTTTTCATAATATATGATGATTATGTTTAAGAAAAACGAATTTCACATAGTTATACATAAATTCATAACATGAAATTATAACATGAAGATTTTAACATAGATCATATCAAAAGAATCTTGAAATACTTCATATTTAACACATGCATCACAATAAAAAGAATAGATTTCTACTTTAAAGTTTGAAAGAGTTTTCACCCACCTTGATCTTGTCGGATTTCGTCGGTTCTAAGTCTTGAAAGTTGAAAAACGACTTCTCCTCTACTACTACATGGTTTGGCCAATCCACATGCACCCCCAAGGTGAAAATTATGTTTGCATGTATTAAGATTGAGGTTAGATTATGGAGGATTTCAGAAGGATTTATGGAAATAGTTATAAGGGATGAGATTACCTATTTCTTGTTGAAAATTTTCTTCCTCCTCCTCCTTCTTCCTCTTGGTTCTGCCCTCGCTCTCTTAGACTCTCAAATTTCAGATTTTTTTGGTTGTGTAGGAGGTGAAAAATGAGGGTTAGGTTAAGGTGTAAGTATTTAAAGTTGGGATAAGGAGGTTTGGGAAGTGAAATGTATAGAAGACTTGTTATATGTGTCAAGATGTTTCATGCAAGTCTTGCATGAGTGAAGAATCTAGAGCTACACCTTTTCACTCTATTTTGGCCGCCCAATGTATGTATATATACATATATATTTTTTTTTTTGTAAAATTAAGAGTATAATTAAAATGGTAAAGGATTTAATTAGTTGGGTTGGGCTTTGAAGTGTAACTTCAAGTCTTATGATTTTTAATAAGTTGGGTTGAGTCCATTAGTGAGTCCTCATGTAGTTAGGTGTTGGCAATTAGCCCAATAGGTGAATCAACACACTATTTTAATTTTTATTATTTGGTTTATTAAGTAAATTACAAAGTTAAAGAGTGAAATAAAATAAAATAGATGTAGGTTATATCATGATATAAAATAACTATTATTAAATTACATCTTGATTTGATACATTGTACATGTGATAAGTTATCGAATTTAGGGGGTTTTACATCCTCCCCTCCTTAAAAGAATTTGGTCCCCAAATTCCTACTTAAACAACTCGGGGTAAGATTTCTTCATCTCTTCCTCGATCTCCCACGTCGCGTCTTCCTCTCTGTTGTGATTCGACCAGATGACTTTAACCAAAGGAATTTGCTTCTTCCTCAATTCGCGTACGTGCCGGTCGAGGATCTTAATTGGCTTCTCTTCATAAGATAAGTTATCCTTGATCGGCGGAATGTCAGAAGTAAGAATGTGTGTTGGGTCTGGATGATACTTCTTTAATCTCGAAACATGGAAAACATCGTGCATTCCAGACAGATTGGGTGGTAGCTCCAATCAGTACACTATTCGTCCAATCCTTTCCGTGATTTTGAATGGTCCTACAGACCGCGGACTTAACTTTCCTCCTTTTCTTGATACTATCAAACCTTTCCGTGGTGTTAACCTCAGGAAGACTTGATCTCCTACTTCAAATTCTAGATCCTTCCGACGTTGATCGGCGTAACTCTTCTGTCTGCTTTGCGCTGTGCGGATCCTATCCTTGATTAGTCGTACTTTATCTACGACTTCCTTCACCAAATATGTGCTCATTGCTGAAGGTTCTATTCATTGAGTCTTCGGCATCCACTGGTCATCGATTTCCCAATGGAGCGGGGATCGACACTTCCTCCCATACAGCGCTTCATAAGGTGCCATTCCGATGGTCGCTTGGAAACTGTTGTTGTATGCAAACTCGGCTAGTGGCAGATGGTGATCCCAATTTCCTTGGAAGTCTAGTACACAAGCTCGTAACATGTCTTCAAGGGTTTCAATGGTTCGTTCAGATTGTCCGTCAGTCTGGGGATGCACACTTGTGCTGAAGCTTAAGGAAGTTCCTAATTCCTTATGAAAGACTTTCCAAAAAAGAGATACGAATCTAGGATCTCTGTCCGATACTATGTCTGTTGGCACTCCATGGAGTCGAATGATTTCTCTAATATAAGTCCTAGCCAGCTTTTGCAAGCTGTCGTCTTTTTTAACCGGCACGAAATGTGATGATTTCGTCAGTCTGTCGACGATCACTCAAATGGTGTTATAACCTCCTCTTGTAGTCGGTAAATCCGTGATAAAATCCATGGTTACCATTTCCCATTTCCATTCCGGGACTTCTAGTGGCTGTAGTAGTCCTGAGGGTCGCTGATGCTCAGCTTTGACTCTCTGACATATGAGGCATCGTGCCACGAATTCTGCCACTTGGTTCTTCATGTTTACCCACCAAAAGTGTTTCTTCAAGTCTCGGTACATCTTGTTACCTCCTGGGTGTATCGTATATCTAGAGCAATGAGCTTCCTCGATAATTCATCTTTTGAGCTCCCCGTCGTGAGGTATGTATAATCATCCCTTAAACCTTACAATTCCATCCTCGGAAATTGTAAACTCGGGTTTCTCGCCGTTAACGATCTTGTCCTTAAACTCTTGAAGTTTTGGATCACTCTCTTGGGCTAATCGAATATCGTCCAATATGATCGATTTAACTGTGAGGTTGGCGCAATTTAAACGAGTACCTTCATGAATGGGTTTCAAGTAGCTCAGTTCCTTGAGAGCTTGCCATTCTCGAACCATGAGTCCGACCACTCTAGCCTTTCTACTTAGGGCATCGGCCACGACGTTCGCTTTCCCTGGGTGGTGTTGAATTTCAAAATGGTAATCTTCTAAAAGTTCTACCCATCTTCTCTATCGGAGATTAAGTTCGTTTTGTAAAAATAAGTACTTGAGACTTTTATGATCCGTAAACACGGTGAATTCAACGCCATATAAATGATGTCGCCATTTCTTTAAGGCGAATACTATTGCAGCAAGTTCGAGGTCGTGCATTGGATAATTCTTCTCGTGCGTCTTAAGTTGCCTGGAAGCGTACGCGATAACTTTACCATTCTGCATCAGAACGGCACCGAGGCCATCCTTTGAGGCGTCACTATTTACGACAAATCCTTGGGTTCCTTCTGGAAGTGTCAGTATAGGTGCGGTGGTAAGTCTCTTCTTGAGTTCTTGGAAACTTGACTCGCATTTATCCGTCCATTCAAATTTTACTTGTTTCTGGGTTAGCCGGGTGAGGGGTCCCGCTATCTTCGAGAAGTCTTTGATGAATTTACGGTAGTAGCCCGCAAGTCCAAGAAAGCTTCGGATCTCAGTTACATTTTCTGGCCTCTTCCAATCCATAATAGTTTCTACCATAGATGGATCAACTGCAATCCCTTCTCCAGAAATAATATGGCCTAGAAATGCCACTTCCCTCAACCAAAATTCACACTTGCTGTACTTGGCGTACAACTTGTGCTGCCTTAATGTATCCAACACTAGTCTAAGATGTCTCTCGTGATCTTTTTCCGACTTAGAGTACACTAGTATGTCATCGATGAAAATTACTTTGAATTGGTCGAGATATGGTTGAAATACTCTGTGCATTAAATCCATAAATGTCGCAGGAGCATTCGTGAGTCCAAAAGGCATCACTACGAACTCGTAGTGGCCATATCTACTTTGGAATGCAGTTTTAGGAACATCTTCATTCTTAATCTTTAACTGGTAGTATCCTTGTTGAAGATCGAACTTGGAATACACCGTATCTCCTTGGAGTTGTTCAAACAACTCATCTATCCTCGGGAGAGGATACTTATTTTTAACTGTCACGCTGTTGAGTTCACGTTAATCTATGCAAAGCCTCAATGTTCCGTCCTTCTTTTTGACAAATAATACTGGAGCTCCCCAAGGTGATACACTGGGTTGTACAAAACCCACGTCGAGTAACTTCTGCAGTTGGACCTTCAACTCTTGCAGCTCCAGTGGTGCCATTCAGTATGGTGCCTTTGCAATGGGTGCCTTCCCAGGCATGATTTCGATATTGAATTCAACTTCTCTGTCAGGCGGTAGGGAGGTCAATTCTTCGGGAAATATGTCAGGGTATTCGGATACCACATGTATAGTTTCTATGCCCGACTTACTCATGGGTTTGTTGATGATGAAGGCTAAAAATCCGGTCGCCCCTTTGGCAACTGCCTTACTAGCTTTGATAGCTGATATTATAGGTGCTAGGTTGATTCTAGCGTCTCCAATTAATTCCATAATTAGCTTGTTAGGTTCGCAAAACCTAACTATCTTAGAATGACAATCCAATTGTGCGTAGTGCTTAGATAGCCAATCCATTCCTAGGATGATGTCATATTCTAATACTAGAAGCACTACTAAATCGGCAGAGTAATAGTTATCACTGAAGATCACATCACACGCAGAATAGACTTTATCTGCTATCTGACTAACTCCCATCGGGGTAGATACTTCTAGGCATAATGATAAAGATTCCAACGGTCTATCAAGTTTCTTAGAAAAATACGGTGCAACAAACGAATGGAATGATCCTGGATCTATAAGTATTCGTGCAAGTTGATTAGATATCAGGAGTGTACCTTCACCACATCGTTGTTCTCTGGTGACTCCTGACCAGTCAATGCGAATACTCGAGCTGGGGCTTTCCCTTTGTTGTTTCCTGGTTTGGCTGCAGTAGCTGGTTTGATTGCTGGGGTGTTCATATCTGGACATTCTCGAATTTGATGATCTGGGCTGCCGCAACGTAGGCACTTTCCGAGCTTCCTCCAACACAACTCTGACTTATGCCCTTTTCTACCACAGTGGGTGCAAGGCGCTGTTAGTCTGTTGAGAACTGGTGTCTTCGTTCCACTCGAGCTTCCTTGAGTTCCTGTCCTCTTAAACTTCTGTGGTGGCATTGATGTTGGTCGGGTAGCAGGCCTCTTAGCGTTGTTGGAGAAACGGCTTTGCTGTTGAGCTAACCTCGCGGTTCCACTCTCGATCCGGGTGGCGGATTCCACTGCTTGGGTAAGTGTCGTCAGCTAAACAGTTAGAAGGCTCTGTTGAATCAACTGCCTCAGTCCTCTAGTGAACTTATAGAGCTTCTCCTCCTCAATTTTTACCAATCCTGGTGCGTATTTAGACAATCTATTAAACTGGGTTTCATATTGAGCGACTGTCATGGCTCCTTGCTTCAGGTGGTAGAACTCGTCTTGTCTGGCCTCTCTGGCTGCTGCTGACACGTACTGAGTTCGGAAGTCGGTCAGGAAGTTAGCCCATGTTTTGACACGGTTTTCTCTCGTCCAGCGCTCGTTGACATTCGTCCACCAGTCATGAGCTGCGGCCTCGAGTCGGAATGCAGCCAGTGATATCCGTTGTTCATTAGTGTACTGAAGGGCGTTGAAAATTCCCTCAATTCTCTCCAGCCAGAGTTCAGCTTTGATCTCGTCAGGTTCCCCGTCAAAGGTCGGCGGATTGAAACGTAAGAATCTTTCCAGGGTACGATCATGAGTTTCATTGTGGTTCCCGTTGTTAGAAGTCTGTTGTTGTAAGAAGTTCGTCAGTTGAGTGAGGGCTTGGGCCATGGCATCGTTCTCAATTCCTCCTCGTAGAGGAGAGCGTGAGCGATCATCGCGCTGATGTTGCTCTTCACGATTCATGCGAGGACTAGATTTTATGAAGATGCTTTTGAGGAATTAGTAATCTATGAAATGCTAACGGTTTTAAGAGTTCATCATGGTTCATACGTGGACGCCCGCATCTTCGGTCAGCCATCTATTATAAGTTAGGGAATGTGTGAGGATTAGCAATTTTATGTGGAGTTATTAGTATTCTGTGTTGTCATGTAGATTTAAGTGCATAACTGAGCATGAATAATCATTGAGGCAGTGAACTTAATGATTCAACAAATATGCTTATATGATACTAACGACAAAGGAACAATAATACTCCATCTTTAAGAAGACAATGAAGTTTAGTGGAGTTTAAAGGAACTTCATCAATTTTGAATGAATAGTGACATGACTTTGAGAAATGGATAAGTGAAGTAAGCTATATCAATTTCAAGAGTTCAATAGAAGAGTTAATTCAGTCGGGAAATGCCGTGGGTACTTAATAAAGTACTTTGGCCAATGACTTAGGAATTTTGAATTTGACTATGCATATTCCAAGTGAATAGCAATAAGTCGAAAGAGATCTTTAATGAGAATTGACTCGAGAAATCTACATTAGGTCTCAATCCTATGGTTCACTTCGTCCTAGGTGGAATTCCCATCTAAGTCCGAAGAATCCTATCCTGGTTAGCCCGTTGTAAGTGTCCTTCTCACAAAGCGGGCTCCGATACCACTCCTGTCATGCCCCCAACATCGGGAAAGACGAGGGCGCGACGCATCGATCGATCAATCAATCAAAATGCGACAATAAATAACGGAAGCAAAATAAAGATTAGATAACATTTCAAAACAACCATCTTAGCCCGATGTACTAAGATTCGTTGTGACAAAGCTGATAAGCGAAATTACACTGTTCATAAGTTTGCAGCAGAAAAATACCAAAGGAGTTAAGTACAAAGCATAGTTAACTATTACAAGTTGGGATAACAACAGAAATTCTAAGAACAGAAGTCCTAAATCTTGAAGACAATCTTCTATTCGGCCTCTTCCTCGAAGTCTTCTTCATCTTCTGTTGTTTGCTCATTCTCTGGTTTATAAGGAAAAACGGTGAAGTGAGACAAAAGGTCTCAGTGAGTGGGTGATCGTGTGCGGGTGTGGCTCTTTCCTTTGAAATTTTTTTAAGTGATACATGATTTTATCAATTATAAAAAAAAATGAGAACAATTACAATTATGTTGAAATTTTAAAATCATTGTACAGTTGTAATATTATAATCCAGTCCCCGTGGATGGATATCAAGTCAAGCAGCCAGTCAATCAGTCGATCAGTCAATTCAGTTTCGAATCCTTCCGATGTGGACTTTGGATTCTAGACTCTCCTTATTACTCCTAGCAAGATAGGCCGTCACCTCAAGATTTGGACCGTCGCCCCAAGATGCTGAGCCTTCGCTCTCACACTTAGCGTGTGCTTCCTTATCTCTTATCTAGGCTCAGTATGTCCTTAGCTGTGTGTCAATACCCGGACCACACTATAATCGCGATTATACCCCAAGTCTACGACACAGGTTCCTCAGAACACTCCGTTCCTCGGTTATGGGAATAGGAAACAACGGTAGCCTTGTTCATGAACCGCAGCCGCACTGCTCGATCCAAGACTCGGTCTAACCGTCCCTGACATGATTTGGGACTCTAGAGGTGGCTCCTACAGCTCAAGAGGTGGCCCTCGGATTGTAGGTCGGCACTCTGTTTCATATGGACTCAAGAGGTGGCCCCCGTCCGTCGATGTGGCACTTTGTTCCGATAGAGTTAGAGGCGGACCCGTCCGTGGTACTTTGTTTGTATAGCACTTAGTTCCCGGACAGTCACATTTATCAATTTGACGCGTTTCACAAGTATCACGTAAACGTTCGGTCAGTGAGGTTAATAGCGTCTTTGATTAAGTATAGAATATGGTTAATTTTATTTGTGGCCCGGTAATGCGAAATAGGACTTGTATATAAACTCGAAAATATTCTCAATAATTTATTAACGGTATGATGAGTTCAGATCAGATATATTAACTGGGTAGGTTCGACGAAACGAAACGAGAGTTTCGTAAATAGTTTGAAAGGACGTTTTTTACCCTTAGGCTCAAACCTAAGCGTTGGAGTATGAAGCGAAATCAGATGGTTATGAAATTTCATGAGGAAGCCAAAAATAATTCCTCGACTCCAGATTTAAGAAAAATTCGGAAATTTCCTGTTTTGGGACTGAAATTTCCAGAAATTACGATATTGCCCCAGAACTCAAGGAAATCGTTCCGAGGCATATAGAGTTATGAATTTAGCTCGGAATTTAACGAAATTTTACGAGATGACTCGTGATGAACCTGGAATTACAGATTTGTGAAAATTCCAGAAAATTTTGGACCTGGTCCAGAAGTTTAGAATTTTTGCATTTTGGCCCCGAAATTGTTTGAAAATTACAATTTGGACTATCAAGTTTAGATATCGAACTCCGAATCGCTTGAAACTTTATGGACAGCCTATACATGGTATAATATGTACTGTCCAAGGTCCAGAATATTGTATTTTCGAAAATTTCATTTTAGTCCTCAAACTTTGAGAAATTACAATTTATGCCCAAAAGCTCCGTTTACTCGTTTCGAGTCCCGTTTTAGCCGCAAATAAATTGTCCATATATCATAATAAAATCATATAACACAAGATTTCAGATTTTGGTAAGGTTTCAACAACACATATAAGAAAATATATAACTTTCAAGTTATCACAAAATCGGCACCCGATTACCAAATCGGTTGTCGTTTAAATTCGATAAATCATATTGCATGTTGTTATAATCTTAAAATTCATATTTAAAAACATGCATTTATACAAGAATTTCAGATTAGTACATACTTTCATATTTTTCATAATATATGATGATTATGTTTAAGAAAAACGAATTTCACATAGTTATACATAAAATCATAACATGAAATTATAACATGAAGATTTTAACATAGATCATATCAAAAGAATCTTGAAATACTTCAGATTTAGCACATGCATCACAAGAAAAAGAATAGATTTCTACTTTAAAGTTTGAAAGAGTTTTCACCCACCTTGATCTTGTCGGATTTCGTCGGTTCTAAGTCTTGAAAGTTGGAAAACGACTTCTCCTCTACTACTACATGGTTTGGCCGATCCACATGCACCCCCAAGGTGAGAATTATGTTTGCATGTATTAGGATTGAGATTAGATTATGGAGGATTTCATAAGGATTTATGGAAATAGTTATAAGGGATGAGATTACCTATTTCTTGTTGAAAATTTTCTTTCTCCTCCTTCTTCTTCCTCTTGGTTTGGCCCTCTCTCTCTTAGACTCTCAAATTGCAGATTTTTTGGTTATGTAAGAGGTGAAAAATGAGGGTTAGGTTAAGGTGTAAGTATTTAAAGTTGGGATAAGGAGGTTTGGGAAGTGAAATGTATAGAAGACTTGTTACATGTGTCAAGATGTTTCATGCAAGTCTTGAATGTGATGAGTGAAGAATCTAGAGCTACATCTTTCCACTCCATTTTGGCCGCCCAATGTATGTATATATACATATATTATTTTTTTTTGTTAAATTAAGAGTATAATTAAAATGGTAAAGGATTTAATTAGTTGGGTTGGGCTTTGAAGTGTAACTTCAAGTCTTATGATTTTTAATAAGTTGGGTTGAGTCCATTAGTGAGTCCTCATGTAGTTAGGTGTTGGCAATTAGCCCAATAAGTGAATCAACACACTATTTTAATTTTTATTATTTGGTTTATTAAGTAAATTACAAAGTTAAAGAGTGAAATAAAATAAAATAGATGTAGATTATATCATGACATAAAATAACTATTATTAAATTACATCATGATTTGATACATTGTACATGTAATAAGTTATCGAATTTAGGAGGTTTTACAGATCAAGTAACGTATATACGAAAAATATATTGACAAAGATAAAAGGATCAAAGTCCCATACATTTGAAGCCTTTGATATTATCTTCATAAGTTGATGATGATCATGAACCTGAACACGAACACGAATTCCCTTTGTTCCAAACACTGAAAGTGCGATGTCTCTACATCACCACGCGATGGAACTTGACCGAAAAAACCAACGAGACTCCGTTCTCCAAGAACACGACTAGGGAAACTCGTAGGAATTTTTCTCTCTATTTTTCTTATTTTTTTTCTCACCTCTAAGATGAAGAATTGAACAAAGAAAATTATCGCTCCCCTCCTAATTGAGCTCACGGCCGAACTCACCAAATTCTAAGGTAATGGTGAGAGTTGATTTTGCAATATATGAAGAGAATCAAGATCTCTTCACATCACATGCAAATGGCATTATTAGAAGAATAAAACATGGTGTGATCCCACATGATATTAATAATGCCACATCAAGACAAGAGAGAAATATGTGGGGCGGCCATGAGGAAGGTGGGAAGAAACGGTGCCGAGTCACCCGGCTCGTGTACCGGACGTTCGTCAAACGACTCCGTTAAATACACTCTGTTTTATCACCTAATGTATTTGTACTAATTAATTTAATTCAATTAAGTAATTATATCAAATACAAATATATTTCTCTAAGAAATATAATTTATGAATTAAATTAATTACCCAGTAAATTAATTTCAGTTCATAAGATCGCTATTTGATTTATCCAATAAATCATAATTATATATCCAATATCTAATATTATTAGACAGATAATAAATTCACATTTATCTGTCAACGCTCCTGATGTTCGACTCTGTAGGCCCGTCTCACCCGGTATTGGGAGGAACCAATGAGTGCGGGCAGCGCTTAGCCAGTCTAGCGGGCCGCACTGTAAACCCCGACTGAGAAAGAATGAAGGGATCATTCCAGAACCATTATGTCGTTAATACCATATACGTGTAGACCCTTCATCAGATGTCCCGGTTAACTCTTCGGGTCACGGTAAAGTCGAACCCTACTGTTGACTAGACACTATACTTGTATTAATGCAAATCAAGACCGACTGATTAATAGTGTATCCAATACGACTAGATCAGAATGCTTTGGCCAAAGACTTATGATCTTTGCCATTAACCGTATAGGACATTCGCCTGCTCACTAACAGAAGCTAGAATCCTTTCTTGGCGTACAATAAAGACTGCTACCTGCCCGTATAGTCCGCACTTCGAGGTTGACTCAGCAATTAAGTAAATGAGTCTAACTACTCTAATGACAAACTAAACGTCACAGGCACATCTCCTACTGAACCCCCAAGTCAAAGGTCCACGTATACGATCACAACCTTTCGATTCGTCATCGACTCTCCAAGAGTGAATACCGTGTGACTGAATCAAGTATGAGTCGTGTTCGAGTATACTGGTCCCACCAATATACTTAAAACTATGCTATTAAGACATGCACACATCTTAGCATCAGTTATACAAGTCTTACTCAAAACTTAATGCCCATTTAAGTTTATCGACTTGCGAACGGTTTACGTAAATAAACTTTAAACACTTCCAGTGCATATTCTCTTATCCGATAATGAGAATGGAATGTTCGCTCTTATTTACATGGACTTCACTTCAATGTTTACCAAATCAAGAATGCATTTGAAATACAATAAACAGTGAAGGAATCATATTGCCTTTATTGAAAATTCCATTATTACAAGTACAATGCCTCTTCTCTCTCATCCCCTGAGTGGCATTCGAGGGTATATTCCTAACAGTGTTCATATTCATTGATTATGTATCATGTAAATTGTCTGTTGCTGATGTCTTGTTGTATATGGTTGTGCTTTATTGTTCCTTATTGTGGAATTGAGTTGACTGTGATGATTTAATCGGTTTTTTAAACCCGTTGATATGTATTATGCCGAGTTGTGGTTGACGGATATCTGTGTCGTTACTTATACATTTAGATATGTATTTTGATCCGTTGAGAATTATTGTATTATTGTAAAGTTGTGATGGTCATGATGATTGTGTGAATTTATTCGTACACTTGATGTGTGTTATGTCGTGTGGTTGATTGATGGATATGATGAATGTTGATTGTGTTGTTCGTGGTGATTGTTGTGATATTGATGTATGCTGTGGTTTGTTGTGGCACTGTGTTCAACCAGGTAGGGTCTAACAGGACCTCTAGGATTCGGTACTTGTGTATACGGGTCGGGACACAATGATGTTGTGTTGGGTTTAACCAGGTAAGGCTTCACGAGGCCTCTGGAATTCGGGACTTGCGAGTACGAGTCGAAAACCAGTAATGTTTGGTGCCAGGTTGTAATATCCGAGAGTTTTGTTTCCATTCGCCTGAAATTAGGCCGAATATTTTCAATGACTTATTTGGAGTTATCTCTCTATTGGGTAAAATATGATGTACCATGTCCTGGTATTCGTCGGGTGCGACTTGTCGTTACACAAGTCGTACGAATCATGTACATGGGTACGTGACATGACACGTTGCATTGTGTTTCTGTTTTGCCTCTTAGAAGGAGTTTTCGGCTCGTGTTATCCCTTCATTGGTTACGTTCCAGGTTCTTTTGGAACCATAGAGGGCTCGATTCTAGCCCTTGTTTGCAGCACATGAGCAAGTGCGACATACCAGTGCTCGGGCAAAGAGCATCGCATGACCTGGGACACGAGCAAATAGTTGTGCATACCTATTCGTTGCGATTGTCGATCTCGAGCACAACCAAGGGAACGAGTAGGTGATCGTGCGTGACCGGTCGTGCGTCTCTGTTAGTATAAAATGGGACATACGAGTTTTTCACCCTATTCTTCATTTCACTTCTTCTCGCGGTGGGCGAACGACTTGGGATATGGTTCATATTCTAGCCCGAGTTTGGTCCATCCAAAGATGTTTTGGAGGGTCTTAGGTGATTATAGCATCACCTAATCCATTGCTCTTCGTCGAATTGAAGTTTTTTTCTTGAATCCCTAAGTTGACTTTTTGGGAATTTCTTTGTTTTCGATTCTTAATCCGAATTTGACGAATCAGTTAGTGTTATATGATGTTATTGATCCTATTCCATGGATTATATATCCATATCTTGAATTTGTTCGACCTGATTGGTGATTTTGGTGCTTTTGAGAAACCTTGAACATTTAATGTTCGATGAAATGTTTCAATGGGTTCCCTTAGATTGTTCGACGTATGTTTTCGTCGTATGGGTGGTAGTCCTCGTAGTAATTGTGTTATTTTTGTTTCTCGTTGAGGTTGTAGGTTTTGGGGCTTTCCAATCAATCCGTGTTCTTTGAAGTATTCGCAAGTGACTATCGAGGCAAGTACCTTGCTATACAAATTATATCTATGCAATTTCATAATTGTCCAAAGTTTATATATTGTTTAATATAAAAATATATATGTTATATACATTTATATACATATATATATACCTTTGTGTTTTGAACGATAAACTCTTGTATTAATTATGTGGTGTATGTGAATTGTATGGATGTGAAGGTTGTGAGATCTTGTGTTGCTATTAATGTCGAGGCTTAATGATTGTAATGGTAGGATTTTATGATTGCAACATTAGCTGCTTTGTTGAGTACTGCGTTTGTATGTTGTTACGTGGCTATGAATATTTGTCGTGAAATGTGAAGCCTTTATGTCGCCTTGGATTTACGTGATCGGGATTTGTATCTTAGATTGATTGAACCTAGTGTGGTTGAACAACATGAATATTTTCTTATGTGGTACATCGTATCCGAAGCCGCGGAGGGCGGGGATGTGTACTCCGGTCTGTGTATGCTGCAAGGAGCGATGTTAGATGTATTTTTATGCACTTAATCATAATAATTTTATACCCATTTTTAGTTTAAATCTGCGTAAATGAGCTTTTAATGCATTATCTGTATATGTCCGGAAGGAAATTCGAGTCCGGGAGCTTAAACGAAGAAAAACGGGCCAAAACGATATTTTTTGGTCAGGGACCGCGGCACACAGACGCTGGGCCGCGGCACAGGAGGCGCCCAGAAAGACTTGGTACAAACTGTACCGGGGGCCGCGACACGCAAGATCTGAGCCGCGGCCCATAACGAAGGCGAGCGCCCAGGCCAGGCGGGTGAGGACAGGGGCCGCGGCACACTAAAGCCGGGTCGCGGCCCGCCGCGCAGAGTTCATACTTGCAGCTCGCGATTTCGGTGGTTTGGAAGTCCGTTTCTGACATAATTTCTGGACGCGTTTTTGAGGCATGTGAAAGATTATAAATAGGCATTGAAGGTCAGAAGATATGAGGATAAAAAAGAAGGAGAAAATACCTAGGAGCAGAGAGCGGAAGCCAGAGAACGACGCAATTCAAGTTCCTAAACTGTGTTTGATTTTTCTTATGCTTTCTTTAATTCTTTATGTATTATTTTCTATCATGTCGGGCTAGAACCCTTTTCTAGGATTGTGATGAAACCAAGATTTTGACGGATTAACTTTTGATTTTGCATTATTAATATATTTCCCTTTTCTATTGAGTTTTCCACAATTATTCTTAATGCATTCAATTATGTGGCCTATGATTGAATTGTTTTGATTACGCAACTCGAATCGGGAGAGGAGAGTTAGTAGGAAAAATTGGTGAGAAACGTTTTATCTTGTGAGATAGGAATATACTCATAGGAATTACGTGGCCCGTCTGAAGATTTTGTACTTTTTGCCTATTGTTAAATTAATTCACCTAGGAATAGAGTGATTTATTCATCTTAGAAAATTCTACTGACCTCGGGAGAGGCATTAGAGTATATTAGAAATCTTTCCCTTCAATAAATTGGGAAATTACTTAATTTATATAAATCAAGAGTAATTAGGATAAATCGAGGTGGATTCTCAATCCTAGATTATTCTCCTATTTGATCTTCTTTCTTCGAATAATCGATTTTATTAATTGTTTTTAGTTTATCACTTTATTAGTTTTCTTTAATATTACTTGCACCACCAAATTCGATCGTTTGGATAAAAGTAGAATACAAATAAATTGGTAATTAGTAAGTCAGTACTCGAGGGAACGATATGTTACTTATCACTTTATTACTTGCTTACGACAACGTGCACTTGCGTTCACTAAAATACGTAACAAGTTTTTGGCGCCGTTGTCGGGGACTGATTGTTTAACTAATATCAATTTCAGTATTTCTAATCTTAATTTGAACATTATTTTATTTTTGTGTAAAAAAATTTTATTTGTGTTCCTTTCAGGAGTTTCGTTTAGTGCATGAGAAAATTCGGTGACGAAGGTATATTACCTTTGGATACTGAACTCGAGCGCACATTGTGGAAAAACAAGAAGGAAAGGCGTGAGCTGTCAACAAAAGATACCATGGCCGATAACACAGAAAATCACGGGGTGGACAACCCTAGTCAGCAAGCTCAACCGGCATTGGCACTCCGGGATTATGCATTGCTTCAAATCAATGCGAATTTTTCGGGAATTCGGCGTCCAACTATCCAAGCAAACAATTTCGAGATTAAGCCAGCTATAATCCAGATGGTACAAGCAAGCCAATTCTGCGGACTAGCGAATGACGACCCTAATGCTCATATTGCATCCTTTCTTGAGATATGCGATACATTCAAGAATAATGGAGTTTCTGATGACGCCATTCGTCTACGGCTTTTTCCATTTTCTTTGAGGGATAAAGCTAAGTTTTGGTTGAATTCACTTCCGCCGGGCTCTATCACAACTTGGGCGGAGTTAGCACAAGCCTTTTTGGCTAAGTTCTTTCCGCCGGCAAAGACAGCAAAACTTCGGAATGAAATAACGACCTTCGGGCAATTTGAGATGGAATCGCTTCATGAAGCTTGGGAGCGATACGAGGATTTGCTAAGAAGATGCCCACACCATGGACTACCGGATTGGCTACAAATTCAGACATTCTATAACGGACTAAGTGCTTCTACACGCACTCTTGTTGATGCAGCCGTTGGAGGAGCTTTAATGGGCAAGACGATGGCGGAAGCTCATTCTTTATTGGAAGCGATGGCTGCAAATGCTTATCAGTGGCCTTCCGAACGTGTGAACCCAAAGCGAGTTATGGGAGTTTCTGACAACGATCCAATCTCTACACTATCAGCCCAAGCTGCAGCGCTAACTCAACAATTGCAAGCTTTTTCACATACCCCTTCTACCAATACCATGGAAACATGTAATTGGTGCAACGGGTCTCATCCAAGTGCTGAGTGCCAAGTCGGAAATCCTTTCGAGCAATCTCCGATGGAACAAGCTCAGTTTGTGGGGAACGGAAATCGGCAGAACAACCCATATTCCAACACTTACAATCAAGGTGGCGAAATCACCCAAATCTTTCGTGGAGGAACGGGCAAGCTTTAAGTAAACCTCCGCAAGCTCAATTCGCGCAGCCCCCATAGCAGCCCCCTCAATCACCTAAAGTATATTTGGAAGATGCTCTTGCTCAAATGGCGGCTAATACGAGCCAATTCATGACTCGCACGGAGACTACTGTACAAAATCACTCCGCTTTTATCCGAAACTTGGAAGTATAAATGGGGCAGATCGCAAATTTATTTTCCTCTCGACCTCAAGATGTATTACCCAGCGCCACCGAGATGAACCCCAAGGAAAATTTTCAAGCAATCGAACTACAAAGTGGAAAGGAGCTACAAGAGCAGCCTAAGAATAGAAAGGACAAGAGCAACCACAGTGAGAAAACAAAGGACAATGAGCCCAAGCCAAAAGCAGTGTCGACTACTCATCCCACTCCATAAATTCCATTCCCACAACGCCTGCAAAAGCAAAAATTGGACAAGCAATTCCCCAAGTTTCTTGACGTCTTCAAGAAACTACATATCAAGATTGTATTTGCCGACGCCTTGGAACAAATGCCGAGCTATGTGAAGTTCATGAAGGAGATCTTATCGAACAAATGGAAGCTCGAAGAGTATAAGACAGTGGCATTGACGGAAGAGTGCAGTGCTATTCTACAGAAGAAGCTCCCACCTAAATTGAGGGATCCGGGAAGCTTTACTATTCCATGCACTATTGGAAATTCGTCCTTTGACAGAGCCTTATGTGATCTAGAAGCCAGCATAAATATTATGCCCCTTTCCATTTTTAAGAAGCTAGGTATTAGGGAAGTCAAGCCGACGACGGTCTCTTTGCAATTAGCTGACAGATCTATCAAGTATCCAAGGGGGTTAATAGAAGACGTTTTGGTCAAAATCGATAAATTCATCTTTCTGGCCGATTTTATTATACTCGATATGGAGAAGGACAATGACATCCCAATCATCTTAGGAAGACCATTCTTAGCAACCGGCCGAACTTTAATTGATGTGGAAAAAGGGAAGCTTACTCTACGAGTTCAAGAGGAGCAAATTACTTTCAATATATTTCGATCCTTGCAATATCCTAGTGATGTTGAGAATTGCTTTCAAATTGACGTCATTGACTCATGTGTAAGTAGAGCTTTTCGAGAGATCTATCCATCAGATTCATTGGAGTCCATTTTAGTTGGGTCCACTTCCGAATTGAATTCAGAGCATGTAGCCTATTTACGACACATGGATGCTTCCCCACTATTTTTCACTGGTCGACCATGTGAGGAGCTCGAAAGTTCACCAACTCGACCCGTCCCATCAATCGAGAAACCCCCAAAGCTGGAGCTCAAGCAGCTACCGAATCATTTAAAATATGCATTTTTGGGACCCGACGATTCCCTGCCAGTCATTCTTCCGGCCACTTTGGCGGGGCATCAAGAGGAGAAATTATTGAGGGTTTTGAGGGAGTACAAATCTGCCCTTAGGTGGTCTATTGCGGATATCAAGAGAATCAACCCGTCCATTTGTATGCACAGAATTCTGATGGAGGAAGACTAAAAACCATCTGTGGAGCATCAACGCCGTCTAAATCCAAATATGAAAGAGGTGGTAAAAGTCGAGGTTTTAAAACTCCTCGACGCAGGTATGATCTTTCCTATTTCTGATAGCAAGTGGGTAAGTCCGGTTCAAGTTGTGTCAAAGAAGGATGGGATAACGGTTATCCAAAACGATAATAATGAATTAATTCCACTAGAATTGTTATGGGGTGGCGTATGTGCATAGATTATAGGAAATTGAATAAAGCCACTAGAAAAGACCATTTTCCTTTACCATTTATTGATCAAATGTTGGATAGATTAGCTGGACACGATTTCTATTGTTTTCTTGATGGTTATTCTCGGTATAATCAAATTTATATATCCCCATAAGACCAAGAAAAGACGACGTTTACATGTCCTTATGGCATTTTCGCTTATAGGAGCATGCTTTTTGGTTTATGTGATGCGCCGGCCACTTTTCAACGGTGTATGATAGCTATTTTTTCTGACATGGTAGAGCATTGCATTGAATTATTTATGGATGATTTTTCTGTTTTCGGTGATTCATTTGATATATGTTTGCAGAATTTGCAGAAAGTCCTCAAAAGATGCGAAGAAACAAATTTGGTCTTGAACTGGGAGAAGTGCCATTTTATGGTCCAGGAGGGCATTGTACTAGGCCACTGCATATCCTCCCATGGAGTTGAAGTCGACCGGGCAAAAATTGAAACAATCGAGAAGATGCCTCCGCCTACTTCGGTAAAGGGGGTAAGGAGCTTTTTGGGACACGCCGGTTTTTACCGCCGTTTTATTAAAGATTTTTCGAAGATCACGAAACCGTTGTGCAATTTGCTTATGAAGGATGTTCCGTTTAATTTTGACGAGTCTTGTAAAGAAGGTTTCGACCTATTGAAGAAAGCTCTAAGCACCGCCCCAGTCATAGTCACTCCAGACTGGGGCCTTCCATTCGAGTTGATGTGTGATGCTAGCGATTTTTCCATTGGGGCTGTTTTGGGACAGAGACGAGGGAAAGTGTTCCACGTCGGGAATTATGCAAGCCGAACTCTTGACGATGCCCAAACAAATTATGCCACAACAGAAAAAGAATTGTTAGTTGTGATCTTTGCTTTTGATAGATTTCGGGTGTATTTATTGGGGACGAAAGTAGTGGTGTGGACTGACCATTCGGCGATCAAATACCTTTTGGAGAAGAAGGATGCTAAACCAAGGTTGATTAGGTGGGTGCTTCTCCTAAAAGAATTCAACTTGGAAATTCGCGACAAAAAGGGGACTGAGAATGTTATTGCCGATCACCTTTCACGTTTAGAGAATCCCCTTGAGAAGGGGGAGAGTCATCCACAAATTGTGGAAAACTTCCCCGATGAACAGATCTACAAGTTGGGTTCGCAACACGCGCCTTGGTATGCTGATCTAGTGAACTATCTAGCGAGCAAAATAATTCTGAATGATCTCTCGCGTCATCAAAAGAAGAAGTTGATTTCAGACGCTAAGTATTACTTGTGGGACGATCCATTTCTGTTTAAAAGATGCCCTGATCGAATCATTCGCAGATGTGTTCCGGATGAGGAAATTCACAGTGTGCTGAATCATTGCCATGCATCACCCTACGGAGGGTATTTTCGCGGAAATAGAACAGCAGCAAAGGTCTTGCAATCGGGTTTCTATTGGCCATCATTATTCAAAGATGCTCATTCCTTTGTGTCCACGTGTGATCAGTGTCAACGGACGGGAAACATCTCAAAACAACATGAAATGCCGTTGAACACAATACTTGAGGTTAAATTGTTCGACGTATGGGGGATTGACTTCATGGGTCCATTTCCTCCATCAAATAAGAACCTCTATATCCTAGTAGCAGTAGACTATGTCTCGAAGTGGGTCGAAGCGGTGTCACTACCAAGAAATGGGTCTAATGTCGTGATCAAATTTATAAAAAAATATATTTTCATGCGTTTTGGGACTCCCCGTGCTATTATCAGTGATGGTGGTTCACACTTCGACAACAAATTCCTTGATGCGGTCTTAAGAAAATACGGAGTCACTCATCGTGTTGCTACAGCCTACCATCCCCAGATGAGTGGTCAAGTCGAGATATCAAATCGAGAGCTAAAGTGGATCTTAGAAAAAACGGTCAGCTCGTCTCGAAAAGATTGGTCCTTTAAACTCGATGATGCACTTTGGGCATACCGTACTGCATACAAAACACCTATAGGCATGTTACCGTACATATTGGTTTTTGGGAAAAGTTGTCATTTGCCAGTAGAGATGGAGCATCGTGCATACTGGGCGATAAAGAAATTGAATTTTGATCTTAAATCTGCTGGTGAAAAGCGTTGTTTGCAGTTGAACGAGCTGGAGGAAATTCATCATGATATGTACGAGAATGCGAAGCTTTATAAGGAGCGGACAAAGATTTGGCACGATAAGCACATTACACATTGAGAGTTTATTCCGGGTTAAGAGGTGTTATTATTTAATTCTCACTTGAGATTGTTTCCTGGGAAATTGCGTTCACGATGGTCGGGACCGTTTACTGTAGTTCAAGTATTCCCACACGGAGCAGTAGATCTGTACTATGTTCCGCGGCAGGCAAGCTCTGAGCTGCGGCACACTAACCCTGCAAGCCGCGGCACCCGTACAATGAGCCGCGGCACACTGCCATACTCCCAGCGCCCAAAAGCAGCCTGTACTACGGGCCGCGGCTCACTTGATACGTGTCGCGTGCTGAGAATTTTAAACGGCCAGGGCAGGTTTATAATTAAGTCGGCCGAGACAAGGTAATCTTAAAATCCTTTCTTCTTCGCGCAGCGCCGTAGGTCTCCCTTCATATCTCTTCTTCTTCTCACCTTCTTCAATCCAACACAAGGTAATTCTATTCCCTTAAGTTTCAATGCAACATGGATTAATGATTGGGGTAATATTCGTTGATGAACTTGTGTTTATTTTCTAAGTTTTTATCAAAATTTGTATCGGATTATGCTAAGATTATTGATTGATTGATGTTGTTTCGCTATTTTGTCGTGAATTGCTGTGATGGTCGATTGAAATTGTTGTTATTAAGGATTGAATTGAGTAAGTTTTTGTTTTTTGTTCTTCAATTAAGCTAACGCATGCAAAGTGTTTGATAAAATGCACCAATCAAATTTTTTGAGCCGAACATCTCCAAATTGTCTGCAACAAATTCGATTATCGGATTTAATTGTGCCCCCAACCCTTACGTCAAGTTTAAGCTTAAATCTCTGCATCATATCCCTCATACGAAAGTGCGAGTTCATTCGATGCTATATCCATTTTCCGCACGTTATAAGTTGAGAGTGGTGTAGTGATTTTTCAAGTTGTCTAAGTTATCCTGTGTTTATTTTTTAGGACTTCGTCATGGCTCGGAAATGGAAGTTGAGCACAAGGGCTAGGACGCGATCATCCCCCACAAGAGGGGAAACGTCACAAAACCGACCGGATATGGAATCCCACCAATTCTCTAACCTTGACATCCATCGAATATTCAACGAGAGAATCCGTCCTTGTCCAATAATTCTGGAGCGGGGATTCACTCCCGCCCCCCAAGACGGCGAGCTATTGGCAATGATCAATGAAATGGGATGGACTCGATTCACTGCGCCACCCGAGCCGGCGGTGATTTCTATTGTCCAAGAGTTCTACGCCAGTGCTCTATTACGACAAATCCAGGCAGGGCAGATGATGGGACGACCGGATACACGGACTGAGGTCATCGTTCGATGCCAAACAGTGGACTTCTCGATGGCCGCGATTCGGAGGCTGTACGAGCTACCAGAGGTGGACGAATCGGAGTACACACGGACTATCAGTAGCCTCACGAGGGAGGCTTTGCTGGAGGCACTTGCTCAGCCGGGTTCCGTCTGGGAGACGCGCGTCCCGGGTTCCACAGCTTTCTATTTCAAGAGTTCCCACCTCAGTCGGCTCGGCCGAGCCTGGCTTTATTTTCTCTGTGCACGAGTTGACCCTACATCACAGATCCACTCGGTCTTGCTTCCTCGTGCCCGATTATTGTATGCTATCACGACGGGACTCCGATTTGATGTGGCCCCACGTATATCCCGTTCTATATTTCAGTGCATCCAGGGAGAGATAAAGACTGGATTAAAACATCCCTCGCTGATTTGTGCCCTATGCCGCCAGTCGGGCGTGACTTGGTCCGACGACGAGCCATCTATTGCACCCCAGGGTCTGATCGACCACCGTATTATCTCCCATTTCGACCAGTGGGGTGGCTCAATGGCACACGAGCGGGGGCGAGGATTTCTTATCGATGAGCCACACAAGCACTCTCCCGAGCCACTACTTCTGACGCATGAGCCGGTGGCAGATGCTGAGGATCGGACTGAGTCCACTCCACCGCCAGAGAGAGAGCACCTTCAGGCGATGTTTGACAGCATGAGGGAGGAGATGCGGGCTGAGAGAGACAGCCTCCTCGCAGCTGTTCGAGAGGAGATGCGCGAGCAAGCCCGCCGGGCCAATCGGCATGCGGAGAGGCGCTTAGTGGCAATAGATGCTTATCATCAGGATTATTTAGCTGCGTGGACGAGCCATATACTCCATCCGGACGGACCCTTGATTCCACCAGTGAGGCCATCTACACCACCCTCCTCGCCGGACCGGCACCAGTTCCTGAGCTGATATTAGGGGAGTACATGACCTTTCTCATATTACATATTATTATTTGTGTCCATTGAGGTCAATGCACGTCTTAAGTTTCGGGGGGGTTATTTTTAGTTGTTATTTACTTATTCGTTGCTATATTTTGTTGTTATTGACTCTAGCCTTGCTTGTCTTCTAAAATATTCTGGACTGTATTTGCATTCGTGAATTTTTTGTGCAGCATTGTGTAAGACTGATGATATGATACTGATTTCTTTTTGAAGAAACGGTTGAGTTTTGGTCGAGTTTGCATTCTGCGATATTTGTTTCCCTTGAGTATTCATTTAGGTCTGATTTTTTTTACGTCATTGTAGAAATCCAAGCATTTAAGAAATGAGACACACGTGTTTACGAACCTCCGTCTATACATTTGGTTACACTTTTCACGTAGCTAGTCGTCCAGTAACATGAGTCTTCTTGGCATTTAATTTGAGTTTAGGTATTGAGTCGGACAGCTTTTCCCAAACATTCGAGAAATTATACATGTTCTATGATGGAAAGTCTAGTAACCGGGGGTATTCACGTGACCCGTTGTTTACTCTCGCATAAAACGACAACCCTAAATAGACTAATGGTTCAGAAAAATCGCATGATGATGAAAAGAATCCAAGTAACTGGATGTATTCACGTGACCCATCGTTTACATTCGAGTAAAACAGCAACTTCGAATCGGACATGCGGGAATAGCCATTCGAGTTTTTTCTCCACTGTAGAAGGAGACTTAGTAACTAGAAGCACTCATGAGCCCCATGAGTGTCTTTTACGGCAAACAGTTCCCCAATACATGAGAATGGATTTCCACCCTAGGGTCATTTCATGAAACATATCGGGAGTCGGAACCTAGTGGTTAACTCGAATCATTATAATGATTATATATAAGTGAATGCTGTCCGAGGAATGTTATTTACGATGAAACTCTTGCATTTTTGCCTCGAGACTGTGGTACTGGGCGAGTTGGCTTGTTTAATCTAACCATTCATATTGGCGGTCGGCTCAATTCACGCTTGTTAATCTTTGAGCCTTGATTTTCTTCATGACCGATGGATCAGCACTAAAAATGATTGCTTTGTGGAATCATTGTCCATGATGTGACCCACTAATACGATACTTGTAATTTTCTTTGAGATTTTTAGGGTAGTATTAATCCGGTAAACACTATGGATTTGCACGTTTACCCACGATACTTGTCATCTCATTTGAAATTAATTTTACTTGTGGACAAGCAAAGGCTTAAGTTTGGGGGTATTTGTTAGATGTATTTTTATGCGCTTAATCATCATTATTTTATACCCATTTTTAGTTTAAATCCGCATAAATGAGCTTTTAATGCATTATCTTTATATGTTCTGAAGGAAATTTGAGTCCGGGAGCTTAAACAAAGAAAAAACGGTCCAAAACGACATTATTTGGTTAGGGACCGCGGCACACAGATGCTGGGCCGCGGCACAGGAGGCGCCCAGAAGGACCCAGTACAAACTGTACCGGGGGTCGCGGCACGCAAGCTCTGAGCCACGGCCCATAAGGAAGGCGAGCGCCCAGGCTTGGCGGGTGAGGACAGGGGCCGCGGCACACTAAAGCCGGGCCGCGGCCCACCGCGCAGGATTCATACTCGCAGCTCGCGATTTCGGCGGTTTGGAAGTCCGTTTCTGACCTAATTTCTGGACGCGTTTTTGAAGCAGATGAAAGATTATAAATAGGCATTGAAGGTTAGAAGATATGAGGATAAAAAAGAAGGAGAAAATACCTAGGAGC
The DNA here is from genome assembly GCA_033398695.1 of Orobanche coerulescens. Taxonomy (NCBI): domain Eukaryota; kingdom Viridiplantae; phylum Streptophyta; class Magnoliopsida; order Lamiales; family Orobanchaceae; genus Orobanche; species Orobanche coerulescens. The sequence goes on along the minus strand of CM065809.1, from coordinate 144,943,125 downwards.
AGAGAGCGGAAGCCAGAGAACGACGCAATTCAAGTTCCTAAACTGTGTTTGATTTTTCTTATGCTTTCTTTAATTCTTTGTGTATTATTTTCTAGCATGTCGGGCTAGAACCCCTTTCTAGGATTGTGAAGAAACCAAGATTTTGACAGATTAACTTTTGATTTTCCATTATTAATATATTTCCCTTTTCTATTGAGTTTTCCCCAATTGTTCTTAATGCATTCAATTATGTGGCCTATGATTGAATTGTTTTAATTATGCAACTCGAATCGGGAGAGGAGAGTTAGTAGGAAAAATTGGTGAGAAACGTTTTATCTTGTGAGATAGGAATATACTCATAGGAATTACATGGCCCGTCTGAAGATTTTGTACTTTTTGCCTATTGTTGAATTAATTCACCTAGGAATAGAGTGATTTATTCATCTTATAAAATTCTACTGGCCTCGGGAGAGGCATTAAAGTATCTTAGAAATCTTCGCTTTCAATAAATTGGGAAATTACTTAATTTATATAAATTAAGAGTAATTAGGATAAATCGAGGCGGATTCTCAATCCTAGATTATTCTCCTATTTGATCTTCTTTCTTCGAATAATCGATTTTATTAATTGTTTTTAGTTTATCACTTTATTAGTTTTCTTTAATATTCCTTGCACCACCAAATTCGATCGTTCAGATAAAATTAGAATACAAATAAATTGGTAATTAGTAAGTCAGTCCTCGAGGGAACGATATCTTACTTATCACTTTATTACTTGATTACGACAACGTGCACTTGCGTTCACTAAAATACGTAACAAGCGACTCCTGTGGATGGTGGAACGATGATGTTACCTAATGCGTGTTGCAAGGGGCAGCTCTTACAGGAGTGACGCCAGCGCGGCGACATGTACAAAGGAGCTACCACCACAGTGTAGTGAACGTCGATGCACATATGTTTTAAGGGAGGCTCCTGGAAGGCTTCAGAGCAGATGATACTTGTGTGATAGCTAAGACCCTGATACCGAATGAGTTTGTGCTGTTTACTCATTTTCAAACCTTCTCTAAAAATATTTGTATTAGTAAGAAAATTAAGGATTAAACAACCAAGGATTTATGACGAGATCTCCAAGGGTTAATTAGACATTGATGGTCGTAAGCAGAAATTCGCTGAGAAAACATGTATTGGGTCAAGGACCCTGAGATATTTTTGAAACTACTTTCTAATGTATTTTCGTATGTTGAGTGAAGGACCCCGAGAGATTTTGAAACTACTTTTTAAAGTGTTTCTGTGTATTGGATCAAGGACCTCAAGAGATTTTGAAACTACCTTCTAAAGTATTTCCGTCCGATTTTTGAATCTTCTTGAATCTTTTAAATCAGCCCGAGTCAATAATGGCATTTTTAAACTATTTTAGCAAAGTGTTTTTCAAAAGTGTTTCCAAAACGTTTTGAACCAACTGTTATGACTCAATGGGGCTTGCTTAGAATTTCTTCATTTTTGTTTTTCTTTGGGGAAGGAGTGACTTTAAGAATGAATTATATCCTTGCGTATGTGAATGTTTATTGGTGATGATTATGTGATTGTGTGACTTGTGTTTACTTTGTGATTGCTTTGATTTTGTGTGGATAATTTTTGTATAGCTTGTATATTATGTACTTGCACTATCAAAATTCCAGTTTGCTAACCCTCGAGTATTCGAAGGATGGGTGCCTGTTATGCATTCAGGTTTTGCAGCTCGGGAGCAGTCACGGGATCGGCTTGACAACTGATGAAGGGCAATGATGCTAATCACATAGGAGTTAAAGTCTCTTTTTTTGTCTCTATTGTAATCGAGGGCTATCTTTGTTGATTAGTCACCCTTGCATGGGTGCGAGTTATGTAATACCCCGTAGTAACTAAACGTAGACCTTTCTAGAAGGCGCTCTGCGTCAGGACCAACTTTGATCAATCACCGTAAATCTCGAAAAAAATTTAAAGATCCTAAAATTATAGAACATCGTAGATTATTGAGTTCCAATGGAACAAATGGCGATTCATTCTGTACCCGAACAAACTGTAATATCCGACTGTAACTTTTCATTTTTACCTGTCATTGTATTATTCGGATAATCTGATTATCATGAATCGTTGCATTTAGTATTACGTCATGGTATTATAGATTTGAATATCATATCGTTGTTATTTCATTTCATATGTGATGATTCGATGTTAATTAGAATGTTGCATTTTCGAATTTTTCTGTTTATGTAGCGTACGGTACACGGTAAGATTAACGTACGCTAATCCTGTGCATTAGCGTGCGTAAGGTTTCCTCGGTTGCGTACGCTAAGAGGGAATCTGGCAGCAGTTGACTTCAGCACGTGAACTCCTTAGCCGTTAGCATGCATGTGATCTAAGTCTGAGCTGTCGTGTTGGTGAGAATCTACTTTTATTAGCGTGCGTAACTCATTTATCATTAGCGTGCGCTAACGGCTTGCGATAATTCAAGACAGTAGCCACTGTAAGCCGCTTACGTACGTAATATCGACCGGATAGCGTGCGTAAGTTCATTAGCGTATGCTAATCTGTCCCGATAGCGTGCGCTAAGTCTGCACAGTCTATTTATAGGACCAACCTGTTTTTCATTTCTTCACAACCCCAAACCGAATTTCTCTCTTCACATATCATACCTCTGCACTACCAAAACAATATCAACCTTCACCAACTTGTTTCTAAGCCTTGAATCTCGGAGTGGAGCTCATTTCCTTGGAGATTTGGAGTTGTTTTTAAGCTTGGAATATATTCTCTCATAGCATTGAAGTTGTTTTTCATTTCTGGAGGTAGGTGTGCTTTCTTCTCTGCATTATTTTCTTATGTTGATGATTAATGACGAATTAGACTTCACCTAGAGTTAGATTAATCAAGTAAAACATGGTTATAATTAAACTCTTTAAACACTTCTTGATGAATATGATAAATGAGGGTTTAGATTAGAGGAGTTCTTGATATTGTAGTAATGGTAACCATGTTTGTAGTTGTCATTACTCATCTTCTGGACGAATTTAGCTCAGTAGGACATTGTTGGATCGGTTAGCTTCATCATAACTGGATTTAGTCAAGAACTTGATATCATAAAGTGTTTAAACACCATTTTAGGTATTTATTTACCTTGAGAAGAACTTGATAATGTTAAAGATAAGATTAGATGATCTAGTTCAGAAATCTTAGGAGCTTTAACAAATCATATTTGTTCAGTTTCACAAGTCTTTGAAGAATGATAAGGATCTTGATAATTACAACAACAATTTTTCATTAATCTATTGTGTTGATAACTTAGAATGTGGTTCATCATCATACTAAATAGATAGTGTTCTTAAGTAGATGATCTTTGTTTATGAATGATACTATCATGGTAGATTGAGTATCAAATTCATTATGACTATCCTTTTATAATAGGAGATGTTGTAGAACATGAGAATTTGATTTAAACCAATTTTATTGGCAAATTGAAGATGTTTTTGTTCATGGAATAACAAGAGAATTACAGGACACTTTTGGTATGGTAATCCGATTTTGGAAGATGAATTAGTTGTAATGAAACCTTTCATTAATCGTTAAGGTATTCATCGGGAGATGAATTATTCGAGTAGGTTGCGGGCGTCGTTTCCTACGAATTGATATTAATATTATGTGAATATGTTATTGAATGAATTACGTTTCATTCAAGGTTGCTTGTTCGATTGAGTGTTTAACCGAGGATACCGTCCGTTTGATCATTTGGAGAAGGACTATCTTTCGCTTACGGATTTGAGGCAAGTTATCTTGCTTGGTTATAATGATGATTAGATTCTTGATGGTTATATTTTTCATATGTATGAATTGTTCATGAAATGTTTGTCGTGATTTGACATTGTCCTTGACGTTATTCCGTTTTCTTCATGGGGTTGTATTCCCAAGCACGTCGTTTTGAATCATTGATCTCGTTGGCCTTATTTTCACTTCGGTGAGTTTTTCTTGATCCTTAATCGGATATGTGATTTGTTGAATTCGTTGTCATGTTGTATCGTGACATATCCGGAATCATATCTGCGTTCGATTGGTCATTGTGTAGGATTTTTAGCCAGGCACATATATAGTCATGCGTGGATATTATTCCTCATTGGGTGTGCACACGGGACGTAGTTTCGTGAGGCTAATTAGGTACATCGTCCCACGTATATTTCGGATTCCGTATACGGGCGGACATGTACACGGACACATTTCGGATCGGGCGTCTTGTGATGTCCATCTTTGAGCCATACCGTAAATCGTCCATAGTATTGGATGCTTGTGGTATTCGTTTCATACGCCAGGGGTATGATTGATAGTCGAATGATTTCTTTGAAATCTATATATGAGAATTGTAAATGTCAGAAGAATTGATTATCATGTATATCTGACCCTGTGTTGGGCGAAATACTTGTATTGTATTTTAGGTCGAGGCAAAGGCAAGGCACGGGAAGAGCATGTCGACGGCGAAGGGTTCGAAGGATACTAGTTCGGGGGCCCCACATCTCTTGTTGTCCGGTTATGTTAAACCGTTTTATGTTATTTCCTGTTTCATTTAAATTGCTATTTGGTTGTATTTGACATTTGAAGTATTTTCCATCTCCATATGGTTTATACTTGTTTTTGGATCCTGTGTATTGTAAAGCCGTTGGCCATATTTTAATAAACTCCTAATCGGAGTAATGACTATTCATTGTGGTTCGGTATCACAAATAATATTTGTTTAATCTGTTTTGAATATCGCCTGGTGGGTCCCAGTGTGGGATTCACGGCACTATAATAGCCGCTTTTCGGGGTGTTACAGAAGATGGTATCAGAGAGTTATTTTTTTATGAGTCATTGAGAGATGAACTAGTATCAAGATACCTTCGTGTCACGTGTGACCTGTGCAAGCGCCTTACCCTACGAGCCAAATACGGTATGTACTTTATGAGCCATGATTTAATTACTGGCATGATATTGATATCAGTATGGGTCTCCTTGTTGATCATGTTATTTCGAGGAATTGTGACAGGATTTAACCGATTGATAATCCGAGGTAAATGCTGAATTGATTGTACACTTGAAAATTGTTTGACTTGACACCGATATGATATTCGGTGCGACATTTGTGGTATCGATAACCGTTTTCCTTGAATATGTGATTCCTTGTTGCTATTAACTTAGCATGAATTTTAGTATCTTGAACTGTACTTATGGTTATCATTATGATTGATTCTTTCAGTATGGAAAGAAATCTGAGGGGTCGTGGCGAGAGGACGAGGCCGCGGTAGGGGCCGAATCCCGATACCTCGAGCCAACAGACGCGCGAATGCGGATCAGAGTTCCGCAGACAGTGGTTCACCTTCTAGGGAACAATCACACCACAGTGGGCGCGGGGATGCGCGTGTCGATCCTTACGTCATAATGCAGGGCATGATGACACAGATGACCCAGATGGGTCAACTAATGGAAGCTATGCAGAGGGCCGCTGCGGCGGCGGCGAGTCATCCTCCTCGTGATTGGCGGACCCGTGAGTCGGATTATCGGCGACATCTCTCGCCAGCGACCACCGACTTTTGAAGGCTCCTCTGAGCCTGCTGACATTGTGCATTGGATCGAGCATTTTGAGAAACTTTTCCAGATGGTGGACTGCCCGGAAGAGAATCGCATTTCAGTAGCCGCGTATTACCTTGGCAAAGGCGCTCACACCTGGTGGCTTTCAGTAAGGCCATCTGATGGTGTTTGCACTTGGGAGGAATTTAAAAACCTCATGCTAGACCGTTACTATCCAGGGCCACTCCGCGAGGCCAAACTGTCGGAACTATTGAACCCCGACCCGTCTGAAGACGATGATGTATTATCTGTTGCTGAGAAATTCCAGGCACTTCTTCCTTTTGCCACGACAATTATCCGATCAGAGGCCGATAAGATCAAATACTTTCTCAAGAGGCTTAAACCCCGAATGAGAATGCAGTTGTTGAATCACCACTGTACTACCTTACCGGAGTTCATCGAGAAGGCTCTGGAGTACGAGCTCACCGCGAAGGAGATTTCCAAGAAACAACCACAGTCCAACAACAAAAGGTCCAAGAACCAGAACCATCTTGAGGAGTTGACTGACAAAGGCTATATTCGACCTAGTGCGTCCCCTTGGGGAGCACCAGTGTTATTCGTACGGAAGAAAGATGGATCTCTACGCTTATGTATTGATTACCGTGAGCTGAATAGGGTAACCATCAAGAACAAGTATCCCTTGCCTCGTATTGATGATTTATTGGACCAACTTCAGGGAGCTGCCGTGTTTTCTAAGATCGACTTGAGATCTGGTTATCATCAGTTGAGGATTCGAGAGTCTGACATTTCGAAGACAGCATTCCGTACTCGCTATGGGCATTATGAGTTCGTGGTGATGCCATTTGGACTGACTAATGCACCGGCAGTATTCATGGAGTTGATGAATCGAGTTTTTATTAACTATCTGGATCGCTTTGTAGTCGTTTTCATTGACGACATTCTGATTTACTCTCGCGATCACGAAGAGCACGAGCATCACCTTCACCAAGTTCTCGATACATTGAGGCGGGAACAACTTTATGGGAAATTTTCTAAGTGTGAATTCTGGATGCCTGAGGTTGTCTTTCTCGGGCATGTGATATCAGCCAAAGGGGTGAGAGTGGACCCACAAAAGACGGAAGCCATTCGAGATTGGCTACCACCGAAGAACGTGAAGGAAGTTTGTAGTTTCCTCGGCCTAGCAGGTTACTACCGACGATTCGTAGAAGGATTCTCTAAAATTGTGCAACCAATGACTAACTTACTGTGAAAGGACAAGAAGTATTTGTGGTCAGAAACATGTCAGAAGAGTTTTGATGAGCTCAAGAGTCGATTGATTTCGGCCCCTGTTTTGGTCTTACCAAAAGGAACGGAAGGATTTGTGGTGTATAGTGACGCGTCGAGGCGAGTGCAGGATGTGTACTAATGCGGGAAGGGAAAGTGATTGCCTATGCATCGAGACAATTGCGACCCTATGAAGTTAACTATCCGACCCATGACTTGGAGTTAGCGTACCGTGGTGTTTGCTTTAAAAATCAAGGCGTCACTATCTTTATGGAATTTCTGCCCGGATCTTCTGAGACCACAAGAGCCTAAAATACATTTTTACTCAGAAAGAGTTAAACATGAGACAGAGAAGGTGGCTAGAATTAATCAAGGACTATGATATCGAGATCCTTTATCATCCGGGTAAAGCAAATGTGGTTGCCGACGCATTAAGCCGTAAAACCGTGCAAGAGCAGATGCTGAGCCGTTTGACAGCACAGAGAGAGTTGCAGTTGGACCTTATGAAGTCAGAAATTGAAGTTTGGTTACAGCGTGTTCAGGGACAACTTTGCACCCTTGAGATTTCTTCGTCTCTTGATGATATGATCAAATCGAAGCAAGTTACGGACCCATTCTTATCTCGAGTTCGGGATGAAGTAAACCAGGGGAAAGCCCCTGGATTCGTGATCCACGAGGATGGATTGATACGTTTTAGAAATCGATTTTGTGTACCCGCTGACGAAGAGTTGAGGAACTCTATCATGAGAGAAGCCCATGCTACCCCGTACTCAATTCACCCGGGCTCTAGCAAGATGTATAAGGATTTGAAGCAATTATTGGTGGGGAATATGAAACGTGAGGTTTCGAATTCGTTTCGAGATGTTTGACTGTCGGAGTTAAGATTGAACACCGGCGACCGAGAATGCTGAAACCGCTCCCGATTCCTGAGTGGAAATAGGAGGACATATCTATGTATTTTATCACTAGCTTGCCGACGAGTCGTCGAGGAATGAATACGATTTGGGTGATTGTGGACCGTCTGACCAAATCAGCCCACTTCTTGGAGATCAAGGACACGTGGGGCCCCGAGAGATTGGCCCAGCTGTTTATTAAGGAAATTGTGAGACTACACGGTACCCCCAAGAGCATTGTATCAGACCGTGACGGGCGATTTGTGTCACACTTCTAGAAGGCAGTTCATCGTGCGATGGGCACACAGTTGAATTTCAGTACGGCTTTTCATCCACAGACTGATGGTCAGTCGGAGAGGACCATCCAGACTCTAGAGGATATGTTGAGAGCATGTGCTCTTGATTGGAAGAACGATTGGGAAGCCCATCTACCTTTGGTGGAATTCACTTATAATAATAGTTGGCACGCTTCGATTCAGATGGCACCGTATGAGGCATTGTATGGTCGTCGCTGTAGGTCCCCTTTGTGTTGGGACGAACTGTCAGAATCTATGGGTACGGAACCCGATATGTTGTTAGCCGCCCGTGAGAAGATCACTTTGATTAAGAGTCGGTTGTTAACGGCTCAAAGTCGACAGAAGTCTTATGCTGACCACCGTCGGCGACCGCTTGAGTTCGAGGTTGGTGACCATGTGTTAATGAAGGTGTCACCTACTCGAGGTGTTTTTCGTTTAGGAAAAAGGGGCAAGCTGAGCCCAAGGTACATTGGGCCGTTTGAGGTTCTGGAGCGTGTAGGTGATCTGGCCTATCGACTAGCCTTGCCACCGACCTTGAGTAAGATTCACAACGTGTTTCATGTCTCCCAGTTGAGGAAATATATTGCTGATCCGAGCCACGTACTTCAATTCGAAGATATTGAATTAGCAGAGGATCATTCGTACGAGGAGCGTCCTGTACGGATACTCGAGAGGAGGATCAAGCAGTTGCGGAACAAGACGATTCCCCTACTGAAAGTTCAGTGGTCACGACACGGAGTCGAGGAGGCTACGTGGGAGACCGAGGATAGTATGCGAGCGAGATACCCCGAGTTATTTACCCCTTAGTTTCGAGGACGAAACTCTTTTTAAGGGGGGGGGGGTATGTAATATCCGACTGTAACTTTTCATTTTTACCTGTCATTGTATTATTCGGATAATCTGATTATCATGAATCGTTGCATTTAGTATTACGTCGTGGTATTATAGATTTGAATATCATATCGTTGTTATTTCATTTCATATGTGATGATTCGATGTTAATTAGAATGCTGCATTTTCGAATTTTTCTGTTTATGTAGCGTACGCTACACGGTAAGATTAACGTACGCTAATCCTGTGCATTAGCGTGCGTAAGGTTTCCTCGGTTGCGTACGCTAAGAGGGAATCGGGCGTGATTGACTTCAGCACGTGAACTCCTTAGCCGTTAGCATGCATGTGATCTAAGTCTGAGCTGTCGTGTCGGTGAGAATCTACTTTTATTAGCGTGCGTAACTCATTTATCATTAGCGTGCGCTAACGGCTTGCGATAATTCAAGACAGTAGCCATCAGAAGCCGCTTACGTCGTAATATCGACCGGATAGCGTCGTAAGTTCATTAGCGCGTCGCTAATCATCCCGATAGCGTGCGCTAAGTCTGCACAGTCTATTTATAGGACCAGCCTGTTTTTCATTTCTTCACAACCCCAAATCGAATTTCTCTCTTCACATATCATACCTCTGCACTACCAAAACAATATCAACCTTCACCAACTTGTTTCTAAGCCTTGAATCTCGGAGTGGAGCTCATTTCCTTGGAGATTTGGAGTTGTTTTTAAGCTTGGAATATATTCTCTCATAGCATTGAAGTTGTTTTTCATTTCTGGAGGTAGGTGTGCTTTCTTCTCTGCATTATTTTCTTATGTTGATGATTAATGACGAATTAGACTTCACCTAGAGTTAGATTAAGCAAGTAAAACATGGTTATAATTAAACTCTTTAAACACTTCTTGATGAAGATGATAAATGAGGGTTTAGATTAGAGGAGTTCTTGATATTGTAGTAATGGTAACCATGTTTGTAGTTGTCATTACTCATCTTCCGACGAATTTAGCTCAAGAGGACATTGTTGGATCGGTTAGCTTCATCATAACTGGATTTAGTCAAGAACTTGATATCATAAAGTGTTTAAACACCATTTTAGGTATTTATTTACCTTGAGAAGAACTTGATAATGTTAAAGATAAGATTAGATGATCTAGTTCAGAAATCTTAGGAGCTTTAACAAATCATATTTGTTCAGTTTCACAAGTCTTTGAAGAATGATAAGGATCTTGATAATTACAACAACAATTTTTCATTAATCTATTGTGTTGATAACTTAGAATGTGGTTCATCATCATACTAAATAGATAGTGTTCTTAAGTAGATGATGCTGTTTATGAATGATACTATCATGGTAGATTGAGTATCAAATTCATTATGACTATCCTTTTATAATAGGAGATGTTGTAGAACATGAGAATTTGATTTAAACCAATTTTATTGGCAAATTGAAGATGTTTTTGTTCATGGAATAACAAGAGAATTACAGGACACTTTTGGTATGGTAATCCGATTTTGGAAGATGAATTAGTTGTAATGAAACCTTTCATTAATCGTTAAGGTATTCATCAGGGGGAGATGAATTATTCGAGTAGGTTGCGGGCGTCGTTTCCTACGAATTGATATTAATATTATGTGAATATGTTATTGAATGAATTACGTTTCATTCAAGGTTGCTTGTCGATTGAGTGTTTAACCGAGGATACCGTCCGTTTGATCATTTGGAGAAGGACTATCTTTCGCTTACGGATTTGAGGCAAGTTATCTTGCTTGGTTATAATGATGATTAGATTCTTCTGATGGTTATATTTTTCATATGTATGAATTGTTCATGAAATGTTTGTCGTGATTTGACATTGTCCTTGACGTTATTCCGTTTTCTTCATGGGGTTGTATTCCCAAGTACGTCGTTTTGAATCATTGATCTCGTTGGCCTTATTTTCACTTCGGTGAGTTTTTCTTGATCCTTAATCGGATATGTGATTTGTTGAATTCATTGTCATGTTGTATCGTGACATATCCGGAATCATATCTGCGTTCCGATTGGTCATTGTGTAGGATTTTTAGCCAGGCACATATATAGTCATGCGTGGATATTATTCCTCATTGGACTGTGCACACGGGACGTAGTTTCGTGAGGCTAATTAGGTACATCGTCCCACGTATATTTCTGGATTCCGTATACGGGGCGGACATGTACACGGACACATTTCCGGATCGGGCGTACTGTGATGTCCATCTTTGAGCCATACTGTAAATCGTCCATAGTATTGGATGCTTGTGACTGTTCGTTTCATACGCCCGAGGGGTATGATTGATAGTCGGAATGATTTCTTTGAAATCTATATATGTGAATTGTATATGTCAGAAGAATTGATTATCATGTATATCTGACCCTGTGTTGGGCGAAATACTTGTATTGTATTTTAGGTCGAGGCAAAGGCAAGGCACGGGAAGAGCATGTCGACGGCGAAGGGTTCGAAGGATACTAGTTCGGGGGCCCCACATCTCTTGTTGTCCGGTTATGTTAAACCGTGTTATGTTATTTCCTGTTTCATTTAAATTGCTATTTGGTTGTATTTGACATTTGAAGTATTTTCCATCTCCATATGGTTTATACTTGTTTTTGGATCCTGTGTATTGTAAGGCCGTTGGCCATATTTTAATAAACTCCTAATCGGAGTAATGACTATTCATTGTGGTTCGGTATCACAAATAATATTTGTTTAATCTGTTTTGAATATCGCCTGGTGGGTCCCAGTGTGGGATTCACGGCACTGTAATAGCCGCTTTTCGGGGTGTTACATAAACAAGTTATGTCCAAAGCAAGATAGGGGTGTCAATCAGCGGCACCCAGTGAAGCACCCGGCGTTGTGAGCGCCGTGTTGCGCGGCACGCTGCGCCGTGTGTCGGCCGCCTCTCGGAACACGGTGCATAACACGGCACAGGCACTGCCGGGTATTGCGCCGTGTTGCCCAAACCGCCCGGACAGTTTCCAACGCCTTCCAGGAACTCTCGGCCGCCTTATGAAAACGGCGCAAGACATGGCGCGGGCACCGTCGGGTCCAGCGCCGTGTTGATCAAGCAGCCCTATAAATAGGGCAGTTTCTAGCGTTTTCCAACATCCTTTCCCCAACCCTTAATCCCTCCTTATAGAACAGGTATTCTTGAGTGATTTTTGAGTTGTTAAACATTCCATAATCTTCGGAGGGACCAGATAACGAGTATATAACGAGCGAGTCAGGCTAACTTCGCCAGATTGGAGGTAATTCAACCATGAACCCTAAAACTTGTTTTTCGAGATTTCGAATTTATACTTGTTTATAACGTGAAAATGGTTATATATCGAATATATCCTGGGACTATTTTTATCGATTCTGGTGGAACGGAAATCATAACCTTCATTTAAACCCTCGTAATCAGATACCATCCGCAAAGTGTCCGATAAAAGTTCCTTAAGGGATTCAATTAAGGTTTTCGACGTAATTTCGATTAGAATGGACATTCATAATGCCGGTTAACATGAATTCCCCGTTGTAGGCTGGAGATTTCAGAGTTTTCAATTCTAATTACAAACCGCTTGAAACGTTTTTATCCCTGAAGTCGCCAGGCGAGTACTTTGATTGCGTTTGATGTACTTCTTGTGAATATGTGAAAAATGTGATTTTATGAAAAGTGGTAATTTCAGAAAATGTGGTTTGTGCCATGTGGTTGAGTGTGTGTAAACCGAGTTAAAACCAGTCCTTTGGGATCCGTTAGACTGCGAGTATCTGCGGGTCACTCAGTGGGGTTGTACAACCAGAGAGGGCCTGATGAGGACTCCCTGGGGTGTGTATCGCGCGTGAGGTACAGGGCCAGTACAGCTCAGGAGATTGTTTTGTGATGATGATTATGGTATGATATTCCGGAATATATATGGCATTGTGATTTGATTGTTTATTCACTTGTGGTACATATTCATGAATCGTTGTACTTGCACCAGCTGTTTGCTGACTCCTTTTGGGGTGGATATACTGATTGTGTATTCAGGTTCAGGTCTTCGTGGCGAGCTGGCGCAGGAAGAGCACGAGGATGGCGAGCAACACTGGTATCGTGTGTTATTTTGAGTTAGAGGTCGTTTTATCATGGTCAAAGTCATGTTTTGGTTTTGTACTCGTGCGGGTACTGTCATATGTGATTTAATGTGTTGGTGTTAGTTGTTTTTGATGTTGTTGGATCAGTTATGAGTTGTTGTATCTGTGGTGATCCAACAGGGCCATATATTAGATTGTTTTGGTGATGTATGTCGTATTGAAGTTGAAGTTGGTTTTAAGTGTGTGAATGTCTCGGTTTAGTTGATGGTTAATGTCTTTTATGTTGGTCTAAGCCTGGTAGGTTCTCCCAAAAGAACCTACGGCGCTGTAATATCTCTGTAAATCACGGGGGTGTTACATAATTTGGTATCGGATACAGGTTTATGGATACCTAGGTTGTTGGTATTTTGGGTCTGTCAAGGTTGAGTTGGTTGTCTGTTTATGATATCACTAGGTTGCTGCCATCTCGTGCGACCTGCGCTGTAAGTCTCTCTGAACTCTAATCCCTTCTGCCCAGATTGTTTTAGTCTCTTTCCGAACATGCTTTGATTTTGAGTTCCTCTTGCGAATTGTGTTCCATTGGAGTTGTGTCTATTGTTTTCCTTCCCTTATACGAAACTGGTGCGTATTGATGTAAGGAGAAGGTAAGTCTTTCGATTATAAGTCCCCCTTAGTGGTGCAGTGATTGTGTGGTGTTGATTCGATCAACCTTGGTCGAGGGGCTAGAACCTGTTGGTGATATTAGGGTTTTGGGATCTACAATGTGTATATGGTACGGGTGAAAATAGTTACACAGTATATTTTAGAAAATTGAGAATACTATCGATTCCTATAATTTCTTAAGAATGAGATCCTAAGTATCAATTTTAACCGCTGCGGAAGTATTTTTAAAGTGGTTTTTGAAACTCTTTCAAATGGTGACACCTACGATTTAATATCGTTATGTATTGGAAAATATTTTCTTTTTTATTAAACAATTAGTAGAAGAGGAAGGATCTTCATTTTTATCTAAATCCCAAGTAAATTTTTGAAACATTTCGGATTATAGACGTCTTCAAAAAATTTTAAAAATATAAATTGTTTTGTGCATTATTAAAATGATTTCAAAATCGACGTGTAAAATAAAACTTCCTCTTCTAAAGTATTCACGATTTTTGGGCGAAACGTGACTCGCCCCTTATTTGCAAAAGATTGTGTTTCGGACATGGTACTATCATTGCTGTCAGAAGACCAAAAGTTTTTTAAGCATAATACGCATGTATATATATTCTCACCCTTGTATATAGTATACGTGCTTCCCAAAATTCGACGTTCTAGTGTTGCCTACTGATAAGTGTCAGTTTTATACACTTATCCATGGTTTGTATCGATAAATATCACCCATAATTGAGCTAGTCTACTCGTTTTTTGCTTTTAATTAATTAGTTTTTAATAATTTTATTTTTATCGGATGATGATGTAAATCTAGTCTTAAGCGGATTGAATAACTGATTTACTTAAGAAATAACATGTTTATTAAATATTCTATTTGATGAATTTTGATATATTCATGTTGTAGGGCTTTCCGAGACGAATTCGGCAGTCTTTCCGGATTTAAAATCAGAGCTATATATGAAAAGTTATCATCCGAAGAAGATTTGGGGCAAAAACGCAAAGTCTGAGAAATTCTGGGCTGAAAACGTAACTCTCAAAGCAACCAGTGAGCAATTTGACGAAGCCAAGTTACGGCCGTAACTACAGAATTTTACGGCCGTAAGTCATCCAAGTTACGGCCGTAACTCCTTAATGTTACGGCCGTAACTCTTGACAGATTGTTAAAATTTGTCTAATTTTTTATACTTTTTGTGTATTATTGAGGGGATGGCTGGCATTGATCCAATCTACTGTAATAATGCTGGAGTTTTGGAGCTATTAGATGACTTTAGGTGTATAAATAGACCCCTTAGATCCTTCATCATTCATCATCCATCTTATAATTTTTCACTCCTTGTAATCTTTTCTTTTTGTGTGAAGAACACACTTGTGTTCTTGAGTGATTTGTGTGAGTGTGGTATAGCATATGTTGTTCAGAGAGTTTACTGCTTCTTTGTCCTTTATCTACTAAGAGAGTGAGGATCAATTCTTTCTCTTGATTCAACTAATAATGACCACACAAGCTTGTATTATGTATATTAAACCCTTCATGGGCTAAGTTACCTTTAGTTGGGATTATAAACAAGGTTAGTCATGTTATTTATGTTTGTATAAAGATCTATTGTGAATTACTAATTATTATGTGTGATTTTCATTGTTTTAACAATCTTTATTTATTTTGCCAATAAATGACGATATTTATAGTCTTCATATGTTTCGAAAGAAAATATGTTTGATTAGATCAAATGATCTTCAATCTAAGTTGTTCTAGGGGATAGAAATATACCTCTAGACCTTAGATGATTCTTTGAGTTATTTTCATAAATCCTAATGTTATGTATTGAAACCAATCAACATAGAAATATAGTGGATTGATTCAATATGTAAGGGGCGTTTTATAGTTCGAAAGAGAAACCGTCTTTTTAAGGAAAATAGAATCTACACAACATAATAAGTAAATTCATCTTATGATCTCCTATACATCTTCTATAACTAATGACGAACTAAGTTTGTAATCCCAACTATTTCATTTTATCGTTAATCAATCTATTATTGTTGCTATCTTTTTATTTCCTTAAAATATTAGAACTATTATTGCATTATCTTTGCAATTATTAAACCAAACTCTTTAATTGTGTGTTTCACTCATCTTAGTATCTATAAAAATAGACTAATACTGTATAATTCAAATTATAACCAAACTTCCTCGTGGGATCGATAAACCAGACTCAAAAAGTCCACTTACTACTTGATACGATATCGTGCACTTGCGATAATTACACCAAGAACGTGTCAAGTTTTTGGCGCCGTTGCCGGGGAAGTATAAGTTATATTTGAAATCTTACATTGTAAACTATTTTTATAGGTACAAATTTCTCGACATTGTAATTTAGTACTCAATTGTGTTTGTCCGGTCAAGTGGTGGATAACGGTACTCCATGACTATTAAAGTCGGATTTTTTAGTTTCCCACAACAACTGATATTTGTAGATATTTTATCCTTTTTCTTTTCATTTTTTATCATGGAAGAAACATTGTATAAAATTGAAAAAATATTTCCCTTTCTAAGCAAAAATGTAATTTTAAAAATTTACAAGACAAGGCTTGAAAGGATGAGGTTGCTTATGAATAAAAGCATACCTTTTGACATAAGATTCATAATTGAAGCCAAAGTAAGAATAGCAGGTGAATTCACAGAAACACCGACTAGATTTTTACCAGGGCTTGGAAAAAGTTCATATGCAAAGAAACGACGAGCAAAGATAATATCCGTTTGCCATAAATGTGCTAGATGGAACTGTAATTTAAAATGTCGATCTTTGGGAATTCCATCTACAAACAGAGAAGATAAAATTCAATTCATTAAGGATGGTCTGAATAAAGAGAATTTAGATGATATCGAAATTTCTATTGACACGCATCCTAGCGGACTCGTACATTACGGAATTCGATGTTTGTGGAATAAATTCAAACCAGAATATGAACAACGTCTTGGGAATCTGACGTTAAAAGACCCTGTTTGCCAATTTGTAAGAAAACTGGATGGGAAGCTTCTCCCCGACTCATAGAAGGCGTTTAAGCCGTTTCTGAACGTAAAATCAGAGGAAGATGTGAGCCACAATCACAACTACTGTACATACGCGTAAGTATCTTTTATTTTTGTCGTGTGGTGAGATTTTCTGAATAAAAAATGTGATACGCGATAAATGCATTCATTATTCTATTGAGTAGTTGAAGCGCAATCAACGCAATCACAAACTTGTTTAGCAATTTTTCCTCATTTTCTCTTCTATAAATAAACTTTGTGCTTGTTTCTTTTATTCATCCCTCAAACTTGTATTTTTCTCTGTTTCTCTTTATATATATTTTTCTTTTCAAAAATGGAGTCATCATCTTCAACAAAAAGATGTAATACCCGGTTGTAATTCAGTCATTATCATTCAGTATTCATCATTCAGTATTTGTCACTCAGTAATTTTCACTCATTAATGATCATTCATCATTCATTTCATTCATTGTATTCATCGTTGGGAGTACATTGGTATCGCATATCAGTTTTATTCATCATTAAACCCGGTTGGATAGTCGGGCCGAGCGTATCATCATTGTCATCTTCATTGTGGGTTGTGTGTGAGGAGTAGCACACGCTACGTACTCTCTTTAGCGCGCGCTAATTGAGTACAGGTAGCGCACGCTACCACTCAGCATTAGCGCATGCCAATGTTGTCCTGGCTACAGTCCAGAAGGCACCGAACTGCAGGTGAGTTATAAGTAGCGCACGCTACGAATGGTAAGTAGCGCGCACTAGTGGTTTGTAGTAGTGCACGCTAATATTTGGTGTAGCGCGCGCTAAGGTCGGACAGGCAGAGTTCAGTTGGTACTGGACTGAATTGGATTAATTCATAGCGCACGCTATGAGTGGTTTTTAGCGTACGCAAACGGTGTTGTAGCGCACGCAAAATGTTGAATGTAGCGTATGCTACCGAGAGCGGATCAGAGAACAGTAGGTTCTGGACTCCAGTACTGGGCATCAATAATTCGTTAGCGCACGCTAACCATTGGTGTTAACGCACGCTAATTAAATGGTTGTAGCGCACGCTACAAAAGGTACGTAGCGCACGCTACCGTAGCGAACAGAGGGTACTGGACTACCCAGTACACCCGTTAGTGCATGCTACGCATAGGAGCTAGCGCACGCTAACTGGGATTTTCTATATATAGGACAGTCCAGTCTTTTAGCGTCATTTATCATTTCTCTTCGTTTCTTCGGCGGTTTTGGGAGATTCCGGGCATTTTGGAGAGTGTTCTTCGAGTTGTAATCATCAATCATCATCTTCAAGCTTATCATTCGGATTAATCATCATTTCATCATCCCCATCACATTAAATCAAGGTAATAAGCTTCTTGGATCTAGAATTTCGGATTTTGGGTTTTTCCTTCCGTTTTCTTCGTGTAAGCTTGGATTATGGCTGGAATATGTTAGATATGGATTATCTACCTTGAATAAAGGTATTCCTACGGATTTATTGTCGTATATTTCGGATTTAATGAATATTGGGGTTCGATTCAAGAACACTTTAGATTTGACTTTGATATTTTTGGGGGTTTGCAATTAGATGATGTCGTTAACTCGAAATGTGGATTCCTATGAGATTATTGATACCATTGAAGTTGTTTTGTTGGTTTGAAGTACTCATTTTGGAGTTGGTTTTGATATATTCGAGAATTGGATATTATCGAGGGATGTGTGATTGCTAAGTGTTCGTTAGACTACCTCTATGAGTTTGGATATTGTTGTATCGACGTTTGAGTCGGTTATAATCGTGTTTGATTCGTATATTGAGCATTGTTGGTAATTGTCATTCAAGGTTGTTCGAGCGACCGACATCTCATTGTAGGACGTTTGTTCGAGGAAGGACTTTCTTCACCAGTTGTGTAAGTTAATTCTTACTCGGTTAAAAGGATATTCATTCCTTTCGTTGTTGTTCATTCATAATTATAGTTCATTCATAATATATTAACCGTATTGAGACTTGTAATTGTCAAATAATCACTTCAGTCACAAGGAACGACGGTTCCAATCATTTCATTGAGCTATCATTCATTTCACTGTCATTTCATCTCGGAGAGTCATTATTGATTTCGATGTCACTTTTGTTATCTCATGGCATTCCGGGTCATACTGGCGTGCCGGTTGGTATGTGTAGGATTTTCATGTCGGGCACATATTAAGTCGTGTGTTGCTTGTTGGCCTCACATTGGACTGTGCACACGATAAGATCACTTCGTGATTCTGATTAGGTACAAGACCACACGTGTATTCGATCGATACTCATTGGTGGCTTGTGCACGGACACATTTCCATCTCGGGCGTAGTGTGGCGCCACCCTTTGAGCCGTACCGTTAGTTGATTCATACAGCATGTTTGATTGCGTATGTTTTCAATAAGATTGGGTTATAATCTAACCGATTCATTTTGATCGAACTTGTGGTTTATACAGCATATATGATTGTGTTTATTCAACTCTTGAGGATTGTTGTTCTGTGTAACTGACCCCGTTGGGGGATTTTGTTTTCAGCTCATGGCAAGGCAAAAGAACGGAAATAGAACGTTGTCGGCGAGGAGTCCCAGTGATACTAGTAGGAGGCCCCAGTCCATTTCAGTTATTCATGTCTTTTCATCTTTATTTCCGCTGCAGATTTCCGTTTGGATATTCATTTTCATTTAATGTTGTATATTTTATCTTCACATAAAATATACATGTATTCAGTATTCTTCCTGGGTGTATTATACTTAGACTCCTCATCGGAGTACTTGGTAATATGATGTGGTTCGGTACTACATTTACGTTGTACTTCATTCATTTTCACTCGCCTGGTTGGTCCCAGTCGGGGGTCCACGGCACTGTAATATCCACCTAGTTTGGGGTGTTACAGAGTTGGTATCGGAGCGTGGTTTTGAATACTACCTTCCGAGTCATGTCTCATTTGAAATCATCGTTCATCAGACTAGTATCATTGGACTTTTGCGTCACGTGTGACCTGTGCAAGAGCCGAGCCATTCAGACCAAAGAACAGTAAGATTTCCTCATTTATCATTTCATTTTAATCATGTTGATCATGTTAACTCATTAATCACTCAATTCATTTCATCACTCAGTTGTTGATCTTGAAGATCATATCATAATCTTGTTAACTTGTTCGAAATAATCATTTTAAGAATTTCATTAGATAATCATGTCACCTCAGTAAATCATTAATGTAATCACTGTGTTAGAGCGCGTATGCTCATTTTCATCATTTCATGACTTAAATCATAATTTGGTACTCATACGAGATCTATGATTATCATGCGACCTTCCTACTTCACTATGGAGAGAGCTATGAAGTGATGCACGGGGAGAGGCCGCGGTGCAGGCCGAAACTCGGGGAATAATCACCCACTGTCGGGAAACCGTACCCAGGACTCCGCTCGATTGGAAGATGTTCGGGTTGACCCACTCACTTTTATGCAGGCCATGATGACCCATATGCAATTACTTAATCATCATTGCGCCACTCTGGCCGAATTAATCGAGAGGACTCTCACGTATAAGCCTGCTGCTAAGGAAATTGCTGAGCAACAACCTTCATCTGGCAGTAAGAAATCAACGACGCGTAATCAGTCCGAAGGCGGTCAGTCAACCTTCAAGAAGCCTCGTACGAGCCCTAACGTTTCTGAGCGACCTCCTACAGCGCCTAATCCTTTGGGATCTTAGTCCCGAACGGACAGTTCGGCCATCACCTGTTTCAATTGTTAAGAACAGGGTCATTTCAGTGCTAAGTGTCCGAGGCAGACTGTCATATGCCATAACTGTGGAATTGCGGGGCATAGGGCCCGTTTTTTCCGAAGGGACTCCAAACCCACTCCGGCGACATCTCAGGCCCCAGACAAGTCAGCGGTTCCGAATCAGGCCACTTAGTCCGCGTCGTTTAAAACGACAGGAGCTAACAAAGGCGGAGCTCATATGTATCAGACGGGAGCGTCCGGTTCGGGGGCCGACAAATCCCGAATTCACGCGATGAAGAGGACCGACGATCCGGTGGCCCGATTGACCTCAGGTATACTCGTAATTTCATCTCAACCTATGTTTACCCCTTTTGATACTGGTGCACCGCATTCATTCATTTCCGAATCATGTTTGAATAGACTTCACCTAGACAATCCTAATAATTGTGGGCCTTATATCATTGGTCTACCTGACGGTAGAAGAATTTATGGAAATCATGAGGTTAAGAACTGACCGAATTAAGCTTAATGACCGCGAGTGGTTGGTGGACCTAATCGTGGTGGATTTACCTAAGGACAATGTAATATTGGGTATTAGTGGGATGGATTGTCATGATACCATTCTCAAGGTTCGTAAGCGTATGGTCACTATCATTTCCGTTGTTGGAGCCGAATGTGTTTTCCAGGGAGGTAATCCCAGTTGTTCCGGGAGAGTCATCAACTTGATGAAAGTAGTGAAATTACACAATCGAGTCGTTCAATCATTCATAGTATCATTGTTAGCGATTAGCGGTGTTTTCCCAGACGAGCTACCTGGTTTACCTCCACAGAGAGGTGTGGAATTCACGATTGAATTGGAGCCTAGTACATCCCCAATATCGAAGGCACCATACCGGATGGCCCCGACCGAATTGCAGGAATTGAAGAATCAATTAGAGGATTTGACCGAGAAGGGTTATATTCGATCGAGTGCGTCCCCGTGGGGAGCACCAGTGTTTTTGTCAAGAAGAATGAGGGTTTGTTCCCGCTTGTGTATTGATTACCGGGAATTGAACCGGGTGATGATCAAGAATAAGTATCCTCTACCCCGTATCGATGACCTTTTGGATCGACTTCAGAGAGCTTCAGTATTTTCCAAGATCGACTTAAGATCTGGATATCAGTTGCGAATTCGAGATTCGGATATCGCGAGGACGGCATTTCGAACACGCTATGATTATTACGAATTCGTGGTAATGCCGTTTGGATTAACCAATGCACCTGCGGTATTCATGGAGTTAATGAATCGGGTTTTCATCGACCATTTGGAGCAGTTCGTAGTTGTCTTTAGTGATGACATTTTGAATTATTCTCGTGACCAGGAGGAGCACTAGTTTCACCTTCTTCAGGTGCTCGACATGTTGAGACGAGAGCAACTTTATGGGAAGTTTTCCAAATGTGAGTTTTGCTTGTGAGATGCTTATAGCCCGATATGCTTATAGCCGCCTGTGAGAAGGTATCTTTGATCAGGAGTCATTTGTCGACCGCTCAGAGTCGACATAAATCATAAGCATATCATCGTCGCCGACCATTAGAGTTCGAGTCAGGTGACCACGTGTTGGTCAAGGTATCCCCGAGTCGAGGTGTCTTCCGTTTCGGGAAGCGGGGAAAGTTGAGTCCAAGATTTATTGGACCGTTTGAGATTTTGGAACGAATAGGCGAGCTAGCTTATCGAATGGACTTACCTCTGGCGTTGAGCCGAATTCATAATGTGTTTCACATCTCTCAGTTACAGAAGTATGTTGCCGACCCGAGCCACATACTTCAGTTTGACGAAATCGAGATCGCAGATGATCATTCGTATGAGGAGCGCCCCATCTTAGAGCAGCGAATCAAACAGTTGAGGAACAAGACGATTCCTTTGGTGAAAATTTAGTGGTCTAGACATGGAGTCGAAGAGGCTACTTGGGAAACCGAGGATAGTATGCGGGAGAGTCATCCCGAGTTGTTTGACCCTTAGTTTCGGGGACGAAACTCTTTTAAGGGGGGTATATGTAATACCCGGTTGTAATTCAGTCATTATCATTCAGTATTCATCATTCAGTATTTGTCACTCAGTAATCTTCACTCATTAATGATCATTCATCATTCATTTCATTCATTGTATTCATCGTTCGGAGTATATTGGTATCGCGTATCAGTTTTATTCATCATTTAACCCGGTTGGATAGTCGGGCCGAGCGTATCATCATTGTCATCTTCATTGTGGGTTGTGTGTGAGGAGTAGCGCACGCTACGTACTCTCTTTAGCGCGCGCTAATTGAGTACAGGTAGCGCACGCTACCACTCAGCATTAGCGCACGCTAATGTTGTCCTGGCTGCAGTCCAGAAGGCACTGGACTGCAGGTGAGTTATAAGTAGCGCACACTACGAATGGTAAGTAGCGCGCGCTAGTGGTTTGTAGTAGTGCACGCTAATATTTGGTGTAGCGCGCGCTAAGGTCGGACAGGCAGAGTTCAGTTGGTACTGGACTGAATTGGATTAATTCATAGCGCACGCTATGAGTGGTTTTTAGCGTACGCAAACGGTGTTGTAGCGCACGCAAAATGTTGAATGTAGCGTACGCTATCGAGAGCGGATCATAGAACAGTAGGTTCTGGACTCCAGTACTGGGCATCAATAATTCGTTAGCGCACGCTAACCATTGGTGTTAATGCACGCTAATTAAATGGTTGTAGCGCACGTACAAAAGGTACGTAGCGCACACTACCATTGCGAACGGAGGGTACTGGACTACCCAGTGAACCCGTTAGCGCACGCTACGCATAGGAGCTAGCGCACGCTAACTGGGATTTTCTATATATAGGACAGTCCAGTCTTTTAGCGTCATTTATCATTTCTCTTTGTTTCTTCGGCGGTTTTGGGAGATTCCGGGCATTTTGGAGAGTGTTCTTCGAGGTGTAATCATCAATCATCATCTTCAAGCTTATCATTCGGATTAATCATCCTTTCATCATCCCCATCACATCAAATCAATGTAATAAGCTTCTTGGATCTAGAATTTCAGATTTTGGGTTTTTCCTTCCGTTTTCTTCGTGTAAGCTTGGATTGTGGTTGGAATATGTTAGATATGGATTATCTACCTTGGATAAATGTATTCCTACATATTTATTGTCGTATATTTCGGATTTCATGAATATTGGGGTTCGATTCAAGAACACTTTAGAGTTGACTTTGATATTTTTGGGGGTTTGCAATTAGATGATGTCGTTAAGTCGAATTGTGGATTCCTATGAGATTATTGATATCATTGAAGTTGTTTTGTTGGTTTGAAGTACTCATTTTGGAGTTGGTTTTGATATATTCGAGAATTGGATATTATCGAGGGATGTGTGTTTGCTAAGTGTTCGTTAGAATACCTCTATGAGTTTGGATATTGTTGTATCGACGTTTGAGTCGGTTGTAATCGTGTTTGATTCGTATATTGAGCATTGTTGGTAATTGTCATTCAAGGTTGTTCGAGCGACCGACATCTCATTGTAGGACGTTTGTTCAAGGAAGGACTTTCTTCACCGGTTGTGTAAGTTAATTCTTACTCGGTTAAAAGGATATTCATTCCTTTCGTTGTTGTTCATTCATAATTATAGTTCATTCATAATGTATTAACCGTATTGAGACTTGTAATTGTCAAATAATCACTTCAGTCACAAGGAACGGCGGTTCCAATCATTTCATTGAGCTATCATTCATTTCACTGTCATTTCATCTTGGTGAGTCATTATTGATTTCGATGTCACTTTTGTTATCTCGTGGCATTCCGGGTCATACTGGCGTGCCGGTTGGTATGTGTAGGATTTTCATGTCGGGCACATATTAAGTCGTGTGTTGGTTGTTGGCCTCATATTGGACTGTGCACACGAGAAGATCACTTCGTGAGACTGATTAGGTACAAGACCACACGTGTATTCGATCGATACTCGTTGGTGGCTTGTGCACGGACACATTTCCATCCCGGGCGTAGTGTGGCGCCACCCTTTGAGCCGTACCGTTAGTTGATTCATACAGCATGTTTGATTGCGTATGTTTTCAACAAGATTGGGTTATAATCTAACCGATTCATTTTGATCGAACTTGTGGCTTATACAGCATATATGATTGTGTTTATTCAACTCTTGAGGATTGTTGTTCTGTGTAACTGACCCCGTTGGGGGATTTTGTTTTCAGGTCATGGCAAGGCAAAAGCACGGGAATAGAACATTGTCGGCGAGGAGTCCCAGTGATACTAGTAGGGGGCCCCAGCCCGTTTCAGTTATTCATGTCTTTTCATCTTTATTTCCGCTGCAGATTTCCGTTTGGATATTCATTTTCATTTAATGTTGTATATTTTATCTTCACATAAAATATACATGTATTCAGTATTCTTCCTGGGTGTATTATACTTAGACTCCTCATCGGAGTACTTGGTAATATGATGTGGTTCGGTACTACATTTAAGTTGTATTTCATTCATTTTCACTCGTCTGGCGGGTCCTAGTCGGGGGTCCACGGCACTGTAATATACGCCTAGTTTGGGGTGTTACAAAAGATTTAGCACAGTCTGCATTTTTGGTGGAGCTAGTTATGGAAAAGAGGCATGCTTTACTGAAGCAGCCCACAACTTGGGTCGTACCTTAGTAGAAAAACGCATTCATGTAGTTTACGGAGGAGGAAGTCTAAGATTAATGGGACGAGCTGTTGCTTTTGCCTATATGGAAGGAGTAAGAGTGTTGGGAATAATCCCAAAACTTCTGGCTGAAAGTAAAATCATCGGGTCAACTATTGGAGATGAGTTTAGATCTGTAAATATGCAAGATCGCATAACTCACATGATAAATAATTCTGGCGCCTTTATCACCCTTCCCGGTGGTTTTGGCACTCTTGAGGAACTTTTTCATGTGGTTACAGAGCCCAGCTAAATGTTCATCAAAAACCAATAGGTCTGCTTAATGTCAATGGTTTCTTTGATGGTTTACTATCTTTCATCGACTACTCTGCTGAAAAAGGTTTTATTTCAGAGCGTGCTAAACGAATAATAGTCGTTGCAACAACACCAGAAGAACTAATCAAAAAACACAATGAATTTGTTCCTCAACCAGATCCAACTCTAGCTAAAATTGTGTGGATGGAAGATTTTACCGTGAGATAACGAAAAGTGGATTCATTCCTCTCCCTTTGATAACCCATATCGGACCTCTTGAATTTTTACTTTCTGTCGTGTGTAATAATCGTGCTAAATGGTAGCAGCTTAAGGAGTTTCTTCTTGATCTCTTGACGCGCATCTATTTGCGATTTATGTATTGTTATTTTATTGCTGTAATTTTTATTGTGTTTTTTTTTTATAAAAGCATTGATGGCAGCGTAAGGCGACTCTTCGGACTTTCTTGATGCGCATCTTAAAAAATTGTGTTATACTTCCGAGTATATTTTATTTTCTTTTGTTATGTGTCTCGTATATTTATTCTCTTGCAGATTCTAAAAGGCGTTAGCTCAAGCATCAACTTTCTTAATAGGGAGTATTCTGCTTTTCTGCATTGCTTTTTATTTTATTTTTTTAAAATTGAGGACAGTTTTATTTTTAAGTTTGGGGGTGGTATGTTTTAATTTGGTGTGTTGGTATTTTGGTGTGTTATATTTGCCTTAAAAAAAATTAGCCAAATATATATATATATATATATATATATATAGTATTTTGATTTATGAGATTTTTAGATCTGCCATAACACCAATAAATTAGCTATATACAAGCTTCTAAAATCGTTTTAACCGGTAAAAAAAAATTGTATATTCCAAAATTTTTGAGCCTTAATCTCTCTTTCCAAGCCTTGCAGTTATCATATAAAATCGAGTCATTCGTTACCTTAGGAAAAGAAGAATCAGTCGGTTGAAGAAAAATAGAACTGAAATTTACTTAATTTGTGGAGTTTTTGATTTTTCATGCTTAAACTAAGAAATGATTTTCTGCAAAAATTCTATTCCCTAAAAAAAAAAGAGGAGTCATTGGTGAAAAGAGCTACACGATAGCAAATAACGGTGTGAAAGCTATCACCTAATAAAAAAAATAACGAAAAGGAGAAGTGTTGAGCAGCAACAGCTGCCTAATTTTGGGGGTCTTAAAATTTTGCGAAAAATATAGGACTAACCATTGTTGGTGCGTAACTGCCGTCTCACAGAAAATTGGTGAAAAGAGCTACACGTTAGCAAATAACGGTGTGAAAGCTATCACCTTTTAAAAAAAATGAGATAGAAATTGTGTTGGTGAAAAGAGCTACACGTTAGCAAATAACGGTGTGAAAGCTATCACTAAAAGGGATGTAGTTTTATGAGCAGATTTGAATTAATTAGCGGATGAATTTCAATACACTCAATTTCCTGAAAAATCACAATATTTGATGACGCCAATAAAATTCTTCTTCATATTGAGTCGAAAAATAAACGAGTGATCGAGAGCAACCATTAAAGGGAGTCGTGTGTATCACGAGTGGGAAAGAAATAATCAGCCTTTTGGGGGAAAACCTTACATTTTTGAATTGCAATACTAAAACCGTGTTTTAACTTCAAAATCATTAGTAGATTTATTTTGAATCTTGATTCATTTCTATCTACTGTATAAAGCTGGTTGTTGTGTATTAATGGCATTTTGATCTCCTTTTCTCTTTATATATAATTATTTTTAATTTATGTGTGCATTAATTTTATTGTTTTTGTCTTATTTTTATTTTTATTTTTGGAGAGTGAATAATATAGAGTCTTGCTCGACACTAGCAAGAATTCAAGTTTGGGGGTGTGATAAGTGTCAGTTTTATACACTTATCCATGGTTTGTATTGATAAATATCACCCATAATTGAGCTAGTCTACTCGTTTTTTGCTTTTAATTAATTAGTTTTTAATAATTTTATTTTTATCGGATGATGATGTAAATCTAGTCTTAAGCGGATTAAATAACTGATTTACTCAAGGAATAACATGTTTATTAAATATTATATTTGGTGAATTTTGATATATTCATGTTGTAGGGCTTTCCGAGACGAATTCGGCAGTCTTTCCGGATTCAAAATCAGAGCTATATATCAAAAGTTATCATCCGAAGAAGATTTGGGGCAAAAACACAAAGTCTGAGAAATTCTGGGCTGAAAACGTAACTCTCAAAGCAACCAGTGAGCAACTTGACGAAGCCAAGTTACGGCCGTAACTACAGAATGTTACGGCCGTAAGTCATCCAAGTTACGGTCGTAACTCCTTAATGTTACGACCGTAACTCTTGACAGATTGTTAAAATTTGTCTAATTTTTTATACTTTTTGTGTATCATTGAGGGGATGGCTGGCATTGATCCGATCTATTGTAATAATGCTGGAGTTTTGGACCTATTAGATGACTTTAGGTGTATAAATAGACCCCTTAGATCCTTCATCATTCATCATTCATCTTATAATTTTTCACTTCTTGTAATCTTTTCTTTTTGTGTGAAGAACACACTTGTGTTCTTGGGTGATTTGTGTGAGTGTGGTATAGCATATGTTGTTCAGAGAGTTTATTGCTTCTTTCTCCTTTATCTACTAAGGGAGTGAGGATCAATTCTTTCTCTTGATTTAACTAATAATGACCACACAAGCTTGTATTATGTATATTAAACCATTCATGGGCTAAGTTACCTTTAGTTGGGATTATAAACAAGGTTAGTCATGTTATTTATGTTTGTATAAACATCTATTGTGAATTACTTATTATTGTGTGTGATTTTCATTGTTTTAACAATCTTTATTTATTTGGCCAATAAATGACGATATTTATGGTCTTCATATGTTTCGAAAGAAAATATGTTTGATTAGATCAAATGATCTTCACTCTAAATTGTTCTAGGGGATAGAAATATACCTCTAGACCTTAGATAATTCTTTGAGTTATTTTCATAAATCCTAATGCTATGTATTGAAGCCAATCAACATAGAAATATAGTGGATTGATTCAATATGTAAGGGGCGTTTTATAGTTCGAAAGAGAAACTGTCTTTTTAAGGAAAATCGAATCTACACAACATAATAAGTAAATTCATCTTATGATCTCCTATACATCTTCTATAACTAATGACGAACTAAGTTTGTAATCCCAACTATTTCATTTTATCGTTAATCAATCTATTATTGTTGCTATCTTTTTATTTCCTTAAAATATTAGAACTATTATTGCATTATCTTTGCAATTATTAAACCAAACTCTTTAATTGTGTGTTTCACTCATCTTAGTATCTATAAAAATAGACGAATAGTGTACAATTCAAATTATAACCAAACTTCCTCATGGGATCGATAAACCGGACTCAAAAGTCTACTTACTACTTGATACGATATCGTGCACTTGCGATAATTACACCAAGAACGTGTCACCTGCTATGAGTACTTGAGATCAGACAATACCCTATGAAGCCCCCCAATAACTGAGTTGACAAGCAGGGCAAGGAGACAAAAGACATCTGGAAGATTTTAGGCAATAGTGCTCAGAATTGGGGTCAAGTTGATGGTGTAAACGTTAGGTCGTTCCGTATACCCTCATGGTAATAACCCTCTTCACCAAGAGATAGGATTCCAGTTTGGTTGTTAATGGTGTTTCGATGATTGTTTGTGTGGTGTTGTATACGTATGAACTGATGGTGTTCAGAGTTGTATGTTGCTGTTTATTGCTAACCTTCGGTTCCAGTGCTGTTTGAGATGTGCTCACGACTGTGTTACTGAATCGGAATAGTTAGCGAATGCTACCTTGTGGATAGCGCACGCTAACGTGAAATGCAAAAAATACTGCATTTGACTGAGGGTTCGGCAGTGCACGCTATGCAATTATGTAGCGCGCGCTAAGGTGTAGTAGTTAGTGCACGCTATGGAGAGGGTAACGCGTGCCAACTAGTAGTTCGGGGTTAGTGCATGCTAACGCTTGTAGTTAGCGCACGCTAATCTGTCTGGCATATAAACTGGACAACAATCGTGATTCCTCATTTCCGCTCATTTATTTTTTCTCCGTGGGTGACACCAAGGTATGAATCGAAGGCGACTTGTTCAACTCGGTTGACGGTTCCGAGGATTCTGAGGAACTGTGAACAATTAACGTTTGATCAAATATCCCTGAACCAATCAAACGATCAAGGGGCGTCCGATATCCTAGATGTTGGCAAGTGATGCTTTCATAATACGCTGGAATTGTTGATGCTTCCGACAATTATGGCTTTGATTCTCTTTATCCCCTTGCTTTCCACCTCTAACTTGGTAGATTTACGTATTAAGGACAAAACTCCATTTGAGGGGGAGAAGAGTATAATAATCGGGATTCCTACACTTGTACAATTTAGGGCCTTGAACCCTCATGTTTAACTCTATTGTCGCACTGCAGAACTTGCGAGTTCGATGGTACTGCAATGGTTGACTTGATGTCTGAGCTTATCGTAATTGTGGTTTTCGTCATGTACTGGTTTCTAGATCTCGTTGTATAACCCCATTGTTGTTAAATATTGGACCATATTTCGTTTGGTAATTCATGATTCTACCCGAGCAAACCATATCTATTGAGTTGTGCTTTATTTTGATTTCAACTTGTGCCGTTAACTGAATCACGTCACTACCGAGAAATCCTCGTGATGTTAATAGTCATTCCGCATTCGTCAGAATGCTTAGAGATTTGGTCATCCGACCTTATGAAGTTGCTTGTTACGTTATTACCTTGTTTTCTTTGTTCTAAATTTTGGGGACAAACTTCTTTTATTTAAAGTGGATCGTGACACCCGAGTCTTTGACTTGTTTTTCCACCCTAACTCGCTTATGTTCGATGGTACCTTCTGAATTTGTTATGTTCTTCGGTTTTTGTCATTTGAATGAGTTGTGACATTGTTTCAAATGAATCCGTTCACAATTGTGATTTTTCAAGTTCGGTTCAATTCTTGTGAGTCCTATGCAAAGTGAACGTCTTGTAATACTTACAAGTTCATTTAATGTCTCGGATTGAAATGTGAACTTCAGATTTGTTGTTCGATTACTGTCGTCCAGTTTTTGTTCGATCATTGTGGTTCAATTGTTGTCGCTCGATCTCGCATCGTGATTATCAAGCGTCTGATTTCCTTGGGATTCGCACTCGTTCCAGTAAGTCACCTTCCAAACCTTTGAGGTTGTCGGAATTATATATTTGCTCAACATTAAGCCCACATTTTGATTCTTGTACTATTTGGATTATCAACCATAGTGGTTCATGATCATTACACTTCGTAAACATTCTTGCGTATTGAATCGGACCGCAGCAGATTTGTATGACATGGAGTTTTGTGTCCGCTGTTGGAAGCAGATAACATGTGTCATCTAACGTTTGCCTTACCTTGATTGTTTCATATCCTAAGTTTTGAGACAAAATTTATTTCAAAAGGAGTGGGACGTAATAATTCTATTTTCCCGTTAGCTCTCTTTTCTTTTGATCTATTTCTGTTCCTTTCAGTTTGACGATCAACGTCTGAGAGATGGTCATCCTGTCTTGACATCAAGTGGGAGTACCGAGAGTCTGTGTTTGCATTTTTTGTTAGCTTGACCAATATTTTGATTGTATACGTACCATTGATTGACTTGATCCTTATCATCTATCCTTGCAAGTCTATCGCTAAGATTTTATTATTAATATTGTCATTGTTGTGGCGGCAAGAGATAATTAACACTGGATGACGACACCTCCATAATAGCGGCTACTAGAAACAACTGTAGCACTGCTAGGGCCGCCGACTTAAGATCGGTTTGATGTGTATATAAGGCCCTGAGAGGTATTTCCATAGTGAACTTAAGACGTTAACCGAGAGGAAGCAGTTGAATGATCTTATAAGTATGGATCCTACTAAGCATACCCGTTGCTTAGAGCATATCAACTATCTAGAGGCCGTAGCTCAATTTCATCGAGACGCAAGTCAGACTACGCAGAAAGCAGCTACATGAGAACGCGAGCATGCTGCGCAGTTAGAAGCTCAGTTGGCTGCAGTACGGCGTGCTCTTCGAGAGAGGGAGGCCCAATACACTCAAGCGAGAGAGACCCTCCAGGATCATATCCAGCAAGAAAGGGAAATGATACGAGCCAATGCTGAGGAAATCCTTGCTATCCTCCCAGCGGCCCCAATTCCGATCACAGAGGCCGAAGAGGATCCCGAGGAAGATCCCGAAGGGGACCCGGAAGAAGAGGTCGAAGACAACTCTGTCGTCGTTAACCCATGAGCTATGCTTAATGGGGCATGCTGTGTACCGATGTTTTCTTATAAATATATACTTGTGTAATGTTTGCGATTTAAGAACAAAATTTTGTATAGATACGATTGGTGACTTGGACATATATTTCAACGACCCTCTTCATGTTTCAAGTTTCGAGGACAAAACTTCTCTTTAGGGGGATGGGGTGTAATACCCCGTAGTAACTAAATGTAGACCTTTCTAGAAGGCGCTGTGCGTCAGGACCAACTTTGATCAATCACCGTAAATCTCGGAAAAAAATTTAAAGATCATAAAATTATAGAACCTCGTAGATTATTGAGTTAGCTTTCCAATGGAAGAAATGGCGAGTCATTCTGAACCCGAACCAACAAGTTAAGGCCAAAGCAAGACAGGGGTGTCAGTCAGTGGCACCCGGCAAATCACCCGGCGCTGTGAGCGCCGTGTTGCGCGGCACGCTGCGTTGTGTGTCGGCCGCCTCTCGGAACATGGCGCAGACACTGCCGGGTATAGCGCCGTGTTGCCAAACCACCCGGATAGTTTCCAGCGCCTTCCAGGAACTCTCGACCGCCTTATGAAAATGACGCAAGACACGGCGCGGGTACCGCCGGGTCCAGCGCCGTGTTGATCGAGCAGCCCTATAAATAGGGCAGTTTCCAGCATTTTCCAGCATCCTTTCCCCAACCCTTTGACCCTCCTTATAGAACAGATATCTTGAATGATTTTTGAGTTGTTAAACATTCCATAATCTTCGGAGGGATTAAATAGCGAGTATATAACGAGCGAGTCAGGCCAACTTCGCCAGATTGGAGGTAATTCAACCTTGAACCCTAAACCTTGTTTTTCGAGATTTCGGATTTATACTTGTTTAGAACTTGAAAATGGTTATATATTGAATATCCTGGGACTGTTCTTATCGATTCTAGTGGAACGGAAATCAAAACTTTCGTTCAAACCTTCGTAATCAGATACCATTCGCGAAGTGTCCGATAAAAGTTCCCTAAGGATTCAATTAAGATTTTCGACATTATTTTGATTAGAATGGACAGTCCTAATGCCAGTTAACACGAAATCCCTGTTGTAGGCCAGATATTTTAGAGTTTTCAATCCTAATTACAAAACGCTCGAAATGTTTTTATCCCGGAAGTCGCCAGGCAAGTACTTTGATTGCGTTTGATGTGCTTCGTGTGAATATGTGAAAAATGTGATTTTATGAAAAGTGGTCATTTCAGAAAATGTGGTTTGTGCCATGTGGTTGAGTGTGTGAACCGAGTTAAAACCAGTGAGGGTCCTATAGGATCCGTTAGACTGCGAGTATCTGCGGGTCACTCGGTGGGGTTGTACAACTAGAGAGGGCTTGACGAGGACTCCCTGGGGTGTGTATCTCACGTGAGGTACAGGGCCAGTATAGCTAGCAAGATTGTTTTATGATGATGATTATGGTATGATATTCCGGAATATATATGGCACTGTGATTTGATTGTTTATTCATTTGTGGTACATATTCATGAATCGTTGTACTTGCACCGGCTGTTTGATGACCCCTTTTGGGGTGGATATATTGGTTGTGTATTCAGGTTTAGGTCTTTGTGGCGAGCTGGCGCAGGAAGAGCACGAGGATGGCGAGCAACACTAGTATCATGTGTTATTTTTGAGTTAGAGGTCGTTTTATCACGATCAAAGTCATGTTTTGGTTTTGTACTCGCGCGGGTACTGTCATATATGATTTAATGTGTTGGTGTTAGTTATTGTTGATGTTGTTGGATCAGTTGTGAGTTGTTGTATCTGTGGTGATCCAACAGGACCATGTATTGGATTGTTTTGGTGATGTATGTCGTATTGAAGTTGACGTTGGTTTTAAGTGTGTGAATGTCTCGATTTAGTTGATGGTTAATGCCTTTTATGTTGGTCTAAGCCTGGTAGGTTCTCCCAAAAGAATCTACGGTGCTGTAATATATCTGTAAATCACGGGGGTGTTACAAGTTATGTTATGGAATTAAATTATTGTTTTATTACGCATTAAAAACTTAGCCTTGTTATGGGGTTGTTGACCATAATGGTCTTTTGTGTTGTTGAGTGACCTTCTTGGTCCGTTGTTTTATCTTTTGACCTCGGCGATCATTTTTGTCATTGTAATATAATATGTATATCCTGGTAGATCCTTACGAGAAGGGTCTACGGTACTGTAATATTTCCGGTTCGAACCGGGGGTGTTACATAGGTAGGGCCCTATAGGGCCTCTTGAGTTCGTCACTTGCGAGTGTGAACAGTGTGTTGTGATACCAGGTAGGTTACGGTGAGGCCTCTGGAGTTCGTTACTTATGAGTACGAACTATATTCGGCCATGTGTATCCAATCATGTATGATCTGACGAGGTCCTGGGATGCGCCCTTGCGATTGTGGTACCGGGATAGCTTATGCGCCTATGTTGTGATGTTCTGTTGTTGGGTCATGGACCCTATGATTATTTTCGAGTAATGTGATTTTGAAATGAGATTTGGGCCGAGATACTAATTATTTTGAAATAGCTTATAACTAAGGACGTCAGGTCAAAAAAGGTTTTCCATTTTATAAAACTATTGCGATGTGAAACGAGATTTGGGGTTGATATCATAATATTTTGGAAAAGGTTTTATAACTTCAGACTTGAGCTCCTAAAAGGATTTTCCATTTTCTAAACGCCCAAGATGATGATTCGTTTATAACGACTTGAGTTTGATTTCTAAACATTAAAACATCTCGGGAACTTCTGTTATTATTTGTTGTTGTTTGACTATGACTGATATTTGCATGGTATATTTCATATGATTAGAATACTTGTACTAGAAAATTCGAATTGCTAACCCCTTAAATGGGGAAAATGCGTTTCATGCATTTCAGGTATACTTAGTTTAAGGGAGCGGTCACAGGGTCGGCATGGAAGATGACAAGCTACGATACTAATCAATCGAGAGTCTGATTTTATTTGTATTGTTGAGTTGTATACATTTCCGCTGTAATATGTTGTGACCCCTGCATGGGTATGTGTTGTAATGAGTTTTATTTCTATTTGTTTTAGTCGTACCGATCCATGTGTTTTGAATATTTGACTTTATCGGTCCGTGTGGTTATGTAGTTTGACCCCAAAAGGTCAAACATTTGGTTGTCTTGTGGTGTTTAGCCTGGTAGATCATTGAGAGAAGGGTTTACGACGTATGACATTCCCGGGTGATTCTGGGGGTGTTACATTTATGGTATCAGAGCTTAGGTTGTGGAGACCTAGGCTGTCGTGTTGAGTCGACTCATGTTTTTATCACGTCATTCGAGTTGTCAGTTGACAAGTTGAGTTGTGCGTTGTCACATCGTATCGTCCATATTGTCGGTTGAGATTAGTATGTGGGCGACCGTCACCTTCATGCAACCTGTGGATGTAAGTATATTCTTTTATGTGTTGTAACTGGTGTTTCATGACTTTGATTATATGTATGATGTAAGATAGAACTAGTGTTTGATACTTGTGGTATATTGCGTGTGAAGTGGTTGGAATATAGTATGAATTGGATTATGAGTGGTGTAATGTGTTGTGAATTCTTTGAACATTGATCTACTTTAGAAGATGTGCTGATGACAACGTTTGTTGAGGACTGATACAGATCATGTTGACCTTTGTTTGGATTTGGTATCGATAAAGCTGTGTTTGTTAAACTAGTAACTTTGGATGTCGGATAGTCATGTGTTGGAGAGTCGATTATTTTCGACTGATTGTTTTTTTCTGTCACAAACGTATTCTCTTTGTAAATCATATTTGCTGCATGCATTTATGGAAATGTCTTTCTGAAATTCTATAAACTTAGGTATACTTATGGAAAATTGATTTTTGAAAATATTTTATCTGTACACAAAAACGGTGACTTAGCGTACACATCTAAAACATTTTGAGTTTTGGCAATCTGGTCGTGTATTTTCAAATGGAACCTTACGACGGTATTTGAAAAATATATTTGGGGAAGGTTTTGAGTGTTTCGAAAAATATTGACATCATTAACCTTTTGGTATGTTCGAAAGGATTTTGGAAATAATTCTTAGCCAATGGTTTTCATTTTCACATGGCTCAAGGGAATGATTTGAGGACCTTTCACACTATAGAAATTCTTGTGTTCTAAAATGAAAATTAGATTTTATTTTCAAAAGGGTGCAAATGAAAACTCTTAATTTCACTAGTGATGATGTTTTATCCTGGTGGAATAATGATAGATCCCAAGTGTTGAACGAAAATGTTTCACCATTATATTCAATTTTTAGACCTTCAAGTTTAGATTTTGGAAAATTCTATGACTTGCAAAATAGCTCTCACTTTCAAAATTAATATATTAATAGTCAATTGGGATGTAACGAGTGCATAGTGTGGCTGTATCACTTTAGGCGATATTGTCAGAGTTCGGGGCTAACGCATTTGCACGAGGGCCAAGTTGTTGTCATATATCTATTTTGTTGTCATCCTTGTTAAAGGATTTTGGTTGCTTTCCCAACTGTTGCATTGTATGGCTTGAGGTTGTTTTTCGACTTGTATGATATCGCTTTCGTGCGAGGCAATATCGCTTTGGTCCAGATTTGGCAAACATATGTAAGTGCTTCGTGACTCTTTTTATTTTGTGTCGTAGCTATCTTTCGGAGCTGTTTCAGAGCTGCCGAACTGTTTCTATCATCCATCAGTATGTTAAGGCACGACCGTATGATCCGACAGTTACGAATGTAAGCTCCAATTATTGTAGTCGTAACTTGTGTGTTCGTTTAGTTGCTTTAAGTCGATATATTCATTGTGTTACTATTTGTTATCGTATTTCGTTGTGTTGGTGAGTAGAAATTTTTGGTAAATTATTATGTGTTGATTCATTTTATTGAACTGAACGATTGTATGTATAATATGCCGAGAGGTAGAGGCCGAGGTTGTGGTTGTGGACGTAGTCAGAAGTGTGGGGAGGTGACTCGTTCTTTGTCGAGCACCGATCAGCGTAGAACAGATGGTCGGGAAGACCAGTTGTGTGGTCAGAGGCAAAGCATCTGGAGGTAATATTGATATTGGCATCACCA
Source organism: Orobanche coerulescens (assembly GCA_033398695.1). Classification (NCBI taxonomy): domain Eukaryota; kingdom Viridiplantae; phylum Streptophyta; class Magnoliopsida; order Lamiales; family Orobanchaceae; genus Orobanche; species Orobanche coerulescens. The sequence goes on along the minus strand of CM065809.1, from coordinate 144,906,507 downwards.
CCATTCTTCAGCAGGTGGCAACCCAGTTGGCATAGATGAATCAGGGTGCGCGTTGGAATGAGCTCCCAAATGTGGATAATGTAGCTATTAACTGGGTTCAAGTCGTGATGAGAATGTATCCACCTCGTCTTGTAGGTTCCTATGATTCATTTGGTTGGGAGAACTGGCTCTTCCAGTTGGGGAGAACGTTTGATGCTGTAGCTTGTCTTGATGAGAGGAGGGTACCTATTGCTCAGTACCTCCTCGATAAGAAAACTGCAGACTGCTGGGAGGCCGTAGTGCCTAATGTAATACCTGGTTGTGATTCAGTCATTATCATTCAGTAATTTTATTCGGTAATTGTCACTTAGTAGTTTTTCACTTGATAATAATCATTCATCTGTGTTCACCGTTCGAAATAACTTCGAGTTGTGTATCGATATTGTTCATTGTTTCAACCTTACCCGGGAAACGAGACAAGAGTATTATCTCGATTGTTGTAATTGATTCATTAGCCGATGTTGACGTTGGAGTTCATGTCATTTCTAATCTCCTCATTGTTCAAATTGTGTTTTGTTGGGCGAACCCTTGTAATCATTGCTCGGAACCACCGTTTTGGGGTTTCCGTACTTCCATTTCGTGTTATTGTTTCCCAAATATTGATTCCTATTGCTTTTATTCTCTTCCCGGATCATTTTTCATCATTTTAGGACCCAAGGGGGGTGTGGTCCGCGGCACAAGGAGTATGCACCGCGGCACACACATTTTCCGCCAGTAAGCGGCATCTGGCCGTGGGCATGTAATACCCGTGATTTTGATTTCGGTAATTTCTTTTTTTGGCGGAAGTCCATTTTGACGACTCGCTCATGACCGCTTTCATCATTACGAGAATGATTAATTCTGCACTTTTGTCATCCGAGTTCGTTTCGGTGTCGTTTTGTTGAGTTCCGTGCTTTTTAGCGGTTTTTCCGCACTTGAGTTCGATTCTTGCGAATCTCGTCCGAAACTGTTGTTTCGACTTTCTCGTAAGTTCATTTAATGTTATTATTCATGTTGCGAGCTTTGGCTTGGTGTTTCGATCACGTATCGTGATTTTCGGGCGTTTTGGGCCATTTTCGTAATTTCCCAAAGTTTGGGGTAATTACTTTCCGTTGTCGAGTTTCGAGCCTTCGGGTAGTCGGAATCGTATGTTCTATTAGTGCTCGGATTCGTCTTTTCGAGTACTTCGTAACCTTATCTTCGATTCGTACTCAGGTTCGGGTTTCGGGGTCGTTCGGGCCGTCGGAGTTGGTCCCGGCCGAGTCATGGCCGGGCATGATCGGGCCAGGCCACCGCCGAGTAATGTGCGGTAATGATCGGCCATTACGACGTAAGGCCGATTACGCACGTAAGGCCTGGCCGTAACGCACGTAACGTTCCGCATCTTCCAGCAGAGTTCGCCATGGCGGTTACGACGTAAGCCATGGCCGATTACGACGTAACTTACGGCCGATCGGCTATAAAAGGCCTGGCAGCGTTTTTCTTCAGCATTTTCTCACTTCTCTTCTTCCATTCCGCGGCTGGAGCTGGGGTAATCATGTAGAGATGTTGTTGGACAATAAATCCATGAAGTTTGGAGGTTCATATCATCAATCATCCGTCCTATAACATCCTCCGATCTACCGAATCAGGTCAGATTTCCTAGAAATCTAGTTTTGGGGAATTTGGGTATTTTGGTTGTTTTCGTCCGATTAATCCGATTTAACTGAGGATTATGATGGATTGATGATTATTTAGATGTATTATATCATTTCCCTTGTTATTCCATGGTTGGATCGTATCGATTCGTTATTTGGGTCGAGTTCTTGACCGACGCCTTGAAGGTGTCTGGTAAAATGCCATAGAGGGGTTTTCGGGCGTTCTACGATTATCTTTCCTCGTATGATTGTTGATTTATGGATTGTATGATGTTAGGGTCGTGTTTCTTGCGAAGAAACCGTGTTGAACCCTTCTGTTCGTCGTCGTCTTCCGTTTCGATAGCATTGGGCGTTTCGAAGCTTTCCGGTTGAGCCGTGTTCGTCGGAATACTTGCGTACCGATTTTGAGGCAAGTACCTTGTCCATACTTTTCTTGTTTCGCGGATATGATGATTGGTGATCGTCTTGGTTTGTTTGTTTGTTTGAAATGAGTTTTCAAAAGATTTGGTTAGCCTCGTTAAAGGCCTCTTTCAAAACCGTGTGTGTTTTGTGATTGGTGTGGTTCGAGAATAACTATGTGAATTCTATGTATATGCTTGGTGTTCATGTTGCACTTAGTATTGTGTGTGGACGTATATTATGTCATTTCGGTGCGTTGTGGATTGACGTGGTGTTTTGCTAAGTGTTTGATGCCTCTGGGCGAATTGTTTGAATATCCTCGATGTGATATGTTATTTGTGTGAATGTGTGGATATGGTTGAAGGTCTACGGTGGCACATGGCATGTGATCATGTGGCCAGGATGCAACAAGTGATTGATCCAACCGTGAGAGCCTGAGATAATCTACGGTGGCACATGGCATGTGATCATGTGGCCAGGATGCAACAAGCGATTGATCCAACCGTGAGATGTGTGTGATTTGTTTCGCTAGCCGCTCGGGAGGGTCCTTCGAGGCCTCGAGTGGGATGTCGGTGGTATCGTCCGGTCTAGGCGATGCGCGTGCGTGATTATGTTTCGTTGATTTTTCGTCCGTTGAGGACACGTGATGTTGGGCTCGACCACGTAAATTATTGGTGGTTTCTATTTGCGAAAACAAAACCTTTGGTTTGTGACCTGTTGATTTTGGAAAGAGAAGGATTTTATAATCCTAAATTGTTTTCTATTAAAACTCTCGACGGCATTTTAAGCTGTTTTGTAAATTGTTTCCCTTATTTGCGATCTTTCGCTTTTGGAAATGTTTACCCAAACTCTTGCCTCGGGAAGTACTTTTCCTTACGTTTGAACCTTTGAGGATTTCGATTATTATTGTTCTTGGAACTTGTATTGTATGGCTCGTATTTTTGCACTTGTACTTGCACTAGCAAAACAGTGGAGTTTTGCTAACCCCAGTATTCGGGGTGGATGTCTATTTTGCATTCGGGTTTTGGAGCATAGCACGGGGTCGGCGCGAAGGATGATGAAAGATGAACGATACTAATCACACGAGGATCTGTTGACGTCGTTTTGGTCTAGTTGTATTTTCTTTTCCGCTGCAATGTCTTTTCCCCGTTGTACGGGAGTTTATTGTATTTTGACCCCTGCGTGGGTATGTGTTTGGAATTGAGTTGTATGTATTTGTTGAAAGACCAAATCGGTCTACTGAGTCATTTTAGCCTTAAAGGCGAGGTTTAGATGTTTGATTTTAGTTATCAGCCTGGTAGATCCTCGAGGAGAGGGTCTACGGCGTGTAATATCCCTGAGCGGATTTGGGGGTGTTACATAAATGGTATCAGAGCTTAGGTTGTGGAAACCTAGGCTGTCGGGTCAGTGGTGTCTATTGAGTTTTTGTCTCGTCGGATTTTGTCTGACTAAGTCGTGTCGCGACGCGTCGTCTGAGTTTGTTGGTCGTGATTAGTATCGTGGGCGATCATCATCTTCGTGCGACCTGTGAATGTAAGTCTCCCTTCTTTGTGTTGTGCCTCGTGTGACACGAGCTATTTTTATGATTATTTGTTAAGTGACGGAATCCTCTTATGGATTTTGATTTCGTGTTATGTGATTATTTGACTCCCATTTTTCGTTCATATGAGGAGTAGTGTTGATGTCTTGTGCATGTTTGACTTTATTTCTTTTATCCGCTGCGTGAGTTCTTTTGTAATGTCTTTCGGTATTTTACCGACTGAGTTTTATTTCGAAAATCAATTCCCTTAACCGAGTTTTTGGCATTATGGCCTTGATCATTTTGGCGAAATTCCTATGACGGTATTTATTATTTCCTAAATGACTTTTGTAAGTTTTTGAAATAATACCGTCATCAGCCTTTTGGCATTTTTGTAAATAGTTTTTAGCATGCTGGGTTCCGGCGCGGGACACACGGTGCTATAATGTTCCGTGTAAGTACCTAAACTTTTTGGGCATTCTAGCCCATTGAATTATTTTTGAAAACCTTGAGTATCTTAGAAAATTAAAATTCGAGACGTACTTTTAAAATGAATTATTTTCTCGTGGTACGTCCAAGGTGCCACAATATATTTCAAAATTCTTCTAACTCGAGGACCAAAATATTTTGAGATATTTTCAAATGCAGTTGCTTAGACCCAAGGGTCGAATATTTTTGAAAGTTTTTCACTAAAAGAAAGGTGTCCTCATTTTTGTTCAAACGCAAGATGACTTTCAAAGTCTCGATAATGGTGTTTGTACTACTTTTTGTAAATGATACTCAAGATCAACTGTTGTTGCCAAACTGTTTTCAAATGGTGGTTTTTTTTTAAAACCTATCATTTCTGTTTGCGGACCGGAAATGCGTGTATGGTTTTCGAACTTTCGTTACGGTGTTAACCCCGAATTGTGATCGAATGGGTGGCATGAACGTCGAGGCGTTGCCACGCATTTGTTGTACTAGCCCTCTGTGAGAGGTGTGAACTGGTATTTACTGTTTGTCGCCTCGTGGTGATTTGCGTGTTGTCGCACGGGTGTGAGCTGTTGAAGCTTGAGTTTGTACGTTTGTGTACATGTGTGATTGTTTCATGATGTTTGTAATTATGTGCTGGTTATTGTTCGGGCCGTTGAGGTCGCCGAACGATACCGTCGTTGCTGTAGTGTTTGTGTGTATTATTTTACGATGATAATCGTTGTATATGATATGTATTATGATTCCTTGTTGTGCTGAGTTGGCATCTCCGCTATGTTGTTTTGCGACGTTATGCCCCATTGTATCTAGCATTTGTAATTTCGGTATGCCGAGCCGAGGCGTTTCAACCGTGATGTGCCGGGGCATGCACGTGTATATTGTCCTCCTCGTCGGTAACACATTTCAAGTGTGGACTCGATGGACACCGAATTCAATTTTGCGAATTGGCTACCGAGACTTTCGGAGTTCGCGCTCAGTATAGCGATTATCAGAATCGGCTTTGAGAGGCCTTTGAAGGATGTTTCTGTCGGTTGCTTGTTGTGTTGTCGCCTTGATTTCGTTGTTGTCAGTTTCGGGGACGACACTTCTCTTAGAAGAGGTCGAATATAATACCCGTATTATTTTGGCTCCTGCATTTTCTCTTTCTCAATTCTATCGACTCGCTCGTGTTCGTTGACACTTGTATTTCGGTTTCATCGTTCGAACGAGCTGTGATCTTGTTTTGGGTCGATCTGGTTGTCGCTGTGACTTTTCCGAGTCCGGTTCGATACTTGTAAACCTTGTTCGGATGTAACATCTTTTGGTTCTACTAGTTCTTTTATTCGAAGTGGATCAGATTTTGAACTTTTGTATTTTCGACTCGGTCGACTCGTTTATGTTCGTTGACATTTCTGAGCTTGTCCTGCCCCTTGCTTTTGTTGATCGAACGAGTGTGGTATTATTTCGGAATAACTCGTTGTCGTTGTGACTTTTCTATTGCTATTCCCTTTCCTGTGGATCTTATATGAATGCACATCCTGTTGTTTTCACCGGATCATATAGTCTCGAGTCGAGATGTGAACCTTGGGGTTGTTGTTTGAATTTTATTATCCTTCGTATTTCGGACATGATTGTTCGATTTTTGTTGTCTCGATCATTTGTTTGATCGGTTTTGTTCTCGTTTCGTGATTGCTGAGCGTTCAGACTCCTTCCTAATTCCCTTAAGTTCGGGAAATTAGTCTCGTTTTCGATCTTCCAACCCTTGAGCGGTGGAATTCCGTATTTGTTCAGCGATTGGCTCGCGTTTTGATTGATGTACCGTTGGGTTGGTCAATCGTATTGATTTTCGTTCGTTGTGTTTTGTGATTGTTCGGATAATTGACTTGATTGTATTATCCATTGGATGACGCTTGTCACTTGTTGGTTCTATTATATCCCTAACGGCGACGTTGTGTTGGTCGTCGTGGAGCGTGTTTTCACACCGTATATTCCGTTGCGTTGTTTGTAACGCGTTGCCCGTTTGGCATTAGTTACGCGTTTCTTGCGTATCTCATTGAGTTTTCCTGGCGGGATATTGCTTCTCCCTACTTATTTTAAGTTTCGGGACGAAACTTCTTTTAAGGAGGGTAGAATGTAATACCCGTGATTTTGATTTCCGGTAATTTCTTTTTTTTTCGGCGGAAGTCCATTTTGACGACTCGCTCATGACCGTTTCATCATTCTGAGAATGATTAATTCTGCACTTTTTGTCATCCGAGTTCGTTTCGGTGTCGTTTTGTTGAGTTCCGTGCTTTTTAGCGGTTTTTCCGCACTTGAGTTCGATTCTTGCGAATCTCGTCCGGAACTATTGTTTCGACTTTCTCGTAAGTTCATTTAATGTTATTATTCATGTTGCGAGCTTTGGCTTGGTGTTTCGATCACGTATCGTGATTTTCGGGCGTTTTGGGCCATTTTCGTAATTTCCCAAAGTTTGGGGTAATTACTTTCCGTTGTCGAGTTTCGAGCCTTGGTAGTCGGAATCGTATGTTCTATTAGTGCTCGGATTCGTTTTTCGAGTACTTCGTAACCTTATCTTCGATTCGTACTCAGTTCGGGTTTCGGGTCGTTCGGGCCGTCGGAGTTGGTCGGCCGAGTCATGGCCGGGCATGATCGGGCCAGGCTTACCGCCGAGTAACGGCGGTAATGATCGCCATTACGCACGTAAGGCCGGTTACGCACGTAAGGCCCTGGCCGGTAACGCACGTAACGCCCGGCATCTTCCAGCAGAGTTCGCCATGGCGATTACGCACGTAAGCCATGGCCTACGTGACGTAACCTACGGCGATCGGCTATAAAAGGCCTGGCGCGCTTTTCTTGACATTTTCTCACTTCTCTTCTTCCATTCCGCGGCTGGAGCTGGGGTAATCATGTAGAGATGTTGTTGGACAATAAATCCATGAAGTTTGGAGGTTCATATCATCAATCATCCGTCCTATAACATCCTCCCATCTACCGACCGAGTCGATTTCCTAGAAATCTAGTTTTGGGGAATTTGGGTATTTTGGTTGTTTTCGTCCGATTAATCCGATTTAACTGAGGATTATGATGGATTGATGATTATTTAGATGTATTATATCATTTCCCTTGTTATTCCATGGTTGGATCGTATCGATTCGTTATTTGGGTCGAGTTCTTGACCGACGCCTTGAAGGTGTCCGGTAAAATGCCATAGAGTGGTTTTCGGGCGTTCTACGATTATCTTTCCTCGTATGATTGTTGATTTATGGATTGTATGATGTTAGGGTCGTGTTTCTTGCGAAGAAACCGTGTTGAACCCTTTCGTTCGTCGTCGTCTTCCGTTTCGATAGCATTGGGCGTTTCGAAGCTTTCCGGTTGAGCCGTGTTCGTCGGAATACTTGCGTACCGATTTTGAGGCAAGTACCTTGTCCATACTTTTCTTGTTTCGCGGATATGATGATTGGTGATCGTCTTGGTTTGTTTGTTTGTTTGAAATGAGTTTTCAAAAGATTTGGTTAGCCTCGTTAAAGGCCTCTTTCAAAACCGTGTGTGTTTTGTGATTGGTGTGGTTCGAGAATAACTATGTGAATTCTATGTATATGCTTGGTGTTCATGTTGCACTTAGTATTGTGTGTGGACGTATATTATGTCATTTCGGTGCGTTGTGGATTGACGTGGTGTTTTGCTAAGTGTTTGATGCCTCTGGGCGAATTGTTTGAATATCCTCGATGTGATATGTTATTTGTGTGAATGTGTGGATATGGTTGAAGGTCTACGGTGGCACATGGCATGTGATCATGTGCCCAGGATGCAACAAGTGATTGATCCAACCGTGAGAGCCTGAGATAATCTACGGTGGCACATGGCATGTGATCATGTGGCCAGGATGCAACAAGCGATTGATCCAACCGTGAGATGTGTGTGATTTGTTTCGCTAGCCAGCTCGGGAGGGTCCTTCGAGGCCTCGAGTGGGATGTCGGTGGTATCGTCCCGGTCCTAGGCGATGCGCGTGCGTGATTATGTTTCGTTGATTTTTCGTCCGTTGAGGACACGTGATGTTGGGCTCTGACCCTGTAAATTATTGGTGGTTTCCTATTTGCGAAAACAAAACCTTTGGGCTGTGACCCTGTTGATTTTTGGAAAGAGAAGGATTTTATAATCCTAAATTGTTTTCTATTAAAACTCTCGACGGCATTTTAAACTGTTTTGTAAATTGTTTCCCTTATTTGCGATCTTTCAGTTTTGGAAATGTTTACCCAAACTCTTGCCTCGGGAAGTACTTTTCCTTACGTTTGAACCTTTGAGGATTTCTGATTATTATTGTTCTTGGAACTTGTATTGTATGGCTCGTATTTTTGCACTTGTACTTGCACTAGCAAAACAGTGGAGTTTTGCTAACCCCCGAGTATTCGGGGGGTGGATGTCTATTTTTGCATTCAGGTTTTGGAGCATAGCACAGGGTCGGCGCGAAGGATGATGAAAGATGAACGATACTAATCACACGAGGATCTGTTGACGTCGTTTTGGTCTAGTTGTATTTTCTTTTCCGCTGCAGTATCTTTTCCCCGTTGTACGGGAGTTTATTGTATTTTGACCCCTGCGTGGGTATGTGTTTGGAATTGAGTTGTATGTATTTGTTGAAAGACCAAATCGGTCTACTGAGTCATTTTAGCCTTAAAGGCGAGGTTTAGATGTTTGATTTTAGTTATCAGCCTGGTAGATCCTCGAGGAGAGGGTCTACGGCGTGTAATATCCCTGAGCGGATTTGGGGGTGTTACAGCGGCTCATGCCGGCAGGGCCGCGGCACACTGCCGAGTCACTGCCGCGGCACACTCGTCCGGGCCGCGGCACACTGCCGAGTCACTGCCGCGGCACACTCGTCCGGGCCGCGGCACACTCATATTGCAACTTATCGGCCAACCCGTCTATACCGGGGGCCGCGGCTCATGCCGACGGGGCCGCGGCACACTCTTCCGGGCCGCGGCACGTTGCCGATCACTGGGGCATTTGGCCTCGTGCCGCGCACACTTGGCCGCCGCAGACACAAAGGCATCAAGACTATAATTGCGTTTTTTGAGCGAGATCAACTCATTTTTTCCCATTTCTTCAACCTATACGAGAGAGAGAGCTTGAGGGGAGAAACTTTTCATCATCCATCGCTTGAGGGTTTGATTTTCTTCATTTCCTTTCGATCGTGAAGCCCGGATAGTCGATCTAACGCATGTTCTTCGGATCAAAGTGCTTGGATCTTCAAGAGGTAATTTCTTCAACATCTTGGATTTCGATTTTGTATTGAGATATGATGTTTTGGATGTTAAGATCATGTTTTATGAAGTGATATACGCATGATTATGGATATGTTTGATTATTCATTGGATTATTGAAGGATTATTCAAGAACACTTTGAATATTGAATTGGATTTGGGGGTTTTCGATTATTTGTGGTTGAAATCACGAATTTGAATATTCATATTGAGTTATTGATCGTATTGAAGTTGTTTTGTTGGTTTGAAACACTTCTTGGGGATTTGATGTTGGTATTATTGAGGTTTGGTTGTAAACAATCGAAGTTTGGCCACAAATTGTTTGATATAATGCCCCAATGAACTTGGTTTAGTCGTATCGACGTTTTGAGTTCGTTATATTCGTGTTTGATTCGTATGATGAACGGATTGTTGGTGATTGTGTTATTCAAGGTTGTTCGAGCGACCGATATCTCAATTAGGACGTTGTTCGTGGAAGGATAATTGTCACCGGTGTTGAGTAAGTTAATTCTTACTCGGTTAAAAGGATATTCATTCCTTTTGTTGTTGTTCATTCATAATCATAACTCATTCATCATTGTATTAACCGTACTGAGACTTGTAACTGTCGAATAATCCTTTCATTCACGAGGAACGACGGTTCCAATCATTTCATTGGGTTATCAATCACTTCACTATTATTTTCATCTTGGTGAGTCATTCTTGACCTTGTCGAATTATTATTCATTGATATTCATTGTGGTCATTCTCGTCCATATGACCTTCTGGGTTCATATTACGTGGCCGGGTGCGGATGTGTGGAATTTTTAGTCGGGCACGCGATGGCCATGTATTGGGAGTGATACATTGGACTGTGCACACGGTAACGATTACCTCCGTGGGACTAATTAGGTACAAGGATGGGTGTGTCCGGTCATCCGTCTTGTACACTTGCACAGAACACTACGGGTGTACTATGAAACTCCTCTTCAGCGTAATTCATAACTAAGGATATTTCATAACTTCAGATATATCATGATTGTGTATTTTCAACCCTTGAGGATTGTTGTTCTATGTAACTGACCCCGTTGGGGGGATTTTTGTAACACCCCCGATATATTCAGGAATATTACAGCGCCGTAAATCCTTTACATAAGGATTTACAAGGCTGAAGAATTGAACAGGCATTAGAAGGTACTAACGAATGGAAATAACGGAATTACGGTACAACAGTTCTGATCCAATACAGAAATAGTACAATTGTTCAACAGAACTCAATAATACATCAACAAATTCAAATCATCACAAATGACTTCGTACTCGAGTACTTATTGAAATAACGAGTAAACAACAGATAAATAAACCCGGTCGGGACATCACTCTGCACCCTCGTCGTCATACGGCCCAGTGGTTGTTTCCCCGCTCTCCTGGATCCTGAACACAAACAAAATGTTCACCCCCGAAGGGGTTAGCACAACGATGCTAGTACAAGTACCACAACATATTATTCATATCTCACGAAGAATAATAACGTAAACGACAAACTACCAACGAGTCTTCTCTTACGAGAAACTCAAACATAACAAACACAACTAATAATCACAACATGATATCATAACATACACAACTGATAATCACAACATGATATCATAACAAACACATGGTAATTCCATCGATCCAGCGTTCACTGTCTAGAACCCACGATGATCCCGTCAGACCAACCCGTGGTGGAAAAACCCGTCCGATGATCCAGCGCACGCTAGCATAGATCCCCTAATGATCCCGTCGGACCAACACGAGGTGGACATACAACAACGACATACATGCACGACAATATGTATAACAACAATACATAAAACAAATAAAGTACTTGCCTCGATTTGAATACAATAACAACACTTCCACGAAAATGAACACTCGAAGATCGCCCTCCTCAATCAATCACGTAACGAGACCAAACCTTAACAAAAGAAATGATATAGGATTTATCTCACGTCGTATGAATGTTTAACAATTCGATTCACGGCCAAAAGCATAAAATGCATTCTGCCCGAACTGCTTAGCGCACGCTAAGTACTCTGTGTAGCGTGCGTTAAGTCTGCCCGATAGCGCACGCAAACAACAAAGACTAGCGTACGCTAACTATGCATGGTCGATTTACCGACTGCACAACCGACTGGCCGATGGTCTAGCGACGTTACGTACCAAACGAAGACGCTAACTCGTGCTCGATAGCGCACGTTAAACTTCATAGCATAGCGTGCGCTATCTATGCATGACGCCATCACGAGCAAGAACTCGTTTCGCCATGATCGAAACAATGAAATCTTGCGTGATAATTCATGTTACTTCCATGAATACCATGTTCATACCCTTATGAATGATTTTACGGATAAAGACAGCTTCGGATTCAAGGATATGCATACCAATTTAAAACCATATTCCATTCCGACTTCAAAGCTTCATACGACAATTCGAAAAGCTTAATGGTTGATATCAACACCTTATATCAATCAATATTATCATGTTGAAGTTGTTTAAACGTTCCATCTATACTAGATAAATCTTTCCATGATCAATCCTTTAGATTTATCCAACAATAACGATTGTTAAAGTCAAGTCCATGATTATTATGAAGTCATCTACTAGATTCGAATTACCAATGATAGAAGCTTCTCTTCACATATTCAGTGTAATAAGATTCGAATCGTGATAATTATAATCAAGGTATTTAAGGCTTATTCATCTCACTATTCCAAACATGATATACTTGGATAATTCATCTATGAAAATCCATATCTTGTTAACATGATCATCCAAATCGTTAGAATCCAACTCTAAGTCTTGAGATAGATTGAACATACCTTAATATGATGAAAATCACTGAACCGTAAGGTAGAATCCAACTCCGGTTGGTTGTTTGCCACTCCAAGGTGCTATTCCTCCTCAATGATTACTCCCAAGTGATAACCAATGTATAAACACCAACAATATGTGTTCTAAGTATGTAGTAGAATATCTCCGCTCTCTGGCCTCTCAAGTATGCAGAAGGAACGAGTAAAATGTAAGCCAAAACGAGTTGTTGTCTCATTTATAATATTCTGCATTTTAACAAGTTAGCGCACGCTACTAAGCATTCCTTAGCGTGCGCTAATAATGGTTGACTTCAGAATTGTCTCAAGGCCCGCGGGAATCTTATCCGGACCCATGTCCCGGCTGGCGCAAGTGCTAGCTGTCCCGCTCAATAATTGAGTCCTTAGCGCACGTTACTCCTACCCGCATAGCGTGCGCTAATAATAGCCCGATAGCGCGCGTTAAGATACATTCTTAACGTGCGCTATCACGAGGTTGCATGAGCAATTTTGCATGTTTCTATACTTATGTACAATGATATCAATCCACGAAATATCATACTCCAAAAATCAAAACCACCAATCCGAAATAATACAGGGTTTGAATACAGATGAAATACACCGTAATAAATCCGGATATTACATACTCTCATACTAAAAAGGAGTTTCGTCCCGAAACTCAAGACGAAAATAACTCGGGATATCTAGACTTCATATCAGCTTCCGTTTCCCAGGTGGCTTCTTCCATTCCGTGACGTGACCACTGAACTTTGACCAAAACGATTGGTTTGTTCCTCAGTTGCTTAACTCGACTCTTGAGTATCTTGACCGGTCTTTCTTCAAACGTCCCATCCTGCGCGACTTCGATCTCGCCGAAATCAATGATATGACTGGGATCTGGTATATACCTCTGTAACTGGGATACGTGGAACACGTTATGAACATGGCACAATGACGACGGCAATGCTAATCTGTATGCCAACTCCCCAACTCTCTCGAGGATCTCAAATGGTCCGATATATATCGGACTCAGCTTTCCTTTCCTTCCGAAACGAAAGATTCCCCGAGTAGGAGAAACTTTCAAAAGTACATGGTCTCCAGTATTGAACTCCAATGGGCGACGGCGTACGTCCACATAGGATTTCTGGCGACTCTGGGCGGTCAACAGCCTTTCACGGATCAAGGCTATCTTCTCTCGAGTCTGCACGATCAACTCTGGTTCTGTTCCGATCAAGTCTGACGAATCGTCCCAGCATAGGGGCGACCTGCAGCTCCTCCCGTATAATGCCTCAAACGGTGCCATCTTAATGGAAGCATGCCAACTATTGTTGTAGGTAAATTCAATCAACAGTAGGTGAACTTCCCAATCGTTTGACCAATCTAAGGCACAGGCCCTTAGCATGTCTTCCACCATTTGAATAGTCCTCTCAGATTGTCCGTCAGTCTGCGGGTGATAAGCTGTACTGAAATTCAATTCGGTCCCCAAGGCCTTATGAACTGCTTTCCAAAAGTGAGACACAAAACGGCCGTCTCAATCAGAAACAATGGTCTTCAGTGTACCATGCAATCGAACTATCTCCGAAATAAATACTCGTGCCAACCTCTCTGGTCCCCACGTATCCTTAATGCCTAGAAAATGAGCTGATTTGGTCAAACGATCAACTATCACCCAAATCATGTTCATTCCTGTCCTGGTTTTCGGCATATTAGTGATAAAGTCCATCGATATGTCCTCCCACTTCCATTCAGGAATCGGGAGTGGCTTCAACATTCCGGCAGGCCGTTGATGCTCGATCTTAACCTGTTGACAAGTCAAGCATTTCGAAACATAGTCCGCTACATCTTTCTTCATGTTGCCCCACGAATTCTGCTTCAAGTCCTTATACATCTTCTTGGTGCCGGGTGGATAGAATAGGAAGTGACTGTGAGCTTCCTTCATAATTATGCATTTGAGAACATCATCATCGGGACGCAGTCGGTTTTGAAATCTCAAAACCCCATCATCATGAATTATGAATCCGGGGGCCTTTCCTTTGATCACTTCATCACGTAACCGAATCATCAGAGGATCATCTGTCTGTTTAGATTTGATTCCTTCGGTTAATGATGAAGTTATCTCCATCATGCACAGTTGTCCTTGGACTCTTCGTAACCACACTTCAATCCCTTCACGAATCATCTCTCGTTGAAGGCTAAGTTGGGATGTTAGCATCTCCAGCATCTGAATAGAGACAGGCTTGCGGCTAAGTGCATCGGCCACTACATTCGCTTTGCCTGGGTGATATAAAATCTCCAAGTCATAGTCCTTAATCAGTTCTAACCATCTTCTTCGCCGCATGTTCAACTCTTTCTGACTAAATATGTACTTGAGACTCTTATGATCTGTAAAGATCTGACAGTGAGTCCCGTACAGATAATGCCTCCAGATCTTCAAGGCAAAAACCACTGCTGCTAGCTCCAAATCATGTGTCGGGTAATTCACTTCATAAGGTTTCAGTTGTCGCGACGCATAAGCGATCACCTTATCATTCTGCATCAACACGCACCCAAGTCCTTGGTTCAAAGCATCACTGTAAACTATGAATCCTCCAGTTCCCTGCGGAAGTGATAGAATCGGTGCCGTCGTCAATCTCTTCTTCAATTCATCAAAGCTAATCTGACACAATTCATTCCACTCAAACTTTTGAGTTTTATGCAGGAGTCGAGTAAGTGGGCGGGAGATTTTAGAAAATCCTTCCACGAATCGACGATAGTATCCAGCAAGTCCCAAGAAGCTTCGGACCTCTTTCACGTTCTTTAGAGGCTCCCAATCCATAATTGCTTCGATCTTCTGAGGATCTACTCGGACTCCTTCAGCTGACACTACATGGCCGAGGAACATTACTTCCTTTAGCCAGAATTCACACTTAGAAAGTTTGGCGTACAATTGTTCGTTTCTCAAAAGTTCCAATACAATCCGCAAATGCTGCGCATGTTCTTCCAGACTCTTAGAATACACCAGAATGTTATCAATAAACACGACCACAAATTTATCCAAAAATTCAATGAACACACGGTTCATCAATTGCATAAATACAGCAGGTGCGTTAGTGAGACCAAATGGCATCACTACAAACTCATAATGCCCGTAGCGAGTTACGAGCGCCGATTTGAACATCGATTCCTTATCCTCGGTGATGGTATCGATCTCGGATCGATTTTAGAAAATCATGTTGCCCCTTGCGGTGGTCAAGCAGATCATCAATCCGTGGTAACGGATATTTGTTCTTAATAGTCATCTTGATCAGCTATCGATAGTCAATACGATCGAGCGATCCATCCTTCTTTCGGACGAAAAGAATGGCGCTCCCGGGGTGAAACGCTTGGCTGAATATAGCCCTTGTCCAGTAACTCCTCCAGCTGCTTCTTCAGTTCGTACATCTCAGTAGGTGCCATACGATACGGCGCCTTGGAAATCGGTGTAGCTCTGGGTTCCAGCTCAATGGTAAATTCCACATCCCTTCGTGGAGGTAGTCCAGGTAACTCGTCAGGAAATACATCTGGAAATTCGTTCACAACAGGAATGGATGAAAGTTCCACAATTTCGTCTTCTTTCTTCATTGCGTAACACCGATGCAGTCTGACACTGTTTCAACAATTTGACAGCTTTCATCGCCTTGATCAATTTCCCTGAGCTTCCCGGTTTCCATCCCTCAAACAGAATCTCGGAACCATCGTCAGCGATCAGCGAGATATTCCTCCTTCGGTAGTTCACAATTTCTCCATATTGATTAAGCCAATCGTCTCCGAGTATCAGGTCGTCTCCTTGCACTTCTATCACGATCAGATTTGAGAGCCACTCTCTGCCTCCAATTAATACAGGGAAATTTCTAGTTTCTAAATTTCCGACAATCCTCTCTCCACTCGGTAAACCAACAATATAAGGTTCACAAGCATGAAAACCGGAAATATTCAAACGATTTACACAAGACAAAGATATGAAAGAATGTGTAGCTCCTGTATCGAATAAAATGCTAACTGGCTGGGAAAGGATCTGGACAGTACCTGATGCGACAGCAGTATCTTGATCGTCTGTTCTCCTCATCTCGTACAGACGTGGGGGAGTAGATCCGGCACTCGATGTCCCCTTTCGGTCCCATTGTCCTCTGCCTCGCCCGCGTCCAAAATTCTGAGGCATCTGAACACTTTGCTGCGTCTGTTGAATACTGGCCTCCTTCTGGACTGGCTGTGGTGTACGGGCTCTAAAAGACTTTGCAGCCTCTTCACAAAACACCGCCCGATGTCCCTCTCGTCCACAATCAAAACAAGTCACGGCAGGAAGGGGGCAATTCCGTCGATAGTGCCCCGTCTAGGCGCAGTTAAAGCATTTCCTGGTAACATCAGTAATAGTTGATGTCGCTCCGAAGTTCTTTCCACTCCTAACTGGGTGAGGAGGTTTCTTGAAAGAGTGAAAGGATGACTGGGCCTTACGGGGCCCGCTGTTCTTGTGCTCTGTAAAAGTACCAGAGACTTTCTGTTTCTTGGATTCCGAAAATTTCTCCATGGCGGCTTCCTTGATCTCATACACCAACGCCTTATCTTGGTATTGACGGAGTGTGGTACATTCAAATCCGGACATGTACCTCTGGATTTCTGGTTTCATCCTCATATCGAAATGGATCATCATATCATACATTACGACCGGATGTCGAACAAATGCCATTCTTTGGTTAAACGTCTTAATCGCCAGGATACGGCACATCGGAAAGGTGAGCGGAGAAAAACTCCCGAACTTTGGCTTCCCTCACAGGACGAGGGCAATACTGAGCTTCCATCATCAATCTAAACTCTGTCCAATCGGCATCATGGTCTACAGGCCGGATGGCTTCCCACCATTCGGATGCTTCCCCTATCAGAAAATATTGAGCGATAGAGGCTCTCCGGTCGTCTGGGCAGTTAATTCCGACAAAGATTTTCTCCAGTTCTTTCAACCAATGATCCCAGGTGGGAGTCTCAGAAATACCGTCGAATTTGGGTGGTTTAATCTTCGCCACCTCTTGCAGCCACCGGCCACCTCGGTTTCCCATGTCTGGGATTCCTTGTTGTCTCTCTCCCTGTTGTAGTCCCACCGCCACTTGCATTCGGTCCACGACTTGGGCGAACTGAGTCATCTGGTTCACCATTTGACGAAGGATCTCTGTCTGTGAGATCTGCAGTTCGTTATTAATAGATTGTTGCGGCTACTTTGAGCTATGGCCGCACGATCGGAAGGCGATGCCTCCCTTTCGGCATTTCTTCGTCCGCGTCCACGACCGCGACCACGTCCACGTCCGCCTCTCAACATACTGTAAGCATAAATACTCAATATACAGGAAACAACATCGTTCTAATATTCGAGTATAAAGAGACACAACATGTAAAGAACGAGATAGAGTTTAGGAACTTACAACCACTATTCGCATGAAGAGGTAGGCAGTGCAGTGATGTCATTCACGGCCGGTTACCTCAAAAAGACATAAATGACCCCTATTTCAACCCAACGGCCAAGATATTCATAATCTTAGTTCCGATACCATATTCTGTAACACCCCCGATATATTCAGGAATATTACAGCGCCGTAAATCCTTTACATAAGGATTTACAAGGCTGAAGAATTGAACAGGCATTAAAAGGTACTAACGAATGGAAATAACGGAATTACGGTACAACAGTTCTGATCCAATACAGAAATAGTACAATTGTTCAACAGAACTCAATAATACATCAACAAATTCAAATCATCACAAATGACTTCGTACTCGAGTACTTATTGAAATAACGAGTAAACAACAGATAAATAAACCCGGTCGGGACATCACTCTGCACCCTCATCGTCATACAGTTCCAGTGGTTGTTTCCCCGCTCTCCTGGATCCTGAACACAAACAAAATGTTCACCCCCGAAGGGGTTAGCACAACGATGCTAGTACAAGTACCACAACATATTATTCATATCTCACGAAGAATAATAACGTAAACGACAAAGTACCAACGAGTCTTCTCTTACGAGAAACTCAAACATAACATACACAACTGATAATCACAACATGATATCATAACATACACAACTGATAATCACAACATGATATCATAACATACACATGGTAATTCCATCGATCCAGCGTTCACTGCCTAGAACCCACGATGATCCCGTCAGACCAACCCGTGGTGGAAAAACCCGTCCAATGATCCAGCGCACGCTAGCATAGATCCCCCGATGATCCCGTCGGACCAACACGAGGTGGACATACAACAACGACATACATGCACGACAATATGTATAACAACAATACATAAAACAAATAAAGTACTTGCCTCGATTTGAAGACAATAACAACACTTCCACGAAAATGAACACTCGAAGATCGCCCTCCTCAATCAATCACGTAACGAGACCAAACCTTAACAAAAGAAATGATATAGGATTTATCTCACGTCGTATGAATGTTTAACAATTCGATTCACGGCCAAAAGTTCATAAAATGCATTCTGCCCGAACTGCTTAGCGCACGCTAAGTACTCTGTGTAGCGTGCGTTAAGTCTGCCCGATAGCGCACGCAAACAACAAAGACTAGCGTACGCTAACTATGCATGGTCAGTACTTCGCGACCAGCCAATCGACTACTTTGATGGTCTAGCGTCGTTACGTACCAAACGTAGCGCACGCTATCTCGTGCTCGATAGCTAACGTTATACTTCATAGCATAGCGTGCGCTATCTATGCATGGCGATTCTTCTTTGAAGCGATGCTTATTCTTGCCATGATCGAAACAATGAAATCTTGCGTGATAATTCATGTTACTTCCATGAATACCATGTTCATACCCTTATGAATGATTTTACGGATAAAGACGACTTGATTCAAGGATATGCATACCAATTTAAAACCATATTCCATTCCGACTTCAAAGCTTCATACGACAATTCGAAAAGCTTAACGGTTGATATCAACACCTTATATCAATCAATATTATCATGCTGAAGTTGTTTAAACGTTCCATCTATATTAGATAAATCTTTCCATGATCAATCCTTTAGATTTATCCAACAATAATGATTGTTAAAGTCAAGTCCATGATTATTATGTAGTCATCTACTAGATTCGAATTACCAATGATAGAAGCTTCTCTTCACATATTCAGTGTAATAAGATTCGAATCATGATAATTATAATCAAGGTATTTAAGGCTTATTCATCTCACTATTCCAAACATGATATACTTGGATAATTCATCTGTGAAAATCCATATCTTGTTAACATGATCATCCAAATCGTTAGAATCCAACTCTAAGTCTTGAGATAGATTGAACATACCTTAATATGATGAAAATCACTGAACCGTAAGGTAGAATCTAACTCCGGTTGGTTGTATGCCACTCCAAGGTGCTATTCCTCTTCAATGATTACTCCCAAGTGATAACCAATGTATAAACACCAACAATATGTGTTCTATGTATGTAGGAGAATATCTCAGCTCTCTGGCCTCTCAAGTATGCAGAAGGAACGAGTAAAATGTAAGCCAAAACGAGTTGTTGTCCCATTTATAATATTCTGCATTTTAACAAGTTAGCGCACGCTACTAAGCATTCCTTAGCGTGCGCTAATAATGGTTGACTTCAGAATTGTCAAGGGTGCGTCATGGGAATCTTATCCGGACCCATGTCCCGGCTGGCGCATGTGCTAGCTGTCCCGCTCAATAATTGAGTCCTTAGCGCACGTTACTCCTACCCGCATAGCGTGCGCTAATAATAGCCCGATAGCGCGCGTTAAGATACATTCTTAATGTGCGCTATCACGAGGTTGCATGAGCAATTTTGCATGTTTCTATACTTATGTACAATGATATCAATGCACGAAATATCATACTCCAATAATCAAAACCACCAATCCGAAATAATACAGGGTTTGAATACAGATGAAATACACCGTAATAAATCCGGATATTACAATTTTGTTTTCAGGTCATGGCAAGGCAAAGGCACGGGAAGAGCATGTTGACGGCGAGGAGTCCTAGTGATAATAGTAGGGGGGCCCAGTCATTCCGGTTATTTCAGTCATTTTAGTCATTCTTATTTCTCTTCATTTGTATTTCCGCTGCAAATTCCGTTTGAGATGTTTATTTATTCAGGGTGGTGTATTTTATCTTCATATAAAATATACTAGTATTCTGTATTGTCCTGGTGTATTGTACTTAAGCTCCTCATCGGAGTATTTGGTAATATAATGTGGTTCAGTACTACAATTATATTATTTAATTCATCAGTTTTCATTCGCCTGGTGGGTCCCAGTCGGGGGTCCACGGCACTGTAATATCCGCCTAGTTTGGGGTATTACACCTAGAGACTGTACAGCCACTTGGGCTGAGTTTAGGGATGCCATGGAGGCAGAATATTGCATGTTACCTATCCGAGAGCGTATGATTGTCGTGTTTTGCTCAGCTATGCCCCAGGATGTGTCGGTATCCCAGACTATAGCCGATTATAATCATCATATGTGTTATGTTCGAGAGTAAGTGAGGAGCAAAGTGGATAAGATTCATTACTTCGATATGTCTATGAAACCTCGTGTTCGGAAGAGCATGACTCCTCTTATGTGTACCACTTTGAAGGACTAAAAAAATCGAGCCTTTGCATTTTAGATGACTCTATCGTCGATGGAGCCTATGTCCGTGGCAAAAAAGTAGAAGAATTCTGGTGATTCATCGAGAAGTAATGGAACTGGACTTCCTAAACCTCAAACCTCGTATCGTTCTTCAGTGGGACATTCTCAGTCAGCTTCTAAGAGTTCCAGGTTAGTGTCGTTGAACTCAGGTAACGCCCCGAATGTTTCATATGTAATATTCTGAGTCATGTTCATGCAAACTGTAAGGCGCCACCAATGACTTGTTACAAATATGGACATGAGGGGCATCGAGTCAGTACTATGAGAGAGTATCTGGTACATTAGGGACTCAGGTTTCAACATTGGTGACTAGATCGACTCGTAGAGATCCTTGTTGATTGGTTTTGGTTGCTTGTTATTTTTCATTTTAAGTTTCGAGGATGAAACTTATTTTAAGTGGGGTAGAATGTAATACCCGAGATTTCCATTTCCGATTGTCTTGAACTATTTGTCATTTTGTGTTGAATATTTTTTTCCATTGCTGATTAATTGGAATTTTTTTCCTATTGACTGACGTACGTTGAGACTGTATTGTCGTGTTTTCCATTTAACGTGGGTTATTTGATGTATGTGTCATGGTACATTATCTGTGTTGATGTGATTGTGCATTGTGCCTTGTCATGTATTTGCTTACATTTTGGATCATTGGTATTGTACGATAGCACTTCGTTGCGTGTTGCATAGTCGTTGTTTTGTTGGAGAATTCTGCCGTTGCATCAGGTTGTTTGGAGCAAGATAATTGCCTGTTCATAGTGCATTAGCGTACCCTAAAGGATGTAATTACCGTGCGCTAACTGAAGGATGAGTCAAAACATGCAAAAATTGAGACAGAACATGTGGAAAATTCGCACCATTAGCGCACGCTGCGGAGCAGGCCTAGCGCGTACTAGCTGCTCTAGTATATATACTGGAGCAACAGTTTTTTCAGTATTTTCTCACTTATTTCTATTCTGTCGCGATGGCTGAGGCGATTTGGCTAGGGTTGGGATTCTTGGACCGATTCTACTTCATCCAAAGGTGTTTAGAGGGTCTTAGGTGATTATAACATCAACAAATCTATTGTTCTTCATCGGATCGAGGTATTTTTCTTGGTTTGGTTCTTGATTTCAATTTAGGCCCTATTTTAATGAACTAGTTGGTGTTAAATGATGTTAGTGATTGTATTCTATGGATTGTATATCCATATCTATGATTCATTTCAGCCGATTGATGACTTTTGTGTTCTTTAGAAATCTTAAACAGTTAGTGTTCAATTAAATGTTTCGATGAGTTTCCTTCGTGTGCTGGGTGTGTTTTCCATCATTATTGGTTATTTTCATAGTGATTGTGTTGTTGTTGCTTTCTTGTGGAGGTTTTAGATTTTCTGGGATTTTCGGTTGAGCCGTGTTCGTCAGGGCATTCACATGTTGATTCCGAGGCAAGTATTCTTGTCTATACGATCTATATCTCGTGAATTGAAGTTGGGTAATGGATGTATGATGGTGTGTTCATATTCATTGATTATGTATCATGTGAATTGTCATTGTTGTTTTCTTGTTGTATGATGTGCTTGATTGTTCCTTATTGTGGAGTTGAGTTGACTGTGATGATTTAGTCGATTTGTTATACCAGTTGATGTGTATTGTGCCGAGTTGTGGTTCACGGATACACGTCAAGTGGTTGGTTATACACTTATATATGTATTTTGATGCGTTGTGAATTGTTGTATTATTGTGAAGTTGTGATGGTCATGATGATTGTGTGAATTGATTCATACACTCGGATGTGCGTTATGTCGTGTGGTTGATTGATGGATATGATGAATGTTGATTGTGTTTGTTCATGGTGATTGTTGTGATATTGATGTATGTTGTGGTTTTTTGTGGCGCTGTGTTCAACGAGGTAGGGTCTGACAGGACCTATGGGATTCGGTACTTGCGAGCACGGGTCGGGACACAATGGTGTTCTGCTGGGTTTAACTAGGTAAGGCTTGATGAGGCATCTGGGATTCGGTACTTGCGAGTATGAGTCTAAAACCACTAATCTGTGGTGCCATGTAGGGTCTGACGGGGCCTCTAAAGTTCATCGCTTGTGAGTGCGAACATTGTGTTGTGATACCAGGCAAGGTCTGATGAGGCCTCTGAAGTTTGTTACTTGCGAGTACGAATAGTATTCCGCCATGTGTAACCAACCAGGAATGATCTGACGAGGTCTCTGGGGTGCGCACTTGCGAGTGTGGGACCAGGATAGCTTATGGGCCTATGTTGTGATGTTTTGATGTTGGGTCGTGGACCCTGTGATTATTTCCGAGTATTGCGATTTAAATGAGATTTGGGCCGAGATCCTAATGATTTTGAAATGTTTTACAACTAAGGACGTGAAATCCAAAAGGTTTCCATTTTATAAAACTATTGCGATGTGAAACGAGATTTGGGGCTGAGACCCCAATATTTTCAAAAAGGTTTTATAACTTCGGACTTGAGCTACTAAAGGTTTTTCCATTTTCTAAATGTCCAAGATGATGATTCATTTTTAAATACTTGAGTTTGCTTTATAAATATTAAATCTCGGGAACTTCTCTTATTATTTGTTGTTGTTTGACTATGACTAATATATGCTTGGTATATTTCGTATGATTAGAATGCTTGTACTAGAAAATTCGAATGGCTAACTCCTTAAATGGTGGAAATTTTTTTCATGCATTTGAGGTATGCTTAGTTCGAGGGAGCGGCCACAGGGTCGGCATGGAAGATGACAAGTTATGATACTAATGAATCGAGAGTCTGATTTTATTTATATTGTTGAGTTGTATCCTATTTCCGCTGTAGTACATTGTGACCCCCACGGGTAATTGTTGTAAGGAGCTTTATTTCGGTTTGATTTAGTCTTGTGGCCTTTCCGGTCCATGTATTTTGGTGGTGTTTAGCCTGGTAGATCTTTGAGAGAAAGGTCTGCAATGTGTGACATTTCCGGGTGATCTATGGGGGTGTTATATGTATAACCTGCCAGTTACTGTCGTAAGGTACTGGATTACGACCGTAATCCTTACCTATTACGACCGCATTTGACAGGGGGCAGATTTTTGCATTTCAGAACTTCCTCTTCATTTTCATTCCGGGAGCGATTTCTTGAGGCGATTTTTGAGTGGGTTCTGTGCAATCATAGTTTGGAGGTTGATTTTGCGGATCCACTTTGTAACACCCCCAACCCATTTGGGAATATTACAGCGCCGCAGACCCTCTCCGTAAGAATCTACCAGGCTAAATACAAAAAAAAACGATGAACGATACATGCCAACATGGCTAAAGATGAACCATTAGACCGATTTGGTCTTTTCCCACAACGCAGCATATAGGACATACATAACTCGAACTCATAACTCATACCCACGCACGGGTTGGATTACATCAATGTTCCCATAAAACGGGAGAATAACACAACGGAGAGACAAACAACAAAACTTTACTGAAATACTCAACGATTGGTCTTCATGTGATTAGTATCTTCGTATCGATCCTGTGATTTGCTCCCCAGCAACCCACATAGGGACACGGCCTCAAGTATTGCTTTTCAAATGATGCAAATCTGATCACAAAACACGGGGTCTACGACCAAAACATCCACATCACATACTCGAGTAAATAACCCAAAGGTCAAACTCGATACACAATCAAACCACAATGCACGAAAACAATCACAAGGCCCACGTCCTTATGCCAAAAACCTCACAATCAAGAAACGAATCATATACGACACTTATACTGGTCCCATTCTAGCCAAGTACCAAGACCTTACGTATGACGTATCTCACACCGAGAATGAAAACGGTATGATATTCCGGACATATCACAATCATTGAAACAACAACGTGCCATAATTATCACAATACAACCTCCCGAGCTATACTGGCCTTGTACCTCTCGAGCAAGATACACACCCCAGGGACACCTCGTCAGGCCCTCCCTGGTGTATAGCCCAACCGAGTGATCCGCAGATACTCGCAGTCTAACGGATCCCAGGGGACCCTCGCTGGTTTTACTCGGCTTACACAGAATCTCAAAAACCACATGGCACAAATCACAATCATCAAAAACACATTCTCCCGAAGTTCATCAAACGTAAATCAAGGTACTTGTTAGAAATGGCCACTATATCCGACACATACTCACAACCAATATTACACAACAACATATACTCATCAATAGACACGCACAACCACACATACACACACACACCTCTTGCCAAAATTCTTGATCTTTAAGTCCACTAAAGATGTAATCACACACAACGGTACCATACGCAAATAAGGCATTCCAATGCACGACACTAATACACATTCTCAGAACAACACAACCGTTCACAAACACATAAGTAGATTTTAAAGAGGGCCTTTATCGAGAATATACCGATTCTTATATAAGTTTATTAAAAATAATCCAATCACACAGATATTCAATTATCGACTATTACGGATACGAAACATGAAATGTATAGGCAAGATACTTTCCTCGAAACCACGAGCGAACAAATACGACGAACCACAAGGCCTTGATACCACAAACCATCGGACAACGAACGGATGAGGTTGAGCACCCCTCGGACTTCCAAAAGCAACCAAGAATCTGGAAACCCCACGAATACTACGGAAATAACAATAACACGAATCAATAACACTAAACGGAATCTGAAACAACCCAAAGAAAGATAACAAGAATCCGAGAGGAAATTGGAAATCAAGTCCCGAGTGATAAAAATCGATAAACGAGTTACAAAATCTGAAGATCATGACTAATACAACGGGATTACCATGAACAATTCATCAATATCGGACAAAATCAACTAATCCAGAAGAAAACCCCCAAAATACCCGAAATTAGAGTTCTAAGAATTTTACCTTGATTAAAATGGGCAAAGATGTTGGGATGTTGTTAAATCCATACTAGGAACTCAAAGATATTGATAGGTGATGATATCAAGCCAAAATCCATGCTTATACACCCTCAAGATCGTCTAGATCGCCGGAAGGAAGAAAGGGGAGGGAGAAATGACGAAAGTTGACCCCTACAGTCCTATATATATTGTCAACAGTTAGCGCACGCTAAGGTATGTATAGCGTGCGCTATCGGCTGCAAAATGCAGTCCAGAACCCTCTGCCAGACTCCGTTAGCGCGCGCTAATATATGCGTTTAGCGTGCGCTAATTACACAATGTGTAGTCTTTGCTATTTCGACCATAACTCCTTCGTCCGGACTCCGATTAACTCACCGTTTGAACCATTGGAAAGATAACTTGATGCTCTATCATACTGCAAAGATTAAGAACTTTTGGAGTTTACAAGAATCGATGGTGATTTTACAAAGCCGAACTAATATGTCGATTAACCCGAAACAATAACAAAAATTGCTCGAATGACGAAATATGCTGAACAAAACATGTCTGAAATGTGTCAATGAACACAAGCAAGTTACTGGAATCAAAAAATATAGAAATAGAAAGTGTGGGTATTACATCCTACCCCACTAAAAAGAAGTTTCGGCCCCGAAACTTAAAACATAAAATGATCAGCGCAAAATAATCTACGTCAGAACGATTATAAAACACAACGAATAAAATTTAATATGGTTGACCAACTCGAACAGTACGTCAGTCACAACGCAAGATAAACGCTGAGCAAAAACAAAATTCCACCACCCGAGGGTCAGAAGATCGACAACGGAGCTAATTTTCCGAACTTAAGGAAATTACGAAGTGATCTGAACGCTCAAAAATCACGATATGGAAGCAACAAAAAAAAGATAACAAACGATCGAACCACAACGATCGAGACGATAATGGTCGAACAATCAAAATCAAATAGCAACTCAGAGTTCACACCACGGCTCGATACAATAGGTAGTCTGGTAAAGACGAAACGATATGCATTTATATAAGATTCATAGGGATGGATCCAAATTAGGAAAAAGTCACAACGACAAACGGATTAACTCGATACAATACCACAACTCGTTCGAACAACAAAAAGTGAAGAATGGAACAAGTCCAAAAATATCAACGAACACAAACGAGTCGATAGAGTCGGACAAAACGGGAGTGAGAGAAAAAAAATATGGGTATTACACCATATCACCTTTAAAAGAGGTTTCGTCCCCAAAACCTATACAACGAGAACGAAGTGCTAGAATAGCAACCTTCCCGGCAATATTCTCTTGGTCTCGCATCTGATCTCCATGACTGTCTATACCGCAGTCATGACCGCGTCTTCTACTCCTCGGCACACTAAGCGGATACTTACTCAATACGATGGCACAACATCGCAAAATAATATACTAAAGTGCCAACTCAGCGCGACATATCCCATGAGACAACTTATAGCAACTCGATAAGAAGATCCATGAGGTATCATTTTACATGATATCCTTTGAAAATACTTGGATTTGTATGTTTATTCAAATAAAAATTTGAAATTATTTTCAGTACCTCGGATTTTTATCAAAACTTGAAACAAAATACTTTAACTGTCTTCTTTTGGAATTATCTGCAAAACAATATTTCCTTGCAACTACCACTATTAAAATCACCATGCCACTACACATCATCATCACTGTTAATAACAAACAAGGTGACCACGCAATATCATCAAACAATTCGTACAAGCACTAAATATTCCAGCCAATCATCAATCATTTTGGGGTGATTCAAGATCACGCACGATAACTGGCTCAGTATAGAAAACTTTTCCAAATCCGAGTTTGAAGATTAAATCGAGTAAGATTTTTTTTTTCTCTCATAATATATTTTGAAAATAAAAATCGTATTGGGTTTTGAAATACATATAAAAAAATTATGGTGTGAAAGATTTTTGAAAATCATGCACTCGAATTATTTGAAAGCCGCCGATTAATCGAACCGTCAAAATTTTATGAAATTTTAGGAAAGCATTTCGAACATACACAGCAGACATAATTTATCACTTAATCAATTATTACTTAGCACTACGAAAAGTCATAACACACATTCATACACAACAGTTGTCATCACTAGACAACACACATAGAGTACAGTTACAGGCGATTGACAGCAAAAGTTCGATTCCATAGTCTCTGCCCAGGCTGATTAGCGCGCGTTACAACAAAGATAAGCGTGCGCTACTCATGCCACATTAGCGTGCGCTATTCTTATACTTAGCGTGCGCTAATTGCTCCAATTCAGCAACATAATCGCGAGCATATACACACGACATTACTAGAACCGAAGGTTACAAATAAACAGCAGCAATATACGGACCTAAATGCCACCGATTCACATAATTACTACACCTCACAAGCAACCATAATAAGGCAATTGTCATTACAAACCGAAATATCACCTCTCGGTCACGAGTACCATCTCAACGAGTGCATACCGAACGACTCAGCGTTCACACGACCACTTAAATCTCAACTCTGAGCGTTATAGCCAAAATAACAATAACATCATTACCACATACCTTTTAACTGGAATTTATGAAACCGAAAAGTTGGAAACAAAAGTCACGTCTCAAGTAAATTTTTGATAGACCTCATTTGAGTTTTAAAAATCAAATTTTGAAAATTTGCAACGCAAAATGAAAATAAAATATAAGTAGTTTGAGTTCTCCAAAAATTTTCGGTTTCAAGGTCATCAGACGGAAATCAAACTCTTTACCTTTTTGAAGGATGTTTTAAAAATGAAAATTTAAGTGACTTCCCAAAACATTAAAGTTTTAAAATACCATATCGATAAGCTTTCATTGAGTAACTAAACCAAAACATTACTCCTGTAAAAACGATTTATACAAAGATATATATATATATATATACACATATACACCGGCACCATTCTACATTCCTGCATAATACGAGAATCAACAAGTACGGATCACGTATTCACAATCCACATTTAACTCCACATCATAACACAAAAATCAGACAAGCTCGTATAACACGAGACACAACAAAGTAGGGAGACTTACATCCACATATTGCACGAAGATGATGGTTGCACCGCGATACTAATCACGACCGACTCCTCAGATGACGCGTCGCGACACGACTCGGCCAGACAAAATCTGACAAGACAAGACAAGACAAGACCCGACAACACTCGACTGGACCCGACAGCCTAGGTTTCCGCAACCTAAGCTCTGATACCATATTCTGTAACACCTCCAACCCATTTGGGAATATTACAGCGCCACAGACCCTCTCCGTGAGAATCTACCAGGCTAAATACAAAAAAAAAAAAAACGATGCACGATACATGCCAACATGGCTAAAGACGAACCATTAGACCGATTTGGTCTTTTACCACAACGCAGCATATAGGACATACATAACTCGAACTCATAACTCATACCCATGCAGGGGTTGGATTACATCAATGTTCCCATAAAACGGGAGAATAACACAACAGAGAGACAAACAATAAAACTCTACCGAAATACTCAACGACTGGTCTTCATGTGATTAGTATCATCGTTATCCATCATCCTTCGTATTGATCCTGTGATTTGCTCCCCAGCAACCTACAAGTACCTGGACGCAATACAGACATCCACCCCCCGAATACTCGGGGGTTAGCAAAACTCTACTGTTTTGCTAGTGCAAGTATAAAATACAGATACAAGCCATACATATCATACTCCAATACACAATAATCGTAAACATACTCCCCAAGATAAATCACTTGATCAAAACAATTTAAATCATGAAAAGTGGGGATGGAACCCATATACATCTAACAAAAACCTTTAAGATCTCAGGAGTTTTGGAAACAATGGACTTATGAATCCTCAATTTATTAAAACCCACATAGGGACACGACCTCAAGTATTGCTTTTCAAAGGATGCAAATCCGATCACAAAACATGGGGTCTACGACCAAAACATCCACATCACATACTCGAGTAAATAACCCAAAAGTCAAACTCGATACACAATCAAACCACAATGCACGAAAACAATCACAAGGCCCGCGTCCTTATGCCAAAAACCTCACAATCAAGAAACGAATCATATAGGACACTTATACTGGTGCCATTCTAGCCAAGTACCAAGACCTTACGTATGACGTATCTCACACCGAGAATGAAAACGTTATGATATTCCGGACATATCACAATCATCGAAACAACAACGTGCCATAATTATCACAATACAACCTCCCGAGCTATACTGGACTTGTACCTCTCGAGCAAGATACACACCCCAGGGACACCTCGTCAGGCCCTCCCTGGTGTATAGCCCAACCGAGTGATCCGTAGATACTCGCAGTCTAACGGATCCCAGGGGACCCTCGCTGGTTTTGCTCGGCTTACACACAATCTCAAAAACCACATGGCACAAATCATAATCATCAAAAACACATTCTCCCGAAGTACATCAAACGTAAATCAAGGTACTTGTTAGAAATGGACAATATATCCGACACATACTCACAACCAATATTACACAACAACATATACTCATCAATAGACACGCACAGCCACACATACACACACACACACCTCTTGCCAAAATTCTTGATCTTTAAGTCCACTAAAGATGTAATCACACACAACGGTACCATACGCAAATAAGGCATTCCAATGCACGACACTAATACATATTCTCAGAACAACACAACCGTTCACAAACACACAAGTAGATTTTAAAGAGGGCCTTTATCGAGAATATACCGATTCTTATATAAGTTTATTAAAAATAATCCAATCACACAGATAGTCAATTATCGACTATTACGGATACGAAACATGAAATGTATAGGCAAGATACTTGCCTCGAAACCGCGAGCGAAAAAATACGACGAACCACAAGGCCTCGATACCACAAACCACCGAACAACGAACGGATGAGGTTGAGCACCCCTCGAACTTCCAAAAATAACCAAGAATCCATAAACCCCACGAATACTACGGAAATAACAATAACACGAATCAATAACACTAAACGGAATCCAAAACAACCCAAAGAAAGACAACAAGAATCCGAGGGTTTCTTTGAGGAAATTGGAAATCAAGTCCCGGGTGATAAAAATCGATAAACGAGTTACAAAATATGAAGATCATGACTAATACAATGGGATTACCATGAACAATTCATCAATATCGGACAAAATCAACTAATCAAGAAGAAAACCCCCAAAATACCCGAAATTAGGGTTCTAAGAATTTTCCCTTGATTAAAATGGGGAAAGATGTTGGGATGTTGTTAAATCCATACTAGGAACTCAAAGATGTTTATGGGTGATGATATGAGGCCAAAATCCATGCTTATACGCCCTCAAGATTGTCTAGATCGCCGGAAGGAAGAAAGGGGAGGAAGAAATGACGAAAGTTGACCCCTACAGTCTTATATATACTGTCAACAGTTAACGCACGCTAAGGTATGTGTAGCGTGCGCTATCGGCTGCAAAATGCAGTCCAGAACCCTCTGCTAGACTCCGTTAGCGCGCGCTAATAGATGCGTTTAGCGTGCGCTAATTATACAATGTGTAGTCTTTGCTATTTCGACCATAACTCCTTCGTCCGGACTCCGATTGACTCACTGTTTGAACCATTGGAAAGCTAACTTGATACTCTATCATACTGCAAAGATTCAGAACTTTTGGAGTTTCCAAGAATCGATGGTGATTTTACAAAGCCGACCTAATACGTCGATTAACCCGAAACAATAACAAAACTTGCTCGAATGACGAAATATGCTGAACAAAACATGTCTGAAATGTGTCAATGAACACAAGCAAGTCATTGGAATCAAAAAATATAGAAATATAAAGTATGGGTATTACACACTTACCTCTTCCAAATCAAGGTAAACATCTTCCCTAGTTTTGAGAATTTGGGAGTTTTCGCTTGATTTTGTCTTCCTCGTCCGATTTAATCTAGATTAATGGCGGATTCATGATGGTGTAATTATATTCCTTGTGGTTTTATGGTTTAATCATTGTTACTTACCCAATTGGTCGAGTTTGGATCAATTTATGCTTTTGTAATATCTACTGAAAAGTCCAAGTGGGGGGTTTAGGATTTTCCTTATCAATTCTATTACTATAAGGTTGAGTATCTTGTGAAGAGCTCCGATCGAAATCCTTTCCGTTCGTCGTTTTCCTCGTGTATTAGCAAGCAAGACAAGTACTTAAAAATTTGCTATGTATTTTGTGCATTTGCAAATGATGAACTGTGCATATGATTGGGAAAGCTTATTTCATTCACCCAGGGATGCCCGATGGGTATATGTGGATTTGTACCTTGAGGTGCGGGCGGATCTCGGACGTGTGATTATCCACCTAGAGATGTCCGAAGGGGGTATAGGGTTCTATATCTTGAGGGCGGAACATGAATAATCTTTGAGTCTTGTACATTTATTTTGGATTGATGAACCCCAATATTCTTTGTGATAAAGCTGAATAAAAAATCCTAGAATATTGAATTGTTATGTGAGGATGCGTTCTTGATAAGTGACTTAACGTTTCATATTATTACATACTTTCACCGGTGATTCTAGCACTAACCACTTTACTATAAGAAAATGCATTTTACACATTTCAGGTAATTATCCACTTGAGGAGCCGACACAGGGCACGTACTGTTCAGACGGTCAGCAAGGACGTTAGATGCTTAAACATAAAGTCAATTATTTTACCAGTATTGTGTCAATCAGAGAACATTATTTTTTAATGTGTCATTATTGAAATATTGTGGAAGTCTCATGAGTGGGAATTTGGAAATATTTTAGTATTATTTTGAGCATTCAAATTAATGTTTTGGCCGAGGCCACGATCTAATAAATTATTTCTTGTTATGTTTGAATGTGTGTTTGTACAATTTATATAAGCCCGGTAGACCTCTTCGGAAGGTTCTACGACGTGTGATAACCCGAGCTGAGCTGTGGTGTTACATGTTGTTTATGACACTTCACTTTTAAAGGACTACTAATCCATGAAGTATGTAAATATACTAAAATATTAGTTGGCTCAATGGGTTATTGTGGAATGTAATTTTTTCATTTTAAAGATATATTACAATGTGAATGTAAATATACATCACATCTACACACTAGGTGCTCTTGCATGTTGACACAAAATGTATTTTGATGATGGTTACATACAAAACATTTAATTGAATCTATCTCGGCTCGATAATATTTTGAAGGAACACAATATGGCTAACGCACGCTACGTATCATACCGTAGCGCACGCTATCGAGACTCTCATACACAGCCCAGTCAAGTCAGCTGCAGCCTACTCAAGTCGCCTGATCGATAGCGCACGCAAGCTATTGAATGATAGCGCACGCTAATAAACTATAGTTAGTGCACGCTATACAACATACATAACGCACGCTATCGCAAGTCTCCAGAAGTCAGTGAAAGGAAATCAGAATTGGACGTTGCGCACGCTACACATATATTCTTACGTACGCTAAAGTGAAGACTTAGCGCACGTTAATTTTCATATCTAGCGCACGCTACCGAAATTATGGTTAGTAGTCCAGTAGCCACTGGACTCACTTCGTCTAGGTTTTTACGTACGCTACACAAGGCAACGTACGTTATTGAAATAATTGATGGCGCACGCTAAAGGAAAGGTGTTAGCGCACGCTAAATGGAATCTGCGATTTACGTTTGAAATTCAACCGTTGGAAGCAAGAGTCAATGCATCCGGAAAATCTGGAAATATTGGATTTAATTAATGCTAGCGCACGCTATGCATACTTGCTAGCGCACTCTAATCATAATTTTAGCCGTTGGAAAAAGAGTCGTTGGAGAGGAAATCGGATTTTGTCAAAGTCAAGATCGAAGACTAGTTGACCAAGACAATAGCGCACGCTACCATATCATTACTAGCGCACGCTAGACACAGAATTTTACCGTTGCAAAGATCTTTGTGACCGTTCGGAGAATTCAAGTCAAAATCCGCTAACGCACGCTACAAGGATCTATTAGCGCACGCTAATAGCATATTTTCAGAATTTGAAGGTGTCTCACTCCTATAAATACAGAAGGACTTGGGTATCAAACACACAACTTCAAGCATTCAAGCATACAAGCAATCAAAGCATTCTTGAGCTCATTTACATACTTTCTTTGCGTTACAAGTTGTGAGAAAAGAAAGATACAAGAGCGATTTCAATTGTAATATCTATTATTCTTTGTATTCTTTCATTTGGTTGTAAGTGTTGCATCACTTACACGTGAGCGAAAAAGAAACGAATCAAGAGTCACTAATCCGGTGTTATTAGGATCTTTGATCCGGCATTGTTAGGATTATACTCCCATATTCGTATAGTGAGGATCATCTAGTTCCTATAGAACACTAGATAAACAATTATTCATATTGAGGGAAAGGTTGAGCTTGGACCGATAGAAGACAAGCGAATTGTAACAGTTGTGAACTCGGACCGATAGAAGACGAGTTAAGGTTGTGGTTTTTCTTAAGCCAATAGAAAAAGAAAGTCGGAGAGAGGACGTAGGCAAGTTGCCGAACCTCTATAAATTCTTGAGTCTTTATTTTCCGCATTATTTTCTTTTTACTCGCAAGAAATTTCGGTATTCCGCATCACCACTATTCAACCCCCCTTCTAGTGGTGAATTTATCTCTTCAGTTGGTATCGGAGCGGGTCTCTTTTTAAAGGTTTAACCACCTAGGAGAAAAAGATCCGCAAATGGCACTTCTAGGCCAAATTGAAGGAAATGCTCTCAACCGTCCTCCTTTCTTCGACGGTTCCAATTTCATGACGTGGAAAAAGAAGATGGCGATCTTCGTTCAAGCCTACGATATTGAAATCTGGAAAGTTATTGCTCTCGGTCCTAAACTTGCTAAGAAAGAAGATGGATCGTTGAAAAAGATCGAAGAATTCAATGATGAGGATTGGAGAAACACGCATGTCAACTCCCGAGCTACTCAACTTCTCTATTGCGCTCTCAATCCCGAAGAACTTAATAGGATATCATCCTATGAAAGTGCAAAAGAAATTTGGGAAATTCTCAAGTCACTCACGAGGGAACCACTCAAGTCAAGGAGACCAAAATTAATATGTTACTCCATGACTACGAATTATTTTCCATGAAAGACGAGGAAACGATCACAAATATGTTGGATCGATTTTCGGCTATAACAAACGGTCTTGCATCTTTTGGAAAGCCTATATCGGCGGCAATGACAAAGCTAAGAAAATTCTGCGTTCGTTGCCACGAGAATGGGATGCCACGGTCACCGCGATCATGGAATCCAAGGATCTCAACAAGCTCGAATTTAGTGCCCTCATCGGGTCACTCATCAACTATGAGATCGTTCTCAAGTCTAGAGGCACAAAACCAAAGCCTCGGGAAAGAATAGTCGCATTCAATGTTGATAGCGACGTTGAGGAAGATGTTGTCGAAGATGAAGACAACGAGGAACTCGCTCTTTATGCCAAAAACTTTAGAAGGTACAAAAACCTAATTCAAAAGAGGCGAAGTTTTCTTGGTCGGGATGGCAAACCGGAGCAAAAGAAGAGTGGGTACACTCCTATCAAGAAGTTCGACAATAATTGTCGGAAATGTGGTCAAGCCGGCCATTATGCCAAAGAATGCCGAGGATCCTCTTCAAAACCGCAAATGGAAAGATTCAAAAAGAAGGAGGTTCTAATCGCTTCTTGGAGTGATGACGAGGAGGAGATTGAAAGATCTCTAGACGCAAACCTTGCATTCATGGCCCTCGACTCCGAAAGCAATATCGAGGTACCGGCACCAAGGAAAAACAAGTGGTACATTGATAGCGGATGCTCAAGGCACATGTGCGGCTCCGAGGACTTATTTGAAGACCTCGAATATCAAGATCAAGGACATGTGACCTTTGGAGATAACCAAAAGGGAAAAATCAAAGGAATCGGCAAAGTCGGTAAGGAACCTTCTCCTTCTATCAACAAAGTACTATTTGTTGAAGGTTTGCATCATAATCTCCTTAGCGTTTCGCAACTTTGTGATGAAGGTTTTAAAATTCTATTTGAGCAAACGCATTGCACGGCATTTAGAAATAATAAAATTGCATTCATTGGTTTGAGATGTGGAAACATCTATATTGTTGATCTTAATGATAAGAGTTCATTCAATGAAAAATGCCTTATTACCTTGGATGACAATGCATATTTATGGCATCGAAAATTGGGGCATACTTCTCTACCTATTATTTCTATTTTATCTAGACACGACCTTGTTCGTGGATTGCCCAAACTCAAATTCGATAGAAAACATTTGTGTGAATCATGCATTAAAGGGAAACATACTCGAGAATCGTTTAAACCAAAATTCGAGGTTTCCACTAGTCGAGTCCTTGAACTCGTGCATATGGATTTGATTGGACCATCTAGACATGTTAGTTTAAATGGTAAACTTTATACTTTGGTTATTGTTGATGATTTCTCTCGATTTACTTGGGTTAGATTTTTAGCTCATAAAGATGATGCATTTTCCGAGTTTTCTAAATGGTGTCGTTTGGTATCAAACGAAAAACCTCTCCATAATTTCTATTCGCGACCACGGAGGTGAATTTGATTGCACCCGTTTGAACTTTTATGCGATAAATACGGTATTAATCACAATTTTTCGGCTCTAGAACGCCTCAACAAAATGGAGTTGTTGAAAGGAAAAACCGATCTTTGGAAGAAATGTCGAGAACAATGCTTAATGAATACTCTCTTCCACGATACTTTTGGGCCGAAGCAATTTTTACGGCATGCTATGTGATTAACCGAGTTCACGTTCGTAGAACTCATCTTAAAACTCCTTATGAATTATGGAAGGGCAAAAAGCCCAATATTGCTTACTTTCATCCTTTTGGTTGCAATGTATTTATTTTGAACAATGGCAAGGATAACTTGGGCAAGTTTGATGCCAAATCCGACTCCGGAATATTTCTTGGTTATTGTACTAATAGCAAAGCATATCGTGTGTATAACATTAGAACAAATAAAGTTGAAGAGTCTATACACGTTAAATTCAATGATATGATCTCACCCCCGAGAAAGGGAGAATATTTTGATGATGCAGGTACCTTTCCGGATCCCTCACCCGAAGTGAAGAAAATTTCGGAAATCGAAACGAACACAATCGTTGATTTACCGAAAGATTGGAGGCACATCAAAGACCATCCGAAGGATCTCGTGATCGGAAACATTGAAGACGGTGTTCAAACCCGAAGGAGGACCACCGAGTTTATGGCTCATTGTGCTTTTGTATCCGAAATAGTTCCCAAAAATATATCGGAAGCTCTCGATGATGAAAGTTGGGTAATGGCAATGCAAGAGGAGCTTGTGCAATTCAAGCACAATAATGTATGGAATTTATTTCCTGCGCCTAAAGATAAAATAATTATCGGAACTAAATGGGTGCATAAAATCAAGAGTGACGAAGACGGCTATCCTATTCGAAATAAATCTCGTTTAGTCGCTCAAGGATATAATCAAGAAGAAGGTCTTGGTTACGAAGAAAGTTTTGCTCCCGTGGCTCGACTCGAAGCCATTCGCTTGCTTTGTGCATTTGCCGCTCATAAAAAGATAAAGCTATTTCAAATGGATGTCAAAAGTGCATTCTTGAATGGTATCATTCAAGAAGAAGTCTACGTCAAGCAACCTCCCGGTTTTGAAGACCATCACTTTCCGGAGCATGTCTACAAGCTCAACAAGGCACTCTACGGGTTGAAGCAAGCACCCCGAGCATGGTATGATCGTTTAAGTCATTTTTTAATTGCAAATGACTATAAAAGAGGCAAAGTCGATAATACCTTGTTTGTTAAAATACTAAATGATGATATACTAGTTTGCCAAATTTACGTTGATGACATTGTTTTTGGAGCTACTAATGAATCCTTGTGCCAAGATTTTTCTAATCTTATGAAAGTAGAATTCGAAATGAGTATGATGGGAGAATTAACGTTCTTCCTCGGGCTTCAAATCAAACAATGCGAAGATGGAATTTTTATCCATCAAACGAAGTACTCAAACGACCTCCTCAAGAAATTCAATATGGAAAATAGCAAGGTGATATCTACGCCAATGTCGTCATCATTAAAGCTCGAGAAAGATGAAAATGGCAAATCCGTAGATCAAAAACTATATCGAGGTATGATCGGATCTTTGCTATATTTGACCGCATCTAGGCGGATATAATATTTGCTACATGTCTATGTGCTCGATTCCAAGCTAATCCCAAGGAATCACATTTAATTGCTTGTAAACGTATTTTTCGCTATTTGAAAGGAACTATTAGACTAGGTCTATGGTATCCTTCTTGCTTGGATTTTAATTTAATTGCCTATAGTGACGCCGATTTCGGCGGATGCAAAATTGATAAAAAGAGTACTAGTGGTACATGTCACTTTATTGGATCTTGTTTAATATCTTGGGAAGTAAAAGCAAACCGGCGTAGCATTGTCTACACTGAGGCCGAATATGTCATTGCGAGGAGCGCCCGTGCTCAAGTGCTATGGATCAAAAATCAACTACGCGACTACGGCATTCATTTTGAAAATACCCCTATCTTATGTGATAACACTAGTGCAATTAATTTGAGCAAAAATCCTGTTTTGCACAGTCGAACCAAGCATATAGATATTAGACATCACTTTTACGTGATCATGTTCATAAGAAAGACATCTGTTTAATTTTTGTCGGACGAAGGATCAACTTGTCGACATATTTACAAAACCTCTTCCCGAAGAATCTTTTAACTCCATTCGTTTGCAACTTGGCATGGGACATATAGACAACTTTTGAAATAAAATTCTACTCAAAACATCAAAATCGGTGAATCGGATCAATCGCTAGCGCGCTAGCTTCATATTCTTAACGCGCTAAAAATTTATTTCGATAGCGTACGCTAAACCTTCCCTTCTTGCGACGCTAATTAAAGTTTTCTTGTTATTCGGTGGGCGATCCGGTAAGTCCTAATTTTTCGCCTAACGTACGCTAATCCTTTAAATCCTAGCGTACGCTAACTTAAAACTCGTTGACTATATATATGTCGTACAACCCTAAATCACAACACATCCCGTAA
Organism: Orobanche coerulescens; assembly: GCA_033398695.1. Lineage (NCBI taxonomy): Eukaryota > Viridiplantae > Streptophyta > Magnoliopsida > Lamiales > Orobanchaceae > Orobanche > Orobanche coerulescens. The sequence goes on along the minus strand of CM065809.1, from coordinate 144,867,682 downwards.
CGCACGCAAACGACTTCTCTCTTGCAAAAACCCTAGACAGACATCCGATCCAATCTGCGATCTTCTCCCTCAAAATCTTCGATTCCCTTCGTTTTTCTCCTTCTCCGATCATGTCTAGCAAGAATCGAACCGCTATGGGAAAGCAATACAACAATTTGAAGCGTCCTCTAAACGCCCAATTTGATGCGGACCGGTCTCCGCCATCGCTTCGAGAGTGTTCTTTGACATACTCCCTCAAGAACACATCACGGATTGCTACTTTTTCAATCTTCTAAGTCTCGAGCGGGTAAACGTTAACATCTCCAATTTCTTCTCATCACTCGGTATTTCGTTTCGTTGAGTGCAAAAGCTGTTTTCTGAGCTCGTCAGAATTCTATGCCAACCTTCACGTGGCCGAGAGTGAAGGTTCTTCGTGCCTTGTGCTAGGTAGTCTTGTCGGAGGAACCAAGGTGAAAGTTTCTTCCGATATTTTGTATCAAATTTTTGGTTTGCCCAGAGATGGTTTTATTTGCCTTTGGAAAATCATTGGTCGACGATAATGAAATTGGTGAAATTGACGTGAAAGAATTTCGAGCTCGAAAGCCGTTATTGACATAACGGATGATTTTTTTGAAAACAACGACTTGAATCAATATTCGTTTGCTTTTGGTTGCCCTCACAAAATGCCTTATGCCAAAGGTCAATTCGCGAAGACAAACTAGTCGGCGTGGACAAGCAAGTGGTGTACCGCGTTCTAAATGACGATAAGGTCGATTTCTCCGACATCATCATTAGTTGGATGAAGGTGAAAGGAGATTTGTTCCGGTCGAAAAATTACGCCACTCGTTCTCGCAAGGCTGGAATGCCTTATGGCTCTATCCTGTCGGCTATCTTTAGCTTTCATCAAGTGGACTTGTCGAAGGACAAGGCAGTCCCCGTCTCCCTCGGGCATGAGATCTCGGACGCGTCACTTAAAGCTATGCACTACGTCCGTACGATCAACAGAGGCTGGATCCTCTTTCCGTACCTTCGCGATGATGACCAAGTCGAGAAAGGGTCACGGAAGCCCACTGCAGAAGAAATGATCACTCGTCGGGGACCTCACACCCTTCGAGAAATGCAGACTGGGGAATTCGTAAGGAAACCAACATCGAAAGGAAAACGCCCAATGCGAAATGTGATGACGGAGGAAGAAGAGAGTGATCTCTTTGCTCGGATGCGGAGCATCGAGACTTCACACGCTGAGTTACGAGAGGACTTTCGGGCTCTGCGTTCGGAAGTCAGAGAAGTGCGTTCAGAAGTCCGGGAAGTTCGTGGGCTGTTATCCGAGTTTATTCGCTTCACACACCCCTCGTTCCCTTTCCCTTCGACCTCCTCCGATCCGTAGATTTGATGATTTTTGATGCTTGGTGTAGAATCTTCTTTTTCGAATAATATATATGTCGCTTGCCATGGAAAACTCGTTGTATTCTTGCATTTTATTATTAATGAAATTAGCATTTATTAATTTGGCTTTTTTTATGTACACGTATTTGCTATCTCAAATTATTGTTACTATCGTTGTTACTATCATTGTTGATTGCACCTTGAGTAATGGCAAAATTTCGTTAATGTTTATTAATAATGCATCAATTCGGGGAGTTCCTTTTTGTTTTGTCAAAAGGGAGAATACTCCAAAAGCGAAAACCGACTAACATATCGAACAAGTTTATCTTGATTCGAATCATTTCAAAACGTTTTGCGGTATTAATTAAATGTTTTGACATCATCAAAAGGGGAGATTGTTGACACAAAATGTATTTTGATGATGGTTACATACAAAACATTTAATTGAATCTATCTCGGCTCGATAATATTTTGAAGGAACACAATATGGCTAACGCACGCTACGTATCATACCGTAGCGCACGCTATCGAGACTCTCATACGGCCCAGTCAAAGTCAGTGCGGCTACTCAAGTCGCTGATCGATAGCGCCGCAAGCTATTGAATGATAGCGCACGCTAATAAACTATAGTTAGCGCACGCTATACAACATACATAACGCACGCTATCGCAAGTCTCCGTAAGTCGGTGAAAGGAAATCGGGGTGGACGTTGCGCACGCTACACATATATTCTTACGTACGCTAAAGTGAAGACTTAGCGCACGTTAATTTTCATATCTAGCGCACGCAACCGAAATTATGGTTAGTAGTCCAAAGAGCCACCGGACTCACTTCGTCTAGGTTTTACGTCGCTACACAAGGCAACGTACGTTATTGAAATAATTGATGGCGCACGCTAAAGGAAAGGTGTTAGCGCACGCTAAATGGAATCTGCGATTCTGGTTTGAAATTCAACGTTGGAAGCAAGAGTCAATGCAGATCCGGAAAATCTGGAAATATTGGATTTAATTAATGCTAGCGCACGCTATGCATACTTGCTAGCGCACGCTAATCATAATTTTAGCCGTTGGAAAAAGAGTCGTTGGAGAGGAAATCGGATTTTGTCAAAGTCAAGATCGAAGACTAGTTGACCAAGACAATAGCGCACGCTACCATATCATTACTAGCGCACGCTAGACACGAGACTTTACCGTTGCATCTTTGTGACCGTTCGGAGAATTCAAGTCAAAATCCGCTAACGCACGCTACAAGGATCTATTAGCGCACGCTAATAGCATATTTTCAATTTGAAGGTCAGTCTCACTCCTATAAATACCCGAAGGACTTGGGTATCAAACACACAACTTCAAGCATTCAAGCATACAAGCAATCAAAGCATTCTTGAGCTCAGATTTACATACTTTACTGCGTTACAAGTTGTGAGAAAAGAAAGATACAAGAGCGATTTCAATTGTAATATCTATTATTCTTTGTATTCTTTCATTTGGTTGTAAGTGTTGCATCACTTACACGTGAGCGAAAAAGAAACGAATCAAGAGTCACTAATCCGGTGTTATTAGGATCTTTGATCCGGCATTGTTAGGATTATACTCCCATATTCGTATAGTGAGGATCATCTAGTTCCTATAGAACACTAGATAAACAATTATTCATATTGAGGGAAAGGTTGAGCTTGGACCGATAGAAGACAAGCGGATTGTAACGGTTGTGAACTCGGACCGATAGAAGACGAGTTAAGGTTGTGGTTTTTCTTAAGCCAATAGAAAAAGAAAGTCGGAGAGAGGACGTAGGCAAGTTGCCGAACCTCTATAAATTCTTGAGTCTTTATTTTCCGCATTATTTTCTTTTTACTCGCAAGAAATTTCGGTATTCCGCATCACCACTATTCAACCCCCCTTCTAGTGGTGAATTTATCTCTTCATTGCACAGGTTCAGAAGGCTTGTGTAGGGTCAAGAAGCTGCAGGATTGGTGTTTCGGTTGAGCGTTTGGTGACCCTTGCAAAGGGGTTACAAAAAGCTTAGTAGTTGAAGCTTCCTGTGGTTCAGTTGAGTCATTGCTAAGCAAACAACCAAAGTGTTTGTTGTTAGTGAAGTGAAGTGATCACATATTTATACTTAAGCTGTTCATAAAACAAATAGAGAGATATGTGATACCATCAAGGATTATAACAAATTAATAAATTCTGTTTCCATTTAATGTGAAGAACAGTAAGCATTCTCCATGTATAGCGCGATTACAATACTAAATGTAGAATTAGATCAATTTCTGGAAATTGTCAAATTACATTAATGTTGGGAGGACAGAAGAATTCCTTATTACGATTGGGGTGCATCAAAGATCTACTCTTAGCCATTTTCTCTTTGCCATAGTCATAGACGAATTGACAAGAAAAATTCAAAGTGACGTTCCATGGTGTATGATGTTCGCAGATGACATTGTGTTGATTGATGAAACGAAGGTTGAAGTGCAACAGAAATTAGAACTTTGGAGGCATACTTTGGAAGATCGAGGCTTTAGGCTGAGCAGAAGTAATACTGAGTATATGGAGTGTAGGTTTAGCAAAAACAGTGATAGAGAGGCGGGGATGATCACATTTGATGGGAAAGTTGTTCATGGATCCACTTTCTTTCGGTATCTTAGATCTATTATCTAAAAGGATGGAGAGCTAGATGACGATGTGGCTCACAGAATAAAGGCATGGTGGTTGAAGTGGAAGAGTGCCACAGGGGTTTTATGTGATCCTGACATGCCTCATAGATTAAAGGGTAGATTTTATCGCACGACAATTAGGCCTGCACTGTTATATGGCACCGAGTGTTGGGCTGTAAAACAATGTCACATTCAAAAGATGAATGTGGCGGAGATGCGTATGCTACGATGGATGTGTGGTCATACAAAAAAGGATCGGCTCAGAAATGAGGTGATTAGAGAGAAAGTAAGAGTCGCGTCTATAGAAGACAAGATGATGGAGAATCAATTACGATGGTTTGCTCACGTGAGAAAAAGACATGTTGATGACCCAGTGAGGAGGCTAGAAAGTTGGGGAACAAGTAATATTGTGAAAGGTAGAGGAAGACCCAAGAAAAATTGGATAACGATGATTGAAAATGATATGCGGTTTCTTGGAATCGGAGGAAGTATGGCGATGTAGAGGCAAATGTGGAGGGAAAGAATACGGATGGTGGATGGAATCTGATTTTTTTTTATCTATTTTTTTATTCTTATTTTCTTTAATTTCATTTTAACTTTTAATTTATTTTTCAGGATTTTTCATTTTTTTTAGTTGATTTGCTTTTTTCTCTACCTTTTTCCCTCTTTTTTCCTTTTATGTTATTTATGAAACGATCATTGACGGTTTCAAAGTTTGATTCATGTAAGCCGACCCCAAATCATTTTGGAACTAAGGCTTTGATGTTGTTGTTGTCGTCGTCAAATTACACTAAATTGCTAGGAGCTTCAGCAGCCGTACACGTGCCACATCAAAGGAAATGAACGGCTGAGATTAAAGAAGGTAGTTATAAGGGAGGGAAAGTTTGTTTAAATAGAAGCCGGTTTGCTCTATTTTCAGCTAACAAACTCCATGGCGAGGTTTGAGATGGAGAAGTTGACAGAGAAGATTGATTTTACTATGTGGGAAGCTAGAATGGAGGCATTGTTGTTTCAACAAGGCCTGGAGCAGGCATTACTGGGTGATGCAGGTTTTGCCAAGGGATTTGGTGAAGCTGAGAGAACTAGGATCACTGGAAAGGCAAGAAGCACTCTGATCATGTCACTAGGTCACAAGGCCTTGAGTTATTAAATTGAAAACTGCAAAAGCTGTTTGGACAAGCTTGAAGAATTGTATCATGTCAGGACAGTTGCAAGCAAGATCAAACTGAAGGAAATGTTCTCCAATTTCAAGATGAGGACTGATAAGTCCATCACTGAACATCTTTATGACTTCAACAAGTTGTGCTTAGATATGGAATCAAGAGGAATGACAGTAGCTGAAGATGATAAAGTTGTCATTCTTATCAGTTCCTTACCAAAGAGCTATGAACATTTCATTGATGCCATAGTCATGTCCAAGCCTGATGATCTTACAGCTAACGATGTGAAATTGGCTCTAAGAAACAAGCTGGAGCAGAAGACTGTTGGAAATCAACAAGTAAGCATTGCAGAAAGTTTATCTGTGAAGCAAAACTGGAGCAAGAAAATATCCCATGCCAAGAACAAACACTAAGCAGGTTTAAGCAGCAGAAAGACTCAAACAACTACACAAGTGAGTTTGTTGAGAAGAGGAAATTCTATCATTGCAAGAAGCAAGGACATCTCAAGAAGGACTGTCCTACATTCAAGCTCAATAGAAACAGCAGCACTCACAGTGCTGACATAGCAGAAGGTAAAATTTATGATAATGGTGAAGCTCTAGTTGCTAGTGCATCATTGAATGATTACTTTTGGTGTTATATTCTGTATGTTCCTTCCATATGACACCAAACAAAGCCTGGTTTAGTGATCATAAAATGTTCGGTGGTGGGAGTGTGCTCTTAGGTAATGACTATGTCTGTAAGATTAAGGGAATGGGATCAATACACATTAAATTGTTTGATGGGGCCATTAGAAAGCTTACAGAAGTCAGATATGTGCCAAACATGAAAAGAAACCTGATATATTTAGGTGTATTTGACAGCAATGGATATAGTTATGAGTGTTCAAGTGGTGTTCTGACTGTCACAAACCAGAAGAAGGTACTAGTCAGAGGCATAAAAAAGAATGGTCTCTACTATTTACAAGGAAAAACTGTCATAGGTCAGGTTAATGTCAAAAGTGTAACAGATGACACTGGAATATGGCATAAGAGGATAGGGCTTGTAGGTATAAATGGCTTAAGTGAACTGTCTAAGTTACAAGTGTTTGGAAAGGATAAGATCATTTTTATGGTTTTTCTGTGAGAATTACATTTTGGGAAAGTCTAAGAGGGATAGTTTTGGAACCGGTTCACATATAACAAGTGGCACTATGGAATATGTACACTCTGATATATGGTGGGCATCTAGAGTTCAATCACTAAGTGGAGGAAGATACTTTATGATTATTATATATGATTTGTTTAGAAAATTATGGGTATTTGTTCTGAAATTTAGAAGTGATGCTTTCAACCAGTTCAAGATTTGGTTAACTAAACTAGAGAACCAAACTGGGAAGAAGCTTAAGTACCTAAGGACAGATAATGAAATGGAATATCTGTCTACATAATTCAAGGAATTCTGTCAAGAAAAGGGTACCATAAGACACAAGACTGTGCCTGGTACTCCACAGCAGAATGGGGTTGCTGAGAGGATAAACCAAACATTACTTGAAAGGGTGAGGTGTATGATGCTTGATGCAGGTGTACCTAAGAATTTTGGGGCAGAAGATATAAACACAGCTTGTTATCTTATAAACAAGTGTCCCTCTAGTGTTTTAGAGTTCAAATCACCTGAGCATATGTGGTCAGAGAAGGTACCACACTATGGTCATTTGAAAATATTTAGCTGCTCAGCGTATGTTCACATCAAACAGGATAAGTTAGAAAATTGAGCCTTAAAGTGCATCTTTTTAGGTTATCCACCAGGCATAAAAGGATGCAAGTTGTGGTGTCTAGAAATATACAAGTGCTTGATCAGTAGGGATGTTGTGTTTAATGAGAAAGTTATGCCTATGAAAGTAAACAGATCAACAGCTAATAAAAGTGCATCTGATAATGAGGATAATCAGTTGGAGGTGGAGCTTGATACAGCTGGTTTAAGGAGAGAAAAAGTTGAGACTGGGCTAGTATATGACACAGATGAATAAACTGATGAACATCAGGGAGATACTAAAGAAAATTCAGCAGATATCACCTCTGAAAATGAGCTAGAAATGCATACAGATAGTGACGACAACATGTCATGGGAGCTTGCAAAGGATAGAAAAAAGGAGAGCTGGTGCTGGCAAGCACTCAACCATATTTGGTTGGACAAATGCTGTAGCCTATGCTCTACATGTAGCTCAAGACATAGACTGTGATGAACCTGATAGTTACAAGCAAGAAATCTCTTGTACAGAGAAGGAGAAGTGGTTAATGGCTATGCAAGAGGAGCTGTTGTCACTTGAAAAGAATGAGACTTGGAGGGTCATAGACAAGCCTAAAGGATCCAAGACTGTCAGTTGCAAATGGATTTACAAGAAGAAGGTGGAGACATCAGAAAAGGGAGAACATATAAAGTATAAAGCTAGACTAGTAGCTAGAGGATTTACTCAAAAAGAAGGAGTTGATTTCAATGAGATCTTCTCACCTGTGGTAAAGCATTTTTCTATCAGGTTGCTTCTATCTTTAGTTGCTCAGTATGATCTTATTTTACAGCAACTAGATGTTAAAACTGCTTTCTTGCATGGAAACTTAGAAGAAACCATTTATATGACAATAGCTGAAGGTTTGATGTCTTGTGATGATCATAATAAAGTGGGATTGCTTGAGAAATCTTTGGTCTTAAGCCCATCCCAAGACAGTGTTATAAGAGGTTTGACAGCTATGTGGTTAGCATTGGGTTTAAGAGGAGTCAATATGATAGCGGTGTCTATTTTCTACAGACATCTTCAGAATGCATGATATTTCTACTTCTGTATGTTGATGATATGCTGTTAGTTGGAAGTTCTATGACTGATGTGACTAAGATAAAAGACATGTTAAGGTCTGAGTTTGAGATGAAAGATCTTGGTCAAGCTATAAGGATTCTAGGCATGGATATTACTAGAGATGTTAAGCTTGGTGTGCTTTTATTGAGTCAGGACAGTTATGTTAACAAGGTACTATCAAGGTTTTTCATGCATACTGCTGATTCTGTGGTCACACCTCTGGGAAACCATGAAAAGTTATCTGTAAAGCAATGTCCTACAAGTGTTGCAGAATGGAACCAAATGTCTAAGGTGCCATATGCAAGTGATGTTGGTAGTTTGATGTACACAATGGTCTGTTGCAGACCTGATCTTGCTCATTCTATTAGTGTGGTTAGCAGATATATGAGCTGTGCTAGTAAAGCTCATTGGGAGGATGTTAAATAGATCTTAAGGTATCTGAAAGGTACTGCACATCATGGTCTGAAGCTTAAGAGAGGATACATTGAAGAACAAGCTTTAATTGGCTATGTTGATTCTGATTTTGCTGGTAATAAGGACATCAAGAAACCTTTGATAGGTTATATGTTCACTTTGTATGGAACTGCAATCAGGTGGAAAGCTGTGCAGCATCCTGTAGTAGCTCTTTCAACTATTGAAGCTGGGTTTAGGGCTTTAACTGAGGCCATCAAAGAAGCATTATGGCTACAAGGAATTATCAAGGAATTTGGCATCAGTCAAGAATAGGTTGTTGTGTATTGTGACTCTCAGAGTGCAATACATATTGTGAAGCATCAGATGTACCATGAGAGGATTAAACATATTGGTGTTAAGTTCCATTTCATCAGAGATATAGTTGAAAGGAATATAGTTAGAGTTGCAATGATTTCTACACTCAAGAATCCTGCAGATGCTCTTACTAAGTCAGTTTCTTCAACAAAATTTGAGATTTGTTGTAATTTGATTAAGAAGTGCAATGGAAAAGCTCAGGTGTAGTCATACACTGGTGTTAAGAGGGTGCTATCGTAACCTGTAAAGGGTAACTTAGGTGCAAGAAAGTTGATCTAAGGTGGAGACTTATAGAATTACAGATCAATTTCTGGAAATTGTCAAATTATACAAATTGCCAGGAGCTTCAACAGGTACATGTGGCACATCAAAGGAGATGGACAGCTGAGATCGAATTAAATGAAACTTGCGAAGAAATTGCATGAAACTTGTGAAGAACCCTAGAATCCTAATTATACAGAAATCGAACAAATCAACACATAATTTACTTGCTTCGGAATGAATTCCTACTGCATGGAGGCCACCACAAGAATCAGCTTCACTATCAACAATCAACAATTACAACACACCTGAGATTATCTTCTCAACCATAAACTATGGCGAACAGAGATGAAAACCAATCTCAGAATTCTACAGTAACTGCTATACAATTGCTATTTCTTTTCAGAAAAGTGTATGAATGTGTCTCTCTCTTCCGTAACTGGTTAATTACACCAATTTATAGCTTAGTCAGAGAAAGAATCCAGCTGGAGTTTGTTAGCTGAAACAGAACAAACCGATTTCTATTTAAACAAACTTTCCCTCCATTATAACTACCTTCTAACACTAATCTTAAGAAGTAGAATAAGCTAGATAAAGAAGGGCGGCTTAGAGTGCATGGTTGTAATACCCTCGTCTTTACTATTATATTTTCTGATCTAAACCAAGTATTTTCGCACCATATCTGTATTGTTGTAGCAAGTATATCGACGAATTATGTTAAGTTGGAATCATGGTCATTCATACTATATTAATTGTTGGGTGATATTGGGAGAATTCCATTTATGCTTGTTATAAAACTTAACGTACGTTAGCCTATCTTCTTTACGTACGCTATGTACGTAGCCTTACGTACGTAACATTCATATGTTAACGTACGTAATGTGGGGTATCCATCAGCAGCCCGCCTTTCGGCGGGTGGGACCGAACGGGGGTAGGTGGTCGGGAGTCGATCGCGACAGCCAAGTCAACGGCTATTGCGTATGTAATAGTTATATATTTACGTACGTAACGATTTGTGTATTTCAAGTCAGTAAGATCTGATAAAATCGATTACGTACGTAATGTTCATGAGATTACGTACGTAAGGGCTTTAACGTACGTTAACCCCCTCTCTTTAACGTACATAATGCTGAGTTCAGGTTATAAAAATATGACTTGTCTTTTCATTTCCTGCTCGACCCATTCAACCTTCCCACTGAGAAAATGATTCCCTTCCCTGCCAACTTAATTTCTAGACCTTCTATCTTGTGTTGGAGCTTCAGCACTTGGTTTGTGACTTGGAGATTAAGAGATTGAAGTGTGTCCTTTGAAGTGTTGGTGTTGTTCTTCATTTTGAGGTTGGTCTTTCTTTAACTCATATTAAATCTATGCTTATGATGATGTTAGTATATAAACACTTTGTTGTGAGGAAATCCCTCACACTATGTCGCAAGTGCACGGTGTCAACAAGTAAAAAAGTGACGAATAAGATATCGTTCCCTCGAGGACTGATTTCACTAAGTACCAAAATATAGTCAACTCGTAATTTTATTTGAAGAACAATTATATGGAATTTATTTCTAAACTAATTGCAGAAAATAAATAGAAAATAATAATAGTAATAATAAAAATAATAATACTAATAAGGGCGTAGGATTATGATTTCACCTCAAACAATCAGGAATGATTGTTATTTAATTCCAATTCACTTTTATTCAATTGTTTGTAAGCCATGAATTCCTAAATTATTCTAAAGCCTTTCCCAAGGTCGATAGAAAATACTAAGAATTATTAACTCGATATATCCCTATTCGAATTAGATAATTAATAGCTAAAACAGTTCAAGAATTCCCACAATAAATAGGCTTCACAATTCCCATGATTATATTCCTATCTCACGAAAATTATGATTCTTCTCACAAGAACTATGCCTAAATTTCATCTCCCGATTCCATAAAGACATTCAAAACAATTCAACTGTTGGCCAGACAATTAAAAAGAATCAAGAACAATGAGAAAAATCCAACTAAATACGAATAACGAGTAAATTGAAATAAAAATAAATAAATCAAACCGTCATGAAATCGGCTACAATCACAATCCTACTCGAACAGATCTAGAAAATAAGATGCGGAAAAATTAAGGAAAACCGTAAGGGATCCGTGGTCTTGTCATCGCCCACAAATCTCCTATTCTTGTGTTCTTCTCCCGCGATGTCTTCCTCCGATTTGATGATGATGTCTTGAGCCCTTACACCTCTATTTATAACTATCATTGACCTCAAAACGCGCGTCGGAATTAGGTTGGGAACAGGCTCCAAAACGGTCGAATCGGCCAAAACATCAAAAACAGCCCCGTGGGCCGCGGCTCACTTAATCTGTGCCGCGGCCCCTACTGCTCAGCGAGATGCCTGGGCGCTGCATTTTCCTCCTGGGCCGCGGCTCAGCATCCTTGTGCCGCGTCACACAGTACAGTTGGTTCGGCATTTGCTGGTTGCCTTCGTGTGCCGCGGCTCACTTGGTTCGTGCCGCGGCTCATGACCAAAAATTGCTGTTTTCGCCCGTTTTTCATCGTTCGAGCTTCCGGACTCCAATTTCCTGCAAAACATATAAGAATAGTGCATTAAAAGCTCATTTAAGCATTTTTAGGCTCAAAGTGGATATAAACTAATGATAAATAAGCGCATAAAATACGCCTAACAAATACCCCCAAACTTGAGCCTTTGCTTGTCCTCAAGTAAAAATCAATTTTCAAATAAAAAGTATCGTGAATGATCGTGCAAATCCCTAGTGCTCAACTTAATCAATACTACCCTGAAACTCTCAAAGAATAATACGAGTATCGTATTAGTGAGTCACATTCCCGGACACTGATTCCAAAAAGTAATCATATTAAGTCCTAACCGATCGCTCATGAAGAAAATCAAGCTCAAAGATTAACAAGCGTGAATTTAACCGACCGTCAATATGAAGGGTTAGATTAAACAAGCCAATTTGCCCAGCCCCGCAGTCTAGTGGCAAAATTCAAGAGTTTCATCATCAGAATTACTCCTCGGACAGCATTCCCTTATGTATGATCATAATAAAGATTTGAATTAACCACTAGGTTCGGATCTCGGGATATTTCATCGGGATAATCCTAGGGTGGATTTCCATTCTCATGTATTGGGGAACCGTTTGACGTAAAAGACACTCATGGGGCACATGGATGCTTCTAGTTACTAAGTCCCCCTCTACAGCGGAGAATAAACTCGAATAGCAATTCCCGCATGTCAAGGTTGCCGTTTTACGCGAGAGTAAACTACGGGTCACGTGAATACCCCCGGTTACTAGGCTTCCCATCATTGATAATGCGATATTTCTAAACCATTAGTCTATTTAGGGTTGTCGTTTTAAGCGAAAGTAAACAACGGGTCACGCGAATACCCCCGGTTACTAGACTTCCCATCATAGAACAAATAATATCTCGACTTTTTATTGGGAAAAACTGTCCGACTCTAAACTCAAATTAAGTGCCAACACGACTCATGTTACTGGACGACTAGCTAACCGAAAAGTATTACCAAACATATAGACGGCGATTTGAAACACGTATGTCTCCTTTCTTATCTGCTAAGATTTCTACAAAAACGATAAAATTTCGGACCTAATTAAATACTCAACATAAACAGATATCGCTGACTGTAACTCGACTAAACTCAACCGTTTCTTCCAAGAGAAATCAGTATCGTAACATCAGTTTTGCACACGGAAGCACGAAATATTCACGTTTTTGGTAAGAACCATCAACAGCATGCAAAGACAATAAAGCAATGATGAAATCGCAATTTATAATCAAGAAAATTAAGAAAATTATCGCATGCTTCAATTTATTCCACTACACATAACATTATCAACAATAAAACTCATGTGAAAATAAAAGAGATAAGGAAAAGAGAATCTTATTCCAAATGTCTTCTTGAACGCCAACACATGTCTGAGTGGAATCTTCTGTCAATCCCCGGCAACGGCGCCAAAAACTTGTTGTGAGGAAATCCCTCACACTATACCGCAAGTGCACGGTGTCAACAAGTAATAAAGTGATAAGTAAGATATCGTTCCCTCGAGGACTGATTTCACTAAGTACCAAAATATAGTCAACTCGTAATTTTATTTGAAGAACAATTATATAGAATTTATTGCTAAACTAATTGCAGAAAAATAAATAATAATAGTAATAATACAAAATAATAATAATAAGGGCGTAGGATTATGATTTTCACCTCAAACAGTCAGGAATGATTTTTATTCAATTCAATTCACTTTTATTCAATTGATTGTAAGCCAGAAATTCCTAAATTATTCTAAAGCCTTTCCCAAGGTCGATCGAAAATACTAAGAATTATTAACTAGATATATCCCTATTCGAATTAGATAATTAATAGCTAAAACAGTTCAAGAATTTCCACAATAAATAGGCTTCACAATTCCCATGAGTATATTCCTATCTCATGAAAATTATGATTCTTCTCACAAGAACTATGCCTAAATTTCATCTCCCGAATCCATAAAGACATTCAAAATAATTCAACTGTTGGCCAGACAATTAAAAAGCATTAAGAACAATGAGAAAAATCCAACTAAATACGAATAACGAGTAAATTGAAATAAAAATAAATAAATCAAACCGTCATGAAATCGGCTACAATCACAATCCTACTCGAACAGATCTAGAAAATAAGATGCGGAAAAATTAAGGAAAACCGTAAGGGATCCGTGGTCTTGTCGTCGCCCACAAATCTCCTATTCTTGTGTTCTTCTCCCGCGATGTCTTCCTCCGATTTGATGATGATGTCTTCAGCCCTTAAACCTCTATTTATAACTATCATCAGCCTCCAAAACGCGTCCGGGAATTAGGTTGGGAACAGGCTCCAAAAATGGCCCAGAACCGCGGCCAAAACATCAAAAACCGCCCCGTGGGCCGCGGCTCACTTAATCTGTGCCGCGGCCCCTACTGCTCAGCGAGATGCCTGGGCGCTGCATTTTCCTCCTGGGTCGCGGCTCAGCATCCTTGTGCCGCGGCACATAGTACAGTTGGTTGGGCATTTGCTGGTTGCCTTCGTGTGCCGCTGCTCACTTGGTTCGTGCCGCGGCTCATGACCAAAAATTGCTGTTTTCGCCCGTTTTTCGTCGTTCGAGCTTCCGGACTCCAATTTCTTGCAAAACATATAAGAATAGTGCATTAAAAGCTCATTTATGCATTTTTAGGCTCAAAATGGATATAAACTAATGATAAATAAGCGCATAAAAATACGCCAAACAAATACCCCCAAACTTGAGCCTTTGCTTGTCCTCAAGCAAAAATCAATTTTCAGATAAAAAGTATCGTGAATGATCGTGCAAGTCCCTAGTGCTCAACTTAATCAATACTACCCTGAAAATCTCAAAGAATAATACGAGTATCATATTAGTGAGTCACATTCCTGGACACTGATTCCAAAAAGTAATCATTTTCAGTCCTAACCGATCGTTCATGAAGAAAATCAAGCTCAAAGATTAACAAGCGTGAATTTAACCGACCGTCAATATGAAGGGTTAGATTAAACAAGCCAATTCGCCCAGCCCCGCAGTCTAGTGGCAAAATTCAAGAGTTTCATCATCAGAAGTACTCCTCGGACAGCATTCCCTTATGTATGATCATAATAAAGATTCGAGTTAACCACTAGGTTCGGATCTCGGGATATTTCATCGGGATAATCCTAGGGTGGATTTCCATTCTCATGTATTGGGGAACCGTTTGATGTAAAAGACACTCATGGGGCACATAGATGCTTCTAGTTACTAAGTCCCCCTCTACAGCGGAGAAAAAACTCAAATAGCAATTCCCGCATGTCAAGGTTGCCGTTTTACGCGAGAGTAAACTACGGGTCACGTGAATACCCCCGGTTACTAGGCTTCCCATCATTGGTAATGCGATATTTCTAAACCATTAGTCTATTCAGGGTTGTCATTTTACGCAAAAGTAAACAACGGGTCACGCGAATACCTCCGGTTACTAGACTTCCCATCATAGAACAAATAATATCTCGACTTTTTCTTGGGAAAAACTGTCCGACTCTAAACTCAAATTAAGTGCCAACACGACTCATGTTACTGGACGACTAGCTAACCGAAAAGTATAACCAAACATATAGACGGCGATTTGAAACACGTATGTCTCCTTTCTTATCTGCTAAAATTTCTACAAAAACGATAAAATTTCGGACCTAATTGAATACTCAACAGAAACAGATATCGCTGAATGTAACTCGACTAAACTTAACCATTTCTTCCAAGAGAAATCAGTATCGTAAGATCAGTTTTACACACGGAAGCACGAAAAATTCACGTTTTTGGCAAAAACCATCAACAACATGCAAAGATAATAAAGCAATGATGAAATCGCAATTTATAATCAAGAAAATTAAGAAAATTATCGCATGCTTCAATTTATTCCACTACACATAACATTATCAACAATAAAACTCATGTGAAAATAAAATAGATAAGGAAAAGAGAATCTTATTCCAAATATCTTCTTGAACGCCAGCACATGTCTGAGTGGAATCGTCTGTCAATCCATACTTCAAATAATGCCCAACATCACCAGGGACCCCCAAACTTAGTCTCTAGTCATGAAATAACTAAAGACATTAAGTCAAGAAAGACTAGAATATGAAAGATAATACTCATTGGGGTAAAACAAAATATTAGAGAAATCAGGGCCACAAGAATATACGAATCCAAACGAAAAAAAACAAAACAAAGGAAAAAGTTATTAACGAAAAATCAAATAAAAACGACTAACTAGAAAGCAAGTAAAAATGATGGGTTGCCTCCCATCAAGCGCTCTATTTTACGTCTTGAGCACGACGTGGCAAAAAAAAATTTAACGTGGCTTCTTTCTAGTGAGATTGCCAAATACCCCCTTCTTACAATCTATAAGCCTCTTATTCCACAAGGGAGGCTTTGGTTCATGCCTGGTTGCCAAAAATAATGAGTAAGAATAATTATGCGGACAACCAAAAAATAGTGGAAGAATATAATAATGATAAGGCATGAAAAAATAAGCAGAGTTCGAATGGGTAGATAATAAAGACATATCATGAACAACCTCATTAGAACTCAAAGAATCAGCCTCAACAAAATCAAAAGTAATGGGGTCAATCTCTCCCACTATGAATTTAGGAAAAATTATGCGTGGCACTGTTAATAAAATTTTTGGCACAAAAGTGTTCACCATATTAGTCGAAGTTTGATGACAATTTAATGAAATTTCTTTGGAAACATCATCAATGGTAACTTCTTCTACAAGCTCATGACACTTTAGGTAATTATCAGGTGCTGGGGGATCGACCCTAAAACTCAGTATGTCTTTCTTCTCAACCTCCCCCTCAATTTCACTACTAAATCTATGAGCTGGAAAATAACTATAGTGAATCTCAAGACCACGACTTGCACATTCTCGATCAAGAGGGGTACTATCAGGATTTTTAAGAACGTCTACACATTGTTCAAGTATGGTCTTTTGTTTCGGGGGAGGGGGCTGACTGACCCTATTAGGCAAATTATTAAGATCATCGAAATTTATGAAATGCCAAGGGTCACGATAATCAAAGGAAAACATAATAAAAAATAAAAATAAAAATATAGAGACTAAAAAAACTTCAAATTAAAATTAGAGTCGCTTGGTATTGATATTAGCGAAAAATTCAGTCCCCGAAAACGGCGCCAAAAACTTGTTGTGAGGAAATCCCTCACACTATGCCGCAAGTGCACGGTGTCAAAAAGTAATAAAGTGATGAATAAGATATCGTTCCCTCGAGGACTGATTTCACTAAGTACCAAAATATAGTCAACTCGCAATTTTATTTGAAGAACAATTATATAGAATTTATTTCTAAACTAATTGCAGAAAATAAATAGAAAATAATAATAGTAATAATAAAAATAATAATACTAATAAGGGCGTAGGATTATGATTTTCACCTCAAACAATCAGGAATGATTTTTATTTAATTCCAATTCACTTTTATTCAATTGATTGTAAGACAGGAATTCCTAAATTATTCTAAAGCCTTTCCCAAGGTCGATAGAAAATACTAAGAATTATTAACTCGATATATCCCTATTCGAATTAGATAATTAATAGCTAAAACAGTTCAAGAATTCCCACAATAAATAGGCTTCACAATTCCCATGAGTATATTCCTATCTCACGAAAATTATGATTCTTCTCACAAGAACTATGCCTAAATTTCATCTCCCGAATCCATAAAGACATTCAAAACCATTCAACTGTTGGCCAGACAATTAAAAAGCAATAAGAACAATGAGAAAAATCCAACTAAATACGAATAACGAGTAAATTGAAATAAAAATAAATAAATCAAACCGTCATGAAATCGACTACAATCACAATCCTACTCGAACAGATCTAGAAAATAAGATGCGGAAAAATTAAGGAAAACTGTAAGGGATCCGTGGTCTTGTCATCGCCCACAAATCTCCTATTCTTGTGTTATTCTCCCGCGATGTCTTCCTCCGATTTGATGATGATGTCTTCAGCCCTTAAACCTCTATTTATAACTATCATCAGCCTCCAAAACGCGTCCGAGAATTAGGTTGGGAACAGGCTCTAAAAACGGCCCAGAACCGCGGCCAAAACATCAAAAACCGCCCCGTGGGCCGCGGCTCACTTAATCTGTGCCGCGGCCCCTACTGCTCAGCGAGATGCCTGGGCGCTGCATTTTCCTCCTGGGCCGCGGCTTAGCATCCTTGTGCCGCGGCACACAGTACAGTTGATTCGGCATTTGCTGGTTGCCTTCGTGTGTCGCGGCTCACTTGGTTCGTGTCGCGGCTCATGACCAAAAATTGCTGTTTTCGCCCGTTTTTCGTCGTTCGAGCTTCCGGACTCCAATTTCCTGCAAAACATATAAGAATAGTGCATTAAAAGCTCATTTATGCATTTTTAGGCTCAAAATGGATATAAACTAATGATAAATAAGCGCATAAAAATACGCCTAACACATTTCACATAATGTTAGTTAATCTAGTGTAAATATGATAAATTAATTGAATCATGCTCAAACTAAGTGAAGATCAACATTAGGGGTATTAGTATTATTTCTTGATGTATGATAACATTCAATTGATTCTTGAAAGGTAATATGGAACCATATTTTTGCCCTGTAAAACCGATACCTTCGTGATAAATTGTTGGAAGAATTATGCTAACCCTTTGGAGATAATTTTCACAAGATGGGATGAGGTTATATTTAGAATTCCAAGTATCCAATGATATAACTAGATTTTATTAACTTCTTCAAAATTAAAACAATGGATTTTGATAGAAGGCAGTTGTAATCCTCATATGTTCAAGTTAATCGATTTCGTTGATAACTTAACGAGGTGTTAATCACTACATTGATATGTTGATAATGTTCTTAGGAGGATTGTAGGGAATATGGTGATACAAATGCGGTAGATGAGTAGCCGAATTCCATTTCATTAATCCGTGAGTGTTAAGAGATGTAAATTAAGATAATGTTCTTAGTTCACTAAAAACTTAAACTTATGCTTTCATATAGGAATCGGTTTTAATGTAATTGTTGGTAAAATAATGAAGAACGTAATTAAACACAAATTTATATCATAATCGGGAGTGCCGATGATTTGAAAAGATGTTTTCACAATGTTACATTGGTAAAAATCTCGACTCCTAGTGTTTGACATTAATACTAGAATATGTGAATGAACAGAATAAACATGTTATATGATGATTTCTAATTAGAACATTAAAATGATCACTAGGATAATTGATCTATTCAAGTAAATTTATGAATATTGTTTTTCTGTAATGATACCGTTATCGTACGAATGTGTTGTTGAATGAATTACATTTCATTCAAGGTTGCTTGTTCACGTGAGTATTGTTGGACGGGGATACCGTTCGTTTGATCATTCAAAGAAGGATTATTCATCTACGGAATTGAGGCAAGTTATCTTGCTTAGTTATAATGATGGTTGAATTCTTGTGATTATTATGCGTTTCGTGTATATGAAATGTTCTAAGAATCTATGATTCGTGATATGGTTATTATCACTGTGTTGGGATGATATACCCGAATTTACCATTCTTGTTACCGTTGTTCCTTTTGAGCTTTGTTGACACTTTGGTGAGTCGTTCGAATTCCTTGATAAATGTGTAATTCATTGAGTTTCGTTGTCATGTTGTATCGTGACATCTCTGGAGTCATATCTGCGTGCCGGTTGGTTATGTGTAGGATTTTTAGCCGGGCACTTGATGATCATGCGTGGATGTTTTCCGCATTTAGATCGTGCACACGAGACGTAGTTCGTAAGGCTAATTAGGTACATCGTCCCACTTATATTCTGGATTCCGTATACGGGGTGGACATGTGCACAGACACATTTCCGGATCGGGCGTACTGTGACGCCCGTCTTGAGCCATATTATATGGTCGTTCGTATATTTGGTTATGTTCGATAGTTGAGACTGACTGTTTATACGCCTGCGGGGTATATTCAGTAGTTGATTGTTTTCTTTGAGATCCATATATATATGAATTGTATAATGTCATGAGAATTATTATCATGTATAGCTGACCCTGTGGTTTGGGGCGAAATACTTGTATTTCAGGGCGGGGAAAGGGCAAGGCACAGGAAGAGCACGACGGTGACGGAGGGTTTTGAAGGATGCTATTTCAGGGCCCCCGAGTCTTTTGATGTTTGGTTATGTTTTATTGTGATTTCCATTTTTACTTTGTGTCGTATGAATGTACTATAATCTGTTAGGTATTTCCCATCGTCATATGGTCTGTACCGAATTTGGATTCAGTGTACGTTTACTCGTATTAAAGACATGTATAACTTATACTCCACATCGAGGTTTTGATAAATATTGTGGTATGGTGCCACGTTGTCAGGTTGTAGGTGTACATCGTGATATCGCCTGGTGGGTCCCGGTAGGGGTCCACGGCACTGTAATGGCCACTGTTTTCGGGCTGTTACAATGGCGACCTCCCAAACAAAAACTCTACTAATTTGTAGTTAGGACTTGGGAGCATCACATGAAAAACCGTTAAAAATAACTTCCTCCAGGTGAGAGATAACACAATAAGGCACAGATTCAACTGCTCCATAATCATAATCACCTCCATCAAGCTGGTACAAGTACAACTTAGTTAATATCACAAAAAATAATAATAATAATAAATTAAAAAAGTGTAGTTAATAATAATGGTGTCATTGAGAAAGACCTTGTTTCTAGATAGTCGTTAAATCCACGACAGGTGGCTATTCTCAATTGCAACCCCCACACGCACAAGATTTTTTTCACCATCCCTATTGACGGCTTGGGGCAGAGGGTGAACCGTCGTCAATTCTGCTCTGTGTTGTGTTATAGGCTTGCAGTACCTATGTCCTCTGAAGGTAGCCCTTGCCAGAGTTGCAATGCACGTCGGATGGACCAATGGGGAGACCATGCGGTCCGCTGTTCTAGTGAAGATGGTGTGAAGTTCAGGCATAATATGATGCGTGATATTCTTGTTGATATATGTTCCAAAGTTGGATCATGGTGCGTAAGGATGCTCCAATGGGTTTCCTCTCAGAGGACGGGAGGGATTTAGGACCTGAGACCTTTTACTATTTAATTAGTTTTAGGTAAAGACGCGTGTTTGTATGTGACCGGCATCTCTCCCTTTACTGGTATGGGTGAAAATTTCTAGGCTCCTGGGGTAGCCTTGCACAATGATGTGGAGAACAAAAATATGACGTATGCGTCCAAATGTGCGGAAATGAATACAAGTTCATCCCATTTTCTTTCTCTACGTTCAGGGAATTTGATAAGAATGCTTTGGACACACTTTCACGCATTAAGCCTTTTTCTATTAGTCACTCTAATAATGTTAAAAGTGGTGCATTTATCTTTCATAGAGTGATTTTTTGCATTCAGAAAGGGGTGGGAGCACAACTTGTTTCTAGACTCCCATCTAACTTTATGTAAAATTATTATGTTTCAATAATAATAATTTTTTCACAAAGACTTGCAAGAGACGGTCTACAACTAAGCTTTACTATAGACAGACTGAAATGCAATTTACCTCAACACATCAACCAACTAGTTAAGATCAAATCACACAGTCACCTCTCCGGATCTACTGAATAAAAAAGAAATCTAACCTCCGATCTCCACCACCAATTCAATCGATTAAACGATAGTTCGGGAAGCCTTACCTCCGGTCTCCATGGCCAATTCAATCATCGTAAACCTAATCCCAAATCTCCTCGCAATTTTCTCAGCTCTGTCAAGTTTTGAGTATCGAATTAGCTTACAATCACAAGTCGAATCAAAACCAAGGGTTTGCACAATCTCCGATGGTACTGCCAGATGTGCCGGAAGCAATGTCGCGACGATATGTTGAATAATAAGAGGCTCAAGGCTGATGTTGTGGAGGAGGAGAAGTAGGAGAGGGAGATTTGTTGAGCAAAGTATTTTGATGATGAACTCTTTCAAAACATTTAAACAAAGACTCAAACGTTGTGTATTTCAAAATTCAATTAAAACGAAGTCTAGCACATGCTACAGCAATGAGGTAGTGCACGCTATCGGAGATCTTACCTAAAGTCAGAAACATACCTGCAGATCACTTGGAATCCCACCTGATGTCCTAGCGCATGCAAAATTCTAATACTAGCGCACGCTAGTTAATCATTTTTAACGCACGCAAAAAGTGCCTAGCGCATGCTACCTGTTTGTATTCTCAGGACAATAAGGTCTGGACTCTAATCAAGGCAACAGGAAGCGCACGCAATGGGAAGATAACAGCGCATGCTATTTCGGTAAGCAACGTACGCTGTGGCTGACATTTTACGTACGTTACCTGGAAGCATTTTGAAGACAGTAGGCTCTGGAACTCAATCAAGAAAGCAAGAATCACATGCTAATCAAGGATGTAACGCATGCTATGAAGAGCCAGTAGCGCACGCTATCAATACACATTAGCGCACGCTACATATTCAAAATCCGACCGTTAGACAGTCAACAAAGGAATCACGAAAAATCTGGAAAGTTAATGTTGACTACCTAGCGCACGCTATGGATGCACATTAGCGCACGCTACACTCAAGATTTATCCATTGGAGAAGAACATTAGAGACAAAGCGATATTAAATTATTCGAAGTCAATAAAGTAAGCTGACCAAATCGACAGCGCATGCTAAAGCTATTGTCTAGCGCACGCTAGACATGTAGTATTACCGTTGGAAAAGTTAGAAGACCGTTTAATATAGCAAAGTCAAACATCGATAGCGCACGCTATAAGGAATTATTAGCGCACGGTAATAATACAAATTTCAACATATCAAGAGGGATTGAGCACTATAAATACCCATGGCATTGGGTATCTCAAGACACACAACTTCAAGCATAGAAACGCACTATTGAGATCAGATTATTGTTATTCATTACATTCTAAGTTGTGCCGATAAAAGATACGAGTGTTATACACATATTGTAATATCTTATATACTTCGTATCTTCTTTGATTGTTGAGAGTGTTGCATCACTCCTTCACGAGCTTGAGACAAACGAATCAAGAGTGATTAATCCGGTGTTATTAGAATCTTTGATCTGGCATTGTTAGGATTATACTCTGACGATCGTAAGTGAGGATTATCTAGTTCCTGTAGAACTCTAAATAAGAAAATTTATATTGAGTGTTTGGTTGTGCTTGGACCAATCGAAGGCAAGCGTTGTAACGATTGTGCCCGGACCTATAGAAGACGAGGCAAGATTGTGTGTGGTTTTTCTTGAGCCAATAGAAAAAGAAAACGGAGAGAGGACGTAGGCAAGTTGTCGAACCTCTATACATCGTTGTGTCTTTTAGTTTCCGCGCAATTTCTTTTTCCTTAGCGAGAAAGTTTAATTATCCGCAATACCACTATTCAACCCCCCTTCTAGTGGTACTTTTATCTATTCAGTTGGTATCGGAGCGGGTGTCTTTTTAAAGGTTTAACCACCTTAGAGAAAAAGATCCGCAAATGGCTCTATTAGGTCAAATCAAAGGAAATGCTCTCAACCGTCCTCCTTTCTTTGACGGCTCCAACTTCATGACCTGGAAAAAGAAGATGTCTATATTCTTCCAAGCATACAACATTGAAATATAGAAAGTCATCGCTCTTGGTCCGAAAATTGCCAAGAAGGAAGATGGGTCATTCAAAAAATTCAATGAATTTGACGACGAAGATTGGAAGAACACGCACATTAACTCTCGTGCTACTCAACTCTTTTACTATGCTCTCAATCTTGAAGAACTTAACAGGATATCATCCTACGAAAGCGCAAAAGAAATCAAGGAAATTCTTGAGGTAACTCGTGAAGGAACCACTCAGGTCAAGGAGACCTTGATCAACATGCTTCTTCATGATTATGAACTATTCTTCATGAAGGATGATGAAACGATCACTAATATGCTGGATCGTTTTTCAGCTATAACCAATGGTCTTGCATCATTTAGAAGACCTATATCTAGTAGCGGCAAGGCTAAGAGAATTCTTCGCTCGCTGCCACATGAATGGGATGCCACGTTTACTGCAATCATGGAATCCAAAGATCTCAACAAGCTCGGATTTAGCGCCCTCATCCGGTCACTCATCAACTATGAGATCGTTCTCAAATCAAGAGGCTCCAAACCAAAGCCTCGTGAAAAAGTAGTCGCTTTCAATGTTGATAGCGATATTGAGGAAGAAATTCCGAAAGATGAAGACGACGGGGAACTCGCTCTCTACGCCAAGAACTTTAGAAGGTACAAAAACTTAATTCAAAGAAGGTGGAGTGTCCTTGCTCGGGATGGTAAGACGGAACAAAAGAAAAATACTTATGTTTGTACAAAGAAGTTCGATAATAATTGTCGGAAATGCGGTCAAGCCGGTCATTACGCCAAAGAATGCCGAGGATCTACTTCCAAGCCCCAAATCGAAAGATTAAAAAAGACGAAAGTTCTAATTGCCTCTTGGAGTGATGACGAGGAGGAGATTGAAAGATCTATAGATGCAAATCTCGCATTCATGGCTCTTGACTCAGAAAATGCTATCGAGGTAAGCTCTAAACACAATGATGATGAATATGATTCATTTGATTTTGGCGATTCACAAGAAATTAGTCATGGAATATGATGAAATGGTCAAATTAAATATGTCCTTAAAGAGAAAAATAAAATCTTTAGAACTCAAAAATTCTACTCTTCAAAATAAAGGCAAAAATATTGAAATAGACCATACATCATGTCTTGAGAAAGAAAATATTTTGAAAATCGAGTTGACGAAAACTCAAAAGGAATTGAAATATATAATGAATAAATTTACTCTCGGAAACGAGAAGTTCGAAAAGCTTTTATCTATTCAAAAACCTCCATAGTTAAAACATTGTAATACCCGAGATTTCTGATATGTATTTGGAACTTGTGATATTGTAATTATTGCACTTTGATCTGAGTATTATTCTCCGTATTTCATTATCCGGTGTAGTTGAGCGTATGATTTCATGAAGATAATTTATAAATTATGTTTCTGCGCTTGTAGCGCGCGCTATCATCTAAGTGTAGCGTACGCTAACTTGGATTCATAGCGCACGCTACGAAGGAACCATAGCGCACGCTATACGTGGTCAATATGATTGAGATGTGTGGTAGGTGAGATCAGGCCGGGGATCTTATGTAATATCCGCATTTTTTCTTTCCCTTGTATTTTCATTTTTGGTGTATTTCTCGATCGTAGTGACCCTCGTGTACCTTTCAGTGTGTCCTTCCTGTCAACTGTTGAACTGTATTCTCGTTATTGTTGTGCGGAACCGCCGTTTCGGGGTTGCCGTGGATCCATTTCGTGTTATTGGTTCCCAAATATTGATTCCTATCGTTTTTATTCTCTTTCCGGATCATTTTTATCATTTTGGGAACCAAAGGGGGTGTGGGCCGCGGCACAAGGTGTGTGCGCCGCGGCACACAAATTTCTTCAGTTGTTGGTCGAGCGAACTGTACTGTGTGCCGCGTCACACCCATCCGGTGCCGCGGCACAGTGCCAAGCCAGCGCCGCCTTTACACCCGTCCGGTGCGCGGCACACCCGTGTGACACTGCGACCAAAACCCGATCAGACTGGTGCCGCGGCACACGCGAGGCGTGCGCTGCCGAAACACAGGAGTAATTTTTGGCACGTGCGCGGCACACCAAGCGGTGCAATCTCGTTCTTATTAGACGAGATCGGCCATTTCTCCTCCATTCATCACCTGCGCGAGAGAGAGAAGTCTAAGGGGGGAGAACTTCTCAAGCATTCATCAATTGGGGGTTGATTTTCATCATTTTCCTTCGGTTGTGAGGCCCGGATAATCAATCTAACGCGTGTTCTACGGATCTTAGTACTTGAATCTCCAAAGGTAATATTTCTAGAACCCTATTTTCGATTAATTTGGGGGTTTTGGGATTTTCTTCCGATTCGTTCCGTTTTGTTGGTGGATTCATGATGTATACGATTAATATTGTTAGTACCTTTAGTTTTCCTACGGATTCATGGATATTTTGTGGATTTTTACGGAATCGAGAGGGTTTGGTTGTGGTCCGCCCTCGTTGTTATTTTTGGTACGAATATACATGAATCGTAGGCGGGTTTCCGGGTGTATTCCATTTCCGTAATCATCTAGAGTTGGTTGTGATTGTGTTATTCGAATCGTTAGGTTCATTTCCGCCGGTTCCTCGCGGTCGTGTTCGATTCTTCCTTTCCGTTCGTATCACCGTCTATTAATCGAGGCAAGTACCCTTATGAACTTACAATCTTAATGTATTAGTATTGCATGAGAATTGTGTGTGTGTGTGTATGCTCACTATGGGTTAGACCCGACGGGGTCTCGGTAGGGGTCCACGGAGGGGTGGATCCGCGAGCTTGCTTTTAACCACTATGGGTTAGATCCGACGGGGTCTCAGTAGGGGTCCACGGAGGGGTGGATCCACGGTTAATTGTGGTGCGTTTTTACACATGTGATTTGATTATGGCATTTCCGGAAATGAGTGATTTGGAACTATGTTTTCTTGAATTGCATGCATTACTATATGTGTAAGATGTAAGTCGTTCATTTGGTTACTTGTACTAGCGTAATTGCTAACCCCTTTGGGGACCCGTTGTCGGGGAAATTCTTGTTATGGATTTCAGGTTATGTTCAGCCAGACGAGCGGGCGCTGGGATGGTACGAGGATGTCGGCCAAGGTTTTGACATGTGCAATCGAGTCTTGTTAATTTCTACCGTCTCTTTTGATGTGGATGTTTTCCAAATTGTAAACTTATAGATTGTACTCGCGAGTACTTAGGCTTTTCCTTTCGGGTTGTGATTTGTCTTCGTTGGAGTTACTGTATTTGTCGATTGATGTTTATTATGCCGGTTGTACCGGGCGTGTTGTTTTATGTTCTTGTGGTTAACAATTGTTTCCTTGCTAACCGAGACGGTTAGTCGAGTGGTGTTTTTCTTGTATTAGCCTGGTGGGTCCCATGTAGGGGTCCACGGCGCTGTAATACACCTCGAATATCTTGGGGTTGTTACATCTTGGTTGGATTGTGTCGGAATGAACCTGGACGGCTTTCGGGAAAAAGCCAAGTCAACGCGTTAGCGCACGCTACTCACATGAGGGTAGCGCACGCTAAAGGCTGAGTATAGTGAAATCAGTAACGTTTCAAATAGCCGTTAGCGCACGCTAAGAATATGGACTAGCGGGCGCTAATAACCATTTTCTATATATAGGACAGCATCCTTTTTCATATTTTCAGATTTTTCACTCCCCCATTCGAATTCTTGAACTTAGAAAGACATTCTCTTCATCCTAAACACTTCTTGCCGGCATCCTAGCTCATGTTGAAGATTGTAGATCATTGGAGGATTGGTGTTCAAACCTTCGGCGTTGGATTGCTTCGAATTTCCTCCTTGTTCTTCACTACTTTGAGGTAGGTGATTCTTCACTAATATTAGTAGTATTCTGAAGGACGTTTGATCATGTTTATCTAGTCAGTAAATTCGTTAATAGTCGATCATCATGTGTTAGAAGGATATTTTGATGCTTCGGCACTTATTCATCGTATGATCCAGTGAACCTTTTTTAGTATGTGGACTCCTAAGCATATTTTGTATCTTCAGAACCGATCATGTCCAGTGTATGGAGATTACCTAGTTCTTATGTTTTGCATAAGGGATCATATGTTTTGGAACTTGGAATGAATTGAACTTAGGATACTTTCTCGAGATCAAGATGAATTATGGTGTAGTAATGATGATACGTATCCTGGTGTCTCGTAGTCATTTAATCCGTAATATCTTTCATAAACCGTATGAGCATGATATGCATGGAGTTGGCATGTATTAACACTGAGGATTTCATGAGTTTTCATCACCTTTAGCTCAAGTTCTATCCAGTAGTGACTGCCATGCACGATTAGCGCACGCTAAGATGCATATATTAACGTGCGCTATCGGGAATGAGTAACGTACGCTACGTTGGATACGTAACGTACGTTATATCATCAGCGAGGCGATCGGCATTGAAGAAGGCTGTCGATATGACTAGCGCACGCTAAACCTGGTCATTTGCGTACGTTAACGGGCAGGCTTAGCGCATGTTACGTAGAGTACGTAGCGCGCGCTAAGTAGTTCAGGCAGAATTCATTTTTTTTAGCTTGCGGCCGTAAACCGGATTGTTAGACGTTCGTACGAATTGAGAGGAATTATTTATTATTTCTTAGGTCCGAGCCTTTCATTGGGGACGATCGAGGGGCGGTGACATACGGACGCATGTCATTTGTTGGAGTATTTCCATTCTTGCCATTTTTGAGGCAAGTATCATATGTTGAGTTTGATTTATATTGGAACCTTGATCATGCTTATGGTTTTGTTCATGTTGTCAAATATGAGATGTATTTCTGTAATTTCTCGTGATATTCGTTGTTAATTGTTCGTATTGATGAACATATTGAAATGCATATATGTATGCATAATTGATTGGTTTATGGTATAAATGATCCGAGGGGATCATGAGGATCTATGCTGAGGGCGCTAGATCGAATGTCCATCATCCGTTGGTCCGACGGGATCATCATGGGGATCTATGCTGAGGGCGCTGGATTGCTGGACGGGTTTTCCACCATGCGTTGGTCCGACGGGATCATCATGGCGATCTATACCAAGGGCGCTGGATCGCTGGATTACCCTGTATTGTGTTGATGGAATCGTGAGGATTCGCATCGTTGGATTCCGATGACGGAAGTCCGTTTTGTATGTTTTATGATACACTGATGATTTATGTATTATGATACTTGTACTAGCATTGTTTTGCTAACCCCTTCGGGGGTGGACATTGTTTTGATGTTCAGGTAGCCGAGGAGCGGGGAAGCAACCACAGTACCGACAGGACGATGAAATGGCTCAGTGATGTGGTTGATGTTTGTTGTTATTGTGATGTGTCTTGTTGGTTCATTTAGTACTCGAGTACGTCTATTTTAATAATGTCATTTCGATATGGTTGTATAAGTTAACTCACTGGATCAGTTGAACCAAATCTGTATTTTGGACTTCAGTTGTACGATTGGATTATATTTACATTTCTTTTAAATTAGCCTTGTAAATCCTTACTTAAAGGGTTTACGGTGCTGTAATTATTCCGAATATCTTGGGGTGTTACAGAATATGGTATCAGAGCTAAGATTCATGGATATCTTGGCAGTAGGGTTAGTTGTGTCTGTTTACGTTATTTGATTATTGGGTCGTTTGTAACATCACTGCTGAGCCAGCATCGTCGTGTGGACCGTGGTTGTAAGTCCTAATCTCAAATACTACCGTTTTATTTCATTCATGTTTTATGAACATTGATGGACGTACTTTTAGAAAAGTTTCCCTGGATATTGAGTATTTGTGTTTACAGTATGTTGAGAGGAGGTCGTGGACGCGGTCGTGGACGCAGACGTGGAAATGCGAGACAAGAAGATTCGGTGTCTACCCCAGAAATAACCGCTAGCCGAACGGATTCCCATTCCGGGGGGCAACAGGGATCAGCAAATAATAATGCAGATCCTAACGTGTCAGGAGTACTTCAGCAGGTGGTTGCTCAGATAAACCAGTTTGCTCAAGTTGTGGATCGCATGCAGACGGCAATGGGACAGCAGCATAACATGGATAATCGGGGAGATAAATGGCTTACCGAGGTGATCAAATTGTATCCTCCGAAATTTGACGGTTCGGCTGAGAGCTTTCTTGGGATCACTGGCTGAAGGAATTAGAGAAGATTTTTGCGGGGATTAACTGTCCCAATGATAGAAAAGTTCCGGTCGCCCAGTATCTTCTGACGGGGGAAGCTTTCGACTGGTGGGAGGCCATTCGACCTGAAGAGCATAATGTAGACTAGACAGAGTTCAAATTAATGATGGAAGCGCAGTATTGTCCCCGCCCAGTTAGAGAGGCCCGAGTCCGGGAGTTTTTCTCACCACAAAATTCAGAAGCATCTGTGACGGACGTGATTAAGACTTTTAATCACCAGCTGACTTATGTGCGTCACTTGGTCAGAACCGAGGTGGAGAGGATTTTTCATTTCGACATGCGAATGAAGCCGGAAATTCAGCAATATGTGTCCGGATTTGATTGTACCACTTTGCGACAATATCAGGACAAGGCGCTGGCCTATGATATGAAAGAGGCGGCAGTAGAGAAATAAATGGAAGCAAAGAAACAGAAAGTGGCTGGCAACTTCACGGAGAATAAGAGTAGTGGGCCTCGTAGGGGCCAGTCCTCTTTTCATTCATCCAGGAGGCCTCCGCATCCTTCTCGAGGAGGAAAGAAGTTCCAGACAGCACAAACCGTTTCCGACGCAGGGAAGAAATGTTATAACTGTGGCAAAGCGGGGCATGTTCGACGTGACTATTTCGCGCCTGCTCTGACCTGTTTCGAGTGTGGACAGGAAGGGCATCGCGCTATATTTTGTGGAAATGCGACCCGACCTTTTGGTACTCGCACTCCTGTACCGGTTCCGAAGGACACTAGTGTAAACCAGACGCAGCAAAGCGGTTTCCTGATGCAGAATGTTGGGAAAAGAGAGGCATCCAGCGCTGGGTCCGTTCCTCCGCGTATTTACGAGATGAAGAAGGATGATCAGAACACAGCTGTTGCATCAGGTACGATTCAGATCCTTTTGCAACCATTTAGTGTCTTGTTCGATTCGGGAGCTACGCATTCTTTTATATCTTTGAACTGTGTTAATCGTTTGAAAATCTCGTGCTTGTATAATTGTGAACCTTATAACACCCCCAAATCCTATTGGGTTATTACAGTGCCGTGGACCCCACACCAGGAGATCCACCAGGCGAACATGACTAAAAATACATTAATTAACACAACAAGGGAAAATCATAGTCCCTACCATGATATCCGACACAATATTCCGATAAGGAATTTTAACGTCAAAAGTAGCCTACATGGCTAAAAAAGAAATACAACAACATCCACGAACATCTGTTCGGGTAATACAACACGACAACACTGACAAGACTGGAGTACACTCCAACCGACTGACCGACAATGATCAACTCGTACTAGTATCGCTTGAATGCATCGTAGCATTCATCATGCCCCTGTGTCTCAACTCTCTCCACGCTTGCTCCTAAAACATGAAAAACATGTTCCGCCACGAAATTGATCATCCAGATAATGAACATCAAATACATGTATAACATGATATGCATCCAAAGGCGTAATGAAATGGTACAATGATGATAATAATACGAAATGCTCACAAACCAAGGTAAGAACCGAGCATTCGTGCAATACTATGCCCACAAAGATACTATTAATACATTCGACGAAGTTAGAACATAAGTGCCCGACGCGAATCAAAATCACGAATACCATAATGAATGACAAGACATGAACCAAACCAGATGAATTAATTATGAATCACAATGCCCGAAGGCTCCAATGAAATTACCGGACAATAATAAAGGCACGAAAGTCATTCAATGGAACAAATATCACAAACACTGAAGTCAAAGCAAATTTAAGTCAGAATAATGAGGGCGAAGCCACGGCACGAAGCCGTATCACAATGAGGGCGAAGCCACGGCATCGGCCGTATCACAATTAGGGCGAAGCCACGGCATCCGGCCGTATCACAATTAGGGCGAAGCCACGGCATCGGCCGTATCACAATGAATGATAGTGTCCGCCTTGAGTCGGCCAACACGATGATAGTAACACACGGATAGACTCCGTCCTTGTGATCCCAAATTAACACCTCGATTGCCTTAGAACGGCCAACCGACAACAATGATGCAGCGGATGATTTAATACCTCGATTGCCTAAAACGGTCAATCGACAACAATGATGCAGCGGATGATTTAATACCTCGATTGCCTAAAACGGTCAATCGACAACAATGATACCATAAATGATTGAACACTTCGATTTGCCTGATAACGGCCAATCGATAACAATGATACGATGAATGAGTGAATACCTCGATTGCCTTAGAAAGGTCAATCGATAACAATGATTTAGTGAATGATTGAACATTTCGATTTACCTGAGAACGGCAATTCGATAACAATGATATGAAGGATGCCTCGGCACCTTTAATCGGTTACCGACGACGAAGATGAGAAATGAGTAAGCCAATGCCTTAAATCGGCCTGTACAGTTTTAATGACAATCCGAACAGGAATAACAATGATCTCAACGATATCTTAAATTGACATCTATATTAACAACAATCGATACATCGATACCGCGAACCGGCTATCGACAATGACATTAATAATGAGTATCACAATGCCTTGAATCGGCCGTTAACGAACAACAATAACATTTGGCAAAATTGCCGAAAGGTATCGTATCGAACGATCTCTTGATATCAATGAATTCATGAAGAGACTAAGTCTCGGAATGATACAACACATTCATACACATACATGATGACATTAGCTCATTGACCAAAGACAAGTATAAAACTTGCCTCAAACCGAAGGCGAGAAGGTACTTCCACGATCAACGTCCTTAATGAAATTACCGGCCGCTTGAACAACCTTAAACAACACAAAAACCAACAATTCTCTTAATACATGAATCAAGCATAATCACAACCAACTCAAAAGTCGATACAACAATACTCGAAACTCATTGGGGCATTTAAACAAACGCGTTGTAAACAATCTCCAATTGTTTACAACCAAAACTCATTTACATCCGAAACCAACTCCCAATGAATGATTCAAAACCACAAAAACTCATGAATACTATCAATAATCCAATAGGAATACTTAGAACGATATTTCAACAACATTTAGTCGAAAACCCCCAAAATTCCAAAGTCAACCCGTAAGGGTTCTTGAACAATTCCTCAATTATTCACAAATTCGAAAATTACACCAATGAATCCGTAGAAATACATGTATCCAAGATAGATAATCCATATCTAACATATTCCAACATAATATCGATTTAACACGAAGAGATCGGAGGCAAAACACCCAAGACTCGAAATTCTAGATCCAAGAATCATTACCTTGATTTGGAGTGATGAAACTGATTTAGATGATGATTAATCCAACTTAGAAGGTTGAAGATGATGCTAGATGATTGTAGCTCGAAAAGACCTTTACGAATCGCCCGAGCTCGTCCGAAATGATTGAGAAATGAAGAAATGACGAACGTTGGACCAAAGCCCTATATATATCGTCCCGCTTTAGCGCGCTAACTCGATGTTAGTGTGCGCTAACGCGTACCGGTAGTCGGTACCCTGATCGAATCGTTAGCGTGGGCTAAGTACCTTTGGTAGCGTGCGCTAACGGCTGACCTTAGCGTCGTTAACCTTATGTTAGCGTGCGCTACGATAGTTGATATCCAAATCCGGAGTCCGTAACCTCGTCCTGCGTCGAGCGCGCTAGCGTGCGCTACTCGAAGTCTTAGCGTGCGTTACCCGCATAGTTAGCGACGCTACTTACCACTCGTGGCGTGCGCTCACGAATTTCCCAAATCAGCCCGGTACCTTACGGGTATGCGCCTCACTTGCGCTAGCGTGCGCTAGTCTTCAATCATTGCGTGCGTTACATGCACCTCATTAGCGCGCGCTAACTACAATGTGTAGCGTGCGCTACCTCTCAAACTGAAAATCAAAACATGATGATGATGATGACAATAATCTCGGCTCGATCTCAAACGGTGATGATCCCAAAATACGCCGAATGGTGAACATAGTTGATTTGAATATGAATGATGAATGATTATTACTGAGTGAAAAAAAAAATTCTGAGTGACAGTTACTGAATGATAATAAATGAATTCACAACCGGGTATTACATACCCCTTAAAAAGAGTTTCGTCCTCGCGAGGGTAAACAACTCGGGATATGAACTATCCATCACGATCCGAAAACAATAACGCCCAAATAGTCCTGGGACCAAATCAACCGCAAGCCCAAGTCCCCAAGACTTGACGTCTCGAAACACAGTGAACGATTTCCCAAATTATCACGAAATCTCGAGCACAACGTCGAAGGGATGAACTCCCAACAAATGACCCAGATCTCAAGATTCTCGAGTATGATCATAATAAGATAGATCAACAATAAATGATCCACAGTCACGATACATTATTACTGATAGATTAACACAGTCATCCAAAAACAAGGTTACACCTCAAATGTACCCAACATCGATATCCTCCCACATCATCGATTTCCTCTATCTCAACGATTTAAGGTATATCCGACGATGAACTCGCCGCTAACTAAGACCTCAGAAGGTCACGAGAATGAAAGTGACAAAAATGAATGATGAATGATAAATGACTACAAATCCGACACGGATTTAGAATGACTCACCAAGGTGAATTACTAATGTCATGAGTGATAGTTCCTGAAGTGATTGGAACCGCCGTTCCTCGTGAATTGAATGATTAATCGATAATTATGAGTCCCCATATGATTGATATATATGATGAATGAATTATATGAATGAATGAACGACAATGAAATGAATGATTATACTATTAACGCACAAGAATTAACTTGTTCAAACCGTGATGAATGTCCTTACCTCGGCCCTCGAGGCCTGATAGGTCCCTTGGATGATGCACGGGCTGGAGTAAGTCTCTCGAGGCCCTCGAGCTCTCTTGAGATTTCTTGGCGCTAGAACCCTGCAGATTTACTGCGGTGTCCCCGCCTCCCACGAGAAAACAAACAATAGCCGGCACCGTGCACCGGTACTAACGTGACCTTGATTCACGCGATTAAAGCAAACAACGGTCGAACTCGTCGCCCGAGAGGAAGATGTTGTTCCAAAGACGAAGACGACTAGAAAACGACCCCTTGGATGGCGGAGCCCGATGTCCCTCCGAACGAGCCGGCATTCTAGTCCTCTTACTCAAGAAGGCGAAGGATGCTTCGAGTAAGCTCCTTGATCAAAAGCTCTGCTCCAAGAGCCTTCCCGATGAACTCACTAAGTGAATTACAATTGTGGTTGAACAATGCATCCTCAATCTGGATTTAGCCTCTTGCTAAAATACTTAATTTTATCCGCCTCGAGACGGATAATTGACGAAGCAAATCAAGTAGTCACGAAACATCTCGGCGATGACAATAACACCCTCGTCCCCATCGGGTTCGGGGTTCAAAACATCGACAACTTAGCTTCACGAAGTGAGCCGGATAATACCTCTCTAACATGAGAGTCTTGAACTCGCTCCAAATACAATCACGATCGATGGGTTTCTGTAAAGCCACCATGAATAAGCGCCCTTACTCAAGTAATAAGCCGCTCGCCACTTTACTCTCCTCAGGACCGAACCATGTCGAAGAGTTTATCAAAATGCTCGAGCCAATGAACAATATCAGCTGGTTCTGACGAACCCTCAAAAGTAGGCGGCATCTGACGAGAGATATCGCCAACAATCTGATTCACTCCTCCAGTCTGTCCATGAAATGGCACCTGGTATCCCTGTTGCGGTGGACCACAACCCATCGAGGTCCGCGTCATCTGAGTCATCTGGGCCATCATGCCCTGCATAAATATGAATGGATCAACCCGAACACCTTCCGAGTGAGATGCCTCTCGGGTACGACTCCCTGACAGTGAATGATTATCTGCTGATGAATGAGTAGCCTCGCTGTTTGATGAATTAATGATATCCCTCGCGTTCGTGTGGGCATGCACACGAGATCCCGGGTTCCGGCCCGCACCGCGGCCTCTTCCCCTGCGTCCTCTGACAGCTCTATCCATACTGAAGTAGGAAAGTCACATGATTATAGATTCCGTATGAATATCGTATTATGATTACATTACAGAGTGACAACAATGAGCATACACGCTCTAACACAATGAATGCATTAATGATTTAATGAAATGATCGTCGACATTACGTCAGAGTATGATAAGACCGTATGAAACATCAAATGAGGTAACATGATTGCCTGATGAAATTCCTGAAATGATTACCTTGTACACGTTAACAAGGTTGAAAATTAGATCCTCAAGATCAACAATGAACCGTGAGATGGGTCAATGATTAATGATTAATGAATTAATGAACAATGAGATTGATGAATGAGGAATGAATTAAGCGAGCAATGAGATTGGTGAGTGACGAGTGAATTAGCTAAACGATGAGATTAATTGAGTGATGAATGAATTATGAACGATGAGGTTAATTGAGTGATGAACGAAGCAATCGAGTAATTGATATCGATGAATGATGAATGAATTAATCGAGTGATGAATGAGTTAAGCGAGTGATGAATTAACTGGGTAATGATATTGATCGAGTGATGAATGAATTATCGAGTGATGAATTGGTGAGTAATGATATTGATGAGTGATGAATGAATTATCCGAGTGATGAATCGATGAATAATGATATCGATGAGTAATGAATGAATTATCCGAGTGATGAATTGGTGAGTAATGATATTGGTGAGTAATGAATGAATTATCCGAGTGATGAATCGGTCGAGTAATGATATTGGTGAGTAATGAATGAATTAACATAATCGATAAGATCGGCATGACGATCGAGGATTATTAACCGATGAATGAGTTGATCCTTAATGCTTACACAAGCCACACGTGTCCCAAAACAATTAGTCATGAATCAATCATAACACTAATATCACATATAGGTTTCAACAAGGCACGAACAATTAATGACATGATGAATGTATGAACATAAAGAGAATCGAGTCCTTACACAGGTCATACGAAGCTTCGAGGTCTCGCGATACTAGTCTTCACTGACGACTCGATGAATGAATGACTCGTGCGGTCGTACTAATATTACGACTCACAAAACTGATCGACTAGATTGTCATAACCCGACAATCCCACTACTACCGTCGGTAGGACCACATAACTCACATCTCGGGGTATTTCACAACCCAAATCTCGATACCATTTACGTAACACCCCAAATCCTATTGGGTTATTACGGTGCCGTGGACCCCACACCAGAGATCCACCAGCGAACATGACTAAAAATACATTAATTAACACAACAAGGGAAAATCATAGTCCCTACCATGATATCCGACACAATATTCCGATAAGGAATTTTAACGTCAAAAGTAGCCTACATGGCCAAAAAGAAATACAACAACATCCACGAACATCATTGGGTAATACAACGACAACATCGACAAGACCGGAGTACACTCCAACCGACCGACAATGATCAACTCGTACTAGTATCGCTTGAATGCCTCGTCGCCATCATCATGCCCCGTGTCTCAACTCTCTCCTCGCAAGCACGAAACATGAAAAACATGTTCCGCCCCCAAAGT
This sequence comes from Orobanche coerulescens, assembly GCA_033398695.1. Classification (NCBI taxonomy): domain Eukaryota; kingdom Viridiplantae; phylum Streptophyta; class Magnoliopsida; order Lamiales; family Orobanchaceae; genus Orobanche; species Orobanche coerulescens. The sequence goes on along the minus strand of CM065809.1, from coordinate 144,830,791 downwards.
CGATCATCCAGATAATGAACATCAAATACATGTATAACATGATATGCATCCAAAGGCAGAATGAAATGGTACAATGATGATAATAATACGAAATGCTCACAAACCAAGGTAAGAACCGAGCATTCGTGCAATACTATGCCCACAAAGATACTATTAATACATTGCTCGACTGTGTTAGAACATAAGTGCCCGACGGCGAATCAAAATCACAGAATACCACAATGAATGACAAGACATGAACCAAACCAGGACTGAATTAATTATGAATCACAATGCCCGAAGGCTCCAATGAAATTACCAGGACAATAATAAAGGCCCGAAAGTCATTCAGCGGAACAAATATCACAAACACCTGAAGTCAAAACAGCCCGAAGCTGTAATAATGAGGGCCGAAGCCACGGCACGAAGCCGTATCACAATGAGGGCCGAAGCCACGGCATCCAGCCGTATCACAATTAGGGCCGAAGCCACGGCATCCAGCCGTATCACAATTAGGGCGAAGCCACGGCATCCACCGTATCACAATGAATGATAGTGTGCCGCCTTGAGTCGGCCAACACGATGATAGTAACACACGGATAGACTCCGTCCTTGACATCCCAAATTAACACCTCGATTGCCTTAGAACGGCCAACCGACAACAATGATGCGGCGGATGATTTAATACCTCGATTGCCTAAAGCGGTCAATCGACAACAATGATGCGTGGATGATTTAATACCTCGATTGCCTAAAGCGGTCAATCGACAACAATGATACCATAAATGATTGAACACTTGATTTGCACGAGAACGCCAATCGATAACAATGATATGATGAATGAGTGAATACCTCGATTGCCTTAGAAAGGTCAATCGATAACAATGATTTAGTGAATGATTGAACATTTCGATTTACCTGAGAACGGCAATTCGATAACAATGATATGAAGGATGCCTCGGCACCTTTAATCGGTTCTGAAGCGGCGAAGATGAGAAATGAGTAAGCCAATGCCTTAAATCGGCCTGCGCTTTTAATGACAATCCGAACAGAATAACAATGATCTCAACGATATCTTAAATTGACATCTATATTAACAACAATCGATACATCGATACCGCGAACCGGCTATCGACAATGACATTAATAATGAGTATCACAATGCCTTGAATCGGCCGTTAACGAACAACAATAACATTTGGCAAAATTGCCGAAAGGTATCGTATCGAACGATCTCTTGATATCAATGAATTCATGAAGAGACTAAGTCTCGGATGATACAACACATTCATACACATACATGATGACATTAGCTCATTGACCAGTACAAGTATAAAACTTGCCTCAAACCGAAGGCGAGAAGGTACTTCCACGATCAACGTCCTTAATGAAATTACCGGCCGCTTGAACAACCTTAAACAACACAAAAACCAACAATTCTCTTAATACATGAATCAAGCATAATCACAACCAACTCAAAAGTCGATACAACAATACCCGAAACTCATTGGGGCATTTAAACAAACGCGTTGTAAACAATCTCCAATTGTTTACAACTAAAACTCATTTACATCCGAAACCAACTCCCAATGAATGATTCAAAACCACAAAAACTCATGAATACTATCAATAATCCAATAGGAATACTTAGAATGATATTTCAACAACATTTAGTCGAAAACCCCCAAAATTCCAAAGTCAACCCGTAAGGGTTCTTGAACAATTCCTCAATTATTCACAAATTCCGAAAATTACACCAATGAATCCGTAGAAATACATGTATCCAAGATAGATAATCCATATCTAACATATTCCAACATAATATCGATTTAACACGAAGAGATCGGAGGCAAAACACCCAAGACTCGAAATTCTAGATCCAAGAATCATTACCTTGATTTGGAGTGATGAAACTGATTTAGATGATGATTAATCCAACTTAGAAGGTTGAAGATGATGCTAGATGATTGTAGCTCGAAAAGACCTTTCGAATCGCCCGAGCTCGTCCGAAATGATTGAGAAATGAAGAAATGACGAACGTTGGACCAAATCATATATATCTTGTCCCGGTTTAGCGCGCTAACTCGATGTTAGCGTGCGCTAACGCGTGTACCAGGTAGTCCAAGACTTCGATGAATCGTTAGCGTGCGCTAAGTACCTTTGGTAGCGTGTGCTAACGGCGACCTTAGCGTCGTTAACCTTATGTTAGCGTGCGCTACCCGATAGTTGATATCCAAAATCCTGGAGTCCGTAACCCATCGTCCTCTGCTCGAGCGCGCTAGCGTGCGCTACTCGAAGTCTTAGCGTGCGTTACCCGCATAGTTAGCGTACGCTACTTACCACTCGTAGCGTGCGCTACGAATTTCCCAAATCAGCCCGGTACCTTACGGGTATGCGCCTCACTTGCGCTAGCGTGCGCTAGTACTGAATCATTGCGTGCGTTACATGCACCTCATTAGCGCGCGCTAACTACAATGTGTAGCGTGCGCTACCTCTCAAACTGAAAATCAAAACATGATGATGATGATGACAATAATCTCGGCTCGATCTCAAACAGTGATGATCCCAAAATACGCCGAATGGTGAACATAGTTGACTGAATATGAATGATGAATGATTATTACTGAGTGAAAAAAAAATTCTGAGTGACAGTTACTGAATGATAATAAATGAATTCACAACCGGGTATTACAGCCTCCGCATCCTTCTCGAGGAGGAAAGAAGTTCCAGACAGCACAAACCGTTTCCGACGCAGGGAAGAAATGTTATAACTGTGGCAAAGCGGGGCATGTTCGACGTGACTATTTCGCGCCTGCTGTGACCTGTTTCGAGTGTGGACAGGAAGGGCATCGCGCTATATTTTGTGGAAATGCGACCCGACCTTTTGGTACTCGCACTCCTGTACCGGTTCCGAAGGACACTAGTGTAAACCAGACGCAGCAAAGCGGTTTCCTGCAGCAGAATGTTGGGAAAAGAGAGGCATCCAGCGCTGGGTCCGTTCCTCCGCATATTTACGAGATGAAGAAGGATGATCAAAACACAGCTGTTGCATCAGGTACGATTCAGATCCTTTTGCAACCATTTAGTGTCTTGTTCGATTCGGGAGCTACGCATTCTTTTATATCTTTGAACTGTGTTAATCGTTTGAAAATCTCGTGCTTGTATAATTGTGAACCTTATGTTGTGGGATTACCGAGCGGAGAGAAAATTGTGGGAACCCTAGAAGCTAGAGATTTTCCCGTGTCTATAGGATGGAGAGATTGGCTATCGAATCTTATTGTAGTTGACATCTACGGTGACGATTTAATTCTCGGAGACGATTGGCTCAACCATTATGGAGCTATTCTGAATTACTGAAAGAGAGTCATTTATATCATTGCTGATGACGGATCTGAACACTTATTCCGAGGATGGAGACCGGGAAGCTCGGGAAAATTGATCAAAGCAATGAAGGCCGTGAAATTACTGAAGCAGGGATGTCATGGACTTTGGTGCTATGCTATAAGGAAAGAGGAAGGAGTAGAGCTCTCGTCTATTTCAGTTGTGAATGAGTTCCCAGATGTATTTCCTGACGAACTACCTGGGTTACCTCCGCAGAGAGAAGTGGAGTTCACTATCGAATTAGAGCCTGGAGCAGCTCCTATTTCCAGAGCACCATACCGCATGGCGCCAACCGAGATGTATAAACACAAGAAGCAACTGGAGGAATTGTTACAGAAGGGTTATATTCAACCTAGTGTTTCTCCTTGGGGAGCGCCCGTTCTCTTTGTCCGGAATAAAGACGGATCCCTCCGACTGTGTATTGATTACAGGGAGCTCAATAAGATGACGATCAAGAATAAGTATCCTATACCTCGGATCGACGACTTGTTTGATCAACTGCAGGGGGCAAGGGTATTCTCGAAGATTGACTTGCGATCAGGATACCATCAGTTGAGAATTAAGGAATCGGATATACCTAAGTCTGCTTTCAGGTCCCGGTACGGACATTATGAATTTGTAGTGATGCCATTTGGACTTACCAATGCTCCTGCGGTATTCATGCATTTGATGAATCGGGTATTCTTGGAATACTTGGATAAATTTGTGGTCGTCTTCATTGATGACATCTTGATATATTCGAAGGACGCAGAGGAGCATGCTGAACATTTGCGTGTGGTTTTGAACACATTGAGGAAGGAACAGCTGTATGCAAAGCTTTCAAAATGTGAGTTCTGGCTTAGGGAAGTAACTTTCCTTGGGCATGTGATATCATCTAACGGAGTTCAGGTGGACCCGAAGAAAGTCGAAGCAATCTTGGAATGGGAAGTTCCTAATAACGTGAAAGAAGTCAGGAGTTTCCTAGGACTTGTTGGATACTATCGCCGTTTTGTAGAAGGATTTTCCAAAATTTCTCGTCCGCTCACTCAGCTATTATAGAAAACTCAAAAGTTTACGTGGGATGAGAAATGCCAGACTGGTTTTGATGAACTTAAAAAGAGACTGACGACGGCACCTATATTAGCGTTACCAGATGGGACTGATGGATTCATGGTATACAACGACGCTTCAAATCAGGGTCTGGGATGTGTGTTGATGCAAAAGGATAAGGTTATTGCCTATGCTTCTCGGCAATTGAAACCGTACGAGGTTAATTACCCGACTCATGATCTGGAGCTAGCAGCTGTAGTCTTTGCACTGAAAATTTGGAGACATTATTTGTACGGCACTCATTGTCAGATCTTTACAGATCATAAAAGCCTCAAGTATATTTTCAGCCAGAAAGAATTAAACATGAGGCAGAGAAGGTGGCTGGAATTGATCAAGGATTACAACTTGGAGATTCTCTACCATCCGGGTAAAGCAAACGTAGTAGCCGATGCTTTGAGCCGTAAACCTGTTTCTCTTCGAGTGTTGGAAGCACTTACATCCCAAACCAGCATTCAGCGGGAACTGATCCGCAAAGGGATTGAAGTATGGGCACCAAGAATCCAAGGGCAACTATATGTGATGGAACTGACTTCATCACTAGTCGAGGAGATCAAATCTAAGCAGTTGAACGATTCTCTGATCCTTCGGTTATGTGACGAAGTAAAGAAAGGAAAAGCCCCAGGATTCGTGATACAAGATGATGGAGTTACGAGATTTGAGTCGACTTTGCATTCCCGATGATGATGATTTGAGATGGGCAATCGAAAGAAGCTCATAGTGCACCTTATTATATCCACCACAGGCGTGATAAGATGTATAAGGATCTAAAACAAAACTTCTGGTGGGGGAATATGAAGAAGGACGTAGCAGAGTACGTTTCGAAGTGTTTGACTTGTCAGCAGGTTAAGATTGAATATCAGCGACCTGCCGGAATGTTAAAGCCGCTTCCGATCCCCGAGTGGAAGTGGGAGGATATCGCGATGGATTTCATCACCAGTATGCCAAGAACTAGAACGGGAATGAACATGATTTGGGTTATAGTTGATCGACTAACCAAGTCGGCTCATTTCCTAGGAATTAGAGATACATGGGGACCCGAGAGATTGGCGCGAGTATTTATTGCGGAGATAGTCAGATTGCATGGGACGCCGAAGACCATCATTTCGGATCGAGATGGTCGCTTCGTGTCGCACTTCTGGAAGGCAGTTCATAAGGCTTTGGGGACTGAGCTCAACTTTAGCACGGCTTATCATCCCCAAGCGGACGGTCAGTCCGAAAGGACTATACAAACAGTAGAAGACATGCTTAGAGCGTGTGCTTTGGATTGGTCAACTGATTGGGAAGTTCATTTGCCATTGATTGAATTCACCTACAATAATAGTTGGCATGCTTCTATTAAGATGGCACCATTCGAAGCTTTTTACGGGAGAAGATGCCGATCACCCTTGTGCTGGGATGATTCTTCGGATTTGATCGGGATGGAACCGGAATTTATAGTTCAGACTCAAGAGAAGATAGCTTTGATTCGAGAGAGACTGTTGACTGCCCAAAGTCGACAGAAGTCTTATGCAGATGTATGTCATCGCCCTCTAGAGTTCGACGCTGGTGACCATGTACTATTGAAGGTGTCTCCTACGCGAGGGATTTTCCATTTTGGGAGGAGAGGTAAGCTAAGTCCAAGATATATCGGGCCATTTGAGGTCCTAGAGAGTTGGGGATTTAGCATACAGGTTGGCCTTACCGCCATCGCTGAGTCACGTTCACAATGTGTTTCACGTATCCCAATTGCGGAAGTATGTACCGGACCCCAGTCACATCATTGATTTCGACGAGATCGAGATAGCTAATGATGGCACCTTCGAAGAAAAACCAATCAAGATACTTGAGAGTCGGATCAAACAATTGAGGAATAAACCAATACACTTGGTTAAAGTACAATGGTCACGACACGGAGTTGAAGAGGCCACTTGGGAAACGGAGGACAGTATGAAGACTAGATATCCGGAGTTGTTTTCATCTTAAGTTTCGGGACAAAACTTCTTTTTAGGGAGGAAGGATGTAATACCCGAGATTTCTGATATGTATTTGGAACTTGTGATATTGTAATTGTTGCACTTTGATCTGAGTATTATTCTCCGTATTTCATTATCCGGTGTAGTTGAGCGTATGATTTCATGAATGTGATTTATAAATTATGTTTCTGCACTTGTAGCGCACGCTATCATCTAAGTGTAGCATACGCTAACTTGGATTCATAGCGCACGCTACGAAGGAACCATAGCGCACGCTATACGTGGTCAATATGATTGAGACGTGTGGTAGGTGAGATCAGGCCGGGGATCTTGGTCGGATTGTGTCGGGATGAACCTGGACGGCTTTCGGGAAAAAGCCAAGTCAACGCGTTAGCGCACGCTACTCACATGAGGGTAGCGCACGCTAAAGGCTGAGTACAGTGAAATCAGTAATGTTTCAAGTAGCCGTTAGCGCACGCTAAGAATATGGACTAGCGCGCACTAATAACCATTTTCTATATATAGGACATCATCCTTTTTCATATTTTCAGATTTTTCACTCCCCCATTCGAATTCTTGAACTTAGAAAGACATTCTCTTCATCCTAAACACTTCTTGCCGGAATCCTAGCTCGTGTTGAAGATTGTAGATCAATGGAGGATTGGTGTTCAAACCTTCGGCATTGGATTGCTTCGAATTTCCTCCTTGTTCTTCACTACTTTGAGGTAGGTGGTTCTTCACCAATATTAGTAGTATTCTGAAGGACGTTTGATCATGTTTATCTAGTCAGTAAATTCGTTAATAGTCGATCATCATGTGTTAGAAGTATATTTTGACGCTTCGGCACTTATTCATCGTATGATCCATTGAACCTTTTTTAGTATGTGGACTCCTAAGCATATTTTGTATCTTCAGAACCGATCATGTCCAGTGTATGGAGATTACCTAGTTCTTATGTTTTGCGTAAGGGATCATATGTTTTGGAACTTGGAATGAATTGAACTTAGGATACTTTCTCGAGATCAAGATGAATTATGGTGTAGTAATGATGATACGTATCCTGGTGTCTCGTAGTCATTTAATCCATAATATCTTTCATAAACCGTATGAGCATGATATGCACGGAGTTGGCATGTATTAACACTGAGGATTTCATGAGTTTTCATCACCTTTAGCTCAAGTTCTATCCAGTAGTGACTGCCATGCACGATTAGCGCACGCTAAGATGCATATATTAACGTGCGCTATCGGGAATGAGTAACGTGCGCTACGTTGGATACGTAACGTACGTTATATCATCAGGCAGGCGATCGGTCATTCGAGAAGATCGATGCTGGCTAGCGCACGCTAAACCTGGTCATTTGCGTACGTTAACGGGCAGGCTTAGCGCACGTTACGTAGAGTATGTAGCGCGCGCTAAGTAGTTCAGGCAGAATTCATTTTTTTGAGCTTGCGGCCGTAAACCGGATTGTTAGACGTTCGTACGAATTGAGAGGAATTATTTATTATTTCTTAGGTCCGAGCCTTTCATAGGGGACGATCGAGGGGCGGTGACATACGGACGCGTGTCATTTGTTGGAGTATTTCCATTCTTGCCATTTTCGAGGCAAGTATCATATGTTGAGTTTGATTTATATTGGAACCTTGATCATGCTTATGGTTTTGTTCATGTTGTCAAATATGAGATGTATTTCTTTAATTTCTCGTGATATTCATTGTTAATTGTTCGTATTGATGAACATATTGAAATGCATATATGTATGCATAATTGATTGGTTTATGGTATAAATGATCCGAGGGGATCATGAGGATCTATGCTGAGGGCGCTGGATCGAATGTCCATCATCCGTTGGTCCGACGGGATCATCATGGGGATCTATGCTGAGGGCGCTGGATCGCTGGACGGGTTTTCCACCATGCGTTGGTCCGACGGGATCATCATGGGGATTTATACCAAGGGCGCTGGATCGCTGGATTACCCTGTATTGTGTTGATGGAATCGTGAGGATTCGCATCGTTGAATTCCGATGACGGAAGTCCGTTTTGTATGTTTTATGATACACTGATGATTTATGTATTATGATACTTGTACTAGCATTGTTTTGCTAAGCCCTTCGGGGGTGGACATTGTTTTGATGTTCAGGTAGCCGAGGAGCGGGGAAGCAACCACAGTACCGACAGGACGATGAAATGGCTCAGTGATGTGGTTGATGTTTGTTGTTATTGTGATTTGTCTTCTTGGTTCATTTAGTACTCGAGTACGTCTATTTTAATAATGTCATTTCGATATGGTTGTATAAGTTAACTCACTGGATCAGTTGAACCAAATCTGTATTTTGGACTTCAGTTGTACGATTGGATTATATTTACATTTCTTTTAAATTAGCCTTGTAAATCCTTACTTAAAGGGTTTACGGCGCTGTAATTATTCTGAATATCTCGGGGTGTTACAAACATGGTCTTGGTTTCGACCCGTTTAAAAGAGAACAATATCTTATAAATCTTGACAAGATAAAGAATACCGAAATCGAGAATTCAAAAACCCTTCCCAAACAACGAGACCATGATGATAAAGTTCGTTCAAAATTGAGAACCGTCAAAGTTAAACAAATATGGGTTCTAAAAGGGACAATAGTTCCAAACGCTATAAGTATTGTTAATTTTGGAGGACCCAAAAGGGCTTGGGTACCAAAACAACCGAAACACACTATTTTTGTAGGTACCAACATCAAGAAAAAGCAAGTGGTACATCGATAGCGGTTGTTCGAGTCACATGTGCGGCACCAAGGAATTATTTGAAGATCTCGAATATCAAGAACAAGGACATGTGACGTTTGGTGACAACAAAAAGGGGATGATTATGGGCACCGGTAAGGTTGGTAAGGAACCTTATCCTTCCATTAATAAAGTATTATTTGTTGAAGGTTTGCATCATAATTTACTTAGAGTTTCTCAATTGTGTGATGAAGGGTTTAAAATTTTGTTTGAAGAGACGCATTGCACCGCTTTTCAAAATAACAAGGTTGCATTTATTGGTTTGAGATGTGGAAATATTTACATTATTGATCTTAATGATAAAAACTCGTTTAATGAAAAATGCCTTATTACTTTGGATGAAAACGCATTTTTATGGCATAGAAAATTGGGGCATACATCTCTACCTATCATTTCCAAATTATTGAGATATGATTTAGTTCACGGGTTACCCAAACTCAAATTTGATCGTAAACATTTGTGTGAATCTTGCATAAAAAGGAAACATACTCGAGAATCTTTCAAACCAGAATTTGAGGTTTCCACGAGTCGCATTCTTGAACTTGTGCATATGGATTTAATTGGACCATCTAGATATGTTAGTCTAAATGGTAAACTTTACACTTTGGTATTTGTTGATGATTATTCTCGATTTACTTGGGTTAGATTTCTGGCTCATAAAGATGACACATTTTCCGAGTTTTCTAAATGGTGTCGGTTGGTTCAAAATGAGAAAAATCTTTCTATAATTTCTATTCGTACCGATTACGAAGGTGAATTTGATGGCACTCCATTTGAACTCTTGTGTAACAAATATGGTATTAATCATAATTTTTCAGCTCCTAGAACACCTCAACAAAATAGTGTTGTTGAAAGGAAAAATCGCTCATTGGAGGAGATGTCGAGAACAATATTAAACGAATATTCTCTCCCATAATATTTTCGGGCCGAAGCTATTTTCATGGCATGTTATGTGATCAACCGGGTTCATCTTCGTAGAACTCTAATGAGAACCCCGTATGAAATTTGGAAGGTCAAAAAGCCGATCATTTCTTATTTCCATCCATTTGGTTGCAATGTTTTTATCCTAAATAATGGTAAGGAAAATGTGGGCAAATTTGATGCCAAATCTGATTCCGGGATATTTATTGGCTATTCTACAAATAGCAAAGCTTTTCGTGTGTATAACATTAGAACTAATAAAGTTGAATAAACCATCCATGTCAAATTCAATGATATGATCTCACTCCCGGGAAAGGTAAATTTTCTTGATGATGCAGGTATTCTTCCGGTCTCTCACCCCTCAAGCGAAATGGAGAATCTTTCGGAAATTCAAGAGAATTTAGTCGATGTTTTGCCGAAAGATTGAAGCACAACAAAGATCATCGAAGAGACCTTGTCATTAGGAATATTGAAGATGGTGTTCAAATACGGAGGAGAACCACCGAGTACATTGCTCATTTTGCTTTTGTATCCGAGATTGTACCCAAAAATGTATCTACATCTCTTGATGATGAAAGTTGGGTGATGGCTATGCAAGAGGAGCTCATTCAATTTAAACGAAATAAAGTATGGAGTTTAGTTCCCCCACCTAAAGATAAAACAATTATCGGAACTAAATGAGTGCATAAAATTAAGTGTGACGAAGACGGTTATCCAATAAGAAATAAATCTCGTTTGGTCGTACAAAGGTATAATCAAGAAGAGGGTCTTAATTTTGAAGAAAGTTTTGCACCTGTGGCTCGAATCGAAGCCATTTGTTTGTTATGTGCTTTTGCAGCCCACAAGAAAATCAAGCTATATCAAATGGACGTGAAAAGTGCATTTTTAAATGGTATCATTCAAGAAGAAGTGTTTGTCAAGCAACCTCCTGGTTTTGAAGGTCATCAGTTTCCAGATTATGTCTACAAGCTCAACAAAGCTCTGTACGGTTTGAAGCAAGCACCTCGGGCATGGTATGATCATTTAAGTCAATTTTTAATTGCAAATAATTATACGAGAGGTAAAGTCGATAGTACATTATTTTTGAAAATTTTAGACAATGATATACTTGTATGTCAAATATATGTGGACGACATTGTTTTCGGCGCTACTAACGAATCTCTTTGCCAGAAATTTTCTAATCTCATGAAGGGAGAATTCGAAATGAGTATGATGGGAGAATTAACATTCTTCCTCGGGCTTCAAATCAAACAATGTGAAGATGGAATTTTCATCCACCAAACAAAATACTCTCACGATCTCCTCAAGAAATTCAAAATGGAAAGTAGCAAAGCAATTTCAACTCCAATGTCTTCCACGTCAAAATTGGATAAAGATGAAAATATAAAATCCGTGGATCAAAGGCTATATCGAGGTATGATCGGATCTCTGCTATATTTAACTGCTTCTCGACCTGATATAATATTTGCTACTTGCTTATGTGCTAGATTTCAATCTAATCCTAAAGAATCTCATTTAACTGCGTGTAAACATATTTTTCGATATCTGAAAGGGACTATTGGTCTAGGACTATGGTATCCATCTTGTTTGGATTTTAATTTATTTGCATATAGTGATGCCGATTTCAGTGGATGTAAAATCGATAAGAAAAGCACTAGCGGTACATGCCATTTTATTGGTTCATGCTTAATTTCCTGGGGAAGTAAAAAGCAGATAAATGTAGCGATGTCTACAGCTGAAGCCGAGTATGTCGCAGTACGGAGCGCCTGTGCGCAGGTATTATGGATAAAAAACCAACTCTGCGACTATGGCATTTATTTTGAAAATACCCCAATTTTATGTGATAATACCAGTGCTATAAATCTGAGTGAAAATCCTGTGATGCATAGTAGGACTAAACATATTGATATTAGACATCATTTCTTGCGTGATCATGTGCAAAATAAAGATATTTGTTTAATTTTTGTCGGCACAAAAGATCAATTAGCCGATATTTTTACAAAACCCCTACCTGAGGAATCTTTCAATTCTAGTCGGTTACAACTTGGCATGGGACATCTTGATAATTCTTGAAATTTATTTATCTTTTCGAGAAATCATTTCATGAGATACATTTCATTCCCTAGCGCGTGCTAGCCATGTATCCTTAACGCGCGCTATCTATATATATCTGAAATTTTTCGAGCCCGATAGCATGCGCTACGCTCCTTTCTTTGCGCGCTAATAAAAATCCTTTAAAATTCCCTCTTTCTACTGGGCAGTCCAGTATACTACCTATTTATTCATAACACATGTTACACTCTGTACAGTGCACACAAACCACAGATCCCCTTTTGAAGAAACATAGACACCCTGTCTTACAACAACCTCAATCCATCAGTCATATCAGAAATTTCCCAAAAAAACGTCATTCAATTATGTCTAGCGGCTCGAGAGTACCTATGCAGAAACAATATAAAAGCACCAAAAGGACTCGTGAACCCGAATTCGATTCATCGCATTTCATCTCCGCCGCCGCATTCAAGGTATTTTTGTAGATACTCCCGCAAGAACAGATTACAGACTGTTATTATTTCAATTTTCACAGTCTAAAACGTGCAAATGTTGCAATCAGTGAGTTTTTCTCATCCATTGGTATTTCCTGTTTCGTTGAGTGTAAAGAGCCGATCTTTCCTATTTTTGTCCGTGAATTCTATGCGAACTTACATGTTGGAGAGAGTGAGGAATCATCGTCGTTGGTGCTTAAGAGTATTGTTAATGGAACGGCGGTGAAAGTTTCTTCTAAAATCCTCAATGAGTTGTTCGGCCTATCCATGGAAGGATTTGCCTGCTTGGGGAAATCAGTTGCTGAAGAATCTGACCTATCTGTGCTTGAAGTAACTGAGTTCTTGAGTTCGAAGGCGGTTATTGACATAACTGACGACGTCTTTGAGAACAATGACTTCGGAATCCAAATTCGGTTGCTTTTTGTTGCCTTTACAAAATGCTTGATGCCCAAAGTGAACACTCAACACAAGCTCGTAGGAGTTGATAAGCATGTTGTGTATCGAGTATTAAACGATGAAAAAGTGGATTTTGCAATGATTGTGACGAGTTGGATGAAAGCCAAAGGTGACCTCTTTCGGTCTAAACACTATGCTTCTAGATCACGAAAGGCCGGAATGCCATACAGCTCAATTTTGACGTCTATCTTCAAGCATCATAATGTGGATCTATCTCAAGACACGGCCATTCCCGTGCCCCATGCTCATGAGATTTCTGAATATTCACTCAAGTCGATGCATTATGTGAAAACGCATAACCGAGGCTGGGTGTTATTTCCGTACCTTAAGGAGGATGATCAAGTGGAAAAAGGGACTCGTGTGCCGACGTCGGAAGAGCGTATTAAGAGTCCCAAATACGATCCGAGAACTTCAAACGTGATCATTTGTTAGAAAATCAACATCGAAAGGGAAAATGCCTATGGGAGAGGCGTCTACCGAGAAAGATGAAGAGGATTTGGTTGTCCGAATGCGGTGTCTTGAGACGAACCAGCTGTAATTTTGGGATGATATACGAGCCTTGCGATTCGAAGTCAAAACTGAAATTCACTCCGTTAGTGGCTTGTTGGAAGACTTCATACACTATACACATCCTTCCTTCCCTTTCCCATCTCCTTCGTCCGACCAAGCCCCTTAGTGTCTAGCGCTTTGATTCATGCTAAAGACAAATTAATTTGATGTATCTTGATGTTTATTTTGTTTGTTTAACTTGGTGGTGTAATTGACTGGTATCAAATTTGCGTTAATGGGATTTACATCTTATTTGAATCTTTATGTCTTTTTTGCTACACTTATTTGCATCTATTGTAGTTCGAATTTTAGCGTTATCAATGAAGTTGGTTTTCATGTTTCTTTTTCATAGCCTTCGATTTGTTTTCTGTCGTAGTTTTCATGATAGCTGTGATTCAGGGGGAGTACCTTTTTGCTTATGTCAAAAAGGGAGAGAAAAACATCTAAAACCAAACATACTAAAGTAATCGAACAAAATACTTTGATTCGAAATTTTTTTCTAAATCGGTTTTACAGGTATTTATTAAATATTTTGACATCATCAAAAAGGGGAGATTGTTGAGCAAAGTATTTTGATGATGAACTCTTTCAAAACATTTAAACAAAGACTCAAACGTTGTGTATTTCAAAATTCAAGTAAAACAAAGTCTAGCGCACGCTACAGCTATGAGGTAGTGCACGCTATCAAAGATCTTACCTGAAGTCAGAAACCTACCTACAGAGAACTTGGAATCCCACCTAATGTCCTAGTGCACGCAACATTCTAATACTAGCGCACACTCTCTAATCATTTTTAATGCACGCAAAAAGTGCCTAGCGCACGCTACCTGTTCGTATTCTCAGGACAGTAAGGTCTGGACTCTAATCAAGGCAACAGGAAGCGCACGCAACGGGAAGATAATAGCGCATGCTATTTCGGTCAGTAACGTACGCTACAGATGACATTTTACGTACATTACCTGGAAGCATTTTGAAGACAATAGGCTCTGAAACACAAGCAAGCAAGCAGGAAGCGCACGCTAATCAATGATGTAACGCACGCTATGAAGAGACAGTAGCGCACGCTATCAATACACATTAGCGCACGCTACATATTCAAAATTCTACCGTTAGCCATTCAACCGTTGGGACGACAATCATTAAAGGAATCACGGAAAATCTGGAAAGTAAATGTTGACTACCTAGCGCATGCTGTGGATGCACATTAGCGCACGCTAAACTTAAGATTTATCCATTGGAGAAAAACGTTGGAGACAAAGCCATATGAAATTATTCAAGGTCAATAAAGTAAGCTTATCAAATCGACAGCGCACGCTAAAGCTATTGTCTAGCGCACGCTAGACATGTAATATTACCATTGGAAAAGTTTGAAGACCGTTCAGTACAGCAAAGTCAAACATCGATAGTGCACACTATAAGGAATTATTAGCGCACGCTAATAATACAAATTTCAGCATATCAAGAGGGACTGAACACTATAAATACCCATGGCATTGGGTATCTCAAGACACACAACTTCAAGCATACAAACGTACTATTGAGCTCATATTATTGTTATTCATTGCATTCTAAGTTGTGCCGATAAAAGATACGAGTGTTATACACGTATTGTAATATCTTATATACTTCGTATCTTCTTTGATTGTTGAGAGTGTTGCATCACTCCTTCACGAGCTTGAGAGAAACGAATCAAGAGTGATTAATCCGGTGTTATTAGAATCTTTGATCTGGCATCGTTAGGATTATACTCTGACGATCGTAAGTGAGGATTATCTAGTTCCTATAGAACTCTAGATAAGAAAATTTATATTGAGTGTTTGGTTATGCTTGGACCAATCGAAGATAAGCATTGTAACGGTTGTGCCCGGACCTATAGAAGACGAGGCAAGATTGTGCATGGTTTTTCTTGAGCCAATAGAAAAAGAAAACGGAGAGAGGACGTAGGTAAGTTGTCGAACCTCTATGCATCGTTATGTTTTTTACTTTCCGCACAATTTCTTTTTCCTTCGCAAGAAAGTTTAATTATCCGCAATACCACTATTCAACCCCCTTCTAGTGGTGCTTTTATCTCATCAAGATTCATAGGCGGTTTGAGCGAGCTGAGATGATGAAGGGTAATGAGAAGGAACCTGATGTGTGTTTTCGTGAGTTGGTGAAAAAAGAGCCTTGGGGTTATTGTTATGGTTATGTATTGATGTGTGGTGTGATATGTCATAATGCATTTGATGTACTTAACTATATCATCGATGTTCTTGATTGTGATTGTAATGTTGTTGGTTATGACGACATATATTTCATGTTATTACTTTTAATATACAACATTGTTTTAACAGTAGTTATGTAGTTGTAAAATTTTGTAATTTGTCATCTGGCGATGAGAGTTGTGATTTCTAAGATGAAAGTTATTCAAAGGGGTTAACAGATCTCATAGTAATTCTACTTGGGGTTATTTTTATTGGGATTCGATGCCTAAAACGAAGGCCCAGTGGAAGTGGTAAAACTAAAATTAATTCGATCTGAATCCCTACGAGGATCGATCGAGCAACGTATATACGAATATAATACAAAACACAAGAGATACGAGAAACATACCCTTGTAGTCCGTTGATTTAAATGGTGTCCTTCTCTTGAACTATTCCCCAAGTTTTAGTTGATTTCCCTACGATCCGATCCGCTCCAAGCTCTTGGAGGATCCAACGCCGAAAGTACCATATCTCTACTTGCCACGCGCTGGAGAAACGAACGGAATGACGATCTCCTTGCTATCCTCCAAGGATACGGCTAGAGCTAGGATGATGAAGCTTTCAGTTGTGATTATGACACTCTAAGTTTATAACTCACTATCTCTCTATTAATCTTGAATTTTCTCCAAGAGAACTCAAGAACAAGGTCAAGAATATGAAGATGACTTGAGAATAATCATTTTCTCTCTCTCTCTCTCTCTCTCTTGAATTTACGAATGGAATGGAATGGTGTTGTCAGGGGAGAGTTAGTCTTCTCATTATATTCTTCAACCAAAATCATCTACCCTAAAGATATCATCACATATCTTGTCCCCTAGATACTTTATGTCATCCACCAATTACGGTGGAGACAAGGAATAAGGAAAGGGGAGGAAATGGGCGGCAATCTAGAAGGAACAAAATGAGTCCGGCCCTTTTCGGACTCCCTTGAGTCCAAACAGATAAACTCCAATTCTGTTCCGATGTATTTATATTAATTAATTAATCTAATTAATTAATCATATCAAATACATAATAATATAATTAATTTCTCCAAGAAATAATTATATTTATGAATTAAATTAATCACCCAGTAATTTATTTAATTCATTAAGCCGTAAATTTATTTATCCAATAAATCAATTTAGACATCCAATGTCCCAATTAATTAGATATCCAATATCTAATATTCATAATGAGAGATAAGCTTGATTCATTCCATCGTCAATCCTATTACGCGACTCGGTAGGTCCGTCTCAGTCAGCAATGGGAGAAACCAAAGAGTAGTAGTACCACCTACCCATCCTGGCGGCCTATATTGTACCCCAACTGAGAACAAATGATTGGGATCATTCAAGAACCATTCTGTCGTGAATACCAGTATACGTATAAACCCTTCTTTCAAATGTCCCGATCAAGTTATAGGGTCACGGTCAGTCAAACCCTATCTGTACTTGATTTTATGCATGAGTTAATGCAAATCGAGATCATCCAGCTCTTGTGTATCCAATACAACTAGCTCCAATGTTTTGGCCAAAACTTATGATCTCATGTGCCAATAACCGCATAGGACATATAACCCGTTCACTAACAAGAGAAAGAATTTTATCTTTGTATTCAGTAGGACCTGCTACTTGCCCGTCAAGACGCACGTCGAGGTTGACCCCCCCTTCCGGTTTATAGGGTCGAACTACTCTAATGAAAATCTTGACGTCACAAACACATCCTGTAACACCCCGAGATATTCGGAATAATTACAGCGCCGTAAACCCTTTAAGTAAGGATTTACAAGGCTGATTTAAAAGAAATGTAAATATAAGACATCAATACTATGGAAATTCAAGTTTACAAAACCATTCAACTGGTTCAACGAGTAATTAATACAACCATATCGAAATGATATTAATAAGACACGCGTACTCGAGTACTGAAATCAAAACAAGAAAACAAATCACCAACAACAACAAACATCACTGAACCCCTTCGTCGTCACGCAGTCGCGTATTGTTTCCCTGCTCCTCGGCTACCTGAACATCAAAACAAATGTCCACCCCCGAAGGGGTTAGCAAAACGATGCTAGTACAAGTATCATTTAAACAAATCAAATATGCATCAATCATACATAACAAGATACACCACATGGACTTCCGCTACCGGAATCCGATAATGCGAATCCACAAGATTCCATTAACACAACATGGGTATTCCAATGATCCAGCGCCCTCAGCATAGATCCCAAGATGATCCCGTCGAACCAACACGAGGTGGAAATAACCCGTCCAATGATCCAGCGCCCTCAGCCTAGATCCCAAGATGATCCCGTTGGACCAACACGAGGTGGACATCCGATCCAGCGCCCTCAGCATAGATAGTACAATGTACACAAACACAACTCATGCATACACATATGCCAAATCATTATGTTCATCAACATGAACATACAAACACTAGATAACGAATATCATGACAATTTAACAACAATAATTTCCATGTTCAACAACATGAATAAACCACAAACATGCTCAAAATACCAATTTTAACACATTACGATACTTGCCTCGAAGATGGCAAGAACGAAACACTTCAATGATCTCAACACACTCGAAGGCCACCTCCTTCGATCAACGTAGCAAGCTCGAACCTTAACAAAAGAAATGATATACAAATCATCTCAAGTCGAACGATTGCCTAACAATTCGATCTACGGCCCAAAAGCTCAAAATATGCAATCTGCCTGAACCACTTAGCGTACGCTACGTACTATATGTAGCGTGCGCTAAGCATGACTGTTAGCGAACGCTATCGTCTAAGCCTAGCGTCGCTAGCCACGCATCGATTCTCTCGATCGGCCGACTGACTCGGCTGATGTCATAACGTACGTTACGTACCAAACGTAGCGTGCGTTAACTTATCCCCGATAGCGCACGTTAACTTACGTATGTTAGCGTGCGCTAACCTTGCATGGCAGATTACTACTGGTAGAAAGCTGGATCTAATGGTGATGAACTCATGAATTCTATGGTGATAATACAAGTCATCCCCGAGCATATCATGCTAACAAGGTTCGTGAAAGTTCTATACGTACTAAATGACTATGAGATACAAAGATACATATAATCATCTCAACACCATAATTCATCTTAGATCTTCAAGGGATATCCTGAGTTCAATCCGTTATATGACCCAAAACGTATGATTCCTTTATAAATACGCATAAGAACTTGAAAATCTCCATATACTGATCACATATCGGTTTGAAAATGCTAAGGAGTCCATATACTAAAACGGTTCAAAGGTTCATACGATGAATAAGTGCCGAAATGTCGAAAATATCCTTCTAACACATGATGTTCGACTATTAACGAATCTAACTGACTAGATAAACATGATCAAACGTCCTTTAGAACACTACTAATATTGGTGAAGAATCACCTACCTCAAAGTAGTGAAGAACAAGGAGGAAATCGAATAAATCCAACGTCGAAGGCTTGAACACCAATACCCAATGATCAACAATCTTCAACACGAGCTAGGATGTTGATATGAAGTGTTTAGGATGTTGAGAGTAATACTCTAAGTATAAGAATTCGGATGTGAGAAAAGAAAGGACTGAAACCACGAAAAGGATGATGTCCTATTTATAGGAAATGGTTATTAGCGCGCGCTAGTCCATGCTCGTAGCGTGCGCTAACGGCTTAGTGACTTCACTGTACTCGGAAATTAGCGTGCGCTATGCTCATGTCAGTAGCGTGCGCTAACGCGTTGACTTGGCTTTTTCCCGAAAGCCGTCCAGGTTCATCCCGATACAATCCGACCAAGATCCCTGGCCTGATCTCACCTACCACACGTCTCAATCATATTGACCACGCATAGCGTGCGCTAATGCTTCTTTGTAGCGTGCGCTAAGGATCCATGTTAGCGTACGCTACACATAGCCGATAGCGTGCGCTACATGCGCAGAATTAAAATTTTTAAATCACATACATGAAATCATACGCTCAACAACATCGGATTAAGAAATACGGAGAATAATACTCAGATCAAAGTGCAACAATTACAAGGTTACAAGTTCCAAATACATATCAGAAATCTCGGGTATTACATCCTTCCTCCCTAAAAAGAAGTTTCGTCCCGAAACTTAAGATGAAAACAACTCTGGATATCTAGCCTTCATACTGTCCTCCGTTTCCCAAGTGGCCTCTTCGACTCCGTGTCGTGACCATTGTACTTTAACCAAGTGTATTGGTTTATTCCTCAATTGTTTGATCCGACTCTCAAGTATCTTGATTGGTCTCTCTTCGAAGGTGCCATCATTAGCTATCTCGATCTCATCGAATTCAATGACGTGACTGGGTCCGGTACATACTTCCGTAATTGGGATACGTGAAACACATTGTGAACGTGACTCAGCGATGGCGGTAAGGCCAACCTGTATGCTAAATCTCCAACCCTCTCGAGGATCTCGAATGGTCCGATATATCTAGGACTAAGCTTGCCTCTCCTCCCAAAACGGAAAATCCCTCATGTAGGAGACACCTTCAATAGTACATGGTCCCCAGCGTCGAACTCTAGAGGGCGACGACGAACGTCTGCATAAGACTTCGCCGACTGGGCGATCAGCAGTCTTTCTCGAATCAAAGTTATCTTCTCTTGAGTCTGAATTATCAATTCCGGTTCCGTCCCGATCAAATCCGAAGAATCATCCCAACACAGGGGTGATCGGCATCTTCTCCCGTACAAAGCTTCAAATGGTGCCATCTTAATAGAAGCATGCCAACTATTATTGTAAGTGAATTCAATCAATGGCAAATGAACTTCCCAATCAGTTGACCAATCAAAAGCACAGGCTCTAAGTATGTCCTCTACTGTTTGTATAGTCCTTTCGGACTGACCGTCCGTTTGGGGATGATAAGCCGTGCTAAAGTTGAGCTCAGTCCCCAGAGCCCTGTCAACTGCTTTCCAGAAGTGCGACACGAAACGACCACTCGATCCGAAATAATGGTCTTCGGCGTCCCATGCAATCTGACTATCTCCGCAATAAATACTCGCGCCAATCTCTCGGGTCCCCATGTATCTTTAATCCCTAGGAAATGAGCCGACTTGGTTAGTCGATCAATTACAACCCAAATCATGTTCATTCCCGTTCTAGTCCTTGGCATACTGGTGATGAAATCCATCGAGATGTCCTCCCACTTCCATTCAGGGATCGGAAGCGGCTTTAACATTCCGGCGGGTCGCTGATGTTCAATCTTAACTTGCTGACAAGTCAAGCACCTCGAAACGTACTCTGCTACGTCCTTCTTCATATTCCCCCACCAGAAGTTTTGTTGTAAATCCTTATACATCTTACTGCTGCCCGGGTGAATGGAATAGGGCGTGCTGTGAGCTTCCTTCAGAATAGTCTGTCTCAAATCATTATCATCGGGAACGCAAATTCGACTCTGAAATCTCAAAACTCCATCGTCTTGTATCACGAATCCTGGGGCTTTTCCTTTCTTTACTTCGTCACATAACCGAAGGATCAGAGAATCGTTCAACTGCTTAGATTTGATTTCCTCAACTAGTGACGAAGTCAGTTCCATCACATATAGTTGCCCTTGAATTCCTGGTGCCCATACTTCAATCCCTTCGCAGATCAATTCTCGTTGAATGCTGGTTTGGGACGTAAGTGCTTCCAACACTTGAAGAGAAACAGGTTTACGGCTCAATGCATCAGCTACAACGTTTGCTTTCCCCGGATGATAGAGAATATCTAAGTCGTAATCCTTGATCAATTCCAGCCACCTTCTCTGCCTCATGTTTAATTCTTTCTGACTGAAAATATACTTGAGGCTCTTATGATCTGTAAAGATCTGACAATGAGTGCCGTACAAATAATGTCTCCAAATTTTCAAGGCAAAGACTACAGCTGCTAACTCCAGATCATGAGTCGGGTAATTTACTTCGTACGGTTTCAACTGCCGAGAAGCATAGGCAATTACCTTATCCTTTTGCATCAACACATATCCCAGACCCTGATTTGAAGCGTCGCTGTAAACCATGAATCCATCAGTTCCATCTGGCAATGCTAAAATAGGTGCTGTCGTCAGTCTCTTCTTAAGTTCATCAAAACCAGCCTGGCATTTCTCATCCCACTTAAACTTTTGAGTTTTCTGTAACAGCTGAGTGAGCGGACGAGAAATCTTGGAAAATCCCTCTACAAAGCGGCGATAATATCCACCAAGTCCTAGGAAACTCCGGACTTCTTTCACATTATTAGGAGCTTCCCATTCCAAGATTGCTTCGACTTTCTTCGGGTCCACCTGAACTCCGTCAGCTGATATCACATGCCCCAGGAAAGTTACCTCCCTGAGCCAGAACTCGCATTTTGAAAGCTTTGCATACAGCTGTTCCTCCCTCAAGGTGCTCAAAACCACCCGTAAATGTTCGGCATGCTCCTCTGCGTCCCTCGAGTATATCAAGATGTCATCAATGAAGACGACCACAAATTTATTCAAGTATTCCAAGAATACCCGATTCATCAATTGCATGAACACCGCAGGAGCATTGGTAAGTCTAAACGGCATCACTACGAATTCATAATGCCCGTACCGGGACCTGAAAGCAGACTTTGGTATATCTGATTCCTTAATACTCAACTGATGGTATCCTGATCGCAAGTCAATCTTCGAGAATACCCTTGCCCCTTGCAGTTGATCAAACAAGTCGTCGATCCGAGGTATAGGATACTTATTCTTGATCGTCATCTTATTGAGCTCCCTGTAATCAATACACAGTCGGAGGGATCCGTCTTTCTTCCGGACAAAGAGAACGGTCGCTCCCTAAGGAGAAACGCTAGGTTGAATATAGCCCTTCTGTAACAATTCCTCCAGTTACTTCTTGAGTTCATACATCTCGGTTGGCGCCATGCGGTATGGTGCTCTGGAAATAGGAGCTGCTCCAGGATCTAATTCGATAGTGAATTCCGCTTCTCTCTGCGGAGGTAACCCAGGTAGTTCGTCAGGAAATACGTCTGAGAACTCATTCACAACTGAAATAGACGAGAGCTCTACTCCTTCCTCTTTCCTCATGGCATAACACCAAAGTCCATGACATCCTTGCTTCAGTAATTTCACGGCTTTCATTGCTTTGATCAATTTTCCCGAGCTTCCCGGTCTCCACCCTCGAAATAAGTGTTCAGATCCGTCATCAGCAATGATAGAAATGACTATCTCTCGGTAATTTAGAATAGCTCCATAACGGTTGAGCCAATCGTCTCCGAGAATTAAATCGTCACCGTAGATGTCAACTACAATAAGATTCGATGGCCAATCTCTCCCTCCTATAGACACCGGAAAATCTCTAGCCTCTAGGGTTCCCACAATTTTCTCTCCACTCGGCAAACCCACAACATATGGTTCACAATCAAATAAGCACGAGATTTTCAAACGATTTACACAGTTCAATGATACAAAATAATGTGTAACTCCGGAATCGAATAAAACACTAACTGGTTGCAAAAGGATCTGAATCGTACCTGATGCAACAGCAGTGTTCTGATCGTCAGATTTCCTCATCTCGTACAGGCGCGGAGGAACGGACCCAGCACTGGATGTCTCTCTCTTCCCAATGTTCTGCTGCTGAAATCCACTCTGTTGTGTCTGGTTCACACTTATCTCCTTCGGAACTGGCGCTGGAGTGCGAGTACCAAAAGACCTAGTAGCAACTCCATAGAAAGCCGCACGGTGTCCTTCTTGTTCACAATCGTAGCAAGTCACAGAAGATGCGGGGCAGTCACGTCGAATATGCCCTGCTCGACCACAATTGTAGCATTTCTTTGATGCGTCCGGAGCTGTGATGTAGTCGGAACTTCTTTCCACCTCTGGAAGGATGTGGAGGTTTCCTAGCCGAATAAAGGAAGACTGGCCCTTGCGGGCCCCACCACTCTTGTTTTACGAGAAGCCGCCGGTCATCTTCGCTTCTTCGCCTCCACCGATTTCTCCACCGCCGCCTCTTTCATGTCGTAGGCCGCGCTTTGTCTTGATCTTGCATAGCGTAGTACACTCGAATCGGACATGTCTGCTGAATCTCGGCTTCATCCGCATATCGAAATGAAAAATCTTTTACGCCTCCGTTCGACCAAGTGTCGCACACAAGTCACCGATGATTAAAAGTTTTGATTACATCTGTCACGATGCTTAGAACTCTGTGGTGAGAAAAACTCTCGGATCTTTGCCTCTCTAGCTGGACGAGGACAATCGTGCTTCCATCATTAATTTGAATTCCGTCGATCCGCATTATGATTCTCGGGTCGAATAGCTTCCCACCAATCAAAGGCCTCCCGGTCGGAAAATCTTGGGCAATGGGAACCTTCCGGTCCTCGGGGCTTAAGACCCGCGAATATCTTTTCTAACTCCTTGAGCCGGTGATCCCAAGTAATTGCCTCACAGATCCGTCAAATTTTGGCGGGTGCAATTTGACCACCTCGGCAAGCCATCTGTCTCCCGGTTATCCTCGTGGTCTGCTTTGTCCCATCGCCGTCTGCATGCGGTCGACTACACGGGCGGCTGGTTTATCTGCTCCACCACTGTTGAAGCACTCCCGGCATGTTAGGATTTGCGTCGTCATTCGCTGATCCTTGCGCCCTCGAGAATGGGAATCGGTTCGACTAGCCGATAATTAGGGGTAGTTGCGGAATCCTCTGTCTCATGTTACCCGTCCGCGTCCACATCCTCCTCTCAACATACGTAAACACAATTCCTCAATATCCAGGACAAAGTTTACGAAATAAAGCCCGTCAATACTCACAAAACAGTAATTAAGTAAAACGGTAGTATAAGAGATTAGGAGACTTACAACCACGGTCCACATGACGACTTTTGGTGAGCGGTGATGTTACGAACAACTCGTAAATCAATAACGTAAACAGACCCAACTTAAAACCCGATTGCCAAGATATCCATAAATCTTAGCTCCGATACCATATTCTGTAACACCCCGAGATATTCGGAATAATTACAGCGCCGTAAACCCTTTAAGTAAGGATTTACAAGGCTGATTTAAAAGAAATGTAAATATAAGACATCAATACTGCGGAAATTCAAGTTGACAAAACCATTCAACTGGTTCAACGAGTAATTAATACAACCATATCGAAATGATATTAATAAGACACGCGTACTCGAGTACTGAAATCAAAACAAGAAAACAAATCACCAACAGCAACAAACATCACTGAAGCCCTTCGTCGTCACGTCGGTACTGTGGCTGTTTCCCTGCTCCTCGGCTACCTGAACATCAAAACAAATGTCCACCCCCGACGGGGTTAGCAAAACGATGCTAGTACAAGTATCATTTAAACAAATTAAATATGCATCAATCATACATAACAAGATACACCACACGGACTTCCGCTACCGGAATCCGATAATGCGAATCCACAAGATTCCATTAACACAGCATGGGTATTCCAATGATCCAGCGCCCTCAGCATAGATCCCAAGATTATCCCGTCGGACCAAAACGAGGTGGAAATAACCCGTCCAATGATCCAGCGTCCTCAGCCTAGATCCCAAGATGATCCCGTCGGACCAACACGAGGTGGACATCTGATCCAGCGCCCTCAGCATAGATCGTACAACGTACACAAACACAACTCATGCATACACATATGCCAAATCATTATGTTCATCAACATGAACATACAAACACTAGATAACGAATATCATGACAATTTAACAACAATAATTTCCATGTTCAACAACATGAATAAACCACAAACATGCTCAAAATACCAATTTTAACACATTACGATACTTGCCTCGAAGATGGCAAGAACAAAACACTTCAATGATCTCAACACACTCGAAGGCCGCCTCCTTCGATCAACGTAGCAAGCTCGAACCTTAACAAAAGAAATGATATAGAAATCATCTCAAGTCGAACGATTGCCTAACAATTCGATCTACGGCCCAAAAGCTCAAAATATGCAATCTGCCTGAACCACTTAGCGTACGCTACGTACTCTATGTAGCGTGCGCTAAGCTGCTGTTAGCGTACGCTATCGTCTAAGCCTAGCGTCGCTAGCCACGGATCGACAGTTCTCTCGATCGGCCGACTGACTCGGTGATGTCATAACGTGCGTTACGTACCAAACGTAGCGTGCGTTAACTTATCCCGATAGCGCACGTTAACTTACGTATGTTAGCGTGCGCTAACATTGCATGTGATTACACTTGGTAGAAAACTGGATCTAATGGTGATGAACTCATGAATTCTATGGTGATAATACAAGTCATCCCCGATCATATCATGCTAACAAGGTTTGTGAAAGTTCTATACGTACTAAATGACTATGAGATACAAAGATACGTATAATCATCTCAACAACATAATTCATCTTAGATCTTCAAGGGATATCCTGAGTTCAATCCGTTATATGACCCAAAACGTATGATTCCTTTATAAAAACGCATAAGAACTTGAAAATCTCCATATACTGATCACAAATCGGTTTGAAAATACTAAGGAGTCCATATACTAAAACGGTTCAAAGGTTCATACGATGAATAAGTGCCGAAATGTCGAAAATATCCTTCTAACACATGATGTTCGACTATTAACGAATCTAACTGACTAGATAAACATGATCAAACGTCCTTTAGAACACTACTAATATTGGTGAAGAATCACCTACCTCAAAGTAGTGAAGAACAAGGAGGAAATCGAAGAAATCCAACGTCGAAGGCTTGAACACCAATCCCCAATGATCAACAATCTTCAACACGAGCTAGGATGTTGATATGAAGTGTTTAGGATGTTGAGAGTAATACTCTAAGTATAAGAATTCGGATGTGGGAAAAGAAAGGGTGAAAACACGAAATGGATGATGTCCTATTTTTAGGAAATGGTTATTAGCGCGCTAGTCCATGCTCGTAGCGTGCGCTAACGGCTTCGACTTCTTGTACTCGGCACTTAGCGTGCGCTATGCTCATGTCGGTGGCGTGCGCTCTGGCGTTGACTTGGCTTTTCCGGCCGTCGAGGTTCATCCCGACACAATCCGACCAAGATCCCCGGCCTGATCTCACCTACCACACGTCTCAATCATATTGACCACGCATAGCGTGCGCTAATGCTCCTTTGTAGCGTGCGCTAAGGATCCATGTTAGCGTACGCTACACATAGCCGATAGCATGCGCTACATGCGCAGAATTAAAATTTTTAAATCACATACATGAAATCATACGCTCAACAACATCGGATTAAGAAATACGGAGAATAATACTCAGATCAAAGTGCAACAATTACAAGGTTACAAGTTCTAAATACATATCAGAAATCTCGGGTATTACACATCCCTACTAAATCCTCAAGTCGAAGGTTCATGAATACCTGTCACAACCTTACGATTCCGTCATTGACTGTCTCGGAGTGAAATCCGTATGACGAATCGAGGGTGAGTCAGTTCGAGTATACTAATCTAATTAGCATACCTATAACATGTGCTCCTACTAACCATTAGTGTTCGGCAGGCACTCTCCATGTCAAAGAGTACATCATACAAGTCTTCACATAAACTTAACGCCCAGTCAAGTTTCATTGACTTGCGAACGATTAAGTATTTGAGCTATAAACCTTTCCAGTGCTGATCCCCTTATCCAATAAGGAGTGGAATGTTTTGCTCTCAAATAGACGGACGTAAATAAATATATATATATATATATATTTACGAGTCAGGAATGCCAGTAACTACCAATAAATAAAGAAACATTCATTGCCTTATATTAATGATTTACATAATAACAAGTACAATGCCCTCACTCAACATCCTCTGAGTGGCATTCGAGGGCATACTCCTAACAACCTGCCACTTGCACTCAATGCCGCACACTATAGTATCTAATATCTATGTTCTCCAGATGATGCTCCAAGCTAATCTGAGGAAGTGGCTTGGTCAGTGGATCAGCGACGTTGTCGGCTGAGTCTACTCTATGCAGCACAATGTATCCCTTGCGAACAAATTCTCTCATGAGATGATACTTCCTCTCAATGTGTTTGATACTGTTGTGAAACCTCGGCTCCTTGGCCTGCGCTACAGCTCCGTCGTTGTCGCAGTACAGCGGAACAAGCATCTCAGCACATGGTATCACTTGAAATTCTCCCAGAAAATTATTAATCCAGAACCCTTCCTTGGAAGCCTCCGAGGCTGCTTGATACTCAACCTGACAGGTGGAATTAGTAGTCGCGCTTTGCTTGGTGCTACGCCAAGATACTACTCCTCCATTAAGAGTAAATATGTAGCCAGAAGTAGACATCGAATCGTCCTTTTGTCCTTGGAAGTCCGAATCAGTGAATCCCACCACATTCAGTTCTCCACCACCATACATCAGAACTAGAGATGTTAAACGGTCTCGGGCCCGGCGGGTTGGCCCGTTTAACCAGCCAACAAACCGGGTTAGGGCCAAAATTTCCTAGCCCGTTTAAATCCGGGCTTTTTTGGCCCGGACCGTTTAGCCCGAAGCCCGATTGTTAATTTCAACTTACAGTAATACTATATTTATATAACATTTATTAATATTATATATGTAATAATTATTAATATTATATATAATATATATTATTACTGTATTTGTTAATATAGTGTGTATATATATATATATGTTTATACATAAAAATGTAATTTTATTTATTTATTATAGTATAGTTGTTACTATATATATAAAATATATTGTTACTGTTTTTTTTTTGTTTATGACTTATAAAAAAATAAAAAATAGATTTTTTAAATATTTAGCCCGCTTAGCCCGTTTAGCCCGAAGCCCGTTAGGGTTAGGGCCGATATTTCCTAGCCCGATTAAATCTGGGCTTTTTAGCCCGGGCCGTTTAGCCCGAAGCCCGCTAAGGCTAGCCCGTTTAACATCTCTAATCAGAACCATATCTCTAGTCCTTCTTAAGTACTTTAGAACGTTATTTACGGCAATCCAATGTTCCCTACCTGGGTTTGCTTGAAACCTACTTACCACGCTCACAGTATGCGCAATGTCAGGTCTCGTACACAATATAGCATACATAAGGCTACCCACGGCCGAAGCATATGGTATATTACTCATTTCCTTTCGTTGTTCCTAACTTTGAGAACACATCTTCAAGGAGAGTTTTATTCCATGTCACATTGATAGGAACCCTCTTTTAGAATCATCCATCTTAAATCGCTTTAAGATTTTACCTATATAGAGGGCTTGGGAAAGACCTATCGTTCTTTTCGCTTTATCCCAGTAGAGCCGAATACCAAGAATATAGGTTGCTTCTCCCAAGTCTTTCATGGAGAAATTACTCGAAAGCAAGCTTTCACAGAACTGAGCATTCCCACATCATTTCCTATTAGTAAAATGTCATCTACATATAGTACTAAGAATGCGATCTTGCTCCCACTAACCCTCTTGTATACACAAGGTTCCTCTTCATTTTGCACGAAATCAAACTCTTTGACTGCTTCGTCAAAACGAAGGTTCCAACTATGCGATGCTTGCTTCAGTCCATAAATGGAACGCTGAAGTTTGCACACTTTCTGAATATCGACCTCAGACACAAAGCCTTTAGGCTGCTCCATATAGATTTCCTCCTCGAGGAATCCATTAAGGAAAGCCGTCTTTACATCCACTTGCCATATCTCATAATCGTGGTAGGCAGCTATAGTGAGCATCATGCGAATAGACTTGATCATAGCTACGGGCGAGAAGGTATCGTGGTAATCGATCCCTTCCTTCTAGGTATAACCCTTTGCCACAAGCCTGGCCTTATAGGCGTCAATCTTGCCATCACCATCAGTCTTTCTCTTATAGATCCACTTATTCCCAATAAGCACTATGCCCTTGGGGCGGTCTACTAGAGTCCAGACCTGATTTACTTGCATCGAGTCTATCTCACCTTCTATAGCTTCACGCCATTTCGCAGAGTCAACATCCACCATCGCTTGGTCATAGGTCGTTGGGTCGGTCTCTTGGTTGTCACTTGGAACCTCATGGAGACCCAGATTCTCCAAGTGCACAAGGCCATATCTCTCAAGTAAATGAGACACCCTACTAGACCTACGAGGTGGTTGTACTTGTGTTTCAGAAGGTTCGGTTCCAATTTCTTGCACAGGTGTCTCCTGAAGAGTTTTATTGTATCATTCCAAAGAAATACTTCTACCTGCTCCGCCTTCCTGAATGAACTCATCTTCCAGGAAGTGTGCTTGCAAAGCAAAAACGATCTTTCGATCTTCGGGCATGTAGAATAGATAACCCATCGTCCCAGATAGGAATCCAATGAAACGTCCCTTCGCGGACCTCGCTTCCAACTTTTCCACCTTAGTCTTCTTGACATAGGTGGGATATCCCCAAATCCTAATATGATTAATACTTGGTTTCCTGCCCTCCCACATCTCATGTGGAGTTTTAGGAACAGATTTGGAAGGACATCTGTTTAAGATGTAAGCGGCAATCAGGAGTACATACCCCCACAGGTAAATCGGTAAGTCAGTATATCCGAGCATGGAACGGACCATGTTCAACAAGGTCCGGTTCCTTCTTTCTGACACACCATTTAACTGAAGAGTACCTGGAGGTGTTAGTTGTGATACTATTCCATGTTCCTATAGGAACCCATCAAACTCCGAACTCATATACTCGCCACCTCAGTCCGACCGAAGTGCTTTGATATGACTAGGGCCTTAAATTCCTGGAATTTCTCAAAGGCCCCGGATTTATGTTTCATTAAGTATACATAACCATACATAGTATGATCATCTGCAAACGTAATGAAATACTGATATCCATCATGTGCTGCTTCCAAAGCACCATATACGTCAGTATGGATTAATCCTAGTTTATCAGTGGCTCTTTCAAAAGTCCCTATGAAGGGGGACTTAGTCATTTTGCCTTTAAGGCAAGATTCACAAGTAGGAAAGGGATCCGATCCCAATGGACCCATAAGTCCATCTTTTTCTATTTTGTAAACCTTGGTCTGACCAACATGACCAAGTCTAAGATGCCATTTCAAAACTTGATTAGTTTCATCCCTACCATGCTTCCTAGTCACAGTATTCACAACGACTTTGTTACTGAGGTTTAGATGATACAGTCCATTCAACAATGTAGCAGTACCCACTAGTTTATTTTTAAAATAAATTTTGCAGGAACCATCACCAATGAAAAATGAAAAGCCTTTTCGATCCATGACCGGAATGGATACAATGTTTTTGTGGCCCTTGGTCAAAACAAGTACATATTCTAAAGTTAAAACAAAGCCGGATTCTAAACCCAAAAGAAGTGATCCTATGTTGGTTGCCTCGACACTATGCCCGCTTCCGACAGTGATCATTACTTCCTCAGCTCCAAGCTTCCTACTTTTTTCTAGATCCTGATTCACGGTACAAATATGCGAACTAACACCAGAATCCAGTATCCAAGAAGTAGAAAATACAGTAGCAGGACACTTTGTTTCCAAAACTAAAAGTTCTGTACCTGAAGCGCCATGAAGAATTGGATAGTCTCTAGTCTAGTGGCCCAGCTCACCGCACTTGAGACAAGCATCCTTCTTCTTCTTGTTCTTCGGAACCATCGGGGCCTTGCCCTTACCGTTAAAGTCCTTGACTTCTAGTCCCGTCTGCTTCTAGGTCTTTTTCTTCTTGTTCTTAGACCTTCAAGGTCCAGAAGAAATCACAAAGGCAGACTCCTTCATCCGCGGAGCCTTCATATGAGACTGAGCGGTCACCAGTTTGTTCATTAGCCCAGCTAAGTTGCACGCAATCTCATTACAGTTAAAGTTCATAACAAACTGGGAGAAGGAATCAGGGAGAGACTGTAGGATAACGTCGGTTTGAAGAGAAGTATCCATCTTAAAATCAAGAGCCTCCGATCTCTCAATCATGGATATCATTTTGAGGACGTGGTCCTCAACCTTCTCACCTTCCTTCATCCTTGCACCGAACAGTTGCTTGGAAATCTCATATCTAGCAGTTCGATTGTGCTCACCATAAAGCTCGATTAAGTGAGATAGAATCTGCCTAGCAGAAGTCATTTTCTCATGAGCTCTCTGAAGCTCATTAGACATAGAAGGCATCATGTAAGCACGGACTTTTACGTCATCCTTAACCCAATTTTCGTAGTTTTCAATCTCTTCCTGATTGGCTCTTGTCCGCACCGGAGGCGCCGGAATGTCCGTCTCTAAGACATATCCCAGTGCCTCAATACTGAGGACTATCATCAGATTGCGGAGCCAATCCACAAAGTTAGGTCCGATCAAGGTGTTCTTTTCGAGTAGAATTGCAAGTGGGTTTATTGTCATATTGAGAGTTATGTCTGCATTAAGTACGACATTTTAATTAGTGACTCATTTAATTATGATCTGAGTATAGAATTAAGGTCTTTTCTATTCTTATTACCCAGCTCCCACTATTTTTTATCGGAATAACACACTACCATGTGAAATCGGGAAGTATCATCGCTCTACTTCATAGTGGTGATCGAGTTCTTTATAAATCTTAATAGAGGGCAACCGAACAGGTTTCTAGTCTATTAATATTCATAAATTGGTGTCCAACACCAACCCATCTAATGGATGATTCGATCTTGTTTTTCCCCTTGTTCACTCCCCCAACCTATACGGTTTCTATGGTTCGTGAACAAGTTAAGTTTACACCATCGACGCAAATCAGTTTCACAATTGAATCTTATCCGGCAACCTATCAGATTTCTACGGATAAAATTTGCTCCAACCAAAGGCATCCAATGCGCTCCCGATAATATATACGTCCTCCCCAAACGACTACCCCGATAACTCGGAAGCATAGCACATCCTGTTTGGATTTCAATTTCCCAAAAGCTCGATGGAGGGAAGGAAAACCTTAAAACCTTATAAATTTAATAATTTGTTGTGGAAGAATTTTCGTGATTAACATTACACTTTGCACATTAATCTATTTAAGCGCGTTTGTGCATTCATACAATATGAACAACCATTCACAACCTAGTTGCTACCAACATGTAGCTCATGGACCGTTTCCTAGAATAAAAAACTTAGCAATCTAATTACAAGTCTTCGATCTTGAATCTTTGTCTTCTAAAACAGATCTTCCTATGGTCTTCGTTATTACATATAAATTTTACATTGAAAAATTGCATCCTAGATACAAATATTTCTAGTAAAATAAATAGGCTCAAAACGGCCTTTACAAGCCAATCGAATAAAAACGAACGATTCAAAATTAAGTCCATGAACCACATCCCCATTCAAAAGCATTCATCCAATAAATACTATATAAATGGATAGCATAGAGATACATTGATCCAATCAACATATAAACAACAAAAGAAATTGATCCAATCAATTCACACAAACGGTAATATGAAAAACGTTCAAAATAATTCGGTCGTCCACAAGTATTCTAATCAATCAATACTCCCTTATAAAATAAAATACCATAAATCATTTAATCATATTAAATCTAATTTAACATGCGAGAGATTAATTTTCTGGATTACACGAAAAAATCGAGCCGGGGCGAAACTGCTTGTCGGACACAGCCCGTGCTAATTGGCACGGTCGGGTTGTCCCGACAGTCTGCCGGCCAGACATGGCCCGTGCCGAATGGCATGGTCGGGTTACCCCGACAGCTTCTAAAGCTGACCTGCCAGACACAGCCGTGTCAAATGACACGGTTGGGTTGTCCGGACAGTCTGCCGGACAGACAAGGCCCGTGCCGAATAATACGGTCGGGTTACCCTAAAAGTCTTCCGAGACTGGCCTGCTGGCACGGCCCGTCTCGCCTGACACAGTCGGGTCAGCCCGACAGTTTGCAACCCTCGTCAGAAAGGTCGTCCAACGACGATTCGGGGCTAGATTTTCGACCGAATATCCAATATCTATATTTTCCAACTTTCATATCTACAATATAAATCACATTTCCCAGAAATTAAAGATTTATATTTAGACATAAATTTACGAAAAATACAACTACAACGAATGAAAAACATACACCATGATTATGACTATAAATGATTCCAAATCATTCACCATCTAATCAAGCATTCCAAATTGTAACACCCCCAAAGCCAACTGGGAATATTACAGCACCGTGGGCCCCATATTGGAACCCACAAGGCTAAAATCATTTTCGCAAATATTTCAAACACGCCAAGGCAAAGACGGTAATGTTTTAAGTACCCAAATATTTTACAAAAACATAGTTCCCCAAATACCGTCAGAAAATACCATTTGAAAGCACTACGCAAAGACGCCAAGAGGGCATTTAGAAAGTATACACGAGTAGGTAAAATACTGAAAGCTATTAAAAGATACACACGCAGCGTATAGAGACATGATAGAAATACATTTGCAGCGGAATCATAACAGCCAGAAAGAATACTCAAATCCCAATAACCATGCCATAGCCAGTATCACTGGAAAGCTCATCCCTTCACGTCCGCTACTAGTTCGATCTCCGAGTAACTAAAAGATAAAGCCCACGACGGGGTCACCCATAATACTCAACAATGATAACGATCAGATCATTATATACAATTACATATCATTGTAAGTACAAGGTAGGAAAATTTCCAGTGTAACCTTATCGGAGTAACCTTACCAATCCGTGGAATCTCAAATCAATTCAACCATTACCTCAATTTGCACCTCGCATTCTCGAGTGACGAATGCACTCGAAAATAACCATCTGTAAAGTATTCAAAATGATACCAAGACTCTCAACCATAAATATATCTCGAATATGGAATAATATGGCCATGTCTGATTCTGTTCGCTGGATCGCACAATCGGATCCTAATTCTGATAAAACCGATATCACACAATACATCTGGAGATCAACTGTCCCGAAACCATGGCAAGTCCCAGATATCAATATAAAGTATGAATGCTCACACAATCAATAATAATAACCAACCAATGCAACAGAACGAGAATATCAATGACATGATAACTCCACACAAGATCGACAAAGGATCAACCACGAACGAGAATACCATTGATATGGTAAACTCCAACAGGATCAACAAAGGGTCAATGACCGAGAATACCAACGGTACGATATACTCCAACAAGATCAATAAAGGATCAACAACCGAGAATACCAATGATACGGTAACTCTAACAAGATCGATAAGGATCAACAACTGAGAATACCAACGATACGGTGAACTCCAACAAGATCAATAAAGGGTCAACAATTGAGAATACCAGCGATACGGTAAACTCCAACAAGGTCAATAATGTAACACCCCCAGATCAAACCGGGAATATTACACGCCGCAGACCCTCTCCATGAGGATCCACCAGGCTAGACATCAACACAACACATTACATTACATACTGACGAATCAAAATAACGAATCAATAGACCGATTTGGTCTTCCGTCACTGACTTACAAATCAAAATACATAAACTCATCCAGACTCATACACATGCAAGGGTAAAATATTTGCAACGACGAACAATAAGACAGCGGAAAAGACAATACAATGGACTCCGACTAACTGAAGTCAAAACTGGCCTTCGTGTGATTAGTATCATTCGTCTTTCATCATCCCTCGCACCGAACCTGTGACTTGCTCCCGAAAACCTGCATGTACCTGGACACAATACAGATATCCACCCCCCGATTACTCGGGGGTTAGCAAAACTCCACTGTTTCGCTAGTGCAAGTATAAAGTGCGAATACGAGCCATACACAACACATTCTGAGAATAGAATGAAAGACTTCCCGAGATATATTTAGTTAAAAATAGTTCAAGTCTTGAAAGTAGAAGCGAAGCAAGTAAGCATTTTGAAAACAATTCCAAATCTCGGGAGTTTTGAAAACATTAGAAATTGAAAAGTTCTTAATTCCTCGAAAGCCATTTAGGGTCACAGCCCCAAAGTTCATTTTCCAAAATACAAATCCGTTTAACAAAACACGGGGTCCACGACCCAACCATTACGGTCACAAAACACATGGTCCACGACCCGGTCATCTACTTCAATTCACTTACAAGGGCACATTACACATAACACATTATTCTTATGCCATTCTAGCCAAGCACCAAGACCCGATATATAATGTCTCTCGACCCCGAGCACAAAGCATTGTGATACTCCGGACAATATCACAATTAATCATCAAAACATCAACATCAATATCACAGAAACCACACTTGGTAACCCGTGGCCGTACCCATTAGTATCGGCCCCCAGAGGCCACATGCCATCCCCAGGTGGAAGAGTAACAACTCACATATACAAAACCACGACTCTCAAAGGTCAAACACACAAAATATATATAGTCGAGGTACCTTGCTAGAATGTCCAAATTATCCAACACGTACTCACGACCCAGAACTATATCAATTCACAAGGGAGCACAAGATTTCAACCGCACCGAACGACACAACCAATATCACCAAAAACTCACATATTCATCCATAGCCACGGGACTCCAAGCACATAATTTGACAAAAGAATTACACTTTACATTTACCAACGACATAATCATACGCAATGACATCACAAGAAAGTAAGGTGATTCTATACTCGACACTAGCACACATATTCAACTAAGCACATTAATTCCCGACACACACGGGTCACCTTTACAAAAACCATGATGGTAAATATACCGATTCTTTTGAAAGATGGTTATTAATATTTATTTAGCACATATCGACGATTAACAACCATAATATCCACAAAACACGTAATGTATGGGCAAGATACTTGCCTCGAAAAACCACAACGCGAAGAATCAGCCGAAGTAGGTTGGCACGAACCGACTACGAACTCGCCGACTCCACCGAACGACAATCCCCAACAAAGAACTACGAATGAAAACAATAACAACGAAAATGAATTCCAAAGTACGACCCAAAGTCGCTGAATTCAAAGAACAAATGACGAAAGTTCAAGCGTTTCCCCCAAAACTTCCAAGAACACGATTCGTTCCGTCAAAACCCGAAAACGGAATTCCAAGTCGAAATATGGATATAAAATCCA
Organism: Orobanche coerulescens; assembly: GCA_033398695.1. Taxonomy (NCBI): domain Eukaryota; kingdom Viridiplantae; phylum Streptophyta; class Magnoliopsida; order Lamiales; family Orobanchaceae; genus Orobanche; species Orobanche coerulescens. The sequence goes on along the minus strand of CM065809.1, from coordinate 144,793,920 downwards.
TAGAATATGTTTAAAAACATCATTTAACCACAATCGATCCATCGAAAACGGATGAAAAACGAGATCGAGAACAAATCCCCCAAAAAGTCGATTCGAAGGAAATCAAGAAATATACTTCGATTCGACGAAGAACAATGGATTAAATGATGTTAAATACAAGAATACTACCAAGATTAATCATACCCATCATGAATTAATCAACAACACGGAACGAATCGGACAAAAATGCAAAACCCCCCAAATTCACGAAATTAGAGTTCTAAGGTAAGATTACATTAATTCGCTGGATCAAAGGATGATAACGGATGATTGATTGATGTTATGAACTCAAGAACTTCGTGGATTTGTTCTTCAATAACATGCCTCCTTGATCTCAAAACCTCTGGCCGCGGAAAGAAAAGATTGAAATGAAAAAAACGGGTTGAAACAGGGCTGCTCGGTCAATTATATAGGCAGACCGCCCTAGCGTGCGCTAGCGTGCCGCCAGCGTGCGCTAGCGGGCCGACCACGGTCCAGTCCAGAGGCTCCTGGACTGATCCCTCGCCCAGGTAGCACGCGTTAGATGCCGAGAAGCGTGCGCTACGTCTGCCGGTTAGCGCGCGCAGCGACCGGCCGTAGCGTGCGCTACCGGCCAACTCTCTGGAGTCCAGAACCTCTGGGGCCTCACTGCCCGGCCCAGGTAGCGTGCGCTGGGTGCCGCATAGCGTGCGCTACGACTGCCGGTTAGCGCGTGCAGCCTCCCGGCAGTAGCGTACACTATGCTGGTCCCTGCCGCGCCCGTCCGGCCAGAGCCCAGCAATCGTGCCGGTTCCTCCCGCAACCGTCCGGCCAGCGCCCGGCTGTCGTGGCCTGACGACTCGATTTCCGAAAACGCACGGAACGAACACGACGAAAAGTTCGCGGACGACATCAACGACCCGAAATGAAAACATAATGCAATAATTAATCATACGCGACCAAGAAACGGGTCGAGACAACAATTACAGATACGGATACCCGTAACTTTTAAGAAATTACAAAATGGCCCAAAACGCCCGGAAATCACGATACGTGATCGAATAACCAAGCCGAAGTTCACAACACGTCTAACAAAGTTAAACGAACTTACGGGAAACTCGAAGCAGCAGTTTCGATCGAGATTCGCAAGAATCGAACTCAAGTGCGGAAAAGTCGCTAAAAAGCACGGAACTCAACAAAACGAGACCGAAACGAACTCGGATGACAAAAAGTGCAGAATTAATCATTCTAGAAATGACGAAACGGTCATGAGCGAGTCGTCAAAACGGACTCCGGCCGAAAAAGAAATTTACCGAAAATCGAAAATTGCGGATATTACATTCTACCCTCCTTAAAAGAAGTTTCGTCCCGAAACATAAAACAAGTGGGGAGAAACAATATCCCGCCAGGAAAACTCAACGATATACGCAAGGAAACGCGTAACTTACGCCCATCGGCGAAACGTTACAAGCAACGCAAAGGAATATACGGCGTGAAAACACGCTCCACGACGACCAACACAACGTCGCCGTTAGGGATATAATAAAACCAACAAGTGACGAGCGTCATCAAATGGATAATACAATCAAATCAATTATCCTAACAATCACATAATGCAACGGACGAAAATCAATACGATTGACCAACCCAACGGTACATCAATCAAAACGCGAGCCAATCGCTGAACAAATACGGAATTCCACCGCCCAAGGGTTGGAAGGTCGAAAATGAGACTAATTTTCCGAACTTGGAAAGGTCACAACGATATATAGATCAATTTGGGACAATATCAAAACTCGCTCGAATGACAAAGGTGAGAAACGACACCAGGTCAGAAGCATCAACGAACACAGTCGAGTCGATACGGTTGGACGAAACAGAAGAGAAAGAAAGAAGAAAAAAAAATGTGGGTATTACATCATATCACCTTTAAAAGAGGTTTCGTCCCGAAACCTAAACAACGAGAACGAAGTGCTGGAATAGCAACCTTCCCGACTATACCCTCTTGGTCCACATCCGATCTACATGGCCATTAGCATTGTGGTCACGACTGTGTCCTCTGCCTAACGGCATACTAAGCGGATTCCCACTCAATACGATTGCACAACTTCGCAAAATATTATACTAAAGTACCAACTCAGCACGACATAACACATAAGGTAACCAATAGCAACTCGAAAAGAAAATCCACGAGGTACCCTTTTAAAAGAAATCTTTTGAAATCCTTGGATTTGTATGCTAATTAAAATAAACTTTAAAAGTACTTTTGATACCTCGGGTTGTTTCATCAAAACTTGTAAACAACATACTTTAACCTTCTCATTTGAAATCATTTGAAGTCATCATGCCTCTACGTATCATCATCACCGTTAACAACTAACAAGTTAACCATGCAAGATCATCAAATCATTCTTACATACTCTAACATTTCTAAATCCGAGTTCGAACTTTACATCGAGTGAGATTTTTCATCTATCACTATATATTTTTGAAAATAAAAATCGCATTGGTTTTTGAAATAAAATATTTTTATGGTGTGAAAGATTTTTGAAAATCATTCACTCGAATTATTTGAAAATGCAACAATACGTTAAAAATCATTTTCGAAAATTCTCCGAACACTTCACAAACATCAACGACGGTAATATTTACAAAATGTTCAAGGTACTTTAAAACAACTCTTTCAAATACCGTCGAGGTTTTATTTGAGAATCCTAGGCCGGCTCGCCAATTTCAAACAATTTCCAAAGTTCATATGAAGCCGCCGGCTAATCGCACTTGCACAAACTTATGAAAGTTTTAGAAAAGCGTGTTCGAACACACTCGCGGTAGACATAATTTATCAATTTGCCGAACTCAATCAATTATCACTTAGTGCAACGAAAAAAAAATCGTAACGCACATTCATACCAAACAGTTGTCATTACTTGACAACACACATAGAATACAGTCCCGGGTGATTGACTACTAAGGTTAGGCCTAACGGCTAAAAGAAATGTAGTTCCCTAGCCTCTGTCCACACTGACTAACGCGCGCTACAACACATATTAACGTGCGCTACCCATGCTGCATTAGCGCGCGCTAGCCTTACGCTCAGCGTGCGCTAATGGTTCTATTTTAGCAACATGATTGCGAACATATATACGACATTATTGGAATCGAAGGTCACGAATAAACAACAACAATATTCGAATCTCAAAGCCATCGATTCACATAATTACAACACATCATGAGCAACCATCAAAAGGCAATTGTCATTCAAAACCGAAAAGTTAAAAGCAAGGGTCACGTCTTGAGTATATTTTGTAGAACTAATTTGAGTTCAAAACTCGTGTTTTGAAAACTTATAGTACACAGTGGGAAAGAATTATTAATAATTCGAGTTTTCAGAACTTTCAGCCTTGAGGTCAACATACGAAAATCAACTTTTTCCTCCCTTGGAGGACATTTTAAAAATTTTACGTGACTCCCCGAAAGGATTCGAAAACTTAAAATTCCAAGGTTTATACAAAGATACATTCAGCAATATCATTCTACATTTTAGCGCAAGACGGGAATCAACAAATATATGTCACTTACTCACGATGCACCTTCAAATACTAACTACATAACACAGAATCACACAGGCTCGTATAGCTCGTGGTACAACCTGTAGTAGGGAGACTTACATCCACAGATCGCACGAAGATGATGGCTGCACCCTGATACTAATCACGGCCGACATTCCAAACGACGCGTCGCGACACGACATCAGTCAGACTCAATCTGACAAGACAAGACCCAACAAGACAAGACCCAACAATCCGACAGCCTAGGTTTCCGCAACCTAAGCTCTGATACCATAAATGTAACACCCCCAGATCAAACCGGGAATATTACACGCCACAGACCCTCTCCATGAGGATCCACCAGGCTAGACATCAACACAACACATTACATTACATACTGACGAATCAAAATAACGAATCAATAGACCGATTTGGTCTTCCGTCACTGACTTACAAATCAAAATACATAAACTCATCCAGACTCATACACATGCAAGGGTAAAATATTTGCAACGACGAACAATAAGACAGCGGAAAAGATAATACAATGGACTCCGACTAACTGAAGTCAAAACTGGCCTTCGTGTGATTAGTATCATCGTCTTTCATCATCCCTCGCACCGATCCTGTGACTTGCTCCCGAAAACCTGCATGTACCTGGACACAATACAGATATCCACCCCCCGATTACTCGGGGGTTAGCAAAACTCCACTGTTTCGCTAGTGCAAGTATAAAGTGCAAATACGAGCCATACACAACACATTCCGAGAATAGAATGAAAGACTTCCCGAGATATATTTAGTTAAAAATAGTTCAAGTCTTGAAAGTAGAAGCAAAGTAAGTAAGCATTTTGAAAACAATTCCAAATCTCGGGAGTTTTGAAAACATTAGAAATTGAAAAGTTCTTAATTCCTCGAAAGCCATTTAGGGTCACAGCCCCAAAGTTCATTTTCCAAAATACAAATCCGTTTAACAAAACACGGGGTCCACGACCCAACCATTCCGGTCACAAAACACAGGGTCCACGACCCGGTCATCCACTTCAATTCACTTACAAGGGCACATTACACATAACACATTATTCTTATGCCATTCTAGCCAAGCACCAAGACCCGATATATAATGTCTCTCGACCCCGAGCACAAAGCATTGTGATACTCCGGAAAATATCACAATTAATCATCAACACATCAACATCAATATCACAGAAGCCACACTTGGTAACCCGTGGCCGTACCCACTAGTATCGGCCCCCAGAGGCCCCATCGGACCGTCCCCAGGTGGGAAACCACTTCCGCGGCCGTACCCATTAGTATCGGTCCCCAGAGGTCCCGTCGAACCGTCCCCCGGTGGAATAACATCAACACACGCACCCAAGTCCACTTCCGTGGCCGTACCCATTAGTATCGGCCCCCAGAGGCCACATGCCATCCCCAGGTGGAAGAGTAACAATTCACAGATACAAAACCACGACTCTCAAAGGTCAAACACACAAAATATATATAGTCGAGGTACCTTGCTAGAATAGCCAAATTATCCAACACGTACTCACGACCCAGAACTATATCAATTCACAAGGGAGCATAAGATTTCAACCGCACCGAACGACACAACCAATATCACCAAAAACTCACATATTCATCCATAGCCACGGAACTCCAAGCACATAATTTGACAAAAGAATTACACTTTACATTTACCAACGACATAATCATACGCAATGACATCACAAGAAAGTAAGGTGATTCTATACTCGACACTAGCACACATATTCAACTAAGCACATTAATTCCCGACACACACGGGTCACCTTTACAAAAACCATGATGGTAAATATACCGATTCTTTTGAAAGATGGTTATTAATATTTATTTAGCACATATCGACGATTAACAACCATAATATCCACAAAACACGTAATGTATGGGCAAGATACTTGCCTCGAAAAACCACAACGCGAAGAATCGGCCAAAGTAGGTTGGCACGAACCGACTACGAACTCGCCGACTCCACCGAACGACAATCCGCAACAAAGAACTACGAATGAAAACAATAACAACGAAAATGAATTCCAAAGTACGGCCCAAAGTCGCTGAATTCAAAGAACAAATGACGAAAGTTCAAGCGTTTCCCCCAAAACGGCCAAGAACACGATTCGTTCCGTCAAAACCCGAAAACGGAATTCCAAGTCGAAATATGGATATACAATCCATAAAATATGTTTAACAACATCATTTAACCACAATCGATCCATCGAAAATGGATGAAAAACGAGATCGAGAACAAATCTCCCAAAAAGTCGATTCGAAGAAAATCAAGAAATATACTTCGATTCGACGAAGAACAATGGATTAAATGATGTTAAATACAAGAATACTACCAAGATTAATCATACCCATCATGAATTAATCAACAACACGGAATGAATCGGACAAAAATGCAAAAACCCCCAAATTCACGAAAGTAGGGTTCTAAGGTAAGATTACCTTGATTCGCTGGATCAAAGGATGATAACGGATGATTGATTGATGTTATGAACTCAAGAACTTCGTGGATTTGTTCTTCAATAACATGCCTCCTTGATCTCAAAACCTCTGGCCGCGGAAAGAAAAGATTGAAATGAAAAAACGGGTTGAAACAGGGTTGCTCGGTCAATTATATAGGCAGACCGCCCTAGCGTGCGCTAGCGTGCCGGCAGCGTGCGCTAGCGTGCCGGCAGCGTGCGCTAGCGGGCCGACCACGGTCGATCCGAGGCTCTGGATCGATCCTCGCCTGTAGCGTGCGCTATATGCCGAGGCCAGGCGCTACGTCTGCCGGTAGCGCACAGCGCCGACCGGCCGTAGCGTGCGCCACCGGCCAACTCTCGGAGTCTGAACCTCTCGGGGCCTCACCGCCGGCCTGTAGCGTAAGGCGGCTGGGTGCCGCATAGCGTGCGGTACGATCGCAAGTTAGCGCAAGACAGCCTCCCGGCAAGAGCATACGCTATGCCGGGTCCTCGCGCGCCGTCCGGCGAGCCCAAAGAATCGTGCTTCCTTCCCGCAACCGTCCGGCTGGCCGCCCGCCGCTGTGGCTCGACGACTCGATTTCCGAAAACGCACGAACGAACACGATTTAAAAGTTCGCGGACGACATCAACGACCGAAATGAAAACATAATGCAATAATTAATCATACGCGACCAAGAAACGGTTCGAGACAACAATTACGATACGGATACCCGTAACTTTTAAGAAATTACAAAATGGCCCAAAACGCCTAAATCACGATACGTGATCGAATAACCAAGACGGTTCACAACACGTCTAACAAAGTTAAACGAACTTACGGAAACTCAAGGCAAATAGCTTCGATTGAGATTCGCAAGAATCGAACTCAAGTGCGGAAAAGTCGCTAAAAAGCACGGAACTCAACAAAACGAGACCAAAACGAACTCGGATGACAAAAAGTGCAGAATTAATCATTCTCGAAATGACGAAACGGTCATGAGCGAGTCGTCAAAACGGACTCCAGCCGAAAAAGAAATTTACCGAAAATCAAAAATTGCGGATATTACAAATAAAGGGTCGACAATCGAGAATACCAACGATATGGTAAACTCTAAAAAGATCGACAAAGATCAACAACCGAGAATACTGATGATACGGTAAACTCCAACAAGATTAATAAAGAATCGACAACGACTGAGAATACCAACGCTAAGGCAAACTCCAAACGGAATCAGCAAGGATCAATAACGAACGAGATTACCCACGATAGGGTGAAATCCAAACGAGGTTAATAAAGGATCCGTAAGAACCGAGTTGACCAAAGATATGGTAACTCCAAACGAGATAAGTAGAGGGTCAATAGGGACAGACATACGAGAGAATAAAATCATCAACCATATACAATCACATATACGGGGTCTCGAAGACAAATCCGACTATCGAACATACCCGACCATAAATGGTCTATGAACGACCAATCAATATGACTCAAGATGGACGTCACGATACACCCGATCCGTACATGTGTCCATGTACAAGCCAACCACAGTATTGATCAGATACACGTCTGGTCTCGTACCTAATCAGCCTCACGAAGTACGTCTCGCGTACATGGTTCAATATGAGGTCGAAACCAACACATGCTACACGTGCCCGCCCTCAAAATCCTACACATGACCGATCAGAACATATCTGACTCCAGATATATCACGATACAACATGACAATGAATCTCGAAGAAACGCATATTCAACAAGGATCAGAAGACTTTCCAGGTGAGCAACGATAACTCGATCATGAAAGACCGACACGACCACAATGTCGTATTTTCGTTAGATAACAGTTCACAGCATGCTCAACATGCATATAATATTAGCACATAAACTCCCAAGGATGGACCCAAGTGTCACGGAAGCATCTACTCAGGAATATTCTGGACGTGGGTACCATTCAGGTTTTATCCCGCAACACAGTTCATGCAATCACAAAATACCCCAAGGTAGCAACCAAGGGTAACGAAAGTATCCATACAGAAATACCCCGGAACATGGGTGCCATTTAGGTCTTATCCCCCAACACACCGGCCCAACAGATTACAGCTCAAAGAAAGAGCACATCATAAAATGTAACAAACGATGATGCACATTCACCACATGAAGCATCAACACACACATGCAATAGGATGATTGTCATAATTTAGCAATATTAATTACCTCAAGCTGGGGACGCTAACCTTTCCACGACCAACATCCCTGAACGAATACACAGTTATCCGAATAATCCAAAATGAAATACAGTCCATCACTAATACCAAACCACCATCTTGAGTTCAATGTCAGCATGATAACTAGCCTTGATATCTAACCTCATACAATAGACCAAATATAATTCACGTCTCCGTTTCCACTAGACATCTTTAAAATCATATATGTTATGAGTTATCTCAGTCCAAGCATAATATACATACCATCATCCCGACAATTCATATTCCATAATACCATTGCTATATGAATCATAAATGAGATGAAATCGAAACCATTTATTAAACATTATGAACTGAGCAAGAATAACTTTGCATCGATACCGATACGATGAAGTTGTTACCAATCCCGTCGTATTCATCTACAAGCTCCGCAGCCCCGACTAAGACGACCCATGAACTTTCCAATCTCTCTCGCAGCACAACGGTTAACATCAACGATCACTTATCACAACCTAATGCAATAATCAATTAACAATACGTTCGATAACAATCAACAACCGATATAACCGACCAATCAAACTCAACGGTTCAATGATATCTCGATTATACACGGAAGCAAACCATTACAATTCAAACAATACGAACATAAGCCGCAATTCGATAATAAATAAATTCTAACAAGTGTCTCAACATTCTTGATTCCGACTTCAATCTTAATTTCGGATTAACACGGCTCATCTTTGTAAATTCATTGGAATAAAATTACCGATTACCATCACGAATAATCATATGCCAAAATTAACTATAATCCTTCCAAATTCTGTAGAATCACAACATATATAACTCAAGAGTTCTTCAAGAACATGAATTAATCCATAATCATGTTTGTAGCCAACAAAACGACGTAATTCGATGGGTTCTATCATCTAAACCATTATCTAATTCATAACCCAAGGCATACATCATTTTGTTCCTCAATATACAATTCATACAACCTCAAGAATCACAACAACAACACCGTAACCATCATTATACGAAGAAGAACGTCAACTACAATATCAAAATCCGAATCAAATAGAGGCGTTATCCAACATACCTCTTGAAGAAGAATCACAAAGATCAACCAGTTCCAAAAACATCAAGAACTCCAAGCTTCAAGCTTCTAATCAACTCATCAAGGTCTTAACCAAGGTATAAGGGTCGGAATTAGGATCAGGAGTGGAGGGGAATGAAGTTTTGTAGAAAAAGATGTGTTTCCTCTCGTGAGGAAATGAAAGACCGACCTTAGTTATATAATTCGTCCAGCGCCTTACGTACGTTAACACCCATTATTAACGTACGTAAGCCCTCCTAACGTATGCTACATGTCCTGTATAGCGTACGTTATCGACATCCAGAGCTCATTGTCTTACTTTGTGGCACGCATTACGTACGTAGCTTCCTTGCCATAGCGTACGTAATGTAGCTGTTGACTTGCTACAGTATTTTACTTGTTTATGTACGTGATGCTCCATCCTTGACGTACGTAAGGCGCGAGGTTGACTCGTCTGTCCACATCCGCACTGAAAGTTGCCGACACCAGGCCCACCTGCCGGCCACAGCTCGGACCCATTTGATTCTCTTCTTAACATACGTTATGTACACAACTTAACGTATGTTAAGCTTTCTTAGTTACGTACGTAAGCTCAATTATTTAACATACGTAATGGCTTTCATACTTAGCCATTTTTGCTCCTGTCTGCCGTCTCATTATACTGAATATGTACACGCAACATACTGAATATATATACCCGTTCTGATAACATTATCATACGATATATCTGATGTACGATACCCTCAAATGCAATCGTCTTCCCAGTACGACAATTATACAAATACTCATACAGTATATCCGACACCGAAAAACATATCAAGCATGTAATATCCTAGAATTAAATATAACCTCGATAGATATAATGATACAGCTATCACAGTTCCCAAAATTATTCATCCATACTGTATCGGTCCCACTCTGTACCGTACAACTCAGATAAAAAAATGCGAAAAATCATAGCGAAATTCTAGGATATTACATATCTTCCCACTTAAATAAGTTTCGTCCTCGAACTTAAAATCCTATCATAATCAATATCTCAATCCCGAAATATCTCAAAATCATGTCACCAGGGTCAAATAATCATCATCAAAACCAAATAACTGAAGAACATTACAGGTCGTGAAGTCGATGATCTCCCGTGATACTAACATACGACTCCCATACAAAGTCACAGCACAATGCCAACACACACCAATATAACAAATAGCAATTTAAAAATATTTCAAAATTTTGGAACCTCCAAAAATTGGTTTGACTCGAAAGTCAGAAAATTATTTTCAAAAGTCACGCTACTACCGCACCGGTAGAGCCATATAATACACATGCCTGGGTTTTACGAAATCCAAGCTCCGATACTATCTACTGTAACATCCCAAAGCCAACCGAGAATATTACAGCACTATGGGCCCCACATTGGAACCCAGAAAGCTAAAATCATTTTCGCAAACGTTTCAAACACGCCAATGAGGCAAAGACGGTAATGTTTTAAGTACCCAAATATTTTACAAAACATAGTTCCCCAAATACCGTCAGAAAATACCATTTGAAAGCACAAGGCAAAGACGCCAAAAAGGCATTTAGAAAGTATACACGAGTTGGTAAAATACTGAAAGCCATTAAAAGATACACACGCAGCGGATAGGGACATGATAGAAACACATTTGCAGCTGAATCATAACAACCAGAAAGAATACTCAAATCCCAATAACCATGTCATAGCCAGTATCACCGGAAAGCTCATCCCTTCATGACCGCTACTAGCTCGATCTCCGAGTACCTAAAAGATAAAGCCCACGACGGGGTCAGCCATAATACTCAATAATGATAACGATCACATCATCATATACAATTACATATCAATGTAAGTACAAGGTAAGAATATTTCCAGTGTAACACTTACCGTAGTAACCTTACCAATCCGTGGAATCTCAAATCAATTCAACCCTTACCTCAATTTGCACCTCGCATTCTCGAGTGACGAATGCACTCGAAAATAACCATCTGTAAAGTATTTAAAACGATACCAAGACTCTCAACTTTAAATATATCTCCAATATGGAATAATCTGGCCATGTCTGATTCTGTCTGCTGGATCGCACAATCGGATCCCAATTCTGATAAAACCGATATCACACAATACATCTGGAGATCAACTGTCCCGAAACCATGGCAAGTCCTGGATATCGATACAAAGTATGAATGCTCACGCAATCAATAATAATAACCAACTAATGTATCAAAATGAGAATATCAATGACATGATAACTCCACACAAGATCGACAAAGGATCAACCACGAACGAGAATACCATTGATGTGGTAAACTCCAACGGGATCAACAAAGGGTGGGTCAATGACCGAGAATACCAATGATACGGTAAACTCCAACAAGATCAATAAAGGATCAACAACCGAGAATACCAACGATACGGTAACTCTAACAAGATCGACAAGGATCAACAACTGAGAATACCAACGATACGGTGAACTCCAACAAGATCAATAAAGGGTCGACAATCGAGAATACCAACGATACGGTAAACTCCAACAAGATCAATAAAGGGTCGACAATCGAGAATACCAACGATACGGTAAACTCTAACAAGATCGACAAGGATCAACAACCGAGAATACCGACAATACGGTAAACTCCAACAAGATCAATAAAGGATCGACAACGACCGAGAATACCAACGGTTAGGCAAACTCCAAACAGAATCAGCAAGGATAAATAACGAACGAGATTACCCATGATAGGGTGAACTCCAAACGAGGTTAATAAAGGATACGTAACAACCGAGTTGACCAAAGATATGGTAACTCCAAACGAGATCAGTAGAGGGTCAATAGGGAAAGACATATGAGAGAATAAAATCATCAACCATATACAATCACATATACGGGGTCTCAAAGACAAATCCGACTATCGAACACACCCGACCATAAATGGTCTATGAACGATCAATCAATATGACTAATATGGATGTCACGATACGCCCGATCCGGACCAGTGTCCGTGTACAACCCAACAACGGTATTGATCAGATACACGTCTGGTCTCATACCTAATCAGCCTCACGAAGTACGTCTCGCGTGCGTGGTTCAATATGAGGTTGAAACCAACACATGTTACACGTGCTCGCCCTGAAAATCCTACACATGACCGATCAAAACATATCTGACTCCAGATATGTCACGATACAACATGATGACAAATCTAAAAGAAACGAATATTCAACAAGGATCAGAAGACTTTCCAGGTGAGCAACGATAACTCGATCATGAAAGACCGACACGACCACAATGTCGTATTTCCGTTAGACAATAGTTCACATCATGCTCAACAATGTATATAATCACTACACCATATATGGCTTTCAACAACATTTTTTTTGATGTTACAAGCAAAAGTGTAGCCTTAGATGCCTTAAAATTGGTCAAATTTGATTTAAGGCTACACATTTTTCTAACGTTATTATTGATATAAATTAGTGTTACCGTAGACCAAATTGAATATCTACGCTAACACAAAATTTGGTGTAGCCGTTGCTATTTAGAAAAAGTGTAACTAATGTAATATCCGCATTTTTCTTTCCCTTGTAATTGTATTTCCGGCGTAATTCTCGATTTTAGTGACTCTCGTGTATCCTTCAGTGTAACTTTTCCGTTATCTTTTGATCTGATTCTCGTAATTGTTGTGCGGAACCGTCGTTTCGGGGTTGCCGTGGATTCATTCTATGCTATGATGCGTTTTGAGGTGTTCCGTTTGACGTTTCGTTCATAATCCGGTATTTTGGGTCGTTTATATTCTGTATCTAGCGCACGCTAAATTTTCTGTATAGCGCACGCTAGAAATCCATTGGTAGCGCACGCTACGTTTAATTCGTAGTGCGCGCTAATGTGACTGTCCAGTACTGGGCAGTTTACTACTGAATTCAATCAGATTCTAGTTAGCGCAGGCTACACTGGTATGGTAGCGCACGCTAACGGGTCAGGTGAGGTTTGGGCAGTTGGCTACTGGACTCGGCTGATGTTCAGGTAGCGCACGCTATTGGTCGATAGCGCGCGCTACCGATAGGCTATTAGCGCACGCTACACATGCATGGTAGCGCACGCTAATGGCAAAAACCCTGGCTTCTGGTCTCGGACGCTAACAGGAGGGTTGGTAACCCTATCCCGTTAGCGCACGCTAACCTTGAGGTCTTAGCGTGCGCTAACACTCCCTGGTTATATAAACCAGGGAGTTGACCGAGATAATCACAGTTTTTCATTTCTCTCCTTCTTCCGCGGCCGAGCGACTCCGAGGCGATTTGAGGCGATTTTCTTCTTCCAATCACTTCAGAGATTCTTGTGCTTGAGTTCTTGGTGTAAGACTAACATCATCCACTTGTGTTTCTCATCCTAAATCCAAGGTAATCTCTTAGAACCCTACTTTTGGATAATTTGGGGGTTTTGGGATTTTCTTCCGATCCGTTCCGTTTCGTTGATGGATTCATGATGAATATGATTATTCTTGTTGGTATTCTTAGTTTCCCTACGGATTCATGGTATATTTCGTGATTTTTACGGAATCGAGAGGGTTCGGTTGTGGTCCGCCCTCGTTGTTGTTTATATACGAATATACATGAATCGTAGGCGGGTTTCCGGGTGTATTCCATTTCCGTAATCGTCTAGATTTGGTTGTGATTGTGTTATTCGAATCGTTAGGTTCATTTCCGCCGGTTCCTTGCGGTCGTGTTCAACTCTTCCGTTCCGTTCGTGTCATCGTCTAATTAATAGCAAGTATCCTTATGAACTTACAATCTTGACATAGTAGTTTTGTATGAGAAATTGTGTGTGTGTGTATGCTCACTACGGGTTAGACTCGACGGGGTCTCGGTAGGGTTCCACGAAGCTGTGGACCGCGAGCTTGCTTTTAACCACTGTGGGTTAGATCCGACGGGGTCTCGGCAGGGATCCACGAAGCTGTGGGTCCGCGGTTAATTGTGGTGCATTTTTACAAATGTGGTTTGATCATTGGCATCTCCGGAAATGAGCGTTTTGGAAACTATGATTTCTTGATGGCATGCATTACTATATGTGTAAGATGTAAAATGTTCATTTGGCTACTTGTACTAGCGTAATTGCTAACCCCTCTGGGGACCCGTTTTGGGGAAATTCGTTTTATGAATTTCAGGTCAGGTTCTTCGAGACGAGCGGGCGCTGGACCAGTACACGGATGATGGCCGTGCGTGATGATGGTGCACGAGTGATGTTTTAGTGTCTTTTACCTGTTTGTCTTTTGTGGTTTTGAACTAATAGTTGTACTCGAGTACTTAAGGGGTTCTTGTTCGTTTGAATTGTATTGTTGCTTATTATGTTGTGTTGGATGATGATGTTATATTGACCGGTTGAACCGGGTGGATTGTTCTGTTTTGCGTCTTTATGACATGGTGTTATTTTATCGTTTCTTTGAGTCGTTGTGTATGATCTTTATTCGGCTGGTGGGTCCCATATAGGGATTCACGCTGTAATATACCTCGGATATCACGGGGTGTTACAGAAAATGGTATCAGAGCACTAGGTTTATGGATACCTAGGCTTGTTGGTTTATTGGGTCTTGTGGTGTTTGGTTTTGCACATCATCGTCACGCTGCCATGATTCCGGTACTACCAGTGTCCGTAAGTTTTCTTCCCTTTGTTCATTAATTTCTTGTATCGTACCCTTGATTCTCGACTTGTAATTGTTCTTTTCTTGTACTGATCCTCGTATGGCTTTTGCTACTTATTTAACTCCAGTATGGATGCTGGAAGAGGTCGTGGTCGCGGTCGTGGTCGTGGACGCGGCCGGGGACGTGGGGCAGCCGGTGGGGCGGCCACGTCACAGTCTTCGGGAGCCGGCAGTACCGGCGACCGTCATAGCCATGCTTCTTCTCAGGAGCGTGCCGATCTTGGTATTGCGGCCGTTATGCAACAGATGGTGAACCAAATGGCGGAATAGCTCAGGTGGTTCAGAACCCGGATCAAGCCCATGCTAATCGGGGCGGAGCGGACCGTTGGCTCCAAGATGTCATCAAGATGCATCCTCCTCAGTTTTTGGGAGCTTCAGACCCGATCGGCTGGGAAGGGTGGATCAAGGAGATGTCTAAGGTCTTCGTTGCCACTAACTGTCCCGAGGACCGTAAAGTCCCTATTGCTCAATATTTTCTCACTGGGGACGCTACGGACTGGTGGGAGGCCGTTGGGCCCAAAGACCGTGGCCGCTTCGATTTGAGTTTCAAGAGTTGATGGAGATCGAATATTGCCCGTGGCGATCAGACAGCTCGGGTACATGCTTTTATGATGCTCAACCACGGGATATCCCCGTAGCTCAAGCCATTGCTGATTTTAACAAAGAGTTGGGTTATGTGAAGACCCAAGTTGTCGAGGAGAGTGACAAGATTTTCCATTTCTCCAGACGGATGAAGTTGCCGATCCGGGACTATATGTCGGGGCTCGTATGCACTACATTGAAGGATTATCAGAGTAGGGCCCTTGCTTATGATATGTCGGTGACGGCGAGTGAGGCGGCCCGCGAGAGTAAGAAGCAGAAGTCCGCTGGGAACTTTTCGGGCCACAAGAGTGGGGGTCAGCAGAGATCCCAATCTGCTAACTTCCCCGCCGGCGGTGGTCCAGCTCGTTCCGCTGGGGGTCCACGTGGAACTACTAGTGCTCCTTTCCGTGATGTGAAGTGTTTCAATTGTGGTCGTACGGGCCACATCAGTCGTGTTTGTCCGAACCCTTTGCTGACGTGTAATCAGTGTGGCCAATCGGGTCACAAGGCTGCTTTCTGTGCCGAGAGAGAGAAAATTCTTGGTGCCCGGGCTTCCATTCCAGCGCCTAGGGAACCAAGTGTGAATCAGGGATCGTTTGTTCCTCAGTCTCCGCCGAGTGCTAGTCGGGGGAGAGGTCGGGGTCAGCCCTCTAAGGGGGGAACTTCCAGTGTCGGCTCCGCCCACCCGCGTGTCTATGAGATGCGGAGAGCCGATGATCCAGCGGCTACCGTAGCGACAGGTACCGTTTATATTCTTTCTCATCCTGTCAGTGTGCTTTTCGATTACGTGCTACGCATTCGTTCATATCTCTGGATTGTGTGCGCCGTTTGAATCTCGACCGTTTGACGCCTTGTGAGCCCTTCATCGTTAAGCTTCCTAGCGGTGATAGGATCGTTGGTGATCAGGAGGTTCGAGACTGTTCTGTGCTTATTTGTGAGAGGACTTGGCCCTCTAATCTTATTGTTGTGAGTATCGAGGGTGAGGTTTTGATTCTTGGTGATTATTGTATAGAGCGGCATGGTGCAATCATGAACTACCGCACGAGAATCATCACCATGTTGGCCGATGATGGCACCGAGCACTCTTTCGCCGGGCGAAAGAGGGGGAACCAGAAACTCGTTATTAACGCCTTGAAGGCGATGAAACTCCTGCGAAAGGGTTGTATTGGTTATTGGTGCTATGCCTTGAAGGCGGAGGATGGTGGAGTCGAGCTTTCGTCGATTCCAGTCGTTAATGAGTTTCCTGATGTATTTCCTGACGAGTTACCGGGATTGCCACCGGATCGTGAGGTCGAGTTCACTATAGAGTTAGAGCCGGGTGCGGCCCCTATTTCGAAGGCGCCCTATCGCATGGCACCTTCAGAGATGTCCGAGTTGAAGAAGCAGTTGAGTGAGCTTCTTGAGTCGGGGTATGTTCGACCGAGCGCCTCGCCTTGGGGCGCACCGGTCCTGTTTGTGCGGAAGAAGGATGGTTCGCTACGTTTGTGTATCGACTATCGCGAACTAAACAAGGTGACCATCAAGAACAAGTATCCTTTGCCGAGAATTGATGACTTGTTCGATCAGTTGCAGGGAGCTGCGGTATTCTCGAAAATTGATTTGAAATCGGGATACTATCAGCTCCGGGTGAGAGAGTCCGATGTGCCGAAAACAGCCTTTCGGACGAGGTACGGACATTATGAGTTCGTAGTCATGCCTTTCGGGTTAACTAATGCGCCGGCGGTGTTCATGCAATTGATGAACAAAGTTTTTATCGAGTATTTGGATAAGTGCGTCGTCGTCTTTATTGACGATATTCTTGTTTATTCGAGGAATGAGGAAGAGCATGCCCATCATTTGCGGATAGTGTTGGACATTTTAAGGACCGAGCAACTCTATGCAAAGTTCTCGAAATGTGAGTTCTGGCTGAAGGAAGTGATGTTTCTAGGTCACGTGATTTCACTGAGGGGGTTCGTGTGGATCCGCAGAAGATTGAGGCCGTATTGGATTGGGCACCGCCAAGAATGTGAAGGAGCTCCGTAGTTTCTTGGGTTTAGTGGCTACTATCGTAGGTTCGTCGAGGGTTTCTCGAAACTAGCTCGACCACTTACGCAGCTTGCTCCGTAATCCGAGAAGTTCGCGGAATGACGAGAGGCGATCGAGTTTTGAGGAATCAAGGCGCGTTTTGACTTCAGCTCAGCTTTGGCGTTGCCATGTGGCAACGAGGGTTTTGCCGTTTATAGCGATGCTTCGGGTCAGGGTCTTGGGTGTGTATTAATGCAGCACGGCAAGACCATTGCCTATGCGTCGAGACAGTTGAGGCCGTATGAGCTGAACTACCCTACTCATGATTTGGAGTTAGCGGCAGTCGTTTTTGCGCTCAAGATTTGGCGTCACTATCTTTTCGGCTCCACATGTCAGATTTTTACTGATCATAAAAGTCTGAAATACATATTTACTCAGCGAGAGTTGAATATGAGGCAGAGGAGGTGGTTAGAGTTGATTAAGGATTATGACCTCGAAATCCTTTATCATCCGGGCAAGGCGAACGTTGTGGCCGACGCCTTGAGTCGGAGACCAGTTGCGTTGCGAATGCTTGAGATCCTTACATCTCAGTCTGAGATTCGGAGGGCTTTGATCGAGTTAGATGTTGAGGTCTTGTTGCCGGGAGCTGTCGGGCAACTTCGTGCTTTAGAGATTTCGTCGTCTTTGATCGATGAAATTAAGCTGAAGCAGTTAGAGGATCCGATGATTACTCAAATCCGAGAGAACGTTCTTAAAGGAAAGTCTCCTGGATTTGTGATTCACGAGGATGGTGTTTTGAGATTCCAGAGTCGGCTTTGTGTGCCGAACGACTCAGAGTTGAGGCAGAGTATTTTACGGGAGGCCCATGCTACACCTTATTCCGTTCATCCTGGTACGAGTAAGATGTACAAGGACCTAAGGAGAAATTTCTGGTGGAATGATATGAAGGATGAGGTCGCATACTTGTAGCGAGATGTTTGACTTGTCGTGAGTCAAAATCGAGCATCGAGACCGTGAGTTATTGCGGTCACTTCTGTTCCGAATGGAAATGGGAAGATATATCGATGGATTTCGTTACAAGTTTGCCGAGATCGAGGTCGGGCATGAATATGGTATGGGTGATTGTTGATCGCTGACCAAGTCGGCACATTTTCGGGCATCAAGGACACTTGGGGCCCGGAGACGTTAGCTCGTGGGTATATTGCGCAGATCGAGAGACTTCACGGTACTCCGAAGTCTATTGTTTCGGATCGTGACGGCCGTTTTGTATCGCATTTTCTGGCAGGCGGTGCATAAGGCGTTAGGTACCGGTTGCGTTTGAGTACCTCTTTTCATCCCAGCATGCAGATGGATACGAACGCACTATCCAGACGTTCGAGGACTTGTTGCGTGCATGTGCTCTCGATTGGAGTAGTGACTGGGAGGAACATTTGCCGCTGATCGAATTCACGTATAACAATAGTTGGCACGCGTCGATTCGGATGGCACCGTATGAGGCACTTTACGGGCGGCGATGTCGATCACCGATTTGTTGGAATGAGGCGTCCGATTTGGTCGGGACCGAGCCGGATGTCGTTTTAGAGACGAGGCGGAAGGTAGAGTTAATTCGGGAACGGATGTTGATCGCCCAGAGTCGGCGAAGTCGTATGCCGACGTCCGTCGTCGACCTTTGGAATTCGAGGTGGGAGACCACGTTTTGCTAAAGGTGTCGCCGACGAAGGGAGTTTTTCGTTTCGGGAAGAAAGGGAAGTTGAGTCCGAGATTTATCGGCCCCTTCGAGATCCTCGAGCGAGTAGGTGGGTTGGCATACCGCTTGGCGTTACCTCCGGCCTTGAGTCATGTTCATAGCGTTTTCCATGTTTCCCGATTGAGGAAATATGTCCGGATCCTAGCCACATCATCGATTATGGTGAGATTGATGTCGCCAAAGATGTTACTTTCAAGAGCGCCTTTGAAGATTTTGGAGCATCGTGAGAAGCGCGTGAGGCATCAGCTCAAACCTGTGGTCAAGGTGCAGTGGTCGAGACACGGTGTCGAGGAGGCAACGTGGGAAACCGAGGATAGCATGCGTGCTAGGTACCCCGAGGGGTTTGTTTCTTAAGATTCGGGACGAAACTGATGTTTAGAGGGTAGAAAGTAATATCCGCATTTTTCTTTCCCTTGTAATTGTATTTCCAAGCGTAATTCTCGATTTTAGTGACTCTCGTGTATCCTTCATGTAACTTTTCCGTTATCTTTGATCCGATTCTCGTAATTGTTGCGGAACCGTCGTTTCGGTTGCCGTGGATTCATTCTATGCTATGATGCGTTTTGAGGTGTTACGTTTGACGTTTCTTTCATAATCAGTTATTTTGGGTCGTTTATATTCTGTATCTATCTCACGCTAAATTTTATGTATAGCGAAAGCTAGAAATCCATTGGTAGCGCACGCTACGTTTAATTAAAGCGCGCTAATGTGACCGTCAAAGATCGGGCGCTTTACTACCAATTCAATCAGATTCTAGTTAGCGCACGCTACACTGGTATGGTAGCGCACGCTAACGGGTCAGGTGAGGTTTGGGCAGTTGGCTACTGGACTCGGCTGATGTTCAGGTAGCGCACGCTATTGGTCGATAGCGCGCGCTACCGATAGGCTATTAGCGCACGCTACACATGCATGGTAGCGCACGCTAACGGCAAAAACCCTGGCTTCTGGTCTCGGACGCTAACAGGAGGGTTGGTAACCCTATCCCGTTAGCGCACGCTAACCTTGAGGTCTTAGCGTGCGCTAACACTCCCTGGTTATATAAACCAGGGAGTTGACCGAGATAATCACAGTTTTTCATTTCTCTCCTTCTTCCGCGGCCGAGCGACTCCGAGGCGATTTGAGGCGATTTTCTTCTTCCAATCACTTCAGAGATTCTTGTGCTTGAGTTCTTGGTGTAAGACTAACATCATCCACTTGTGTTTCTCATCCTAAATCCAAGGTAATCTCTTAGAACCCTACTTTTGGATAATTTGGGGGTTTTGGGATTTTCTTCCGATCCGTTCCGTTTCGTTGATGGATTCATGATGAATATGATTATTCTTGTTGGTATTCTTAGTTTCCCTACGGATTCATGGTATATTTCGTGATTTTTACGGAATCGAGAGGGTTCGGTTGTGGTCCGCCCTCGTTGTTGTTTATATACGAATATACATGAATCGTAGGCGGGTTTCCGGGTGTATTCCATTTCCGTAATCGTCTAGAGTTGGTTGTGATTGTGTTATTCGAATCGTTAGGTTCATTTCTGCCGGTTCCTTGCGGTCGTGTTCAACTCTTCCGTTCCGTTCGTGTCATCGTCTAATTAATCGAGGCAAGTATCCTTATGAACTTACAATCTTGACATAGTAGTTTTGTATGAGAAATTATGTGTGTGTGTGTGTATGCTCACTACGGGTTAGACTCGACGGGGTCTCGGTAGGGTTCCACGAAGCTGTGGACCGCGAGCTTGCTTTTAACCACTGTGGGTTAGATCCGACGGGGTCTCGGCAGGGATCCACGAAGCTGTGGGTCCGCGGTTAATTGTGGTGCATTTTTACAAATGTGGTTTGATCATTGGCATCTCCGGAAATGAGCGTTTTGGAAACTATGATTTCTTGATGGCATGCATTACTATATGTGTAAGATGTAAAATGTTCATTTGGCTACTTGTACTAGCGTAATTGCTAACCCCTCTGGGGACCCGTTTTGGGGAAATTCGTTTTATGAATTTCAGGTCAGGTTCTTCGAGACGAGCGGGCGCTGGACCAGTACACGGATGATGGCCGTGCGTGATGATGGTGCACGAGTGATGTTTTAGTGTCTTTTACCTTTTTGTCTTTTGTGGTTTTGAACTAATAGTTGTACTCGAGTACTTAAGGGGTTCTTGTTCGTTTGAATCGTATTGTTGCTTATTATGTTGTGTTGGATGATGATGTTATATTGACCGGTTGAACCGGGTGGATTGTTCTGTTTTGCGTCTTTATGACGTGGTGTTATTTTATCGTTTCTTTGAGTCGTTGTGTATGATGCTGTTCAGCCTGGTGGGTCCCATATAGGGATTCACGGCGCTGTAATATACCTCGGATATCCTGGGGGTGTTACAACTAAACACTAAAAGAAATAGGCGGACTTGCTAAAATATTTTAGGCGGTCCAAATAAATTATTTTCAACTATAACGACCTAATTTTTTTAAGGTATTTTATGAATCGTCCTAATCGGAGGGAGTAATGTAAGAGACATGAGCATTAAATAAGAGGAAATATTGCACTACGCCATAAGTGCTTATATGCAACGCATATCTCCGGTGTTGCAAGGAAAAGTATTGCAATAGCCCTCTGATCTTTTGTCTTTTGCAATACTACTCAATTAGTGTTGCATTAGACCTTAATGCACTGTTGCAAAAGACGTTATGTATAATATATAATAATAATATATTTATATAATTCAACCGGGTACGCGGGTCGGGTAATCGGGTCGGGTATTCGGGTAATATACTATATCCGTACCCTACCCGTACCCGATCATAAAACTTCGGGTTCGGCCGATACCCAACCCGATTTTGGGTTTATCCGACGAGTAGAATCGGGTACGGATAAAATTGACGTCCTTAATCGCAACCCACAAATTTGACTTGCACAGTTATCTCCCTAACTTCCTCTCCATCACGGGCAGAACTCATTTTCTTTTTCTCTTCTTCTTCTTTCTGATTCTCCCTTCTCGGCTCTTCCTCTATCCTCTTCTTTACTCACAAAGTTCACACACACACACACTCTCACAAAATTCACACACACACACATAGTGAAAGATGAAAAATGAAAAACGGCAATTGTGAGCAGAGCGTTGTGCGCGGCGCGGGTTAGGGTTTCTGTCCTAATTTCCGGCAGGCATATGGCATCGGCGGCCGGGGCATGGCAGAGGTTCTGGTTCAGGTGGGTTACATGAATTCGGGTCGAAATTGAGGTTTAAATTCCAAGACTCGAGTAAGAATTCCTAATTTTTTTGTGAATCTGGGTGTTGTGTTGAGGTGAACCGGCTGGGCTAGATTTCTTGACTCAGGCAGGTTTGAGCCGGTGTCAAGTTCCGATCTCAGATTTTGGCGGTGAAAATAAGGCTCGACGACAGCCCGATGGTTGAAAGTCGGGACTGTTTGGGCTACATAAAATTGAAGTGCTTTAGTTGTTGTATTTTTGAGTTATTATCTAATGTATATTGATTATTGTTTTAGCTTTCAAAAGGATTCAGTCAGAAGAAAATACTAGGAGGTCTGTAGATTTGTTGATGATGATTTGCTTTGAATGCTTCCCGGTGTTAACTTCTCTTTTTTTTGTAGAGCAGACTTCTTTGTAGATTACTTCTCGGGTTCAAGTGGTCGACCCAACAAAGAACGCTCTTGTGTTGAGTGCACCAGAGGAAGGCTGAGATGGCCAGCCATTCTGATTGCTTCATTGCTTTGCTAGGTTTGTACAATCTCTCTCTCTCTCTCTCTCTACTTTGTTTCTTATTGTTCATACAGTATTGTTTATAATTATCAGATGGTTATGGCACTATGGAGGAGTTATTGGAGGTCGTAACATGGGCTCAAATTGGCATCCATGACAAGCCTGTAAGATTTTTTTGTTTGAGTAAAATATTATTAGTACTTACTATTGTTATTAGTACTTAAGATTTGCGATTCATTTATGTTTGTGGCATGGGGAAAAGAGAGAAGAACGTTTTCTAGCACGAATAACATAAGTTACTTCCACATTTTAAAATTCTATGTGTGTGTATGCGTGGGTGTGTTTTGGAATAGAATATAGTGGAGAAATTATAACTATTAGATTATGATGTAAGATTTTCGTCCGAAAATCCTCCACCAGTTCATAATTGTCGTACAAATTTGTGTTTTGATATGTGTGTGTATATATATATATATATTTCCTTTTTATTAAAAAGTTTTATTAAGAACATCATAACGATGATGACTGATATTCTAATAATTTTATAGCATAATCTGAAAATAAGATTCACAGTTTTCTTTTACAATTTATTTGAAGATGTAAAATCCGTGTTTTTCAGTTTCTTTCGGTTTCGTAATTTAGACATAATAAGATATGAATTGTTTTACCAATGCTTCGTTGCTGTATTTAAATGATGATTTTATTATATGGCAAGGTTACAGCATTTTCTGGTGCAAGGTTTTCTTAATGTTCTATGAATTTCCATATTAGTTGATATGCAATGCAATGCATGATATGCATACGTTTTTCCCCCATTAACTTAAAATGATGGTGTTCTGTGTTTTTTGTTTCATCCGTCTATTTTCCTCCTAAATGTTCTCACCGAATATTTAAGATCAAATGTTCTATATGTGATTTGTCCACATACATCTAGCAAGAAGTACTTGATGTAGATATCACATATAGTGAAAAATATCAATGCCGTATATCATAGAGAGAACACTTATCTAGGTGTTCTTGGCGTGCGAGATAAAATTTGACCAATCACACGGCCTGAAAAAAGGAGTGTACCTCTTAACCAGCTATATGGATTTCTAACCGTGATTCTGCTTTGATATTTGTCAAGCAAAATGTAGTTTTACTAACTAGCTATTTGGATTTCCTTTAATTAGTTTGCATATGTCTACAATAACATCATATGCATATTATATGTTGATTTCCTTTAATCTGGACTGATATGATATGATATATATACACACACACAGCACGAGAAAGGTCGGCCGTTGCCGAAATTTGGGGAGTGGGACGTGAACAATCCAGCCTCAGCTGATGGATTCACTGTGATCTTCGCGAAAGCCAGGGACGAAAAGAAAGCTAAGGGCAGTGCCGCAAGTAGTGCTGCTGCTGCCCCAGTACCACCAAGTAGTGAAACGCCTGATCAGACACACCACTCATCTTGTGGCAATAATCACATCAAGGTTTTTTCTTTTCTTCCTACAAAACCCCAATTATATCTTCATTAATTAGTGGAGTACATATATAGTAAATTTTGTTTTAATTAATAATGCAGAAAAAATGGCTTTGCTGTTTCTAAAGTAATTGATGCAATATTGCATGGGAAACTATATGTGGTGTAGAGTTCAGAGTGTGCAGATCCATCGCGGTTTTATCGACATATGTAAATGCATCTGCGGCACATTTGAGTCTGTCAGGTTTCTATGTAATACTCTTCCAAAGTGTGTATTTTTTGGAGGAATTGTGAGAAAAATTTTAAAGTGTGCACATAGTACTTTTTTTTTTTTTTTTTGTCAACAACTATTTTTTTCCTTACCTGATTTTTTTTCCCTAGGTATAGATCTCATATGCACTACCAATTGGTAACCATACATATATATGGTATGACATGAACACAATGATTTAAGCTAATTATCTTGTTTTAACCAGGGTCGGCTAGGTTCGACATCAGCCCGCCCCGAAAAAAAATTATTTACTTATTATACTTCTTGTGATCCTTACTTTAATAAGAACGTTGTTAAAGACCTTTTTTGTTGTAGTCGTAGTTGGTGGTTTATAACTTTTTTTCACCCCTTTTTTCACTTTCCTAATAAGCGACAGTTGAAGAAAAAGGTTGAAATTCTAAAGAACGCGAGGGACTATTCTTTCTTATCCGATGATTTGTTCAGGTATGAGGAAGTGTCGTATTTTTATGATTGTTAGCATGAATAGGCTCTTGTGGTTTTGGTGTCCTTTTTCTTATTTCTATTATCTATATATTGGCTGAGGAGACCACCACCCAAACTGCGCACTCGTCATACTTGATGGACCAAAAGCCAAAGGCAATACCTAAGAGGCAGCTCCATGATGAAGATTCTGATGGTGAAAATCCTATTAATATGATCAGACAAATGTTTGGGTAAAAATTAGCTCTTTTTTTTTTGCTGCATTCACGATTTTATGCCTTCCTTAACGAGAAAAAGAAAAATGGTCAATGCTGCATGTTATGTTCCAGGAATTTCAGTTTTCTTTTTACCCATTCATATTGCCTGTAATATGTATTCTTCGGTATACTAAGCAATTTATGCTACCTTATGTAAATGCTCAGGGAGTCTATGCTAGAAAAGGTTTAACATTGATTTTGCAGTTTATCTTACCCTATACTTTATCATCTCTTCCTTGTGAAATTCAACTATCTCCTTCTTAACATAATGTGACATATTCTCATTCTTCTTACCAGTGAGTGTATATATATAGTCAAGAAGAGTATATTACAGAGCAACCAAAATCGAAGTCTTCAGCATCACCATCCGTTCAAGTTGTTGATCAGTACGTGGCGGACCTAACTACTAAGATCAGGGCTCAACTCGAGAAATGATGAAAATGTTGGCCGAGAAGAATCCAGATTTGAACTTAAAGATTGATTACTCTCAGAAATCAGTCGAGGAGTCCTATGGCGGTGACAATGTCACTCCTTGACTGATCTCATCATTTTATATTATGCTAGCTAAGTGACTCAAGTAGTTTTGTTATATTTGTGGATTGCGATCGTAACTTGTTCTTAGGTATTATGGATTGAATATCAGCAGTCATGTATTTTGGATGTTGTTATGGTTGACATTGTTTTAATGGTATTGACTGTTTTATGGTAATATTTATTTTCCAATATAACATTTTGCTTTTTAGCATGAAAAATGATGGTAAAAATCTGCAAAAATGTAGCCATAGACTATAATTTATAATTTTTTCTGTTGGCAAAATATAAAAATTGTGTTGGCAAAGATTAAAATTGTGTTGGCAAAAGTTAGAACTGTTCATATATAAGTGTAGCCATAGTGTTAAAGTTGTTGGTAAAGATGTCAAAATGTTTCACAATTTAATGTTACATTAGACCTCATGAGTGTTGGCATAGGTCTACGGCTACACAAATCTTGGTGTCACTAAAAATATAAAAGTGTGGCCTTAAGTCTACAGCAACACAAAATCTAGTGTAGCCAGAGACAATAAAAGTGTTGGCATAGGGGTCTATTGCTACACTTTTTTAACATGTTACCAAAAAAAAGAAAAGTGTTACCTTAGACCCCTATGGTTGCGGCCGTTTTTGTAACACTTTCGAATTTGGTCAAAGTGTAGCCATAGCTTGTTTTTCTACCTTCAGCAACACTTTTTGGACTTTTGAACACAGTTTTTCAGGTGTTGCTGAAACTCATATATGGTGTAGTGAATATTAGCAAATAAACTCCCAAGGCAGGAGCCAAGGGTCACAGAAGCATCTACTCAGGAATACTCCGGATGTGGGTACCATTCAGGTTTATCCCGCAACACATTTCATGCAATCACAAAATACCCCAAGGTCACAACCAAGGGTCACGAAAGTATCCATACAAGAATACCCCAGAACATGGGTGCCATTTAGGTCTTATCCCCCAACACATCGGCCCAACAGATTACAGCTCAAATAAAGAGCACATCATAAAATGTAACAAACGATGATGCACATTCACCACATGAAGCATCAATACACGCATGCAATAATGCAATAGAATGATTGTCATAATTTAGCAATATTAATTACCTCAAGCTGGGGACGCTAACCTTTCCACGACCAGCATCCCTGAACGAATACACAGTTATCCGAATAATCCAAAATGAAGTACATTCCATCACTAATACCAAACCACCATTTCGAGTTCAATGTCGGCATGATAACTAGCCTTGATATCTAACCTCTCATACAATAGACCAAATATAATTCACGTCTCCGTTTCCACTAGACATCTTTAAAATCATATACGTTATGATTTATCTCTGTCCAAGCATAATATGCATACCATCATCCCGACAATTCGTATTCCATAATACCATTGTTATATGAATCATAAATGAAATGAAATCGAAACCATTTATTAAACATTATGAACTGAGCAAGAATAACTTTGCCTCGATACCGATACGATGAAGTTGTTACCAATCCCGTCGTCTTCATCTACAAGCTCCGCAGCCCCGACTAAGACGACCCATGAACTCTCCAATCTCTCTCGCAGCACAACGGTTAACATCAACGATCACTTATCGCAACCTAATGCAATAATCAATTAACAATACGTTCGATAACAATCAACAACCGATATAACCGACCAATCAAACTCAATGGTTCAATGATATCTCGTTCATACACGGAACCAAACCATTACAATTCAAACAATACGAATACAAGCCGCAATTCGATAATAAATAAATTCTAACAAGTGTCTCAACATTCTTGATTCCGACTTCAATCTTAATTTCGGATTAACACGGCTCATCTTTGTAAATTCATTGGAATAAAATTACCGATTACCATCACGAATAATCAGATGCCAAAATTAACCGTAATCCTTCCAGATTCCGTAAAATCACAACATATATAACTCAAGAGTTCTTCAAGAACATGAATGAATTCATAATCATGTTTGTAGCCAACAAAACGACGTAATCCGATGGCTTCTATCATCTAAACCATCATCTAATTCATAACCCAAGGCATACATCATTTTGTTCCTCAATATACAATTCATACAACCTCAAGAATCACAACAACAACACCGTAACCATCATTATACGAAGAACGTCAACTACAATATCAAAATCCGAATCAAAAAGAGGCGTTATCCAACATACCTCTTGAAGAAGAATCACAAAGATCAACCACTTCCAAAAACATCAAGAACTCCAAGCTTCAAGCTTCTAATCAACTCATCAAGGTCTTAACCAAGGTATAAGGGTCGGAATTGGGATCAGGAGTGGAGGGGAATGAAGTTTGGGAGAAAAAGATGTGTTTCCTCTCGTGAGGAAATGAAAGACCGACCTTAGTTATATAATTCGTCCAGTGCCTTACGTACATTAACGCCCATTATTAACGTACGTAAGCCCTCCTAACGTACGCTACATGTCCTATATAGCGTACGTTATCGGCATCCAGAGCTCACTGTCTTACTTTGTGGCACGCATTACGTACGTAGCTTCCTTGCCATAGCGTACGTAATGTAGCTGTTGACTTGCTACAGTATTTTACTTGTTTATGTACGTAATGCTCCATCCTTAACGTACGTAAGGCGCGAGGTTGACTCGTCTGTCCACATCCGCGCTGAAAGTTGCCGACACCAGGCCCACCTGTCGGCCACAGCTCGGACCCATTTGATTCTCTTCTTAACGTACGTTATGTACACAACTTAACGTATGTTAATCTTGCTTAGTTACGTACGTAAGCTCAATTATTTAACATACGTAATGGCTTTCATACTTAGCCATTTTTGCTCCTGTCTGCGGTCTCATTATACTGAATACGTACACGCGACGTACTGAATACATATACCCGTTCCGATAACATTCTCATACGATATATCTGATGTATGATACCCTCAAATGCAATCGTCGTCCAAGTACGACAATTATACAAATACTCATACAGTATATCCGACACCGAAAAACATATCAAGCATGTAATATTCTAGAATTAACTATAACCTCGATAGATATATTGGTACAGCTGTCACAGTTCCCAAAATTATTTATTCATACTGTATCGGTCCCACTCTGTACTGTACAACTCAGATAAAAAATGCAAAAAATCATAGCGGAATTCTAGGATATTACACAAATGCTAATATTGTATATACGATCGCAAGACCTACGCTCTGATACCACTGTTGGGATTCGGTGCCTAAAACGAAGGCCTAGCGGAAGCGGTAAAATGAAAATTAATTCGATCCGAATCCATACGAGAATCGATCGAGCTACATATATACGAATATAATACGAAACACAAGAGATACGAGAAACATACCCTTGTAGTCTGTTGATTTAAATAGTGTCCTTCTCTTGAGCTATTCCCCAAGCTTTAGTTGATTTCCCTGCGATCCAATCCGCTCCAAGCTCTTAGATGATACAACGCCGAAAGTACCGCGTCTCTACTTGCCACGCACCGGAGAAATGAACGGAATGACGATCTCCTTGCTATCCTCCAAGGATACGGCTAGAGTTAGGATGATGAAGCTTTCAATTGTGATTATGACACTCTCAGTGTATAACTCACTCTCTCTCTCTATTAATTTTGAATTTTCTCCAAGAGAACTCAAGAACAAGGTGAAGAAGATGAAGAAGACTTGAGAAGAATTATTTTCTCTCTCTCTCTCTCTCTCTCTCTCTTGTATTTACGGATGGAATGGAATAGTGTTGTCAAAGGAGAGTTAGTCTTCTCATAATATTCTTCAACCAAAATCACCTACCCTAAAGATATCACCACATATCTTGTCCCCCAGATACCTTATGTCATCCAACATTAAGGTGGAGACAAGGACTAAGGAAAATGGGAGGAAATGGGCGGCCATCTAGAAGGAACGGAACAAGTCCGGCTCGTTTCGGACTCCCGTGAGTCCAAACAGATAAACTCTAATTCCGTTCCAATGTATTTATATCAATTAATTAATCCAACTAATTAATCATATCAAATACATAATAATATAATTAATTTCTCCAAAAAAATAATTATATTTATGAATTAAATTAATCACCAAGTAATTTATTTAATTCATTAGGCCGTAAATTAATTTATCCAATAAATCAATTTAGACATCCAATGTCCCAATTAATTAGATATCCAATATCTAATATTCATAGTGAGAGAATAAGCTTGATTCATTCCATCGTCAATCCTATTGCGCAACTCGGTAGGTCCGTCTCAGTCAGTAGACCTGACAAACGGGCGGGCTCGGCCCAAACGGGCCGGGCAAAAAACGGGCGGGCCAAATCTGGGCCGGGCCAAAAAGGCCCAGTTTTTTTGGGCCAAAAATATTAGGCCCGTGGCCCGCCCCGGGAGGGCCCGGCCTACGGGCCTCGACTCTTTTTTTTTTAAATATTATTTCTGAATAAATATAGAAATATTTTTCGATCCGTAATTATTATATTATTCACTATATTATCACAATCAATTAAATAAACGTACAATTATTTTTATTTGATAATTATATTATTTACTACACTACCACAATCAAAAGACAAATATATAAATATATTTATTTGATCATCATTTCATTTATCACTACTACTTTCTTATAAAAATGATAAAATAATATTATTATTGATATGAGATACTACAAAGTAATCACAAAGTCCCACAAAAAATAAAACTACATCAATAATTAACATATAGATGTAATCTAATCCAACAAATAAGGAAAAATTTTAAATATTATAATTACATATAACATAAATATATATATATATATATAAAAAAAAAAAAACTGGGCCGGGCGGGCCAAATCTGGGCCGGGCCAAAAAGCCCCGATTTTTTTTGGGCCAAAAATATGAAGCCCAATGCCCACCCAAAAACGGGCGGGCTGGCCGGGCCCGCGGGCCTGGGCCTATTTTGCCAGGTCTATCAGTCAGCAATGGGAGGAACCAAAGAGTAGTAGCACCACCTAGCCAGCCTGGCGGCCTACACTGTATCCCAACTGAGAACGAATGATTGGGATCATTCAAGAACCATTCTATCGTGAATACCACTATATGTATAAACCCTTCTTTCAAATGTCCCGATCAAGTTATAGGGTCACGGCCAGTCAAAAACTATCTGTACTTGACGCTATGCATGAGTTAATGCAAATCGATATCATCGAGCTCTCGTGTATCCAATACAACTAGATCCAATGCTTTGGCCAAAGACTTACTCTTCTGCCAATAACCGCATAGGACATATAACCCATTCACTAACACGAGAAAGAATTCTAACTTGGTATTCAGTAGGACCTGCTACTTGCCCGTCAAGACACATGTCGAGGTTGACCCCCGCCTTCCGGTTTATAGGGTCAAACTACTCTAATGAAAATCTTGACGTCACAAACACATCCCTACTAAATCCTCAAGTCGAAGGTTCACGAATACCTATCACAACCTTACGATTCCGTCATTGACTGTCCCAGAGTGAAATCCGTGTGACGAATCGAGGGTGAGTCAGTTCGAGTATATACTAATCTAATTAGCATACCTATAACATGTGCTCCCACTAACCATTAGTGTTCGACAGGCACTCTCCATGTCAAAGAATACGTCATACAAGTCTTCACATAAACTTAACGCCCAGTCAAGTTTCATTGACTTGCGAACGATTAAGTATTTGAGCTATAAACCTTTCAGTACCAATCCCCTTATCCAATAAAGAGTGGAAAATTTTGCTCTCAAATACACGGACTAGTTTCTATATATATATTTACGAGTCAGGAACGCCAGTAACTACCAGTAAATAAAGAAACATTCATTGTGTTATATTAAGGATTTACATAATAACAAGTACAATGCCCTAACTCAACATCCTCTGAGTGGCATTCAAGGGCATACTCCTAACAATTTTTATGTACTGATGTGTGGAGAGATATGTCATAATGCATTTGATGTACTTAACTATATCCTCGATGTTGTTGATTTTGATTGTAATGTTGTTGGTTATGACGATATATATTTCATATTATTAATTTTATTGTACAACTCTACTTCAACACTAGTTATGTAGCTGTAAAATTTTGTAAGTGTGTTGTGTGTAAATGTGGTGTTGATTCCTTGGTCCATCCATATGTGTATTCAAAAAGTACCAAAAATTATGATGCAAACGAATCATAAACAAAGAAAAACGGTGATAAAGAGGATGAAGATATGACAGAGAGGATCCAACTTTGATTAGTTGAGAACATCGAAACTTTTAACTGAAACATCAATGTTATTAAGATGTTCTTTATACAGTAGAAAACATTAGACTAATAACCAGAAATATACATGGTTTAGTTCATAACATCGTATCTATGAAATGGAACATCAAAGTATTTAAGAGTACATGGTAATATTATTTTGTTTTACATACATGACTACATTACACTGATAACCAAGAACATGGATGGTGTAGTTAAGAACATCGAATGCAATTAGATACTTCTTCCTCTCGAATTTATTGCCATTTTTGTTTCTTTCTCCCCTTGGTCTTTGTATAGTTTGGGATAAAGTTGGTTACATATGATTTTGATGGCAGCATGCACCAGGAGGGATGTAGCAGTAGTATTAACAGTCCTCCTCCTCCTTTGACAATCCAAGCCTACCATCATTGAAATGAAATAACCTTTGCAATTAGTTCATCCCTCAAACCATTAATATCACTGGGGAATAATGAAGCAATAATTTCGGCATGAAAAACACGGTCTCTTCAACACAAAAGAACATAGCTTCATATTTAACAAAACACAAAACCTAAAAAAGATAACAAAGAACATTACTCAAATAAAAAAAAAAACATCTCAGAAACATCTACTTTATTATTAAAAGAGGGTTGTGCAAGACATGTGTCTTCATGTAGATTTTTTGAATTAATTATCTTTTTTTTAAAAATACACTAACTCCTACCATTTGAATGAGAGTTAATGGTAATCAATTTTTTTTTTCTCTCAATGTTTAGAAGTTAATAGTTTTATCGTCCCAACTCTATTTTTTATTATTAATATTTTAGATTAATTTTCTTTTTACGATATTTGATTTAACATTCATTGGGCATAAATATAATTAAAATATTCCTTTTTTAATATAAGTTGTTTTTGAGTGATTAGTGTATTATATCTTGATTTTAAATTATTTGTATGTAAAATACAAAAATCGGATAATTTCCAAATAATTTTATTGAAGTAAATCTATCTTTTTACAAGATCAATATTTTTACTTCAGTTTTCACCTTCTTATAATAATTTTAGATTACTAAGTTATTTTATTTTAAAAATATTTGCGAAAAGAATTAGAGACACGTTAGACTTACAATTCCCAGTAGAAAGATATATTATTCGTTAAAATAATTATTTGATTGATTCTTCTTTTTATGAAAAGAAAAATTATATAAACAAATATAACAAGTTGATTATATTTTTATTTAAATACGTCACAATAATATACTTTATCACCATATGCCTAATGAATTAATATTATTGTGGATCTCAAGGTATATTATTAAGTATAAAATGTGTGACTTTAATCTAAATGTTTATCAAAAATATATGACGTTCTTTCACCTGTATACTGATATGTAATTATATTAGTATATTAATATAAATATTACAAATATACAATGATCATATAGATTCCTGTCATGTTTATATATTTTATATCGAACATTTACATATCTATACTTAATATTAAAAGAGCGTCGCAAGAAAATCTAAGGAAATATGTGTCATCTCCACGTTAATCCTCTTTTTAAAAATCTTAAAAAAAATGGACGTTTAATTTGAGAGGGAGTTGATTATTCCATTATATACTATCTACCAATTAAAAATTTCTTCTCATTTTATTCCTTTTATTTTTAACCTAATAGTTTAAACAATTATAACTTTTATGTATTAATTTTATTTTTGAAAAATATACATCAAATTAATTCTTACTTCATGCTCTTTAATTTGACATCCATATAGTATATATAAAGTAATATAAATAAAATTATAATATATTTAGATGATTAAAATATTTTAATATAAAATATAAGACTATTGAAGAAAGATATATTTGTAGTTTATTTCATATCTTTTAACAATTATTTGATTTTTAAAAGTTATTTTGTTCTTATTATAAAATAGTAAAATATATTATATTAATGTCAAATCATATGAAAAAATTATATTAGTAAGAATATCAGTTGTATACTTTTAATGAAAGTCGATAATACAGCACCACCAACATCATCATCAGAGCCTTAGTCCCAAAATACTTTAGGGTCAGCTATAATGAAAGTTGATAATAATAAACATAATTTAATTTCTTATTTATAAAATTAGATATAAGACTCATATTGTCCTATATGAAAAAATAAACGCCGGTGCTTAATTAATTTACGTTTTTTCTATCATGTGCCTTTAGATCACATGATAAGAGTTTATAAACGAAACTAAATCTAATAATAGTATATGTATATGTATATGTATGTATATACTGACTCATGTATATTTTATAATAATTTTATAATATTATTGAAATTCTATCACATATTATTAATATAATAAAATATTTAACATTTTACGCCGTGCATCGCACGGAGGACATCTAGTAACAAAAATAACAATGATCATTACTCGAATGACCTTTGCAATATATTACTGACATTTTCAGAAACACTTGAGCTATGACTCAGAACATTACATACACATTCTAGGATAGTAATTGCATGATTGTGAACATAATTGTTATAGAATTTCATGTACTTCTAGAAACATTACAAATATTTCCAGAAATATTGAAAAAATGACTTAGAATATTACATACATAACCTAAGACAATAATGATTCTGAACATTTGGATTTTAAAATTTTCATGTACTTCAAGAAACATTAGAGACATCTACAGAAACATTGGAAGCATGAATGAGAACATTACAAAACAGATTATCATCAAAACATTTAATACGAAGACATAAGTCAAAACATTACACAAACCATCTAGAACATTTCATACATAAGCCAAAACATTACACAAATCACCTAGAACATTTGAACAGTTAAGTACGCGGTTTTTCAAACCATCTAGGGGGAACGGCTGGAGCCTTAGGTAATGTCCGGGGATGAAACCATTAACCCTGTGCGGGCGCATGCTTAAGCGCGGGGGACAATGAGGCGATCAGGTCATGCTGGCAAACTTACCTCTAGATCGGGGGTGAGCTCGAGCCTCTTGGGGGGGACTCAGGACAGGGGACGATCCTCCTTGTGTGCGTGTGTGGAAAAAAAAAAAAAAAAAGTACGCGGTTTTTCAGATTTGTTTTTAAAATTTGAACAACAATCGATAAAAACATCAGATCTGAATATAAAAATCATCATAATAAACAATTACAATACTGACGATCTAGTGCAGATCGAGTTAAAATCATTAAATCTCTAAGCTAAAAGTTTCATAAAACACTAAAACTATGTATTCGAACAGAATTAGTAACTTTTCGATTTGATTTGCAAATTGTTGATGATGTGGAAGCCTAGCGATCGCTTTGCGGCTTGAATCTTCACCTTTCAGCAATAATCGAGTGGTTAGAGGCGATGATTTTGCAGAATACATAGGCGGATATGCATTCGAAAATTACTGGTGTACCGATGTACCATAAAAAAAACGGACGGCCAATTTTTTCTTTGAATTTTCTACTTTTTTTAAAAAAAGTCAAAACGGCGTCAAAACGACGTCGTTTTGGTACAAAATAAATTTTTTTTATTCGATCAATTTTTAGTAGTGCACGTGCACCACCAGACTTAGGGGCTGTTTACCAACTCTGTCATTAAGATCTGAGTGGAATAAGTTATCTGTTTGGATTATGCTGTCTGTCTGGATAAAGATGAAATATTGTTTACCTGCATTGCTGAATCAACTGTCTGAATGGCATAAATGACCATTTTACTCCCTCGATATATATAAAAATGTATTAAATATTTGTATCCAAAATAGTTTAACACCATACAATTATAAATTGCACAACATCATAATAATATAACACAATATCTAGTTATAATAGTCATTTGGTTCTATTAAGATGATAGGCTAGAATAAGGAGTGGGATCACTGCCGTTAATTGTTCGCTATCTTATTGATTAAGGCTCAGTAAACACATTATCACCTGTCAGAAAAAGTATAAAAACCAATGAAACGTTAAGGCTTTAGTAAGCATGCTTAGGGTAGATCCGCCCCTGGCTCTAGGGTTTCGAATGAAATCCATACCTTTTTGGTGAATTTGGAGACAATATATCATGTTTTTCCTGACCGATTCAGTTGATTTACAGCTTGATTGTCATCTAGAACCCAATGTTGAAGTTCATTCGAGCACTTTCAGGTGGCCAAAGTCTTGGAAAAGTCACTTTCCTGAAACATAGGAAAGTTAGTTTTTTTTGTGGTTTTTCGCGGTTGTTTGAGTTTTAGCGGTCTGACCGGGCGGACAGACCTCTTTCGTTATGGTTTTAAGATATTATATTATAACTTTAAATCGTGAGCATTAAAAGTTTCAGTTATATTTTTAACGTATTTTTTTATGGTTTTAATAGATGATGTGATGGTTTTAATGTGTCACATTGTATGTTTCAATTATAGTTTGACATCTTGTGTTAACTTTTTAAGAGATGGTGTGAGGTTTTAAAGAGTTACCTTATAGTTTTAAGATGGTTTGTTATAGTTTGAATCTAAATTCATTCACAAATATCATTAAACCACCATTAAGCAAGCTTACCTAATGTTCCAAATGTGATGCCTCAAATTGCTAATAAGCAAGTCGGATCAAAAATGACTTTCGCTGAAATATTAAGCAACAAAAGCGAGAAGGAAAATGATGCCGCGGGCGCAAACACTGCTGCCAATAAGTGTGCCCAGAACAGGAGTGTTCACGATGATGGTACACATGAGAACTTCGGCCAGATTCGTGAAATTGATGGGCAGAAAACGATCCTGTTCTCGGCTGCAGAAATTGAGGAGCTTGCTGCCCCGTTCGAGTTTACGCTTATTGGGAAATTTTCCCACGGATTCCCATCTATGAAAACTCTTAAGATAAAGTTGGCGGAGTTCAATCTAAAAAGTGGTTTTGCGGTCTCACTCCTTGAGTATAAACATGTTCTTTTACGCCTGTCGTGTGAGGAAGATTACACGCGGTTATTCAGCCGTCAAGTTTTGTACATGGTCGGATTTCCTATGAGAATTTTCAAATGGACTCCAAATTTTAAACCGCAAGAAGAAGCCCCGTTTGCTCCGGTATGGGTAAAATTTCCGTATCTTCCAGTCCATTTATTTGATAGGCGAAGTCTTTTTACTATCGCGTCAAGCATTGGTAAACCTCTACGAATTGATAGTGCCACAGTTGATCTCACACGACCATATACTCCTCGGGTGTGTATCGAGCTAGAACTTACAAAACCACTCTCAACTCAAGTTCCAATTATAGTTGATGGTCAAAAGTCGTTTCAAGCTGTGGAGTATGAAACGATGCCTAAATTTTGTACCCATTGTAAGCATCTCGGTCACGACACACCTGCTTGTTTAAAATCAGCCCACGAATGTAGCCTCCTCAAAACTCAC
The DNA here is from genome assembly GCA_033398695.1 of Orobanche coerulescens. Classification (NCBI taxonomy): domain Eukaryota; kingdom Viridiplantae; phylum Streptophyta; class Magnoliopsida; order Lamiales; family Orobanchaceae; genus Orobanche; species Orobanche coerulescens. The sequence continues at coordinate 144,756,267 of CM065809.1, read as the reverse complement.
TGATGTAGTTGCCGCTAAATCTGCACATCAGCCTGCTCATAATGTCCGAAACTCCCTGTCCGTGATAGAACAAGTCCCACTGTCCGTGAGGGACCAAGTCCAGGATATCCCAGCCCCTTTTGGGACTGCCCTCGGCTCAAAAGTAACTTCAGCCCCATCAAATACTTCTGCCCAAAATTTGCATTTACAAGAGCAGGCTGTTTCCAGTTATTTGACTAAGTCAGTAATCGAACAAATTTCAAATACTGGTCATTGTTTGACTGTTGAGGTTGCAGAATCGGATCCAGCGAATGGGGAAAAAATTTGTGGGGATACCTCACAACCAATCAATCAAGTGAGTGAAATTGTGGAGAAGGAACTAGGAAGGTCGGGGACAGATGATGAATTTTATTCGGACATTGAAGGTGCCGATAATAATTCCTTTTCTGAGGGAGAAGAAAAAGAAAGGCTCGTCAAGGAAAGAGATCGAATTTTTAAGCCAACTCAAGGGAGGTTCAAGAAACCACCTCATGCCAACTACGGCAATTTAGTTTTGAGCACAAACAAGAAAAAACACAAAGTGCAAAAAAAATCGGGCTAATTAATATTTTCATGTAATAGGATTTACTTTTGTATTTCCTTTTTGTTTTTTCGTTTCATGTTTGTTGTTATAGGGATGTACTCCCTACTTTTCCGTTCGGACTTATTAGCCGTGTAAGGGAATAGGCCCCCTAACCTTGTTTAATTTATATAACTACCTCTTTCTTAAAAAAAAGTCTAAAAATTTTAGAAAAAAAAAAGTCTAAAAATTTTAGGAATGTCATTAAATCATCAATGCATAAGTGACGCAGCGTAACGTATAATTCAACACGAATATGGATAATGGAAGGAATGTTCACCTTGATACTACGTATACTAGGTGTGTAATACCTTCAGAAAAAATTCAATCAGAAAAATATTCAAGTCCCGTAAAAAGGGCAAACCAGAAAGTATAAGTAGTGCAGGAAATAAAATAAATCCCATCACAATTGGGCCCAATAAAAACAGAAAGAAATAAATAAAAGCCCAATAACATCAGAAAAAACTAGCCACATTTACGATCCCATTTTTTCATAAAGGCCAAGGCGGTCTCGTCTCCATCATCCTCCCCGGGTAGGAAGCGATTCGCCTTCGAATCAGTACTGGTCTCGTCTCCAGAAGAACTGTCCCCAGCAAACGGAACAAGATGCTTGACGTTGAACACGTCAGCAGTATGAATATGACTCGGCAACCTCAATCTATAAGCATTCGGGTTAATCTTCTCTATCACCTCTATAGGACCAATCTTACGAGCATATAACTTGTTATACTCGCGAGCAGGGAAACGATCCTTAGTCAACACAGCCCAAACAAAATCACCGACCTCGAACTCTTGTGGGCGACGACGAGCATCCACAAGCCGTTTGTAACCGGCATTGGCAGCATGAAGACGAGCACTCAATTCCTCATGAACATGACGAAGCTCTCGAACAAGGTCATCGGCACGGGTATCAGAAGGGCCGAGCAGCTGGAAAGGCAAGCAAATCAACGGGACCCCATGGGACGAGAACATAAACAACTTCAAAAGGACAAAATCCAGTGCTACGATTACGGACCGAGTTATGAGCAAACTCTGCCTGACTCAACTGAGTATCCCAAGTCCGGATATGATCACCAACCAAACAAAGAAGCAAATTCCCCAAAGAACGATTAACCACCTCCGTCTGGCCATTAGTCTGGGGGTGATAAGTGCTGCTGAAATCCAATCGAGTATTGGCCATACACCACAAACTCCGCCAAAAGTAACTCAGAAAACGGGTATCACAGTCGGAGACACTAGAGAGAGGAAGGCCATGCAAATGATAGATTTCCCAAAAAAATAATTGAGCCACGCGAACAGCATCGGTGGCTTTCTTGCACGAGATGAAATGCGCCATCTTCGATAAACGGTCCACAACCACGAAGATAGCATCAACACCATGCTGAGTACGGGGAAGACCAACAACGAAATCCATGGTAATATAAGTCCAAGGCTGAGACGGAACAGGCAATGGGTGATAAAGCCCAGCATTCGATGTCGTTCCCTTGGAAATCTGACAAACACGACAACGGTCCACGAAGCGAGACACGTCACGACGCAACGTAGGCCCAAAGAAACGTCTCTGAATAAAGGCGACAGTACGATCATGCCCCACGTGACCAGCGCCATGTAACTCACGAATAACCAACAAGCTGAGGCTCGAACGGGGAACACACAACTGAACTCCTCGAAAAATAAACCCATCAACCAAACGATATGGAGAATCAGCACTATCCTCGAGACCAAACAAAACCTCAGGAAAGAAAGGGTCCGACCCATACAATTCCGGCAATAGCTCACGGAACAGCAGAATGCATGTGAGTCAAAATCAGATGACGCCTACTCAAGGCATCGGCCACCCTGTTCGAAGTCCCCGATTTATGCTTCAAGATGAAAGTAAACTGCTGAAGATAAGCCGCCCAAGAGGCATGACGAGAAGAGACGTTATCTTGAGTTGTCGGACTGGGGTTTCGCCCCCGAAAAATCCAGTCTTAGCATTCTTCTTACTACCACTCCCTTGATCATGCCACTTGCGCTTGTTATATGCTGCGACTGGTGATGATCTTGCCTTCTCCTAATGAGAGAGTGTAGGGCCTGATTCATGACCCGCACGAAATTACTCGGGGCATTCGACAGGCCGAAAGCATCACTAACCACTCGAAAAGACCCTCACGCGTCTTAAACGCTGTATTCCACTCGTCCCCGGGACGAATACGGATCTGATGATATCTACTACGCAAGTCTAACTTGCTAAAAAACATATAACCACTCAACTGATCAAGCAAGTCATCAAGATGAGGAATGGGAAACCGATAACGAACCGTAATTTTGTTGATAGCCCGACTATCAACACACATCCTCCAACTACCATCCTTCCTAGGTGTAAGAAGGGCAGATACAGCACACGGACTCAAACTCTCTCGAATGTGACCACGGCTCAGAAGCTCCTCAACCTGACGACGAAGCTCCTCGTGCTCACTCGGGCTCATCCTGTAGTGGGGCCGATTAGGCAAAGAAGCCCCAGGCACTAAATCAATGTGATGTTGAATATCACGAAGAGGAGGAATGCCCTTGGACTGCTCACCCGGAAATAAATCAGCAAACTCCTGTAATAAAGGTAGAACAGTGGCAGGGACAGGCGAGGATGATGACATATCATGAGGCAACAAAAGAAACAAACAGGATGTCTCACCCAATTCCCTCTCAAAAGCAGTAGAAGACAATAACAGCACTTTTGGAGGATCCAACACAACAGGAGTAGCAGGGATAGCTGGATAAAGGATAATTTTTGTGCCCCCAAATGAAAATGTATAAGTATTACGATGACCATCGTGAGAAACATGTCTATCAAATTGCCAGGGACAGCCTAATAAAAGGTGGCAAGCATCCATTGGTACCACATCACACCAAACAGAATCCGAATAATTAGAACCGATTGAAAACGAAACAAGTACACGTTTTCCAATAGTAATAGCAATACCACGTTGCAACCAAGTCAAATCATAAGGGGAAAGATGTGCTTCAAATGTCAAACACAACTTATCAACAGCAACAACAGCAATCACGTTTTCACAAGCACCCGAATCAACAATAAAACGACATACCTTTCCTTTGATAGTGCACGAGGAAGAAAAATTGAATGGCGTTGCGTTTTATCGGGCACTTTTGGTGCCAAGAAATTCCTGCGAAGAACTAAAGCTGGTCCGGTATCACCCGTACAGTGCTCCACCGGTAATTCATCATCACCATACTCGTCAAATACTGAATGTCCATCAAAGTCTCCATCTTCGTCCTCTGCAAGCAGGGTGCGCCTAGAGGGCTGTTTTGGGCAAGAAGCAAATATGTGCCCGGGTTCGCCGCACGAGAAACACAATGCCGAAGTGGTGGTGGGTTCGCCGGTGATAGTGGCGGTGTCGGGCGCCTCTGTGCCCGGGTTCTCCGTAGTCAGACTCCGGATACCAACTGACGCAGCGTAAACGTTTAATTCAACCCGAATATGGATAATGGAAGGAATGTTCACCTTGATACTATGTATACTAGGTGCGTAATACCTTCAGAAAAAAATTCAATAGAAAAATGTTTAAGTCCCGTAAAAAGGGCAAACCAGAAAGTATAAGTACTGCAGGAAATAAAATAAAGCCCATCACAATTGGGCCCAACAAAAACAGAAAGCAATAAATAAAAGCCCAATAATATAAGAAAATAAACTAGTCATGTTTACGATCCCATTTTTCCATAAAGACCAAGGCGGTCTCGTCTCCATCAACAAGTTTAAAATAGACTAATTGAAACATTGAGTCAAAAACATTCAGTCATCCAAGTGCTTTTATGCAAATGCAAACTGAGATGTTGAAATAAGCTTTTTTTTTTTTTTCCGAATAAACTTGTTGGTGAACTGCTTCCTGACTTCTTTTTGCTTTTGCTTATGCTTCAATACTGCAGCTACACCTTTGAGGGACCTATTTTTCAAACTCGATGTCATCATCAACACCTGCTTAAAACATTATAAATGGATTTAAAATGATAAAAACTCTGGTTAAAACTATCACATGCGTTTAAAACAATAATAAAAAACAGAAACATGCTAGAGAAGCTAAATACCATGACAATGAGGCTTAAAACTATATAACCCGCTCTTAAAACCACAACACAATGTCTTAAAACTATAACATATGTGCTTAAAACAATAGACGAAACATGTTAAATACCACAATAATGGGGCTTAAAACAATGATTTAAGATCATTTGAGTACCAAACTTTTTTTACATACCAAGGGACTAATCTCCACCCTCCATTTTCCCTCCATCTTTATTTGATCTAATGGATGAGATTAATCCCAATAATTTAAAAAACCCACTTTCATCATTTTTTTCAAATATCAATATCTTTCAAACCGTTAATCGTTAAGTCAAAAAAATATACCGTTACGACGAGCATTTAATTATCTTTCTATAGTTTGACACTTTGATATGTTTTCGACAAATATTTTTCTCGCTTTTTTCACGTTTTTTTTCGTGGCCGAAAAAATCACATATGATATATCATACTCCCTCCGTCCCACCCATCTTGAGCATTTGCTTTTCGGCACGGGATTTAAGAAAAGTTGAAAAATAGTGTATAAAGTGATGGTATGAATGTAATACCCGAATTTTCAGTATAAATTTTTCGCGTTATTTTATCTGAGTATACTGTACAGTTTTGCATCTATACAGTATGGATAAAATAAATTGAGAACCGAGACAGTTATACTGGTGTGATTATCGTTTTTGATTGACAGATATATTCAGGATATGTTGTATCAGGTTAAACAGATTTGGATATCAGGTATACCGTATGAGAATATATTTGGATTCAGTATGTGTATTCAGTATGCCGTATGTTTGTATTTTGTACGTCGAGACGTCGGACAGGAACAGTTGGATTTTTGGCTAAGTATAAAAGCCATTACGTACGTTAAGCCTTGGAGCTTACGTACGTAAAATGTGTTATCTTACGTACGTTATATAGTGTACATAACGTACGTAACAAGAGGAATCGGACAGTTGGGGCCCGTGGTCGTGGCTTTCGGCGCGGATGTGGACAGGTGAGTCAACGGACGGAGTTACGTACGTTATACAGGGTGTATTACGTACGTAATACAAGTATAATACTGTAGCAAGTCAACGTACGTATTACGTACGCAACGGAATAAGTGTTACGTACGTTACGGGCTACCGCCGAGTCGTGGCCGAGATGACTGGATGGCCGAGCATGACCGGTCGTGACTCGTTGGGTGGCGATCACACGGCGGTGACTCGCGAGGATGGCTAGGATCGGCCGATTACGTACGTAAGGCGATGGCGATTCTGGCCGTAGGGCCGACGCACGTAAGCCACCGCCATACGACGTAAGGGTTCCGGCGAATCAGGCAAAGCGAGCCGTGGCGATTACGCACGTAAAGCGATGGCGATTACGTACGTAATGGTTCGGTAGGTTCCGCCTATTTAAAGGCCTGGACCGAGTCATCCGGCCATTTTCATGTTTTCTCTTCGTTTTTTGGCGATTTCTTCATCAAAGTGGATGGATTTGAGTAATATCATCATCTAGCAACATGTTTTGGAAGTTGGAATCATGGATTAACATCATCTTCCACCCGGATCGAAGGTAAGAACACCTAAACTTTTGGTTTTTGGATGTTCTTGAGATTTCTTGGTGTTTTGGCCGATTTGTTTCGTTTTGATTCAGATTGTTGATTGAACTAGATTGTAAACTCGTAATTATTCATTATTCTTGAAGTTTTGTGGAAAGAATTCAAGTATTTCTTTGAATAAACGATTGAATTGGACTATGCCTTCAAAGTGTTCGATGAAATGTCTCAATGAGTAGAACTTGGAAAATTCTACACGTTTTCGTATGAGTGGTGATGGAAATGATATTGTTGTGATGATTCTTGGTATTTACAAGAATTTTGTTAAGGGAAGATAATGAATTGGTGATTAAATGATTCGATTATGTTGTTATGATTATGGAATCGTAGTATTCTCGATGTTCTTGGTGGTTTGTTGCGATTCATGATGTTATGAGAAGTATATGTTGAAGGACATGATTATATACACCTTGAATTATGATTAAGGGTTGTTTAGATGTTAGAAAACATCGGGTTATGTTGTTTTATGGATTATGAACGTGAATTTGGATAATTCGTGTTCTTAAAGAACTCTTGAGTTACATGTTACGATTTTGGAAGGATTTCAGATAATTTTGGAATGTGATTATTCACGATAATAATCGGTAAATTGTTTTCTACGAATTTACAAGTATGAACAAGAAGGAGTTTTGTCTTCGTATTTGGAGTTGAAGTTGGAATCGAATATGTTATAAAATCCTTAATGTCGAGATGAATTGATCATTGATTTGATGAATACGTTTTAAGGTGTTGGTGTTTTATATATGAATATGGAATATTCATATCTAGAACTAAGTTATGTGTTTTGGTACAATATTCGTATAGGAATACGAATATGATTTCGGATTTGATAAGTTTATGATTCACTTTTGAGTTTGAGAATTCATAGGGATTTAACAAGTGTTCAATTCGGATAATGGAATTATTTGAAACCTTTGGAATATGGTTATCTATAATGTTGAATTGATCGGATTGTCCGGATTGATGATGATAATCGGTAATTGGATTTTATTATGATTATACAAGGAGGAAACTTGTAGTTGTTTTTAAGATTGAATTTGGAATCGGTAATGTTAGACCCTTGATGGTTTAAATAGATTATGGATATGATCTTCGGATTTTGGAATCGTATTGTGGTTTTGAATTCGTGTTTGATTGGTTCGGGTTGTTTGGATATGTGTTTAATCGGGATATTGTAGAACCGTTGTTGATCAGTTATTGATTGTTATTTGTGATCATCGAGTTACGGCTTGTATCGTGGATATGGGTTCGTATTTGTTGAGTTGGATTATTTGGTATTATGTATATGATCGAGGTTTCGTTGAACCGTTGAGTTTGTTGGTTGAGTATGTCGGTTATTAATTTTTATCGAATGTGTGTTAATCGGTTATTGCAATAGGTTGATATGTTTTGATCGTGGATTATGATCGTTGAGTTGCGGTTGAGGCTAAAGAGTTCGTAGATTGCTTTTGGTCGGGGCTGAGGAGCTCGTAGACAAAGGCAATGGATTTTGGTAACGACTTCGTGGTATCGGTATCGAGGCAAGTTTATACTTGTTCAGTTTATAATATTTGATGAATGGTTTCGTTTTCATTTCATTTATAATTCGTATAGCAATGTTGTTAGAAATGTAAGTTGTCGGGATAATGGTTTGTATATCGTACTCTGGTTGTAATAAATCATAAGGTATATGATTTAATTGTGTTCAAGGAAGACGTGATTTATTTTTGGTCAAGGATATAGAATATCGGATATCGAGGATAGTTATCGTGATGACATAAGTATCGGGATAAAGGTTTATTGGTATTCAATGGATGGTACCTTATTTGAGATTATTTGTATAACTATGTATTCGTTCAGGAATGTTGTTCGTGGAAAGGATGTTGTCTTCGCCTTTGAGGTAATTTATGTATTGTTCAGTTATGAGATAATTATTATGTTGAGTTGTTGTATATGTTGTACGTTGAGGCTTCGTATATTGAGATTCGTATTGATTGTTCGTTGAGGGGTGTTGATCCCAGGACTATTGTCGGTATTAATGGTTGTGTTGATCGTCTCATCGAGGGATGTTGATCCCAGAACTGTTGTATTGAGATCGTAGATCGTGTTGGTCATTCATTTGGGGATGATGATCCCAGGATTGATGTTTTGGATATTGATTAGTCCTGTCGACTTTTCATTGTCGGTCCGTTGTTGTTCACTTCGGTGAGTCTTTTGATCCTTATTGGATATGTGTTTCTTTGAGTTTCGTTGTCATGTTGCATCGTGACATATCTGGAGTCATATCTGCGTGCCGATTGGTTATTGTGTAGGATTTTTAGCCGGGCACATGATGGTTATGTGTTGATATTTCCACATTGAACCGTGCACACGAGACATAGTTCGTGAGGCTAATTAGGTACAAGACCACACGTGTATGTGATCAATACCCGGGGTGGCTTGTGCACGGACATATTTCCGGATCGGGCGTACTATGACGTCCATCTTTGAGCCATATTGTTTGGTCGTTCATCCTCTATTTATGGTTGGGTATGTTCGACGGTTTGTGACTGGTTGTTCATATGCCCGAGGGGTATGTTCGACAGTCGGAGTTATTTCTTGAGATCCATTATTGTTGATCATTTAGAGTTTACCTTGTTGATGGTATTCTCGGTTATTGTTGATCCTTTGTTGATCGTGTCGGAGTTATCATGTTGATGGTACTCTCGGTTATCGTTGATCCTTTGTTGATCGTGTCGGAGTTATCATGTTGATGGTACTCTCGGTTATCGTTGATCCTTTGTTGGTCGTATTGGAGTTATCATTTCGATGATATTCTCAGTTGATTTATCGATTGATCTGGTTATTGATCGTATAAGCATTCGGACTATACGTCGATGTTCGGGATTTGTTATCATTATCATGTGGTAGTTGAACTACATATATGTTGGGTACTATTGGTTTATCCAGGTTGAGTTTTGATTGTGTAATCCGATGGACAGGATTTGGCACGGATGAATTATTTCATGATTATGAGTTATGATGATGTTTGAGGATTGTTGGTATTTTTGAAATTCAATACAGATAATTGTTGTTAAGTTCATTTCATCATTCGAGGATGCGAAATGTGGATTATGGTAATGATTGGATTATTATGGATTGGTAAGGTTATAACGGTAAGATTACGTTGGTAGTACTCTTACAGTATTATTACATTGGTATGTAATTATTTATGATGATGTGATCGATATCATTGTTGAGTATTGTGGCTGACCCCGTCGTGGGCTTTATTTTTAGGTACTCGGAGATCGAGCTAGTAGCGGTCGTGAAGGGATGAGCTTCCCGATGTGATACTGGCGATGGCATGTTTTGGAATATCGAGTATTTCTTTTCTGGTTATTCATTTCCGCTGCAAATGTGTATTTTGAATTGCATTTATCCGCTGCGTGTGTATGTTTCAAATGGCTTTTCGGTATCTTTATCCGCTGCGTGTGTGTATTTTTAAATGGCCCTTTTGGCACTTTGCGAACTTGGGTTATTTTCGTCAAATGTTGTTTCCCAATTATTTTTCGGTACGTTTAAGTGGCGGCTTAACGTACACTTTGAACTGTCGAGATTTGGCATTTCGCCTTGTATTTTCAAATGGTATTTTATGACGGTAATTCAGAATCATGTTTTTGAAAGTATTTGAGTAATTGCAAAATATTACCGTCATCAGCCTTTTGGCGTTTTTGAATTGGTCTTGTAAACGGTTTTAGCCTGGTGGGTTCCGGCGCGGGACCCACGGCGTTGTAATATCCCGGATGGTTTTGGGGGTGTTACAATGAATATATATTATTCAAAATTGTAAGAGATAAAGGTGTCTTAAAAAGGAAATGACCAAGTCTCTTGGGACGGCCAAAAAAAGAATATGAACCAAGATCGGTGGGACGGAGGGAGTATATGATATTACATATCATATATGATATGTATTATCATGTATGATGTATCATATGTGATATATAATATCATATATGATATATCACATGTGATTTTTTCGGCCACGAAAAAAAATGTGAAAAAAACGAAAAAAAAATTTTGTCGAAAGTATATCAAAGTGCCCGTCTATAGAAAGATAATTAATTCTCGTCGCGATGGTGTAATTATTTTCGCTTAACGATTAACGGTTTAAGAGATATTTAAATTATAAAAAATATGTGAAATATTAAATGTTTTTAATCTCAATCATTGATTTCTTTTTGGATGAATGGTGGGGATGAGTCCCTTGGTATGTAACAAAAGTTTGGTATTTAAAATAACTCTACTCTTTTTTTTCGTTTTTTTCACTTTTTTTTCGTGGCCGAAAAAATCACATATGATATATCATATATGATATATCACATGTGATTTTTTCGGCCACGAAACAAACGTGAAAAAAAACGAAATTTTATTTTTGTCGAAAGTATATCAAAGTGCCCGTCTATAGAAAGATAATTAAATCCTCGTCGCGATAGTGTAATTATTTTCGCTTAACGATTAACGGTTTAAGAGATATTTAAATTATAAAAAATATGTGAAATATTAAAAACTTTTAATCTCAACCATTGATTTTTTTTTGGATGGATGGTGGGGATAAATCCCTTATGTAAGAAAATTTTGGTATTTAATATAACTCTACTCTAAAACAATAACACCCGCTCTTAAAACCATAACAAAGAGTTTTAGAACTGTAACATATGCGTTTAAACAAAACTAGCAGAAACATGATAAACGATCTAAATACCATAACAATGATGCTTAAAACCATAACAAAGGGTTTTAGGATGGTGGCAGTGGTGGGCGGTATGCTCAGCGGCATGGCCATACTGCCGGTGAACACCGCCGCCACCTCGGCGGTATGGCCAGCGGCATGGCTCCAACGGCAATCTATGCTTCCGCGGTTTGGAGGAAAAAAAAAGAGACGTTGGGCTTATTTCGAACGTTATGCACAAGAAACAAAAAAAAAACCGTTGGGGCTATTACTGTTGGTAGACCAAAAAGAAAAAAAAAACTTCTATATATACAAACTATAAATCGGATCCAAGCAAATCAAAACACAAACACCTCTATTTTCATACTTTCCATTTCAACACAAACATTTTAATCATGGATCCAAGCAAATCAAAAGGTGTTTCATCACAAAAAGGTCGTGGACGTGGCAATCGTGGTCGTGTTCGTCCGCAAGTTCCACCACCGATGCATCAACAATACCCTCAATCGGGCTATTATCCCCAACCTCCACCACCGATGCATCAACAATACCCTCAATCGTTTAACTATCCCCAACCTCCACCACCGATGAATCCAACCCAATATAACATTTCAATGACGAGTGACTTCAACCCGTTTTGTGACTACCGTGAAGGTCCTTCGAGGCGTGAACCAAGTGTGGAACGCGAACTACCTCTATATGATGATCCCGGTGATGATGTTGAGATTGTTCCCGAAACGCAACAACAAACGCAAATTGGTATACATTTTATTTTTATAAACATTATATTTTTTTTATACGTATATATTTTTTTATAAACGTTATATTTTTTTTATAAACGTTATATATTTTTTTTATATACGTTATATATTTTTTTTTAACGTTAACTTTTTTTTTTATATATACGTTATACTTTTTTTTAGATGAAGATGTTCAAGTCATTAAAGGGAAAACTAAAGCGGATAAAAAGTCTTGGACGTCGATCGAAGAGGTTGCTTTGGCTAAATCGTGGATTCATATCTCGACATGTAGAAGAGTTGGGAATGAACAAGGTAGAGAGCGGTTTTGGGAAAGAATTTTGGAGCATTTCGCGGCCACCATTAAAGACACTAAGCGAACTCGTCATTGTAATACCCTCGCCTTTAATATTGTAGTTTCTGAATTAAACCAAATATCTTCGCACCATATCTGTATTGTTATGGCAAGTATATCGACGAATTATGTTAAGTTGGAATCATGGTAATTCATACTATATTAATTGTTGGGTGATATTGGGAGAATTCCATTTATGCTTGTTATAGCACTTAACGTACGTTAACCTATCTTCTTAACGTACGCTATGTACGTCGCCTTACGTACGTAACATCCATATGTTAACGTACGTAATGCGGGAGATCCACCAGCAGTCCGCCTTTCGGTGGGCGGGGCCGAGCGGGGGTAGGTGGTCGGGAGTCGATCGCGACAGCCAAGTCAACGGCTATTACGTACGTAATAGCTATATAGTTACGTACGTAACGAATTACGTGTTTTGAGGCAGAAAGATCTGATGAAATTGGTTACGTACGTAATGATCATGAGATTACGTACGTAAGGACTATAACGTACGTTAACCACTTTCGTTAACGTACGTAATGCCGAGTTCAGATTATAAAAGTATGACTTGCCATTCATTTCCTACTCGACCCTTTCAACCTCCCAACTGAGAAAAACGATTCCCTTCCCTTCCAACTCCGTTTCTAGCCCTTCTAACTTGTGTTGGAGCTTCAGCACTTGATTGGTGACTTGGAAGAGTTAGAGATTGAAGTGTATCCCTTGAAGTGTTGGTGTTGTCTTTCATTTTGAGGTTGGTCTTTCTTTAACTCATATCAAATCCATGCTTATGATGATGTTGGTAGATAAATACTTCACATAATGTTAGTTTAAGCTAGTGTAAACATGATAAGTTAATTGAATCATGCTCAAACTAAGTGGAGATTAACATTGAGGGTATTAGTGTTACTTCTTGATGTAAATAACTTCATAATGTGATTGTGTTGATAATGATATACATAAAACCTGATGTATAACATGATAATCGGAAGTTGATTATAGTCTGATCACTAGGAACATGTTAGGGATGAAATCCTTAATGATTAAAGGTGAGAAATGTTAAACTTGTCTTGAACATTCAATTGATTCTTGAAGGTAATATGGAACCATGATTTTTGGCCTCTTAAACCAACACTTTTGTAATAAAATTATTGGAAGAATTATGTTAACCCTTAAAAGATGATCTTCACAAGATGGGATGGAGTTACTTTTAGAATTTCAAGTATCCAATGATATAACTAGGCTTGTAATAAATTCTTCAAAAGTAAAACAATAGATTTTGATAGAAGGAAGTTGTAATCTTCATATGATCAAGTTAATCGAGTTCGTTGATAGCTTAAAAGGGGGTTAAACGCTACATTAATATGTTAATAATGTTCTTAAGAGGATTGTAGTGAAGATGGTGATACAAATGCGGTAGATGAGTAGCCGAATTCCATTTCATTAATCCGTGTATGTTAAGAGACATAAATTAAGATGATGTTCTTAGTGCACTAAGAACTTGAGCTTATGCTTCACATAGGAATTAGTTTTTAATGTAATTATTGGTAAAATGATGAAGAACGTAATTAACACAAACTTATATCGTAATCGGAAGTGTCGATGATTTGAAAAGATGTTTTCACAATGTTACTTTGGTAATAAACTGAACTTCAAGTATTCGACATTAATGTTAGAATATGTGAATTAACATGATAAACATATGATGATTTGTAATAAGAACAGTAAAGTGATCAATAGGATAATTGATTTATTCAAGTAAATTTACGAATATTATTTATGTAATAATACCGTTATCGTACGAATTGAATGAATTACATTTCATTCAAGGTTGCTTGTTCACGTGAGTATTGTTAGACGAGGATACCGTTCATTTGACCATTCAAAGAAGGATTATTCATCTACGGAATTGAGGCAAGTTATCTTGCTTGATTATAATGACGATTGAATTCTTGTGATTATTATGCGTTTCGTGTGTATGAAATGTTATGATATTCTATGATTAGTGATATGGTGATACCCTTGATCGTATTTTCATGGTGTTGGGGATGATATACCCGAAATTACCGACCTTGTTACCGTTGGTCCTTTTGAGCTTTGTTGACACTTCGGTGAGTCGTTCGATTCCTTGATAAAGGTGTAATTCGTTGAGTTTCGTTGTCATGTTGTATCGTGACATCTCTGGAGCCATATCTGCGTGCCGATTGGTTATATGTAGGATTTTTAGCCGGGCACTTGATGAACATGCGTGGATGTTTTCCGCATTTAGATCATGCACACGAGACGTAGTTCGTGAGGCTAATTAGGTACATCATCCCACGTATATCCTGGATTCCGTATACGGGGTGGACATGTGCACGGACACATATCCGGATCGGGCGTACTGTGACGTTCGTCTTGAGCCATATAATATGGTCATTTGTATATTTGGTTATGTTCGACAGTTGGGACTGATTGTTTATACGCCTTCGGGGTATATTCAGTAGTCGATGGTTTTCTTTGAGATCAGTATATATATGAATTGTATAATGTCATGAGAATTATTATCATGTATAGCTGACCCTGTGGTTTTGGGCGAAATACTTGTATTTCAGGGCGAGGAAAGGGCAAGGCACAAGAGGAGCACAATGGCGACGGAGGGTTTTGAAGTATGCTATTTCGGGGGGCCCGAGTCTTTTGATATTCGGTTATGTATTATTGTGATTTTCACTTTATTTTGTGTCGGATGAATGTACTATAATCTGTTAGGTATTACCATCGTCATATGGTCTGTACCGAAGTTGGATCCTGTGTACGCTTGCTCGTATTAAAGACATATATAACTTATACTCCACATCGGGGTTTTTATTGTGGTACGGTGCCACGTTGTCAGGTTGTAAGTCTATATCGTGATATCGCCTGGTGGGTCCCGGTAGGGGGTTCACGGCACTGTAATAGCCACTGTTTTTGGGCTGTTACAGAAGATGGTATCGGAGAGCCGTGTGTTTTTATTTTGAGTCATTGTAGAATCGAAATAGCATCAAGAAACCTTCGTGCCACGTGTAACCTGTGCAAGCGCCTGACCCTTCAAATACGGTATGTTCTCATGAACCATAATTTGATTACTGGCATGATATTGACGATGTATTGGTCTCCTTACTTATCTTGGCATCTTGCTAACACGAGGTAAAATTCACCTGTTTGAGGTGAACCTAAATTAATTATGTGATTGGAATTGTTTCGACTTGATGTTGATATGATATTGAGTGTGTAACACCTGTAGTGCCAGTGATTCTTTACGAACTGCTTTGTTGGATAGGAAATTCCCTGTTGCTATTAACTTAGCATGAATTATGATTGATAAATCGAACTGTACTTGTGACTTGATTCTTTCAGTATGGAAAGGAATCCGAGAGGCCGTGGCAGAGGGGGACGAGGCCGCGGAAGAGGCCGAATTTCGATACCACGAGCCAACAGACGTGTGAATGTGGAACAGAGTTCCGCAGGCAGTGATTCGCCTTCTAGGGACCAATCACACCACACCGGAGAGAATGCACGTGTCGATCCTTACACCGTGATGCAGGGCATGATGGCCCAGATGACCCAAATGGGTCAGCTGATGAAAGCTATGCAGAGGAATACTACTGGTCAACAGTAGGGGCAACAGCCTCCGACTCTGGTGCCTGGCGGGATCGTGAGCCGGATTATTAGCGACATATCACGACAGCGACCTCCGACTTTTGAAGGCTCATCTGAGCCTGCTGATATTGTACACTGGATAGAGCATTTCGAGAAACTATTCGAGATGGTGGATGCCCAGAGGAAAATCGAGTTGCTGTGGCAGCCTACTACCTTAGTAAGAGTG
This sequence comes from Orobanche coerulescens, assembly GCA_033398695.1. Classification (NCBI taxonomy): domain Eukaryota; kingdom Viridiplantae; phylum Streptophyta; class Magnoliopsida; order Lamiales; family Orobanchaceae; genus Orobanche; species Orobanche coerulescens. The sequence goes on along the minus strand of CM065809.1, from coordinate 144,740,383 downwards.
CCCATACTTGGTGGCTTTCTGTGAGGCCTGCCGATGGCGCGAGTACTTGGGAGGAATTCAAGAATCTTATGCTAGATCGTTACTATCCTGCACCCCTCTGTGAAGCCAAACTATCCGAATTACTGAACCCCGATCTATCGGAAGACGAGGATGTGTTAGCGATAGCTGAAAAATTCCAAGCACTTCTCCCTTTTGCTACGTCAGTTGTCCGTTCGGAAGCTGATAAGATCAAATATTTCCTCAAGAGGCTTAAACCCCGAATGAGGATGCAATTACTCAATCACCACTGTACGACCTTACCGGAGTTTATTGAGAAGTCTTTGGAGTATGAACTTACTGCGAAGGAGATTTCTAAGAAGCACCTCGCTTTCCAACAAGAGATCCAGAACTGCACCCAAGGAGACGATGAATCGGGGATATTCAAGAAACCCCAGCCTGTACCAAATCCTTCTGAACGGCCACCTATGGCGCCGAAACCGACAGGAACGCACTCTCGGGCAATCAGCTCACCTGTCATGTGTTATAACTGTGGGAACCAGGGGCATATCAGCTCCAAGTGTCTGAAGCCGGCCGTTGCCTGTCACACTTGCGGGAAGAACGGTCATCGTGCTCGCTATTGTCGGGGTGGACTCGGGCGTGCTCCAGTAGCATCTCTTGCTCCAAGATGCCTTCTGTTCAGGAACGTGCTCCTCCGTCCGCTTCTTACCAGACTACCGGGGCGAACAAAGGGATGGGCAGTGGAAATCAAGCTGGTACACCTGCTTCCGGGGTTGCAAAACCCAGAGTCTACGAGATGAAAAAAGCCGATGATCCCGAAGCCAGCATGATTGCAGGTACTCTCGAGATCCACTCTCAGCCCGTTTGTGTTCTTTTTGATACTGGTGCTTCACACTCCTTTTTGTCTAGTTCTTGTTTGAGTCGTTTGCATTTGAATCATGTTACCGATTGTGAACCTTATGTAATTGGTCTACCCGATGGTAGAAGAATTATTGGGAGTCGTGAAGTACAGAACTGTCCGATTAGCATGAACAACTGTGAGTGGTTGTCCGACTTGATTGTGGTTGATTTAACTAAAGATGATGTAATCTTGGGTATCGACTGGATGGATCGTCACGATGCCGTGCTTAACGTCCGTAAGCGAATGGTGACCGTCACATCGGATGATGGCGTCGAGTGTATTTTTCGGGGTGATAATCCCAATCATTCTGGGAGAGTCATCAGCGCTATGAAGGCTGTGAGATTACTGAACCAGGGATGCATTGGTTATTGGTGTTACATGACCAAGACAACTGACCGACCAGTCAAATTGGTTGATATTCCAGTAGTTCGAGACTATCCAGATGTATTTCTAGAAGAGCTTCCAGGAATACCCCCACAACGAGAGGTAGAATTCACCATTGAGTTGGAGCCAGGGACATCCCGCTTTCGAAAGCACCATATCGTATGGCCCCAACTGAGATGCAGGAGTTGAAAAGACAACTTGAAGAATTAATTGAGAAAGGATATGTTCGACCCAGTGCATCCCCTTGGGGAGCGCCGGTGTTATTCGTACGGAAGAAGGACGGATCGCTGCGTTTGTGTATTGATTACCGGGAGCTGAACAAAGTAACAATTAAGAACAAATATCCTTTACCTCGCATCGATGATCTATTGGATCAGCTCCAGGGAGCCGCTGTATTTTCCAAGATTGACTTGAGATCCGGGTACCATCAATTGCGGATTCGAGAGTCTGATGTCTCGAAGACAGCTTTTCGCACTCGCTATGGGCATTATGAGTTCGTTGTCATGCCATTCGGACTGACTAATGCACCTACAGTGTTCATGGAATTGATGAACCGGGTTTTTATTAATTATCTGGATCGTTTTGTAGTCATTTTTATTGACGACATCCTGGTCTACTCTCGTGATCATGAGGAGCATGAGTGTCACCTCCGCCAGGTTCTCGATGCATTAAGGCGAGAACAACTCTATGGAAAATTTTCCAAGTGTGAATTCTGGATGTCTGAAGTTATTTTTCTGGGACATGTGATATCAGCAGATGGAGTAAGAGTAGACCCACAGAAGACAGAAGCTATCCGAGACTGGCTACCTCCGAAGAACGTAAAGGAAGTTCGTAGTTTTCTGGGTCTAGCAGGCTATTACAGACGATTCGTGGAACGATTTTCCAAAATTGCTCAACCGATGACTAATATGTTGAGAAAAGATAAGAAGTACTTGTGTTCGGAAGCATGTCAGCAAAGTTTTGATGAACTCAAGAATCGATTAATTTCAGCACCTGTTTTGGTACTACCTAGAGGAACGGAAGGATTCGTGGTATATAGCGATGCATCGAGACAGGGCCTTGGCTGCGTATTAATGCAGGATGGGAAAGTGATCGCCTATGCGTCCAAACAGTTGCGTCCTTACGAGGTCAACTACCCAACTCATGATTTGGAGTTAGCATCCGTAGTGTTTGCCTTAAAAATCTGGCGCCACTATCTGTATGGAGTTACCTGCTGGATTTTTACGGACCACAAGAGCCTGAAGTATATTTTTACCCAAAAGGAGTTGAATATGAGACAAAGGAGGTGGTTAGAGCTAATCAAAGACTATGATATCGAGATCCTTTATCATCCGGGCAAGGCAAATGTGGTTGCCGATGCCTTGAGCCGCAAGACGGTGCAGAGCGAATCGGCTCGTTTGACCGCCCAGAAGGAGTTGCAATTAGAGTTCATGAGACCAGAGATTGAGGTCTGGTTACAACGCATTCAGGGACAACTGTGCACGCTTGAGATTTTATCATCCCTTGTAGAGACGATCAGGACGAAACAGATTACGGACCCATTCTTATCCAGAATTCGAGGAGAAATCGATCAGGGGAAGGCCCCTGGATTTGTGGTTCACGAGGATGGACTGATACGCTTTAAAAACCGAGTATGTATACCAGCAGACGAAGAGTTGAGGAATACTATTCTGAAGGAGGCTCATGCTACCCCGTATTCCATACACCCGGGCTCGAACAAAATGTATAAGGATTTGATGCCATATTATTGGTGGGGTAACATGAAACGGGAGGTTGCCGAATTCGTTTCGAAATGTTTGACCTGTCAGTAGGTCAAGATTGAGCATAAACGACCAGCTGGCATGATGAAACCGCTTCCAATTCCCGAGTGGAAGTGGGAAGACATATCGATGGATTTTATTACTAGCTTGCGGACGAGCCGTCGAGGCATGAATACGATTTGGGTGATTGTGGATCGATTGACTAAATCAGCCCACTTCTTGGAGATCAAGGATACTTGGGGCCCTGAGAGATTGGCCCAATTATTCATCAAAGAGATTGTGAGACTGCATGGCACCCCTAAGAGTATTGTATCAGATCGGGACGGACGGTTCGTGTCGCACTTCTGGAAGGCGGTTCATCGTGCTATGGGTACGGTTGAACTTGATGCGGCTTTTCATCCTCAGACCGACGGTCAGTCTGAGAGGACAATTCAAACTCTAGAGGATATGTTGAGGGCATGTGCTCTCGATTGGAAGCCCGACTGGGAAGCCCAACTACCGTTGGTAGAATTCACATATAATAATAGCTGGCACGCCTCGATCATGATGGCACCTTATGAGGTATTGTATGGTCGTCGTTGTAGCTCCCCTTTGTGCTGGGACGATTTGTCTGAATCTATTGGTACGGAACCTGATATGTTATTGGCAGCCCGCGAGAAGATTTCCCTGATCAAGAGTCGTCTATTAACGGCCCAAAGCCGCCAGAAATCATATGCAGATAATCATCGACGACCACTCGAGTTTGAGGTTGGTGACCATGTACTAGTCAAAGTATCTCCTACTAGAGGTGTTTTCCGATTTGGGAAGAGAGGCAAGTTGAGCCCAAGGTATATTGGTCCATTTGAGATCCTGGAACGAGTAGGCGACCTAGCCTATCGTTTAGCATTACCACCAGCTTTGAGCCGGATTCACAACGTATTCCATGTATCTCAGTTAAGGAAGTATGTTGCTGATCCAAGTCACGTTATTCAATTCGACGAGGTCGAAATAGCCGATGACCATTCGTATGAAGAGCAGTGCAATGCGGATACTTGAGAGAAGAATTAAACAGCTGAGGAACAAGGCGATTCCCTTATTAAAAATTCAGTGGTCGAGACATGGAGTCGAGGAAGCTACGTGGGAGACTGAAGATAGCATGCGAGAGAAATACCCCGAACTGTTTACTCCTTAGTTTCGGGGACGAAACTCCTTTTAAGGGGGGGAGTATGTAATACCCTCGCCTTTAATATTGTAGTTTCTGAATTAAACCAAATATCTTCGCACCATATCTGTATTGTTATGGCAAGTATATCGACGAATTATGTTAAGTTGGAATCATGGTAATTCATACTATATTAATTGTTGGGTGATATTGGGAGAATTCCATTTATGCTTGTTATAGCACTTAACGTACGTTAACCTATCTTCTTAACGTACGCTATGTACGTCGCCTTACGTACGTAACATCCATATGTTAACGTACGTAATGCGGGAGATCCACCAATGATCGCCTTTGGCGGGTGGGGCCGAGCGGGGTAGGTGGTGAGTCGATCGCGGCGGCCAAGTCAGCGGCTATTACGTACGTAATAGCTATATAGTTACGTAACGAATTGCGTGTTTTGAGGCAGAAAGATCTGATGAAATTGGTTACGTACGTAATGATCATGAGATTACGTACGTAAGGACTATAACGTACGTTAACCACTTTCGTTAACGTACGTAATGCCGAGTTCAGATTATAAAAGTATGACTTACCATTCATTTCCTACTCGACCCTTTCAACCTCCCAACTAAGAAAAACGATTCCCTTCCCTTCCAACTCCGTTTCTAGCCCTTCTAACTTGTGTTGGAGCTTCAGCACTTGATTGGTGACTTGGAAGAGTTAGAGATTGAAGTGTATCCCTTGAAGTGTTGGTGTTGTTCTTCATTTTGAGGTTGGTCTTTCTTTAACTCATATCAAATCCATGCTTATGATGATGTTGGTAGATAAATACTTCACATAATGTTAGTTTAAGCTAGTGTAAACATGATAAGTTAATTGAATCATGCTCAAACTAAGTGAAGATTAACATTGAGGGTATTAGTGTTACTTCTTGATGTAAATAACTTCATAATGTGATTGTGTTGATAATGATATACATAAAACCTGATGTATATCATGATAATCGGAAGTTGATTATAGTCTCAACACTAGGAACATGTTAGGGATGAAATCCTTAATGATTAAAGGTGAGAAATGTTAAACTTGTCTTGAACATTCAATTGATTCTTAAAGGTAATATGGAACCATGATTTTTGGCCTCTTAAATCAACACTTTTGTAATAAAATTATTGGAAGAATTATGTTAACCCTTAAAAGATGATCTTCACAAGATGTGATGGAGTTACTTTTAGAATTTCAAGTATCCAATGATATAACTAGGCTTGTAATAAATTCTTCAAAAGTAAAACAATAGATTTTGATAGAAGGAAGTTGTAATCTTCATATGATCAAGTTAATCGAGTTCGTTGATAGCTTAAAAGGGGGTTAAATGCTACATTAATATGTTAATACTGTTCTTAAGAGGATTGTAGTGAAGATGGTGATACAAATGCGGTAGATGAGTAGCCGAATTCTATTTCATTAATCCGTGTATGTTAAGAGACGTAAATTAAGATGATGTTCTTAGTGCACTAAAAACTTGAGCTTATGCTTCACATAGGAATTAGTTTTTAATGTAATTATTGGTAAAATGATGAAGAACGTAATTAACACAAACTTATATCGTAATCGGAAGTGCCGATGATTTGAAAAGATGTTTTCACAATGTTACTTTGGTAATAAACTGAACTTCAAGTATTCGACATTAATATTAGAATATGTGAATTAACATGATAAACATATGATGATTTGTAATAAGAACAGTAAAGTGATCAATAGGATAATTGATTTATTCAAGTAAATTTACGAATATTATTTATGTAATAATACCGTTATCGTACGAATTGAATGAATTACATTTCATTCAAGGTTGCTTGTTCACGTGAGTATTGTTAGACGAGGATACCGTTCGTTTGACCATTCAAAGAAGGATTATTCATCTACGGAATTGAGGCAAGTTATCTTGCTTGATTATAATGATGATTGAATTCTTGTGATTATTATGCGTTTCGTGTGTATGAAATGTTATGATATTCTATGATTAGTGATATGGTGATACCCTTGATCGTATTTTCATGGTGTTGGGGATGATATACACGAAATTACCGACCTTGTTACTGTTGGTCCTTTTGAGCTTTGTTGACACTTCGGTGAGTCGTTCGATTCCTTGATAAAGGTGTAATTCGTTGAGTTTCGTTGTCATGTTGTATCGTGACATCTCTGGAGTCATATCTGCATGCCGATTGGTTATGTGTAGGATTTTTAGCCGGGCACTTGATGAACATGCGTGGATGTTTTTCGCATTTAGATCATGCACACGAGACGTAGTTCGTGAGGCTAATTAGGTACATCGTCCCACCTATATCCTGGACTCCGTATACGGGGTGGATATGTGCACAGACACATATCCGGATCGGGCGTACTGTGACGTCCGTCTTGAGCCATATAATATGGTCATTTGTATATTTGGTTATGTTCGACAGTTGGGACTGATTGTTTATATGCCTTCGGAGTATATTCAGTAGTCGATGGTTTTCTTTGAGATCAGTATATATATATATATGAATTGTATAATGTCATGAGAATTATTATCATGTATAGCTGACCCTGTGGTTTGGGGCGAAATACTTGTATTTCAGGGCGAGGAAAGGGCAAGGCACAGGAGGAGCACAATGGCGACGGAGGGTTTTGAAGTATGCTATTTCGGGGGCCCCGAGTCTTTTGATATTCGGTTATGTATTATTGTGATTTTCATTTTATTTTGTGTCGGATGAATGTACTATAATCTGTTAGGTATTGCCCATCGTAATATGGTATGTACCGAAGTTGGATCCTGTGTACGCTTGCTCGTATTAAAGACATGTATAACTTATACTCCACATCGGGGTTTTTATTGTGGTACGGTGCCACGTTGTCAAGTTGTAAGTCTATATCGTGATATCGCCTGGTGGGTCCCGGTAGGGGGTCCACGACACTGTAATAGCCACTGTTTTCGGGCTGTTACAGTCATGGTTTGAACACAAAGTGGAAAAATATGAATCACGCAATGGGTATCTTTAACGGGCTATACATCCAACAAGTAATTTTTAAACTATATACTTGTGTTAATTTATATACTTCTGTTAATTTATATACTTGTGTTCCACTTTAGTACTTGTGTTAATTTATATACTTGTGTTAATTTATAATTGTAGAATCGCATTCATGAGAGTGGGTGTGACGATGTCAACGTCATGGGTAATGCCTTGTCCGATTATGATAAGAAACATAAGGGCAGTTCTTTTACTCATATTGAAGCGTGGAAGGTTGTTAAGGATGAACCGAAATGGTTGGCACAACCATGTTTTCAAAAATTATCTTCGACATCTCATTCCGACAAACGAAGAAAGTCGTCGGAATCTAGCTACTATGAGTCCGGAAGCGGGCAGTTCTTTTACTCATATTGAAGCATGGAAGGTTGTTAAGGATGAACCGAAATGGTTGGCACAACCATGTTTTCAAAAATTATCTTCGACATCTCATTCCGACAAACGAAGAAAGTCGTCGGAATCTAGCTACTATGAGTCCGGAAGCAATGACAATGTTGAGACTTTTATTCCGGATCTAAATGACGACACAACTCCTGTATCAAAAAGAAAAGGGAAAAAGCCCGCTAGCGAGTCGTCGACAAAGAATAGTGCTGCTGAGTTTATTGAGAACTATACGGTAAAGAAAGCACTAGCGTTGGATGAGGCGAGGGCAGAAAAACGTGCAAAGGATGAATTGTCCAAACAGTTGATGTCGCAACAACTCGAAAATGCTAACGAAAAAGCTATGATTCGGGCATACAAATTCTATAACGAGCCGCACGAACACATAACCAATCCGGTTATGCGACAATTCGCTATTGACAAAAAACGTGCGTACGCGGAGAAGTATGGATGGCCTATCGATTTTTAGATATAATTATGTATTTTTAAGAATAATGTAATTTTATTTTTTTTATTTTTTTTTAAGTATTATGTAATTTTCTTTTAGTTATTAATGAAATATTATGTTTTTATTAATTTATGAAAATAAAAAATTAAAAAAATAAAATTAGTTGGGAGGTATGAAAAAGGCGTAGTTACTTGGCTAAAGGGGTTGGGAGGTATGAAAAATGTATGAATGAGGTGGAATGAGGTAGAATGATATTATTGGTGGATTTGGGAGGTATGGGATTTTTGGAAGGCATGACTGCCACCGTCCTTAAAGCCAAAACATATGCGCTTGAAATAACAAGTAGAAACATTCTAAACAAGTTAAATACTATAACGATGATGCTTAAAACTATAACATGAGCTCTTAAAACCATCACAAATGGTCTTAAAACAATAACATAAATGCAATCTCAATCTCAATTTTCAAAAATAAATAAAATAATAATATATTTAAATTAAAGATATATAATAAACGTCTGGAGTTCTCAATTAGATCAATTCAATTTAAATCTAATACGTCCATATTACTTATTCAATTTCAATGTGGTGCGTACATGTGTCATTATTCAAATAGAAGGAGAAGGATTCAAATCTTATTGCCGTCATTTTTTTCTATTTTATTTATTATTTTCTGAAAAAAATCTCAACAAAAAATCTTATGGAAACCTATTTTTCTCTTCTTTTATTATTATTGTCTAAAAATTTGTATTCTTTCAACATAAAATCTTATGGGAAATTGTCTATACTTAACTTAGAAATGTACTGTCCTATGTTCTTATCGAAAAGACATATGTTATTAAGGAAAACATCTATTTTGTTAATAAAATGTAATTTTCATTGATCAAATATTTTTATTATCTTTGGCGTAGACTCCTCCCAAAAGACTTAATATTTTTTCAATTATGTATTTGTTTAATTATATAGCAAATATTTAATATGTTTTATGTGTTTCGTCCTCCCTTACCATGATTTCTGATTTCTGTGTCACTTCCTTTATCAAGTATGTTCATTCTCTCCATCAAATGCAACTCTGCTACTTTTCTTTTTTCTTCACAACTCTCAATTTTATCTTGTTTCCATCACAATTTGTATTTCCTGAAGCAATTGTCGAACGATGACGTTTCTACCAGTAGTAACTTGTATATTCCCAGAGATAACAGGGTACATCTGCCTAATCTGGAACTCTTAGGCACCACAAATTGTCAGTTTTTCGTAATTTCGACACAGATTACAACGATGGAGAACCTTTTAACATCACCTACACGTTCCATGATTACGCGCTTAATACCAGAATTTGTTCGGGCTGGTACGAATTCGCTGATTTCCATCGGTTAGTTAGTAACTGGTGATGTAGTTTCCTTCTACCATAGACCTGAAATGTTAGGCTTGAGCCTAAAATTTTTCTAGAGCTGGTAGATTCCTTTCCATTATAATTAACATATGCCCTAATTTATAATATAATAACAATCAAAAAATAATTAATCAATTATTTCCTCCCACAGTAGTTTTAGCAGGAATTAAATGAGCAATAATGTCTTGTATGTATTATATATTAGTGGAATTAGACATTGATTGAAGTTTATTATTTACAGCTTTTTTTCTTTCTTTGTAGGAAATCCCACGTCATCCCATAATAATGCCGTGCGATCTATGAGTTTGTTGATGAATGCAGGTGTTCACATTGATAAAGTAATTAATGCACAAACATCTGAATAAGTAAGAAAGAATCAATTGAGGCTTACGGCTACAATTGAGAGTGTCCGTTGACTTTGTATGCAAGGATGTGTGTTGAGGGGACATGATGAATCTCCATCTTCCCAAAATCGAGGTAATATTATAGAGTTGATAGAGCTAATGGAAAAAATGGTTATTGACATTCAAAATGTTATTTTACAAAAAGCACCAAAAAATGCAATATATATATATCACCGGATATTCAAAAATAGATTTTGCATATTCTTGCTGAGAAAGTGAGAAGGAAAATCTGTGGGGAGGTCGGGAATGCAAAATTTTGTCTTTTGGTTGATGAAGCTAATGATGTAGCTAATAAACAAAAAATGGCTATTGTGTTGAGATTTGTTGATTCCGAAGGCTTCATAAAGGAACGTTTCTTTGATATTGTTAATGTTGCTCATACCAATGCGGAAACACTTAAGAAAGAAATATGTAATGTGCTTGGACGAAATGAGTTGCATATCAAAGATATTCGAGGTCAAGGACATGATGGAGCTAGCAATATGAGTGGTGCATGGAACGGTTTGCAGGCTTTGTTTATGAGGGAATGTCCACAAGCATATTATGTTCATTGTTTTGCACATAGACTTCAATTGGCATTAGTAGAAATTGCCCAGCGGGGGTTGATTTGGGCATTTTTCTCTGAGTTGACTTCAATTGTTAATATGATTAAGGGATCTCCAAAATGTGACAATGAATTGAAATCTGCCCAAGCTATTGAAATTGCAGAAAGGGTAGCTACTGGTGTTTTTGAGACAGGTACTAATCTTGATTTTTTTCTCATTTGATTTTTTTCTTTCAGAAAGCGTAGCAAGTAGGGGTGGCATTTCGGAACCGAAAACCGAAAACCGAACCGAGAAAACCCGAAAAAAGAACCGGAAAACCGAAACCGAAGAAAACCGAACCGAAAAATAGAAAAACAGAACCGAAATAGTTCGATTCGGTTCTCGGTTCCGGGACGGACCGAACCGAACCAGACCAATATGGACCGAAATCAAATTCAGGGATATTAAAACGACGTCGTTTTGTTATGTATAGTAAAACGACGTCGTTTTGTTAAGTAAGAAAAAAAAACTTAAAATCGGCTAAAGCCACTGGACAGAACAGACGTGTTAGGAATTAGGTTTCTTTTCTTCTATCCCGCTGCTCAGTTCTCCTCAGTTCTTTCTCACCGCGGCACGCAGCCTCTCCGGTTCTCCCTCACAAACAAATCGCATCGACTCACATCTCCCTTCTCCCTGTCAGACATCTCATCTCCATCTCTCCGCCGTGTGTCATCTCCGCCTCCGTCTCCGTCTCGCCGCCACTCAACTCCGTCTCGCCGCCACTGTACTATAGATAGGTTTTTCATATACTAGTCTGCTATTATGCTAATATGTTAGTAGTTATAATTGATCTATTTAAAAGGTGATAGAGTAGGATAAGAAAATACTGCTATTATGCTAATGTGGGTGTTTTTCATACATTGTCTAAGTGTAAGTGTGCCTACCTAGTGCCTATTATGCTAATGTGTGGGTTATTCTTCTACCTATAATTGTAATGTGTGTTTTTCATACACTGTCTAAGGTTTTTCATATATTGCCTATTATGCTAATGTGTGGGTTATGAATATATATTTGATTAATATTTGAGTTTTTATATATAGGAGAATGAAAAGATCAAAAAATGCTATCACTGAGTCGGGTGATGGAAGTTGTAAAAAGAAGAAACCATGTTCTCAATTAAAGGTAAATTATCATATGCTTTGAACTTTTAAAGCATTATTTTAAAAGTGAATACATAGAATTAACTTATGTTGTTTCTTATTATTTTGTATGTAGGCACCAGTTCTAACTCCTAGTGTTGGTGAATCGGCAACACCGGGTACACAAGAAAGCTATAATCCACTGGTAAATGAAACTGTGGAAGAGGTTGAAGAAATTGGTCAACCAAACAAAAAGCTAAGCGAGGAAGAGTATTTGGCATTATTGGAATCTCGGAGTAGATCAGGAATTTGGGAGCATTACAAACGTAAGATGAAGAATGGTCTAGTTAAGGGCAATTGTAGTTGTTGCAATAAGGAGTATTGTTGTGGTACCATCGGGAATGGGACATCTGCGCTTAAGAAGCATATACTTAAGTGCGTGAAGTACCCGCCGAATATTGAGTTGAGGAGGAAAAATGGTACAAAATTATTCTTTTCTAAGACCACGTCCAAGGGGAAGGAGTTGACCTTAGGTGATTTACCAACACCCGAGAGGATGACTAGGTTGTGTGCTAAGTTTATTATTCTTGATGAACATCCTTTTAGTGTTGTGGAAGGGATCGGTTTTAGACAAATGCATGAAGAAGCTTACCCTTATTGGAAGATTCCTAAGAGGAAGAAAATGGCAAAAGAGTGCCTACAAGTGTATGTAGAGGAGAAGAAGAAGTTGAAGGATGCCTTGAAAGGGAGAAGAGTGTGTCTTACTACGGATATTTGGACATCCAAACAAAATATGAGTTATATGGTTGTGACCGGACATTGGATTGATGAGGTTTTGTGTTGTATAAGGTGGTTCTTAACTTTTATAACATTCTAGATCATACGGGAGACACCATAGCTACTAAGTTAGAACAATGTATGTCAGAGTGGGGGATAGAGAAGATTCTTACCATCACCGTAGATAATGCTTCTGCAAATGATGTGGCAATGAGAGAGATAAGGAGAAGGTTACTTGGTTATGGCTATTCTAATGCTCTTTTGAATGCAGGGGCTAATATGCATATGCGTTGTGTGGCTCATATTCTCGACTTGTTGGTGAATGATGGGTTGAAAACAATGAATGCTTCTATTGAGAATATTAGGGAAGCGGTAAGATTTGTAAGAAAGTCGGACAAAAGGAAGGATACTCTTAAAAAGCATGCCGAGAGAGTGAAGATAGAGACCAAAGGCTTTGTGATATTGGATTTGCCTACTAGATGGAACTCCACTTTCTTGATGTTGTCATCGGCTTTGAAGTTTCAAAAAGCTTTTGATAGAATGGGGGAGGAAGATAGGAAGATCAAGAGTTTCATGCCTTCTCGTGAAGATTGGACGAATGCAGAAATTTTTGCCACCTTCTTGCAACCATTTTATGAAGTCACCTTAAGGGTATGTTGCTCTAACACTCCTACCATTAATAATACTTTTGGCGATTTACTCATTCTTTACAATCTCCTGCAAGAATATAAGGTGCATCCTCAATTGCTACACATTGCACCTCCAATGGAGGAAAAATATAATAAATATTGGGGTGAATGTGACCAAATAAATGATTATATCTTTGTTGGTCTTGTACTTGATCCGAGGAATAAGATGCCAAAACTTGAGGATTATCTAGAGCTTGTGTTTGAAAGTGAAGGTGTTGATGCTCAAAAGTTGGAGTGTAAGGTGGGAGAAGTATTACAAAGGGTGAAAAGTTTCATGGAGAGACTTTATAGAGATTATGAGAAGGAGTTTGGAGATAATGGGACTCATGATGAAGTTGAGTCTTCTCCACAAGGTGAGGATCTTAGTTTGCCTAAGATGACAAAGTTCGAAGCAAAATTGAAAGATAAGGAGTTAAAGAGAAGAAAGGATGCCAACATGATTAACAATGATTTTGATAGATATTTGAAGGATCCTATTGAATTTGATGAGGAGGATTTTGATTTGTTGTCTTGGTGGAAGAAGATTGGGGCCCCAAAGTATCCTTTATTAGCCCGTATTGCAAGGTATGTTTTATCCATTCCCGTTTCTACCATATCATCGGAGTCTTCTTTTAGTACAAGTGGAAGGATCATTAGTCCTCATCGTTGCTCTCTACGTCCAAGAGCGGTGCAAGCTTTGATTTGCACACAAAGTTGGCTAAGAGGTGAAATCTCATCATTGGAACTTGATCCTTCTTTAGAAGAGATTGAGTTTTGTGAAGAAGCAGAAAAAGGTAATTATTTGTGATTTTTAGTTTATTACTTATTTTTTGAGTTTTTGTTTGATATTATTATTTCTTATTCTCTAACTGTCTAACATTTGTATTTTTTTTTTGTATGATCTATGAAGAAATATTGGACAAGTCATGTATTACAAGTGAAATGTCGTCTCCAAGGAGTGACCAAGAGAATGAAAGTGACTAAGAAACGTTTATTTGATTTCAAGATTTTTGCTAATTTGTAACATTTGAATTTAGTTTCTTTGTCTTGTTTTTAGTTTCTTTCTTTATCTTGTTTTATTTGATATATTAGTTTGTTGAATCGCTTTTTTACATCTGTCTTTGCGGTTCTTTGTCTTGCTAATTTTTTTCATCTTGCTAATTTTTTTTAGTTTGCTGTAGTGCTAATTTTTGTTTCTGTCCTGTACTGCTTTATTTGATTTTTTTCCTAATTTGCAGTTGCATGTGCATTTAGATTTTGCACCTCTATTATTCACTGTGAGTCGTAAACCATGCATTTAAGGCGGCTGGGATTCTTCCCTTCTCTACTTGCTTTTGCGCTCTCCAATCCCAACTTAGAATAGGCGCTATGTATTTAGATTTTGCACCTCTATTCACTGTAATGGGGCTGTGAACTGTGAAGGGCTGATGTGTGTATGCGTGGCCTGTAATCATAATTGGTGTAGAAGTTAGAGCTATTGAAGATTGAGATCATATTTTGTCAGAAGTTGTCCTTTTTTACAGTGTGTTATATTAGGCCTCCCTTTTTCAAGCCATGCACCTCAGGTTGATATTATGTGAAGGCATTCTTAGTTGACTTTGTGGTTCTACGACATGTGATCACACTTCTTGATACTGTTTTCTTCACCCAGGGTCTTGATATGGATTTTGCCACAAAAGAGATGGTATTTCTATGATTTTTATCACGTTTTACTCGTATGTAAGTTGTGTATATGTGTATGTATATGTATATGTATGTATGTATGACTCCGGAAAAAAAGGAGATTTGTTGATTCACCTGGTAGTGCAGTGCTGGAGGAGAATCGAATGTTCTGACTTCCGTTCGCTGAAGTTGATCAGCTCTATAAGTGGCTCGAGCATTAGTTGTCGTTCTCCGTTATATTTCGGTGGGTGTGCAGATGTCTTTAGAAACTTGGGGAGCATATAAGTCTTAGCGACTTGTTCTGGTATGTTGTCCCAACTACTATTTGCATCACTTGTCTGTGAAAATTCTCTGATCCATCGAAGAAACACCTCGAAGAATAAGTCCTCTGGTCATTTGTGAAGGAATCTGTTGAGGAGGGTGTTGCAATTGTGATTAATATCTTTCGTTGTGCTTCATCTGGTGTATTCAGAAGTCAAAATTCTGCAGTCAATTTGTTTGTTCTTCCTTTTTCTTGTTGGTTATCCAAATTTTGCTCCTCGAACATTTCAGGTTTCAGGAACTGTAAGATCGTGGTGTCTTTGTAGTGAGTTTTACGTTATTCTTATTTTCATTAATCTCGAAGTTGGATTCTAAGATTTGTAACTGAATCCTGATTTATGTGATTGTAAACATTATTGTTCACCGTGTGGGACCTTTTTGGTAAGGATGTGTGTAGTCGATTTTTTAATTGATGCATTGTGTTTCTGGAATAATGTTGATTTTGTGCGAATATTAGGTTGGAAAGGATTTAAATGGGATTCTGACTTATGAGACTTGAATTAAAATATCGAAATTGAAACCGAACTGAAAAAATGAACCGAAAAAAATGAACCGAAAAAACATCAAACCAAATTAAAACCGAACCGAATATTTAAAAAACCGAACTTAACGGAACCGAACTTCAAAAAGAACCGAACCAAACCGAAACCGAATATTTAGTTCGGTTCTCGGTTTCAGTCAAAAACCGAACCGAATGGAACCGAGTCCACCCCTAGTAGCAAGGGTAGCTCTAGTTTTCATTTGAGTTTTTTTTCTTATTTATCTGGGAAATAGGTTCCGACCTTAATCAGATGGGTTCTTTGCGATGAGCCGGTAAGACGCGTTGGAGTTCTCATTTTGAGTCGATTTTGCAGTATGATAGATATGTACCACTCAGTGATAATCGTGCTTGAGCACATAGAAGATGAAGCAGATAATAATCCCATACGTGGACAAGCCACAGGCCATTTGAGAGTGATGAAATCATTTGATTTCATATTTATGTTATATATGATGAATAAGGTTATGGGATTTGCTTTGTCAAGCTTTACAATCAAAGTCTCTAGATATTTTACAAGCAATGGATTTAATCACAAATGACCGCGCTGTCGTGACGCGCCAAAATTAGTTATTTATATTTTTCCTTGGCTTACTTCTACTAACTAGTAGTATCGGCAAGTAAGGGTCGATCCCACGGAGAACGGTAAATCAATTAGACTAACTAAGGATTAAATACTTTTAGCAAAAAAATAAAAAAACGAGGGGGATTTGGTTTCTAATCTTAACTAAAATAATTTGCATAAAGTAAATTAAAATAAACAAAGGAAATAAAAATCGAAAATATCAATTAAATGAAAAATCTAGTCCTTAGCTCCGTTATCCACCGTTTGAATTAATTCAAGTTTCAATGCGGCGCTTATCCCTTCTCTAATCTCATGAACTCCTATTCGAAGCCAACAACAAGCTCTGTTGACCCCAATTATTTCTTAAGTTTATTCAATTAAAACAAGCTCTTTAATTGAACCTATCTATACGGTGGATTCAAAACAAGCTCTTCAAATCTCGCTCGCTAGATGCATTAAAAACCAAAATAATGGAATAGGCAAGATATTAAGTTCATAAGCTCGACTTAAGGGATCTCGATTTTGTGTTACTCAATTGGGAAAAATCAATTGTTTGCTACTTGTGAAATTAAAATTGCAACAATTACGGATTACAACTCAATTTCTAGCATAAGACATAAAAACTCCTAATCTAGTTGGCCAAACCAAATCAAGAATTTAAATGGCATAATCGTGAATTCAATAACACAAAAGTAATTCAAGAGAATTCGAGTTGAGAATACGCTACGGGATTAAAACATGAATAATTCGAATACGGTTTCAAACTTCGCTAAGAACTAGAATAGAAAATTAGCCGGACATGTTGGCTTTAGAAAACAACAAATTAAAGATAGACATGAGAAGAAAGAAATTCAAACGGTATAGTCTTCTTCTTCCACGTCGGAATTGGCTCGGTTGCTCCGGCGAAAGATCGGTTCGGTCGTCCCTCGTGATTTCTTCTGCTCCAGCCGTGTAATCTTTCTCTTCAGCCGTGAATTTACTGCTCCAGAAGTTGATTTTTATTCCAGCCCTCCTCCCTTTTATAATTATTCCTCATCTCATAGTTTCCTTCTTTAATTAGGACTCTTTCCTTCTTAAGTTTTAATTTCCTTGGAGTCTTTCTTCCCAAATCTATTCCAATTCCTTTTCCCAGCATATGGACCGATTTATTGCCTTGTGGAACTGATTGGGCGATTTTTGAGTCGTTTCTTGGGCCCCAAGTAAGGTTATTTTCGTAACAGGACTGGCACTGGGCCAGCGAACTGACACTGGGCCACCCAGTGCTGCGCGGGATTTTCTTTATTTAAGCCCAAATCACCTTGGCTTGCTCCGTTTGATGATCCAATTTATTCCTTAAGCTTAAAAACTCCATCAAACACCTAAATTAAACAACAAATTGCCAAGTGAAGTAAATTGCATCCAAAATATAAATATATGGAAAATAATCAAGTGTGCCAACATAAAATTCATTAAAACCTTATAATTAACAATGTTTTTAGCACACTATTTTCATTCTATCAAATCTCCCCAAACTTAAACCAATGCTTGTCCTCAAGCATAATTCGAGTGAAAGAAATTCAAGAAGCATGTATTGAAAAATCCAAGATGATAGCCATATTCAAGGGAGAATAAATAATCATGAACAAGTAAGAAGAAAATTTAAGTACCTCAACCAATCTCAATATCTTTATTGGCATCAAGTGAGAGAAAATTCAATGGCCTCACAAGGGGTCACTCTCGCTCAAGTAGATATAGGGATTATTAAGCAATCACTCACGTCAAAACATGGTGTGTTCTTACCATATACTCGCACAAAAATCAAATCTCCACTACTTAGATGAACTCATGCATATAATCAAAAGGACTTTTATGGTTGTAACGGGGCTTTAGGTGTGGTAGGATCAAAAGGATGAATAAAGGATTCGTTGGTCAAGACTAATCATGAAGTTAAGTGCATAACAAATCCTACAAACAATGAATCACCGTCCTTCCTTTCGCACCCTTTTGGATACATACATGTAATCGCACAGCCACGAAAGATCAATTGAGGTCAGTGGCTTTAACAACATTCGAGGGGGGGTATTTTTACGGCCGCCCCCCTATTTTTTTTTTTTTTTTTTTTTTGGTTTCGGCCTTTATTTTTTTCATCTCAATTTCAGCACTTTTTTTTTTTTCACTTCACCACCCACTTTTTGATAAATTCTCGTCCTTCCCTCGACTTGTTATACACCTAATTCACAACCAATCCTTGACCAAGGGTTCAAACGGATGAATTTTCACCAAAAATTAGATAATGGCTAATAAAATGTGGTGGATCAAAGAATAAGGTTTAGGTCCAAATGGGCTTCTAATGATGAATATGTCGAGGTGGGAAAATATAGGCCAAGTGGGTTATTCCTAATTTGCCTTTATCACTTTACTGCATGAGAACACTGACATAGTCTTGATATGAATATTTGATTAAGTTTTAGCATGAACACAACACGTTCGACCCCACAAGAAGAAATAGTGAGCATGTATATGTATAATTATTTATATATGTGTGTATTTTGCTCTACGGCTCAAAACTCACGAATAAAAAGGGCTTGTGCCATGAATCCCTCACACTTTTATCCAAATCCAAAATCAAGACTAGTGAACTACCCTAATTAAAATCAAACTCGTCAATCATATTCATTTCCTATGTCGAGCCATACTTAAATCCCCAATACACAAACTTGATTCAATCACACAAATTTAGCTAAGGACGCAAATTTATATTCATCACACTTTCCAAATTCAATTAATCATTCCGACTCCAATTTCCCCAAACTTAAAATTGACACGACTATAAAGAAATGAAGGAAGAGAAAAAGAAAAATAAAAGATAGTAAAAAGTCTAGAGTAGGAATCAGGGCTAATGGGAGAGAAGGGCTTCCAAATGCTCGGTTTGGTCCTCCATACCATTTTCTTGTGCACCTCCGTTGCATTAGCTTCAACATCTCGGCGACGATCTTGAGCAGGCGGCGCTTGGGGCTGATGTCGTGAAAGAGAGATGGAGAAGTTAGGGGTTGCGAGTAAAAGAAGATACCGAGAAAGAGAGAAACAGAGAGAGATAACAAGAAAAAGAGAGAATGAAGGGAATAAAAATAAAAATAAGGGAAGTAATAGAATAGAAATAAAAGAAATAAAAGGGATAGCATAGAAAATAAAGAAAGGTAGAAATAAAATACGAAATTCAAGAAATAGATTACCACTTACCTAAAATATAGTTAGCAGAAAAAATAAATAATGAAAAGAAAATTGGACTAAAAAAAAATAAAAGAAGTAAAAAAAATTGGGTTGCCTCCCAACAAGCGCCCTTTTTTTTTACGTCGTTGGCTCGACGAAGAACTTCCCTTTTTAGTGAACACACCAAGGAGGTTTTGGTATGGGTCTCAATAGATGTACGACTGATGACTCGTCTTCTTGAACCACACCAAACTTTCTTGAAGTGTTTATTGAAAACTTTCCTCCCTTGAGACGCTCATCGAAGGCCAACTCTGGTTCACTTTTTTCATATAATTCCTCATATATTGGCTGTAATTCTCCTTGAAGCTCTGGATCTTCCCATTTTGGTGGCAAGTTCTTTTGGAATACAGCGGACACATTTTCTCCTATCACCACCTTCTCGTTCCCTTTTAGCCTCTGTTTGCTGGTACATAAGTCTTTAATGAACCTTGCGTATTTTGGAATTTGTTGAACTGCGTCGAGTAATGGAATGTTGATCTCAACCTTTCGAAATACGTCGAGGATTTGTTTCTCTTTATTCACGATCGCTGCCTTTTTGACCCTGGATGGAAAAGGTAACTCGTTAGTCTCAAAAGGAGCAGTTTTGGACGAATTTACCTTGCTTGTCGTGATTACGCCTTTGAGTCTTGATTACGCCTTGGGTGTCCCAGTGTTGATCCGTCCAGTGGATTTTTCTCCTCGTTTTCAGCTTCCTCCGCCTTCTTAGGCTCCTTGAGCTGCTTCCCACTCCTTAGAGTTACAACACTCACATTCCTTAGGTTCGGCTCAGGTTGGGATGGCAATTTCCTACTATTTTGGTTTTCCAAGCGGCTCACCGTGGTGGCTAGTTGACTCACTTGATTTTCGAGAATTTTGATACTCGATTTAGTGTAAATCTTGGGCCCGATTCATGCCTGTTGTAGCCGCATAGTGTTTGCCATAAGGGTCTTCATCATTTCCTCCAAGGATGGTGTCGGATTTTCGGTGTTGCTTATAGAATTGTCCCTATTTTGTGGAGGTGCCTCTTGTTGGTTTTTCCATCGAAAGTTAGGGTGATCCCTCCATCTGGGTTGTATGTGTTTGAGTACGGATCGTTTTCCTCCCATAAGAATTTTCGGTTCCAATTGCATTGGCGTGTGCCTCGATTTCATCAAGCAAAATCCGACAATTGTCCGTTGTATGTTCCGTGGTTTTGCAAATGCGACAGGTGCGGCGGAGTGCTATTACCTCTGACAAGTTTTCTAACAAAACTGGTTAGCTCATTCAATTTTTCCTCAAGGGACGAGTCATGGATCTCATTCACCATCCTTATGGGTGCATCGCGACATCCAAATTGTTGTGAATTAGCCGCCATGTTGGATATGAGAGCCCTTGCGGCCGTGGGAGTTTTGTCAACTAGGGCTCCTCCACTTGCTGCATCTATCATGTTTCGCTCCATCGGATTAAGTCCTTCGTAAAAATACTGAATCAGGAGTTGCTCGCTAATTTGATGTTGCGGGCATCGAGATACCAACTGTTTGAATCTTTCCCAATATTCATGCAACGTTTCTCCGGTCATTTGCCTTGCACCACATATTTCTTTCCTTAGGTTGGCCGCTCGAGATGCTGGAAAATATTTTTGTAGAAATAAGATCTCCATCTCGTTCCACGTTGTGATGGTGGCCGACGGTAAATAAAATAACCAATCCTTAGCCGAATCCTTCAGTGAGAACGGAAAGGCCCTAAGCTTGATTTGTTCTTCGGTGACACCGTTTGGCTTCATGCTTGAACATACGACATGGAATTCCTTGAGATGTTTGTGCGGGTCCTCTCCTGATAGGCCATGAAATGCAGGTAGTAAGTGAATCAATCCCGATTTCAGTTCAAAGGTGTTGTTATTGTCAATAGCCGGGATCGTGATGCACAGTGGTTGTTGCGGTAGTTCTGGGTTGGCTAATTGTTTCAGCGTCTTTTCAGCGTTATTTTCCATGACTCCAATTTCGTCCTCCGATTCACTAGGTGATGTTTCGAGGGAAAATGGTAGAATCCTAAGTGCTTCTTTGACTTCTTTTGCTTTCTGCCGGAAAACACGATCTCGCTTGGTGATTTCTGGAAAATATTGTAAATTTTTATCTCCACGTGACCTTGTATTCATGCAAAACTAAAACAAATGGATTAGTGCACAACTGACAATTAAAATGAATTTCCAGAACTGCCACTGGGTGACCCAGTGTCGAAATTGCAGAAAGTTTTTAACCCAAAATAAGTAAAATTAATTCAACACCGTTCCCCGGCAACGGCGCCAAAATTTTGACCGCGCTGTCGTGACGCGCCAAAATTAGTTATTTATATTTTTCCTTGGCTTACTTCTACTAACTAGTAGTATCGGCAAGTAAGGGTCGATCCCACGGAGAACGGTAAATCAATTAGACTAACTAAGGATTAAATACTTTTAGCAAAAAAATAAAAAAACGAGGGGGGGGGATTTCGGTTTCTAATCTTAACTAAAATAATTTGCATAAAGTAAATTAAAATAAACAAAGGAAATAAAAATCGAAAATATCAATTAAATGAAAAATCTAGTCCTTAGCTCCGTTATCCACCGTTTCGAATTAATTCAAGTTTCAATGCAGCGCTTATCCCTTCTCTAATCTCATGAACTCCTATTCCGAAGCCAACAACAAGCTCTGTTGACCCCAATTATTTCTTAAGTTTATTCAATTAAAACAAGCTCTTTAATTGAACCTATCTATACGGTGGATTCAAAACAAGCTCTTCAAATCTCGCTCGCTAGATGCATTAAAAACCAAAATAATGGAATAGGCAAGATATTAAGTTCATAAGCTCGACTTAAGGGATCTCGATTTTGTGTTACTCAATTGGGAAAAATCAATTGTTTGCTACTTGTGAAATTAAAATTGCAACAATTACGGATTACAACTCAATTTCTAGCATAAGACATAAAAACTCCTAATCTAGTTGGCCAAACCAAATCAAGAATTTAAATGGCATAATCGTGAATTCAATAACACAAAAGTAATTCAAGAGAATTCGAGTTGAGAATACGCTACGGGATTAAAACATGAATAATTCGAATACGGTTTCAAACTTCGCTAAGAACTAGAATAGAAAATTAGCCGGACATGTTGGCTTTAGAAAACAACAAATTAAAGATAGACATGAGAAGAAAGAAATTCAAACGGTATAGTCTTCTTCTTCCACGTCGGAATTGGCTCGGTTGCTCCGGCGAAAGATCGGTTCGGTCGTCCCTCGTGATTTCTTCTGCTCCAGCCGTGTAATCTTTCTCTTGGTAGTGAATTTACCGCTCCAGAAGTTGATTTTTATTCCACCCTCCTCCCTTTTATAATTATTCCTCATCTCATAGTTTCCTTCTTTAATTAGGACTCTTTCCTTCTTAAGTTTTAATTTCCTTGGAGTCTTTCTTCCCAAATCTATTCCAATTCCTTTTTCCAAAGATATGGACCGATTTATTGCCTTGTGGGCCCGATTGGGCAATTTTTGAGTCGTTTCTTGGGCCCCAAGTAAGGTTATTTTAAATAACAGCCTTTGGGCGTGAGCCGACTTGGGCCACCCAGTGCTGCGCGGGATTTTCTTTATTTAAGCCCAAATCACCTTGGCTTGCTCCGTTTGATGATCCAATTTATTCCTTAAGCTTAAAAACTCCATCAAACACCTAAATTAAACAACAAATTGCCAAGTGAAGTAAATTGCATCCAAAATATAAATATATGGAAAATAATCAAGTGTGCCAACATAAAATTCATTAAAACCTTATAATTAACAATGTTTTTAGCACACTATTTTCGTTCTATCAACAAATATGAAAGATTTACTTTGCTGTTTGAGAGATAATTGTTATGATATTCTTCTAAAGAGCGTGCAATTGGCTTGTGAAAGAATTGGTGTTCCAGTACCGGACATGAATGCTTGTTATGCTTTAGGACGTGCGTGTCGACAGAAGGATTCTATTACATTTGAGCATCATTATCATGTTGATGAACAAAATATGATTGTTATGGCTCGCGTTATTAGATTTCTCTGTTTTTGGCTTTCTTTCTTTGATTGATATGTTAATGAAATTAATATGATTGCTATGGCTGGCTCGTGTTATTAGATTTTCTCTATTTCTAAATTTCTTTCATAGAAATTTAAGTTCTCAAGATTCAATGGCCATGACATCAGACAATAAGTTGCCTGGGCTAAGAATGCAAAGTTCTGCGGTAAAAGAAGATACAAGGTGGGTTGATAGCTCATCCGCCTTGGCATCCACGTATGTGCTCCCCGCCATCTCAACCATCCCGGTTAAGAGGATCAGAGGACAAAAGAACCAATTTCCAGGTAAACCGGCCTAATAGAATAGCAGGGAGGACCGACCGAATACATATCAAATTTAGTATCATGTCCCGTTAAGATTGGACCGGGCAGAACCGTCAAAAGACCTGGGGCCGACCCGATGACCAGTCCGGAGCAAGAACGAAAGGACCGACCAGATCCGGGATAAATACGCTCCAAAACACCGTCATGACATGGCCGATCAGAGCAGCAGGAGACCCGAGGGCCGACCCCAGTACCGACCATAATGGATAAGCATCGCCAAAAGCATACTGAACAGGCACACAGGACAAGTAATGCATTCTGTCCTCCCTCTTCCCAAAGCAGTCCCCAATGGCCTCCACGTGTGCAAGGCGCATTCTCCCTCTGACAAGTGTTTGGATCCATTCCTAAATATTCTCCAGCTGTCGCCCGCTGATTGGCTAAGATTTTCTATGTATAGAGAGAATGTATGATGAAAATGGACTTTTGGAATATTTCAAAAAAGGAGAGGGAGAATACAAAAAGAAGACTTGTAAAAAACAAGCAATTAATTTAGACCGGCTTAAAAGTTCAGCTCGGTTCTATCACAGATTACGATCATCAATAAAATTTCGTGATCCAACTCACTTTATCTTTTTTACTATTTTCGACGTGGCTTCGACCCACCTAATCCAGATCAACACACGTTACGTTGATCCAATCAGTCATCAACAAGGTAGACTTAATTCCGCACTATTTATTTAGTAAACATTCAAGAACTTACTATTCTTTATTGTAAAAATGCAGATATGATCCTTTATTGTAGCTATAGAGTTCTTTATTGTGTCAACAACATGCACCTATAGTCTTTTCCGACGGAGAAAAAAAAAAAAACATGCACCTATAGTCTTTTTATTGTGTTAAAATATGCACATACTAGTATAACACCCGTGTAATTACACGGGAACACAAAAAAGAACTCTTATGTAAATTGTTCATTATAAATTTCATAATACTTCTTTATAAACTACACTATTTGTTTGTTTATGATTACACCATTCGCATCGCAACAAAAGATTTCTAGTCTTTCCTGATCTTCACTCTTGATAGGGCTACATAAAGCTAACCATGACCGAATACGGGTCTTGGAAGATACATACCGACATGAGGGAGCGTGTGACCTTGACTCTTAAATATAGTCATGGTAAAGCTCATAATAAGTGGAACTGGCGTATTTGAAATTTAAATGGTAATCTGCTATCTAACGGGCTTAATATCAATTGTGTAATAAGTACTTTACTCTCGAAATTGTTCCCCGAATTTTTTGTTCAATAATATGGTTACGGATTTGGATAATTATTAATGATGTGATATTTCATAATCCTGATGATTGATCCATATTTTGAATTAGCATAATTGAGACTCTAACTTACGATTTCAATATGTGATTTGAAATTCTAGAACAGTTGATGCTATTCAAAAAAATCCATTGAATATACTTGATTTTGACTTTAGAGGTCGTAGAGATTTTACATATACTATCAGAACTGAGATATATCCGTTTGTATTTTGAAGTTATAGACATCACGTAATCATTTACTCTCTCCATAATGTCGTTTGTTGGCGTCACGGTTGCTCTTTCTTCAGAAAATTACCTTATTACTTATAAGTAAATGATAGTGCTTTCAGTAATGGCTGCAATATGATCTTCGGCATTCCAGATTAGTAAATATCGAGAATATCAATCAAGATTTCTCTATCGACTTCTTCACCCAGCTCACCATCTACAATTTTGAGGATTCATTTGGAGAAGTCCTTAATTTCTTATAGATGGTGAGATGACATTGTCTGTCCAATAATTATAATCTCATATTATTGGTCAGTCTTATGAGTTTGCAATGATGGCAAAGTGAAGAACTTATACTTGAATAAACGATATATGTATTGTCTTTTAATACAACTCCATATGTAGAATTATACTAAATAATTGTGGCTAGTTTTAGTAATGTTTTTGGAATTTAAAAAACTTTTGGAAATACATAATAGATCTTGACTTATAACTTAAAATAAAGCACTTCTCAATCCTTATATTTGAAAAAAAATACATAAATTGTTTGGTATAATTTAAAATACAAAAGAAAATTCAAAACTTTCAAAAATATATAGTTGATTTCAAAAGTAGAGAAATTAACAAATTTTTTAAAACTTAAAAAATAAAAAATTACTTAAAATTATTTAAAAAATCACTTCGAGTACATATATATTCAACACTTCTTTCAGTTGATATTTCTTTTATTGATATACATAATTATAGTGATTAACTAATACAAACTAATTAATTAATGGAAATATATATTAAATTCTCTTTGTTTGGAATATATATTTTTTAATTAATGAAAATGTAAAATAATTCTGTAATATAATCAATTCCTATTTATTCATAATTCATATTTCTTAATTCGTAGAAATTAATAAGGTAGGTAGGAGATATTTGAGGTATAATTATAATGTAATTAATGCAATGATGATTAGGCGAGTAATTGATTATGTGTCAGCTAAAGCATGAAAGGGTGACACATAAGCACACGAAGCACCAGCAGAAGACATGTGGCAGCCGAAGCATGAGAAGCTGCCATTTAGGCTCAACGTATTTTGCATTAGTATATAGGGGAGATTTATAAACTATACGTGTTGAGAATCTCAAGAAATATGTAAATTTTGTAACATATTGTTATTTGAGCTTACTTGAAAATGAAATTAACTTGAAGGGATTAAGTAAAATTAATAAAAAAAAATATTAAGAATTATCTAAAAATTAAATATTAAGAAATCTGAAGGCGAAAAAGACAAAATCGATTATGTGTTTTCAAAGGAAAAGACTTAACAAAGAACAAAATTTGTCCAGAGTATTTTTTTTCTCTGTTTTTCTTGTTTTTATTTTACCGGAGGAATTGATTATATTTATAGAAATATTTCATATTTTCATTAATTAACAACATAAATCCCAATCAAAGACAAATTTAATATATCAATTTGCACTACATATTAAAAACTTAAATCTAAAATCTCGCGGAAATATTATATATTCCATTAATTAGTTAGTTTATATTAGTCAGTCACTATAATTAGATATATCAATAAATAAATATCAACTGAAATGAAAGATGCTTGGGAGTATTGCAAAAGAAGTATTGAATATATATAACTAAGAAGGTACTTGAAGTCCTAATCAATTAAATAAATCAAAATATTCTTATTAAATATATTATTGAAAGTGTAGAAACGATGGTTTTAATCATTATTTATAAATAAATCAAAGAACTTATGAAATAAATCAATTAGTCTATTTTAATTTTAATCTTATTTAATTAATATAAAATAACAAAATAAATAAAAAAAACTTATATTTACAAAATTATATAATTACTGACTTTATGAATTTCAAAGAGATATTTCAAATATATAAGAAATTAAATTGTGTGAGTGTTTTTTTCTTGCTTTTATTTTACATATGTAAAATTACTTGAATATCACTTTTATTGTGTTTTTCTATATTTTCAATTTTCATAATTTCATAATTTCTAGCTTTCCTCTGCAGACCTATTTTTTAAGCAGCAGGACAGGATATGTTTGCTTCTTGTGCAGATTTTTTTTAAGCGGCGGCCAATAATTTAGGTAACAATATTTACTACTTATTAATTGAGGTAATTAATTTAGGTAATTAATAAATAGGTTAGGAAATGATGATGTGTTAACCAAATCATTAGAATATGACACATGAGCAACCGAAGTATCAGAAGATGACATGTGGCAGCCGAAGCATGGGAAGCTGCCATGTAGGCTCGGCATATTCTGCATTAGTATATAGGGGGATAATCCGTTCGGCACATAATTACTAAATTAAAAAGGCACTTCCCTAAAAAGTTTGAAACCATCTCTATCCTCATTTTTACGTATTTTTCATTTTCTAACTCCATCACTTCATTTCAGTATTACGTATTTATAGTGTTTTCAAATTCAAAAAATAATCCAATAGTTATAACACTAAAATTAAAAATCAAAAGCCGAACCGAATATGCATTTTGTTCAGCCTCATATTGAATAAGTTCGTTAACCGTTTGATTTTGTAACGGAATTCTAAAAACAATCAAATTCTTTTCTAATTTTTAATGTTGTAAGAAAAAGAAAAAAAAAATTGTTAAAACCTAATAACTTTTACATATATATTATTATTATCATACATTATATATCACGGATAAGAGACAACTTAATATGTGCAAACTATGAATATAAACTATTGTATTTTGTAGTATTGTTTGCAAAAAAATTTCCCTTACATTTGGGGTGCTTGCCTTATGCAAATGGACATGTCTTCTGATTTGTTGGTTATTTCCTAGAAATGTATGTAATTTTTTTCTTGCATTTGGGGTGTTGCCTTTTGCAAATGGGCGTGTATTATGGTTTGTAGATTATTCAATGTAAATGTATGTATATTCTCTCTCTTTTAGATATTACAATGATATATTTGACAACTAATGAAATGGTCACCGAAATTTATGTATATTCCAATTTTTGTTTTGTTGAGTGTTGTTACCCAAAATATTATCCGGAGATAGTATTGCTGGAATGATCGAGTAACAAACAAATGCGAGAACACTTCCGTGAGAAAATAGATAACACAAGATTTGCCGGGGTTGTTAATCCCGGGCTTGAATGCTCTCGCGAGATGTTATTAATAAATATACTGTTGAGTACAAATATTAATGTTAGAATCCAATACAAGGAGTGTAAAGACTTCTAGTTATCTAGGCTTTAGAGCGCGTAGATTGCCGGAAGAACCAGATAGGTAAGTCTGTGAGTTTTTGCTTGGGATATATGATGAATGTGTATGAATATCAAAATGAATGTGTTAGTGGTTGCCAAAAGAGCCTTTGATTCTCTCTTTGGTGTGTATTTTGCACTTAATTCGTAGTAGAATTCGTCCTTCTCTGGCCGCAGCAGTGAGTCCTCTATTTATAGGGGACAAGGTAGTTGGGATCCCTCAGGTGATCGCGGGCGATCGCCGTTTTCTATATTAAAATAAAACGGCCGATCGTCCCGTCACGTGGGCCTGTTCCCTTGAGGTCCGAGGTTGCAGCTGGAGGCCAGCTGGGTGAACCAATGGGAAGCCAAAGACGCTGCGTTGCGTCATTTGTCCGAGGAGGGCCCACTTCGTACCTTTCGGCGGCCTTGTCGGTAGGTGTGGTAGGTGACAGGCTGGGGTCAATGATCCTATCTGTCGGTGTCCTTTGAAGATCCGCGGGTGGGCCATCGTCCAAGATTCGGTCTTCGACGACTTTGACGGATGCTGGATCCCCACGTGGCATGAGATGATCGCCTCTGGTCCGCTCATTAAAGACGATCGCCAGATATCAAAAGACGATCGCTGTTTACCAAAAGACGATCGCCGCATTATGCCGAACTCTAGGCGTTTGTCCGGAGCATGTCTTTCATGGTTGGCTTTTCTAATCGTGATGCCGATCGCCTATCGAGGCATATTAACCGCCGCACAACAATTGCCCCCCAGCTCGCTCGATGTTGAAAACACGGGGTGAGGTGGCACTGTTGGCGATCGCCAATGTTTAAACGATCAGCCGATCTGACTTCAAATATGGACGACCTTCTTTCGCGTCGGGAGCAGCGGGAAAAGAAGGCGGGCTTTCTAACGTGGCAGGGACACGCGTCGCGCCGCTGTTGGGGGAATCCGATGGTTTTGTCGGTCTTGTCGGTTGGCATGCCCTCGAAAAGACGCGTCTGCGGGATTCGAGGGCGGCATTTAATGCGTCCCCACGTGACGGTTGCGATCCAGCCCTCGAGGTTTCTCCTATTTGCATTTTGACCCTTGTCTCCATCTATAAAAGGGCCTGTGCTTCTTCTCCTTCACTTTTTTACGCGTCCTTTGTATCCATAGCTGAAATTCTGCAGAAATTTATGGAGCTTGTTGTGCCGACCGTCTTCCTTTCTTTAGGTAAGAAACCCAATTCTTCTTTCTCCCTTAATATTTTGAGAATATGTCGGGAGGATCTAAGGTCTTCGAGGCCTAAGCACTTCAGCGGCCACGGACCGGGAGGGAATTCCTGTGGGAATCCCCGTGGAAATGGCCGTAGAGGCTATTCGTGCGGGGATTGCACCCGCAGAGCTTGAGGAGCTTTTCAACGAGGCCGTAGCGGCGGGATCTGCGGCGGCGGAGGAGCGAGATGCGTCGCCGGTGGAGGAAGACGAACTAATGCGTTTGTCTTGGGAAAAAGATAGCGTCTCCGGCCCCGTCTATACGGCTTTTGCTAAACTTATGGAGGGGATTCACGGGCCCTGTCCGGAGTTTGATTTCGAGGCTTACTCCGCCGCTCATCCCTACGTACATGTGAAGCGGACGGAGTTTCGGGCTGCTGACCCGTCTCAATGGACTCTTGGTCAGATTCGGAGTTCGGCGACCTGGAAGGACATGACCCGCTGGAGGGTCAAATATCATATCCCCTCTGATGTGTCATTGCACGTGCCCTCCGAGAACGAACGTGCTGACCAGCCTCCCGAGGGTATGGTCGCCATCAACGAAATGACCCTGGCTGCCGGACTGCGGTTTCCCTTGCCGTTCGCCGTTTCGTATCTGCTGATCGCCTGGAATTTGGCGCCTCTTCAGTTGACGCCGAACGCCTGGCTGCAGATTATCAGCACATTGACATTGTTTGGCGGTCATAGGTTGTTTCGCTTGCCTTCTGCGCTGGAGATGAATTATCTTTTTAAGCTGACTGTGCAGAAGGGATCGATCGGCGGTTACCATATCCAAGGTCGCCAGGGTAGGGTGGTCATTGGGGTGCCGAGCAAGGCTCGGGGCGACCTGACAAAGTGGTGCTGGGTTGGTGGTGCATGGAGGTCGGCATCGAGCGAACCGCCGGAGGAGGAGTTGGATATCCCCACCAATTTTCGGGAGAGGAATCCAAGTAAGGGTTTCCATTCTCCCTTTATTTGGATACTCCTTGGACTGATCTAATTTATTTCCCTTTTTGCAGGATCCCTTGTTCCATCGATCGACGAGCTCCCCTTTGATTTCTCGATCGTCTGGGAGCGGATTCGCGCATTGCCGGATTCCTATAAAGACGTTCAATCAGTCAGCCACGAATCTCATCAGTTGGGAGCTCGACTGTTTCGCTTCCCTCGCCACCTGAAGGCCCCTGGTATGACTTTTCATCTACTCTCTTATGCGAGGCGATCGTCTCCAAGAGGTCACCATGTCTAAGTAAGTGTCTAACTTGTTTGAGTTTCTTCTTTGGCAGAGATTTATTTTCCCCGTATCGCCGAGCTACCGCAGGAGATTGCCATGTCTAATCCCGGTTTTATCCGTCGCCTTCATCTGGGAAAGAAAACGGGTCGCGTTGCTGCGACGCTGCCTCGCCTCGCCCCGTGGTGAGGCCCGCTGCGGTGCCGGTCGCCGAACCGGAATCTCAAGGTGAGGAACAACTTCAGCGCAACCGCAAGAGGCGGAGGCCGGAGGGGTCCCTTCCGTCGGTTGAGGCGGATTTAGCTATTTTGGAGCCGCCGATCGCCGCTCCCCCTGTTTCTTCCGTTCTGATGGCGGAGGGGTCTGGTCCCAGGCCATCGGCATCAAGCTCCAGGACACCTGCCGGCTTTTTGAAAAGGACGGCGATCGCTGACGCCGAGACTTCTCGGGGAAAGCCCTATTTCGGCCGTGATCCAGAGCTGGTCAACAGGTGAGAATGGTTTAAACATTCCGAGCTAGGCGTTCTGAGTAAGGTTTAGGCTAACTCCTTGGTTTCCTTGGTTTGCGCTGCAGGGTTCGTCTTGCCGATCCGGACGTTGCTCCCATGGTGCCGACTTTACGCCGAGCAAGGCTCCGCAACAGTCTCTCGAAGTCCCTGCTTACGTTCGCCAGGCTATCACCTCTCTGCCCAAGGCTTGGACGACCGATCTTGATGCGATCGCTCGTCGGCGATCTGGAGACGCCATGCAGGCGACTGTTGCCCTGGCTCTTCAGACGGCGATGATGGCCGTCCAAGCTGCTAGGGATTTTGAGGGGCGACCCTCCACTGCTCATCTCCATCGCGACCTCGAGGCCGCCCGGAACAAAAATATCGAGGATGCCAACCGGATCCGGTCTATGGAGAAGGAGTATGAGGAGACGGCCAAAAGGGCTAAGCAGGATGTGGATCGATTGAAGCAGGAGCTGAGCTGCTCTAAGGAGGCTGCCGATCGGTCCCGTGATGAGGAGAACGAAACCCGCCAGAAGCTCGCGGCGTCGCAGGAGGAGGCGGCCGGACTGAAGGCGATGGTGGATCGGCTCAGCGGTGAGCTGGACGTGGCGAAGAAGGAGCTGGAGAAGGCCCAGGGTGAGAATGCCGCCAAGGTTGTCGAGCTGGCGGAGGCTGAGAAGACGGCCGTGGAGTTGAAGGGCCAACTGAAGGCGATCGAGACCGATCCCTACCAAAATGTGGCGCTCGCCGGCGAGTTCACCTATTACTTGGCCTATGCTGACGCTGTTCGAGCCGCAAAAAAGGCAGGGATCGAGATCGGTCCCTTGATGGAGAGCTTCAAATCCTACGCCCTCGCGAATCCTCTGCACCCGGAGTTCTCCTTGCCGATCCTTGACTTAGCCGACTTCGGGATCGACTTGAGTTGGTATACGGGTAAACTCATTCATCCCGAGGCCGAAGCCGATCCGCAACCTGAGGGCGATGGTCAGTCGGCGGGGCCTTGAGAGACATTTTTTTTTCCTCTGTTACTTTGTACTTTTTGTTTTCCTTTTGTAATGCCTTCGGGCCCCGTAATGTATGAAATTCGTGTTATGAATAAAATGTTCCTATTTTCATACTGTCTCTTTATATACGATCGCCCTTTGAATGTTTTTGCGTGCAATTTTTACGAGTACGTGTATGATTGCTCTCGTCGTTTTGCTCATCCGACCGATCGTCTGAGTGTTGAAAGCGTTGACATGTTTTGAATCGGAATTCTTACTTGTAATTTTTGTCGGACGACCCCGATTGCCCTGCATGTTTTTGAGCGAAGCCGATCGAGTGTGGTTCCTCTTTGTTCGATCGTATTTGAGATTAGCTCGACCTATCCCTGCCCCCTTGTTTTTGTTCACTTATTGTAAGTAAGGAAACAAAGACTAGTCTGTTTGGCGAGCTATCTTCATTTTGCCGATTCTGAAGAGTCATGTGTGGTTGGGGTGTTCGATGGACCGATCTCCCCAATCGTGTCTTCGTGTGCGAGGGATATTGTGTATCCCGCGACTCACTTTTTGTGGGGGTCCTCCGTTAGGCTACGCCTGCCTTGTGTTAAAACGAAAGGCGGGCGATCTCGGTCTGGAGGAGTCCTTGCGCGGAGTGTTGTCGGCTTATTCGACACCACGTCCGCGGCTTGTCAGCTCTGCTTCCACCTCGGCCCGCCATGAAGATGGCGATCCTCGACGGTGTACGTTGAGACGGGGGTAACGGCACGTCGCATTGTTCGGGTTCACCATGTTAGATGATGTACCTTGAGGACGTGCGATCGTGCCTACTGATTATTTTGAGGGTCCTTGCCACGCCGACCTCGTATTTAAACGAAGGGCGGCGATCTCGGCCCAAAGGAACCTTGCATGGGCGAAGCCGTCGGTTCCATCGACCGCCAGACCATGGTCGCATTAATTTTACCTTGGATCGTCGTGATCGGCGATCGTCGGCGGTATGCGATATGCACGGTGGGGCGATCGCTTAATAGATGGGATAGGAAAAATCTCATTATATTCCTTGTACATCATTGAAATTGAATACAAAATTATCACTTTGGTAGTATTTTTCGGATGCACGGCGTTCGAGGGTATTGGTCGAGTACCGTCGGATGTTCCAGTTCGTAGGCTCCTTTAGTTAGCCATCTGGATACTCTGAAAGGTCCCTCCCGATTCGGACCAAAAACACTGTATGGGTTTGGATCTTCTTAAGGACGAGATCGCCCACTTGAAATCTTCTTTCTCGACCTTTGAATTGAAGAACTTCTCGGCTCTCCTTTTGTGGATTGTGTTCTTCATTTCGAGGTCGGCCGTCTTTCTTCGAGCATGTCTAGGTCGATTCGTCGGGCTACATCGTTTTGGTCGTCATCTCTGCTCGGTTCGATGGCCGAGGACGGCGATCTCTCGAAGGAATCACCGCTCGTTCAAGGCAAGGGCGAACGGGGTTTCTCCGGTTGAATTGCGGGTCGTCGTCGGTAGGACCACAAACGCGTCGGGGAGCTCGCCGCCCAACGCCCTTGCTCGGATTCGAGTCGCGCTTTAATCGTGTGTTTGAGGATCTTATTCACCGCTCTACCCGCCTGCTCGTCCGAGGGTGATAGGGCGCGAGAATAACCTTTTGATTCCCCACTTCTCACGCAATGCATGACTTCTAAACCGTCGAACTGCTTTTCCGTTGTCGGA
This sequence comes from Orobanche coerulescens, assembly GCA_033398695.1. Lineage (NCBI taxonomy): Eukaryota > Viridiplantae > Streptophyta > Magnoliopsida > Lamiales > Orobanchaceae > Orobanche > Orobanche coerulescens. The sequence goes on along the minus strand of CM065809.1, from coordinate 144,706,348 downwards.
GATGATGGCACGGGCATCAATCGGCATATGACGTTTTTCCATATAAACTTGATCACTTGCTCTTGGCCGATCTTGTTGAGCGGTTTGGCCTCAGCCCATTTGGTGAAATAGTCGACCCCAACGATGGCGAACTTACAGCCCCCTGGAGCCGTCGGCAAGGGACCTATAAGGTCGATGCCCCATTGCGCAAATGGCCAAGGGCTATACATGGAGGTGAGCTGTTCGGGTGATAGTTTAATGTTGGGGCCCATTATCTGACACCTATGACACGATCTGGCATAGGCGATCGCATTTTTCCGAAGTGATGGCCAGAAAAACCCTTGTCTGGTTGTCTTATGGATGAGGGCTCGCCCCCCCGCATGGTTTCCACAAATCCCGTCGTGGATCTCAGCTAAAACGAGCCGACCTTCCTCCGGTGTAATACACTTGAGGAGGGGAAGGCTGAAGGCTCGCTTGTAAAGCCGATCGTCCAATAGGGTATATCTGGTCGCACGAAGCTGGAGTTGGCGAGCTTTAACACGGTCATCAGGGACCGTTCCGTCCTTTAAGTATTTGATGAACGGAGTCATCCAATTCTCCTCCGCGATGGCGACCGTGGTAACCAGATTTCTGTCGATCGTCGGCCTTGCTGACTTTGTGATTTGGATATTGGAGAAGTCGGCTGCCCCATCCGATGATGCTAGCTTGGAAAGAGCATCAGCCTGGGAATTGTGCTCTCTCGGGACTTGTTTGATTAGCACTTCTTCAAATTTTGTGCACATTTCGGCGACCAGCTCTTGGTATTTGACCATCTGTTCGCCGCGCGTCTCATATTCCCCCTTGACTTGGTTCACGACCAAAAGGGAGTCCATGAAGATATGGAGGCGACGAACATCTAGGGCGAGGGCTAGATCGAGTCCGCCTACCAAAGCTTCATATTCGGCTTCATTGTTGGTCGCACGAAAACCGAAACGCACAGCATTTGTGAAACTCTGACCGTCGGGGCTGATGAGGACAATCCCTGCCCCTGCTCTCGCATTGGTCGCTGAGCCATCCACGTATAACTTCCAGGCAGGTCGGCCGACCTGGGTTGGACTGTGAGGGAAAGTTAATTCCACCACGAAGTCCGCCAGAGCTTGGCCCTTGATCGCCGTGCGAGGAGCGTAGGTGATACCGTATTGGGCGATCTCCAGCGACCACTTGAGGAGTCGCCCATTGGTGTCCGGTCGGTGCAGGACTTGTCTTAGAGGTAGAGTTGTTAGGACTTCCACTTGGTGATCGAAGAAGTAAGCCCTCAGCTTACGTACACTCATGACAAGGGCGTAGGCGATCTTCTCCAATGGTGTATAATGTGTCTCAGCGTCGTGGAGCGCCTGGCTAACATAGTAGATCGGCAAGTGGCCTTGCCCCTCTGCTCGCACCAGAACGGCACTCAGCGCGACCTCCGAGGCCGCTAAGTAAAGGAATAATTTTTCACCGGGGATCGGCTTTGCCAGGATCTGGGGGTTAGATAGATATTCCTTTATCTTGGCGAATGCTATCTGGCTTTCTTTCGTCCATGCGAACTTCTTGTTCTTGATGGTCGCGAAGAAAGGCTTGCTTTTATTGCCGAGCTGTGATATGAAACGGTTGAGGGCGGCTAGACAACCTGTGAGGCGTTGCACCTGCTTGATGTTTCGCGGTTCCTGCATGTCAAGAATCGCCTGTATCTTGGTGGGGTTCGCCTCGATCCCCCTTTGGCTCACTATGTGCCCCAGGAACTTCCCGGAGCCCACCCCGAAGTTGCATTTCTTGGGGTTCAGCTTCATGTTAAACTTCTCAAGGATGGCGAACGTCTCGGCGAGATCGTTGAGGTGATCTTCCTTCTTGAGGCTTTTGACTACGATATCGTCAATGTAGACCTCCATGGTCTTGCCGATCTGATCGGCGAACATTCTGTTGACTAATCGCTGGTAGGTCGCCCCTGCGTTTTTCAAGCCGAACGGCATTCTGACCCAAAAGTATATGTCTTTTTCTGTGTGGAAAGATGTGTGTTTTATGTCTTCCTCCGCCATTGGGATTTGATGATATCCGGCGAAGGCATCCATAAACGACATCATTTCGCAACCTGCCGTGCTATCGACCAGGTGATCAATATGAGGCATCGGGAAGTGATCTTTTGGACATGCCGCGTTGAGGTCGGTGAAGTCAATGCATAATCTCCAGGAGCCAGTTGGCTTTTTGACGAGCACCGCGTTGGCGACCCATTGTGGTTCGTCTGTGGCTACTCCGATCAATTTGTTGTTGAGTAACTTCTGGACTTCTGTGTCGAGCGCCGCGTATTTCTCGGGACCGAACTTCCTTCGCTTCTGGTGAACAGGCTTCATCGTCCGGTCGATCTTCAGATAATGGCAAGCGTGTTCGGGACTTATGCCCACCATATCTTGATGCGACCAGGCAAAGACTCCGATGTTCATACGTAGTAAGTTGATCAGATCTCCCTTTAATTCGTGGTCGATATTTGCGCCGATCTGTACTTCCCGTTCGGGGTGATCCAGATCCATCGTAATGCTTTCCAACTCTTCGACAGGGACGGTCGCCTCTCGTTTGGTACGATCTTCGGACTCGGTCCTTGGATCGATGTCGAGACTTGGCTCGAAACCGATCATTGGCTCGATGTCGTCCGTCAATTGATGAGAGATGGCGTCCCCTGAGTCGGGTTGGTACGATGCGTTAGGCTCGTCGATCTCCATGGGTTGATCGTCGGTCGCTTCAATGTTACATATAGTATGGGAAGTATTGAAAGAAGTAACAACATAGGAGTAATTCAAACATCTCTTTGCCATTAGCTGATCTCCTTTTACAGTACCGACCGTCCCATCGGCAGTGGGGAATTTGATACAGTAAAAGAAAGATGAGGCGACCGCCTCAAAGGTTTCTAAAAAGGGGCGACCTAGGAACCCATTATAGATCTTTGGGCCTATCTATGATTACAAAGCTTAGGTTCCTAGTAATCCTAACCTTGGGATCATAAAAGCATACTAGCTCAACGGAGAGCTTGATCCTCCCGTAGCTCGACTGTGTTGTCGCCGAACCCTTGGAGCACGGTGTCGAAAGGCTTGATGAATTTGATTAGGTTGCCGAGTTGTTCTAGGGCGGATTTGAATATGATGTTGCAGAAACTCCCATTGTCGACCAGCACGCGATCGACCATCTTCCCAAGGATACAAGCAGAGATCACTAGTGCATCCTCTTTGGGACATTGCACTCCCTCCCTGTCCTTATTGGAAAAGGTGATGAGCGCGTCTCTAGAGATGGTCGGCTCCGGAGGTACTACAACATGGACTTCGGCGAAAGCCCTCAGCTCGGCTTTTCGCTTTCTGTTCGACAGGGTGGAAACCGGGGAAAGGCCCCCGAGGCTCCCACCTCCTGCTTGAAGCATGTTGATCCGACCGCCAGGGTTGATCGGAGGTATCGACTCATCAGAGTATTCCGGCTCATGCTCGATTCTGGCGATCGGATTGGGAAGAATTCTTTCGCTTGGTCGGCGCTCGCGCCCTCCGGCTCTTTCCGCCCTGGGTTCTGGCTTGGTGATCAAATTGTCCAGTTTGCCTTCCTCAAACAGTCGCCAGAGCTGTCTGAGGAGGTCGTGGCATTGGCTAGTGTTGTGGTCGGGACTCTTATGGTAGGAACAGAATTTGCTATGGTCTAGGTGACCGTGGTCCCTTATTGGCTTTGGCTTGGAAAGCCACTCGCGACCCTTGATCGCGTTGAAGATGTGGGCCGGAGATAAGTTGAGGTTGTAGAGAAGGTGGACCTCCACATCCTCGAAGGCTTTGAACTCTCCAGGCGGCTTGGCGATCGCTTTTCTGGGCTTGGCGACCGCCTTCTTCTGGACATGGGAAGGTGTTTTTCCTTCTTCGGATGGTCCCTCTTCTAAGCGGAGTGAGAGCATCCTCTGTCTAGCCAGGAAACCGGCGGCTTTGCCGCGGAAGATTGAGTAGATCGGGGGGATATCTTTTGTAAGGTGTCTGAACATGGGCGAACGTCCGTGGAATCCGCTCATAACTGAGTTGAGAGCGATCTCGTCGCTGACGGGCTCACCGGTGAGGACTATCTCGTCTACCCGGTCGATGTAATCCTCATCCGATTCGTTCTTCCCCTGCCTGATTTTCATCATGCGGTGGGGACCTTCCGGGCGAGCGACCTTGGCGGCGAAGTATGACGTGAAGTCGTTCGCCAGCTTCTCAAAGCAATTGATTGAGCGAGATGGTAGTGAGATGTACCACCTGTGGGCGAGATCGCACAGAGTTAACGGGAACATACGACATTTCGTCGCATCTGAAGCTCCGCATCCGGTCATGTAGATCCGGAATTTGCTTAAGTGGGTTTCCGGATCCGATCTCCCCTCATATAGAGGTGTTTGTGGGGGATTGATCGTTGGTTGGACTGGGGCGAGCTCGATCTGAGTCGCGAGTGGTTCGCTTGACCCAACGATCGGTCTCCTGGCGCCTGCCCCATTTTCCAGGAGCGCCTTCACCTCGTCCAGCTGGCGTTGCATGGCGGCGATCGCCGTCGCCTGACTGCTTGCTGAATGGCTCTCAGAGCGTGAACCAAGGCGATCGTGTACCGATCCCCTAGCCCCGTGGTGAATGACGAGCTCCCTGCCAGTGGGTTCCTTTCTTGGGCGAGCAGGGGCTCGCTGACCGGCCTGTCTCCTGGGAGTCGGATATGCCGAACTCCTGGTAAAGAATTCGGATTCCGATGTCACCCGGCTGGGGCCTGAGTGCCCGGGTCGCCATGAGGGATCGCTCCCCAGGCGACTGAAGACGGAATCGTCCCGCCTTACGAGAGCCTTCCCCTGTGGCTCGGGGCTTTCTGTCGATTTCTCAACATAGATCCCCTTGAGCTTCCGTTTGCTTGCCCGGCGGTTAGCTCACGGGGTGATGGTGGGCGAATCACGGGCCCTCTCTCGTTCCCTGAGGATGGCTATAGCCTCCTCAATCTGTTCCGATGTCTGGAACTGATCGAGTGAGAGGCTAGAACCGTCCCTCGGGGGCGGGAGTGAGAGCCTAGCGTCGCCGCGGTCGCCTTCCGCCGTGGGCTGGGATTCGGTCTGGGCCAGAATGAGATTTTCGGCAGATCTTAGGGTGGCTCTCTTCGAGGTCGTTGCAGATGTCATTTTCTGAAGGTTTTTCTATTGAAGAACAGTGAGTGTTTCTTCAAGTATATGTCCGGAGAACAGTGAGTGTTTTTCGAGATGGTAGGAATAAAAATGAAGGTTTAGATCCCCTTCTTCTAGCGCCAATTGTTGTTACCCAAAATATTATCCGGAGATAGTATTGCTGGAATGATCGAGTAACAAACAAATGCGAGAACACTTCCGTGAGAAAATAGATAACACAAGATTTGCCGGGGTTGTTAATCCCGGGCTTGAATGCTCTCGCGAGATGTTATTAATAAATATACTGTTGAGTACAAATATTAATGTTAGAATCTAATAAAGGAGTGTAAAGACTTCTAGTTATCTAGGCTTTAGAGCGCGTAGATTGCCGGAAGAACCAGATAGGTAAGTCTGTGAGTTCTTGCTTGGGATATATGATGAATGTGTATGAATATCACTATGAATGTGTTAGTGGTTGCCAAAAGAGCCTTTGATTCTCTCTTTGGTGTGTATTTTGCACTTAATTCGTAGTAGAATTCGTCCTTCTCTGGCCGCAGCAGTGAGTCCTCTATTTATAGGGGACAAGGTAGTTGGGATCCCTCAGGCGATCGCGGGCGATCGCCGTTTTCTATATTAAAATAAAACGGCCGATCATCCCGTCACGTGGGCCTGTTCCCTTGAGGTCCGAGGTTGCAGTTGGAGGCCAGCTGGGTAAACCAATGGGAAGCCAGCACGCGTTGCGAGTCGCTGTCCGAGGAGGGCCCACTTCGTACCTTTCGGCGGCCTTGTCGGTAGGTGTGGTAGGTGACAGGCTGGGGTCAATGATTCGGTGTCCTTTGAAGATCCGCGGGTGGGCCATCGTCCAAGATTCGGTCTTCGACGACTTTGACGGATGCTGGATCCCCACGTGGCATGAGATGATCGCCTCTGGTCCGCTCATTAAATACGATCGCCAGATATCAAAAGACGAACGCTGTTTACCAAAAGACGATCGCCGCATTATGCCGAACTCTAGGCGTTTGTCCGGAGCATGTCTTTCATGGTTGGCTTTTCTGATCGTGATGCCGATCGCCTATCGAGGCGTATTAACCGCCGCACAACATTGAGATATTACAATCATATATATATATATATATATGACAACTAATGAAATGGTAGACCATCATTCTATAACTTTTTATAATCTTTATATATTTAAAAACTAATGAAATGACAGACAACATTTTATAACTTTTTAGATCTCGACCATTTGGTTACGAAGTGTCTCAGGACACCATTCATCTACAATAACTTTGACGATACTCATATTTTTTTATAAGAACTTAATTTGATATTACAAAAAAGAATATTCATATACCTTTTGCAACAATAAAAGGATCATATGTACTCTAAATTATAAAAGGACTGTGTGTGAACATTTAACCGCAATAAATGACTATATATGCACATCAACACAATAAAGGACTATAAATGGGCACATCTATCTATATATATATACTAGTCATTCAGACCCGTGCGTTGCACACGGACTCTATCTAATTGGTCATAGTGTAATATGTGGTATTTATTTTCGTCATTAGGTTTGTAAGTTGTGATGGTATCACAACTTTTGTAAGCATCGCATGAGTTTAAGATGAATGAGTTTAAGATGAATGTTTGGTGACTTTTATATTTAGACCGAGTCATTCAGACCCGTGCGATGCACACTGGCTTAATCTAAATGTTCATAGTGTATTGTTCAACACTAATTTTCGTCATTACATGGGCTGTATATAAGTGTTCATAGCGTAATCTTTGACACTTATTTTCGTCATTATATATCTAAGTTGTGATGGTATCACACCTTCTCTAAGCATGACACACATTTAAAATAGTTTATTGACATTAAAAGAGTATATGTGAACAGACTTTTTTCAAGATGCTATATTTAAAAAAATCTATTCACATGTAACTTTCAAAGGGAGGTTAAACGCATACGGTTCTTCAAAATAAATGTAACCCTTATATACAATCGTAACAAAGTGGATATTCGCTATATTTTGAGATCTAACTTGTGACAATTAATTACCCTTTTGGTTTATCATATCAAATATGGTAGTTCCATATTACTACGCTTAATTAATCGAACTTTATTTTATGCACAAAAACCATTTAAGTTTCAATATTTTTTATTGTTGTGAAAATCGGTCCAATATTGTTAGTATATTTAATTTGTACCAGGTTGCATATATAAATATATTTGAAGACATCAATCTCAACATATAATTTTTCTACTCTTAATAACTAATATAACAATTTTATTTTGCCAAATTTGTTTGTCATTCTACAAATGAAACTAAAATTATATTAAGATAATCAATTAATCTCCATAGTGATATTACTTATTGAGTAAAATTTAAATTTAATTTATAATAGATTATATAAATGGTATATCTATATTGTTTAAACTACATAAATCATCAAAATTATATTATTTATTATGTAAGATTTAAACTACAGTAAAATTATATAAATGATAAATTCTCAAAATAACATAATCGCTTAATTGCCGATACTAATTGTGGATATGATTACCCGAATCATTAATACATATTTGTTTTACCTATAGTCTATTGCTTTGCACCATTTATGGATAAAGATGATAGTGTGAAGATATTTTTATTATATACTACCATTTTCAATATGTAACATCGACATAACTTACACAATCATATCAAGTATCAAAGTCACGCAATATTTCAAGACGTTTAATTAAGAAAGTGACATTAACACGCCGCAAGACAAAAAACTACATTAAGAGCAAAAATATTAAAATGCACCAACAAAGTGTAGTAATAATTATTGACTAAAAATTGAACTCGTCACATTATTTTCAATAAACTTACTTGCTAACGAATCAATAGTATTAGCCCATTTATCGGTATTACATGAAGCAAAATATTGCATGTTTAATTTGTAACATATATTAATATGAATGCTAAGTATTCATCCCACCGATGGCCATGGCGTCGTTCTTGTTTTTGTTGTTGTTCTTGTTGTTGTTGTTGTCTTTGTCGTTGTTGTTCATTGGCCTTTTTCATGTTTTGTTCTTGATACAATTTTTGTGACTTCTCGATATCTTTCTTTAATGCTTCTTGACGCGCTACAAAAAACAATTAGATATAGTTGATCGTTAGTAACTTAAATACAGTTAATCAATATATTGCATTTTCGATCAAAGTAAAAATGTTCGTGCATGTACCACATAATTGATAAGACAACGATGTGTAGGATCTATTAAACCATTAGGGAAGATGATGTTACTACCAAACCTCCTAAGCACCATCTTTATGTCCTACATTGTTACACAAACAAAACACACGTGAAATTTACATAAAATAATATCAATTAATATGCTAAATAAGCTAGACGATATGATGCTTACTTTACCACCATAATAAGTTGTAGCCCAATGTGCACGCGGTGTGGAGAAAGTTGTGTTTTGTTGTGTGTGATTTTTGACACATTATATAGTTGATAAAATATTTGTAACTCATGGACGGGAAGGTAAAAAGACGAACACTAATTTGTGTGTTTAATTTATGCATTCATGGCACCAAACACTTCATCTCCACATTTCACTTTCAATTCGTGAGCCATTTATTATAACCACTTTACATTTATAATGCTACTTAAGCTTTTAGTATATAAGATGTAGAGTTGTGTAACTGACAAATGCTTCATATACTTAACATATAAATGGCCATTATATGAATATTCATTGTACACTTAACGAAAGTTGCTTGACATGCCTGGAAATCAATGTGGAATAACAAATATGATACAATCAATTCATCAAGCATTAATCATGACCACTTACATTTATAAGGCTTCTTAAGCTTTATATATATAAGATATATAAATTGAGTTCCATGTATTAATGTGAGCATTTATGTCAATATATATATATATATATATTAATGTGAGCATTTATGTCATAAGGTAGGGGCATTCATATCAATTGAAATATTGTTACTCTCTAAAGCTTTTTTTAAAGCTTTAAAGAGCTTTTACAAACCACAATAAAAAAAATGCACGGATAAGCTAAATTAATTCAACCAATTAAAACATGTCAAAGTCTCATTATTAAATTTTAAGAATTTCTATAGTCATACCACACAAAGCATGTTTATTGTTTAACTCTTTCAACTTCTTCTTTGAGGTATTATACTCCCTTATAAACAAACAAAAAAAGTCACACAACTCACCCACAAAACAGGTCACAACCATCACCTCCAGTAAAGCAGATTCTTCTGCCGCCACAGCCACCGGAAACGCTGCCAACATCAACTGCTTCCGCCGCCGACACCAATGAACATTAATTCAATAGGTGGTGTTTCGAGCTTGAGTGGTTTCATTGTTGTTTTAGTGGTTCCGCTGTCGACATACCAAACTTGAAATCTCAAACAATTTTCTTATAAACAGTTAAACAACTAAAACGTTTCTATTCAAAATAGCCTACATATACCTACAAACCATGAGATATCCAAAACATTATAAAATCAAATTGTCAATTCCCACCAAATCTTTAAAAAATAAAGATGATATCAAGTTCTTTATAGCCAAAATAATGGATTGATTGCAAAGATGGGTTTTCAATATTTATGAGTATCAAAGGAATTGAGCTAAGGGTGTCCACATCGTTGGTTCTACCTTCTCGACCACCGAAACCCCACCACCATCGACATAACCGCCGTCGGCCACTGAAATATCCAGATCTGAACACAAAACCAAAACCCGAGTTTGTAACTTACTTATAAGCTCGAAACACATTCTAGAGGAGACCCGAGATTCCAGCGATGGAGGTTTGTTGGTGGTGGTTTGGCGACAAGGGTGTGGTTACGTGGTAGTTTTGGCCGGTGTTTGGTTGTTGATGGATAATGGTTTAGCGAGAGAAATGAAAGGGTCGTATATGTTTTGTGATGAGAAAAAAAAGTGTGTTTTTGGGCAAGTAGTTAATTTTGATAGATATAATAAAATTAAAGAAAATATTATGAAAGGACAAAAATACCCTCTTATTTAACAGTCAAACTAATGGAGTTAGGAAATTCGGATCAAGTCCGAAATGGACGTTTCACTTTTTTGGGGCAATTCTATATATACTCAACTTAAACATAATAATTTCATATTTTCTTAACAAATTGCACTAAAAATTTGTGTTTGGGGAAAATATGGTATTTTGATTTTCAGATTGGGTAAATATAGAATTATCCTTTCACTTTTGGACCAAACCTAAATTTTTTCAAAATTTGACTGAAAATTAAATACCCCGCAAAGCACAAGGACTAAAAATGTAGTTAACTCTAATTTTAAAGGATAATAAATTCAAGTCTGTCAATTCAAAATGGAAGGCAATGCAAAGATGATAGACATTAAAAATTTTTTGATTATATTACAGGAAAATAAAGATGGTTTTAACTAATTTTGAAAATTTACAAATTTAAAAATTTGAGGTTATATAGTCTTGAGAACACACATACCACGAATTATATGCACGTGACGCAAAATAACATTATTTACATAAAAAATACTTTATGAACAACTAAGAGTGTAATTTTTTACATCTAAAAAATATAAACAACTAAGGAGTAAGAGTGAAATATGTAATAAAAATCATAATATTTGCCCTAAGGATTTTAAAGTATAAAAATGTGTGAGAAAAATTAATTCAAATACGTAGCATCATAGGCGTAATAAGTGTTTGATTAAATGGCAACAAATCATTCATTTTAGATGATCGTACATGTTTGGTAACTTGACTATATAGATGTCAATTCGATATCTTAATATGTTATATATGAACCCATTGTTTGAAATCAACCTCATATAGTACTCCACATATTGACGCTAGGATGCACCACCGAATAAGCTATATATGATAGTTTGATGCTACTAATTAAAAAGTAGTTCGTATTGATTTCTGTAAACACGAACAAATGTTTTGCTTCAGTGATAAATAATTCATCTTAAGAAATGCACATGTAGTTTTTTTTTGGTGTTAGTATCATGTATAAATATATTGCACATTTTGAGTACAAGTCATTTTAACCTGTCAATTACCCAGCTTAGGCCATACTTGATATTAAATACGTTAGATAAAAATACGATATTTTAACTTAGAATAATTTCATTCGAATAATAAAAACTGTGAATGCTCGGGCTTTGAAATAATATGTAATATAAATATGATATTCGATATTAACGAAGATAAAGTACCCGTGCTTTAGAGTGAATAAAGCCCGTGCATCGCACGGGCCATGATGTCTCGTTATAATAAAGATTGAGTCCCCTTATTAATGTGGAGGCTTCAAGAATATTATTTAGTGTAGAGTCTTAATGAATTCAATTTTTATCTAAAAAATTATAAAATCTCAATCTAAATAACATTATCCAAACATTTTTTCCTTGTAGAATCTAGTAACGTATACCACCCACTTCCACTTTTTTTCTTTTTGGCTGAACAAACATTATCCAAATATGAGATGTCCTCAAAATGATTAATACAAATATAAAGAAGTTCAAAAACTACAAAATGATTAATACATCGGTACTTAAAAGCCTAAGGAAAGAACAACTAATAAATGAATCAGTCCTCTTCGTCCCTTCATATGTCCTCGCTCTTGACGTCTACTTAAATTATTCTTCAAATACTCGGATCTATTCCCACTTCGCTTCTACAAATTTTAGCACTTGCGTTTTTTTGAGGAAGATGCGACATATGTAGGTTCAAATAATTCACCATGTTGATATACACCACCTTCATTTCTACCATCATTTTCATCATCTGCCATCTCATTATAGCTGCGCGATTGGGTCTTTGACACGAGTTGCCAACCTTTATTAATGTTGTCGTTGACATAGAAAGCTTGTCTCGCTTGACTAGCTAATATAAATGGTTCATTAGTTTTTAATTGCTTGTTGCAATTAACACTACCAAATCCATATTCATCACTTTTGACTCTTCTTAACTTATCATATACATCCCACCATTTACATCGGAATAACACAACTCGATTCCGCCCAAGATACTGGATTTCTATTATATCAGTTACTACTCCATAATAATCTATGTTCTCATCTCCATTCCCCGTGTTTCCAATCACAACCACCCCACTATTTTGGGGTCTCAAAGATTTTTCACGATCTTCTGTATGAAACCTATAACCATTAACGATATAACCACTGTAAGATATCACATATTGTGTTGGCCCACGTGACAATGAGAGCAAATTGTTCATTTTCGTGCTCTTATCATTTTCATATAACCGCGCAACCTAGCAAAAGGCAATAATCAAACATTAATTTATTTATTTATTTGAATTTCATTCGTCCAAAAACATGATAAAAAGTAAATTGCTTACTTCATTCTTAAACTATTTCTGAATCATGGCTCCATTCCTCTTCGGTGATTCCAAGATTCGTCGATGCATGAGCTTCATAGAACTCTCTATAAAAAATGAAAGTTCTTAAAAATTGACAACTTAAGAAAAATAGAAGGAAAAAATGATAATGGTTAGATTCATACCTAAGAAAAGGTTAAATGTCATCACAATTCTTTAAAATATAAATGCACCACATATATTACATGCATCGAGCTTATCATTCTCCCTCCAATATAACATGCAATCATTAATACATGCATCGAGCTTATCATTCTCCCTCCAATATAACATGCAATCATTTGATATGATAGCCCAAGGTCTTTCATGATCTTCTTGAACTCATAATAAGAATCTGGCAATTTTGATCCCTCAGGAAGAAGATCATTCTTCAGGAATTCTAGAAGCATGGTAAATGACTCGTTGCTCCAACGGCCAAGAGTCTTAAAATGAAGAAGTTTTAAGAGCGCGGGCATTCTAGAACTCTTGCAACCTTCATAAACCGGATGTTGTGAATCTTTCAACAATTTATAAAATTTCTTAGTGTCAGCATTTGGCTCCTCAACATCATCATGGTCATCATCATCATCATCATCATCATCATCATCATCATCATCAAAGGAGGAACCAACATCATTGTACTCCGGATATAAATCCCTTAAAATACCAAGCACTTCATGTTGGTTTTCATTTCCTTCTACAACATTATCCCTCGATGAAGGCTCACCCAACCTTTCCCCATGATGATACCAGAAGGTGTACCTTTTGACGATTCCAAAAACTAATAAGTGTTCCCGCACTTTGTCTCTATCACCAGACCCCCCATTCATACATTTGCAACAAGGACAATGAATAATATTAGTTCCTAACTTCTGAAATGTATAGTCTATAAAACTATTAACTCCCACTTCATATGATGGGTCATTTACGTAGTCTTCAATGGCCATCCAGTCCTTACTAGGAGTCATTTCCACCAAGTAAAATGGAAATATATGTTATATATAAAATATCTGCAAAAGAAAACACAACAATCATTTATGTTGGTATGGGTTTAGTTTAGTAACTACATCATTTTAAGAGATTGTCTGGAGTTGTTGAGTCAGGATAGGGGGTGGAAGGGCGCATGTTTTTAGGGGGCAGGTGAAGATTGTGGAAGAGCCTCCCACAGAGGCATTGAGGTTTATGGCGGATGATGAGAGTGGTGTTCTTTTTCCCAGGATTGTGCCTGCTGATGCTTAGCTTACTGTTTTTTCTCTTTTGGGCTTAGTCCCTCCTTTCTCATCGAAAAAAAAACAGGATGCAAGATACTGATGGACATTATTGGTTCTTGAACAGAATCTAATACGTTACTATCAAGCAGGCTATCTCTTCGGTATAGAAATCTCAATCATAAGGCTAGTGCCTAGACAACATATTAAACTTGAGTAGGGAGTCATAAACAATTTTTTCAGCGAAAAGATTATCAGCACCCATTCAACACTGATTACATGAAAGACTAAGTGTTCTTGAACCGGGTATGTAGTATTACTACTACACAAATAAGAATTTTCTATTAGATATGGTCAATAAGAGAGTCCACAAACAACAAGAGAAGTGAGTGGAAAATCACGACTACATCTTACTGATTCCAACTCAAATGGTTTCGCCATAGATCTTATTGCTTATCACTTATCAGAAGTTCTATAACGTTTTTTTCATCAAAACATGCAAAATTCTTTATTGTAAATCCTGAAGCAGAATACCATTTTGGGGGGAAGTTAGCCATCCAGAAGGAATCAGGAATAATTTTTAAAGTATATGATAATAGAATACTTGAGTTATACACCTGTCAAAAAAATTATAATTTTCAGAAAACATTCATACCTACGATGATGGAAACTGGAAACTAAATCAACAGCGGAAAGTAAAAGATCGCCACACTCAATACTAACTAATGTAAACTGTTAGGACAAAGAAGTACAAATCCCAGAGGATGGTCATACATCAATGGAAGGCAATAGAAACCAAAGAAGAATGCTCTGAGTTTCGATTATTGGGATTGCGATAATGCTTTATAAGTCAACTCAGTGTTGTTGAACTCCATGAAACTCATTTTTTAATATATAAAATTTCAACTTATGCATGTTTCCATTCATCAATTAAAATTTGCAGTTTGATCTTTGACAAAGTTCTCACTTTTCTTACAATCTCTACTTATTCTACATATTCAAATATAGATCCAAATACATATTCTTATTCTACGATCACAACACCAGTATGTCCAAGGAAAATTTCATCATACATCAAGAATTAATTACAAAGATATTCTTAGGCCTTCCAACTCCCTAAAGAACCTTGCACATACTTTAACGCGGTATTATTATATGAGATTTTTATTACCTTGTTGGGCATGGCTTTAGTTTGAGAATTCAAATTTAGAACAAACAACTCATACATATATAGTTATCTGATGAATAGATGATTAGAATGACCTGGTGTTGGAATGTTTCTACCATAAATTATTGCAACTTTGTTATCCTAATAATATAGCCTTGCCAGAGCTTCCAATGTCATCTGTA
The DNA here is from genome assembly GCA_033398695.1 of Orobanche coerulescens. Taxonomy (NCBI): domain Eukaryota; kingdom Viridiplantae; phylum Streptophyta; class Magnoliopsida; order Lamiales; family Orobanchaceae; genus Orobanche; species Orobanche coerulescens. Next base: position 144,691,250 of record CM065809.1, on the reverse strand, counting down.
ACTAAACCAAGAAGTGTGTCTTCATCTGACTGCAGATCATGAAAGGAACTCCAAGAACTCCAAATACCAGTAACAACGGTAGAGCAATGAGTGGCACCCTCAAACGAGTCAGGCGATGGTTTTGGAAATGGAAAGAGGAAATGTTCGAGTATCAAAATGTTCGTGAAGAGATAAATTTACCACTAGAAGGGGGGGTTGAATAGTGGTAATGTGGAATATCGAACTTTCTTGCGAATAAATGAAAGTAGTGCGGAAAATAAGAGACTCAAAGATTTATAGAGGTTCGGAAACTTGCCTACGTCCTCTCTCCGACTTCTTTTTCTATTGGCTCAAGAACAACCACAAACTTGACTCGTCTTCGATCGGTCCGAGTACACAACCGTTACAACCGCTTGTCTTCTATTGGTCCAACCTCAACCACTCTCAAAATAAACTTTCTTTATCTAGTGTTCTATAGGAACTAGATAATCCTCACTATACGAATATTGGAGTGTAATCATAATAATGCCGGATCAAAGATCCTAATAACACCGGATTAGTGACTCTTAATTCATTTCTCTTACGCTCAAGTATGAGTGATGCGACACTCACAACCAAATGAAAGAATACAAAGTATAATAAATATTACAAGGTGTTTCACTCTTTGTATCTTTCTTCTCACAACTTAGAATATAGTAATAGATAGAGATTAGAGCTCAAGAATGCTTTGATTGCTTGTTTGCTTGGATGCTTGAAGTTGTGTGTGTGATACCCAAGTCCTATGGGTATTTATAGTGTCAGCCATTCTTCAAATACTGATATTTGTATTATTAGCGTGCGCTAATAATACCTCCATAGCGTGCGCAATCGGTTTCTGACTTGGCCTTTCTGAACGGTCACAAAACTATTCCAATGGTAAAATTACATGGCTAGCGTGCGCTAGTCATATACTTGTAACACCCCGAGATATTCGGAATAATTACAGCGTCGTAAACCCTTTAAGTAAGGATTTACAAGGCTAATTAAAAGAAATGTGAAAATAATCTAACAATACCACAGAAATTCAAATTTACAAAACCAGTTCCAACTGATCCAACGAGTTAATTAATACAACCATATCGAAATGATATTAATAATACACACGTACTCGAGTACTGAAAATGAACCAATAAGACAATAAAAAGAAACAACAAACATCACTGAGCCCCATCGTCATCACGTCGGTACTGTGGCTGTTTCCCCGCTCCTCGGCTACCTGAACATTAAACAAATGTCCACCCCCGAAGGGGTTAGCAAAACGATGCTAGTACAAGTATCATATTAAACAAATCGAATATGCATCAATAATACGTAACAAGATACACCACACGGACTTCTGCTACCAGAATCCGACAATGCGAATCCATAAGATTCCATCAACACATCATGGGTATTCCAATGATCCAGCGCTCTCAGCATAGATCCCAAGATGATCCCGTCAGACCAACACGAGGTGGAAAAACCCGTCCAATGATCCAGCGCCCTCAGCCTAGATCCCAAGATGATCCTGTCGGACCAACACGAGGTGGACATCCGATCCAGCGCCCTCAGCATAGATCGTACAACATACACAAACACAACTCATGCATAGATATATGCAAAATCGCTATGTCCATCAACATGAACATACAAACACTAGATAACGAATATCATGACAATTTAACGAAGTAAATCCCATGTTCAACAACATGAACAAACCACATGTATGCTCAAAATACCAATATTAATAATTTACGATACTTGCATCAAAGATGGCAAGAACTAATCACTCCGATGATCTCAAGACACTCGAAGGCCGCCTCCTTCGATCAACGTAGCAAGCTCGAACCTTAACAAAAGAATAATATAGAATTCATCTCAAGTCGTACGAATGTCTAACAATCCGGTCTACGGCCGAAAGCTCTAAAAAATGTAATCTGCCTGAACTACTTAGCGCGCACTACGTACTCTACGTAACGTGCGCTAAGCCTGCCCGTTAGCGTACATAAACGACGAAGTCTAGCGTATGCTAACTATGTACTGACAGTCCTCTCTGATCAGCCGACTGACCTGCCTGATGACATAACGTACATTACGTACCAAACGTAGCGTGCGTTATTCATTCCCGATAGCGCACGTTAATATGCCTATCTTAGCGTGCGCTAACCGTGCATGGCAGTTTACTACTGGGCAGTAGACTTAATCTAATGGTGATGAAACTCATGAAATATTCAGTGTTCATACATGTCATCCACGTACATAACATGCTCATACGGTTTGCGAAAGATCTATATGGATAAAACAACTACGAAATACGAGGATACTTATCATCATCACAACACCATAATTCATCTTGATTTTCAAGGAAATATCCTAAGTTCAATCCATTTCTTGTCCCAAAAGGTATGATTCCATTATGTAAAGACATAAGAACTTTGATAATCTCCATATACTGGTCACAATCGGTTTGAAGCTTCATGAATATGCTAGGAGTTCAAACACTAAAAGGCTCAATGGTTTCTACAATGAAGAAGTACCGAAACATTGAAAATACTCTTCTACACATGATGTTCGACTACTTACTAATTTAACTGACTAGATGATCCCAAATCATGATCAAAACATCCTTCAGAATGTTACTTAACTTGGTGAAGAATCACCTACCTCAAGGTAATGAAGAACAAGGAGGATCTTGAATAAATCCAACACCGAGGGCTTGAACACCAATCTCCAATGTACAATCTTCAAACTCGTGCTAGGAGGACGATAAGAGAGGTTGAGGATGGAAGAAGTAACTCTTTAAGCTCAAAATTCGGATTAGGGAAGTGAAAAGATCTGAAAAAATGAAAAGTGAGCTGTCTTATATATAGAAAAGGGTTATTAGCGCGCGCTAGTCCCTATCCATAGCGTGCGCTAACGGTCGTACGAAGCTTACTGACTTCACTGTACTAAGCATTTAGCGTGCGCTATCCTCATATCATTAGCGTGCGCTACCGCGTTGACTTGGATTTTCCCGAAAGCCGTCTAGGTTCATCCCGACATGATCCGACCGAAATCCGTAGCCAATCTCACCTACCACCCTGTCTTAATCATGCTGACTACGTATAGCATGCGCTAAGGTTCATGCACAGCGTGCGCTACAAATCCAAATTAGCGTACGCTACACTTAGTCGATAGCGTGCGCTACATGCGCAGAATCACAATTTAGATCACATTCATGCAATCATGCGCTCAACAACACCGGATCATGAAATACGGAGAATAATACTCAGATCAAAATGCAACAAATATAATATCACAAGGTTCAATTACACATCAGAAATCTCGGGTATTACATCCTTTCTCCCTAAAAAGAAGTTTCGTCCTGAAACTTAAGATGAAAACAACTCCGGATATCTAGTCTTCATATTGTCCTCCATTTCCCAAGTGGCCTCTTCAACACCGTGTCGTGACCATTGTACTTTAACGAAGGGTATTGGTTTATTCCTTAATTGTTTGATCCGACTCTCAAGTATCTTGATTGGTCTCTCTTCGAAGGTGCCATCACTAGCTACCTCGATCTCATCGAACTCAATGATATGACTGGGAAATGGTACATACTTACGCAATTGGGATACGTGAAACACATTGTGAACGTGACTCAGCGATGGCGGTAAGGCCAACCTGTATGCTAAATCCCCAACTCTCTCGAGGATCTCAAATGGTCCGATATATCTCGGACTTAGCTTACCTTTTCTCCCAAAACAGAAAATTCCTCGTGTAGGAGACACCTTCAATAGTACGTGGTCCCCAATGTCTAACTCTAGTGGGCGACGACGCACATCTTCATAAGACTTCTGTCGACTCTGGGCAGTCAACAGCCTTTCCCGAATCAAAGCTATCTTTTCTTGAGTTTGAACTATCAATTCTGGTTCCGTCCTGATCAATTCTGAAGAATCATCCCAGCACAGGGGTGATCGGCATCTTCTCCCATACAAAGCTTCAAATGGTGCCATCTTAATAGAAGCATGCCAACTATTGTTGTAGGTGAATTCAATCAAGGGTAAATGAACTTCCCAATCAGTTGACCAATCCAAAGCACAAGCTCTAAGCATGTCTTCTACGATTTGTATAGTCCTTTCGGACTGACCGTCAGTTTGAGGATGATAAGCCATGCTAAAGTTCAGCTCGGTCCCCAGAGCCCTGTGAACTGCCTTCCAGAAATGCGACACAAAGCGACCATCTCGATCTGAAATAATGGTCTTCGGCATCCCGTGTAATCTGACTATCTCTGCAATAAATACTCGTGCCAATTTCTCGGGTCCCCACGTGTCTTTAATTCCTAGGAAATGAGCCGACTTGGTTAGTCGATCAACTATAACCCAAATCATGTTCATTCCCGACTTGGTCCTTGGCATATTGGTGATAAAATCCATCGAGATATCCTCCCACTTCCACTCAGGGATCGGAAGCGGCTTTAACATTACGGCAGGTCGCTGATGTTCAATCTTAACCTGCTGACAAGTCAAACACTTCGAAACGTACTCTGCTACGTCCTTCTTCATATTTCCCCACCAGAAGTTTTGTTTTAGATCTTTATACATCTTACTGCTGCCCGGGTGAATAGAATAGGGCGTGCTGTGAGCTTCCTTCAGAATTGTCCGTCTTAAATCATCATCAGGAACGCAAATTCGACTCTGAAATCTCATAATTCCATCATCTTGTATCACGAATCCTGGGGCCTTTCCTTTCTTTACTTCGTCACATAACGGAAGGATCAGAGAATCATTCAACTGCTTAGATTTGATTTCCTCGACTAGCGACGAAGTTAGTTCCATCACATATAGTTGCCCTTGGATTCCTGGTGCCCATACTTCAATCCCTTCGTGGATTAGTTCTCGTTGAATGCTGGTTTGGGATGTAAGTGCTTCCAACACTTGAATAGAAACAGGTTTATGGCTCAATGCATCGGCTACTACGTTTGCTTTACCCGGATGATAGAGAATTTCCAAGTCGTAATCCTTGATCAATTCCAGCCACCTTCTCTGCCTCATGTTTAATTCTTTCTGACTGAAAATGTACTTGAGGCTTTTATGATCTGTAAAGATCTGACAATGAGTGCCGTATAAATAATGTCGCCAAATTTTCAAGGCAAAGACCACAGTTGCTAACTCCAGATCATGAGTCGGGTAATTAACTTCGTACGGTTTCAACTGCCGAGAAGCATAGGCGATCACCTTATCCCCTTGCATCAACAAACATCCCAGACCCTGATTTGAAGCGTCGCTGTATACCATGAATCCATCAGTTCCATCTGGTAATGCTAATATAGGTGCTGTCGTCAGTCTCTTCTTAAGTTCATCAAAACCAGCCTGGCATTTCTCATCCCACGTGAACTTTTGAGTTTTCTGTAACAGCTAAGTGAGTGGACGAGCAATTTTGAAAAATCCCTCTACGAAACGGCGATAATATCCAGCAAGTCCTAAGAAGCTTCGGACTTCTTTCACGTTATTAGGGGCTTCCCATTCCAAGATTGCTTCGACTTTCTTCGGGTCCACCTGAACTCCGTCAGCTGATATCACATGCCCAAGAAAAGTTACTTCCCTATGCCAGAACTCGCATTTGGAAAGCTTCGCATAAAGCTGTTCCTTCCTCAAGGTGCTCAAAACCACACGCAAATGCTCGGCATGTTCCTCTGTGTCTTTCGAATAGATCAAGATGTCATCAATGAAAACGACCACAAACTTATCTAGGTATTCTAAGAATACCCGATTCATAAATTGCATAAATACCGCAGGAGCATTGGTAAGTCTGAATGGCATCACCACGAATTCATAGTGCCCGTACTGGGATCTGAAAGCAGATTTCGGTATATCCAATTCCTTAATTCTCAACTGATGATATCCTGATCGCAAGTAAATCTTCGAGAATACCCTTGCTCCTTGCAGTTGATCAAACAAGTCATCGATCCGAGGTATAAGATACTTGTTCTTGATCGTCACCTTGTTAAGCTCCCTGTAATCAATATATAATCGGAGGGATCCATCTTTCTTCCGGACAAAGAGAATGGGTGCTCCCCAAGGAGAGACACTAGGTTGAATGTAACCCCTCTGCAATAATTCCTCCAGTTGCTTCTTTAGTTCATACATCTCGGTTGGCGCCATGAGGTATGGTGTTCTGGAAATAGGAGCGGCTCCAGGCTCTAATTCGATAGTGAACTCCACTTCTCTCTGCGGAGGTAACTCAGGTAGTTCGTCATGTAATACATTTGAGAATTCATTCACAACTGGAATAGACGAGAGCTCTACTCCTTCTTCTTTCTTCATGGCGTAGCACCAAAGTCCATGACATCCCTGCTTCAGTAATTTCACAGCTTTCATTACTTTGATCAATTTTCCCGAGCTTCCCGGTCTCCACCTTCTGAATAAGTGTTCAGATCCGTCATCAGCAATTATAGAAATGACTCTCTTTCGGTAATTCAGAATAGCTCCATAACGGTTGAGCCAATCGTCTCTGAGAATTAAATCGTCACCATGAATGTAAACTACAATAAGATTCGATGGCCAATCTCTCCCTCCTATAGTCACTGAAAATCTCTAGTTTATAGGGTTCCCACAATTCTCTCTCCACTCGGCAAACCCACAACAAATGGTTCACAATCAAATAAACACGAGATTTTCAAACGATTAACACAGTTCAATGATATGAAAGAATGTGTAGCTCCGGAATCGAATAAGACACTAACTGGTTGCAAAAGGATCTGAATCGTACCTGATGCAACAGCAGTGTTCTGATCGTCATATTTCCTCATCTCGTACAGGCGCGGAGGAACGGACCCAGCACTGGATGTCTCTCTCTTCCCAACATTCTGCTGCTGAAATCCACTCTGCTGCGTCTGGTTCACACTTACCTCTTTCGGAACTGGCGCTGGAGTGCGAGTACCAAACGATCTAGTCGCCACTCCACAGAAAGTCGCACGGTGCCCTTCTTGCCCACAATCGAAACAAGTCACAGAAGATTCGAGGCAATCACGTCGTATATGCCCTGCTCGACCACAATTATAGCACTTCTTTGATGCATCCGAAACTACTGATGTCGTCCGGAACTTCTTTCCACCTCTAGAAGGATGTGGAGGTTTCCTGGATGAATAAAAGGAAGACTGGCCCTTGCGGGGGCCACCACTCTTGTTTTCCGAGAAGTTGCCGGTCACTTTCTGCTGCTTTGCCTCTATAGATTTCTCCACCGCCGTCTCTTTCATGTCGTAGGCCAGCGCTTTGTCTTGATACTGTCGCAACGTAGTACACTCGAATTCGGACATGTACTGCTGAATCTCCGGCTTCATTCGCATATCGAAATGAAAAATCTTTTCTGCCTCTGTTCTGACCAAGTGTCGCACACAAGTCAGCTGATGATTAAAAGTTTTGATTATATCTGTCACATGATTGCTTAGAACTCGTGGGTGAGAAAAACTCTCGGATTTTTGCCTCTCTAACTGGACGAGGACAATACTGTGCTTCCATCATTAGTTTGAATTCCGTCCAGTTTGCATTATGATTCTCGGGTCGAATAGCTTCCCACCAGTCAAAAGCCTCCCCAATTAGAAAATACTGGGCAATAGGAACTTTCCGGTCCTCGGGACAGTTAATACCCGCAAATATCTTTTCTAACTCCTTTAGCCAATGATCCCAAGTAAGTGCCTCAGCAGATCCGTCAAATTTTGGCGGGTGTAATTTGACCACCTCAGCAAGCCATCTGTCTCCCCGGTTATCCTCGTGGTGCTGCTGTCCCATCGCCATCTGCATGCGGTCAACTACTTGAGCGAACTGCTTTATCTGAGCCACTACCTGTTGAAGCACTCCCGGAATGTTAGGATTCGCGTCGCATTCGCTGATCCCTGTTGCTCTCCAGAATGGGAATCGGTTCGACTAGCCGATAATTTTGGGGTAGTTGCGGAATCCTCCTGTCTCATGTTACCACGTCCGCGTCCACGTCCTCCTCTCAACATACTTTAAACACAATTTCTCAATATCCAGGATAAAATTTTCAAAATAAAGCCCGTCAAATACTCACAAAACAGAAATCAAGTAAAACGGTAGTATGGGAGATTAGGAGACTTACAACCACGGTCCACATGACGACTTTGGCTGAACAGTGATGTTACGAACGACCCGTAAATCAATAACGTAAACAGACCCAACTAAAACCCGACTGCCAAGATATCCATGAATCTTAGCTCCGATACCATATTCTGTAACACCCCGAGATATTCGGAATAATTACAGCGCCGTAAACCCTTTAAGTAAGGATTTACAAGGCTAATTAAAAGAAATGTGAAAATAATCCAACAATACCACAGAAATTCAAATTTACAAAACCGGTTCCAACTGATCCAACGAGTTAATTAATACAACCATATCGAAATGATATTAATAATACACGCGTACTCGAGTACTGAAAATGAACCAATAAGACAATAAAAAGAAACAACAAACATCACTGAGCCCCATCGTCACGCTTCTGCATCGTGGTCGTTTCCCGCTCCTCGGCTACCTGAACATTAAACAAATGTCCACCCCTGAAGGGGTTAGCAAAACGATGCTAGTACAAGCATCATATTAAACAAATCGAATATGCATCAATAATACGTAACAAGATACACCACACGGACTTCTGCTACCGGAATCTGACAATGCGAATCCACAAGATTCCATCAACACATCATGGGTATTCCAATGATCCAGCGCCCTCAGCATAGATCCCGAGATGATCCCGTCGGACCAACACGAGGTGGAAAAACCCGTCCAATGATCCAGCGCCCTCAGCATAGATCGTACAACATACACAAACACAACTCATGCATAGATATATGAAAAATCGCTATGTCCATCTACATGAACATACAAATACTAGATAACGAATATTATGACAATTCAACGAAGTAAATCCCATGTTCAACAATATGAACAAACCACATGTATGCTCAAAATACCAATATTAACAATTTACGATACTTGCCTCAAAGATGGCAAGAACTAATCACTCCGATGATCTCAAGACACTCGAAGGCCGCCTCTTTAGATCAACGTAGCAAGCTCGAACCTTAACAAAAGAATAATATAGAATTCATTTCAAGTCGTACGAATGTCTAACAATCCGGTCTACGGCCGAAAGCTCTAAAAAATATAATCTGCCTGAACTACTTAGCGCGCGCTACGTACTCTACGTAACATGCGCTAAGCCTGCCCGTTAGCGTACGTAAACGACGAAGTCTAGCGTACGCTAACTATGTACTAACAGTCCTCTATGATCAGCCGACTGACCTGCCTGATGACATAACATACATTACGTACCAAATGTAGCGTGCGTTACTCATTCCTGATAGCGCACGTTAATATGCCTATCTTAGCGTGCGCTAACCGTGCATGGCAGTTTACTACTGGGCAGTAGACTTAATCTAATGGTGATGAAACTCATGAAATCTTCAGTGTTCATACATGTCATCCCCGTGCATAACATGCTCATACGGTTTGCGAAAGATCTTTATGGATAAAACGACTACGAAATACGAGGATACTTATCATCATCACAACACCATAATTCATCTTGATTTTCAAGGAAATATCCTAAGTTCAATCCATTTCTTGTCCTAAAACGTATGATTCCATTATGTAAAGACATAAGAACTTTGATAATCTCCATATACTGGTCACAATCGGTTTGAAGCTTCATGAATATGTTAGGAGTTCAAACACTAAAAGGCTCAATGGTTTCTACAATGAAGAAGTACCGAAACATCGAAAATACTCTTCTACGCATGATGTTCGACTACTTACTAATTTAACTGACTAGATGATCCCAAATCATGATCAAAGCATCATTCAGAATGTTACTTAACTTGGTGAAGAATCACCTACCTCAAGGTAATGAAGAACAAGGAGGAGCTTGAATAAATCCAACACCGAGGGCTTGAACACCAATCTTCAATGATCTACAATTTTCAAACTCGTGCTAGGAGGACGATAAGAGAGGTTGAGGATGGAATAAGTAACTCTTTAAGCTCAAAATTCGGATTAGGGAAGTGAAAAGATCTGAAAAAATGAAAAGTGAGCTGTCTTATATATAGAAAAGGGTTATTAGCGCGTGCTAGTCCCTATCCATAGCGTGCCCTAACGGTCGTACGAAGCTTACTGACTTCACTGTACTAAGCATTTAGCATGCGCTATCCTCATATCATTAGCGTGCGCTACCGCGTTGACTTGGCTTTTCCCGAAAGCCGTCCAGGTTCATCCCGACATAATCCGACCGAAATCCGCAGCCGATATCACCTACCACCCTGTCTTAATCATGCTGACTATGTATAGCGTGCGCTAAGGTTCATGCACAGCGTGCGCTACAAATCCAAATTAGCGTACGCTACACTTAGTCGATAGCGTGCGCTACATGCGCAGAATCACAATTTAGATCACATTCATGCAATCATGCGCTCAACAACACCGGATCATGAAATACGGAGAATAATACTCAGATCAAAATGCAACAAATATAATATCACAAGGTTCAATTACACATCAGAAATCTCGGGTATTACAATACTCGTAGCGTGCGCTATCGGTTGGTCAACAGGTCTTCAATCTTTACTTTAGGATATATCGGTTTGTCTCCCCAACGTCTCTTTTCCAATGGCTAAATATGTACTTAGCGTGCCCTAGCAATTATGCATAGCGTGCGCTAGTATTATTTAATATTAGCTTTTCCAGATTTCCCGAATCTTCTTTGACTCTTGCGATCCAACGGGTAGATTGTCCAACGGTAGAATTTGACTAATTTAGCGTGCACTAATGTGTATAATGTAGCGTGCGCTATATGCTTTTCTTAGTAACGTACGTTACCCTGTGTAGCGTACGTAAATGCCTTTTCATTTTGAGTCTAGTGGCTACTGGACTACTAACCATGTTATCCGGTAGCGTGCGCAAGACATGAAGAGTAAAGTGCGCTAAGGCCTCATAGTAGCGTACGTAAATGAACGGTCGTAGCGTGCGCAAGTCCTTTTCCTTTTTCTTTCCAGATCTTACTGTCCTCTGACTTGAGATGCGATAGCGTGCGTTAATAATATGGAGTGGAGTAGCGTGCGCTAATATTGGTATTTTAGCGTACGCAGATACTGAAGTTTTTGCGTGCGCTATCCATCAGGTAAGTTCCGACTAGACTGCAGCTGAGTTGTCTTGACTGTATATATGCCTCGATAGCGTGCGCTACTCTGAACCATGTAGCGTGCGCTAAGACCAGTTTTCTTCAATATTACATCTCGATGAGATACGTCTTGTTTAAATATTTTGAATACGATCATCATCAAAATACTTTGAGTCAACAGTTCGGAGACAAGTGAAAAAAGAAGGGTCAGAAATGATATGGGGAGTGAAAAATGACTTTGAAAAGCTCATTCATTGATATGGTAATAGCTATAAGTCTAGTAGTCCATTGTCCAGGATTTCAGATTCTGGATCATTTTGAATGTCTTCAAATTAAGTGAAACACATGTGTACTATAAGTTGAATGAGTGTTGTGACTTAATATTTTGCAGTATAACTTTTGCCTTTTCTTTTTTGCTAAATAACTTTGGCCTCTTACTAGAGCTTTTGTTGATCTCTTCTCATGTGTGACTGTGTGAGTGTGAATAATGCAACTGGTGATGATTTTATTTAAATATCTTTTAACAGATAATTAATCATATTGTCAAATGATAACAACAGACTCCCACATCTTGCATACACCTGAATTATAAACTAATATGGTGTGAATAATGCAATTGATGGTGATTTTACTTCAATATCTTCTAACAGATAATTAATCATATTGTCAAGTGATAACAACATACTTCCACATCTTGCATACACCTGAATTATAAACTAATATGACGTTGAACACAAGTTGCTAAAAAATGACATCTCCTTACTTACACAAAACATCAAATGAAGCATACCATAACTAGTAACAACAAAGAAAGTAAATGGAGCAACAACAAGTAACAACTTCAAACACAGAATTTAGCATCTATGCAGTAAAAACACAATTAGAGCAAACAAAGAATTAGGTAAAATAGGAATCAAAAATCATGAGAAAAAACTGAAATCTAATTCCTGCTTCATAAACAACAACTGACAACTGAAGATTAAAAATTAAAAAATTTATAAGGAATTTATGATCAAAAAACTAGAAATCGGGAGCTTACCAGATCCACTTCGAACTTATAGATACTTCAAGAGTTATGCCGCAGCAGAAGGCTTCACCACAAGCAACTTTTGGTGAACGGGAGTAGTGTGGTTAAACAGCAAAAATAAGTAACCGATGAGAGCAACTGGTTGAGGAAAAATAAATTGCTCAGAAATCGGGTTCGAGATCGATTGAGAGAGAACTAGAGCCTGGAGGAGTTGAAAGATCTGTAAGCACTATATGAAGTTCTGAGGTCTCAAGTGTGAGAGAAATCGGTGAAAGAGGGTTTTTTATTTATTGTGAAATTTATTTGTTTCTGCCGAGAGTCGAATTCCAATTTGGAGTAATAGCGCGTTTTTTCCTTCATTAACGACAGGCTTCTACATTTTGGGCTGTAATGGGCTGGTTGTTACGACCCAAACTCAAATTCCTTGTTGATAGTGTGATATATATACATATAACGTCTCAAATTTCAATATGTCGTTAATAATGTAAATTCTTGTAGTGGTTGTTGGCTTTATTTCTTCTTTCTTCTATTGATATCTTGATGAACTCAATATGACTGCTATGGCTCGTGGCTCGTTTTATTAGATTTTATCTGTTTGTGGCTTTCTTTCTTTGATTGATATGTTGAATCGTTGATGAACTGAATATGATTGTTATGGCTCGTATGTTTTTGGCTTTTTTTCTTCGATTGATATGTTGATGAAATTAATATGAAAGGTTTTAATTTATTTTCTCATGCTAAGATTCGAGTGGGGAATGGTCTAGGTACCCGATTCTGGCGAGATACATGGCTTGGAGATTCAGCTTTCTGCTTTCGGTTCCCTCGAATTTTTGCCTTTGAGACGGATAAAGAAAGTTTTGTTGCCTCTAAATGGGGAGATCCGTCTTATGATTTTTCTTTTCGAAGACCGGTGCGGGATGGTGTGGAGCGGCATCAATGGTCCGAGCTTCTTTTTTTACTAGGTTCGGTTACTCTTTCTTCTGCTCATGACAGGTGGATTAGTGACCTTAATGGAGATGGTTTGTTTAGAATCAAAAATGTTCGTTACTCCATTGATGAGCTCCTTCTTTCGTCTTCGAATGAGGGTACTAGATGGGTGAGATGTGTTCCGGTTAAGATAAATGTTTTTGCTTGGCGTGCCCGGCTTGATCGTCTCCCTACTCGAGACAATCTTGCCAAAAGAGGTGTTTTTATTGATTCTAATCTTTGCCCGGTTTGTGGTGTCTACCCCGAAGATATTCAGCATTTGTTTTTCGGTTGTGGGCTTGCTAAAGATGTTTTTCAGAAAATTTGTCGGTGGTGGAATCTTGATTGGGTAGACGTTTCATCTTTCGTCGAGTGGAATATCTGGTTCGGAGCTATTCGTTTGTCGAGCAAGCTCAAATCTTTGCTGGAGGGAGTCTTGATTACTTCTTGGTGGTTCATTTGGTCGTTTCGGAATCGTTCTATTTTTGAAGAATTCCCTCCAAAGCATCGGTGTTGTTTGATGATATCATTACTTTATCGTTTAATTGGTGTGTTAACCGTAGTTCTAGAGTTTTTTCTTGTGACCTTTGGTTAAAGAACACTTACTTGATCTCTTTGTAATGTTTTTCTAGCACCTTGCTAGTTTTAATGAAGTTGCCGTTCAAAAAAAAAATGATTGCTATGGCTGGCTCGTGTTATTAGATTTTCCCTGTTTCTGGATTTCTTCTTAGAAATTTGACTTCTCAAGATTCAATGGCCATGACATCAGACTATAAGTTGCCTGGGCTAAGAATGCAACGGTGGACTTAATTCTGCACTATTTATTTAGTAAACATTCAAGAACTTACAAATATTTATTGCAAAAATGTAGATATAATTCTTTATTGTAGCTATAGAGTTCTTTATTGTGTCAACAACATGCACCTATAGTCTTTTGTTTGTGTTAAAATATGCACATATAATCCTTTCAGCACATAATTACTAAATTAAAAAGATAAATTAAAAAGGAACTTCCCTAAAAAGTTTAAAACCATCTCTATCTTCATTTTTACGGATTTTTCATTTTTTAACTCTATCACATCATTTCAGTATTACTTATTTATAATGTCTTCAAATTAAAAAAAAAAAAATCCAATTGACTAGGGTGTTCATTTTTGTAATGGTGTACATAACGGTACCGAAAATGTTAGTAACACTAAAATTAAAAATCAAAAGCCGAACCGAATATGCATTTTTGTTCTGCTTCATATTGAATAAGTTCGTCAACTGTTTGATTTTGTAATGGAATTCGAAAAACAATCAAATTCTTTTCCAATTTTTAATGTTGTAAGAAAAAGAAAAAAAATTGTTAAAACCTAATAACTTTTACATATATATTATTATTATCATACATGATATATCACGGGTAAGAGACAACTTAATATGTGCGAACTATGAATATAATAGCTCTTTTGTTTAAACTATTGTATTTTGTAGTATTGATTGCGATTTTTTTCCCTTACATTTGGGGTGCTTGCCTTATGCAAATGGATATGTCTTATGGTTTGTTGGTTATTTCCTAGAAACGCATGTAAATTTTTTCTTGCATTTTGGGTGTTGCCTTATGCAAATGGGCGTGTATTATGGTTTGTAGATTATTCAATGTAAATGTATGTATATTCTCTCTCTTTTAGATATTACAATGATATATTTGACAACTAATGAAATGGTCACCGAAGTGTATGTATATTCCAACTTTTGTTTTGTTGAGATATTACAATCATATATATATATATATATAGGAAATAGATCATATGAAAACTAATTACCTTGTGAAATCTAGAAACTTGTGTAGGCCATTGATAGTGATCTAACGGCTGTAGATGAGTAGAATTATATGCATTTATGTGTTTTTTTATTGCATTATTTGTTGCATATACTAGCGACCAACTTGATGCAACAAATGATAACAAATATGCAATGAAATTACTTAATAATGCAATTGGGTTCTAGATTTCACCATTATATATATATATATATATATATATATATATATACACACACACACACACGACAACTAATGAAATAACAGATAACATTTTATAACTTTTTAGATCTCGACTATTTGGTTACGAAGTGTCTCATGACACCATTCATCTACAATAACTTTGACGATACTCATATTTTTTTATTAGAACTTAATTTGATACTCATATTTTTTTATTAGAACTTAATTTGATATTACAAAAAAGACTATTCATATACCTTTTGCAACAATAAAAGGATCATATGTGCTCTAAATTATAAAAGGACTGTGTGTGAACATTTAACCGCAATAAAGGATTATATATGCACATCAACACAATAAAGGACTATAAATGGGCACATCTATTATACTAAAAGATTAAAAACCAAACCAAACACCCAGTATGTCTCGCTCAGAGTAGGGTCTGGGGAGGGTAAGATGTACGCAGACCATGCCCCTACTTATTACGGTAGGGAGGCGGTTTCCGTGAAGACCCTCAGCTTAGTGCACAACAGCATATTGAGTGAAAAATACAAAGGGAAGCATATGATACGAAAAAACTCAATACCATACATGAGCCCATGGCTTAATCCACATGGGACTTACCTAAGAGGAATTTGGCTACTTCACTCCCGATGAACGCTGCTCAAACAGAAGAGAGGTTGACTCCGTGCACAGCTCCCTGTCAAAAATACACCACACGCAAAAGGCAATAAGATAAAATATACAATAAATGTAAAAATACAATGCTCTAGGTCAAATCTAACCGAGATAACCCAATACTGAGGCTCTCAACTACAGCACCACTCCCAACTAAAGAATCCACAACTCTGATCTGGCGCCTCCAAGCGCACCTATCAACAGTCATTGTCTCGGAAAGGTTTAAGGCCTTCAAATCTAATCTCAGCTGCTCCTCCCACGTCCTCCTTGGTATGCCTCTCCTCCTCTCGCCGACAACTACTAAACTCTCGACCCTCCTCACCGGAGCAGATGCCTGCCTCCTGCGTGTAATATCCGGATTTACTATTGTGTATTTCATCTATATTTGAACCCTGTATTATTCGGAATTGTGATCTCGATAATTGGAGTATGATATTTCTCACATTTGTATCTTTGTATATAAGTGTAGCAACATGCAAAATTTCTCATGCAAAGTCGTGATAGCGCACGCTAAGAATGTAGCTTAACGTGCGTTATCGGGCTACAACTAGCGCACGCTATGAATGAAGAATTGCGTGCGCTAGGCAATCAATTATTGAGCTAGACGACTAGCACATGCGCCAGCCGGACGTGGGTCCGGATAAGATTCCCGCAGACGAACCTGGACAATTTTGGAGTCAACGATTATTAGCGCGCGTTAAGGATTGTACGGTAGCGTGCGCTAATCAGCTGATGTGCAGAAATGTTATAAATGGGACAGCAACCCATTTTTGACTTACATTTCCTTCGTTTATCCTTCGTTCATGAGAGACCAGAGAGCATTATATCCTCCCTAAACACTTAAACCACCTCTACTTGATTCATTAAAGATTGGATATCACTTGTGATTGATTGTTGAAGTGGAGAAACACCTTGGATTGGCATACAACCAACCGGAGTCGGATTCTACCTTTTTGGCTCAGTGATATCTTCATATTAAGGTATGTTATACTACTTTCAACCTTGAATTCGTGTTCTTCAGATATGAGGATTATGCTATCAAGATGTTGAGTTTCATTGGTGATTTATCCAAACCACATCATGTTTAGGAGATTGAGATGATTATGCTTTAAGTACCTTGGTTAAGAACATCATGATTTGAACCTTGTTTACGATGAACAAGTAGAGGAAGTTTCTGACATTGGTAATCCGATTTTAGAAGGTGTCTTCATAGTAATCACGGACTTGACTTTAACATCATTATTGTTAGACGAATCTAAGAGATTGATCATGAAAGGATTTATCTTGTAAAGATGGAGTGTTGAACAAACTATAAGATGATAGTTTTGATTGATATAAGGTATTGATATCGACCGTTAGGCCTTCCGAATTACGCATGAAGAATTGTAATCGAAATGGAATATGGCTTTATGATGATATACGTATTCTTGAATTCGAAGTTGTTATCCGTAAGATCATTCATAACCGTATGAGCATGATATGCGTGGAGATATCATACATTAACACTGAAGATTTCGTAAGTTTTATCACGTTTAGATCAATCGACTGTCCTGGAGAAACTGTCTTGCATGATTAGCGTGCGCTAAAGCTTCATGGTTAGCGTGCGCTATCGAGCATAAGTTAACGTACGCTATGCTTGGAACGTAATGTACGTTATGTCATCAGGCGAGTCAGTCGGCTGATCAGAGAGGATTGTCGAACCGGATTTAGTAGGAGAGTATGTAATATCCGGATTTATTATTATGTATTTCATCTGTATTTGAACTCTGTATTATTCGGAATTGTGATCTCGATAATTGGAGTATGATATTTCTCACATTTGTATCTTTGTACATAAGTATAGCAACATGCAAAATTTCTCATTCAAACTCGTGATAGCGCACGCTAAGAATGTAGCTTAACGTGCGTTATCGGGCTACAACCAGCGCACGCTACGAATGAAGAATTGCGTGCGCTAGGCAATCAATTATTGAGCTAGACGGTTAGCACATGCGCCAGCCGGACGTGGGTCCGGATAAGATTTCCGCGGACGAACCTGGACAGTTTTGGAGTCAACGATTATTAGCGCGCGCTAAGGATTATATGGTAGCATGCGCTAATCAGCTGATGTGTAGAAATGTTATAAATGGGACAGCAACCCATTTTTTACTTACATTTCCTTCGTTTATCCTTCGTTCTTGAGAGACCAGAGAGCCTTATATCCTCCCTAAACACTTAAACCACCTCTACTTGATTCATTAAAGATTGGATATCACTTGTGATTGATTGTTGAAGTGGAGAAACACCTTGGATTGGCATACAACCAACCGGAGTCAGATTCTACCTTTTTGGCTCAGTGATATCTTCATATTAGGGTATGTTATACTACTTTCAACCTTGAATTCATGTTCTTCAGATATGAGGATTATGCTATCAAGATGTTGAGTTCTATTGGTGATTTATCCAAACCACATCATGTTTAGGAGATTGAGATGATTATGCTTTAAGTACCTTGGTTAAGAACATCATGATTTGAACCTTGTTTACGATGAACAAGTAGAGGAAGTTTCTGACATTGGTAATCCGATTTTAGAAGGTGTCTTCATAGTAATCACGGACTTGACTTTAACATCATTATTGTTAGACGAATCTAAGAGATTGATCATGGAAGGATTTATCTTGTAAAGATGGAGTGTTGAACAAACTACAAAATTGTAGTTTTGATTGATATAAGGTATTGATATCGACCGTTAGGCTTTCCGAATTACGCATGAAGAATTCTAATCGAATTGGAATATGGCTTTATGATGATATACGTATTCTTGAATTCGAAGTTGTTGTTATCCGTAAGATCATTCATAACCGTATGAGAATGATATGCGTGGAGATATCATACATTAACACTGAAGATTTCATAAGTTTTATCACGTTTAGATCAGTCGACTGTCCTGGAGAAACTGTCTTGCATGATTAGCGTGCGCTATTGAGCATAAGTTAACGTACGCTATGCTTGGAACGTAACGTGTGTTATGTCATCAGGCGAGTTAGTCGGCTGATCAGAGAGGACTGTCGATACATAGTTAGCGTACGCTAGGCTTCGTTGTTTATGTGCTCTAACGAGCAGGCTTAGCGCACACTACGTAGAATACTTAGCGTACGCTAAGCAGTTCACGTAGAGTACGTTTTATGAACTTTCGGCCGTAAATTGGATCGTTAGACCTTCGTACGGCATGAGATGAATTCTATATTATTTCTTTTGTTAAGGTTCGAGCTTCCTACGTGATTGATCGAAGGGGCGGCCTTCGAGTGTTTCGTTTTTCGTAGAAGTATTGTTCTTGTCTTCGAATCGAGGCAAGTACCTTAATTGTTTTATATATTGATGTTATACATATTGTCGTGCATATATGTCGTTGTTGTATGTCCACCACATGTTGGTCCGACGGGATCATCTTGGGATCTATGCTAGCGTGCGCTGGATCATTGGACGGGTTTTTCCACCACGTGTTGGTCCGAGGGGATCATCTTGGGGTCTAGGCAGTGAACGCTGGATCATTGGAATTACCATGTGTATGTTGTGATATCATGTTGTGATGTTAATGTGTGTATGATACTATTGAGTTTCTCGCAGGAGAAGACTCGTGGATTCTTTTGTTATTCATGTTATTATTATTCTTTGTGTAATGTTGAATATATATGTTGTGGTACTTGTACTAGCATCGTAGTGCTAACCCCTTCGGGGGTGAACATTTGTTTATGTTCTGGGTCCAGGAGAGCGGGGAAACAACCACTGGAGCTGCATGACGACGAGGGTGCAGAGTGATGTTCCGGCCAGGTTTATTTGTCTGTTGTTTGTTGGTCATTTCAATAAGTACTCGAGTACGTAGTCATTTATGATGATTTAGATTTGGTGATGTATTAATATTTTTCCGTTGAAAATTTGTACTTTCAGTATTGGTCAGAACTGTTGTACCTTATTTCCGTTATTTTCATACATTGGTATCTGTTAATGTCTTGTTAGTTCTTTAGCCTTGTAAATTCTTATGTAAAGGATTTACGGCGCTGTGATATTCCTGAATATATCGGGGGTGTTATAGAATATGGTATCAGAGCTAAGATTATGGATATCTTGGCCATTGGGTTAAAATAGGGGTCATATATGTCGTTTGAGATAACCGGCCGTGAATAACATAACTGTACTGCCTACGTCTTCGTGCGAATGGTGGTTGTAAGTTCCTAAACTCTATCTCATCCTTTACATGTTGTATCTCTTTATACTTGAACATTAGAATGATATTGTTTCATGTATATTGAGTAATTGTGCTTCCAGTATGTTGAGAGGTGGACGTGGACGTGGACGCGGTCGCGGACGCGGACGAAGGAATGCCGAAAGAGAAGCTTCGCCTTCTAATCAGGCCAGCCACAGCTCAGGCGAGCTGCAAAGATCTATTAATAATGAACCGCAACCTGCTGTGCCTGAAATCCTTCGTCAGGTGGTGAACCAGATGACTCAATTCGCCCAGGTCGTGGACCGAATGCAGGTGGCGGTGGGATTACAGCAGGGAGATAGACAGCAAGGGATCCCAAACATGGGAAATCGAGGTAACCGATGGCTGCAAGAGGTGGCGAAAATGCAGCCACCTAAATTCGACCGCTTTTTTGAGACTCCCACATGGGACCATTGGTTGAAAGAATTGGAGAAGATTTTTGCCAGAATTAATTGCCCAAATGACCGGAGAGCCTCTATTACTCAGTACTTTCTGATAGGGGAAGCATCCGAGTGGTGGGAAGCCATCCGGCCTGCAGATCATGATGCTGACTGGACAGAATTTAAATTGATGATGGAAGCTCAGTACTGCCCTCGTCCTATCAGGGAAGCCAAAGTTCGGGAGTTTTTCTCCGCATACCGCCGACGAACCCGTATCCTGCATAATTAAGACGTTTAACCAAGAAGCCTAGCATTTGTTCGACATCCGGTCGTAATGCATGTAAATGATGATCTATTTCGATATGAGGATGAAACCCGAAATCCAGAGGTACATGTCCGGTTTTGAATGTACCACTCTCCGTCAATACCAGGATAAAGCATTGGCGTACGAAATCAAGGAAGCATCAATGGAGAAGTTTACCGAATCCAAGAAGCAGAAAGTCTCTGGCAATTTTACCGAGCACAAGAGTAGTGGGGCCCGCAAAACCCAGTCATCCTTTCATTCGTTCAAGAAACCTCCGCTCCCACCCAAGAGCGGAAAGAACTCTGGAGCAGTATCAGTCACGACAGATGTGACAAGGAGGTGCTTTAAATGTGGCCGAACAGGACATTATCGACGAGATTTCTCATTTCCTACCGTGACTTGTTTTGACTGTGGTCGAGAGGGACATCGTGCGGTGTTCTGTGAGGAGACTGCAAAAGCTTTTAGAGCCCATACATCACAGCCAGCCCAGAAGGAATCAAGTATTCAGCAGACGCAACAGAGTGTCCAAATGCCCCAGAATATTGATCGTGGACGAGGCAGAGGACAGTTTGACCGAAAGGGTAAATCGAGTGCCGGATCTGTTCCCCCACATCTGTACGAGATGAGGAGAACAGATGATCAGGATGCTGCTGTCGCATCAGGTACTGTTTAGATCCTTTCCCATCCAGTTAGCATTTTATTCGATACGGGAGCTACACATTCATTTATATCCTTATCTTGTGTAAATCATTTGAATATTTCTGGTTTTCATAATTGTGAACCTTATGTTATTAGTTTACCGAGTCGAGAGAGGATTGTTGGAAACTTAGAAACTAGAGATTTCCCTTTATCATTTGGAGGCAGAGAATGGCTCTCAAATCTGATTGTGATAGAAATGCAAGGAGATGACCTGATACTCGGAGATGATTAGCTTAATCGATATGGAGCTATTGTAAATTACCGAATGAGGAATATCTCGCTGATCGCTGACGATGGTTCCGAAATACTATTTGAAAGATGGAAACCAGGAAGCTCAGGAAAATTGATCAAGGCGATGAAAGCTGTCAAATTGTTGAAACAGGGCTGTACTGGATACTGGTGCTATGCAATGAAGAAAGAAGACGAAATTGGGGAACTTTCATCCATTCCTGTTGTGAACGAGTTTCCGGATGTATTCCCTGGCGAATTACCTGAACTACCTCCACGATGGGATGTAGAATTCACCATTGAGCTGGAACCCAGAGCTACACCAATTTCTAATGCGCCGTATCGTATGACACCTACTGAGATGTATGAACTGAAAAAGCAGCTGGAGGAGTTACTGGACAAAGGCTATATCCAGCCAAGAATTTCGCCCTGGGGAGTGCCAGTTCTTTTTCTCCAGAAGAAGGATGGATCGCTTTGACTGTGTATTGACTATCGAGAGCTGAACAAGATGACGATTAAGAACAAGTATCCGTTGCCACGGATTGATGATTTGTTTGATCAGTTGCAAGGAGCAACAGTATTTTCTAAAATCGATCTCAGATCAGGATACCATCAGTTGAGGATTAAGGAATCTGACATTCCGAAATCAGCATTCAAAACTCGTTACGTGTTGTGAGGAAATCCCTCACACTATGCCGCAAGTGCACGGTGTCAATAAGTAATAAAGTGATAAGTAAGATATCGTTCCCTCGAGGACTGATTTCACAAAGTACCAAAATATAGTCGACTCGTAATTTTATTTGAAGAACAATTAAATAGAATTTATATCTAAACTAATTACAGAAAAATAAATAATAATAGTAATACTAATAATAATAAGGGTGTAGGATTATGATTTTCACCTCAAACAATCAGGAATGATTTTTATTCAATTCAATTCACTTTTATGTAACACCCTCAGGATATCCGAGGTATATTACAGCGCCGTGAATCCCTATATGGGACCCACCAGGCTGAACAAGCATCATACTCATCGACTCACAGAAACAACAGAAAAATACCTCTTCATAAAGACGCCCAACAAAATAATCCACCCGGTTCAACCGGTCTAACATAACACCATAATCCGACACAAACATAATAAACAACAATACAATCCCGACGAGTAAAAATTCTTAAGTACTCGAGTACTTCTATTAGTTTAAAGGCCACAAAAGGTAAAAAGATAGAAGCAATAAGACACCACTCGTGCACAATCATCACGCACGGCCATCATCCGCATACTGGTCCAAAGACCATTGCCTCGATGAACCTGACCTGAAATTCATAAAACGAATTTCCCCAAAACGGGTCCCCAGAGGGGTTAGCAATTACGCTAGTGCAAGTAACCAAATGAACGACTTACATCTTACACATATAGTAATGCATGCAATTAAGAAAACATAGTTCCAAAACACTCATTTCCGGAAATGCCATAATAAATCACATTTGTAAAATGCACCACAACTAACCGTCGATCCACGTCTCTGTGGACCCCTACCGAGACCCCGTCGGATCTAACCCGTAGTGGTTAAAAGCAAGCTCGTCGATCCACATCTCTGTGGACCCCTACCGAGACCCCGTCGGATCTAACCCGTAGTGAGCATACACACACACTATTTCTCACACAATACTATTATGTCAAGAATGTAAGTTCATAAGGGTACTTGCCTTGGTTAATAGATGGGGATACGAACGGAAAGGAAGAATCGAACACGACCGCGAGGAACCGGTGGAAATGAACCTAACGATTCGAATAACACAATCACAACCAACTCTAGACGAATACGGAAATGGAATACACCCGAAAACCCGCCTACGATTCATGTATATTCGTACCAAAAATAACAACGAGGGCGGACCACAACCAAACCCTCTCGATTCCGTAAAAACCCACAAAATATCCATGAATCCGTAGGAAAGCTAAAGATACTAACAATATTAATCGTATTCATCATGAATCCACCAACAAAACGGAACGAATCAGAAGAAAATCCCAAAACCCCCAAATTATTCGAAAATAGGGTTCTAAGAGATATTACCTTTGGAGATTCAAGTACTATGATCCGTAGAACACGCGTTAGATTGATTATCCGGGCCTCACAACCGAAGGAGAATGATGAAAATCAACCCCCAATTGATGAATGATTGAGAAGTTCTCCCCCTTACTCCTCTCTCTCTCGTGCGCAGGTGAAGAAATGAGGGAATGGACGATCTCGTCTAATAAGAACGAGATTATACAGTTGACCGCATGGTGTGCCGCGGCGCAGCCGAAGTGTGCCGCGGCACAAGCCCAAAATCGCCTGTGATTCGGCCAGGTGCCGCGGCCGGCCAGCAGCCGCGGCACCGTCTGATCGGGTTTTGGTCGAAGATGCCACACGAGTGTGCCGCGTCCCGGATGGGTGTGCCGCGGCACTGACTCGGCAGTGTGCCGCGGCCCCAAACGGGTGTGCCGCGGCACATAGTACAGTCCGCTCGGCAAAAAACTGGAAAAATGTGTGTGCCGCGGCGCACACTCCTTGTGCCGCGGCCCACACCCCCTTAGGGTCCAAAAATGATGAAAAATGATCCGGGAAGAGAATGAAAGCAATATGAATCAATATCGGGGAAACAATAACACGAGATGGACCCACGGCAACCCCAAAACGGCGGTTCCGCACAACAATAACGAGAATCAGATCGATAGATGACAGGAAAAATACACTGAAAGATACACGAGGGTTACTACAATCGAAAAAATACACTGGAAATGAAAATACAAGGGAAAGAAAAATGCGGATATTTGTTGCGATATTTCTTTACACGCAAGTGCACGTCATCGTTCACAAGTAATAAAGTGATAAGTAGAGTATCGTTCCCACGAGGATTGAATTTCTAACTACCGATTTTGTGTATTCCAATTTTATCTGAACAAACGAATTTGGGATTTTGTAATTAATAACTAGAAGAATTACTAAAAGACTAGTATAAAACGATGGCTTGAATAAAATAAATCAAATGATGAATAAGTCTAGGGTTCTGAATCCACCTTAGTTTCTCCGAATTTACTCTCGATTATCCGTAATAAATAATTTTCCCAATTTATTGAAGGCGGAGATTGCTAATATATTCTACCGCCTCTCCCGAGGTCAATAGATTTATCTAAAGGCGAATAACGCACTCTATCCCTAGGTGAATTAATTCGTCAATAGGCGAAAAGCATAAAATCTCCTAAAGGCCACGTAGTTCCTATGAGTATATTCCTATCTCACAGAATAAAACGGTCCTCACCAATAGTTCCTCACCAAATCTCCTCTCCCGATTCGAAGTGAATGATTAAATCAATACAACTATTGGCCAGATAATTGCAAGCATTAAACATAATTGGGAAAACTCAATAAAAAGGTAATTAATTGGATAATCTCAATCAATTCGTCAAAACAAAGGTTTCATCAAAACCCTAGATTAGGGCTTTAGCCTGACATACTAATAATTGAAAATACAGAATAAATAAATGAAAGCATAAAATTCAAATGCAGATGAAGCTCGGATTCCTCCGTTCTTTAGCTTCCGCCCTCTACCCTTGAAGTCTTCTGCTTCCCTCTTCTTCTGCCGTCTCCAAGCTTAAGCTCTCCAAGATTAAAGATCCAAAGATTCAAAGATGATTTAATTAGGGTCTTAAACTCTATTTATAGCTCAGCACAACTCCAAATCACGTCCGTATCAGTCGGTCGAAAACTGGCTTCGAAACGGCCCAAAATCCGCGCGGACATACAAAAACCACCAAGTGTGCCGCGGCGCACTAAACCTGTGCCGCGACACAGAGCCTTCAGCTTTAAACCTGGGCGTCATCAATTTCTTACAGGCCGCGGCTCACTGGTTGTGCCGCGCATGCAGTACAGTTACTCGCCGGCCGGTGTCTTCCGTGCCGCGGCTCGCCTTCCTTATGCCGCGGCTCGAGTCCAGATTTGGCTGCTACCGCTTTGCCTCGTTTTAGCTTCCGAAATTCAATTTCCTGTCAATCATACAAAATTAAGGCATTAAAAGCTCATTTAGACGATTTCACTCTCCAAAATACTACAAAATAATGATAAATAAGCGTATAAAAATACGCCTAACAAATACCCCCAAACTTAAGCCTTTGCTTGTCCTCAAGCAAAAAGAATTAAATTCAATAAAAGAATGTCATGAATCATCGTGCAACTCATAGTGTTCAACCTAATCAATACTATCCTGTAATTCTCTCTAAATAATACGAGTGTCATAAAAGCGAGCTGCACTCAGAATAATGATTCCGCAAAGTAATCAAGTTCAGTCCTAATCACTCGTTCACGAAGAAAATCCAGCTCAAAGATTAACAAAACGTGAGTCAAATCGACCGTCAATATGAAAGCCTAAAATAAACAAGCTAGTTCGTCCCGTTCCACAGTCTAAAGGCACAATTTTCACGAGTTTCATAACAATTAAACCTCGGACAGTATTCCCTTATATATATGCTCAAGACTTTGATTCGAGTTGACCACTAGGTTAGGATCTCGGGATGTTTCATCGGGATAATCCTAGGGTGGAACACCATTCTCATGTATTGGAAAACCGTTTGACGTAAAAGACACTCATGGGGCACATGGATGCTTCTAGTTACTAAGTTCCCGTCTACAGCAGAGAAACAACTCGAATTATATAATTTCCGCATGTCCGAATCAAGGTTACCGTTTTACGCGAGAGTAAACAGCGGGTCACGCGAATACCCCCGGTTACTAGGCTCCCTATCATTGGCACATGTGAAATATCTAAATCACTAGTTTAATTAGGGTCGTCGTTTTACGCGAGAGTAAACAACGGGTCACGCGAATGCCCCCGGTTACTAGACTTCCCTTCATAGAACACATTATCTCGACTTTTGGGAAAAACTGACCGACTCTAAACTCAATCTAAGTGCCAAAACGACTAAAGAAACAGTACGACTCACTATCCGGAAAATGTAACCAAACATATTGACGGTGATTTAAAAACAAGTATGTATCGTCTCTTATCTGCCAAGACTTCTTCAATCACGAAAAATTTCGGACCTAAATGAATACTAAGCAGAACAGAAATAACTGACTACAACTTGACTAGAACTCGACCGCTTCTTCAGAGAGAAAAACAGTGTCGTAATATCAGTATCACACAAATAGAAGCACGAACAATTCACGAATAAAGAAAAACTAAGACAAGCAAGGCTATCTAAAAAAAATTTTTACGCAGGGTAATGAAAAGTGCAACGAAATAAAGTACAGCAAGAAAAGAAAATACAGCAATGAATGTAGCAACTGAAAGTAAATCCCCCCCCAAACTTAGGACGTACATTGACCTCAATGGACAAAAAATGATATGCAATAAAAGTAAAAGTTCAAGTACTCCTCCACCGCTCAGAGCCGGTGCCGGCATCATCCGGTGAGCTTGCACGCTTCTTGACTACATCATGCGGAGTGTGAATAAATGAGCTTGCATCATCAAAAAGGAAGTTAAGTACGAGCTCTCAAGTTTAACATGATGTAGGGGTTGGGGATAATGTAATTCGACAACACGATTCATTGCATATAATTTTGAAAATGCCTAGCTTACCAATTTTTCATTGCTGCAATTTATCAAACACCTTGTGTGCACAAGTTAAAATGAAGAACAAGAATTTTGATGGTTAATTCCAAATCCCAAAAATAATAACACAGATTATAACCCTGAATCACGACAACTATCATCAACAATTCGTTCATAAACATCAATTCCATCACAATATCAAATTCCCCATATTCCAACTCCATTTTAGAAACAAAAGTGAAGAACAACTAGCAATATAAAACTTCAAATATTTTCATATCAAGAATCACTTATGATTTAGAAATCAACAATTACCTGGAGAATTTGAGAAGGAGACAATAGAATGGTATCAACTGACCTCATTGTGTGAAGGAAGGAAGGAAGGGAGGGAAGAAGTATCTTATGCAGGCCGATCGATTGAATGAGCCCTCCCTGGATGCTCTTATTTTTCGACGGGGGCCGCGGCACAATATAAGTGAGCCGCGGCCCAAAGTACAGTAGGACTGGGACGTTTTGTAATGGCGTCGGGTGCCGTGGCTCAGTTTTCGTGTGCCGCGGCTCAGTGTGTTAGTGTGCCGCGGCTCAGGTCTTGTGTGCCGCGGCACAAAGTACAGGCTCCCTGGGTGTTTCTTGGCCATTTAGTGTGCCGCGGCTCAGGTTTAGTGTGCCGCGGCTCAGTGACCTGGTGTGCCGCGGCTCAGTAAGATCATGCCGCGGCACAGGTACGGATTTGATCGGCCATTTTTCATCGGTGGTGTGTCGCGGCTCACTGGACGTGCCACGGCCCATCATTGAATTCCTCCCCTTTGCTGATTCCTGCACAGAATTTTTACGAAAACATCAAGACGAGAGGGAAGGATGGATCAAAGAAGAAAGAAGACAAAGAGAGACTCTAAAAATGCAAGAAAACAACAAAGAATCTACAACTAATACTCGGGTTGCCTCAGGAGCGCTAAGTTTATAGTCTTGGTAGGACTTTTCTCGCATTCATCCGGCGGTGGATAAGGTGACGCTCGTTTCTGCGTGTCTATTGGATTTCCCAAGTATGCCTTCAACCTTTGTCCATTAACTTTGAATTTTCGGCCATCTCTTTGAACTTCTACCGCACCATGTGGAAACACTTGAACTACGGTGAACGGTCCCGACCATCGTGAACGCAATTTCTAGGAAATAACTTTAAGCGTGAGTTAAATAGCAACACCTCTTGACAGGACAAATTCTCTCGCATGATGTGCTTATCATGCCAAATCTTTGTCCGCTCCTTATAAAGTTTTGCATTTTCGTATGAGTTGTGGCGAATTTCTTCCAACTCGTTCACCGCAAACAATGCTTTTCCCAGTGATTTTAGATCAAAGTTTAGTTTCTTTATCGCCCGAAGGCACGGTGTTCCATCTCTACGGGTAGATGGCAACCTTTCCCATAGACCAATCTGTAGGGCGACATTCCGATAGGTGTTTTATACGCTGATCAGACGCCCAAAGTGCATCATCGAGTTTAAATGCCCAATCTTTTAGAGACGAGTGGCCGTCTTTTCTAGAATCCACTTCAGCTCTCCATTTGATATCTCGACTTGACCACTCGTTTGCGGATGGTATGCTGTGGCAACACGATGAGTGACTCCGTATTTTCTCAAAACCGCATCAAGAAATTTGTTGTCGAAGTGTGACCCACCATCACTTATAATAGCACGTGGAGTCCCAAAGCGTGTGAAGATATGTTGTTTAATAAACTTGATTACGACATTGGACCCATTCGTAGGTAGTGCCACCGCTTCAACCCATTTTGAGACATAATCTACGGCCACCAAAATATAGAGATTCTTGTTTGATGGGGGAAATGGACCCATGAAGTCGATCCCCCATACATCAAACAATTCGACTTCAAGTATGGTGTTCAGCGGCATTTCGTGTCGTCTTGAGATGTTTCCTGTCCGTTGACACCGATCACATGTAGACACAAAGGAGTGAGCATCTTTGAATAAGGACGGCCACTAAAATCCCGACTGTAAGACCTTCGCTGCTGTTCTATTTCCACTAAAATGTCCACCGTAGGGTGATGCATGGCAATGGTTCAGCACACTGTGGATTTCCTCATCCGGAATGCATCTACGGATAATTTGATCGGGGCATCGCTTGAAGAGAAAAGGATCGTCCCACAAATAGTACTTAGCATCCGAGATTAGCTTCTTCTTTTGATGACGTGAGAGGTCGTTCGGAATTGTTTTACTTGCTAAGTAGTTCACTAGATCAGCATACCAAGGCGCATGTGTTGAATCCAACTTGTAGAGCTGCTCGTCGGGGAAGGTTTCTATAATTTGTGGCTGACTTTCTTCCTTCTCGAGGGAACTCTCTAATCGTGAAAGGTGATCAACTATAACATTTTCTGTCCCTTTCTTGTCCCGAATCTCCAAGTTGAATTTTTGAAGGAGTAGCACCCACCGAATCAACCTTGGTTTGGCATCCTTCTTCTCCAAAAGGTATTTTATTGCCGAATGATCGGTCCACACTATCACTTTCGTTCCTAGTAGATAAGCCCGAAATTTATCAAATGCAAAGATTACCGCCAACAATTCCTTCTCCGTTGTGGCATAATTTATTTGGGCGTCATCGAGTGTTCGGCTCGCATAGTATATGACATGGAACACCTTCCCTCGTCTCTGCCCCAAAACAACCCCAATGGCAAAGTCGCTAGCATCGCACATTAGTTCGAACGGAAGGTCCCAATCCGGAGCGACTATCACCGGTGCCGTGCTTAGAGCTTTCTTCAGCAACTCGAAACTTTCTTTACAAGACTCGTCGAAAGTAAATGGGACATCTTTCATGAGTAAATTGCACAGCGGCTTCGTGATCTTTGAAAAATCCTTAATAAATCGGCGATAGAAACCGGCATGTCCCAAAAAACTCATAATCCCCTTGACCGAAGTGGGTGGAGGCATCTTCTCAATTGTCTCAATTTTCGCTCGGTCGACTTCAATTCCATGTGAGGATATTCGATGGCCAAGCACAATGCCCTCCTGCACCATAAAATGACACTTCTCCCAATTCAATACTAAATTGGTCTCTTCGCATCTTCGCAAGACTTTCTGCAAATTTTCCAAACAAATGTCAAATGAATCTCCAAAAACAGAAAAATCATCCATAAAAATCTCAATACACTGCTCTACCATGTCAGAAAAAATGGCCATCATACACCGTTGAAAAGATGAATTTCCGATGATGCAAGGGATGGTGAAACTTCCCGGATCTCTCAATTTAGGTGGGAGTTTCTTTTGTAAAATAGCGCTGCACTCCTCCGTTAAAGCGACCGTCTCATATTCCTCGAGCTTTCGTTTATTGGACAAGATCTCTTTCATGAACTTGACGTAACTCGGCATCTGTTCCAATGCGTCGGCAAACGGAATGTTTATGTGCAATTTCTTGAAGACGTCGAGGAATTTTGAAAACTGCTTGTCCAGTTTTTGCTTTTGGAAACGCTGTGGGAATGGAATTTGAGGAGTGGGCTGAGTAGTCGATACTTCCGTTGGCTTAGGCGCCTCATCCTTTTCCTTCTCGTTCTGCTCGATCGGCTGCTCTTTGTCATTAATAGGCTGCCCTTTCAACTCCTTTCCGCTTCGTCATTCGATCGCTTGCACATTTTCCTTGGATTTCACTTCGGCTGCACTGGGCGATGTACCTTGAGACCGAGAAGACAATAAATTAGCAATCTGCCCCATTTGTGTTTCTAGATTTCGGATGGAGGTCGAATGATTTTGGAGGGTCGTCTCGGTGCGGGTCATGAATTGGCTTGTGTTAGCCGCCAATTGAGCAAGAGCATCTTCCAAAGATACCTTTGGTGATTGAGGGAGCTGTTGTGGGGGCTGCGCGAAGTGAGGTTGTGGAGGCTTCATAGCTTGCCCATTTCTCCATGGAAAATTTTGTTGATTCCGCCACCCTTGATTATAAGTGCTGGGGTAAAAATTGTTTTGTCGAATTCCATTGGCCACAAATTGAGCTTGCTCCATCTAATGTTGCTCGAACGGATTTCCAACTTGACATTCCGCGCTCGGGTGTGATACGTTACACCAATTATATGTCTCAATGGTAACGGGGGAAGGTGTGTGCGAAAATGCTTGGAGCTGTTGGGTCAAAGCGGCGACTTGAGCTGACAAGGTAGAAATCGGATCATTGCTTGAAACTTCCATGACTCTCTTCGGTGTCAATCTTTCCGATGGCCATTGGTATGCGTTTGCGGCCATATCTTCCAAAAGCACGTGTGCCTCGGCCATAGATTTTCCCATGAAGGCCCCACCAGAGGCCGCATCCACGAGGGTGCGTGTAGAAGCACTCAAACCATTATAGAACGTATGAAGCTGAAGCCAATCAGGAATGCCGTGATGAGGGCATCTTCGTAGCAAATCTTTACATCGCTCCCACGCCTCGTGGAGCGATTCCATATCGTACTGACCAAAGGTGGTTATTTCGTTTCTCAACCTCGCCGTCTTAGTAGGTGGGAAGAATTTGGCAAGGAAGGCTTGCGCTAACCTCTCCCATGTTGTAATCGACCCCGGCGGTAAGGAATTTAACCAGAATTTTGCTTTATCCCTCAAAGAGAAAGGGAAAAGCCTCAATCGGATGGCATCGTCGGTGACACCATTAGTCTTGAACGTGTCGCATATCTCAAGGAAAGAAGCAATATGGGCATTCGGGTCGTCATTCGGCAGTCCACAGAATTGGCTCGCCTGCACCATCTGAATAATAGCAGGCTTGATCTCAAAATTATTAGCTTGGATAGTGGGACGCCGAATTCCCTTAAAATTAGCGTTGATCTGCGGCATGGCATAATCTCGAAGAGCTAGTTCCGGTTGAACTTGCCGCACTTGGTTATCTCCTCCTTGGACTTCGATATTATCGGCCATGTTGACCGTCGTCTGCAACTCTCTTTTCTCCTTTTTGTTCCTTCTTAGCGTGCGCTCGAGCTCGGTATCCAAAGGTAGTAGGCCTTCGTTACCGAGTTTTCTCATGCACTACACGAAAGATCCTGAAAGGAAAAACAAGTAAACGAAATTAAATACACAAAAATAAAAATAAAACGTTCAAATTAAGACTGGAAATACTTAAATCGATATTAGAAAATTTCAATCCCCGGCAACGGCGCCAAAAACTTGTTGCGATATTTCTTTACACGCAAGTGCACGTCATCGTTCACAAGTAATAAAGTGATAAGTAGAGTATCGTTCCCACGAGGATTGAATTTCTAACTACCGATTTTGTGTATTCCAATTTTATCTGAACAAACGAATTTGGGATTTTGTAATTAATAACTAGAAGAATTACTAAAAGACTAGTATAAAACGATGGCTTGAATAAAATAAATCAAATGATGAATAAGTCTAGGGTTCTGAATCCACCTTAGTTTATCCGAATTTACTCTCGATTATCCGTAATAAATAATTTTCCCAATTTATTGAAGGCGGAGATTGCTAATATATTCTACCGCCTCTCCCGAGGTCAATAGATTTATCTAAAAGCGAATAACGCACTCTATCCCTAGGTGAATTAATTCGTCAATAGGCGAAAAGCATAAAATCTCCTAAAGGCCACGTAGTTCCTATGAGTATATTCCTATCTCACAGAATAAAACGGTCCTCACCAATAGTTCCTCACCAAATCTCCTCTCCCGATTCGAAGTGAATGATTAAATCAATACAACTATTGGCCAGATAATTGCAAGCATTAAACATAATTGGAAAAACTCAATAAAAAGGTAATTAATTGGATAATCTCAATCAATTCGTCAAAACAAAGGTTTCATCAAAACCCTAGATTAGGGCTTTAGCCTGACATACTAATAATTGAAAATACAGAATAAATAAATGAAAGCATAAAATTCAAACGCAGATGAAGCTCGGATTCCTCCGTTCTTCAGCTTCCGCCCTCTGCCCTTGAAGTCTTCTGCTTCCCTCTTCTTCTGCCGTCTCCAAGCTTAAGCTCTCCAAGATTAAAGATCCAAAGATTCAAAGATGATTTAATTAGGGTCTTAAACCCTATTTATAGCTCAGCACAACTCCAAATCGCGTCCGTATCAGTCGGTCGGCGGCCAAACGGCCCAAAATCCGCACGGACATACAAAAACCGCCAAGTGTGCCGGCGCACTAAACTGTGCCCGCGGCACGCAGAGCCTTCGATTTAAACACAGGCGTCATCAATTTCTTACGTGCGCGGCTCACTGGCGTGCCGCGGCAGTACAGTTACTCGCCTTGGTGGTGTCTTCTGTGCGCGGCTCGGCCTTCCTTGTCTGCGGCTCGAGTCCATTGCCGTTTCGCCGTTTTGCCTCGTTTTAGCTTAGGACTTCAATTTCCTGTCAATCATACAAAATTAAGGCATTAAAAGCTCATTTAGACGATTTCACTCTCCAAAATACTACAAAATAATGATAAATAAGCGTATAAAAATACGCCTAACAATATTACATTCTACCCCTCTAAAAATAAGTTTCGTCCCGAAACTTAAGAAACAAACAACTCAGGGTACCTAGCACGCATGCTATCCTCGGTTTCCCAAGTTGCCTCCTCGACACCGTGTCCCGACCACTGCACTTTGACCAAAGGGATGGTCTTATGCCTCAGTCGTTTCTCACGATGCTCCAAAATCTTCAAAGGACGCTCCTCAAAAGTAATATCTTCAGCGACATCAATCTCGCCATAATCGATGACGTGACTAGGATCCGGGACATATTTCCTCAGCTGGAAAACATGAAAAACGCTATGAACATGACTCAAGGCCGGAGGTAACGCCAAACGGTATGCCAACCCACCGACTCGCTCGAGGATCTCAAAGGGTCCAATAAATCTCGGACTCAACTTTCCTTTCTTCCCGAAACGAAAAACTCCCTTTATCGGCGACACCTTTAACAGAACGTGGTCTCCCACCTCGAATTCCAAAGGTCGACGATGGACGTTGGCATACGACTTTTTTCGACTCTGGGCAGTCAACATCCGTTCCCGAATTAATTCTATCTTCCGTCTCATCTCTAAAACGACATCCGGCTCGGTCCCGACCAAATCGGACGCCTCATTCCAACAAATCGGTGATCGACATCGCCGCCCATAAAGTGCCTCATACGGTGCCATCCGAATCGACGCGTGCCAACTGTTGTTGTATGTGAATTCGATCAATGGCAAATGCTCCTCCCAGTCACTGCTCCAATCGAGAGCACAAGCACGCAACAAATCCTCGAACGTCTGGATAGTGCGTTGGCCCATCCGATCGGCGGGATAAAAAGAGGTACTCAAACGCAAATGGGTACCCAACGCCTTATGCACCGCCTTCCAGAAGCGCGATACAAAACGGCCATCACGATCCGAAACAATAGACTTTGGAGTACCATAAAGCCTCACAATCTGCGCGATAAACACACGGGCTAACTTCTCCGGGCCCCAAGTGTCCTTGATGCCCAGAAAGTGTGCCGACTTGGTCAGACGATCAACAATCACCCATACCATATTCATGCCCGACCTCGATCTCGGCAAACTCGTAATGAAATCCATCAATATATCTTCCCATTTCCATTCCGGAACGGGAAGTGACTGCAACAACCCAGCCGGTCGCTGATGCTCGATTTTGACCTGCTGACAAGTCAAACATCTCGCTACAACTGTGCGACCTCCTTCTTCATATCGTTCCACTAGAAGTTCCTTCTCAAGTCCTTGTACATCTTACTCGAACCAGGATGAACGGAGTAAGGTGTAGCATGGGCCTCCCGCAAAATACTCTATCTCAACTCTGAGTCATTCGGCACACAAAGCCGACTCTGGAATCTCAAAATACCATCCTCGTGAATCACAAACCCAGGAGACTTTCCCTTAAGAACGTTCTCTCGGATTTGAGTAATCATCGGATCCTCTAACTGCTTCAGCTTAATTTCATCGATTAAAGATGACGAAATCTCTAAAGCACAAAGTTTCCTGACAGCTCCAGGCAACAAAACCTCAACATCTAACTCGATCAAAGCCCGCCGAAGCTCAGACTGAGATGTAAGGATCTCAAGCGTTCGCAACGCCACCGGTTTCCGACTCAAGGCGTCGGCCACGACGTTCGCCTTGCCCGGATGATAAAGGATTTCGAGGTCATAATCCTTAATCAGCTCTAACCACCTCCTCTGTCTCATATTTAACTCCCGCTGAGTAAATATGTATTTCAGACTTTTATGATCGGTAAAAATCTGACATGCAGAGCCGAAAAGATAGTGACGCCAAATCTTTAGTGCAAAAACGACCGCCGATAACTCCAAATCATGAGTAGGGTAATTCAGCTCATACGACCTCAACTGTCTCGACGCATAGGCAATGGTCTTGCCGTGCTGCATCAATACGCACCCAAGACCCTGACCCGAAGCATCGCTATAAACGGCAAAACCCTCGTTGCCACATGGCAACGCCAAAACCGGGGCGGAAGTCAAACGCTTATTCAGTTCCTCAAAACTCGACTGCCTCTCGTCATTCCAGACGAACTTCTCGGATTTCTGGAGCAACTGCGTGAGTGGTCGAGCTAGTTTCGAGAAACCCTCGTCGAACCTACGATAGTAGCCAGCCAAACCCAAGAAACTACGGAGCTCTCTCACATTCTTGGGCGGTGCCCAATCCAACACCGCCTCGATCTTCTACGGATCTACACGAACCCCCTCGGCTAAAATCACGTGACCTAGGAACATCACTTCCTTCAGTCAGAACTCACATTTCGAGAACTTCGCATAGAGTTGCTCGGTCCTCAAAATATCTAACACTACCCGTAAATGATGGGCATGCTCTTCCTCGTTCCTCGAATAAATAAGAATATCGTCAATGAAGACGATGACACACTTATCCAAATACTCGATAAAGACTTTGTTCATCAACTGCATGAACACCGCCGGCGCATTAGTTAACCCGAACGGCATAACTACAAACTCATAATGTCCGTATCTCGTCCGAAAAGCTGTTTTCGGCACATCGGACTCCCTCACTCGGAGCTGATAGTACCCCGATTTCAAATCAATCTTCGAGACTACCGCAGCTCCCTGCAACTGGTCGAACAAGTCATCAATTCTCGGCAAAGGATACTTGTTCTTGATGGTTACCTTGTTTAGTTCGCGATAGTCGATACACAAACGTAGTGAACCATCCTTCTTCCGCACAAACAGGACCGGTTCTCCCCAAGGCGAGGCGCTCGGTCGAACATACCCCGACTCAAGAAGCTCACTCAACTGCTTCTTTAACTCGGACATCTCTGAAGGTGCCATGCGATAGGGCGCCTTCGAAATAGGAGTCGCGCCCGACTCTAACTCTATAGCAAACTCGACCTCACGATCCGGTGGAAATCCCGGTAACTCGTCAGGAAATACATCAGGAAACTCACTAACGATTGGAATCGACGAAAGCTCGACTCCACCACTCTCCGCCTTCAAGGCGTAGCACCAATAGCCAGTACACCCCTTTTGCAGGAGTCTCATCGCCTTCAAGGCGTTAATAACGAATTTCTGGTTCCCCCTCTTTCGCCCGGCGAAAGAGTGCTCAATCTTGATCCTCGGCTAACATAGTGATGATTCTCGTGCGGTAGTTCATGATTGCACCATGCCGCTCGAGCCAATCATCCCCGAGAATTAAGTCCTCACCCTCAATACCCACAACGATAAGATTAGAGGGCCAAGCCCTCTCACAAATAAATACAGAACAGTCTCGAACCTCCTGATCATAAACGATCCGATCACCGCTAGGAAGCTTAACGATGAAGGGCTCACAAGGCGTCAAACAGTCGAGACTCAAACGGCGCATACAATCTAGAGATATGAACGAATGCGTAGCACCAGAATCGAAAAGCACACTGACAGGATGAGAAAGAATATGAACGGTACATGTCGCCACGGTAGCCGTTGGGTCATCGGTTCTCCGCATCTCATAGATACGCGGGTGGGCTGAGCCGACGCTGGAAGCTCCCCCCTTAGAGGGCTGACCCCGACCTCTCCCCCGACTAGCACTCGGCGGAGATTGAGGAGCAAACGATCCTTGATTCACACTTGGTTCCCTAGGCGCTGGAATGGAAGCTCGGGCACCAAGGATTTTCTCCCTCTCAGCACAGAAAGCAGCCTTGTGACCCGGCTGGCCACACTGATTACACGTCAGCAAAGGGCTCAAACAAGTACGACTGTCGTGGCCTATACGGCCACAATTGAAACACTTCACATCACGGAAAGGAGCACTGGTAGTTCCACGAGGACCCCCAGCGGAACGAGCTGGACTACCGCCGGCGGGGAAGTTAGCAGATTGGAATTTCTGCTGACCCCCATCCTTGTGGCCCGAAAAATTCCCGGCGGACTTCTGCTTCTTGCTCTCGCGGGCCGCCTCGCTAGCTGTCACTGACATATCGTAAGCAAGGGCCCTACTCTGATAATCCTTCAAGGTAGTATAGACGAGCCCCGACATGTAGTCCCGAATCGACAATTTCATCCGTCTGGAAAAATGGAAAATTTTGTCGCTCTCCTCGACAACTTGGGTCTTCACATAACCCAACTCCTTATTAAAATCGGCAATAGCCTGAGATACGGGGATATCCCGTGGTTGAGCACCATAGAAAGCATGTACTCGATCCTGTCTGACCGGCCACAGGCAATATTCAGTCTCCATCAGTCCTTGGAATTCGGTCCACGAAGCAACATGGTCTTTGGGCCCAATGGCCTCCCGCCAATCCGTAGCGTCCCCTGTGAGAAAGTATTGAGCAATAGGGACTTTACGGTCCTCGGGACAGTTGGTAGCAGTGAAGACTTTAGATATCTCCTTGATCCACCCTTCCCAGCCGATCGGGTCTGAAGCTCCCGAAAACTGAGGAAGATGCATCTTGATGACATCCTGAAGCCAATGATCCGCTCCGCCCCGATTAGCATGGGCCGGATCCGGGTTCTGAACCGCCTGAGCTATTACCGCCATTTGGTTCACCATTTGTTGCATAACAGCCGCAATACCAAGGTCGGCGCGCTCCTGAGAAGAAGCATGACTGTGACGGTCGCCGGTACTGCCGGCTCCCGAAGACTGCGACGTGGCCGCCCCACCGGCTGC
This sequence comes from Orobanche coerulescens, assembly GCA_033398695.1. Lineage (NCBI taxonomy): Eukaryota > Viridiplantae > Streptophyta > Magnoliopsida > Lamiales > Orobanchaceae > Orobanche > Orobanche coerulescens. Next base: position 144,652,908 of record CM065809.1, on the reverse strand, counting down.
CCCACGTCCCCGGCCGCGTCCACGACCACGACCACGACCTCTTCCAGCATCCATACTGGAGTTAAATAAGTAGCAAAAGCCATACGATGGTAAGTACAAGAAAAGAACAATCACAAATCGAGAATCTAAGGTACGATACAAGAGTATAAGGAACAGAGGAAAGGAAACTTACGGGCACTTGTAGTACAGGAATCATGGCAGCGTGATGATGATGTGCAAAACAAAATACAACAAGACCCAATAAACCGACAAGCCTAGGTATCCATAAACCTAGCGCTCCGATACCATTTTCTGTAACACCCTCAGGATATCCGAGGTATATTACAGCGCCGTGAATCCCTATATGGGACCCACCAGGCTGAACAAGCATCATACTCATCGACTCACAGAAACAACAGAAAAATACCTCGTCATAAAGACGCCCAACAAAATAATCCACCCGGTTCAACCGGTCTAACATAACACCATAATCCGACACAAACATAATAAACAACAATACAATCCCGACGAGTAAAAATTCTTAAGTACTCGAGTACTTCTATTAGTTTAAAGGCCACAAAAGATAAAAAGATAGAAGCAATAAGACACCACTCGTGCACAATCATCACGCACGGCCATCATCCGCATACTGGTCCAGCACCCGCTCGTCTCGATGAACCTGACCTGAAATTCATAAAACGAATTTCCCCAAAACGGGTCCCCAGAGGGGTTAGCAATTACGCTAGTACAAGTAACCAAATGAACGACTTACATCTTACACATATATTAATGCATGCAATTAAGAAAACATAGTTCCAAAACACTCATTTCCGGAAATGCCATAATAAATCACATTTGTAAAATGCACCACAATTAACCGTCGATCCACGTCTCTGTGGACCCCTACCGAGACCCCATCGGATCTAACCCGTAGTGGTTAAAAGCAAGCTTGTCGATCCACGTCTCTGTGGACCCCTACCGAGACCCCGTCGAATCTAACCCGTAGTGAGCATACACACACACACACACTATTTCTCACACAATACTATTATGTCAAGAATGTAAGTTCATAAGGGTACTTGCCTTGGTTAATAGACGGGGATACGAATGGAAAGGAAGAATCGAACACGACCGCGAGGAACCGGCGGAAATGAACCTAACGATTCGAATAACACAATCACAACCAACTCTAGACGAATACGGAAATGGAATACACCCGAAAACCCGCCTACGATTCATGTATATTCGTACCAAAAATAACGAGGGCGGACCACAACCAAACCCTCTCGATTCCGTAAAAACCCACAAAATATCCATGAATCCGTAGGAAAGCTAAAGATACTAACAATATTAATCGTATTCATCATGAATCCACCAACAAAACGGAACGAATCGGAAGAAAATCCCAAAACCCCCAAATTATTCGAAAATAGGGTTCTAAGAGATATTACCTTTGGAGATTCAAGTACTACGATCCGTAGAACACGCGTTAGATTGATTATCCGGGCCTCACAACCGAAGGAGAATGACAAAAATCAACCCCCAATTGATGAATGATTGAGAAGTTCTCCCCCTTACTCCTCTCTCTCTCGTGCGCAGGTGAAGAAATGAGGGAATGGCCGATCTCGTCTAATAAGAACGATATTATACAGTTGACCGCATGGTGTGCCGCGGCGCAGCCGAAGTGTGCCGCGGCACAAGCCCAAAAACTGCTCCCATGATTCGGCTGTGTGCCGCGGCCCGGCCAGCGTGTGCCGCGGCACCCGGTACAGTCGGGTTTTGGTCGAAGATGCCAGACGAGTATGCCGCGGCCCGGATGGGTGTGCCGCGGCACTGACTCGGCAGTGTGCCGCGGCCCCAGACGGGTGTGCCGCGGCACACAGTACAGTCCGCTCGGCCAAAAACTGGAAAAATGTGTGTGCCGCGGCGCACACTCCTTGTGCCGCGGCCCACACCCCCTTAGGGTCCAAAAATGATGAAAAATGATCCGGGAAGAGAATGAAAGCAATATGAATCAATATTGGGGAAACAATAACACGAGATGGACCCACGGCAACCCCAAAACGGTGGTTCCGCACAACAATAACGAGAATGAGATCGATAGATGACAGGAAAAATACACTGAAAGATACACGAGAGTTACTACAATCGAAAAAATACACTGGAAATGAAAATACAAGGGAAAGAAAAATGCGGATATTACATTTTATTCAATTGATTGTAAGCCAGGAATTCCTAAATTATTCTAAAGCATTTCCCAAGGTCGATAGAAAATACTACGAATTATTAACTCGATATATCCCTATTCGAATTAGATAAGTAATAGCTAAAACAGTTCAAGAATTCCCACAGTAAATAGGCTTCACAATTCCCATGAGTATATCTCTCTCTCACGAAAATCATGATTATTCTCACAAGAACTATGCCTAAATTTCATCTCCCGAATCCATAAAGACATTCAAAACAATTCAACTGTTGGCCAGACAATTAAAAAGCATTAAGAAGAATGAGAAGAATCCAATTCAATAGGATAACGAATGAATTGAAATAATAATAAATAAATCAAACCGTCATGTAATCGGCTACAATCACAATCCTACTCGAATAAATCTAGAAACTAAGATGCGGAAAAACTAAGAAAAACCGTAGGGGATCCGTGGTCTTGTCGTCGCCCACAAATCTTCTCCTCTTGTGTTATTCTGTCCCGCGATGTCTATCGATATCCCAGATGATCCCCTTTTGTTTTCAGCCCTTCAATGCTTATTTATAACTGTTATCAGCCTTCAAAATGCGTCCGTGTGATTAGGTCGAGAACAGGCTCCAAAATGGCGAAAAAACGCGGAAGGCTCAGCCAAAACCGCCCTGTGGGCCGCGGCTCACTTAATCTGTGCCGCAGCCCCTACTGCTCAGCGCCGGATGCCTGGGCGCATATTTTCCTCCTGGGCCGCGGCTCACTTAAGCTGTGCCGCGGCTCACGGTATAGTGGGTTCGGCGCTTCTTTGGTCACTGCGTGTCTGCGGCCCTTCCCTTGTCTTGCGGCCCTGTGCCAGCTGCCGTTTTCGCCCGTTTTTCGTCGTTCGAGCTTCCGGACTCCAATTTCCTGCAAAACATATAAGAATAGTGCATTAAAAGCTCATTTATACTGATTTAGGCTCAAGATGGATATAAAATAATGATAAATAAGCGCATAAAAATACGCCTAACAAATACCCCCAAACTTGAGCCTTTGCTTGTCCTCAAGCAAAAATCAATTTTCAAATAAGAAGTATCATGAATGATCGTGCAAATCCATAGTGCTCAACTTAATCAATACTACCCTGAAAATCTCAAAGAATAATACGAGTGTCGTAATAGTGAGTCACATCTACGGACACTGATTCCAAGAAGTAATTATTTTCAGTCCTAACTAACCGTTCATGAAGAAAATCAAGCTCAAAGATTAACAAACGTGAATTTAACCGACCGCTAATACGAAGGGTTAGAATAAACAAGCCAAGTCGCGCAATCCCACAGTCTAGTGGCAAAAATTTCAAGAGTTTCATTGTCAAAAATAACCCTCGGATAGTATTCCCTTATGTATGATCAATAATATAGATTCGAGTTAACCACTAGGTTCGGGGATGTTTCATCGGGATAATCCTAGGGTGGATTTCCATTCTCATATATTGGGGAACCGTTTGACGTAAAAGACACTAATGGGGCACATGGATGCTTCTAGTTACTGAGCCCCCCTCTACAGCGGAGAAAAAACCCGAATAGCAATTCCCGCACGTCCGATTCAAGGTCGCTGTTTTACGTGAGAGTAAACAACGGGTCACGCGAATACCCCCGGTTACTAGGCTCCCCATCATCGGCACATGCGAAATCTCTAAACCACTAGTCTAATCAGGGTTGTCGTTTTACGTGAGAGTAAACAACGGGTCACGTGAATACCCCCGGTTACTAAACTTCCCATCATAGAACAATTAATATCTCGACTTTTTCTTGGGAAAAACTGTCCGACTCTGAACTCAATTTAAGTGCCCACAAGACTTATGTTACTGGATGACTATCTAACTGAAAAGTATAACCAAACGTATAGACGGCGATTTGAAAACACGTATGTCTCCTTTCTTATACGCTAAAATTTCTACAAAAACGAAAAAATTTCGGACCTAAATGAATACTCAACGGAAACAGAAATCGCTGACAGCAACTCGACCAAAAGTCAACCGTTTCTTCCAAGAGACATCAGTATCGTAACATCAGTTTTACACACGGAAGCACGAAAAATTTACGAAAAATTCACGTTTGCAAAAACCATCAACAACATGCAAAGACAATAAAGCAATGATGAAATCGCAATTTATAACCAAGAAAATCAATTCCACTACACATAAAATCATCAGCAATAAAACTCATGTGAAAATAAAAGAGATAAGGTAAAGTGAAACTAATTCCAAATGTCTTCTTGAACGCCAGCACATGTCTGAGTGGAATCGACTGTCAATCCATACTCCAAATAAGGCTCAACATCACCAGGGACCCCCAAATTTAGTCTCTAGTCATGAAATAGTTGTAGACATTAAGCCAAGAAAGACTAGAATATGAAAGATAATAACTCATTGGGGTTAGAAATAAAAATATTAGAGAAATCAGGGCCACAAGAATACACGAATCCAAATGAATTAACAAAACAAAGAAAGAAAAATCAAATAAAAACAACTAACTAGAAAGCAAGTAAAAAAATGATGGGTTGCCTCCCATCAAGCGCTTTATTTTATGTCTTGAGCACGATGTGGCAAAAAAATTTAACGTGGCTTCTTTCTAGGGAGATTGCCAAATACCCCCTTCTTACAATCTATAAGCCTCTTATTCCATAAGGGAGGCTTTGGTTCATGCCCAGTTGCCAAAAATAATGAGTAAGAATAATTATGCGGGCAACCAAAAAACAATGGAAGAATGTAATAATTGTAAGGCACGAAAAAATAAGCAGAGTTCGAATGGGTAAATAATAAAGACTTATCATAAACAACCTCATTAGAACTCAAAGAATCAGCCTCAACAAAATCAAGAGTAATAGGGTCAATTTGTCCCATTATGGATTTAGGAAAAATTATCCGTGGCACCGTTAATAAAATTTTAGGCACATAAGTGTTCACCTTATTAGTCGAAGTTTGATGACAATTTAATGAAATTTCTTTGGAAACATCATCAATGGTAACTTCTTCTATAAGCTCATCACACTTTATGTAATTATCAGGTGCTGGGGGATCGACCCTAAAACTCAACATGTCTTTCTCTCAACCTCCCCCTCAACTTCACTACTAAATATATGAGTTGGAAAATAACCATAGTGAATCTCAAGACCACGACGTGCACATTCTCGCTCAAGAGGGGTACTATCAAGATTTTTAAGAGCGTCTGCACATTGTTCAAGCATGGTCTTTTGTTTCGGGGGAGGGGGTTGACTGGCCCTATTAGGCAAATTATTAAGATTATCGAAATTTATGAAATGCCAAGGGTCACGATAATCAAAGGAATACATAATGAAAAAATAAAAATATAAATACTAAAAAAACTTCAAATTAAAATTAGAGTCGCTTGGTATTGATATTAGCGAAAAAATCAGTCCCTGGCAACGGCGCCAAAAACTTGTTGTGAGGAAATCCCTCACACTATGCCGCAAGTGCACGGTGTCAACAAGTAATAAAGTGATAAGTAAGATATCGTTCCCTCTAGGACTGATTTCACTAAGTACCAAAATATAGTCGACTCGTAATTTTATTTGAAGAACAATTAAATAGAATTTATATCTAAACTAATTGCAGAAAAATAAATAATAATAGTAATACTAATAATAATAAGGGTGTAGGATTATGATTTTCACCTCAAACAATCAGGAATGATTTTTATTCAATTCAATTCACTTTTATTCAATTGATTGTAAGCCAGGAATTCCTAAATTATTCTAAAGCCTTTCCCAAGGTCGATAGAAAATACTACGAATTATTAACTCGATATATCCCTATTCGAATTAGATAATTAATAGCTAAAACAGTTCAAGAATTCCCACAGTAAATAGGCTTCACAATTCCCATGAGTATATCCCTATCTCACGAAAATCATGATTATTCTCACAAGAACTATGCCTAAATTTCATCTCCCGAATCCATAAAGACATTCAAAATAATTCAACTGTTGGCCAGACAATTAAAAAGCATTAAGAACAATGAGAAGAATCCAATTCAATAGAATAACGAATGAATTGAAATAATAATAAATAAATCAAACGGTCATGTAATCGGCTACAATCACAATCCTACTCGAATAAATCTAGAAATTAAGATGCGGAAAAACTAAGAAAAACCGTAGGGGATCAGTGGTCTTGTCGTCGCCCACAAATCTCCTCCTCTTGTGTTATTCTGTCCCGCGATGTCTATCGATATCCTAGATGATCCCCTTTATCTTCAGCCCTTAAACCCTTATTTATAACTGTTATCAGCCTCCAAAACGCGTCCGTGTGATTAGGTCGAAAACTGCTCCAAAAACGGCAAAGGAACGCGGAAGTCTCAGCAAAACCGCCCTGTGGGCCGCGACTCACTTAATCTGTGCCGCGGCTCACATTGTTCAGCGCCTATACCTGGGCGCTTATTTTTCCTCCTGGGCCGCGGCTCAGCATCCTTGTGCCGCGGCTCAGGGTATAGTCCGCTCGGCACTTGCTAATCCTCTTCGTGTGCATGACTCACTTGGTTCGTCTTATGACCCCGGCCAAAAATTGCCGTTTTCGCCCGTTTTTCGTCGTTCGAGTTTCCGAACTCTAATTTCCTGCAAAACATAAAAGAATAGTGCATTAAAAGCTCATTTATGCATTTTTAGGCTCAAAATGGGTAAGGAATAATGATAAATAAGCGTATAAATATACGCCTAACATTACGGACATTATGAGTTTGTAGTAATGCCGTTTGGTCTCACTAATACACCTGTTGTATTCATGCAATTGATGAACCGAGTGTTCATCGAATATTTGGATAAATTTGTGGTCGTGTTCATTGATGACATTCTGGTATATTCTAAGAGCCCGGAAGAGCATGCACAGCATTTACGGATCGTGTTAGACCTGTTGAGAAATGAACAATTGTACGCCAAACTTTCTAAGTGTGAATTCTGGCTAAAGGAAGTAATGTTCCTCGGTCATGTGGTATCAGCTGAAGGAGTCCGAGTAGATCCTCAGAAGATCGAAGCGGTTATGGATTGGAAGCCTCCAAAGAACGTGAAAGAAGTCCGGAGTTTCTTAGGACTTGCTGGGTATTATCGTCGGTTCGTGGAAGGGTTTTCCAAAATTTCCCACCCACTTACTCGACTACTGCAGAAAACACAAAAGTTTGAGTGGAACGAGTTGTGCCAGAATAGCTTTTATGAATTGAATAAGAGATTGACGACGGCACCGATTTTATCACTCCCACGAGGAACTGGAGGATTTATAGTTTACAGTGATGCTTCGAACTAAGGACTCAGATGCGTATTCATGCAGAATGATAAGGTGATCGCTTATGCGTCACGACAGCTAAAACCTTATGAAGTGAATTACCCAACACATGATTTGGAGCTAGCAGCGGTAGTTTTTGCTTTGAAAATCTGGAGACATTACCTGTATGGGACTCACTGTCAGATCTTTACGGATCACAAGAGTCTCAAATACATCTTCAGTCAGAAAGAGCTGAACATGCGGCAAAAAAGGTGGCTGGAACTTATTAAAGACTATGACTTGGAGATTCTTTATCATCCAGGCAAAGCAAATGTAGTGGCCGATGCACTTAGACGCAAGCCTGTTTCTATCCAGATGCTGGAGACTCTGACCTCCCAGCTCAGCATTCAATGAGAGATGATTCGAGAAGGAATTGAAGTATGGTTACAAAGAGTCCAAGGACAACTGTGCGTGATGGAAATAACTTCATCGTTAACCGAAGAAATCAAATCTAAGCAGGCAGATGATCATCTGATGATTCGGTTACGTGATGAAGTGATCAAGGGGAAGGCCCCCAGATTCGTAACTCATGATGATGGAGTTTTGAGATTTCAGAACTGACTCTGCATTCCCGATGTCGATATTTTGAAACAGACGATTATGAAGGAAGCTCACAGTTCGCCCTATTCTATCCACCCGGGCACTAGTAAGATGTACAAGGACTTGAAGCAGAATTTCTGGTGGGGCAACATGAAGAAAGACGTAGCGGACTATGTTTCGAAATGCTTGACTTGTCAGCAGGTCAAGATCGAGCATCAACGACCTGCCGGGATGTTGAAGCCGCTCCCGATCCCTGAATGGAAGTGGGAGGACATATCGATGGACTTTATCACTAGTATGCCGAGAACCAAGACAGGAATGAACATGATTTGGGTGATAGTTGATCGTTTAACCAAATCAGCTCATTTTCTAGGCATTAAGGACACGTGGGGACCAGAGAGGCTGGCACGAGTATTTATTTCAGAGATAGTCCGATTACATGGGAGGCTGAAGACCATTATTTTTGACCGAGATGGTCGCTTTGTATCGTATTTTTGGAAAGCAGTTCATAAGGCCTTGGGGACCGAATTGAACTTCAGTACATCTTATCACCCGCAGACTGACGGACAATCCGAGAGGACTATTCAAACGGTGGAAGATATGTTAAGGGCTTGTGCCTTAGATTGGTCAACCGACTGGGAAATTCATCTACCGTTGATTGAATTTACCTACAACAATAGTTGGCATGCTTCCATTAAGATGGCACCGTTTGAGGCATTGTACGGGAGGAGATGCAGATCGCCCCTATGTTGGGACGATTCATCAGACTTGATCGGGACAGAACCAGAATTGATCGTGCAGACACGAGAGAAGATAGCCTTGATTCGTGAAAGGCTGGTGATGTTGAAGCCGCTCCCGATCCCTGAATGGAAGTGGGAGGACATATCGATGGACTTTATCACTAGTATGCCGAGAACCAAGACAGGAATGAACATGATTTGGGTGATAGTTGATCGTTTAACCAAATCAGCTCATTTTCTAGGCATTAAGGACACATGGGGACCAGAGAGGCTGGCACGAGTATTTATTTCAGAGATAGTCCGATTGCATGGGACGCCGAAGACCATTATTTCTGACCGAGATGGTCGCTTTGTATCGCATTTTTGGAAAGCAGTTCATAAGGCCTTGGGGAACGAATTGAACTTCAGTACATCTTATCACTCACAGACTGACGGACAATCCGAGAGGACTATTCAAACGGTGGAAGATATGCTAAGGGCTTGTGCCTTAGATTGGTCAACCGACTGGGAAATTCATCTACCATTGATTGAATTTACCTACAACAATAGTTGGCATGCTTCCATTAAGATGGCACCGTTTGAGGCATTGTACGAGAGAAGATGCAGATCGCCCCTATGTTGGGACGATTCATCAGACTTGATCGGGACAGAACCAGAATTGATCGTGCAGACACGAGAGAAGATAGCCTTGATTCGTGAAAGGCTGGTGACCGCCCAGAGTCGACAGAAATCTTATGCAGACGTACGCCGTCACCCGTTGGAATTCAGTATTGGAGACCACGTACTTTTAAAGGTTTCTCCTACTCGGGGAATTTTCCGTTTTGGAAAGAAGGGAAAACTGAGTCCGAGATATATTGGACCATTTGAGATCCTCGAAAGAGTTGGAGAGTTGGCATACAGATTGGCATTACCGCCGTCATTGAGCCATGTTCATAATGTGTTCCACGTATCCCAGTTACGGAGATATATGCCGGATCCTAGTCATGTCATTGATTTCGGCGAGATCGAGGTCGCTCAAGATGGAACGTTTGAATAAAGACCGGTCAAGATACTTGAGAGTCGAGTTAAGCAGTTGAGAAACAAACCAATCGTTTTGGTCAAAGTTCAGTGGTCACGCCACGGAGTGGAAGAAGCCACTTGGGAAACGGAAGATAGCATGAAGTCCAGATATCCAGAGTTATTTTCGTCTTGAGTTTTGGGACGAAACTCCTTTTTAGTAGGAGAGTATGTAATATCCGGATTTATTATTGTGTATTTAATCTGTATTTGAACCCTGTATTATTCGGAATTGTGATCTCGATAATTGGAGTATGATATTTCTCACATTTGTATCTTTGTACATAAGTATAGCAACATGTAAAATTTCTCATGCAAACTCGTGATAGCTCACGCTAAGAATGTAACTTAACGTGCGTTATCGGGCTACAACTAGCGCACGCTACGAATGAAGAATTGCGTGCGCTAGGCAATCAATTATTGAGCTAGACGGTTAGCACATGCGCCAGTCGGACGTGGGTCCGGATAAGATTCCCGCGGACGAACCTGGACAGTTTTGGAGTCAACGATTATTAGCGCGCGCTAAGGATTGTATGGTAGCGTGCGCTAATCAGCTGATGTGCAGAAATGTTATAAATGGGACATCAACCCATTTTTGACTTACATTTCCTTCGTTTATCCTTCATTCTTGAGAGACCAGAGAGCATTATATCCTCCCTAAACACTTAAACCACCTCTACTTGATTCATTAAAGATTGGATATCACTTGTGATTGATTGTTGAAGTGGAGAAACACCTTGGATTGGCATACAACCAATCGGAGTCGGATTCTACCTTTTGGGCTCAGTGATATCTTCATATTAAGGTATGTTATACTACTTTCAACCTTGAATTCGTGTTCTTCAGATATGAGGATTATGCTATCAAGATGTTGAGTTTCATTGGTGATTTATCCAAACCACATCATGTTTAGGAGATTGAGATGATTATGCTTTAAGTACCTTGGTTAAGAACATCATGATTTGAACCTTGTTTACGATGAACAAGTAGAAGAAGTTTCTGACATTGGTAATCCGATTTTAGAAGGTGTCTTCATAGTAATCACGGACTTGACTTTAACATCATTATTGTTAGACGAATCTAAGAGATTGATCATGAAAGGATTTATCTTGTAAAGATGGAGTGTTGAACAAACTATAAGATGATAGTTTTGATTGACATAAGGTATTGATATCGACCGTTAGGCCTTCCGAATTACGCATGAAGAATTGTAATCGAAATGGAATATGGCTTTATGATGATATACGTATTCTTGAATTCGAAGTTGTTGTTATCCGTAAGATCATTCATAACTGTATGAGCATGATATGCGTGGAGATATCATACATTAACACTGAAGATTTCGTAAGTTTTATCACGTTTAGATCAGTCGACTGTCCTGGAGAAACTGTGTTGCATGATTAGCGTGCGCTAAAGCTTCATGGTTAGCATGCGCTATCGAGCATAAGTTAACGTACGCTACGCTTGGAACGTAACGTGCGTTATGTCATCAGGTGAGTCAGTCGGCTGATCAGAGAGGACTATCGATACATAGTTAGTGTACGCTAGGCTTTGTTGTTTACGTGCGCTAACGAGCAGGCTTAGCGCACGCTACGTAGAATACTTAGCGTACGCTAAGCAGTTCAGGCAGAGTACGTTTTATGAACTTTCATCCGTAAATTGGATCGTTAGACATTCATACGACATGAGATGAATTCTATATTATTTCTTTTGTTACTGTTCGAGCTTGCTACGTGATTGAACGAAGGGGCGGCCTTCGAGTGTTTCGTTTTTCGTGGAAGTATTGTTCTTGTCTTCGAATCGAGGCAAGTACCTTAATTGTTTTAAATATTGATGTTATACATATTGTCGTGCATATATGTCGTTGTTGTATGTCCACCACATGTTGGTCCGACGGGATCATCTTGGGATCTATGCTAGCGTGCGCTGGATCATTGGATGGGTTTTTCCACCACGTGTTGGTCCGAAGGGATCATCTTGGGGTCTAGGCAGTGAACGCTGGATCATTGGAATTACCATGTGTATGTTGTGATATCATATTGTGATGTTAATGTGTGTATGATACTATTGAGTTTCTCGCATGAGAAGACTCGTGGATTCTTTTGTTATTCATGTTATTATTATTCTTCGTGTAATGTTGAATAAATATGTTGTGGTACTTGTACTAGCATCGTTGTGCTAACCCCTTCGGGGGTGAACATTTGTTTATGTTCAGGGTCCAGGAGAGCGGGGAAACAACCACTGGAGCTGCATGACGACGAGGGTGCAGAGTGATGTTCCGGCCAGGTTTATTTGTCTGTTGTTTGTTGGTCATTTCAATAAGTACTCGAGTACGTAGTCATTTATGATGATTTGGATTTGGTGATGTATTAATATTTTTCCGTTGAACATTTGTACTTTCAGTATTGGTCAGAACTGTTGTACCTTATTTCCGTTATTTTCATACATTGGTATCTGTTAATCTCTTTTTAGTTCTTCAGCCTTGTAAATTCTTATGTAAAGGATTTACGGCGCTGTGATATTTCTGAATATATCGGGGGTGTTACACTGCGGACGTGGCCAAACCATCTCAATCTCCCTTCCCTAACTATCGCTGAAATGGGTGCCACTTCTAGCGCGTTCCTGAAGACCCCGTTCGAGATTCTATCTAAAAGATTGAGTCCCCTTATTAATGTGGAGGCTTCAGGAATATTATTTAATGTAGAGTCTTAATGAATTCAATTTTTATCTAAAAAATTATAAAATCTCAATCTTAATAATTTGAAAAGTCTCTTCTTAATCATTTGAAAAGTCTCTTAATAATTTGAAAAGTCTCTTCTTAATAATTTGAAAAGTTTCTTCATATGAATAGTCCTTTCATATATGCAAGTTACACAAATAATTTAACTATAAATAACACCTTTCCTGGACATCAACATCCATATTGTGGTGTTCTCAGTATGCATGCATTTCGACTCACAGTTGATCAATTTTCGTAGTATGTTTTTTACCGACTACAACAAAATTCCATCCACTATCCTATTCCACCTCACGGTTATCAACAGTCATTAACAACACCCTCTTTGCCGTCCAGACGTAACCGATTATGTAACGACAGAGAAAAAAAGCAGGCCGTGATTTATACTAAATATTAAGCAACAGAAAGTGAGAGAGAGAAGAAAGTTACTAAAAGTGGAAAAGTTTTAACAAAGAGTCGAAGCAAATTAGGTAATGTGTTTCGGCTGTTTTTGTTTCCGGAAGAAGGAAAGGCACAGCCACGGGGGTGGTGGTGGTGGTGTGTTGGGAAAGAGAATGGGTCCATTTCAACGACAGTGATATATACAAAAAAAAGAACTGGAGAAAAAGGGGGATGGGTGGTGGTGGGGGTGGGTGGCCACTGGCCAGTAAATCAATAGTAATATCCAACACGTACTATTCCCCAACTCTCAATGTGGGTAACGTATGTTTATTGATATTATTATCAAAAAAATATAAAAATGAAACGATGAAACTTATTCCTTTTTGTCCGTCAACATGTTCGTTTAATCATTTGTTGTATGCTTTTATTTGTTAATATTTCCGTAACAATAAGGGATTGTGTAGTTTTTTTGTTAGTCGTCACTTGACTATTTTATCGATTCTCTCTCTTTATATTGAATTTAATATTAATATCAAATGTCCAATAATATTAATATATTATCATATCTTATATATATAAAGATTCAATCCTGTGCTATAAATGTTAAGTCTTAACGACTTTAATGTTTATCTAATGACACTATATTAATTGAGTTTTTAATTAGGTGAGTAAATGACTCTAAATTTGGTTACAAATTATGATGCACGGATTCTTCAAAATTCACCAGTATGCAGTATCGGGTACTGTATTGGTGCGGGTGCGATTCGCGTGGGATTCGCCACGTGGCGAATCCGTGCAAAAAAAAAAAATCGGACTCGCGTATCCTTGCACAGAATACGCATATCCAGTGCCTGGGGAAGGTGCGTGGGTGATTTTTTTTTTTTTTGTTTTTTTTTTTTTGTAATTTTTAAAAAGTAAATCAAATAAACTAAAATACAAAAAGTAAATCATTTAATAAGTAATTACTTTTACAGTTTTACCTTTAGCAGCATTCACGAACAGTATCAGAAAGCTCCGATGCTCAAAGCTATTTTGAATTATTTTTTGTATGACTTATTTTATGTATTTGAATTGGTTTTATGGTGATATTTGAATTGTTGTTTTTTATATTTAACATGTGTTATATATAATAAAATATAAAATAAACAGACGTATCCTTGCCGTATTGCACCCTAATATTTTCAAAAAACCGTATCCCCGCACCCGTATCTGCCCACACCCGCCCCCGCCCCCCGCACCTGTGCAACATAGGTTACAAATCATCGATCTATAAGTAGTAATAATAATAATATTCATGTAGGTTATTACTATGGAATTACAAATGTCATGTTATTATTATTATGAAATCACACGTTTCAGAATATTCATGTAGGTTATTACTATGGAATTACAAAGGTCATGTTATTATTACTATGAAATCACACGTTTCAAGATATTCATGTAGGTTATTACTATGGAATTACAAAGGTCATGTTATTATTATAATAAAATTACACGTTTCAAAATATTCATGTAGGTTATTACTATGTATTTTGCGCATCTTATGACTGCTTCTGCTAAGTAGTTGCTTTCGAATGCTCGTCTTTGAGAAATATTAGATTGAATTTATCATGTGCAATGAATTATTATTGAAAAGATAGAAGGTCTGTGCATCACAAAGTGTTTTCTTTTTCTATATGTAGAATCATTAGTGAGAAACCAATATTTACACCCTTTTGCGGTGAGTGTTAGTACATCCGATTTGAACAGATAAATTAACTGAGTTTGCTATAATAACAAAATACAATATATTAAAAATATCACCTTGAGTAATGAATAGAATGACAAAAATACACAATTTTGACTTGAAGCCGTTCGTAAATTATAATATCAAATAAAATGTTGAGTTTTAATCATAAGTAAAAATTCAAACTTTTATCAAAAAACAAAATCGGTGCATCACACAGGGAAAATGGCCCGTGACACAATAAAGAACCACTTGTGCATTTTTCCCTAATACCACGTACCGAAAATGTTGGGTGGGGCCGAAAGATTTTTGTCGAGGGTTGGAGCTGGTGCGCAAGAGAGAGAAGGTACAATAATGTTAGGAAACAACAAGATCTACAATGTTCAAGGAATTGAAAGCACAAGGCTACAGATGAAGGATGTAGCTTGCAAAATCCTGTCTGATGCAAGGTATATTCGTAATTTGAGAATTATTTTCTTGGGTCTCATTCGGAAAGAGTAGTCAGCTTTCTCTCACCATTTTTCGTTAAGTATGCATTCTAAAATATATCAATAATACAAACATTAATAACATTGTAAGGGCTTGTTTATGGCAGCTTAATGAAGCTTATTGGTTTCTTATAGTTTTTTCGGACAGCTGATAATGTATTTATCAGGAGGTTAATCAATAAGATAGCAGCTTAATAGGACAGTGATCCCCCAGCTCCTTATTCGGTAAGCTATCGTCTTAATGGAACCAAATGACTATTATAACTAGATATTGTGTTATATTATTATGATGTTGTGCAATTTATAATTGTATGGTGTTGAAATATTTTGGATATAAATATTTAATATATTTTTATATATATCGAGGGAGTAAAATGCTCATTTCTGCCATTCAGACAGTTGATTCAGCAATGCAGGTAAACAGCATTTCATCTTTATCCAGACAGACAGCATAATCCAAAAAGATAACTTATTCCACTCAGATCTTAATGACAGAGTTGGTAAACAGCCCCTAAGTCATTATTACCAACACCACCACCACCATCAGTGCCTTAGTCCCAAAATGCTTTAGGATCGGCTAACATGAATCAATATCTGAAAACGTCAAGTCGTCTTCAATAGAACAGTCATATGAAAAAGGCAAAAGTGAAGGTGAAAAGTTTAGTAGGTAAAAAATAATAACAATAATAATAATAATAATTATGCAAAAATAAATAAATAATAAAAACTAAATAAAAATAGTAATAGCCATTATGCAAAAAAAACCTCAAATATAATCAACCTCCCGAATTCTCTCCCTCCACATCGTCCTATCCAATGCCATAACTTCTCCAATCCCAATAAACCTCATATCATTCTCAATCACTCTTATCCATGTTTGTTTAGGTCTTCCTTTACCCTTCACCAGCCTATGCGCTCCCCATTCTTCAAGCCTTCTTACCGGTGCATCAATCGGCCTCCGTCTCACATGTCCGAACCATCTTAAACTATTCTCCAACAACTTATCCTCTATAGGGGCCAGTAATACTTTTTTCCTAATCACATTATTTCTAAGTCGATCCTTTCTCGTATGGTCACACATCAATCTTAGCATACGCATTTCCGCCACATTCATCTTATGCACATGACTATGCTTTACAGCCCAACACTCGGTGCCATATAAAAGTGCAGGCCTAATTGTATAATATCCGACAGTAATTTCTTATCTACTGTTGTATTATTCGGATAATTTGAGTATCGTTGTAATCATGTTACATTTAGTTAATGTTTATTGATATCGGGATATATCAAAATAGACTTGATTATAACTGTCATTCGCATTGCGGTTGATTTCTTGATGTTGTATAGATTGTTACATTTTTGGGCTAGGTTTTCTGTGTTTAACGTACACTAAGATTTAACTTAACGTACGCTAATGCATTGGCTTTACGTACGTAATAGGGTACTGGTTACGTACGTAATGTCGAGAATATTATCCGATCTCAGCTTTCGGCATGAGGGGCCAGACATAATCCGGATAATTGGCCCTTTCGAGACAGCCAAGTTGATGTACATTACGTACATAATGCTGAGGCTATAACGTGCGTAATGAGGTTGGTGTTTTGAGGCAGTAGCCTCTGGAGGCAGATTACGTACGTAACAAATTATGTGTAGCCTACGTAAAGAGCTTAACATACGTTAGCTTCATCCACAGATTGTGCAGTTTATAAAAACACAGCTTGTGTCTTTCATTTGTACATTCCAACTTTGATTTTTCTCTCCAAACTATCGTCCCCCTGCCTCCCTAGACCGACTATACCCTCTTCCAACTTGTATTTGGGCCTTGCATCTTGGATTGGAGCTTGTTGATTGGAAGTTTAGAGGGTGTTCTTGAAGCTTGGAGTGTGTTCTTGTAGTTTTGGTGGTTGTTCTTCATTTCTGGAGGTAAGTTGTGCGATTCTACTCTATATTTTCGTAAGTATGATGATATTGATATATATATATATATATATATATATATATACTACACCTAGTGTTGAATTATTCAAGTAAAACATGTTTGTGGTTAAGCTGTTTAACACTTATTGATGAATATGGTAATTAAAGGTTTGAAATGAAGATGTTCTTGATGTTTCAATGATAATGATCACGTTTATAAAAATCATACTCATCTTGCTGGATGTATTAACATCAGTGGAACAATGATAATCATTTAGCTTCATCGTAGTTAAATTTAATCAATGGAATTGATATCATAGAAGTGTTAAAACACTATGTTAGGTATATTTCCTACCTTGGAAGAACTTGATGAATGTTAGAGATTAGGAATGATGTTTCTCTTGGTCCAAAAATCTTAAAAGGTATAACACCTTTGTTGATTCGGCTTAGCAAAGTCTTGAGAGAGGATAAGAATACGGATGAATACAACTATAACTTTTAATTAATCGAATGTGTTGATAACTTAAGGAAGTATAGATCATCATAATAAAGTAGATAGTGTTCTTAAGAAGGTAATGACAATTGTGGTTGATAATGTATTGAATTTGTTTATGATGGTCTTTGTATAAAAGTAGATGTTGAAGAACCATAAGAACTTGGTTAATCCGATTGTTAATGGTGAATTGAAGGTGTTTAATGCATTGTTTATAGTGATAACAAGAGTATTAAAAGGACATTTTAGTATAGTAATCCGATTTGTGGAAGACAAACCATATGTATTGAAATTCATCAATAATCGGTAGAATGTTCATTGGAATAGAATGAATTATTCGGGTTGGTTCGGGCATCATTTTCCTACGAATTGATATTAATATTATGTGAATGTATTATTGAATGAATTATGTTTCATTCAAGGTTGCTTGTTCGATTGAGTATTTAATCGATGATACCGTCCGTTTGATCATTTAGAGAAAGACTATCTTTCATCTACGGAAATGAGGCAAGTTATCTTGCTTGGTTATAATGATGATTGAATTCTTGTGATGGTTATACGTCTCGTGTATATGAAACACTTATGAACCTGTGATTCGTAATTTAATATTGTTCTTGATGATGTTTTGTTTTTCATCGTGGGATTGCATTACCAAGTTCACACCCTTGAATCATTGATCTCGTTTATCCTTATTGTCACTTCGGTGAGTTTCTCGATCCTTAATTGGATATGTGATTTATTGAATTCGTTGTCATGTTGTATTGTGACATATCTGGAATCATATCTGTGTGTCAATTGGTTATTGTGTAGGATTTTTAGCCAGGCACATATATAGTCATACGTGGATGTTTCCGTATTGGATTGTGCACACGAGACATAGTTCGTGAGGCTAATTAGGTACATTGTCACACGTATATTCTGGATTCCGTATATGGGGTGGACATGTGCACGGACACATTTCTGGATCGGGCATACTGTGATGTCCATCTTGAGCCATGTTGTTTGGTCGTTCATAGTCCATGTATGATTGGATATGTTCGACGGTTTGTGACTGATTGTTCATACACCCGAGGGGTATGTTCAATAGTCGGGATATTTCCTTGAGATCTAGTATATGTGAATTGTATAATGTCTTGAGAATTATTATCATGTATATCTGACCCTGTGGTTTGGCCGAAATACTTGTGTTGTATTTTAGGTCGAGGAAAAGGCAAGGTACGGGAAGAGCATGGTGACGAAGGAGGGTTCGAAGGATACTAGTTCGGGGGACCCAAATATTTTGTTGTCCGGTTATGCTTGAAAACCGTGTAATGTTATTTTTCGCTTCATTTAAACTATTGACCGATTGTATTGTTATTTGAAGTATATTCCATCTCCATATGGTTTATACTTATATTTGGATCCTGTATATGTTAAGGCCATTGGCCATACTATTTATAAACTCCTAATCGGAGTAATGACTATTTATTGTGGTTCGGTATCACAAGGAAATATATATTTAATTTATATTTTGGTATCGCCTGGTGGGTCCCAGTGTGGGGTCCATGGCACTGTAATAGCCGCCTTTTAGGGTGTTACAGAAGATGGTATCGGAGCGTCGTTTCTCTTTAAGAGTCGTTGTGAAATGAACTAGTATCAAAAAACCTTCGTGTCACATGTGACCTGTGCAAGCGCCTGACCCTACGAACCAAATACGGTATGTACTTTATGAGCCACGATTTAATTACTGGCGTGATATTGATATCGGAATGGATCTCTTTGTTGATCTTGATATTTCAAGGATCTGTGGCAAGATTTATCTAATTGATATTTTGAGGAAAATTCTGGATTGATTATGTGATTGAAATTGTTCGACTCGATGTCGATATGATATCTTGTAGTTCCTTTGCTCTTATTAACTTAGCATGAATTTTGATTGGTCATAAAGACGGTCATGAACTGTGCTTATCGTTATTATTATTATTTGATTCTTTTAGTATGGAAAGAAATCTGAGAGGCCATGGCAGAGGGGGACGAGGCCATGGAAGGGGCCAAATCCCGAGACCACGAGCCACCACGCGTTTGAATATGGAGCATATTTCCACAGGAAGTGATTCGCCTCCTAGGGATCAATCGCACCACACTGAACATGAGAATGTGCGTGTCGATCTTTATGTTGTTATGCAGGGCATGATGGCCCAGATGACCCAGATGGTCAATTTATTGAAGCTATGTAGATCTACTGCTGGCTAGCAACAGGGACCTCATCCACCACCTCTTGTGCACGGCAGACCCGTGAGTCAGATCATCAGTGACATCTGTCGTCAGTGAACCAAGACTTTTGAAGGCTCCTCTGAGCCTGCTGATATTGTACATTGGATTGAACACTTTGAGAAATTATTCGAGATGGTGGACTGCCCAGAAGAGAATCGCGTCTCCGTAGCAGCTTACTATCTTAGCAAGGGCGCCCACACCTGGTGGCTTCGGTGAGGCCAGCTGATGGTGTATATACTTGGGAGGAATTTAAAAACCTCGTGTTACACCGTTACTACCCAGGTCCACTCCGTGAGGCCAAGCTTTCAGAATTGCTGAACCCAGACCCATCTGAAGATGATGCTGTACTATCTGTTGCCGAGAAATTTCAGGCACTTCTTCCTTTCACCTCGTCGATTGTCCGAATGGAGGCCGATAAGAGGCTTAAACCCCGAATGAGAATGCAGCTGTTGAATCACCACTGTACGACCCTACCGGAGTTCATCGAGAAAGCTCTGGAATAAGAACTTACTGCGAAGGAGATTTCCAAGAAGCAACCACAGTCCTCCAACAAGAGATCCAGGAACCAGACCCAGGCTGACAGTAACCGGGGGACGTTCAGGAAGCCCCAAAAAGTAATAAAGTGATAAGTAAAGTATCGTTCCCTCGAGGACTGATTTCACTAAGTACCAAAATATAGTCGACTCACAATTTTATTTGAAGAACAATTACGGAATTTATGCCTAAACTAATTGCAGAAAATAAATAATAGTACTAATAATAATAATACTAATAAGGGCGTAGGATTATGATTTTCACCTCAAACAATCAGGAATGATATTTATTCAATTCAATTCACTTTTATTCAATTGATTGTAAGCCAGGAAGTCCTAATTTATTCTAAAGCCTTTCCCAAGGTCGATAGAAAATACTACGAATTATTAACTCGATATATGCCTATTCGAATTAGATAATTAATAGCTAAAACAGTTCAAGAATTCCCACAATGACAGGCTTCACAATTCGCATGAGTATATCCCTATCTCACGAAAATTATGATTCGTCTCACAAGAACTATGCCTAAATTTCATCTCCCGAATCTATAAAGACATTCAAAACAAATTAACTGTTGGCCACACAATTAAAAAGCATTAAGAACAGTAAGAAGAATCCAATTCAATAGAATAACGAGTAAATCGAAATAATAATAAATAATCAAACTGTCATGAAATCGGCTACAATCACAATCCTACTCGAATAGATCTAGAAATTAAGATGCAGAAAAACTAAGAAAAACCGTAGAGAATATGTGGTCTTGTCGTCGCCCACAAATCTCCTCCTTGTGTTCTTCGCCCTAGCTATCGATCCACCTCCCAGTTCCGATCCCCCCTTTTTCTTCAGCCCTTCAATGCTTATTTATAGTCGTCATCAGCCTCCAAAATGCGTCCATGTGATTAGGTCGAGAACAGGCTCCAAAATGGCCCAAACCCGCGCGGAGCACACCAAAACCGCCCCGTGGGCCGCGGCTCACTTAATCTGTGCCGCGGCTCATGGCGCACAGATTAAAACCTGGGCGCTATTTTTTTCTTCTGGGCCGCGACTCACTATACTTGTGCCGTGGCTCAGAGTACAGTTTACTCTGGGGGTCGCTGGTCACCTGCGTGTGCCGCGGCCCGCTTGCCTTGTGCCGCGGCCCCAGGCCAAAATTCACCGTTTTCGCCCGTTTTTCATCGTTTCGGCTTCCGGACTCCAATTTCCTGCAAATCATAAAATAATAGGGCATTAAAGGCTCATTTATGCAGATTTACACATGAAAAGAATATAGAATTATGATAAATAAGCGTATAAAAATACGCCTAACAAATACAGCCAAACTTGAGCCTTTGCTTGTCCTCAAGCAAAAATAATCAATTTCAACCAAAAGAATATCGTGAATAATCGTGCAACACATAGTGCTCAACCTAATCAATACTCCCCTGAAATTCTCAAAGAATAACACAACTATCGCAATAGTGAGTCATATCCAGGACACTAATTCCACAAAGTAACCAATTTCAGTCCTAATCAATCGTAAATGAAGAAAATCAAGCTCAAAGATTAACAAGCGTGAATTTAATCGACCGCCAATATGAAGGGTTAAAATAAACAAGCTAACCCGCCCAATCCCACAGTCTAGTGGCAAAAATTTCAAGAGTTTCATCATCAAAATAACCCTCGGACAGTATTCCCTTATATATGCTCGATAAGATGATTCGAGTTGACCACTAGGTTTGGATCTCAGGATGTTTCATCGGGATAATCCTAGGGTGGAATTCCATTCTCATGTGTTGGGGAACCGTTTGACGTAAAAGACACTCATGGGGCACATGGATGCTTCTAGTTACTAAGTTCCCCTCCACAGCGGAGAAACAACTCGAATAGCTATTCCCGCATGTCTGATTCAAGGTTGCTGTTTTACACGAGAGTAAACAACGGGTCACGCGAATACTCCCGGTTACTAGGCTTCCCATCATCGGCAAATGCGAAATCTCTAAACCACTAGTCTAATAAGGGTCGTCGTTTTACGCGAGAGTAAACAACGGGTCACGTGAATACCCCCGGTTACTAGACTTCCCATCATAGAACAAATAACATCTCGACTTTTGGAAAAGAAAACTGTCCGACTCTAAACTCAGATTAAGTGCCAACACGACTTATGTTACTGGACGACTAGCTAACCGAAAAATATAACCAAACGTATAGGCGGCAATTTGAAAAACACGTATGTCTCCTCTCTTATCCGCTAAGATTTCTACAAAAACGAAAAATTTCGGACCTAATTGAAGACTTAACAGAAACAGATATCGCTGACTGCAACTCAACTAAAACTCAACCGTTTCTTCAGAGAGAGATCATTATCGTAACATCAGTTTTACACAAAAAGAAGCACGAAAAATTCACGAATGCAATTAAAAACACGACAAGCAAGGCTAGCAACAAAAATATAACTAAAAATAACAAAAGTGCAAACGAATAAGTATAGAAATAAGTATAGCGACAAAAAGTAAACCCCAAAATATAGTGATGAGTGAGTATCGTTCCCACGAGGACTGAATCACTAAATACCGATTTATATGTATTCTAATTTTATTTGAACAGTCGAAATTTGGGTTGCAATTAATGACTAAAGAAAATCAATAATAAACAGGAAAAACGATCGCTCGTAGAAAGAAAAATCAAATGATGAAAAAGTCTAGAATTGTGAATCCACCTCGGTTTATCCGAATTTACTCTCGATTATCTGAAGTTAATGATTTCCCCAATTTATTGAAGGCGAAGATTGCTAAAATACTCTACCGCCTCTCCCGAGGTCAATAGATTTTTCTAAAGGCGAATAACGCACTCTATCCCTAGGTGAATTAATTCGACAATAGGCAAAAAGCACAAAATCTTCAAAAGGCCACGTAGTTCCTATGAGTATATTCCTATCTCACAAGATAAAATGGTTCTCACCAATAGTTCCTCACCAACTCTCCTCTCCCGATTCGAGTTGCGTAATTAAAACAATCCAATTATTGGCCAGATAATTGAAAGCATTAAAATCGATTGGGAAAACTCAACAGAAAAGGGAATTATATAGATAAGCAAAAGCAAATTCGTCAAAACTTTGGTTTCATCAAAATCCTAGAACAGAGTTTTAGCCTGACATGCTAAAAGATAAAAATACAGAATTAATAAAAGGAAGCATTGATATCAAACGCAGATGAAGAGCTCGGATTCGTCCGTTCTTATGGCTTCCGCCCTCTGCTCTTGGTGTCTTCTGCTTCTTTGGCTCGATTCCTCTCTCCTGCGATTTCCCTGTCTCCAAGATTCGAAGATAATCTCCTTATGACCTTAAACCCTTATTTATAACTCCCCAGCCGCCTCCAAAATGCGTCCGTGTGATTAGGTCGAGAACTGGCTTCAAAACGGCCCAAACCCGCGCGGAGCACACCAAAACCGCCCCGTGGGCCGCGGCTCACTTAGTCTGTGCCGCGGCTCACGGCGCACAGATTAAAACCTGGGCGCTATTTTTTTCTTCTGGGCCGCGGCTCACTATACTTGTGCCGCGGCTCGAGTCTGATTTACTCGGGGTCATTGGTCACTGCGTGTGCCGCGTCCGCTTGCCTTGTCTGCGGCCCAGTGCCAAAATTCGCCATTTTCGCTTTGTTTTCATCGTTTAAACCAGTTGCAATTTCTTGCAAAACATAAAATAATAGGGCATTAAAGGCTCATTTATGCAGATTTACACATGAAAAGAATACAGAATTATGATAAATAAGCGTATAAAAATACGCCTAACAAATACCCCCAAACTTGAGCCTTTGCTTGTCCTCAAGCAAAAATAATCAGTTTCAACCAAAAGAATATCGTTAATAATCGTGCAACATATAGTGCTCAACCTAATCAATACTCCCCTGAAATTCTCAAAGAATAACACAAGTATCGCAATAGTGAGTCATATCCAGGACACTGATTCCACAAAGTAACCAATTTCAGTCCTAATCAATCGTAAATGAAGAAAATCAAGCTCAAAGATTAACAAGCATGAATTTAATCGACCGCCAATATGAAGGGTTAAAATAAACAAGCTAACCCGCCCAATCCCACAGTCTAGTGGCAAAAATTTCAAGAGTTTCATCATCAAAATAACCCTCGGACAGTATTCCCTTATATATGCTCGATAAGATGATTCGAGTTGACCACTAGGTTTGGATCTCGGGATGTTTCATCGGGATAATCCTAGGGTGGAATTCCATTCTCATGTGTTGGGGAACCGTTTGACGTAAAAGACACTCATGGGGCACATGGATGCTTCTAGTTACTAAGTTCCCCTCCACAGCGGAGAAACAACTCGAATAGCTATTCCCGCATGTCCGATTCAAGGTTGCTGTTTTACGCGAGAGTAAACAACGGGTCACGCGCATACTCCCGGTTACTAGGCTTCCCATCATCGGCACATGCGAAATCTCTAAACCAATAGTCTAATCAGGGTCATCGTTTTACGCGAGAGTAAACAACGGGTCACGTAAATAGCCCCGGTTACTAGACTTACCATCATAGAACAAATAACATCTCGACTTTTGGAAAAAAAAATTGTCCGACTCTAAACTAACATTAAGTGCCAACACGACTTATGTTACTGGACGACTAGCTAACCGAAAAATGTAACCAAACGTATAGGCGAAAATTTGAAAAACACGTATGTCTCCTCTCTTATCCGCTAAGATTTCTACAAAAAAGAAAAATTTCGGACCTAATTGAAGACTTAACAGAAACAGATATCGCTGACTGCAACTCAACTAAAACTCAACCGTTTCTTCAGAGAGAGATCAGTATCGTAATATCAGTTTTACACAAAAAGAAGCACGAAAAATTCACGAATGCAATTAAAAACACGACAAGCAAGGCTAGCAACAAAAATATAACTAAAAATAACAAAAGTGCAAACGAATAAGTACAGCAATAAGTATAGCGACAAAAAGTAAACCCCCCCCAACTTAGGACGTACATTGACCTCGATGTACACAAAATGTAATATGCAATAAAAGGAAAAGGATCAAGTACTCCCCTACAGTCTACTCACGAACTGGTGCCGGCGTCGTCCGGCGAGGAGGGTGGTGTGGCTGGCCGAACAGGTGGAATGAATGGCCCGTCCGGGTGAAAAATGTGGGACGTCCATGCAGCAAGGTGCTCCTGGTGGTAGGCATCCCTCGCTGCCAAGTGCCTCATCTCACGCCGGTTGGCCCGGCGGGCCTGCTCTCTCATCTCATCTCGGACGGCAGCAATGATGCTCTCCCTCTCCGTCCGCCTCTCCTCTCTCAGTGCAGCCAAAAGGCTCTCTCTCTCTCTTCATCTCCTCTCTCTCTCTTCTCATCTCCTCTCTCAACCCGTCGAACATCGCCTGCAAGCGCGCTCTGTCGGGCGGCGGGCTGGACTCCATCTGCTCCTGCATCAGAAGAAGAGGCTCGGGGGACTGCTCGTGTGCCTCATCAAGTAGAAATCCTCGCCCCCGAGCGTATGCCGGTGCTCCTCCCCACTGATCGAAGTGAGAAATGATGCGATGGTCGATCGGGCCCTGAGGGGCTAACATCGGCTCGTCATCCGATCACGTCATCCCCGACTGCCGGCAAAGAGCGCAAATAAGAGAGGGGTGCTTCAGCCCCGTCTTAGCCCCTCCCTGAATACACTGTAAGATAGATCGGACTAGGAGAGGAGCCACATCGAATCGCAGCCCGGAGGTGATAGCATATAATGTATGGGCTCGAGAGAGAAAAACAGATCAGATCTGCGAGGTGGGATCTATACGTGCGCAGATGAAGTACAAACAGGCTCGCCCGAACCGACTGAGGCGCGAGCTCTTAAAGTAGAAGGTGGAAGAAGCCGGGGCGCGCCTCTCCCAGTCGGAGTCGGGCTGTGTAAGAGTCTCGAGCAGAGCCTCCTTCGTGAAGCTATCCATAACTCGCGTATGAGCCGTCTCGTCAACCACAGGCAGCTCAAATAACCTCCGAATAGCAGCCACCGAGAAAACCACTGTAATGCCTCAGACGACAACCTGCGTCCGAGTATCTAACTGCTGTATCATCTGCCCCGCCCGAATGTGCTTCAACAAAGCGCTCGCATAAAACTCCTGCACAATAGATATCACCGCCGGCTCGGGAGGTGCAGCAAAACGGGCCCACCCCATCTTGTCGATCATGGTCAGAAGCTCCCCGTCCTGGGGGGCTGGAGTGAATCCCCTCTCCGGGATCAGAGGTCGAGGGCGGATCTTTTCATTAAAGATTTTATAAATCTCCGGGTCGGAGAATTGGTGTACCTCCAGCTCGGCTCGGTTCTGAGACGTTTCCCCTCGAGTGGGGGACGATTGCGTCCTGGCCCTTTTGCTAATCTTTTTGGTTCTAGCCATAGCGAGTTCCTGAAATGTTAAACACCGGAGTTTTCTTACTTGAGCAATAATGAGAACAACATTACTCGGCTAATGATACCCAAAACTTGAATCAAGAATTTAACGAGCTAGCACCGCCGTGAGAGAAAATTGAAATTGAGCATTCTACGTTTAAAATTGTCGTAAAAGTTGGGGTCGCTGTAAATCCAGAAACGAGTTCGTTGCACATAGATTCAAAATATTGATTTAACATAGAAAATTTTTCATTCAAGCATTTCCTCAAACACCTTGTGTGCATGAATTCTAATGAAGAAAAACAATTGTAATAGCTTGATTTAATTCCTAAAAACAACATCCTCAATCGATCCTCATGACAAACAACATAAAAAAAACAATAACAACTCATTCATAATCGAAAGATAATCATCCATGATCAATCAACGTCTTCATATTCCCAACTCAAATTTTTGGATATGATTTTAAAAAAAAAAACTAATAACTTAATCAATCATCAAATGAAGAACAACATCTCCTTTCGCAATTCATGAAGCAATTCATACAAGAGATTGAGAATTACCTTGAGTAGATTTAAAGAATGCAAAAAAAACGAAGGGGAGAAGGGTACCGGCCGATTGCTGTGCAAAGAAGAGGGGAAGGAAGTACCTTGGGTGTCGGCCGAGTTAGTTTTATAAAAATACTTGGGCCGTTTAAATTCCGAACGGGGGCCGCGGAACAGCTTAAGTGAGCCGCGGCCCAGAGTACCGTCTGTCTGGCCTCCTTTGTTCCATCGCCATGTGTCGTGGCTCAGAATGCGGGTGTCGCGGCTCAGAGTGTAGATGTGTCGCTGCTCACTTGGTTTGTGCCGCGGCACAGAGTACAGCGTCCTGGGCTCATCATTTGGCAATTGGTGTGCCGCGGCTCAGCAGCAACATGCCGCGGCTCAGGAATCAAGTGTGCCGCGGCTCAGTAAGGTTGTGCCGCGACACATAGTACAGAATGTTTAGCCCTCTGGTTCGTTTGTGTGTGCGCGGCTCACAAGCCTTGTGCCGCGGCTCAGGCATAAATTTTTCCCCTGGGACTTTTTCTGCACAGAATTTTCAAAGGAACACGTCAAGAACGAGAGGGCTAAGCAAATCAAAGCAAAAATGATGAAAAATAAAAATTCAAAAATGCAAGAAAATACTGAAACACAAAAATCTACTACTAAAATTCGGGTTGCCTCCCGATAAGCGCTAAGTTTATAGTCTTCAGCCGGACCTATTGAAAAGTCAGTTTGCTTTTCACAAACTCCATTTGAACTCCGCCCCATCCATCGAACCGTTAATGTGTGTTTTAAAATTTTGACCATTGGTCCTTAACGATCCGATTTTTAGTTTGGACCCCCAATGTTGTCTGCGAAAAGGTTTTGCCAACTTTCCGAAGCACCCATTTTTCTCATGATTTGGCCTCCGTTTTACGTCCGACTTATTCTCCTTTTTCTCGAAAGAACTTATGACAGCATCGGAATTTCTCAATGATGGATGAACGGTTGATGATGACGGCATGTCCACATGCTTGAGATATGCAACTCGTTCTACATTTTTCTTAGAAGTCGGACCCTCTGAAACAGATTCTGAGTTTTTCGACCGACGATTCTTCCGGTGTGTGTCTTTCGCAACGGTATCCACACTTTCAATTTGCGAGCTCTTCTCAACACCACCTGGACATGGAAAGGATTTAAATACTTGAAAAGTGACATGCTCGTCTTGAACCCTTAGAGTTAGTTCCCCTTTTTCCACGTCGCTTAGAGTTCGGCCGGTTGCCAAAAATGGTCTTCCCAGGATGATTGGGATGTCGTGGTCCTCCTCCATGTCAAGCACAATGAAATAGGCCGGAAAGATGAACTTATCGACTTTCACTAAGACTTCCTCTATCACTCCCCTTTGATATTTGATGGATCTATCAGCTAATTATAAGGAGACAGTTGTCGGTTTCGCTTCTCCAATTCCAAGCTTCTTGAAAATAGAAAGAGGCATCAGATTAACACTGGCGCCGAGATTGCACAATGCCCTTTCAAAAGTCAGATTTCCTATAGTGCATGGTATATTAAAACTTCCCGGATCCTTCAATTTTGGCGGAAGCTTTTTCTGAAGAATAGCGCTGCACTCCTCTGTCAATGCGACTGTCTCATACTCCTCGAGTTTTCTTTTATTTGACAAGATTTCTTTCATGAATTTCACGTAACTCGGCATTTGCTCCAAGGCGTCGGCAAATGGGATGTTAATATGCAGTTTCTTGAAGACGTCGAGGAACTTAGAGAATTTTTTGTCCACCTTTTTCTGTTGTAATCGCTGCGGAAACGGGACGGGTGGTACATATGCCTTTGGATTGTCCGGAAACAGTATCGAGGGTTTGAAATCTTGTGATTCCTTAGTCGCTGAATTTTTCTTCTCCCCATCCTCACTTCTCTTTTCGTTCTGCCCGGGCAGCTCACCCAATTCCTTCCCACTTCTCAAACCAATGGCATTGACACTCTCTCTGGGATTCGTTTCAGTCGTACTTGGCAAGGTACCTTCCGGGCGGGCTGTTAAAACATTAGCAATCTGGCCCAGTTGGACTTCCAAGTTGCGGATAGAAGCGGAATGGTTCTGCAAGGTCGCCTCCGTACAGGCCATGAATTGACTCGTGCTCGCTGAAAATTTCGCCATTGCTTATTCTAGAGAGATTTTTGGAGCGGGAGGAGGTTGCTGCTGGTGTTGAGTAAACTGAGGCTCAGTCGAGCTTTGTCCGTTCCTCCATGAGAAGTTAGGATGATTTCGCCATCCCAGATTATAAGTGTTGGAGTAAGGATTATTTTGCCGGTTCCCGTTCCCCACGAACTGAGCTTGTTCCATCGACGGTTGCTCGAAAGGGTTTCCGACTTGGCACTCTGCGCTAGGATGAGATCCATTACACCAATTGAACGATTCAATGGTGATGTGAAAAGGCTTGAAGTTGCTGCGTCAAGGCGGCTTGAGCTGATAATGTAGAGATTGGATCATTATTCGAGATTTCCATTACTCGTTTCGGGTTTACTCGTTCGGACGGCCATTGATAAGCATTTGCAGCCATAGCTTCCAATAGAGAGTGGGCTTCGGCCATTGTCTTTCCCATTAAGGCTCCTCCAGCGGCTGCATCCACAAGAGTGCATGTAGAAGCACTCAATCCATTGTAAAATGCTTGAATTTGGAGCCAATCCGGTAAGCCGTGGTGTGGGCATCTCCGTAATAAATCTTTGTATCGCTCCCACGCCTCGTGAAGTAACTCCATATCAAATTGACCAAAAGTAGTAATTTCGTTTCGTAACCTCGCTGTCTTCGAAGGTGGGAAGAATTTAGCAAGGAAGGCTTGCGCTAATTCCGCCCATGTAGTGATAGATCCCGGCGGTAAAGAATTTAACCAAAATTTGGCCTTGTCCCTCAAAGAGAAAGGGAAAAGCCGTAGACGGATAGCATCATCGGTGACACCATTGTTCTTGAAGGTGTCACAAATATCGAGAAACGACACAATGTGTGCGTTGGGGTCATCGTTCGGCAATCCACAGAACTGGCTCGCTTGCACCATCTGAATAATTGCAGGCTTGATTTCGAAGTTGTTGGCTTGGATTGTCGGACGCCGAATCCTCGAAAAATTCGCATTTATTTGCGGCATAGCATAATCGCGGAGTGCTAATGCCGGTTGAGCTTGCTGTACAAGATTATCACCTCCGTGATTTTCAGTATTTTCGGCCATGGTGACTGTGGTTGGTAACTCTCGTTTCTCCTTCTTGCTTCTCCGAAGAGTGCGCTCGAGTTCGGTATCCAAAGGTAGTAGGCCTTCGTTACCGAATTTTCTCATGCACTAACCGGAAACTCCTGAAAGGAAAAAACAAACAAATAAATAAAATAACACAAAAACAATAAAAATGTCCAAACTAAGACTAGAAATACTGAAATCGATATTAGTAAAAAAAAATCAGTCCCCGGAAACGGCGCCAAAAACTTATTGCGATATTTCGTTAAACGCAAGTGCACGTTATCGTAGACAAGTAATAAAGTGATGAGTGAGTATCGTTCCCACGAGGACTGAATCACTAAATATCGATTTATATGTATTCTAATTTTATTTGAACAGTCGAAATTTGGGTTGCAATTAATGACTAAAGAAAATCAATAATAAACAGGAAAAACGATCGCTCGTAGAAAGAAAAATCAAATGATGAAAAAGTCTAGGATTGTGAATCCACCTCAGTTTATCCGAATTTACTCTCGATTATCTGAAGTTAATGATTTCCCCAATTTATTGAAGGCGAAGATTGCTAAAATACTCTACCGCCTCTCCTGAGGTCAATAGATTTTTCTAAAGGCGAATAACGCACTCTATCCCTAGGTGAATTAATTCGACAATAGGCAAAAAGCACAAAATCTTCAAAAGGCCACGTAGTTCCTATGAGTATATTCCTATCTCACAAGATAAAACGGTTCTCACCAATAGTTCCTCACCAACTCTCCTCTCCCGATTCGAGTTGCGTAATTAAAACAATCCAATTATTGGCCAGACAATTGAAAGCATTAAAATCGATTGGGAAAACTCAACAGAAAAGGGAATTATATAGATAACCAAAAGCAAATTCGTCAAAACTTTGGTTTCATCAAAATCCTAGAACAGGGTTTTAGCCTGACATGCTAAAATATAAAAATACAGAATTAATAAAAGGAAGCATTGATATCAAACGCAGATGAAGAGCTCGGATTCCTCCGTTCTTATGGCTTCTGCCCTCAGCTCTTGGTGTCTTCTGCTTCTTTGGCTCGATTCCACTCTCCTGCGATTTCTCTGTCTCCAAGATTCGAAGATAATCTCCTTATGACCTTAAACCCTTATTTATAACTGCCCAGCCGCCTCCAAAACGCGTCCGTGTGATTAGGTCGAGAACTGGCTTCAAAATGGCCCAAACCCGCACAGAGCACACCAAAACCGCCCCGTGGGCTGTGGCTCACTTAATCTGTGCCGCGGCTCATGGCGCACAGATTAAAACCTGGGCGCTATTTTTTTCTTCTGGGTCGCGGCTCACTATACTTGTGCAGCGGCTCAGAGTACAGTTTACTCTCGGGGTCGCTGGTCACCTGCGTGTGCCGTGGCCCGCTTGCCTTGTGCCGCAGCCCCAGGCCAAAATTCGCCGTTTTCGCCCATTTTTCATCGTTTCGGCTTCCGGACTCCAATTTCCTGCAAAACATAAAATAATAGGGCATTAAAGGCTCATTTATGCAGATTTACACATGAAAAGAATACAGAATTATGATAAATAAGTGTATAAAAATACGCCTAACAGTACCGAATCCTTCTGAAAGGCCACCCATGGCATCAAAGCCGGATGGATCGCACTCTCGAGCAGTCAGCTCATCTGTTGTGTGCTATAACTGTGGGGACCAGGGGCACATCAGCTCCAAATGCCCGAAGCCAGCCGTCGCATGGCATACTTGTGGGAAGAATGGGCATCGTGCTCGTTATTGCAGGAGTGGACCGGGACGCGCTCCAGTAGCATCTCATGCTCCAGTTCAGTCTCCTGTTCAGGACCGTGTACCTCCGCCCGCTTCTTATCAGACTACCGGGGCAAACAGAGGGATGGGCCATGGAAATCAAGCTGGTACATCTGGTACCGGAGCTGCAAAACCCAGAGTCTACGAGATGAAGAAAGCCGACGATCCCAAAGCCAGCATGATTGCAGGTACTCTCGAGATCCGATCTCAGCCCGTCTGTGTTCTTTTTGATACTGGTGCTTCACACTCAATTTTATTCACTTCTTCTTTGAGTCGTTTGCAATTAGATCATGTTACCAATTGTGAACCTTATGTAATTGGTCTACCCGATGGTAGAAGAATTGTTGGGAATCGTGAAGTGCAGAACTGTCCGATTAGCATGAACGACCGTGAGTAATTGTCAAACTTAATTGTGGTCGATTTTCCTAAATATGATGTGATCTTGGGTATCGATTGGATAGATCGTCATGATGCCATACTTAGCGTCCGCAGGCGGATAGTGACCGTCACACCTGATGATGGTGTTGAGTGTATTTTTCAGGTTGATAATCTCAGTTATTCCGGGAGAGTCATCAGCGCAATGAAAGCAGTGAAACTGTTTAATCAAGGATGTGTTGGTTATTGGTGTTACATGAGCAAGACATCAGATCGACCAGTTGAATTAGCCGATATTCCGGTAGTTCGAGACTACCCAGATGTATTTCCAGACGAGTTGCCAGGCATACCCCCACATCGTGAGGTGGAGTTCACCATTGAGTTGGAGCCAGGAACGTCCCCGTTTTCGAAAGCACCGTATCATATGGCACCGACTGAGATGCAGGAGTTGAAGAGCCAGCTTGAGGAGTTGACTGAAAAGGTTTATATTCGACCTAGTGCGTCCTCTTGGGGAGCACCGGTGTTATTTGTACGGAAGAAAGACGGATCTTTGTGTTTGTGTATTGATTACCGTGAGCTGAACAGGGTAACAATCAAGAACAAATATCCGTTACCTCGTATTGATGATTTACTGGATCAAATCCAAGGCGCCGCTGTATTTTCCAATATCCGTTACGTCGTAATGAGGTCCGGTTATTATCAGTTAAGGATCCGAGAGTCCGACATTTCGAAGACAGCTTTTCGTACTCGATATGGGCATTATGAGTTCGTAGTGATGCCATTTGGAGTGACTAATGCACTGGCGGTATTCATGGAGTTGATGAATCAGTTTTTTATTAATTATCTAGATCATTTTTTAGTCGTTTTTATTGACGACATTCAGATTTACTCTCATGACCATGAAGAGCATGAGCATCATCCCCATCAGGTTCTCGAGGCGTTGACGTGGGAATAACTCTATGGCAAATTTTCCAAATGTGAGTTCTGGATGCCTGAGGTTATTTTTCTCGGACATATGATATTAGACGATGGGGTGAGAGTAGACCCACAAAAGATAGAAGCTATCCTAGATTGGCTACCTCCTAAGAACGTGTAGGAAGTTCGCAGTTTCCTTGGCCTAGCAGGTTATTACCGACGGTTTGTGGAAGGTTTTTCCAAGATTGCTCAACCATTGACTAACCTGTTGAGGAAGGATAATAAGTATTTGTGGTCAGAGGAATGTCAGCAGAGTTTTGATGAACTCAAGAATCGATTAATTTCGGCACCAGTTTTGGTTCTACCAAAAGGAACGGAAGGATTCGTGGTATATAGTGACGCGTCGAGACAGGTCCTTGGATGTGTGTAAATGCAGAATGGGAAAGTGATTGCCTATGCATCAATACAGTTGCGACCTTATGAGGTCAACTACCTGACCCATGATTTGGAGCTAGCAGCAGTGGTGTTTGCTTTGAAACTCTGGCGTCACTATTTGTATGGAGTTACGTGTCAGATTTTTACTGATCATAAGAGTCTGAAGTACATTTTTACTCAAAAGGAGTTGAATATGAGATAGAGAAGGTGGCTAGAACTAATCAAAGACTATGATATCGAGATCCTTTATCATCCGAGCAAAGCAAATGTGGTTGTAGATGCCTTGAGTCGTAAGACAGCACATGAGCAGATGCTTAGCCGCTTGACAGTTCAGAGAGAATTGTAGTTAGATTTTTTGAGGCCGGAAATTGAAGTCTGTTACAGCGTATTCAGGGACAACTTTGCACACTTGAGATTTCATCATCCCTTGATGATATACTCAGATCGAAGTAGTTTATGGACCCATTCTTATCTCGAGTTCGGGATGAAGTAACTCAAGGGAAAGACCCTGGATTTGTGATCCACGATGATGGATTGATATGCTTCAGGAATCGAGTTTGTGTACCCACAGACGAAGAATTGAGGAACTCTATCCTGAGAGAGGCTCATACTACCCCATACTCCATTCACCTGGGGTCTAGCAAGATGTATAAGGATTGAAGCAATGTTATTGGTGAGGGAATATGAAACGTGAAGTTACAGAGTTCGTTTCGAGATGTTTAACCTGTCAGCAGGTTAAGATTGAGCACCAGCAACCAGCAGGAATGCTGAAACTGCTCCCGATTTCCGAGTGGAAATGGTAGGACATATCGATGGATTTTATCACTAGCTTGCTGACGAGTTATCGAGGGATGAATACGATTTGGGTGATTGTAGATCGTCTGACCAAATCAACCCACTTTTTGGAGATTAAAGACACATGGGGACCCGAGAGATTGGCCCAGCTGTTTATTAAAGAGATTGTAAGGTTACATGGTACCCCCAAGAGTATTGTATCGGATCGTAACGGGCGATTCGTGTCACATTTCTGGAAAGCAGTTCATCGTGCAATGGGTATGCAGTTTAACTTGAGTATGGCATTCCATCCGCAGACTGATGGTCAGTCTGAGAGGACTATCCAAACTCTAGAGGATATGTTGAGGGCGTGCGCTCTTGATTGGAAAGACGATTGGGAAGCCCAACTGCCTTTGGTGGAATTCACTTACAATAATAGTTGGCACGCTTCGATTTAGATGGCACCTTATGAAGCATTGTATGTCCGTCGTTGTAGGTCTCCTTTGTGTTGGGACAACCTATCTGAATCTTTGGGTACGAAACCTGATATGTTGTTAGCAGCCCGTGAGAAGATCGCCCTGATTAGGAGTCGTTTGTTAACGGCTAAAAGCCAGCAGAAATATTACGCAGACAACCGTTGATGACCGCTTGAGTTCGAGGTTGGCGACCATGTGCTAATTAAGGTTTCCCCTATTCGAGGTGTCTTTTGTTTTGGGAAGAGAGGCAAGCTGAGTCCGAGGTATATCGGGTCGTTTGAGGTTTTGGAATGAGTAGGCGATCTGGCCTATCGTCTGGCAATGCCACCAACTCTGATTCAGATTCATAACGTGTTTCATGTCTCCCAGTTGAGAAGTTATGTTGCTGATCCGAGCCAAATACTTCAGTTCGAAGAGATCGAGTTAGCCGATGATCATTCTTATGAGAAACGTCCCGTACAGATACTTGAGAGAAGGATTAAACAATTGAGGAACAAGACAATTCCCCTGCCGAAGGTTCAGTGGTCACGACACGGAGTCGAGGATGCTATGTGGGAGACCGAGAGAAGCATGCGAGAGAAGTATCCCGAGTTGTTTACCCCTTAGCTTCGAGGACGAAACTCCTTTTAAAGGTGGGTCCCAGTGTAGGGTCCACGGCACTGTAATAGACGCCTTTTGGGGTGTTACAGATTGCTGTTCGGTAAAATTTTCCCGTTAATCTGTAAGGTATGCCTTGATCACATAGTAACCCTGTTGCGCTTTTCCATTTCAACCATCCCATCTTAATCATATAGGCCACGCCACCGTCTAATTCTCCATCCTTTTGAAGAATAGACCCAAGATAACTTAAAAACTCCGATCCTCGTATAACATTCCCATCAAAAGTGATTGTACCCGCCTCTCTACTTCCATTTCCACTAAATCTACACTCCAAATATTCAGTATTACTTCTGCTCAGCCTAAAACCACGAGTTTCTGGCGTATTTCTCCAGAGTTCTAACTTTCTTTCAACTCCGTCCTTCATTTCATCAACCAATACTATATCATCTGCAAACATCATGCACCAAGGAATATCATCTTGAATTGACCTTGTCAATTCGTCCATGACTATGGCAAAGAGGAAAGGACTAAGAGCCGAGCCTTGATGCACCCCAATTATATTAGGAAATTTTCCAGTCCTTCCCACTATAGTACGTACACTTGTACTAGCTCCTTCGTACATGTCTCTAATAATGTCAATATACTTCTTATTGGCTAATGGCCAACAAAGTACCTCCCTTGGTACCTTATCATAATCCTTCTTTAAATTAATAAAAACATATGCAAGTCTTTGTTCTTATCATGATAGTGCATCATCTGCCTCATCAGAAATATTGCTTCCACAGTCGATCTCCCGGGCATAATTCTAAATTGATTTTCCGATATCTCAACACACTCTCTAAGATGTTGCTTAATTACTCGTCCCTATAATTTCATGGTATGACTCATCAACTTAATCCCCCGATAATTAGAGCAATCTTGGACATCGCCTTTGTTCTTATATAGAGGGACTACAGTGCTTTTCCTCCATGCCAGTGGCATCTTGTTGTATATCCAAATCTTGATGAAAAGTATAGTCAACCATTTGATTCCTCTCTCTCCCAAACACCTCCATACTTCAATAGGTATACCATCTGGCCATTCTGCTTTTTTCGAACCCATTTTCTTTAATGCCATCTGTAATTCACCCTTTTGAATTCGTCACATAAAATCCTGATAAATCAAATT
This sequence comes from Orobanche coerulescens, assembly GCA_033398695.1. Lineage (NCBI taxonomy): Eukaryota > Viridiplantae > Streptophyta > Magnoliopsida > Lamiales > Orobanchaceae > Orobanche > Orobanche coerulescens. The sequence goes on along the minus strand of CM065809.1, from coordinate 144,615,932 downwards.
TGAAGCAATACTTACATCCCCAATATCTTCCTCACGTTGACCATTAAATAAGTTATCAAAGTATGCCCTCCATATTTCTCTTATCTCCTGATCTCCGACTAAAACCTTATGATCAACATCCTTCACACATTTAACTCTCCCAATATTTTGTGTCCTCATATCTCTGATACAAGCAATTTTATAAATATCGCTTTCCCCTTCCTTAGTATCTAATTTCGTATACAATTCTTGATTAATCTTAGCACTAGCATCACGAACAGCTTTCTTGGCTTCTCTTTTAGCCTCCTTATATTTCTCGAAGTTCTCCTCACTCGGGCATTTTCCTAATGCCTTGTAGCATTCACGTTTAGTTTTTATCGCCCGTTTTGCCTCATCATTCTACCACGATGTGTCCTTACCTGATGGCTTGTATCCTTTAGATTCTCCTAAAAAGAAGTCAATTTGACTTACATTTCCGCCACTTCTGTACGTCACTAAGTGAGATTTCCTTTTCTCGAACCACGTGTTCATGATACCCAAGTCATATGCTTGTGCAAAATCTAATATACCACATCCCGCTTCATTTCGATCCCCAAAACCAAAACTACCATGAACACTCTCAAACTCGTATCGTCCAATACCCACATGACCATTGAGGTATGTATGGGCCACAACCCTGTTAGGGTCGGAAAAGAAGTGTTTCGGGCCTAAAAAACCGGATTCTGGGCCGCCGACGATCTCCTGGGCGATCGCCTGGTAGCTTCGGGACACGAATTTGGACCAACTTGCAAAGGCGCGTGTGGGCGCGTCCGAGATCCGATCGCAGTGTTCTGCATATCGTTGGATAACTCTTCGAGTCCTCTATCCATGGTTGGTTTCAGGTTAATCCGATATTGTAACACCCTCAAGACGTTCAGGACATATTACATCGTTGTGGACCCCACTCCTTGGAATCTGCCAGACTGACACACAAACTTGACATGCCAACAGTGATTAACATCATCAACATACGGATAATTTCTCAATCCAAGACATACCAAATAAGTAGACTAAAATCAACAGTGCAATACAACATCAACCAAAACCCAAATCGGGTACACAACATTCACAATGTTCCAAAAGAAAGAAGTACGCGAGTACTGAAGCAAACGACATGATTAATAAAAATTAAAATACATGACATCAACGAACGACTATTTGAACAGATTCACTCTTGCCCATCATCCTCATACTTCCTGCATGCTCGTTCACCTCCGAGACCTGTACCTGAAATACAAAAGTATTTCCCCCATTTAAGGGGTTAGTGACAACTGCTAGTGCAAGTACAATCCATTTGAACTACCATTCTAATCAGATGAAATATGCGCCAAAAATCATTTTAAAAAATATTTATATTCCAGAATATTATGGTGCATGAGCACAAAACACATTTCTCCAACAAAACATTTCAAAGGTTAACCGTTGGTACGATACTCACGGCCACCGCACCCCGCAGAGGCCCCATCGGACTATCCCTGGGTGGTTAACCCCAGTTCGTGATACGCATACACACGGCACTACGTATCCCCAAAGGCCCCATCGGACCGTCCCTGGGTGAACATACACATACACATCCACAACATACACGGAAAGCCATAATCCAAATACTAGAATATGCAAACAAACGTAAAGTACTTGCCTTTGAGACATCTTCGACGAAATGGGAAAAAACAACGAATAGGAATGATCTGGACGGAGCACGCCATTCCTAAACGAAGGATTTACACAACTCAGTCCTACACGATAACAATAATCGAATGGAATATGCCCACAACCCCGACTAACAATCATAAACATACACGGACGACGAATACAGGCAAGTATTTTCACAAAACCTCCCCAAATCAACAATCCACGAATTAAACATGACGGAAACGGATTGGGAATCACCCAACAACAATAATCGGTAAGAAATATTACAACATAAACGAACAATTCGAGTTCAATCTAGACAAATCCCGAAAACCCCCTAAAATGGATAAAGGTAGGGTTCTAAGCCAAATACCTTGGATTCGGATGGACGAAGATGATTACGATGATGATAAACTTCACTAGGAACACAATAATCGATCTCTCGGGGAACTCCACGGACAAATCTTGAAGAATAACTCAAATCCCTTCTTGGAACACAGCGTTCGGACGAGGAAAGAAGAAGAAGAAAATGACGCAATGCAAGGTCAACTCAGGTTTATAAAACCTGACCTCTCATTACGTACGTTAACATGCTGATGTTAACATATGCTACGCCTCTTAAGTACGTAACACTCAGGTGTTAGCGTACGTAATGGATCGGCAGAACAATCTACCCAATTTATCGAGGCCGATAGCGTGCGTTACACCAAACAGTTAGCGTACGCTATGAGAAGATTACATACGTAACACACGCCAAATAACGTACGTAAGGACCTGGCAACAACTGGGTAGAACCCACTGTCCAAAACGCTGGGGAACATAACGTACGTTATCATAAGGGTGTAACGTACATTATGCAGGCATCGATAGTGCACGCTATGAAGCATGAATAACGTACGTTATTCATGCAGTAGTTTAACACTGCTGAATGCAGTTAACTGCACATAGCGGTATGAAGTCGAGATGCAACACAAGGATAGAACCCAAAATGTAGATTCGAAATATACACGTCGACGAAGCTAAGTGTTGAAAGAAAATATAATTCCGATTACCGGGGAATCCGAAGTACGACAAAGAAGATTAAATTCCCTAAACTTATAGGAAATTACAAAACCGCCCAAACGTCCGAAAATCACGGTACAACGTCGGATTAACAAACCGAAACTCACAACATGAACAACTCAACCATACGAACTCATGTAAATAAAGAAACAACGAAATCGAATGAGTTTTATGAGAATCGAACATACATGCGACAAAACATAACTCAAAACGAAATTACGTAAAAACATCTCCGAAATTCATCCAAATGGAAAAACTCCAAGCACAAAATAGATTCAAAACATCAAAACAGTTACAAGCGAGTCGATAAAAATAGACATGCACCAAAAACAGAAACTGCTAAAAATGAAAAGGTGCGGATATTACATTCTCCCCCTCTAAAAAGAAGTTTCGTCCCGAAACTTAAGAATCAAAAAGCTCGGGGTGCCTCGCACGCATATATTCCTCCAATTCCCACGTCGCTTCCTCCACTCCATGCCTCGACCATTGCACTTTAACCAAGGGTATGGTTTTGTGCCTTACCTGTTTATCTTGATGTTCCAAAATCCTCACTGGCCTCTCCTCAAACGTAACGTTCTTCTCGATCTCCACGTCCCCGAAATCAATAACGTGAATCGGGTCTGGAACATACTTCCTCAACTGAGAAACGTGAAATACACTATGCACATGGCTCAACGACGGAGGCAATGCCAATCAGTAAGCTAACTCGCCAACTGTCTCCAATATCTCGAAAGGTCCAATATACCTTGGACTAAGCTTCCCCTTTTTCCCATAACGGAAAACTCCCTTCGACGGAGACACTCTCAACAAGACATGATCCCCTACCTCAAACTCCAAGGGTCGACGCCTAACATCCGCATTTTGTCGACTCTGAGCCGTCAACATCCTCTCTCGAATCAACTCGACTTTCTTCCTCGTCTCCAACACAAGATCCGGCTCGGTGCCAACTAAATCGGACGGCTCATCCCAACATATCGGTGATCGACATCATTGGCCATAATATGCCTCATACAGTGCCATCTTAATCGACGCATGCCAGCTATTATTATAAGTAAATTTGATCAGAGCCAGATGTTCCTCCCAATCGCTACTCCAGTCTAACGCACAAGCGCGCAACATATCCTCGAACATCTGAATGGTACGCTAGGACTGTCCATCGGTCTGAGGATGGGAAGATGTACTCAAACACAAACGTGTCCCTAATGCCTTATGTACCGCTTGCCCCAAATGTGATACAAACCGACCATCTCTGTCCGAAAGTCTTCGGCGTACAATGAAGTTTCACGATCTGTGTGATAAAAATACGAGCCAATTTCTCTGGACCCCGACTTAGTCAGTCGATCCACGATCACCGATACCATATTCATTCCGATCTTCGTCCTCGGCAGATTTGTGACAAAATCCATAGAGACGTCCTCCCACTTCTATTCCGGGATGGGGAGTGGTTTCAACAACTCGGCTAGCCACTGATGCTCGATTTTGACTTGCTGACAAGTCAAACACTTAGCCACAAACTGTACTACCTCGTTCTTCATGTCATTCCACCTCATTCCAAAAATCACGATACAACGTTGGATTAACAAACCGAAACTCACAACATGAACAACTCAACCATACAAACTCATGTAAACAAAGAAACAATGAAATCAAATGAGTTTTACGAGAATCGAACATACATGCGACAAAATGTAACTCAAAACGAAATTACGTAAAAACATCTCCAAAACTCGTCAAAATGGAAAAACTCCAAGAACAAAATAGATTCAAAACATCAGAACAGTTACAAGCGAGTCGATAAAAATCGACATGTACCAAAAATAGAAACTGCTAAAAATGGAAAGGTACGAATATTACAGATATCGTATGAGAGAGTAATGCTCAAAATACGGAGACTGCTCTAAATTAAATTCAACATTTATATGTTTACTTAATTATCTTCAAGATCTTCACTCTTAACTCCGAATCCACTTCCGTTTCCTCCTAACACAGGCCATGATCATCATTTTCTTGCCCAAGTGTACCTTCTCTTAGCTTCAATCCATCCTCTTGAGAAAAAAGCCTTGAAACTTAGTATGCATGACTAGGTCTCTTTATATATTCATTTGATAATATATATGTTACTCTGCTGCATGATATACAACTCACATTGATATGGATTTATGGTGAGATTATATGTTTACATGAACATTGGTTTTTGCTATTCGGTTATGAATTGAAGAACATGATTGTTGATAATGTGTATATAATAGAACAAAGGGTTTATGTGATATTGCCTTAGTGTAAACTATAAATTAATCAATGTAATTAATCATGAGAATATGGTTTTCTAAAGTTTTGACTAAACTTGATGGTCAAGATCTTCATAGACCGATGAATCGTGCGGAAAATTTTAAAATGTTACCACACACGCGATCCTTATGGCCAACAACATCTCTCTTAGTTAGTCTAATCCAACTGTATACAACTCCGTGCATACTAAACTAAGAAGTAATAAGATGCTCGTGGGGATTTCAAGATAATCGTTACTCGTAACATTAAGGAATATAAACAAGTCAAGCAAGGCATTTGAGAAACAACTAATTCATATTATTTCAGATAACCATAAAAGTTTTATTACAACGCACAAATGCGAACTACACACACAAAGGTGAAATAACATATTAAGGCGAATCTATGCACTATGGCGAATTCGCGCACTAATGATAATTAATTTCTCGACGGGCACAACTCTAACAACATTGTTTAAAGAGGAAATTGATTTAGAATTGAAACACATGCCTCATTGGCAATTCCTTCGTCATCTTTGTATCCAAATTTGTCAAATATTTCATGAATGGCAATAAGATCCATTATCAAGCATGCTTCACCCAACAGAGCCAACACTAACGATGGGGTGAATGTACCATTTCCTTGTAAAACGCCCAACAGAACATATGAAGGTCATTAAGGATCATATTGCAAATATCGAGTAGCAAACCGCACCAATTCAGTTCCATCATCATTGGAAAAGTGTCCCTCCAAACAAGAATTCATGAGCATCAAAAAGTAGAACGATAGATTCTATCAGAAAACAAAGTGAACTTGAATCACAAAGAAGAGATAATGTAAAAATAGCCAACAAAATTGTCACGCCCCAAAACCAAAACACTTATGCGCGACCGACCGTCTATCGTGAGATGGGCTCACGCCAAGACGAGGCCTCAATTAATCCTTAATATAATAATAATTATCTCATAGTGGTGCAACAGAGCAACTAATATCCCATATACGTTTATAATTCACAATATCCTTAATAATACATAGTGATTACATCAATACAACCTCTTAATGCATAATACTGATCCAATACTCTAAACCAACTACTACACTATAACTAACAGAGCACGCAATACCTTCACAACAGTCTTCACTTAATCCAGTACCAGTTAATCTGTCACATCTCCAATATTCCATCGCCTAGAGTCACTTACTAACTATCTGAAAAAAATGTGTAAGGGTGAATCTCTAGACACCTCTACCGGATCAAGCAGAGCAATAAAACATACGTATATATACATTCATATCACCAGTTACACAATCAGAAAATATTTCATGGAGCATTTCATAATAAAATAGTCAAAACAAAACAGTAACATAATGTTTAGTTGAGCTCAGACAGAGTCACACTGTGGCCACCAGTGTAGGTCCGGTGGCACAAAGGTCGGCATAGAACAGAACAGTAACAGAAAGTCCCCACTAAAGGGACACAGACAGAAAGCCAGACAATACCCCGTTAGAGACAGGTCCAGATCATAGGTAATACTGTGAGCTCAAAACAAATTTTGTTCTCCATGTACAAAAGCAATATTTTTTCCACACATCATACACACAAACAAAAACGTATTTTTGGGTTCACATAGTTGATCCTTTTTGAATAGACATATTATACCAAAACCCATTAACTAGATATAATAGCCATAACTTAATTGTCAAACATTAAAACAATATATATCAAAATAAAAGCAAAAGTGACCAGAAATCCCCCTTACCTTAAAGGTGGTACGAATTCAAGCTTAAGTTTATTAACTGCAAAATCCTCGTTAGCTTGCACATCATATCACCAAGGTTCACCTCGTACCATAAATCCTTTAAGAGCATCAAACACGAACTCCGTACAAATGTTACTCGGGTCTTAACGGTCAAAACTAGTCATAAGGGAAAAACAGTAATTTCTGGAGCTAGGTAACGTAGTATGACGGCATAACAGTGATTCTACATATCCAGGGGTAAAACGGTAATTCTGCAAGTCCAGGTGTAAAATAGTAATTCTACAAGTACAAGGGCAAAATTATAATTATTTAGGTCAAGGGCAAATTTGTAATTTTCAGTCCAGGGGTAAAATGGTAACTCTACATGCCTAAGGGCAAAACAATAATTTTACATGTCCAAGGGCAAACAGTAATTTTCCCAACATGGGTAAAATGGTAATTATCCACAGTCGGGGGTATAATGGTTATTGTACAAGTTTCGGCCAAACTGCAATAAGGTAAAACTTGGTAAATACCACATGATGGCCTCTAACTTTTCAAATCTTACAATCCGGTCCCTAAACTTTTAAAAGTCCACAAATCACATAAAATCGCATCCAAACTCGTCCCAATCGTTTAAGCAGTTTTGAAAACTAATTACCAATCGGAACCGAATCTGGTCAAACAAGAATCAGAAGAAGGCAGGCGAGTGGAGATGGCGTGCGGGTCTGGAGAAGACTGGACGGGAGGGGGAGACGAAAAGGTGATGGTCTGTGGTGGAAGGATGGAGATGTGGGACGGGGATGGAGGCGGTCAGGGAGATAGTGGTTGCATCGATGGGTGGTGGACGGCGAAGAGGTGGGGGGAGCAAAGAAGGGGCATGTGGTTGTGGCGGCGGTTTAGAGGGGCTGCTGCTTTTTTTTTTATTTTTTTCTTCTCTTTCTTTTACTTTTTTTTCTCATCTTCTAATCTATACTAGATGTTCTCCTGTACAATGCACCAGACAAAATATTCGCTTATTAGAAAATAATTTTTCGATCTCCAAATTTGTTCTTGAGGATCTTCGACATGAGTATCACATTAGCCTAGTGTCAGTAAAAAATTTATTGACTATATTATGAAGTGTAATATAATTGAAGAAAAAGTATTACATTAGCGTAGTGGTAAGTCAATTAGTGTCCATTACATGAACAATCTGAACATACCGAAAAAAGGTAGGAACAATGTTTGTGACGAAAGTAATATGTGATTAAGTCCTGATATGTGTGTGTGTGTGCAGTGTTTTTTTTTATTTTTAGTTATTATAGTTAAATAAATATCATAATTTATTTTTTATGTAATCAATATGAGTCTTAAATCTAATTTCATAAAAATGAGGTGATTTATTTTTATTTTGCATCAATTAATTTTACTAAAAATTAATATTCATATTTTTCTAATAAAAGTTTTTTGTGCAATCGGCCATTAATATAAATCCATCAAATTTATTATACTCAATACGGATGTCTAATTGAAGATCGTAAAATAAGAATTAATTTGATATATTTTTCATTAAAAATAAACTTGATATAAAAAATTATAAACATTTAGAATTTTAAGTTAAACAAATAAAAGAAGATTTTTTTATTGGTAGATGAGTGTAAGTTGTGGAATAAAACTCTCAAAACACATATCTGAAAAAAAATCTAGAAATTTAAGAATATATCCTTATATATATAAGCTATATTTTAGAAAAAAAATTCAAATAACTTAGAAAGTGACATGTGTCACGACTTTCTTTTAATAGAAGTATAGATTAGGTTTAGGGTTAGGGTACTGGAAAAGTGTTGGGCTATTAAAATTGGGCTTAGACTTGGGCTTTATATTTAGACTTTAATTAGATTAAAATTCAATTCACGTAACATTCATTCCAATCCACTTCGATTTATCGATCCATTAAATATCGATCAGTAAAACCATTAAACCAAATCATATACATAAAATTACTCACTCCATATATTTAATAAACGACTCGAAAAATAAATTTACAGGATTTTACAACAATGCGTTCCAAGAAATTTATAGGAGATTAAGAATGATTATACGAGACTTTTATTTCAACGTTTAAGGTCGAAACTTGCAATTAATCCCCAGTCACTTGATTCACCCTCTGAACTCATGAACCTAGTCAACCAATACAAATAGCTAATGCAAATATCGGGAAAAGAAACCATAGCTAATATGAATAGACAAGTGGACATCACGAAATAATACACACATCTGACTAAGCAGTAGAACGAAAATAGAGAAGATATATAGTAGTATATAAATTTGGAGATACTGTGGTTCTCCAGCTATAAAAACCTGGTTTTCTATACACGGTCTCTCTTTCCTCCTCTCACACTTTTCTAACATCTCACCCCTGCCTATTTTGCTGCGAGGGAGTCTTTGTTTTCTGTTTCATAATGTGCGGGTTACTCCCTTGAGATATTTTGTGGGGGCTCTTGTTGTTGATATATATATATATAAATATATATATATGATATATAAGCCCTGCATAAAATTTGTTAGCAAAACGAAATCCGCCGATCCCGAATATAAAACGAAAGTTTCGCTGTTGAGTCCAGATAATATGTCTCTTTAAAGCAAATTCGTCCTCACCACGGTGTCTGACGTCTGCCTCCCAGGATAAAACAACAGCTCGATGTAACGAATCTGTGATCCGCTGCACCTTCAACGAACTAGAACAAAATCTGTCTACTATCACCGACCGAAGAAGAAAAGCGAAGAAGAAATTTTTTTTGGCTGTAAGGCTCTCAAAATTTGTCCGTAAAAAGGTGTGTAAAAACGAGCCCCTCAAGTCGGGTATTTATAGGTGAAGGCTGGAGGAGGTTGTGTGCTGAAAAAACTCTATACCGATCAGAGTTGGTATCTGGAGGAACTCTAAACCGACCGAAATTGGTATCTGTAGGAACTCTAAACCGATCAGGATTAGTATCTCAATACTTATCCAGATCTGTTTAATTCGATTTTATCCGGATACGAAAATTCGGAATTTATTAGTTGAGGTATTTTCGGTAAAATAAAATTGCAGTAAAAAGATAACTTCGAGACGCCAAGACATTTCGCCCAAATCACCCTTCGACCGAGACCGACCCGACTCGAACGGAACCGAACCGAGCCGAGCCGAGCCGAGCCGGCTGGACGGACGGACGGCGACGGCGGCGGCGCGCGCGCGCGCGAGTGTGTGCGCGAGGGGCGCCTAGTCACACATCCACACATGTCTCATTTTGAACATGCCTTTGTCCACATCTCCTTATATACTCACAATTTCTCCCTTCTTTTTCCAATGTGGGATAGCATCCCAAACCCATTTCTAAAGGGTTCACTTTGGAACATTATATCTCATTCATACCTCAATCATTTTGAGTGTTCTTACATGTTTTGGAAACCTCGTACGGAGTACTACGTATTCCAACTAAGTCCCGACTTTAACTCGTAGTCGAGCCCACTCAAAATTTCCTCTCAAATGGGCTGCTCAAAATAGCCCATTTCCTCCATTTTATCTTATATTTCCAACAATCCCCCACATGAATGAGATTGATGGTCCAGCAGCACACGTCAGACACGGAGTTGACTTGGTGATAGTTACTACGGTTAGGCATTGCATAGGATAGGTAGAGTATGCTCCTTGAACCTTCCCTCGAAAAGATATATTCTCCTTACTGGCTAGACAGTGTGACTAGATGCCTTTGAACTGTCCGACCGCTTGTGTAAGTGATCGTATATCCTTCACAAGTGCCCTTCCTGATTTGTTCTGTTCTCATTATTGTGCCCATTTTGGCCGTGGACACCGTCCTGGTTCTGCGAGAGTTTCTAAAGAATTGTGCCTTTGCATTTCTCCTTTGAAGCGGTCCCTCTTCTCTCTAACATAGGTGATTCTCTTTAAGTGTTTTGAGTAAACCCGTATTTTACTCCACCCGACTTTACGTTGTCGACTTAAGAATCATTAAAAGCATAAGCTTAACCTCTCCCTACGGGTATCACTGTTTTCATCCTAGGGATGGTTGGTTCGGGGTAACCCCCATAGTGATTGTGCCAAGTTTTATGGATTGGTTGTCCCATTGAACCTAGATCTTGGGATCTCCAGTCAGCATAGGTTGGGTATCCTCCATAAAACCATTAGCTCAAGGTAATAGACCCATTCCTCTTGATGATTTATCAACAAGGTCTCTTGATAACCCTTTGGTTAGCGGATCCGCAATGTTATCCTTTGATGACACATATTCAATAGTGATAACTCATGTTGATATCAATTGTCTAACGGTATTATGTCTCCTCCTTATGTGACGAGACTTATCATTGTACATTACGCTCTGTGCCCTGCCAATCGCAGATTGACTATCGCAATGAATACATATTGCGGTCACAGGCTTTGCCCATCTTGGAATATCTTCTAGAAAATGGTGTAGCCATTCTCCCTCTTCTACACATTTATCTAAGGCTATAAACTCGGATTCCATAGTTGACCGAGATATAAGTGTCTGTTTCGAAGATTTCCATGCCACTGCTGCACCGGCTAGTGTGAATACATATCCACTTGTAGACTTGGAGTCTTTTATATCAGATATCCAATTTGCATCACTATATCGTTCAAGTACTGCGGGATATTTGGTATAGTGCAGCCCATACTCTCGAGTACCCCTTAAGTATCTTAGTACCCTTATGATCACCTTCCAGTGATCCTTTCCAGGGTTGCTCGTGTATCTACTTAGTTTACTAACTGAGTAGGCTATGTCTGGTCTTATACAGCTCATCAAGTACATCAGACTTCCTATTATGCGTGAGTATTCGAGTTGAGATACTCCTTCACCCTTACTCTTGGATAGTCTCAACGTCATATCCACCGGGGTTTTGGCTATGCCCGAGTCATCTTTATTAAATCTTTCAAGGATTTTGTCCACATAGTGGTCTTGACTCAGCATGAGACCTTCCGACGTTCGTGTGATTTTAATCCCTAAAATTACATCTGCGAGTCCCATATCCTTCATATCAAATCTCGACCTCAGCATGTCTTTGGTCGATTTGATTATTCTTTCATTACTGCCGGTAATGAGTAAGTCATCTACATATAGACTCAAAATGACATAGCCATCTTCTGTGTCTTTCACATATACACATTTGTCAGATTCATTAATTTTGAAGCCACCGCTTATCATGACATGGTCAAATTTTTCATGCCACTGTTTTGGTGCCTGCTTCAATCCGTACAAAGATTTTACCAGCTTGCAGACTTTCCTTTCTTGTCCAGGAGCAGAGAACCCCTCGGGTTGTTCCATGTAGATTTCCTCTTCTAAGTCTCCATTAAGAAAGGCAGTCTTAACATCCATTTGATGAACTTCTAAGCCTCGTAATGCTGCTATGGCAAGTATCATCCTGATGGAAGTTATTCTTGTCACAGGAGAGTAAGTATCAAAATAGTCTAGGCCTTCACGTTGGTTATATCCCTTCGCTACGAGCCTAGCCTTATATTTATCAACTGCTCTATCTTTCAATTTCTTCTTGAAAATCCACTTATTTCCTAATGGTTTACACTTAGAAGGTAATTCCACTAGTTCCCAAGTATGATTCTGTAATATAGAATCAATCTCTTATTTGATAGCCTCCTTCCATAGAGGTCCATCCGTCGAGCTTATAGCTTCTTTGTAAGTCTGAGGAGCCTTTTCGAGCAAGTAGGTGATGAAATCTGGTCCGTAAGATTTCTCCGTCCTTTGTCGCTTGCTCCTTCTAGGTTCGTCCTCATTATCCATTATTTGGTCTTCATTATCTTCATCCATTAGTTCAGAAGTCTGTTCGGATGAGATAAGGGGTTCACTTGCAGTCTTGCAAGGAAAGATATTCTCAAAGAATGATGCATTCCTTGATTCCATAATCGTATTCTTGTGAATCTCAGGCACTTTGGATTCATGCACAAGAAATCGGTAAGCATTGCTGTTGTGTGCATATCCAATGAAAATGCAGTCAACCGTTTTTGGGCCTATTTTAACTTTCTTAGGAGTAGGTAGCAGGACCTTTGATAGACACCCCCACACTTTCATGTAATTGTAGGAAGGCTTGACTCATTTCCACAATTCATAAGGAGTTTTGTCTCCGTTCTTACAGCATATCTTGTTTAAGAGATAATTCGCCGTTAAGATAGCTTCTTCCCACATATTTTGCGGCAGCCCTGAATTTAGTAATATCGCGTCCATCATCTCTTTCAGAGTGCGATTCTTACGTTCTGCCACGCCATTTGACTGTGGTGCATATGGGGCAGTGACTTCATGAATAATTCCATGTTGCGAGCAAAATTCGCCAAATGGTTCCATATATTTACCTCCACGATCACTTCTCAAGATTTTTATCTTAGCATTCAATTGATTCTCAACTTCCGTTTTATAGAGAACGAATTTCTCTATGGCTTCATCTTTGATTTAAGCAAGTATACATAGCAATATTTAGTACAATCATCCACGAAAGTAATAAAATATTTGTTTCCACCTCTAGTTTGAACAAATTTCAAATCACATAGGTCGCTATGTATTAATTCTAAAGGTTTGGTGTTTCTTTCCACTTGTCGGAATGGATATCGAGTTAATTTTGCCTCTACACAAGTTTCACACTTGTGGTTTAAATCAATTTTAAACTTTGGTTTGTGTTCTAATGCAATTAGTCTACGCATTGCATTAAAATTAACATGTCCTAATCTAGCATGCCATAAATTAGAAGACTCAAGCAAGTAAGCAGAAGAATTCTTCATTTCATTATTTTTTATAGTCATTACATTGAGCTTAACTAGCCCATCACATTCATATCCCTTGCCTATAAACACACCATTTTTCGACAAAAAAACTTTATCGGACTCGAAAACTGTTCTAAAGCCATGCTTCATCAACAAGGTACCAGAAATAAGGTTCCTTCGAATATAAGGCACATATAACACACGTTTAAGAGTCACTTCCTTTCCAGACATCATATTTAAGATCACCGTGCCTTCGCCCAAGATAGTTGAGGTTGCAGAATTTCCCATATACAGTATATCACCGGCATCCGTTTCTTCCAAGGAGGAGAACATAGTCTTGTTGGCATATATATACCTAGTTGCTCCAGTGTCAATCCACCACTCTTTGGTGTTTGAGCCAACTAGGTTCACTTCGGAGATCATAGCACATAAGTCAAGATGTTCCACTTGTTCAGTAATCAGATGTGCTGCATTATCCTCCTTTTTCTTTGGTTTCTTTGGCAGCCTGCAGTCGGCCGCCCTATGACCCATCTTTCACAGTTGTAGCATTTTCCAACGAATTTATCTTTCTTTTTCCCAATTCATCCTTTAGGTCCCAGCTTGGTTCCCTTTCCATTGTTGCCGTTCTTGGATATCTGTCCACTTTCCACAACATTGGCCTTTGCCACAGCAATATTTACTTTCTTCTCTGATCCTCGGTTGTCTTCCTCTATGCGAAGTCTAACGATCAGATCTTCCATGCTCATTTTGTTGGGATTCGGTGCCTAAAACGAAGGCCCAGTGGAAGCGGTAAAACAAAAATTAATTCGATCCGAATCCCTACGAGGATCGATCGAGATACGTATATACGAATATCAAAAAACGAATTCACAAGAGATATAGAAACTCACCCTTGTAGTCCATTGATTAGATGGATAACCTTCTCTTGATCTATTCCCCAAGCTTTTCTTGATATCTACGAATCTATTCCGCTTCAAGCCCTTGAACGATCCAACGCCGAAAGCACCGCGTCTCTACTTGCCACGCGCCGGAGAAACGACTGGAACAACGATCACCTTGCTATCCTCCGAGGATACGGCTAGAGCTAAGTGATGAAGCTATATATGTAAAGATTACTACACTCTAAGTGTTTTAATCTTACTCTCTCTTTATGTCTTGATATTTTTCTCTAAGAAACCAAGAACAAACTTGAAGAAGAAGATGTCTTGGAGAAAAAACTTTCTCTCTCTATTCACTTCACAACTCAGGTATGGAAGCCTTTTTTTAATGAGTGATTGTCATCCTCCTCATTTATTCAACTCCCCACTTCCTTTAACAACTCATGCATGTGGGAATCTAACCCCACCTCCACAATTATCATTCATAAAAGAATGAAGACACAAGTCCAAAAAGAAGGTGGCTAGAAATGGGGGGGCGGCCCATGGAGAAAACGGATGAGTTCGGTCCGTTTCGGACTCCCGAGAGTCCAAACAGATAAACTCCAATTCCGTCCTGATGTATTTGTATAGTTTAATTAATCTAATTAATTTAATCATATCAAATACATTATAACATAATTAATTTCTCCAAGAAATAATTATATCCATGAATTAAATTAATCACCTAGTGATATATTTAATTCATTAGGCCGTAAATCAATTTATCCAATAAATCGATTTAGACATCTAATGTCCCAAATTTAGATATCCAATATCTAATACACATAATGAGAGAATTAGCTTGATTCATTCCGTCGTCAATCCTATTGCGCGACTCGGTAGGTCCGTCTCAGTCAGCAATGGGAGGAACCAAAGAGTAGTAGCACCACCTAGCCAGCCTGGCGGCCTACACTGTACCCCAACTGAGAACGAATGATTGGGATCATTCAAGAACCATTCTGTCGTGAATACCAGTAAACGTATAAACCCTTCTTTCAAATGTCCCGATCAAGTTATAGGGTCACGGTCAGTCAAACCCTATCTGTACTTGATGCTATGCATGCGTTAATGCAAATCGAGATCATCGAGCTGTCGTGTATCTAATACAACTAGCTCCAATGCTTTGGCAAAAGACTTATGATCTCATCTGCCAATAACTGCATAGGACATATAACCCGCTCACTAACGGGAGAAAGAATTCTATCTTGGTATTCAGTAGGAGCTGCTACTTGCCCATCAAGATGCACGTCGAGGTTGACCCCCGCCTTCCTGTTTACAGGGTCGAACTATTCTAATGAAAATCTTGACGTCACAAGCACATCCCTACTAAATCCTCAAGTCGAAGGTTCACGAATACCTATCACAACCTTTCGATTCCGTCATTGACTGTCCCGGAGTCAAATCCGTGTGACGAATCGAGGGTGAGTCGGTTCGAGTATACTAATCCAATTAGCATACCTATAACGTGTGCTCCCACTAACCATTAGTGTTCGACAGGCACTCTCCATGTCAAAGAACACGTCATACAAGTCTTCACATAAACTTAACGCCTACCAAGTTTCATCGACTTGCGAACGATTAAGTATTTGAGCTATAACCTTTCCAGTGCCGACCCCCTTATCCAATAAGGAGTGGAACGTTTTGCTCTCAAATACACGGACTAGTTTCTATATGTTTATTTACGAGTTAGGAATGCCAGTAACTACCAGTAAATAAGGAAACATTCATTTTGCCTTATATAAATGGTTTACATAATTACAAGTACAATGCCCCCACTCAACAACCTCTGAGTGGCATTCGAGGGCATACTCCTAATAATCTCCCACTTGCACTAAATACCACACACTATGGTATATAATACCCATGTTCTCCAGATGACGCTCCAAGCTAGTCTGAGAAACTGGCTTGGTCAGTGGATCGGCGACGTTGTCGGCCGAGTATACTCTGTGCAGTACAATGTATCCCTTACGAACAAATTCTCTTACGAGATGATACTTCCTCTCAATATGTTTGGTGCTTTTGTGAAACCTCGGCTCCTTGGCCTGCGCTACAGCTCCGTCGTTGTTGCAGTACAACGGAACAGGCAGCTCAGCACATGGTATCACTTGAAGTTCTCCCAGAAACTTCTTAATCCAGAACCCTTCCTTGGAAGCCTCCGAGGCTTCTTCATACTCAGCCTGATAGGTGGAATCAGCAGTCGCGCTTTGCTTGGCGCTACGCCAAGATACAGCTCCTCCATTAAGAGTAAATATGTAGCCAGAAGTAGACATCGAATCATCCTTCAGTCCTTGGAAGTCCGAATCAGTGAATCCCACCACATCCAATTCTCCACCGCCATACATAAGAACCATATTTCTAGTCCTTATTAAGTACTTGAGAACGTTCTTTACAGCAGTCTAATCTTCCCTACCTGGGTTTGCCTGAAACCTACTCACCACGCTTACAGCATGCGCGATGTCAGGTCTTGTACACAACATAGCATACATAAGGCTACCCACGGACGAAGCATACGGTATATTACTCATTTCCTTTCGTTGTTCCTCATTTTGAGGACACATCTTCAAGGTGAGTTTTATTCCATGTCGCATCGGTAGGAACCCTATTTTAGAATCCTCCATCTTAAATCACTTTAAGATTTTATCTATATAGAGGGCTTGGGAAAGACCTATTGTTCTCTTCGCTCTATCTCGGTAGAGTCGAATACCAAGAATATAGGTAGCTTCTCCCAAGTCTTTCATGGAGAAATTACTCGAAAGCCAAGCTTTCACAGAACTGAGCATTCCCACATCATTTCCTATTAGTAGAATGTCATCTACATATAGTACTAAGAATGCGATCTTGCTCCCACTAAACCTCTTGTATACACAAGGTTCCTCTTCATTTTGCACGAAGTCAAACTCTTTGATCGCCTCGTCAAAACGAAGGTTCCAACTATACGACGCTTGCTTCAGTCCATAAATGGAACGCTGAAGCTTGCACACTTTCTGAATATCGACTTCGGACACAAAGCCTTTAGGCTGCTCCATATAGATTTCTTCCTCGAGGAATCCATTAAGGAAATCCGTCTTTACGTCCATTTGCCATATCTCATAATCGTGGTAGGCAACTATAGCAAGCATCATGCGAATAGACTTGATCATGGCTACGGGCGAGAAGGTATCGTGGTAATCGATCCATTCCTTCTGGGTATAACCCTTTGCCACAAGCCTGGCCTTATAGGCATCAACCTTTCCATCACCATCAGTCTTTCTCTTGTAGATCCACTTGTTCCCAATAGGCACTATGCCCTTGGGGCGGTCTACTAGAGTCCAGACCTGATTGACATGCATAGAGTCTATCTCAGCTTCCATAGCTTCACGCCATTTCGCGGAGTCTACATCCACCATGGCTTGTTCATAGGTCGTCGGGTCGGTCTCTTGGCTATCACTTGGAACCTCATGGAGACCCAGCTCCTCCAAGTGCACAAGCCCAGACCTCTCAGGTAAATGAGACACCCTACTAGACCTACGAGGTGGTTGTACTTGTGTTTCAGAAGGTTCGGTTCCAGTTTCTTGCACAGGTATCTCCCGAGGAGTTTCATTGTATTCTTCTAAAGAAATACTTCTACCTGCTCCGCCTTCCTGAATGAACTCATCTTCCAGGAAGTGTGCTTGTAAAGTAACAACGATCTTTCGATCTTCGGACATGTAGAATAGATATCCCATCATCCCAGATGGGAATCCAATGAAATGTCCCTTCGCGGACCTAGCTTCCAACTTCTCCACCTTAGTCTTCTTGACATAAGCGGGACATCCCCAAATCCTAATGTGATTAAGACTTGGTTTCCTGCCCTCCCACATCTCATGTGGAGTTTTAGGAACGGATTTGGAAGGACATCTGTTCAAGATGTAAGCGACAGTCAGGAGTGCATACCCCCACAGGTAAATCGGCAAGTCAGTATCGCCCAGCATGGAATGGACCATGTTCAACAAGGTCCGGTTCCTTCTTTCTGACACACCATTTAACTGAGGAGTACCTGGAGGTGTTAGTTGTGAAACTATTCCATGTTCCTTAAGGAACTCGTCAAACTCCGTACTCATATACTCGCCACCTCGATCCAACCGAAGTGCTTTGATATGACTACCAGTTTGTTTCTCGACTAGGGCCTTGAATTCCTGGAATTTCTCAAAGGCCTCGGATTTATGTTTCATTAAGTATATATAACCATAGCTAGTATGATCATTTGTAAACATAATGAAATATTGATATCCGTCACGTGCTGCTTCTAAAGCACCACAAACGTCAGTATGGATTAATCCCAGTTTATCAACGGCAATTTCAAAAGTCCCTGTGAAGGGGGACTTAGTCATTCTGCCTTTAAGGCAATATTCACAAGTAGGAAAGGGATCCGATCCCAATGGACCCATAAGTCCATCCTTTTCCATATTGTAAACCTTGGTCTGACCAACATGACCAAGTCTAAGATGCCATTTCAAAACTTGATTGGTTTCATCCCTACCATGTTTTCTAGTCATAGTATTCACAACTACTTTGTTGCTGAGATTTAGATGATACAATCCATTCAACAATGTAGCAGTACCCACTAGTTTATTTCTAAAATAAATTTTGCAGGAACCATCACCAATGAAAAATGAAAAGCCTTTTCGGTCCATGACCGGAATGGATATATTGTTTTTGTGCCCCTTGGGAAAAACAAGTACATCTTCTAAAGTCAAAACAAAGCCGGATTCTAAACCCAAAAGAAGTGATCCTATGTCGGTCGCCTCGACACTATGCCCGCTTCCGACTGTGATCATAACTTCTCCACTCAAGCTTTCTACTTTGTTCCAGATCACGATTAACGGTACAAATATGAGAACTAGCACCGTAATCCAAGATCCAGAAGTAGAAAATACAAGAGAACAATTTGTTTCCAAAACTAAAAGTTCTCAGACGAAGTGCCATGAAGAATCGGACAGTCTCTAGCCCAGTGGCCCAGCTCACCGCACTTGAGACAAACATCCTTCTTCTTCTTGTTCTTTGGAACCATCGGGGCCTTGCCCTTTCCCTTAAGGTCCTTAGCTTGTGGTCCAGTCCGCTTCTTGGTCTTTTTCTTCTTATTCTTAGACTTCCGAAGTCCAGAAGAAATCACAAGAGCAGACTCCTTCATACGCGGAGTCTTCATCTGAGACTGAGCGGTCACAAGTTTGTTCATTAGCCCATCTAAATTACATGCAATCTCATTGCAGTTGAAGTTCATAACAAACTGTGAGAAGGAATCAGGGAGAGACTGTAGGATAAGGTCGGTTTGGAGAGAAGTATCCATTTTAAAATCAAGAGCCTCCAATCTCTCGATCATGGATATCATTTTGAGGATGTGTTCCCCAACCTTCTCACCTTCCTTCATCCTTGCACTAAATAGTCGCTTGGATATCTCATATCTAGCAGTTCTGCTATGCTCACCATAAAGCTCGGTTAAGTGAGATAAAATCTGCCTAGCAGAAGTCATTTTCTCATGAGCTCTCTGAAGCTCATTAGACATGGAAGCCATCATATAAGCACGGACTTTCACGTCATCCTTAACCCACTTTTCGTGGTTTTCAATCTCTTCCTGATTGGCTCAGGTCCGCACAGGAGGCGCCGGAATGTCCGTCTCCAAGACGTATCCCAGTGCCTCTATACTGAGGACAATCATCAGATTGCGGAACCAATCCACAAAGTTAGGTCCCATGAAGGTGTTCTTTTCGAGCAGAATTGCAAGTGGATTCATTGTCATATTGAGATTTGAGTCTGCATTAAGTACGATAGATTAATTAGTGACTCATTCAATTATGTTCTGAGTATAGAATTAAGGTCTTTTCTATTCTTGTTACCCAGCTCCCACTATTTTTATCGGAATAACACACTCCCATGTGAAATTCGGAAGTATCGTCGCTCTACTTCATAGTGGTGATCGAGTTCTTTATAAATCTTAATAGAGGGCAACCGAACAGGTTTCTAGTCTATTAATTTTTATAAAGTGGTGTCCAACACCAACCCATCTAATGGATGATTCGATCTTCTTTTTCCCCTTGTTCACTCCCCTCAACCTATACGGTTTCTATGGTTCATGAACAAGTTAAGTTTATACCATCGACGCAAATCAGTTTCACAATTGAATCTTATCCGTCAACCTATCAGGTTTCTAGGGATAAAATTTGCTCCAACCGAAGGCATCCAAATGCGCTCCCGGTAATTTATCCATCCTCCCCGAACGACTACCCCGATAACTCGGAAGCATAGCACATCCGGTTTGGATTTCAATTTCCCGAAAACTCGATGGAGGGAAGGAAAACCTTGAAACATTATAAACTTAATTATTTGTTGTGGGAGAATTATCGCGATTAACGTTACACTTTGCACATTAATCATTTAAGCGCATTTGTGGCATTCATACAACATGAAACAACCATTCACAACCTAGTTGCTACCAACATGTGGTTCATGGACCGTTCCTAGAAAACAAAAAAACTTCGTAATCTAATTACAAGTCTTCTTCTTGAATCTCCGTCTTCTCGAAACGGATCTTCCTCCGGTCTTCATCATTACATATAAATTTTACATTGAAAATTGCATCCTAGATACAAATATTTCTAGTAAAATAAATAGGCTCAAAACGGCCTTTACAACCCAATCGAATAAAACCGAACGATTCAAAAACTAGGTCCATGAACCACATCACCATTCAAAAAATAATGCATCCAACACATTAAATAAATGGCATTCATAATGAATCTGAATATTGATCCAATCAATATAAAACAATCCATCCAAAACGAATAAATCCAATTAATTCAAACAATCGTCAATTTTAACTTGTTCCGGATGAGAAAATATTTCATTAAATTAATTCCCCTAAGAATAAAATTACCATAATTAAATCTTAGTCAAATTAAATCCAATTTAATTCGTGGGAAATTAATTATCGAACGAAATATAAAAAACGGAGTCGGAAAACACGGCCGGGCCAAGCCGGACATCGCCTAACAGCCGCGAAAGGCTCGCACAGTGGTGCCGAGAACGGCCGGACGCCCGCCGACCAGACTCGCTCCTGCCGCTGCACCATGATCCATACAGTGCATCGCGAGCGAAGGGTGCCTGGCAGCTCCAAGCTGCCGGGTCCGTTTACGTTTTTGGCAAATTTTTTCGCCCCGATTCCAAAAATAATATTTTTCTAATCTTTATATTACTCATTTAAATCAGTTTCTCAAAAGAAAAACAGATTTATATTGTAACATAAAATCATGAAAAATTAATTTTTAGATGAACAATAGAAAATCAACGATTAATACTATTATGATTCCAAATCATACACCATCTAATCAAGCATTCCAAATGCTAATATCGTATATACGATCGCAAGACCTACGCTCCGATACCACTGTTGGGATTCGGTGCCTAAATCAAGGCCAGAAGCGGTAAAACAAAAATTAATTCGATCCGAATCCCTACGAGGATCGATCGAGCTACGTATATACGAATATCAAAAAACGAATTCACAAGAGATATAGAAACTCACCCTTGTAGTCCGTTGATTAGATGGATAACCTTCTCTTGAGCTATTCCCCAAGATTTGCTTGATCTCTACGAATCTATTCCGCTTCAAGCCCTTGAACGATCCAACGCCGAAAGCACCGCGTCTCTACTTGCCACGCGCCGGAGAAACGACCGGAACAACGATCACCTTGCTATCCTCCGAGGATACGGCTAGAGCTAAGTGATGAAGCTATATATGTAAAGATTACTACACTCTAAGTGTTTTAATCTTACTCTCTATTTATGTCTTGATATTTTTCTCTAAGAAAACAAGAACAAACTTGAAGAAGAAGATGTCTTGGAGAAAAAACTTTTTCTCTCTCTATTCACTTCACAACTCACGCATGGAAGCCTTTTTTTAATGAGTGATTGTCATCCTCCTCATTTATTCAACTCCCCACTTCCTTTAACAACTCATGCATGTGGGAATCTAACACCACCTCCACAATTATCATTCATAAAAGAATGAAGACATAAGTCCAAAAAGAAGGTGGATAGAAATGGGGGGGCGGCCCATGGAGAAAACGGATGAGTTCGGTCCGTTTCGGACTCCCGAGAGTCCAAACAGATAAACTCCAATTCCGTCCTGATGTATTTGTATAGTTTAATTAATCCAATTAATTTAATCATATCAAATATATTATAATATAATTAATTTCTCCAAGAAATAATTATATCCATGAATTAAATTAATCACCCAGTGATATATTTAATTCATTAGGCCGTAAATCAATTTATCCAATAAATCGATTTAGACATCTAATGTCCCAAATTTAGATATCCAATATCTAATACACATAATGAGAGAATTAACTTGATTCATTCCATCGTCAATCCTATTGCGCGACTCGGTAGGTCCGTCTCAGTCAGCAATGGGAGGAACCAAAGAGTAGTAGCACCACCTAGCCAGCCTGGCAGCCTACACTGTACCCCAACTGAGAACGAATGATTGGGATCATTCAAGAACTATTCTGTCGTGAATACCAGTAAACGTATAAACCCTTCCTTCAAATGTCCCGATCAAGTTATAGGGTCACGGTCAGTCAAACCCTATCTGTACTTGATGCTATGCATGCGTTAATGCAAATCGAGATCATCGAGCTGTCGTGTATCTAATACAACTAGCTCCAATGCTTTGGCCAAAGACTTATGATCTCATCTGCCAATAACCGCATAGGACATATAACCCGCTCACTAACGGGAGAAAGAATTCTATCTTGGTATTCAGTAGGACCTGCTACTTGCGCATCAAGATGCACGTCGAGGTTGACCCACGCCTTCCGGTTTACAGGGTCGAACTACTCTAATAAAAATCTTGACGTCTTAAGCACATCCCTACTAAATCCTCAAGTCGAAGGTTCACGAATACCTACACAACCTTTCGATTCCGTCATTGACTGTCCCGGAGTGAAATCCGTGTGACGAATCGAGGGTGAGTCGGTTTGAGTATACTAATCCAATTAGCATACCTATAACGTGTGCTCCCACTAACCATTAGTGTTCGACAGGCACTCTCCATGTCAAAGAACACGTCATACAAGTCTTCACATAAACTTAACGCCCAGTCAAGTTTCATTGACTTGCAAACGATTAAGTATTTGAGCTATAACCTTTCCAGTGTCGACCCCCTTATCCAATAAGAAGTGGAACGTTTTGCTCTCAAATACACGGACTAGTTTCTATATGTTTATTTACGAGTTAGGAATGCCAGTAACTACCAGTAAATAAGGAAACATTCATTTTGCCTTATATAAATGGTTTACATAATTACAAGTACAATGCCCTCACTCAACAACCTCTGAGTGGCATTCGAGGGCATACTCCTAACACATTTCATTGCGCTTGTACTTTAGATAATTCTTGAAATCTTTCCAAGTCGTGGGCAATTTTTCGATCATAGCAGCCACTTGGAAGGATTCGCTAATGACCATTCCTTCAGCATGGATTTCGTGAATGATCACTTGCAGCTCTTGTACCTGACTTACTACAGTCTTGGAGTCCATCATCTTGTAATCGAGAAACCGTGCAACAATCCACTTCTTGGCACCGTCCAACAATCCACTTCTCACCGTCCATCAATACTTATCCAGATCTGTTTAATTTGATTTTATCCGGATACGAAAATTCGGAATTTAATAGTTGAGGTATTTTCAGTAAAATAAAATTACAGTAAAAAGATAACTTCGAGACGCCGAGACAAATCGCCCTTCGACCGAGACAAAGCCAAGGCCGAGCCGACCCGAGCCGACCGGCCGACCGGACGGCGGCGCGTGTGTGTGTGTGTGCGCGAGGGGCGCCTAGTCACACATCCACACATGTCTCATTTTGAACATGCCTTTGTCCACATCTCCTTATATACTCACAATTTCTCCCTTCTTTTTCCAATGTGGGATAACATCCCAAACTCATTTCTAAAGGGTTCACTTTGGAACATTATATCTCATTCATACCTCAATCATTTTGAGTGTTCTTACATGTTTTGGAAATCTCGTACGGAGTACTACGTATTCCAACTAAGTCTCGACTTTAACTCGTAGTCGAGCCCACTCAAAATTTCCTCTCAAATGGGCTGCTCAAAATAGCCCATTTCCTCCATTTTATCTTATATTTCCAACACTTGTGACGGGTATGGCTACAATGCAAGTCTCCTACACCCCCGGAAGATTAAGGAAATCTTGAGGATGCATAGTTCCAAGCTCTGCACCCCCTACTGAGCTGGAAGAGTGGTCGTGAATTTGATTCATTGCCATGTGAGCTAGTAGAGGCTTACTTTTACCCCCATCATATTTGGTCACTCGCTTTGTCCCGGAGCCAAATGGGTACTCTGAAACTTTGGCAAGAGCTGCTATGTATTAGAGTTTGTATAGATCATAGTATGTTTACTAGAAGAGTCTATCTGCTTGTGCCTTGAGATTCTCTACTTTCTAATTACACTGACTAGAAGAGTCTTTGATATAGTACATGAAAACTGTTACATGATTGGGGTATGCCCTTCTTATCTTGTACAAAACTCGGGATTTAATGAATGTTTAACCTTATACAAAAAAAAAGTTTAGGATTCAAATGTTGAAAACAATAGAGGCACAATGTGTTCTCTCCGGGACAACATATAAAACACGTGGTAGGCCATCAAAGAGTACGAACACACTCAGAGGAATGCTTTTACAGCGAAGCCCCTGGAAATTCTAGCAAATGGAGCCGAACGAAGATTAAGCCGAGTTTCGACATTTCCTAATTTCTGCAATCTCGGCGATTTGAGTGCAAAAAAACCGAATCACTTGACGAAATGAGGGCAAAAAAGTCTTTCCCCCATAGGACAAGGTCAATGTGTTTTTTTTAATTGTAGCAAAAGGCGAAATCCCTTGCCCCAAGGGCCCCCACCCCTCGGTCCGAAAGAGATTGGTGGAGGAATTAAATCATGATTCAACTACCACTAGGTGGAGGAATAATCTTTTAGTGCCATGAGCCTATCACCACATTGGAGGATAAACTCCCACATCATGGTGGCAGACTAACTCGCATCTCAGTAGAATTGGCCACCCAGACGGTTGAGTGCCTACGCAGATTTTTTTTTTAATGGGTGCTGAGTGAATAAATTTCTCCACATGGGTGTTATCGGTAAAAAACCTAAATTTAATGAAGTTAGTTGTTGCCTAGTTGGGGCCTTGGGGGTGAAGAAAAATGATGAGGCCTCAGACACATTTAGCCCAACTGCCCAAATGAATAGAAGATGGGAAATTTTGGGCCCATCAAATTCAGTCTTCCCTTTTACTCTTCGGATAGTAGAGTAAAAATAGTACTAGTATAAAATCATACTTAGGGTTCTGCCTAATTTGGTTATCTTAATGGCAATGGAAGTCGCTCAGAAAAAAATAATGGCAATGGAAGTAGAGGAATCGTCTGATCAGAAAAAAAAAAAATAATGGCAATGGAAGTAGAGGAATCGTCTGATGATATCGGGATAATACGAGATCTGGACGAGGAGTTGGAATCGTCTGATGATATGGAGAAGCTAATCGAATCCATGAGAACGGAATTTTCTTCCGAAAATTCGACGGGACGATATGAAGGATCGGACAAATTCGGAGAAGAATCAGTGGTGGAAATCATGAAAAGGAGATGCCGGTACAGTGATGAAGAGCTGCTGAGTTTAATTGGGGAAGAACAACGCTATGCTCGATCTTCTGATAAGTATAAGAAGAAGTTGGTCAGCAAGCTTCGTCTCTACATGGAGTCTGTTATCAAAAGCCAGGTATAATAACTTGTTCTTATTTTCATATTTGTATTTTATGTTTAAAGCTGATGATTATTGTTTATGTCTAGCTCAAGATTGCAAGTGTGTAATGTGTGCTATATGAAGCTAAAAATCTTCTTTCTAACACTTTTAACCTGCTCTATCTACCAATTACTTGTATAAATCTGTCAATTACTATTTTTAATCTTCTATCTGTCTGTCTGTGTCTGTATAAATTTCAACTGGTGTTATTTCTTATGTCTAGTTCAAGTATATTCAACAAGTGTTTGTGCTGTAAGAAGCTAGTAAAAAAAAACTCTTTGACCTTGTTTCTAACACTTTTATCCTGCTTTATCTACCAATTACTTCTATATATTGGTCAATTAATTAATCTTCTATCTGTCTGTATATATTGGAAGGCAGTGCCTGATAGCTTAATACTGAACATAGCTTGTGTATAGCCCAACCAAAAAACAAGTATATGCTAGAATAGGCTTTGCTATTACCAGGTTTGCCAAAAAATTGCCTTGAACTTAATGTCAGATTGTTTAAGGACTTCTTGTCTGTTGCCTGTATCATGTACTATCTAACGTATACTATTATTAATCTGCCTGTATATTTTAACATCCTGATAGCTTTTTTTTTTTAAGAAAAGAAAAAACCGATAACTGATTATGTAATGTGTGTCACAAGCAGAAAACAAATGTATGATAACAATAAATTATCATTTCGCCGTATTATTTTTAAGATAGAATTCATATCTAATCTAACTTTTATTTATCTGTAGGGATTTGAATGCACTCACTTTCCCGGTCCTATATCGAACCTAACTACGGTGGAGCCGAGGGATGAACTAATTTACAAGATGAACCGTTACGAAGAGTGTTACTCTCATTTAAAGCGAATGGCTAAATCAGCGATCGATTCATACAATAAAGATGCTGTAAGATTCCTTGGTGTACATAAACTTAAATAAAGCAATTTAAGTCTACCACATTTTACTAAAATTCTAATTTCTGTTTATGCAGGGCACTAGGTTCAGAGTAAAGAGTATTGAAAATGTTACTTTATGGAAAATAAGAAGTGCGTATTATATCACATTCACTGGTTTGGACGTGCATGATGATTATAAAGAACAGAGATTTCAGTCAATAGTGCTGGATCGAATAACTAAATCCAACAAATCAATTGAGGAATATTCTGACAAGTCCGACTTGACTGGGGAGCAGTCTGTGAAATCAATGGACGAGGAAATGCCTGACAATTCTATGGAGGAACGATCTGACAAATCGGCTGAGGGGGATGAATGGTCCAACAAATTGATTGAGGAGGTACCGTCATCTTTCAGGATATTACTACTACGTGAAATAGGGGCAGGACATGAAAACAATGTTTGTGAGGAAGAATTAGATGGAGTTGAATCTGACGAGGAGGATAGTTCAGACGAGTATGATTCTTATGAAACAAGCGATGAAGACGGGGATGATTCTGATGATGGGGATTTGGGTTCGGTTAATATTTTTAGTTCTATTGATAGAACACGCATTACTGATGCTGAGCTTTTGAGTTGGATGAGTGAGGATTCACGCTCTTTGGAGGTCAAAACAAAGCTCTTGCCTAAAGTGCGTAGCTACTTAAAGTCGATTGCTGAGAGTGAGGTAATCCTTTGCGTAGTGTTATTATCTTTTGCTTTTAATTTTGTTTATATGATATTATTGTTCTTCCAGTAACTAATTAGTCAATTTGGAGTCTTAAGTTTAAGTTTGTGTCTGGTTTATTTTTTGCAGGGATTTGATTGTACTCACTTTCCTGGCCATATATCTGGAGTAACAACCGTTGAGCCAAGACAGATTGTTATTGACAAACGTGATAGATACCCGGAGGGCTATAGGCATATTATGTTTCTTTCTTCACTGGCTATTACTGATTACAACAAAAAATGTGTATGTGGTACATTTGTCTCTTTTCTGTAGTCATTTTTTTCCTCTGATAATATTACCAACCTGATTGAATTTATTAATTTCATATCTGCAGGGCACTAAATATCAGGTTGCTGTTATAAAAAAGGTCAATGTGCGTGTAGCATATACTTGTACGTATTACATAACATTTGGTGCTTGGGATCCGACAAGTAATGAAGAGCACATTTTTCAAGCCAAAGTCTCCAACAATCTACGTGTTGTTCAACAAGAAGTTCTCTCTTGCAATCCAACTCTTCCAGCCGTATATCCCAAGGTATATGGAAAAGGTTTCTAAGTAACCGATAAATGTTTAATCCATCCAGTCTAGTTACAACTTTGAGTTTGCATTCAGCTATTTCCTTAAAATCTTCTGCAACTCATCCATTCATTTTTTTTTTAACTTACAATTATCCCAATACATTTCTAGATACTTCAACAAAACTTTAATATATTAATTTCAAATTATACGTTCAGTAGACATCATCAAGTTTGTATCTTATGCATCGGGGATCCTGTAGTGGAAGTTATCCTCGGAACTATCACATATTATTACATATGAGAGATTAATGGATGTAGTGGGGTTGTGGGCGTCTGAGTAGACATCCGCTACATACATGGACCAATCACTAAGTTATATTATACCTAATGTTTGATTGGTTTTCATTGCATAATCCTCTTTTTTAACATGTTCTCCACAATTAAAATGCAGGTTGAATTAAGTTCTGTGTAAGAACCCCAATTCTCAAATTGAGAATCTCACTGAAGAAGAAAACAGTTTTGCCGCCAAGTGAAGAATTAAACGCCCTAGAGACGAACTCAGTGACGAATTACACTCCAGAAGCAGTCAAGTTCGCGACTCAAGAGAGACCAGTCAAAGTCTCCCAGCTAGTAAGTGGCAACGTCGTCGTTTCAGGAGAGCTCATCACAGCCGTTCATCCAGCTGGCAACAGATCATCATCCAATGGTGTCTGAAGAAGTTCGCTGCTAGTTTAAATTAGGTCATGAATTTCATTTAATTTCCAGTTAATTTGCACTGAATTCCACCTAGTTTGTCAGGGAATATCAGATTTAGGTTTCTTCTCATTTCCGTACATTTCTAGCCGTTTGTGGCAAGTTATCCGGCCTATTTGGTACCAGTAGCCAGGTTATTGCACATAAACAAACCATCAAAGATGGTTGCTCCATCTCAAGCTCAAATGAATAGGATAGAAGAGATCTTTAGTACTCAAGGACAGATGCAAGAACAACTAGCTGCAATGGATATTCAGAGAGAAAATGATAGAAGCACTCAAAACTCGCTACAACAATTTCTCACAGAAATGGCTGAAAAACAGAAAGCTGAATCTTCTGAGCTGAATGTCATTCTGCAACTAATGCAGCAGAGACTGAACAACATAGATGAAAGGGTTGCTGAGGCTTGTAAAAGAGGGCTGATACAGACACCTAGGTTTAAGGAAAACACTTCCAACCAAAAACCAAGAGAAGAGGAGTATGAGGACAGAAGAGATGATCAAAGCCATGATTCATCCTCTAAACCTCACTTCTACAGGCCAAAACGGGAATTTCCCAGGTTTGATGGCACTAATGCTAGGTCATGGGCTTTGAAATGCCAGAAATACTTTACATTAGTTAACTACCCTGAAAACCAGAAAGCCCTTCTTGCTGCTATGCATTTTGATGGTAAGGCTGACTCTTGGTTTCAGAACTGGTCAACTAGTGTAAAGGGTCCAATTTCATGGGAATACCTAAGTGGTTGTGTGTGCCATAAGTTTGGGAATATAAGGGAAGAGTCTATGGTGATGGAATTCACCGAACTGTAACAAACCAACTCACTCTCTTGAGTACATTGAGAAATATGAATAGCTAAAGGCTCTCATGTCCCTTTTTGCAACTGATCTGACTGAAGGGTTCTTTATGGGAAGTTTTATTGGTGGGTTAAAAGAAGAGTTGACTGAAGGGTTCTTTATGGGAAGTTTTATTGGTGGGTTAAAAGAAGAGTTGAGGCTTGCAGTTCTAGCACAACACACTTACTATTGAGCAAACCATTGAGGTTGCTATTGAACAGGAAAAGTTACTGGAATCCATTTATAAAAAGATGAAAAGTAACACAAAACCTTCATTCCTAATTCTAAGAAAGAACTTCTCTCAGACTGTATCTCCAACTAAGGCCAAAACTGTGGATGAGATACCTAGGAAATTTCTCACTAGTGAACAGTTGAGAGAAAGGAATTCAAAGGGATTGTGTTACAACTGTGACGAAAAATGGGTTGCAGGTCATAAATGTCAAGCAACTACACTATACCTGCTGATGTCTGAAGAGGAGGAAATTGCTTATCTTGCTGCTCTTGAAACCTCTGAAGAGGAAGTTAAAGAAAATGCTGAGATTTTGAATGCTACTGCTGGAAATATAAATAGCAACACTTTGAAATTCTCAGGAGATTATGGCAAACACAGCTTGTGCATTCTTACCTTTATCTTGTTGTAACTCTTGGTACAATTAGCTCTGTACTAGTTCGCATCCAAATGAATGAACACTTTCCTCGCTACTACTTGAGCAAGACACTCATAGGTTTCAACTCTAGATATTTAGAAATAGAGCGCTATGCTCTTGCACTCATACACAACGCTAGAAAACTCAAACCCCACTTTGGCTCACACAAAATAATCGTCCTAACCATTTAACCCTTTAAGCAAGTCTTGGGAAAACCTGAGAGCTCTGGGTGACTAGCAAAAGGGGCAATTGAGCTAAGTGAATTTGAGATAGAGTATCAGGCCCCCGTGGCAAACAAGGCACAAGTGATTGCCGACTTTTTGGCAGCTTACCCTTATGATACTCAAGCGCCAAACGAAGTTGAGGAACCTAGTGTCCTGCTGATCCAAGAAGCCCCCAACGCAGTCTTCCTTGATTGTCTTGGGGAAGGCCCCATGGATATTGTTCCTCCAACTGAAATCACTAACACCACGGAGAAAAGGGGAAAAGTCTTAGATATTTTCTTAGTAGACGAACCACAAAATCCCCAAGGCCCATGCGATCTTGGAAAGTAAAAAGAAGATCAAGGGACCAATACCCTCCCCGAGTTAGTGGACCATGGAGACGTATGGATCATCCAAGTTGACGGTTCTGCAACTGGGTCAGTAGGAGGGATTGGAATTTATCTTGTGAGCCCAAATAGAGCTGAGCTTGAGTATGCAATAACTCTTGACTTCAAAGTTACCAATAACGAAGCCGAGTATGAAGCACTCTTGGCAAGCATCAAGATGGCAAATTCCTTGCAAGTCAAGAAACTCCATGTTTTCACTGATTCGCAATTGGTAGGGGCACAGTTCACAGGAACATTTGCTACCAAGGGAGTCACAATGATCCAATACTTGGCAAAACTCAAGAATGAGGTTTCGAGCTTTGAGGAGTTAACCCTCAAAATGTTCCCAAGAGAGCATAATGAAAGGGCCGATGACCTAGCAAGATATGCTCGGCCTCTGGCGCGTTGGATACAAGAAGTGTGGTCTTGATGACTATAGATTCACCACTCCTTCAGAACTCAAAACTGTCAATCATCGTAATAACTCAAGACCCAGGATGGAAGGATGAGTTGGTTACCTACTTAACCAAAGGTATACTACCGCAAGATCCCGTGAAGGCAAGACGTGTCCAGTACCGCTCTTATCAATACTTCACGATAGGGGAAGACCTTTACAAATGCTCGTTTGGAGGAACTCATTTGATATGCATAGGACCCTCTGAGGTCAAGACATTGCTCCAATAGATACATGAAGGAAGTTGTGGGAACCAACCCTAATGAGATTAGGAGTTTCTTGGGTCTAGTCGGGTACTACCGAAGGTTTGGGATTTTCAAGATTGCTAGACTCATGACACGACAGTTGAGGAAAGAAATTAAGTATATATGGACTGATGAATGAAAGAAGAGTTTTTAGGAACTCAAGAGAAGCTTTACTACTGCGCTAGTTTTAGCAGTACCGAAAGTGGATAAGGAGTATGTGGTTCACACTGATGCGTCCAAGAATGGGCTAGGTTGTGTATTTCTGTAAGATGGGAAAGTGATAACTTAGGCGTTAAGACAACTTAGGATGCATGAGGTGAATTATCCCACATATGATTTGGAAGTAGCCGCAGTTGTGCACTCATTAAGGATATGGAGACATCACCTTTATGAAGTAAGCTGTGAAATTTTTACTGATCAGAAGAGGTTAAAGTACAACTTCAAGCATAATGACTTGAACATGGGACACACGAGACCGCTCAAATTGGTAAATGATTACGATTGTTGTATTTGTTGAAGTATAAAATACAGTGGAAGCGAGATGGTACATAAAAGGTTTTATAAACTAACCAACATAAATAGCGGATCTATTTAGACTTGTCAATTAATTAATTAAACAGATTAATTAACAATTTAAATGTATGTATATTTACGCAGTAGAAATTGGTACTTCATACCTTTGAAGCGAAGTGGTGGAAAATCCCTTCTGGGTCGATCGAACTCCCCTTCGTACTCCTCATTGATCTTCTTGTATTTCTATCTCAAGATCTTCTAGAGTATATCCCGCCTAAGATCCGGATATCGTGTGGGCAATAATCTACCGAATCAAACTTGGACTTGCAGTATGGGATATGCCAAAAATTCTTCAAGAAATACCTCACTTTTTCTCTCTATTTTTCTTGAATATTTATGTATTTAGAAAAAATATTGTGTTAGCTAAATTGTGGAATCCAAGACACAAGTCAAGATCCACAAAACACAAATAAGAGGAAAAAAATCAAAAGTTTCTTGTTACAAGAAGTAAGTAAATCGGCCACCCACATGCTCCTATTTATAGGTGTTTTGGGCTACTCTAGGGACCTTAAGGAGGATAAGGTAAGGACTCCCAATAGAGATCATCTTTCCAATATTAAGGCTCTTCTTAATATGAACACTCTATTAATATCAACTTAGTCCACTAAAAGGTTGATATTGCACTTCCTACCAAAATCTCAAATTACGAAATTAGGCTCCTTTTTGAATTAATTATTTCTCGTATTTAAGATATTCCATGTCCATTAATTAATTTAAGCTACTGATAGCTTTTAATTAATTAATGTGTTATACATGAGTATACCACTCGACTTTTATTATTATAATTAATTTCACCTGCAGGATTTAATATAATAATCCTTTCGAGTGCCTCAAGGGACATGATCAACCCGACTGGTCGGGACACGATTTCTAGATATAATATTAATTATTATATAAATAATAATATTGCCCAAAATATCGAGCATATCGAGTCAATCATTGTGGCTCTCACCCATGATAAATCAAAGCTATTAATATTAAATATATATAATTAAATATTAATCACTAGAATTAAGAAATTATAACTGTCCGAGATGTGCGTTCTTCTTATAGTCAGTACAGAAGAATCTATCTCACCTCGATCCTGTTCAACGTATACCGAATACGCTAATATATGCTAATGGTCAAAACCAACCAATCTCAAGCATGTATTACAACCTCTCACATAACGGTCTAATTTTATATAGGTTGTGAACTAATTATTACTATATAAGGAACCGATAATGTGATCTTTTGTGTGACTCGACACACCACATTATCTACAATATAAAGTAATTTAGACAACATTTGCATAACCATAGCGTGAATAAATATGCAAAACACGTGATAAATGAATTAAATATTCTCATAGATAAAGACCGGGAAATTAGGTAATACAAGCATAAAGTATGCTTTGATGTATACAACCCTAACAATCTCCCAGTTATACTCAAAGCATGCTTTTGAAGTATACTATCTAGACTATGTCTATCTATCTCCCACTTATACTCAAAGCAATGATGCCATACATCTCAACCCCATTCCTTCCACATGCCCTTCAAATGCCTTTGAGGGCAATCCTTTCGTGAAAGGATCAGCTAGGTTGTCTTCAGATGCTATCTTGGAGACAATAATCTTCCTTCTCTTCACAAAATCTCGAATGATATGATATTTGTGCTTGATATGTTTGCTTGCTTTGTGGGCCCGTGGTTCCTTCGAATTTGCAATAGCACCGGTATTATCACAATAAAGGGTAATACTCCTAGGCAAATTAGGAATCACACCCAAATCCTTTAGGAAGTACTTGAGCCATACCGCCTCTTTAGCTGCCTCTGAGGCTGCTACATACTCGGCTTCCATGGTAGAGTCCGCTATGCATTTCTGCTTCACACTCCTCCAACTGATGGCTCCACCTCCCAAAGTGAAAACATATCCGGAAGTTGATTTTGACTATTCTTTGTCCGCACTGAAATCTGAGTCAGTGTAACCCAAAGGACAAAGTGTATCTGATTGATATACAAGCATATGCTCCCTAGTCCTTCTTAGGTACTTGAGTATATGCCTGACAGCAATCCAATGTCCCGGTCCTGGGTTCGACTGATATCTCGCCACCATGCCTACAACATGACAGATATCAGGCCTAGTGCAAAGCATAGCGTACATGAGGCTTCCCACTGCCGAAGCATAAGGGACCAACTTCATGCCATCTATCTCCTTCTGTGTCCTAGGACACATAGCCTTAGATAGCTTAATTCCATATCTGTAAGGTAAGAAACCTTTCTTGGAATTCTCCATACTAAATCGCTTTAGCACCGTATCGGTATAGGATGCCTAAGATAAGCACAACATCATTTTCTTGCGATCTCGAAAGATCTTAATACCGAGGATGTGCCCAGCTTCTCCCAAATCCTTCATATCGAATTGCTCGGACAGCCATACCCTTACATCTGATAATACCTTCACATTGTTTCCAATTAGAAGTATATCATCTACGTACAATACAAAAAACACTAGCACGTTTCCATCGCACTTTTTGTATACACAAACCTCACTAGGATATTGTTCAAAACATACGATTGAATGACCTCATCAAATCGCATGTTCCAAGACCTTGATGCTTGCTTGAGACCATAAATGGCTCTTTTAAGCTTGCACACTAAGTGCTCCTCTCCTTCAACAATGAATCCCTTAGGTTGGCGCATATAGATTTCCTTATCAAGACTCCCGTTCAAGAACACAGTCTTGACATCCATCTGCCAAATCTCCTTATCCAAATGCGCAGCTATATTTAAGAGAATCTGGATCGATTTAAGCATGGCTATTGTAGAAAAGGTCTCATCGTAGTCGATGCCATCCTTCTAAGTGTAACCTTTCGCAACAAGCCTTGCTTTGAAGGTTTCAACCTTCCCTTTCGATCCTCTCTTACGCTTGTAGACCCACTTACTTCCAGTGGTTTTACCCCATTGGGTAGCTCTACTAGCTCCCTCACTTGAGTAGAATCCATAGATCCCATTTCGGATTCCATTGCTGTTTGCCAGGATTCAACATCCTTGTCTTGAACTGCCTGCGTATACGTATATGGATCCGTTTCATTCTAGTCCGGGGAGTGGTCCGAAGACGCCCCCTCGCCGATGAAACGTTCAGGTTGACGAACAACCCTCCCACTACGATGAGGCATTTCCTTGGTTTGCGTATCCATAATAGTGTCGATACGTGGTACACTAGGTGTTTGTATAATTGGTATTGTCGAAATCTCACCCCTAAGTTCTTCTAGAATGACCTCGCTCCTAGGCTTGTGGCTTATTACATAGTCCTCCTCTAAGAACCGGGCATTAGTGCTAACAATGACCTTCTGATCTTTAGGACTGTAGAATAAGCCACTCTTTGTTCCCTTCGGATATCCTACAAATACTCATACTTCTGTACGAGATGCCAACTTATCAACTTTCTTATTCAGCATGTGTGCTGGTGAACCCCAAATCCGAACATGTCCTAGACTGGGCTTGCGACCTTTCCACAGTTCTGTGGGTGTTTTTGGAACTGATTTCGAAGGCACCAAGTTTAGAATGTACGCCGCTGTTTCCAAGGCGTATCCCCAAAACGAAATAGGCAAATCAGAACAACTCATCATTGACCTAACCATCTCTTATAAATTACAATTCCTTCGTTCAGCAACACCATTTTGTTGTGGTGTACCAGGCGCAGTGAGCTAGGAAGTAATCCCCTCATGTGCCAAGAAATCCAAAAACTCTCCACTAAGATACTCGCCACCACGATCAGATCGTAGTGACTTGATACTCTGTCCATGATGCTTCTCCGTTTCA
Source organism: Orobanche coerulescens (assembly GCA_033398695.1). NCBI lineage: Eukaryota > Viridiplantae > Streptophyta > Magnoliopsida > Lamiales > Orobanchaceae > Orobanche > Orobanche coerulescens. The sequence continues at coordinate 144,579,632 of CM065809.1, read as the reverse complement.
GCCTTGAATTCTTTGAACTTATCAAAAGATTCAGACTTACGTCGCATCTAATAGATGTATCCATATCTCGAATAATCATCTATAAACGTGAAGTGTTCGAAACCACCCTTAGCCTGGATGTTCATTGGACCACATACATCGGTGTGTACTAATTTCAATACATTTTGTGCACGATTTCCTTTGCTTTGGAAAGCTTTTTAGTCATTTTCCCTTCTAGATAGGATTCGCAGATTGGAAATGACTCAACTTGGAGCGAATCCAGTGGGCCATCGCTCACCAATCTTTGAATCCTTCTAAGGTTAATATGACCCAATCGTAAATGCCACAAATATGGTTGATTTATGCTCGAAGGTTCTTTTCTTTTATTAGGATTAGTCAAAGAATTAAGTGATTTATAATTATGCAAGGGAGATGGTGCAGAATTAATGATATAAAGTACTTCATTATAAGTACTCGTGCAAATATATTCACATTTCTTTTAATAACTGCATTATCTTCAAAAGAAACTGAATATCCATCACAAGGCAATTTAGAAACTGAAATTAAATTCATTCTAAAATCAGGTACTAATAACACATTATTTAGGACTAGAATCCTATCATTAACTTTTAACTGCACAACTCCCACTGCAACAACCTTTAGCCTGGAATAGTCGCCCCAGCTAATAGTAATCTCATCCGCACTAAGTACATTGGTTACCTCGAACCCCTGCGAGTCATAACAAACATGATCAGTGGAGCCCGAATCTACTATCCACGAAGTGATAGAACAGGCAGTCAAACATGTTTTGACTACTAGTGCATGAGACGTACCTTTGTTAGGGCAGTCACTCTTGAAATGCCCCTTCAGACCGCACTTATAGCATTTGCCCTTCGGCTTTTTTGTTTGCCTCGGACTGAGGAGACTTGGACTGAGGAGCCTTGTCCTTAGCTTTGAAGGTTGCCACTTGCTTATGGCCAACCTGTTTTTTCTTCTTTCCCCATTTGGGTTTTTAAGAACTGGCACCGGTTGCCACAAGAATTTGATGATAACCTTGTTTGAAGAGACCTTCGGCAGATTGAAGCTCTGTCAGAAGTTCCGCCAAAGCGCAAGTCCTAAGATTCATATTGTAGTTGAGGCAGAACTTCTCAAAGCTTCTTGGCAAGCTGCCCAAGATAATATCAACCCGCGACTCGGCATCGATAGTGGCCCCCAATATGCTTAGTTCGTTCAAATGAGACATCATTTTCAGAACATGATCCCTTACTGGAGTCCCTTCATACATTTGGGTTGTCATCAACACCCTCATTGCATTTTGCCTAGCCTCCTAGTTCTGATGACCAAACATCTCGGTGAGATTTTTCATCATTTCCGCGGCTGAGGCCATCGTCTGATGTTGATGCTGCAATAAATTTGTCACTGAAGCCAAAATGTAACAAAGAGCCATCTCATCAGACTTTTTCTATTTTCGGAATTCAGCCAACTCTTCAGGAGTGGTATCCGGTTCTGGTTCCAGAGGGCTTTCCTTAGTTAAAACAAATTTATGCCCCTCGGCAGTAAGGACAATGTCAAGATTTCTTTTCCAGTTAGTGCCATCAAGTTTATTTTCTCTGAGAATAACAGTTAGTGGATTGAAAGACATCTGAGAATAAAATTAAAATACCATTCATCACATAATTCGACACAAAATATATTGAAAAACCTTAAAACATAATATATATGCAGTCAACCAACACCTCGAAAAACCGCACATGCGAGCCACGTTAGTGTGGACGTTTACATATACATTTCTCAAGTAGATTTTAACGTCTTTAATTTTACTATCCAGTCAAGATGTGTTTTGACAAGTAAAATAAATAGTTGGTTCCTCTTGGCCATGTATTAAATTAACATAGACTCCGATGGGGAGCTTATTATTTAATACACCTAAGTGAACATCATAATTTTACAAACCTTAAAATATTATTTAATAATAATAGTCCTACAGATGGAGATATCCTATCATAAAAATTAATATTCACCTTTTCGTTATCTAATTGAAGTTTAAAACTAGTGAGCCAATAATCAGCACATCCAATGTGCATGAAGACTCTAACATCAACACACGTGCTAATTATTTAACAATTTAAACCAGTTATGGAGACCAATTTGATTTTGAAAAATCAATTATTAAAATCACTTAGTTATTTTGAAAAATTAAGGTTTTTAATTTTCTTATCCAAACATGCAAGAAACATATCATACATACCATTCATCAAAACAGTAAAACCAACATAAAAAATTGGATAATCAATTCCAATCATCATGGTTTTTATTCCTTGTTTTGAATTATGAGAAAATCCTCGGCTCTTTTGCTCCCACTACTTCAAGCATATCTGTAACACCCCCAAAACCATCCGGGATATTACAGCGCCGTAGGTCCCGCGCCGGAACCCACCAGGCTAATAACCATTTACAAAACCAATTCAAAAACACCAAAAGGCCGATGACGGTAATATTTTAAATACTCAAATATTTTCAAAAGCATAATTTTGAAATACCGTCATAAAATACCATTTGAAAATACAAGGCGAAGTGCCAAATCTCGATAGTTCAAAATGTACGTTAAGCCGCCACTTAAATGTACCGAAAAATAATTGGGAAAAAGCATTTGACGAAAATAACCCAAGTTCGTAAAATGCCAAAAGGTCCATTTAAAATACACACATGCAGCGGATAAAGATACCGAAAAGCCATTTTGAAATATACACACGCAATGATAAAAATACGATTCAAAATACACATTTGCAAATGAAAAGAATAACTTAAAAGATATACTCGATTCTCCAAAACATGCCACCGCCAGTATCACATCGGGAAGCTCATCCCTTCACGACCGCTACTAGCTCGATCTCCGAGTACCTAAAAATAAAGCCCACGACGGGGTCAGCCACAATACTCAATAATGATACCGATCACATCATCATAAATAATTACATACCAATGTAATAATACTGTAAGAATACTACCAACGTAATCTTACCGTTATAACCTTACCAATTCATAATAATCCAATCCTTACCATAATCCACATTTCGCATCCTCAAATGACGAAATGAACTCAACAATAATTATACATCTGTATTCCAAAAATACCAATAATCCTCAAAACATCATCAAAACTCATAAGTGCGGTAATAATCCAGTCTGTGCCAAATCCTGTCCGTCGGATTACACAATCAAATCTCAACATGTATAAATCAATAATACACAACATATCTGTAGATCAACTACCACATGATAATGATAACAAATCCCGAAACATCGACATATAGTCCGAATGCTTATACGATCAATAACCATATCAACCGATAAATCAACTGAGAATATCATCGACATGATAACTCCAATACGACCAACGAAGGATCAACGATGACTGAGAGTACCCTCAACAAGGTAAACTCCAAACACGATCAACAAAGGATCAACTATAACTGAGAATACCCTCAACAAGGTAGACTCCAAATGATCAACAATAATGGATCTCAAGAAATAACTCTGACTGTCGAACATACCCCTCGGGCGTATGAACAACTAGTCACAAACCGTCGAACATACCCAACCATAAATGGAGGATGAACGACCAAACAATATAGCTCAAAGATGGACGCCATAGTACGCCCGATCCGGAAATGTGTCCGTGCACAAGCCACCCCGGGTATTGATCACATACACGTGTGGTCTTGTACCTAATTAGCCTCACGAACTACGTCTCGTGTGCACGGTTCAATGTGGAAATATCAACACATAACCATCATGTGCCCGGCTAAAAATCCTACACAATAACCAATCGGCACGCAGATATGACTCCAGATATGTCACGATGCAACATGACAACGAAACTCAAAGAAACACATATCCAATAAGGATCAAAAGACTCACCGAAGTGAACAACAACAGACTGACAATGAAAAGTCGACACGACTAATCAATATCCAAAACATCAAACCAGGGATCATCATCCCAAATGAATGACCAACACGATCTACGATCTCAATACAATAGTCCTGGGATCAACATCCCTCAACGAATAACCGATACGAAACTCATTATACGAAACCTCAACATATACAACAACTCAACATACTAATTATCTCATAACTGAACAATACATAAGTTACCTCAAAGCCGACGACAATATCCTTTCCACGAACAACATCCCTGAACGAATACACAGTTATACAAATAATCTCAAATAAGGTACCATCCATTCAATATCAATAACCCTTTATCCCGATACTTATGTAATCACGATAACTATCCTCGATATCCGATATTCTATATCCTTGACCAAAAATAACTCACGTCTTCTCTGAACACAATTAAATCATATAGCTTATGATTTAATACAACCAGAGCACGATATACAAACCATTATCCCGACAACTTACATTTTTAACAACATTGCTATACGAATTATAAATGAAATGAAAACGAAACCATTCATCAAATATTATAAACTGAACAAGTATAAACTTGCCTCGATACCGATACCACGAAGCCGTTACCAAAATCCATTGCCTTTGTCTACGAGCTCCTTAGCCCCGACCAAAAGCAATCTACGAACTCTTTAGCCTCAACCGCAACTCAACGGTCCTAATCCACGATCAAAACATATCAACCTATTGCAATAACCGATTAACACACATTCGATAAAAATCAATAACCGACATACTCAACCAACAAACTCAACGGTTCAACGATACCCCGATCACATACATAATACCAAATAACCCAACTCAACAAATACGAACCCATATCCACGATACAAGCCGTAACTCGATGATCACAAATAACAATCAATAACCGATCAACAACGGTTCTACAATATCCCGATTAAACAAATATCCAAACAACCCGAACCAATCAAACACGAATTCAAAACCACAATACGATTCCACAATCCGAAGATCATATCAATAATCAATCTAAACCAATAAGGGTCTAACATTACCGATTCCAAATTCAATCTTAAATACGGATACAAGTTTCCTCCTTGTAAATTCATGATATAAACCAATTACCGGTTATCATTATCAATCCGGACGATCCGATTAATTCAACATCATAGATAACCATATTCCAAAGGTTTCAAATAATTCCATTATCCGAATTGAATACTTGTTAAATACTTATGAATTCTCAAACTCAAAAGTGAATCATAAACTTATCAAATCAAATCATATTCGTATTCCTATACGAATATTGTACCAAAACACATAACTTAGTTCTAGATATGAATATTCCATATTCATATATAAAACACCAACACCTTAAAACGTATTCATCAAATCAATGATCAATTCATCTCGACATTAAGGATTTTATAACATATTCGATTCCAACTTCAACTCCAAATACGAAGACAAAACTCCTTCTTGTTCATACTTGTAAATTCGTAGAAAACAATTTACCGATTATTATCGTGAATAATCACATTCCAAATTATCCGAAATCCTTCCAAAATCATAACATGTAACTCAAGAGTTCTTTAAGAACACGAATTATCCAAATTCACGTTCATAATCCATAAAACAACATAACCCGATGTTTTCTAACATCTAAACAACCCTTAATCATAATTCAAGGTGTATATAATCATGTCCTTCAACATATACTTCTCATAACATCATGAATCGCAACAAACCACCAAGAACATCGAGAATACTACGATTCCATAATCATAACAAAATAATCGAATCATTTGATCACCAATTCATTATCTTCCTTTAACAAAATTGCCATAATTACCAAGAATCATCACAACAATATCATTTCCATCACCATTCATACGAAAACGTGTAGAATTTTCCAAGTTCTACTCATTGAGACATTTCATCGAACACTTTGAAGGCATAGTCCAATTCAATCGATTATTCAAAGGAATACTCGAATTCTTTCCACAAAACTTCAAGAACAACGAATAATCTCAAGAATACAACAAGATTCCATCAATAATCTGAGTTAAAACGAATCAAATCGGCCAAGACATCAAGAAACTTCAAAAATATCCAAAACCAAGTGTTTAAGTGTTCTTACCTTCGATCCGGGTGGAAGATGATGTTAATCCATGATTCCAACTTCCAAAACATGTTGCTACATGATGATCTTACTCAAATCCATCCACTTTTGCTGAAGGAATCGCGAAAAAACGAAGAAAAACATGAAAATGCCCGGATGACTCGGTCCAGGCCTTTAAATAGGCGAGACCTGCCGGCACGTTACGTACGTAACCGGCCACTGCCTTACGTACGTAACCGGCCATGGCCTGCTCATCGCCGATTCTGCCGGAACCCTTACGTACGTAATCGGCGGTGGCTTACGTAATCGCCCTTACGGCCAGAATCGCCACCGCTTACGTGCGTAATCGGCGATCCTAGCCCCAGTCGCTGCCGCCGACCGTGATCGGCCACCCCCACGAATCACCGCCGACCATGCTCGGCCATTCCAACGAGTCACGACCGCCATGCCATCCAGTCATCTCGGCCACGACTCGACCGGCTACTCCGTAACGCACGTAACACTTAATCCGTTGCGTCGTAATACGACGTTGACTTGCTACTGATAATACTCGTATTACGTCGTAATACACCCCGTATAACGTCGTAACTCCGTCCGATTGACTCACTGTCCACATCTGCGCCGAAAGGCCCGACCACGGGCCCCACTGTCCGATTCCTCTTGTTACGTACGTTATGTACACTATATAACGTCGTAAGCTAACACATTTTACGACGTAAGCTCCAAGGCTTAACGTACGTAATGGCTTTATACTTAGCCAAAATCCAATCGTTCTGTCCGACGCGTCTCGACGTACAAAATACAAACATACGGCATCTTGAATACACATCGAATCCAAAGATATTCTCATACGGTATACCTGATATCCGAATCAGTTCAACCTCATACAACATATCCTGAATATATCTGTCAATCCAAAAACGATAATCAGACTAGTATAACTGTCTCGGTTCTCAATTTATTTTATCCATACTGTATAGATACCAAACTATACAGTATATCTCAGATAAAATAACGTGAAAAAATTTATACTGAAAATTCGGGTATTACATACTACCCCCCTTAAAATAAGTTTCGTCCTCGAAACTTGCAACCTGTCGCCAACAACAGATAAGTCCAAAATTTTCCAACTCATGACAAAAACAATCAAGCGTCGCCACAAGCGAAATAACCAAACCAATATACTTACAGGTGCGTGAAGCCGATGATCTCCCGTGATACTAGCACACGACTCCCATACGAAGTGTCAACACAACCAACGCACACCAATATCACAAATAGCAGTTTGAAAAGAATCTCGAAAATTTTGGAAACTCCAAAAATCGATTTGACTCAAAAGTCAGAAAAACTCATTTTCAAAAATCACGCTACTACCGTACCGGTAGAGCCACATAACACACACGCCTGGGTTTCACAAAACCCAAGCTCCGATACCATCTTCTGTAACACCCCCAAAACCATCCGGGATATTACAGCGCCGTAGGTCCCGCGCCGGAACCCACCAGGCTAATAACCATTTACAAAACCAATTCAAAAACACCAAAAGGCCGATGACGGTAATATTTTAAATACTCAAATATTTTCAAAAGCATAATTTTGAAATACCGTCATAAAATACCATTTGAAAATACAAGGCGAAGTGCCAAATCTCGATAGTTCAAAATGTACGTTAAGCCGCCACTTAAACGTACCGAAAAATAATTGGGAAAAAGCATTTGACGAAAATAACCCAAGTTCCTAAAATGCCAAAAGGTCCATTTAAAATACACACATGCAGCGGATAAAGATACCGAAAAGCCATTTTGAAATATACACACGCAGCGGATAAAAATACAGTTCAAAATACACATTTGCAGCGGAAAAGAATAACCAGAAAAGATATACTCGATTATCCAAAACATGCCACCGCCAGTATCACATCGGGAAGCTCATCCCTTCACGACCGCTACTAGCTCGATCTCCGAGTACCTAAAAATAAAGCCCACGACGGGGTCAGCCACAATACTCAATAATGATACCGATCACATCATCATAAATAATTACATACCAATGTAATAATACTGTAAGAATACTACCAACGTAATCTTACCGTTATAACCTTACCAATTCATAATAATCCAATCCTTACCATAATCCACATTTCGCATCCTCAAATGACGAAATGAACTCAACAATAATTATCTGTACTGTATTCCAAAAATACCAATAATCCTCAAAACATCATCAAAACTCATAAGTGCGGTAATAATCCAGTCTGTGCCAAATCCTGTCCGTCGGATTACACAATCAAATCTCAACATGTATAAACCAATAATACACAACATATCTGTAGATCAACTACCACATGATAATGATAACAAATCCCGAAACATCGACATATAGTCCGAATGCTTATACGATCAATAACCATATCAACCGATAAATCAACTGAGAATATCATCGACATGATAACTCCAATACGACCAACGAAGGATCAACGATGACTGAGAGTACCCTCAACAAGGTAAACTCCAAACACGATCAACAAAGGATCAACTATAACTGAGAATACCCTCAACAAGGTAGACTCCAAATGATCAACAATAATGGATCTCAAGAAATAACTCTGACTGTCGAACATACCCCTCGGGCGTATGAACAACTAGTCACAAACCGTCGAACATACCCAACCATAAATGGAGGATGAACGACCAAACAATATATCTCAAAGATGGACGCCATAGTACACCCGATCCGGAAATGTGTCCGTGCACAAGCCACCCCGGGTATTGATCACATACACGTGTGGTCTTGTACCTAATTAGCCTCACGAACTACGTCTCGTGTGCACGGTTCAATGTGGAAATATCAACACATAACCATCATGTGCCCGGCTAAAAATCCTACACAATAACCAATCGGCACGCAGATATGACTCCAGATATGTCACGATGCAACATGACAACGAAACTCAAAGAAACACATATCCAATAAGGATCAAAAGACTCACCGAAGTGAACAACAACAGACTGACAATGAAAAGTCGACACGACTAATCAATATCCAAAACATCAATCCTGGGATCATCATCCCAAATGAATGACCAACACGATCTACGATCTCAATACAATAGTCCTGGGATCAACATCCCTCAACGAATAACCGATACGAAACTCATTATACGAAACCTCAACATATACAACAACTCAACATACTAATTATCTCATAACTGAACAATACATAAGTTACCTCAAAGCCGACGACAATATCCTTTCCACGAACAACATCCCTGAACGAATACACAGTTATACAAATAATCTCAAATAAGGTACCATCCATTCAATATCAATAACCCTTTATCCCGATACTTATGTAATCACGATAACTATCCTCGATATCCGATATTCTATATCCTTGACCAAAAATAACTCACGTCTTCTCTGAACACAATTAAATCATATAGCTTATGATTTAATACAACCAGAGCACGATATACAAACCATTATCCCGACAACTTACATTTTTAACAACATTGCTATACGAATTATAAATGAAATGAAAACGAAACCATTCATCAAATATTATAAACTGAACAAGTATAAACTTGCCTCGATACCGATACCACGAAGCCGTTACCAAAATCCATTGCCTTTGTCTACGAGCTCCTTAGCCCCGACCAAAAGCAATCTACGAACTCTTTAGCCTCAACCGCAACTCAACGGTCATAATCCACGATCAAAACATATCAACCTATTGCAATAACCGATTAACACACATTCGATAAAAATCAATAACCGACATACTCAACCAACAAACTCAACGGTTCAACGATACCCTGATCACATACATAATACCAAATAACCCAACTCAACAAATACGAACCCATATCCACGATACAAGCCGTAACTCGATGATCACAAATAACAATCAATAACCGATCAACAACGGTTCTACAATATCCCGATTAAACAAATATCCAAACAACCCGAACCAATCAAACACGAATTCAAAACCACAATACGATTCCACAATCCGAAGATCATATCAATAATCAATCTAAACCAATAAGGGTCTAACATTACCGATTCCAAATTCAATCTTAAATACGGATACAAGTTTCCTCCTTGTAAATTCATGATATAAACCAATTACCGGTTATCATTATCAATCCGGACGATCCGATTAATTCAACATCATAGATAACCATATTCCAAAGGTTTCAAATAATTCCATTATCCGAATTGAATACTTGTTAAATACTTATGAATTCTCAAACTCAAAAGTGAATCATAAACTTATCAAATCCGAAATCATATTCGTATTCCTATACGAATATTGTACCAAAACACATAACTTAGTTCTAGATATGAATATTCCATATTCATATATAAAACACCAACACCTTAAAACGTATTCATCAAATCAATGATCAATTCATCTCGACATTAAGGATTTTATAACATATTCGATTCCAACTTCAACTCCAAATACGAAGACAAAACTCCTTCTTGTTCATACTTGTAAATTCGTAGAAAACAATTTACCGATTATTATCGTGAATAATCACATTCCAAATTATCCGAAATCCTTCCAAAATCATAACATGTAACTCAAGAGTTCTTTAAGAACACGAATTATCCAAATTCACGTTCATAATCCATAAAACAACATAACCCGATGTTTTCTAACATCTAAACAACCCTTAATCATAATTCAAGGTGTATATAATCATGTCCTTCAACATATACTTCTCATAACATCATGAATCGCAACAAACCACCAAGAACATCGAGAATACTACGATTCCATAATCATAACAAAATAATCGAATCATTTGATCACCAATTCATTATCTTCCTTTAACAAAATTGCCATAATTACCAAGAATCATCACAACAATATCATTTCCATCACCATTCATACGAAAACGTGTAGAATTTTCCAAGTTCTACTCATTGAGACATTTCATCGAACACTTTGAAGGCATAGTCCAATTCAATCGATTATTCAAAGGAATACTCGAATTCTTTCCACAAAACTTCAAGAACAACGAATAATCTCAAGAATACAACAAGATTCCATCAATAATCTGAGTTAAAACGAATCAAATCGGCCAAGACATCAAGAAACTTCAAAAATATCCAAAACCAAGTGTTTAAGTGTTCTTACCTTCGATCCGGGTGAAAGATGATGTTAATCCATGATTCCAACTTCCAAAACATGTTGCTACATGATGATCTTACTCAAATCCATCCACTTTTGCTGAAGGAATCGCGAAAAAACGAAGAAAAACATGAAAATGCCCGGATGACTCGGTCCAGGCCTTTAAATAGGCGAGACCTTCCGGCACGTTACGTACGTAACCGGCCACTGCCTTACGTACGTAACCGGCCATGGCCTGCTCACTGCCCAGTTCTGCTGGAACCCTTACGTACGTAACCGGCAGCTGGCTTACGTACGTAACTGGCCCTTACGGCCATAACTGCCATCGCCTTACGTGTAATCGGCGATCCTAGCCCCGAGTCACTGCCGACCGTGATCGGCCACCCCACGAATCACCGCCGACCATGCTCGGCCATTCCAACGAGTCACGACCGGCCATGCTCGGCCATCCAGTCATCTCGGCCACGACTCGGCCGCTACTCCGTAACGTCGTAACACTTAATCCGTTGCGTCGTAATACGACGTTGACTTGCTACAAGTATAATACTCGTATTACGTCGTAATACACCGTATAACGTCGTAACTCCGTCCGTTGACTCACTGTCCACATCTGCGCCGAAAGCCGCCGACCACGGGCCCCACTGTCCGATTCCTCTTGTTACGTGCGTTATGTACACTATATAACGTCGTAAGCTAACACATTTTACGACGTAAGCTCCAAGGCTTAACGTAATGACTTTTATACTTAGCCAAAATCCAATCGTTTCTGTCCGACGTCTCGACGTACAAAATACAAACATACGGCATACTGAATACACATACTGAATCCAAAGATATTCTCATACGGTATACCTGATATCCGAATCAGTTCAACCTCATACAACATATCCTGAATATATCTGTCAATCCAAAAATGATAATCAGACTAGTATAACTGTCTCGGTTCTCAATTTATTTTATCCATACTGTATAGATACCAAACTATACAGTATATCTCAGATAAAATAACGCGAAAAAATTTATACTGAAAATTCGGGTATTACAATATCGTCACCTCCTCCCGGTTGGGGCACAAAAATTGCCAAATTTAGAAACTTTCTTCCATGCAAAATTAATTGCACAAGAAATTTCCAAATTAAAATTACTGTGCTCCAACAGACGCAACGAACGGCGGATAAACGAATAGGACCATACACCGAACGAATCTTCCCGGACAAAAACCCAACCCGCTGCCCGGCACCCTGCTGCTGGCCGAGCGCGGCAGGCCAGATTCGGCCGAGACAGCAAGCTGGCCGAGTCCCGATCGGCAGCAGGCTCGTCTCGGTCGGTTCGTCCGATCAGAACTCCTTTTCGCGCTGGACTTCTTTTCCTTCAGTACTTCGTATTCCAATTCGATTACTAATTTTACACCAAATAAAATACATCGAATTTACAACAAAAATTACAAGAAAAAATAAATCCTATTCTACCCGTGGATTTTCTAACGGGAAAAACTTTATACATGCCTCAAAACCGGGCCAAATTACCAAAACACGTAAATAAAAAAAATTACATATCTATGATAATTGGACCATATTCACTTGCAAGACAATTTATAGCAAAAATATTCCAAACATCATACCATATGAATATTTAAATTGCTAGCGAATTAATCACAAATTAAATAAATTGAACAGAACCTAAAGACCGGCTTCGATACCAATTGTTGGAGTATAAAATGCAGCGGAAGCGAGATGGTACATAAAAGGTTTTATAAACTAACCAACATAAATAGCGGATCTATTTAAGCTTGTCAATTAATTAATTAAACAGATTAATTAATAATTTTAATGTATGTATTTACGCAGTAGAAATTGGTAATTCATACCTTTGAATCGAAGTGGTGGAAAATTCCTTCTGGGTCGATCGAACTTCCCTTGGTACTCCTCCTTGATCTTCTTGTATTTCTACATCAAGATCTTCTAGAGTATATCCCGTCTAAGATCCGGATATCGTGTGGGCAATAATCTACCGAATCAAACTTGGACTTGCAGTATGGGATAGGCCGAAAATTCTTCAAGAAATACCTCATAAATTTTTCTCTCTATTTTTCTTGAATATTTATGTATTTAGAAAAAATATTGTGTTAGCTAAATTGTGGAATCCAAGACACAAGTCCAGATCCACAATTAGACACAAAATAAGAGGAAAAAATTAAAAATTTCTTGTTACAAGAAGTAAGTAAATCGGCCACCCACATGCTCCTATTTATTGGTGTTTTGGGCTACTCTAGGGACCTTAAGGAGGATAAGGTAAGGACTCCCAATAGAGATCATCTTTTCAATATTAGGACTCTTCCTAATATGAAGACTCATTAATATCAACTTAGTCCACTAAAAGATTAATATTGCACTTCCTACAAAAATCCCAAATTATGAAATTGGGCGCCCTTTTGAATTAATTATTTCCCGTGTTTAAGATATTTCATGTCCATTAATTAATTTAAGCTACTGACAGCTTTTAATTAATTAATGTGTTATACATGAGTATACCACTCGACTTTTATTATTATATCGGAAAATTAATTCTACCTGCAGGGTTTAATATAATAATCCTTTCGAGTGCCTCAAAGGGACATGATCAACCCGACTGGTCGGGACACGATTTCTAGCTATGATATTAATATTAAATAATAATATTGCCCAAAATATCGAGCATATTGAGTCAATCATTGTGGCTCTTACCCATGATGAATCAAAGCAATAAATATTAAATATATATAATTAAATATTAATCACTAGAATTAAGAAATAATAATTGTCCGAGATGTGCGTTCTTCTTATAGTCAGTACAGAAGAATCTATCTCACCTCTATCCTGTTCAACGTGTACCGAATACGCTAATATTTGCTAATGGTCAAGACCAACCAATTCAAGCATGTATTACAACCTCTCACATAACGGTCTAATGTTATATAGGTTGTGAACTAATTATTACTATATAAAGAACCGATAATGTGATCTTCTGTCTGACTCGACACACCACATTATCTACAATATAAAGTAATTTAGACAACATTTGCATAACCATAGCGTGAATAAATATGCAAAACAAGTGATAAATGAATTAAATATTCTCATAGATAAAGATCAGGAAATTAGGTAATACAAGCATAAAGTATGCTTTGATGTATACAACCCTAACAGTATTAACTATCACCCCGACAAGGCTAATGTAGTAGCAGATGCCTTGAGTGGTAGGAGTCACTTAGAGTTTGGATACCTACTTACCTTAGAAGGGGAACTCATCCAAGATTTTATAGGAATGAGTTTAGAGGTTGTTCATCCACCGAAAATGATAATGGGCCGTGTTGTGATGTTAATGACAACATCAGATCTGAGAAGATAGATAGTAAATGCACAGAGGAGAGAAGAAGCATTCAAAAAATTACGTATGAGGATAGATTCGATAACCTAGGAAGTTACCATGAGGTGGCCGATAATGCAATTATATTTGAAGAGAGAATATATGTTACACATGCTCGGGAGCTAAAGAATGAAATCATGAGTGAATCCTATGGTACTCCCTTACCGATCACCCAGGAAGTACCAAGATGTACCAAGACCTGAACGAAATTTTAGGTGGGATGGTATGAAACGGGATGTAGCTTCATTTATCAAGTGATTTCTTTCTTGTCAGCAAGTGAAAGCACTACACCAACGACCTTGTGGGAAGTTACAGCCGTTGACCATTCCAGAGTGCAAGCGGAAAGGAATAGCGATGGGTTTTATGACTAGTTTGCCGAGGACCAAGTGAGGAAACACTGCTATATGGGTTATAATTGACAGACTCACAAAATCAGCTCACTTTTTGCCTATTCATATCGCTTATGGATCTGAGAAGTTAGCATAGCTTTATGTCCGTGAAATTGCGTGTTTGCATGGAGTGCTGATATCAATTACATGAGATCGAAATACAAAAATTATCTTAGATTTTGGACGAGCCTACAGAAGGAAATGGGTACGCACCTAAACTTTAGTACTGCTTTCCACCCATAGATAGATGGACAATTGGATGGGACTATTCAGACACTAGAAGACATGTTGAAAAATGTTGTGTTGAATCAATGTGGAAATTGGGAGTATGTTTTTCCATTAATTGAATTTTCCTAAAACACAGTTATCAGGAAACTATGGGTATCGCGCCCTGTTGGCCGCAGTATACAATTATACATCTTAGAAGGGGGGATTGAATAAGCTTTATTCTTTTTCGAAGTTTAAATTTGTATAGTGTAAGTCCGAAACTAAGTTGTTGTAAATACAGCAACTAAACAATCTCCTGTAGCTTGGTGCTTAAAGGGTTTTCAGGATAAGTATACTAAAATCACAGGTAGTAGGAAAATAATGAAAATAGTAAGTAAAGAAACAGTTTCATGTGGTTCGAGGTAATCCTTTCTACGTCCACAAGTCCTCCACACAGGAGTAAGAAGTTTATTAAAATCAAGGGGTACACAACTATATGATTTTAACTAAACTCGTCATTGTATCGTTCATACAGATTGATACAACCGACTGTATCTTTGGCCATTCACACAGATTCGCTTGGGCTTCTTCGATTCGCTTCTTCGCACACATATTGAAGCTTTATCCTGAACTCTATTCTCCCCACACAAGTCAGAATAGCTTGACTTGGTCCACAAAGGCCTAAGGATCTCAACAGTAGGTATTATGAAGTATCAAGAATTGAACAACAACTGTATGCTTGCTTTGCTTCACTTTAGATTTGTTGTTCTTTGTTGGGGATATATGCTTGAAGAAATATATTGCTCTTTAAGCTTGATGTTCAGTTTTGATTCTCAGTAGTTCAGTCGTTGAGTTGCTCGGTGGTTAGCAATTTCCTCTTGCTTGGGCTATTTATAACCTTGAAAATAGATCCGTTATAAATGTGGTTGTTGGTCGGTTGGTGAGATTTAGACAACTCTGATTGTAGGCTTCAGAATGTATGAAAAGGTGTTTTGCATTTAATGCTTCACACATTCTCTTTGATCCGAATTAAATGCTCTTCTGTCTATAGTCTCTTTGGCCGCATTAAATACTGTCCTGTCAGTATCAAATGCTACTTTAAAACCGTGAATACTTTATGAATAAAGAAAGTTTATTTTACAATTGCTTAAAGTTCCATCTCAGTCCTGTTGGTTTTTGTTTTACGTTTCCTAGGTAAAACACTTACAACATTGTTTGATGTAGTCAACGACTCATTTTGCTGTATTCTGAAGGCTTAATTGTGGAATTTGTCTTCTTGGGTCGCTGTATGATTTAGCGCTATAGAGACAGGATGTAGGGTGTATTTATTAACACACAGGGTATTATTTTTCCCAACAAATTCTCCCTTTTCAATAATGCCAAACCCCCTAAAATACGAGGCTCTTTAATTCTTTTGTCAAATGATCTGATCTTTGAGACTTAAACTAAATTTGACTGCTCGCAGGCAAGTTCTAAAATTATAAACCCTACAGGACTAAGTGTATTGCAACTTAAATTATGATTGGCTCATAGGCGCAATCTTACAGTAAGTAACCTTACTTAAATACAACCTAATCTATGAACTATTCACAGATAAGTTCTCACAGCTTGAGACTTATCAAGGATTTATACTTAGTAAACAATTCAATATGAATCGTAATCAAAGCAATAACTAAAGATCACGAGCTGTAATCTTTTGAGGTAAAATAAGAATTTTTTCATTGATAATTTGGATTTGAGTGATGTTTAGAATCGAAATAATACATCAGAAAGCATACAAGAATGAAAATAAATATAACAATAAGAAGTTATCCCCTAAAATACTTATGCTTGCAAGACTTTCGAGAGGGGTCATGCTCGATTTCTTTCCACTAGTTGACTAAGGAGTCTCTGACTCAGTCCTTATAGATGCTTATTTCTTCCCGAGAGACATCATATGCGAGAATCCAGTCTTCTGGGTTAGTTATCCGATCTCCCTTCAGATGCGTAGACTTCAGCTTCAATTGAAAATGGAGCTTTCCTTTTGATAGGAGCCTTGAGAAATCCTTTGCAGCATCCTCCAGTCTTAAATTGGTCGAATATCGCAGATTCCCTGATGAGAGTACAAAAGTATCTCAACAGTTCATTATTCTACCATGCCTTCAATTCTTTAGCTGATAGCTGTTTATCTGTAGGGAGTAAGATCTCACCGGGCTTCTGCACTGTATTTTTCCATGAAAAATTAGGATCTTGGTACTCGGGATGAGAATTAGTAACCCTGTATCCTCTAGCTACTCGACCTGTCCCTTGTCCGACCAGTCTTACGATTGCTGTAGCAACACTATCCTTGAGTGTAGCTTCCATCTCCTTTTTCCATCCTCCATATCCTTGCAGACTCACGGGCGTTTCCCACTTTTTAGTATTATCAAGCTCAGTAACTTTACCATGAATATCCCGAAAAATATCCATTAATCAACCTGCTTGTCTTTAAGATCATTCACTGAGTCCACTAGACTAGCGACTACTGCTGTTAGATCGTTAATTTTCTGGTCATGAGCAGTGAGTCTGGATCCAGTTTACTTGAGGGAGGGGACCGTATTGGCTTCCACAACTCTCAACTTTTCTTGCTACTACTTCAAGATTCTCTCATGATGTTGTTTAAGCTGATTTAGTGCCTGCCACAAGTCATTCGATATGAGTCAGAATGCTTCTTCAACATCCTGCACAACTCTTTGTAGCTTGGGGAATTCCTCCCGAGCAGTTTCTCTCATCCATTCGATTTCTTTGCCTACATCATACAGAGATTTGACAGCATCCTGTAAGAATACGGTTTGTGGATCGATTTTCTAAAGTTGCCATATTCTAGCTTCAGTGCGGTGATAGTGGTGATTAGCAATTTTGGAGTCGCAGGGCTCTCCTAGCTGTTTCAGGATGATGTTATGGTTTTGCTTTTGGGGTCTGTCGTCAGCTTTTAAATCCTCATTGATTCAGATGGTGAACCTGTAAGGATCAGAGTTGATACCTGTTCTAAAGTTGGAACCTCGAATGGTTCAGTAGGTTTTGTTGTCTGGGAGACAGAAGGGACTGATTCCTCTGGCCTATTTTCCATGTCAGTAGCCTGTTGTACAGGAGAGACTCATTCCTCCTGTTGGCGCTCAGCATCCGCCTATTCCGTAGAAAGGACAGAATCCTTCTGTTAGACGGCGCTCGGTAAAGCCAACACGGGAGCGGTCGTCAACCGCTTCTTCAACTCCTCAAAACTATTCTGCCTCTCATCGGTCCACACAAACTTCTCTGACTTCTGTAACAACTGAGTCAGAGGTCGAGCAAGTTTAGAGAACCCCTCGACGAACCTACGGTAATACCCGGCTAATCCCAGAAAACTACGGACCTCTTTCACGTTCTTGGGCGGCGCCCAATCCAACACTGCCTCTACCTTATGTGGGTCCACACGAACACCCTCGGCCGAGATCACATGACCGAGAAACATAACTTCCCGTAACCAAAACTCGCACTTTGAGAACTTCGCAAAAAGATGCTGAGTTCTCAAAATATCTAACACAATATGCAAATGACGGGCGTGCTCCTCCTCGCTCCTCGAGTAAATCAGGATGTCATCGATAAAAACGACTACACACTTATCGAGGTACTCGATAAAGACTTTGTTCATAAGCTGCATGAACACGGCTGGTGCGTTGGTTAGCCCAAAAGGCATAACCACAAACTCGTAGTGACCGTATCTCGTCCGAAAGGCCGTCTTCGGAATATCGGTATCCTTCACTCGGAGCTGATAATACCCCGATCTCAAATCAATCTTCGAAAACACAGTTGCCCCTTGCAACTGATCAAACAAATCATCAATCCTTGGTAGCGGATACTTGTTTTTGATGGTCACTTTGTTCAACTCTCGGTAGTCGATGCACAAACGAAGTGACCCATCCTTCTTCTTTACAAATAGGACCGGTGCGCCCCAAGGCGAAGCGCTCGGTTGAATATATCCCATGTCCAGCAACTCTCCCAACTGTTTCTTCAACTCAAGCATCTCGGCAGGCGCCATACGGTATGGCGTCTTAGAGATAGGTGCTGCACCCGGCTCTAAATCGACGGTAAACTCAACCTCTCGGCCCGGCGGCAAACCCGGCAACTCATCTGGAAAAATGTCAGGATACTCACATACTACCGGAATAGACGAGAGCTCGACTCCCCCTTCTTCCGATCTCAAAGCGTAACACCAATAGCCCGTGCAACCTCCCCGAAGAAGCCTCACCGCCCTCAAAGCGCTGATCAGTAATCTCTGACTACCCCGCTTACGCCCCACAAAAGAATGCTCGGTACCATCAAAGGCTAACATCGTAACAGTCCTCGTTCTATAATTCATGATCGCCCCATGACGGTCCAGCCAATCCTCACCCAGAATCAAGTCCTCATCTCTAATATCTATCGCAATCAGATTAGAAAGCCAATCCCTCCCCGCGATACTCACAGAAAAATCTCTAATCTCACGGTCCCCCACGATGCTATCCCCGCTAGGAAGTTTAACAACAAAAGGCTCACAAGCAACAAGGAAATCAACATGCATTTACGCACGCAATCCATAGATATAAAAGAATGCGTAGCACTTAATCGAACAATACGGAAACAGGATGGTCAAGGATGTGGACGGTACTGTAGCCACCGTCGCGTCGGGATCTCGGCTCGCCTCATCTCATACACACGGGGCGGAACAGACCCCGCACTAGAAGCTCCCCCTCTAGAAGGTGACCACGACCTTGACCTCTACCAAAACTCTGCTGCGGGTGAGGAACTGTCGGTGCTCGATTCACACTCGGCTCTCCTGCACTGGAGCAGATATCCGAGTAGCTGGAGCCCGAGCCGCATCCGTACAAAACTTAGCACGGTGACCCATACGGCCACAAGCAAGACACCGAATCGGAGGCCTATCACACTCACTCATCATGTGGCCCGGACGACTGCGGTTGAAGCATGTAGGACCACGAACGGAACCAGCAGGAGCAGACCTAGAACCGTTCCCTCGACCAACCGATGGCGGCCCGACCCCGAGACTCGCGAACCGACCGAGCCTTGGATACCCTCTGACTTGCCTCCCAAACCGACCGAGGTCTTCGCTTCTTTCCTTCAGTGCCGTCTCTCGCAGAAAACGACATCTCGTAAGCCATCGCTTTATTCGATAATCTTTCAAAGTCGTGCACCCTGGACTGGACATGTAGTGGCGCACCCTCGGCTTCATCCGCATATCAAAGTGGCGGATCTTATCTAGCTCATCTCGGACTTGGTTTCTCACGTAATGCGGTGTTGATTGTAGTCCTTGATAGCTTGAGAAATAGGAACATCTTGGGGCTTAGCCTCAAAGAAGGCTCGGATCCTCCTCTTTCACCGGCGAGGGCAGTATTCATCTTCCATCGGATCTCGAAACTCGCCCACGTAGCTGCCAGTCACGCGGTTTCACCGCTTGCCACCACGTCAGCCTCCTTGGCGAGGAAATCTTGAGCAATGGGTACTTTCCTCTCCTCGGAGCAGTTAGCGCCTCAAACACTTTCTCCAACTCGAATAACCAATTCTCCCAACCAGAAGGGTCGAAGCACCATCAAGCTGCGGAGGACGCATACGAATCACGTCTGAAGTAGCTTATCATTACCGCTCCGGTGGCGGAACCGGGTTGGCATTAGCATGGCCGACGAACGGCTGAGTCGATGGCGTCATCTCGGTCCGCTACTTGCCGTAATATGTTGGCCACTCCAACATTCTCATGAGCATTACGGAGCTAGCGGTAGTCTGTGACCTCCGGAACTAAGGGGAACACTGTTCGACAAAGAGGGCATCGCCGAATCAGTTCCCGAGTGATCGGACATGGCCGCCCCACCG
The DNA here is from genome assembly GCA_033398695.1 of Orobanche coerulescens. Classification (NCBI taxonomy): domain Eukaryota; kingdom Viridiplantae; phylum Streptophyta; class Magnoliopsida; order Lamiales; family Orobanchaceae; genus Orobanche; species Orobanche coerulescens. The sequence goes on along the minus strand of CM065809.1, from coordinate 144,558,588 downwards.
GCTGCGCCACGTCCCCTACCGCGTCCGCGACCGCGTCCGCGTCCTCTACCAGCAGGAATTCTGAAGAAGCAACGGGTAAGTACAATTCAAACGCAAAACGCAAAAGATACTAAGACGGGAATAGAACAGAACGGTGAAACGAGTCAAGTTAGGAAAACTTACGAGCACCGGCGTACTGAGATGATGGCATAGCGGATATCTTGTCCCATAAACGACACTTAACTAGACCCAAATGACCGACAGCCTAGGTATCCATAAACCTAAGCTCTGATACCATATTCTGTAACACCCCCAAGACGTTCAGGGCATATTACAGCGCCGTGGACCCCACACTGTGGAATCCACCAGGCTAACATACCCACAAGACATTCGACAACGACTAACTATCATTAATAAAACGACAATTCAAATAAATGACTACAAACCGACAATTAAAATTTGACATCAAATCCATTTCCCAAAACGGGAACACAACATTAACAATTTCAAACAGGAAGTACTCGAGTACTTAAACCAATTTTATAATACATAAATCCCAAAATCAGACATCAATAGCAACCGACAGACATAACATCGAAAAGTCAAATACTGGACAATATCATGCTTGCCCATCATCCTCATACGGCCCGAGTGCTCGTTTGTCCCCACGATCAATACCTGAAATACAAAAAGTATTTCCCCCATTTAAGGGGTTAGCGACAACTGCTAGTGCAAGTACAATCCATTTGAACTACATTCTAATCAGATGAATACATGCGCCAAAAATCATTTTAGAAAACATTTTATATTCCGGAATATTTATGATGTACAAACACAAACACATTATCTCCAACAAATCATAATTCAAAGTTAACCGTTGGCACGAGACTCACGGCCACCGTACCCGCAGAGTCGTCGGACATCCCAGGTGGCTAACCACGATTCACGATACGCACACTCACGGCAATACGTATCCCTAGAGGCCCGTCGGACCGTCCCTAGGTGAACATACACATAACCATCCACAACAACCACGATACAGCCATAATTCAAATACTAGAACATTTAAACAAATGTAAAGTACTAGCCTTGGTGACATCTTCGAAGGCTCGGAAGTGAAAAGTGACTACGGATGATCAGAATGGACAACGACGGTTCCTAAACGAAGAATTAGCATAACTCGGTCCCAACGGACATCGATGTCGAAAGGAATACTCCCAAAACCCGATTACTAATAACGACAATAGACGATCAATTGATACGGGCGAGGTTTACGCAAAATCTCCCAGTATCGATAATTAGATGATTATAATCAAGGAAATTGGATTTGGTATCATTCAACAATCACAATCGGTGAAGAATTTTTTAAGATTCTGGAATAATTCGGTTCCATTTAGTAAATCCCGGAAAAACCCCCAAATTTGACGAGTTAGGGTTCTAGACGAAATTACCTTGATTTCGGATGATGGATGACGATTATACTTGATGATAATATGTTAGCACAACTCTACGGTGATGGAATGTGAATAGAACGCCGATCGGATCGATGGAAATCGCCTCGAGGTCGCACGTCGAAGAAACGAAGGGAAAAGAATGAAACTGCTGCTTCAAAGCGCATTGGGCTTATATAATTGTGAAGTTAGCGCACGCTAACTGCCATATGTAGCGTGCGCTAACGGGGCCGCGACAGTCCAGTGGCTACTGCCACATTCGTTAGCGTACGCTAACAATAAGGGTTAGCGTGCGCTAACTGTTCTTCGGTAGCGCACGCGCAAGCGGCAGGTAGCGTGCGCTACCTACACAAGCCCGATTGATCTGGCGATGTCATATCGGCTGATAGGCTGGCCGAGGGTACGATACACGATACACACGACGAGACCAGAATCCAGGAACATGAATACGAAGCCTACAAGACGACGGAGCTAAGTGCTGAAAGAAAAATACAATTCCGACCACCGAAGGGTCCGTAATGCGACAACGAAAACGAGATTCCCTAAACTATTAGGAAATTACAAAAATGGCCCAAGTGCCCGAAAATCACGAAACGACGTCGGATTTACGAACCGAAAGTCTCCACAAGACCAACTCAACCATACGAACTTGTACAAACCCACAAATAACGAAAACGAACGAGTTTTACAAGAATCGAACGTTCATACGGCAAAACATGTCATAAAACGAAATTACGTGAAAACATCATCAAAACTCATCCCAATGGAAAAACTCCAAGAACAAAATAGATTCGAAATGTCGAAACGGTTACAAGCGAGTCGATAAAAATAGACATACACCAAAAATGGAAACTGCTAAAAATGGGAAAATTACGGATATTACAATTAGATGATGAGGAGGGCAGCTCGAACTCATATGCTTTCAGGTCAGAAAATAGCTCATGGATCTTTATTTTGAGATCCTTTGATTCCATCATGGCTACGGCCTTAATGCTCCATTCTAGGGTAAGATACCTTAGTACTTTCAAAGCCATCTCTCGGTTGCCAAAGGTTTTTCCAAGAGAGTTTATTTCATTGATAATCTCAGTGAATCTGGTATCCACATTATCACACTACACCAAAACTAGGGATTTGTGACTGCCAAAAACAGTCACAAAGGGCACAAAAAGTCATGAATGATTGTCACATAAACAACAGTCACAATTTATTTTGTGACTGTCAAAAACAGTAACAAAAAAGTCACAAAAACTTGATTTCTGACTTTATAATCCCACTTTTTATGGCAGTCACAAAGGCTTTTAGTGACTGTCCGGGACGGTCACAAATCTGTGATTTTGTTACTGTCGTTGACAGTAAAAAATCTACAGGGTTTGTGACTGTTAAAGACAGTCACAAACACAGCTAAATTTGTGACTGTCATTGACAGTCACAAATGTGAAATATTTGTGACAGTTTAAAACTGTTGTAATTAAACAGTTTGTTACTATCATTGACAGTAACAAAAGGCATAAATTTAGTTAAATTTGTCACTGTTATTGACAGTCACTGTTATTTAGTAACAAAAACAGGCATAAAAATTAGTGAAAAAGCCAAGAAATATTCACCTGCAATTCATAAATAAACTCACAGTACCACCAAGTCCACAATATACTACAAGTTTCATATATAATCCAAAGTACTATCAAGTCCATGACTTACTACAAGTACATACAAAAACCCAAAGTACTACCAAGTACACAAATTAATACAAGTCCCCAAAGTAAATTACATTTCTTCGAGGAAACATTTAGGCCACACCACGAACCCACCGACAACTTCCCCAATAATCGTGGCACAACCTTGGATGCCTAGATACAACAGAGTGTCATTGTTATCATGCTCCACACTTATAACACTAACCTTGCTTTCATGGTCCAGAATGTTGCGCCCATGTACTTTTTCACCTTTGAGAGTTGGAACTACATCTCCTTTAGCAATGACCTTGGTTGAAATAACATCTTTAATAAGAACACGGGAAGATTGTGTTGTTCTTGTTTCAGTTGGAGTTGGTACGTGAAATGTTGATCGAGGTGAGGGCGCAGAAGTTTGTGGCGAAGATAACTGTTGAGAATGGTTGAATGCTGCTATAAACATACTAAGTTGATCTTGCATGTTGTAAACAACCTTCTCTAAGTGTTGATTACTGTTAAGGACCATGTCAATGTTTGACTTAATAGGTTGAATAGCCTTCACTATACCCTTAGAGACTCGACCAACACCATGGGTCCTTCCTCTAGAATCATTTCCAAAATTCTGTGTAAGTGCATCATCTTCCAAAGAAGCCTGGCTTGACGAGTCCTCACTACTACTGAACTCTTTAACTTTCTGCTGTATTTTACATAATTCTCAATAGACCAGAGATATATGACTAATAATAACATGACTTAAAAATCACATTTCAAAACTTACACATGCTTCAGCAACTTTTGGGTGTAATTCCCCAGTTTTTTGCTGTTTTCGCGACTCTAAGTACACCTCGGAACGAGTAGGCTATCGACGGTCTGGATCCCTTGCTTTCTACACATAAAAAATATAGACAAACCAACACACATATAAGCTGAAAACAAGATCTCTCCTAGTACTAATATATTTATATATACACACACATATATATATATATACACATTATATCTACACATTATATATATATATATATATATATGTGTGTGTGTGTGTTTATATTAAATGCTCGTGTACATACCATTTTCATAGCTTTCTCGGCGTAGGATGTCCTACCAAGATAGTGGACATCATTTTTATTAGCCCTGTTAGCTTTTAAAACACTTCTTTGTTGAAACTTTTTGGCCGTTGCTTCATGTTCAATAAATGCATTCCATTAGCTCACTGGAAATCACACGGAGTTTAAAGAGAGATTCACAATTCTACCTATGGCGAGCACTTTAGAATACATGAGAGAGATAAGAGTCCATTCTACTGGCTTAATTTTAAGGAGATGTTATAGCATAGATTAAGGCTTGTGATTTTTGTACCATAAGTAAACATGTTGGGGGTCCCTATCCAGGGTTACTACAAGATATGCCTAATCCAAAACAAGCATACACTCACATATCCATGGATTTCATTAAGGAATCTTCCTAATATTATGGGGAAATATGTAATCTTAGTAGTTGTGCTAGATTTAACAAATAGGGTAACTTCTTAGGTTTATCACATCCTTATATGGGCAGCACAGTAGTTTGGTACCAAAACTGCATTTTAATAATAGAGGACTAAACTGCATTTTTTAGAATAACATTGGGGCTCAATATCAATTTATTAATAAATAATATACTAACTCGCTTCTCTTCCAAACTTAAACAGCCCATAGAGTTAATTTGAAAATGCGGAATAGAACAATAATGAGTGCTTTACAGTAGTATAAAGTTCGAATAAATATAACAAAAATTCATATAGCGTACTAACAAAATTAGACATTTATTCATCTAGAAAATCAAGAAATTTCTTCAATTCTGGATTGTCATCTAAAGCAGATTGATAATGAGTTGGTACTTCCAAGTCATCTACAGATGTAGTCAAACGTTTGGGGGGAAATAGAACAACAGAACACGGTCCATCCTTCGGGATCTTTGCATAGAATACTTGCTTTAGATTCTGGAATACACAAATAAATGGTTCGTCATTTATATGGTCTTTGCTCTTGATCTTATCCAAATTTACCATGACCAAGTTAGTGTCTGCATCGACTGTACAAGCTGCCTTGTCTTCTACTCTAACCCAATCACAGCAAAATGTTGTTACATTCTCAATTACATAGTCTAATAGAAGAATTTGTCTTATAATACCATAATAAGTAATCTCAGCCTCAACCAAGTTTTTGTCCTTCGAACTAGCCCTGAAGTGCGTTAAAGCAGTAATTGCAACACCGCTGTTTTGTTTAGCCACAAGATTTGAATCATGTGCACTAGTTTAGAACATGTAGCTATTAAGACGATATATCTTATATTCCTTAGTCACAAAGTTGGGGCCGGTGGCATAGTGTGCAAGCTTCAACGACACATCCTTAATTTTCAACAACTGAAATTAAAGGGCGTGCATACTAATTAGTCAAGCTATAATACTATTATCATTTATAAAGTTAGACTGAACTTATTGTTAGCATACCTATTTTGCTACCCAATGCCTGAATTCCATGCCTATATTTCGTGTTCTTTTTCTTTTTCTTCCTGGATCGGATTGATCAAATTTCCTATACGATAAATAAGTGAATTATGACAACGAACATATAATAATTAACATTATTAATTTTAGATAAAGTCATAAAGTCTCACTCTTTCCAGTTGTCTATATCTTCATGCGTTTCAAAAACATATCGAGCTACTTGTTCGTACTGGACACTTGTTAGTGTCACTAACTTTCCATTCCCCAGAGCCTCCTCATCAGCAAAACCATCTGATTTATCAGCAAAACATTTCCATATTTCATTACCTGAGTTGGAAATATACTCCTTTGCATATATGGAAGCTTCTTCTGTGATATATTCCTCCGCAATAGAACCTTCAACTTATCGTGCATTTTTGACATAATCTTTGAAGGTTTTCATCAACCGTTCAAAAGGATACATCCAACGATACCTAATCGGCCCACATTGGAGGGCCTCGTCTCATAAATGCACCAGTAAATAGATGCTAATGTCAAAGAATGAGGGAGGAAAATACTTCTCCAATACACATGTAGCCTCAGCTATAGTAGTCTTTGCCGCCATAACATGCTTCTTATTGACAACTTTTTTACACAATATGGTAAAACACAAACTTATTTGCATAATAGCCTTTCGAAGATCCTTATGCTTCCCAAAACAATGTCCAAATAAAAGTAAGACTAATTGCATAACTACATGCCAATCGTGAGACTTACACTATTTCAAATCATTAGTTGCATGATGTACAACTCTACGCAAATTAGAAGAGAAATTTGAGGGGACCTTCAACTCATACAATGTATTTAGTAACACCTTTCTTTCGTTAGTAGACAAAGAAAAGGCTCCGACCGACATTACAGTCCTCATAGTTTTAGGATCTTCCTTCACCCATAACGATCTTTTTTTTTTCAACGTACGAAGATCTTTTCGAGCATTTAACCCATCTTTCGAGTGACTCCCATCAATACATGTTCCCATTATGTGCTCAATAATATTTTTTTCAGCATGCATTATATCTAGCACATGTCGTACTGAATGTTCCTTCCAGTACGGCAAATCAAACAATATTGGCTTTCTAGACCAAGCCATCTTCACAGATTCATCCTTCAGTTTATGTTTCTCAGCCAAAATTTTAGGATGTTGACCCCTGAGAGCCTGAAAAGCCAAGGAAGACTTCTCTTCAACTTCTGCCCCGGTTAGCTTTCTAGGAGCTGGCCTTAATTCAGCTCCATCTGGAAGAAAATTACTTTCCACTGATCTGAACTTGTGATTAAGTGGTAAAAATTTCCTATGAGAATGATAAAATACTTTCTGGCTGTTTTTTAAATATATGGCTTCTGTTTCCTCTGCATAAATAGGACAGCCCAGGTAACCATGCACATTACAGCCATAAAAAGTGCCATACGTCGGAAAATTGTGAACGGCCCACAATAATATATCCCTCAAAGTGAATGTCTCTTGTTTAAATGAGTCAAATGTCTGCACACCTTCAATCCACGAGTCCTTCAGTTCTTCAACTAGTGGTGCCAAAAATACATCTATGTCAGCACTTGGAGCCTTAGGCCCTGGTATAATCAATGATAATATAGAAAATTCTTTTTTCATGCATAGAGATGGCGGGAGATTATAAAGAACTACAAAGACAGGCCAAATACTATAGGTTGTGCTTAAATTACCAAAAGGATTAAACCCATCAGTTAATATTCCAAGGCGCACATTGCGACTTTCTTGAGCAAAACCAGGGTGTCGCAAATTTGCAGCCTTCCACATTGAAGAAACGATCGGACGACGCATGAGATTGTCACCAACTTCTGCCCGAGCATGCCAGGTCATTGCCTCTCCTATCCAAGGTACTGTGTAAAGTCTCGACAATCTTGGTCCTAGAGGAAAATACCAAAGTACCTTATGTGGTACTTTTGTATCTCTTTTTATGTTACAATTTATATTTACTTTCTAGACATATCTAGATTCATTGCAAATCGGACATTTCAATTTATGCTTATGCTCTTTTCGATATAGAATGCAATCGGACTTGCACACATGAATAGATTTGTATTTCATCCCCAAACCCTTTAAGCTGCTCTTCATCTCTGGATAGGTATCAGGAAGTGTGTTATCCTTTGCAAGTAAGTCTTTCGCCCACTTTAAGATTTATGTCACACTATTTCCTGACATACCGAAATGGCTCTTCAAGTTGTGCAAACCAACTGTAGCATACAATGTTATGTACTCTGGGTTGCAATTATGATACAAAGGTCTCGCGGCTGCAGCTTTCAACTTGATATAGTCCTTATCCTGACTAAGGTTTTCTACGTCACAGCTATTATCATGTATTGAACTCTGATTAGCTTGATTCATGTTAAGTCCATAAGCGTCATTAACAAGGTCATTCAAGCTACTATGTTGCAGTGGATCACACTCTTTATGAAAAGGCTCGCTTGCTGGTATTTGATCAGGAACAAAAGGGAATTTTCTCTCCCCATGATTATTCCAGAATAAATAATCTTCTTGCATTCCCCACTTTATCAAATGTACCTCAACAATCTCCCAGTTAACATTTTTACCGTTTTTACAACGCATGCATGGGCATGAGATAAGATCATCTCCTAGATTTCTTCTCGCATACTTAACAAATTCTCTAACACCAATGACATACGCATCACCCAGTCTATTATTATTTTCACCCATCCAGTCTTTATAAGGTATAAACTCCATCACTAACTTCTATAAATATAAAACAACATACATTAGATTGTTGGTTTATTTATGTACAGTGTATTTGAATAATTACCAGATTAAATATGAGACTTGTAATACTCAAATGTGCATCTAAGCCATTCACTTTTTAGATCATTCAATCACAAATGTTGTTGTTGCTACTACTATGTCATGTTATTAGTTTGTCAAGATTGCCAAGTTTTAGAGTATCTCCCTATTAGAGACTTCTATAACAGAAACAACACCCGTGCAAAATAACTCAAAAGTTCATATTACCCATGTGAATTTGAAATTACCACACACTTAAAGGATTGCAGCTTCAAATTCAACAAGCACATAACGAGAAAACAACAAAAATAACTTCTTTCAAACACATTTCAGCAGTTGTTGAATCAGGAAACAACAAAAATAACAACTTGCAAACATAGAATTCAGCAACTATGCAATACAACGATTGAAGCAAATAAAGAATTTGGGAAGAAATAGGAAACAAACTTCACGACAAAAAATTAAAATTCCATTATGCTCCAAAACAACAGTTAAAAACTAAGATTAAAATTTGATAAAAACACAAAGAATTTATAATCAAGAAACTAGAAATAGGAACTCACCAGATCCACTTCGGACTTCTAAATCAGCAGTTTAAGGGTTGAGTCCTGGGAGAAGGCTTCTCTTGCGTGAGACAAGAAGATGACACCAACAAACGTACCACCTAATGTGCATATGATTTTATGGCAGATGATGAAGATGAAGATTTAGGGTTCTATGATTTGAGCTTCAAGAGAGTGGAGATAGGCGACAAACTGAGAGACAGAGAGAGAGAGCTTTAGAGACGGAGATAGGAGGGAAAAAGTGAGCTCCACTGTAATGATAAACGTCATACGATCTTGTCTAGGGTTCCAGCGCTAAAAATATAACGTTTTTAATAAATTGACTGTGATTAAAATTTGTGACTGCTAGAAATAGTCACAAAGTACATTATAATTTGTGACTACCGTAAACAGTCACAAATATTCGGTATTATGACAAATCAAGCTTTGTGACTGTTGGAAACAGTCATAATAATTGTGACAGCTATTGGTAGTCACAAAATCAGCGAGATAAAAAGTCAAAAATGTCAGTTTTTGGTGTAGTGTCAATTGTTTCTCCATTTTTCATCTTGAATTTGTCAAACTTTTGAGTAGCGATTGACAACTTGTTTTCTTTGATCTGCTCTGTTCCCTCACACATTATAGCCAATGTGTCCCAGATCTCCTTTGCATTCTTGCAGTTCTTGATCTTAACCATGGTGGCCTTATCAAGAGTTTGGTATAACATGTCTCTGGCCCGGTTGTCAAGATTGGCCAACTTCCTCTCTTCAGGGGACATCTCAGTTCTCTTCTTGGGAATCTTAGCTGGTTCCCCGGCTGCAATCTCCTCAGCGGTATTGTCCTTCAAGAAGGTGAAGGGACCATCCTCAATGATACATCACATATCATCATGGATAGATGATAGATGAGCTTGTATTCTTATTTTCCAAAGGTCATATTCATCAACAGAAAACACAGGTAGTCTAGAGTGCATGTGTTGCATGTGTTCCATTATAATGAAAGATTAAAATAGACATACTCAAGTATATGGATATGGTTCTATAAAATTGAACCAATCTCTCTGATAGCACTTATAGGTCACAAGTCGTCAGGAATAAGTCTAGAGGGGGGTGAATAGACTTATTAAATTTTTTCCTGATTATCAGGTGAGTAACCTCAGTTGTGATTGTATGTAGCTAACAAACTTCGGCTGCAGATGAGTAATGCGGAAGACGCAGCTGATAATAATGCAGGTGACTTATGTCAGCTGTAAAATTTGTTTTGCGGAAGCACAACTGACTTTATAATGAAACAGTAAATATGAATGCAACAGTTAAGTATGATGCTGAAAAATAGTAAATCACACAATCACTTATAGTGGTTTCAGAGGTGGGGTAATCCTATACTAGTCCACTTCTGTCCAAACCAGTTGGAGATGAATTCACTATAACTTTCAACCAGTGATAAATGTTACAATGATTTACAGTTACAACAGCTTTTAACTAGTGGAAACCCGTGGCTGTTGCAACTCCCTTTGGCTGCCTAGCATCTCTTGATCGAAAATCCTTAAATGCATCAACAACTCGCATGCTATCTATCACCTTCCGATCAAGGACTTGTGGATGCGTTTACAACCTTCAACTTCTAAGAACCTCGTTCAAGGAAATACCCCTTACTCAAACTTTAAGACAAGAGTGTTGTCTTCTTCAACTTAAGAGCTTCTCAGTGTTTAGACTTGAGAACTCGCTCTTCACGATGCTATAGATTGCTTTGATAGCGTTGATTGCTTGTTTGCTTTGTAAGTATTGTTCGCATCGTACTTTGCTCAAATATGTCTTCAGATATATATATAGTATGATCCTTGAGCTTCTTCATAGCCGTTGCATCTTGTAACAATTATGTCCATTGGAGAGTGGACTTTATTGTTTATCTTTTCATCTCTATGCACGGCTTGTCTCTTTCTTCAAATCTAACCATTTGAAGATATACTTCCCATTGCGCCGCTTATATTGATTACTATATATGCAAAGTCTTCTGGGCGCGAATCTCTAGGAATAAACTATTCCTTAACTTTCGGGAATCTTTCACTTTGTCCCTTACTTTTACATCTGCATGTGATAATACAGACTCATTAGAAGATATCCCTGATTCATGAAAGATTGTTGACCGCCCACAGTCGTCATAGGTCTTACGCGGACGTGCGCCTTCACCGGCTAGAATTTGAAGTTGGGGATCATGTACTTCTTAAATTCTCTTCTACTCGGGGATTTTTTTGTTTTGGAAGAAAAGGAAAGTCGAGTCTGAGATATATCGGGCTATTCGAGATCCTCAAGCGAGTTGGAGAAGTGGCGTACAGATTGGCCTTGCCCCCATCGATGATTCATGTCCATAATGTGTTTCATGTATCCCAGTTAAGGAAGTACATATCAGATCTCAATCATGCTATCGACTTCGGCGAGATTGAAGTGTCTAATAATAGCACATGTGAAGAGAAACCAATCAAGATACTCGAGAGTTGAATCAAGCAATTGAGGAATAAACTAATATCTTTGGTTAAAGTACAATAGTCACGACATGGAGTCAAAGAAGCAACCTGGGAGACTTAAGAAAGCATGAAGGCCAGATATCTGGAGTTGTTTCTATCTTAAATTTCAGGACAAAACTTCTTTTTAGAGGGGGAGTATGCAATATCCGAATATTTATTGTGTATTTCTATCTGTATTTGAATCATGTGGTGTGTGATTATGACATATAATTGATTGGAGTACGATTTCCCTTATCCGTATTCCAGTATTCATGATCGTATTGTGTGAAAATTTATACTTCTTGCATTACCTGCATGATACTAGAGTACGTTAATCGATAGACCTAGCGTGCACTAATGAGCACATATAATATACGTTAATCCTGTTACCTAGCATACTTAAGGGTAGTCTGGATCAGATAAGGCGTGCTCAATGTGTGGAGCCCGGATGTCGGCTATCTTGCACAAACATCCGGAAAACTTTTAAAAAGGCAAGTCAGTGACTATTAGCTTACGCTATAACATAAGAATAACATACGCTAAGTCGATTAAGTAGGGTACGTAAGCATTTTAACAACGTACGCAAAAATAGGACATAAATGAGGCAGTGAGCTATGTAAATCGATATCGTACGTCAATGTAGTGAGTAGGGGTAGGATGTAATATCCGCAAAAACAGGGTACGATTAACCTTTTAATGGAATCGATTAGCTTAAATCATGGTCGATTAGACGTCGTTTGTGGTGTTATATGATGATAGAAAATAGCTGAACTGAATACGTATTGTGGGAATTCCCGTGATCGTGTTCATGTTTTGTACCAGATTGTGATAAGTAGTGTTATGAGTTGATTATCCAAAACTAATAGTGATTATGGTTTTAACTTGATAATTATCGTTCGGGTGTTGCAAAGAGATTTACCAAAGGAACGTCCTTCAAGTGTGCGAACGTTCTTCGGGAGTATTGAATACATATCACCATCCTAAGGCAATTACTTTAATTATGCTTGTCGTATTAATGTCATTCATGTCGTCGTGCATATATTTGTCATTATCGTTTGTCCACCACGTGTTGATCCGATGTGATCATCTTGGAATCTAGGCAGTGAACGCTGGATCACGGATTACCATGTGTATATTGAGATTGCCATGTTGAGTAATGCATTGTAGGACTTCTCGTAGGAGAAACTTTTAGGTTGATATTATTCTTCGTTGAAATTGCCGAATATCCTCTTATTGTATAATTATCGTACTTGTACTAGCATCGTTTTGCTAACCCTTCGGGTGGACATGTGTTTTATGTTCAGGATCCAAGGGAGCGGAAAAACAACCACAAGGGCAACATGATGATCATGAGGGTGTTGTCCGGAGAGTTCTTTCAGTTGGTGTTCGTATTTAAATAAGTACTCGAGTACATTGTTTCTTTGTATTGATTTGGATGGTTATGTATTGATGAATTCTATCTGGTGTTGTTGTTTACTTTTAAACACCCGGTTTGTAATAATAACCCCATTGTTGGTATTATAATAAGTGTTCGTATTATTTATTAGCCTAGTAAATCTTTACATAAAGAATTTACGGCACTTTAATAATCATGAATATCTAGGGGTGTTACCCAAACAAATCTTAAACAATGGCTAGAAAAGAAACATAATCTCAAAGTCACCCAATATACCATATCCAACAGTCTTTATCATAGTGCAGAACTAACTTAAATGAGAGTTTAAGATGCCAAAAAAAAATCACATTCCCACTTATGGAAACAACATTACTAAAGTGGGTTCGTATCTACCAGTCTAAGATAAAAATCACTGACGATCTTATGGAAGAAAAAGGTGCGTTCTTTATTAGTAATTTGTATCTTGATGCAAAATCATTTGATTTCTCAAATGGATGGTTGGAGAGATTTAAGCAGCGTCACGGAATAAAATCTATCCGACGTTTTGGGGAAAGTGGAAGAGTAGATATGCAAGCAGTTGAAGATGTAATTCCCAGTTTGAGAAATGTTCTTGATAAATAGGACTAGAAAGACATCTACAATATGAATGAAACACGACTCTTTTATAGGTTACAGGTAAAATTTATTTGTTGATTTTAAGCTTGGATGACCCAAACTCTCTTCCTGTAATGGATTCAAGCTTTTGACCAACATGTAAAAGATCGAAAGATATTGCTTCTCCTTTCCAATTGCTGCAGTGGGAGAACTTCCTAATCAAATCAATCTCAGGAACACTATATTGCATCATCTGCCACCAAATATGAAATCAAATTGCAACCACGTTATGCTGGAATAACTCGTAACTTTAAGGCATATTATCGTCGTCGTTTCACTCGCAAGCTCCTTGAACATTTAGAGTCACTCCCAATCCTGAAAAGATTGATATTTTAGAAGCAACCCGCATGGCTGTGGCATCTGTTGGAAAAAAGAGGAAATAATGGGGCTGTTTTGAGCAGCCCACTTGAGAGGCAATTTCGAGTGGGCTCGACTACTGTTTAAAATCGGGACTTGATTGTAATACGCAGTACTCCGTAAGAGGTTTCCAAAACATGTAAGAACATTCAAAATGATTGAGGTATGAATAGGGATGTCAACTTTATCCGTACCCGATCCTACCCGTCGGATAAACCCGAAATCAGGTCGGGTATTGGCCAAACTCGAAATTTTATGATCGGGTACGGGTAGGGTATGGGTATAGTATATTACCCGATTACCCGACCCGATTACTCGACCTGCGTACCCGTTTGAATTATATAAATATATTTTTATTATATATTATACATAAATATTATATTATATTATATATTATATATATTATTATATAAAATATTATATTTTAAATATTTACTATATTAAATTGAATTTTTTAATTGCATTATATGTATATATGATATATATTAAAAATTATCTACATTCTTAAATATAGGGTATACGTGTACCCGATTACCCGATGGACAATACCCGATTCGATCCGAATCAAATAGGGTAAGGTATGGAAAAGGCATACCCGTACCCTACCCGACCCATTGATATCCCTATGTATGAATGAGATATAATGTTTCAAAGTGAACCCTTTGGGAATGAGTTTGGGATTCTATCCCACATTGGAAAATTATAAGAAAAATTGTGAGTATATAAGGAGATGGGAACAAATTATTGTTCACAACAACAAGTGAGACATGAGTGGATGTGTGACTAGGCGCCCTTGGCGCACACACACACACGCGCGCGGCGCCGCCGTCCGGCTCGAGCCGGGCCGGACCGAGTCGAAGGGCGAAATGTCTCGGCGTCTCGAAGTTATCTTTTACTGCAATTTTATTTGGCAAAAATTCATTTTGCTAAACCGCCTCAATCATAAAATTCGAAATTTCGGATTAGGATAAATATCAAATTAATTGATAATTATCGAATTAATATATTAGGATAATTATCAAGTTATTTGATAATTATCGAACTAATATATTAATATATTAGAAGAAGTGTTGAAGAGACCAATCCTAATTAGAGTTCCTCCACCATATGTCTCTCTCATCTTCACCTATAAAATACATATGTGAGGGGTCCGAATTTTACAGATGAAATTCCAGTTTGTTTTTTTGTCCAATTTTTCCGTTTCTTCGATAATTTTTGTTGAGGTAAAATTTTCTTTCATATTTTTTTCGCTCGCGTCGGTGATAGTTCAGATTTTTTTTCTAGTTCGCTGAGGGTGCGATGATCGATTTATCAGTGCATCGAGATGTTGTTTTATCCTGGGAGGCAGACGCTATACACTGCGGTGGGGGCGAATTTACTTTAAGGAGACAGAATTCCTAGACTCAACATCGCTCGTCTTTGGATTCATTTCCTTTGAATAATTATATATATATATATATAACATTTAATGCTTGCTTTATTAGCGGATCTGTCTCTTACTTTCTTATTTTCAGATTTGCAGCTCATGCAGTAGATCAAAAAGTATGGTGTATTCCAACAATTTTAAAGCAAATTCTTACTATTATTTGTGAAAAAGACGATCTGATTGATTGCATCGCTGTATATAGATAATTTGTTTAGTTTAATTCATGATTTATTGAATTAAGGTACAATTGATTTGTGCTTATGTTATGTATACAGTTATTCACGTGGCTCACCTTGTTTTCTCCTGGATGTACAAAGTGTGTGATTTTGTGTGATGACATAATCGATGATGTCATGCTGCTGCTTAGCTAGTTTTAATCCAATTCAGTAGTGTTTTGTTTGGATTAAATAATTTTGAATGCGGTTAATACCTCAGTACGTGATGACGCTAATTATAAAAATTACGGACATTAATTATTAAAATGTCTAATTTCCCTTCTCCCATGTGAGTAATTATTGCCATTGACGCGATTTGAATTATGTTGGAATAATTTTGAAATAGCGTTTAGTAGCTTGTATGTCATATTAAGGCCTGCTTTCTTTTACATGATTGTGATGCACATACATATACATTTATGGTGCCTGGTTTAACTTAAGTTTGGCTTATAACTTCTAGTTGTGGATTAAAATCATATATCTGCTTACCATAACTTTATATGATTGTTATGGCCAGCGAGCCATGCGATTTTACAGGAAAATACAAATTGCTTGCATCATTATATATGTGTTCATTTGTTCTAAATAAATTGATTATTATTTAGAAAGTGCTTATGGGCTCACGTGATATAAAAAGAAATTTTATGTGACCAATGATATTATATAGTACTAAGCTATGTCAATAATTTAATTGTTAAATTATATGATTAACAATTGTTTGACCTTTAATTTTTTGGAATAGAGTCATATATTACGTGAATTGTGTGATTTTCCCATCACCTTTGTACACTCTTGACCGAGACAAGAAAGTGGCAACTATATAATTGGATATTTATATTGGGAATTATAATATCTGAGTTGCACGAATGATTATTCCAGCGTCATTTTATAATTAATGTTTTTTAGTTATTGTTGATTTTAAGCATGATAAATAATCATTGGAATTTTAAATTCTTGTGGATGCTCGGACGTTAAAACCCTAACGGGCCTGGTACCTAGCGAGTACAGGTTATGGGTCGGCATGATAATTATAATATTTCTGGTTGGATTTGTTTCTCCAGCTAATTTATTATTTCTCGTGTTGGTGTCGGTCTGCTGCGTCAGTGACACACGAGCCTATTATGGCGATCCATGTGATACCTAATACGGCAAATATTGATATTAGCTCTATACGCTGAAAATTCGGAGAATTTGAGATGTTGTTAACCCTAACGCATCGGTTGATCGAGGATCATTGAATGTGGGTTTATTGGAGGCTTATGTTTTTCCATGGGCAATAGATCATTCTATATGGCTTGATGAAGATGGTGTATCAGCGTTTGTGCTAAGAATTTTTGGTTCTCCTTGGAACCATGCTGAAATTTCGGAGAAATTCAATAATTGAATTTTAGCGCTAAAAACATAAAAGTTCTTTAATCGGATATTAAAACCAGAGAGGTTTTAAATGATGATGAAATCTACTCTTATGAGAGGTTGTAACAAGAAATGTGATTACTCTATAAAGATAGTGATACATTTATTACGTGTACTCGATAATGAGTAAGAATGAAGCTAAAAAGAGAAATTTACGCTCTAAAAGCTCGAGATAAAAAACCAACTTAATCTGAAAATTAAGATGGTTGAATTGCACTCTAACGGAGGCGCAAAAACGATGTTAATCAGTTCAAACTATCACTGAATATGAGGATATTAGTCATGTTGAGCTAGTTAATTTAAAAGAAGATACCATGCAAGGAAATAATTGAAATTTCCTATTAGTTCTGAAATGTAGTAAGGCAATTTTAGAAATACTAAAAATGTGTGGGTTTCTGGATAAGGCTAAAGTTCCTAAGCCAAAGCAAGTGAAGGTATGACCTAAGACGGTCGACTGCATCTTCACTGGATACGCACATGATGCATTATGCGTATAAATTCGTAGTGCAAAAATTTGATAGTTTGACATATCAGTATGTACTAATCGAGTTAAGAAAAAGAGTGTATCAAACGCATAACTGGTTTAAAAAACTAAATCAATTATGAGATACCATGGATTTATCAATGTGAAATGAATCACCAATTAGTTTTAAAGGTTGAAGCAAAAAGGCTTGAACTTAGAAAATCACTATGTCTGAAATTTCTATCATGCGTGCTAGAAGATAATTTACAATGCCATATACACTCTTAATATGGTCATATAAGAGAGAAAGAATAATTCTGTTGTGCATAATTTATTTAATATTCGATGGATCTTCCTCTGGAATGGATACCACGAGGATCCAAAGTGAATTCAATTGGAAAATAAAAATTAAATGGATCCATGGATATATAAAAGGAGAAACTACTAACTGAGGTTGTAGTAACGTGAAAACCTAAAGTACTGTGAGATATATTCTCTAGTAACGAGAACAAAGTTCATTATTATGATATATATTATTGCTACTTTGCAGAATGTAGAAGTATATCAAATAAACATACATGCAGTCTTTCTAAATGGCGATTTTGAGAAAAGCTAGAGGCATATGTGCCTAGTGCAATGGTTGAAAGTATGCAACTTAGTGATATTATTTGAATCTAAATTGACACTAAAATAGTGGCATAAAATCTTTGACATTGTGATGTCAAGCAATGACTTCATACGATGTGATCAAATCTCCAATTTGACAACATTCAAATATGGTGATTAAATGACCGAAAAGTACCAATTAGGGACGCTCAAATTTGGTAATGTAGTTAATGAAAAAGGACGCTTAAAATTAGTAATTTGATCTATGAGAAATTAAAGTCTCGGTTAATAGTTGGTAACGTAATTTCAAAGCGTTAAAAATGTCAATTTATAATGTCAAAAAGATTCAAGACAATGAATATGTCAAGTGTGTATATGTTAAATACACATGACGACTATGTTATTTTAAGAATAACTTGAATGATCGAGTCATTGCTGACAATAATGACAAGGGGATCAATTCAACAAAATCCAAAAAGATAAATATATAAGACTAAAGAGATGATTTAAGATGTAAAATCTCAAGTCGTTCACAATGTCTCATATGAGGTCAGTCATACTATGATGACATGAATCTTGGAAAGATCAACAGAATCAATTCTAGTATAGTTGGAATGCCAATGGATATGGTGCATCTATCCAAGCACAAAGGTAACTGGTCTTTCAAGAGTAACTAAAAGTCTAATGCACTAAGTGAATTGTATAACACTAAATACAGTCTATATTGTGAGTAGACTATATGGATACACGAGTGATCAAGAAACTAATCATTAATTGGTGATTACAATGATATAAAGATTATTTTGTGTATGTGCTGCATGATATGAGATATTCAAAAACTATTAAAATGATATAGTAATGCAAATTGGATATCTGACGTTATGAATTTAATGTCTAAATAGTGAATATGTATCACACTAGCTAGTGCAGCAGTGGAATGGAAATCTTTAAAATAGACGGTTATAGCTCGATTTACAAAGGAATCCGAGTTCATAACCTTAGACAAATATGCATAAGAGGCATAATGCAATGCCAATTTCTAGAAGATATTCCTAAATGGGCAAAGCTGTGACCGCAATATGTATTTATTGTGACAGTCAATCTACGATTTGAGGCAAAGACATAATACCATATGAGGCAAAGACATAATACCATTTTGCAATCAACATTGGTTATCACTATTGACTACGATTCGTCAAGAGATAACATCGCGGATCCGTAACCAAAGGGTTATGTGTTAGGAGTATGCCCTCGAATGCCACTCAGAGGATGTTGAGTGAGGGCATTGTACTTTTTATTATGTAAAACATTATCAGAAGGTAATTGTATGTTTCTTTATTTACTGGTAGTCACTGGCATTCCTAACTCGTAAATATATATATAGAAACTAGTTCGTGTATTTGAGAGCAAAATATTCCACTCCTTATTGGATAAGGGGATCGGCACTGGAAAGGTTTATGGCTCAAATACTTAACCGTTCGCAAGTCGATGAAATCTGATTGGGCGTTAAGTTTATGCAAAGACTTGTATGACGTGTTCTTTGACTTGGAGAGTGCATGTCGATCACTAATGGTTAGTGGGAGCACACGTTATAGGTACGAAATGAGATTAGTATACTCGAACCGACTCACCCTCGATTCGTCACACTGATTTCACTCTAGGACAGTCAATGACGAAATCGTAAGGTTGTGATAGGTATTCGTGAACCTTCGACTTGAGGATTTAGTGGGGATGTGCTTGTGTCGTTAAGATTTTCATTAGAGTAGTTCGACCCAGAAAACCAGAAGGTGGGGGTCAACCTCGACGTGCGTCTTGACGGGCAAGTAGCCGGTCCTACTGAATACCAAGATATGATTCTTTCTCCTGTAAGTGAACAGGCATATGTCCTATGCGGTTATTGGCAAATGAGATCGTAAGTCTTTGGCCAAAGTATTGGAGCTAGTTGTATTGGATACACGAGAGCTCAATGATCTCGGTTTGCATTGACTCATGTATAGAGTCAAGTACTGATAGGGTTTGACTGACCGTGACCCAATAACTTGATCGGGACATTTGAAAGAAGGGTTTATACGTATACTGGTAATCACGACAGAAAGGTTTTGGAATGATCCCCATCATTCGTTCTCAGTTAGGGTACAGTGTAGGCCGCCAGGCTGGCTAGGTGGTGTTACTATTCTTTGGTTCCTCTCATTGCTAATTGAGACAGACCTACCGAGTCGTGCAATAGGATTGACGACGGAATGAATCGAGCTTATTCTCTCTTTATAAATATTAGATATTGGATATCTAATTTATTGGACATTGTATGTCTAATTAATTTTGGGACATTGGATGTCTAAATTAATTTATTGGATAAATTAGTTTACGGCCTAATGAATTAAATACAATACTGGGTGATTAATTCAATTCATGAATATAATTATTTTTTAGAGAAATTAATTATATTATTTTGTATTTGATTGATATAAATACATCGAGACGGAATGGAGTTTATCGGATTAGGACTCGAGGGAGTCCGAAACGAATCGAACTCTCCCGTTAGCTTCTAGTGGCCGCCCCATTTGTCTACCTTATTGATTGGTCTTTGTCTTCCACTATGTGGTGGAAGACTTCTTGATTTTTTAATCAAAAGGCATATCATGAGATGAAGACTACATCTTGTGATGTATTCTCAAGAGGGGATAAGGGTTAGGTGAATGATTTTGAAGACATGTTAAAGGTCTTCTCCACCTTCTCTCATTGTAGGACATACGGTTCATTCACAAACCAAGACAGAGAGAGAGACTTTGTGAGTTGTCTTCATCATCTTCTTCATTCGCCTTCTTGATATTTTTCTTAGAGAAAAATTGAGAGATAAATAGAGAGAAAATATATCTATACACTTAGAGTATTATAGATTATATTAGTAAGCTCCTATCACTTAGTTCTATCCGAGTTCTTAGAGGACAATGAGGTGAAGTCATTCCGGTCGTTTTTCCGATGCGTGGCAAGTAGAGACACTGTGCTTTCGGCATTGGATCATCCAAAAGCTTGACGAATATGATTCATGGGGAAGATCACCTAAAGCTTGGGGAATCGCTTACGTGGAGTACACCATTTAATCAGCGGACTACGAGGGTATGATTTCGAATATTCCTTTGTTTCGTTTTTATATTCGTATATACATAGCTTTATTGATCCTCTTTAGGGATTCGAATCGAATTAGATTCGTACATTGCTTCCGCTGCACCTTCATTTTAGGCACCAAATCCCAACAGTGGTATCGGAGAGTAGGTCTTGCGATCGTATGTACGATATTTTTCATTTGGAATGCTTGATTGGATGGTGAATGATTTGGAATCATTTATAGTCATAATCGTGGTGTATTTTTTTCGTTCGTTGTAGTTATACTTTCGTAAATTTATGTCTAAACATAAATCTTTATTTCTGGGAAATGTGATTTATATTGTAGATATGAAAGTCGGAAAATATTGATATTGGATATCCAGTCGAAAATCTAGCCCCGGATCGTCGGTGGACGACCTTCCGATGAGTTTTGGTATTCTAGACAGGTGACACGTTCGGGTCACTCTTTGACACGGTTGGGTCACCTGTCCAGTGAGTTTGACACGGCCCTTGTCATCTTGTGACTCGATCGTGTCGGCTTTCAAACCCGTTTCAGACTCGATTTTTGGTGTGTTCCAGAAAATTAATCTCCTGCATGTTAAATTGAATTTAATATGATTAAAATAATTTATGGTATTTCATTGTATAAGAAAAAATTTATTAATTGGAATACTTGTGGATGACCGAATTATTTTGGATGTTTTCATATTACCGATTGTGTTAATTGATTGAATCAATTCTATTTATTGGTTGGATCAATATATTTATATGAAATCCATTTATTTAGTATTTATTGGATGAATGCTTTTGAATGGGGATGTGGTTCATGGACGTAGTTTTGAATCGTTCGATTTTATTCGATTGGGTTGTAAAGGCCGTTTTGAGCCTATTTATTTTACTAGAAATATTTGTATCTAGTGTTGTGTCGAGATTTATACATATCAACAGGCGATCGGCACAGAGACCGGATGACCGAGCCAGAGTCGAATGAACCACGGCACACCTGCAAGAACGGAGATCCCAGATCAAGTCCAAGTGCCGAGCGATCGACACCCAAGGCGATCGTCTCTTGGAACTTGGCGATCGACTCTAATGCCCGATCATGGACAACTGTCTCATGCCACGCGAAGCCATCATCCGTCTAGTCGGCGAAGGCCGAACCTCGGGATAGAGACTCACATCAGATCCGGGAAAGGCGCCGCAGGACATGGATCATTGACCACAGACTGTCACCAATCTCACCTACCGACAGACCCGCTGAAAGGTGCAAAGTGGGACCACCCGAGACAGCAACTCATGATGCGTGCAGACTTCTCATTGGCTCGCACAGCTGTCTGCCAGCCCATGCCGCGGACTTTAAGGCAACCAGCCCATGTGCTAAAGGACGATCGCCCTTTTATTATAATACAAGAAAGGCGATCGCCCGTCAGAATTAAAGGCACCCCAACTCCTATAAATAGAAGGCATCCTGCACTTGGAGGAGGGCTGGGCTTTTCTCTCTGCTTTCTCACTCTTGGCAACGCTATACACTTCGGACATATCTCTCTCACTCTCGAGACCTCTTAACCCATAAGACGGTTGGCAGAAACGAGAATAAGAACTCAGAGCAACTCTAGTTCTTCCGGAAAGCACTCAAGAGCTAGATAACTAGGATCTTTTACACTCATTGTAATCGCATTCCTACATTAATATTTGTACCCCAACGTATTAGTATTAATAACATCTCGTGAGAGCATTCAAGCCCGGGCCTAATAAACCCGGTAAATCTTGTGTTATTTACACCCCCACGGATGTGCTCTCGCATTTTGTTTGCTGCCCATCCATTCCAGCAATATCTATCTCCGGATAATATTTTGGGTAGCAACAATTGGCGCTAGAAGAAGGGGATCTTGACCTTCATTTTTTATTCTGACCGTCCCGAAGAACACCCACTGTTCTCCGGGGCATATACTTGAAGAAACACTCACTGTTCTTCAAAGAAAAGCCTTCAGATTCATGACATATCTCACCACATCGAAGAGATCCACTCTCCGATCTGCCGGACGCCTTATTCCAGCTCAGTCCGAGCCCCAGCCTACGGCAGAGGGTAGCCGTGGCAACCCGAGACTCTCGATCCCACGCCCGAGGGACGGCCCCAGCCTTTCGCTCGACCAGTTCCAAACCGCGGAATAGATCGAGGAGGCTATGGCCATCCTAAGGGAGCGACGGAGAGCATTCGACGCGCCCGCAATTACCCCATCGGCCATCCGCCGTAGGGGTTACTTGTCGAGCGATCATCAGGAAGCCCAGCAGAAGCACTCGCGAGGCGGGACGGGTCTGTTTTCAGCCACCTAGGCAGCGACCCATCTTGGAGACCGGGGCATTCTGGCCCCAGCCATGAGACGACGGAGCCCGAATCCATCACCAGGAGTTCAGCTTATCCAACTCCTATAGGGCAGGACATCCGTCTGGCTCCTCCTCGCCGAAGAACCGAGATCGGCGGCGACGACCTCATCGCCTCCCGCGGAGTCAGGAGATCGGTACTCGATCGCCTCGGCTCCCGCTCCGAGAGCCAAACCATGAGTGACCATGCCACGGCGATGGCCACAATGCAACGTCAGCTCGATGGCATGGAGGCGCTCCTAGAAACTGGGGCAGACGCCAAGAGAAAGATCGCTGGGCTAAGCGAGCCGCTCGCAGTCCAGATCGAACTTGCACCCATGCAGCCAAGGATCACTCCTCCTCAAGCACCTTTGTACGAGGGGAGATCGGACCCCGAGACTCACCTGAGCAAGTTCTGGATATACATGACCTGGTGTGGGCATCAGACGCGACCAGGTGCTGAATGTTCCCGTTAACACTGGGCGACCTGGCCCATAGGTGGTACATCTCATTGCCACCGCGATCCATCAGTTCCTTGGAACAACTGGCGAACGACTTCACAACATACTTCGCCGCTAAGGTCGCTCGACCAGAAGGTCCCCACCGCATGATGAAAATCAGGCAGGGGGAAGAGGAGACCGACGCAGACTACATCGACCGAGTGGATGAGATAATCCTCAACGGTGAGCCCGTGAGCGATGAGATCGCCCTCTACTCAGTCCTAGGGGGATTCAATGGTCTTTCGCCCATGTTCAGGCACCTTCCCGACCTACGCAATCTTCCGCGCCAAGGCCGCAGACTTTTTGGCCAGGCGAAGGTTGCTCGCCCTTCGCCAAGACGAGGGGACAGAGACGGCGATCGTCAATTCCAACAAGGCAGTCGCCAAACCACCCAGAGATTTCAGGACCTTCGAGGATGTGGAAACCCATCTCTACCACAACCTCGGTCTATCTCCGGCTCAAATTTTCTACGCCATCCAGGGGCGCGAACGGCTAAGCAAACTGAAGGCAGTAAGGGACCACGGTCATCTGGACCGCAACAAGTTCTGTGCTTACCACAGGAGTCCCGTCCACAGCACCGATCAATGCCGCGACCTCCTCAGACAGCTCTGGAGATTGTTCGAGGAGGGCAAGCTGGACAGTCTAATAACTTAGCCGGAGCCCCGGGCCGAAAGAATCAAAATGCCGCAATCGGCGTCATAACGACGATCACCAGTCTCCCGACCCGATCGCCAGAATTAAGCAACATCTCCAAAAATGGAGGACTCGCTCGCCATCTACAGTTCATTATCTAACATGATGGACTAAGGCACGAGATCGCCTCCCCCAGCACAATGTATACCGTCGAGGATCGCCATCTAACTTGGCGGTCCGAGGTAGAAGAGTGCAGCCATGGTCCTAGAAGTCGATGGAACCGACTGCTTCGTCCATGCAAGGTTCCTTTGGGCTGCGATCGCTCGCCCTTCGTTTAAATACGAGGCGGTCATAGCCGAAGGACCCTCCAAACAAACCAGTGGACACGCTCGCCCGACCTCAAAGGTTTATCATCTAACTTGCTGGACCCGGACAATGCGACGCGTCCCTAGCCCCATCACAACGTATACCGTCGAGGATTGCCATCTAACATGACGATCCAAGGTAGAAAAGTGCTAACAAGCTGCGGACGTGGAGTCCATTAATCCAACGACGCCCCGCGCAAGGACTCCTCCAGACCAAGACCACACGCCCTTCGTTTAAATACAAGGCGGGTGCAGCCTAACGGAGGACCCTCACAATAAAATGAGTCATGAGACAAACCTACAGTTGGAATGTCTCTCGCGCACAAGACACAGTCATGGAGGTCGGTCCATCGAACTCCACGACCGTGCATGATTCCTCAAGGTCGAAACAATCGGCCACCCACGAGGGATCTGCAAAATTCAAGATTCTTCTTCCTTAGTCGGAAGGACTGATTCCTCCTGAGTGGGAGATGATGGTGTTTCTGGTTGCTGGTCTGGTGCAGCTTGAGCAGATGAAGTCCACTGGCCCTCGGCTGTAATACCCTAGATCTTCGTTCCAGTTTTATTGAGTTTTTATGCGGGATATCGGTTTGGCGTTGCCTATGTCTTTGGATTCTTGTGCCACGTTTGGTTGTGTCATGAGGTGACACATGTTTGATTCCCATTCTAGATCATTTCTTGAGTTTTGACTCATTTTAGTGTAGCGCACGCTACCGCTTGTGGTGTAGCGCGCGATACTGTGTTGTGATTAGCGCACGCTACCTGGTGTGTAGCGCATGCTAATTGGCAGTCCAGAGACAGTCCAGGAGTTACTGGACTGAGACTGGAGTCTCGCTAACGCACGCTATGGTAGGTAGCTAGCGCACGCTATTGTCTGTTTAGTGCACGTTATTTCTTCATTACAGCGCACGCTACCTGGTAGGTGCAGATCTTTCCAGGAGGTACTGGACTGGATCCGTGACCCGTTAGCGCACGCTATGTTTATAGGCTAGCGCATGCTAATAGTGTTACATGCGGTAAGTTATGGGCATTGACCTCGTTAGCGCGCGCTAATACTGTCTAGTTAGCGCATGCTAATAACTGTCCAGTATAAATACTGGACAACTGGCTTTCCTTCCCCATTTTTCTTTTCTTTTTCTCTCCTTTTCATTCCCAGCCGTCGGGAAGCGTCTCTAAGGGGTATTTTAGGCGATCTTCTTCATTAAGCTTCATCTTGGAGCGGATTTGTAGGTGTTTAACAACATCTAATCATCTCCTTTGCTCAAATCAAGGTAATCTCTTCTTAGAACCCTAGTTTCTTGAATTTGGGGATTTTCCTTGGTTTTGGTGATTTTTACCCGATCTCATCCGATCGGTTGAGTATTATTGATTGTCTTGGCCGTGGCTTTTGGTTTGACAACCCATTTATTGATTTTTTATCACCCGGAACAATGATTCTTGATTTCCTTGATAACACTTAGATCCTTGTTTTTTTAGGATCAATTCGGATTCCGATTAGTGTTATTGATTCGTGTTGGTGTTATCTTCGTAGTATTCGTGGGGTTGCTGGATTCTTGGTCGTCTTTGGAAGTTCGAGGGCTGTCCGGCCGTGTTCGTTCGTTGTTTTGTTGCTCGTGGTATCGAGGCAAGTATCTTGCCCATATATTACGTATTTTGTGGATTTAATATTTGGCAATCGACGTTACGTGCCGAATGAATGTCTATAATTAACTTTCAAAGGAATCAGTATGCTTTTAAATATTTCCTTAAAGATGACTTGTATGATTTCGTTGTTAAATGTGCTTGTCTAAGTATGTATATTATTGTTGAGTATAGGAATTCCTTACTTTTGTAGGGTATCGTTTTGTGTGATTATGTCGTTTGTAGATTTAAAGTTTAACCTTTCGTTGAGGTATGTGTGGGGGAACGTGTGTTTATTGATGATCATATGACATTGTGAGATAAAGGTGGTAACTCCTTTATGAGGAGGTTGTGCCATTAGGTGGTTGGAAATGTATTTTCTCTCATTGCTATGTTATTGGTATTAGCTGCATCGTTGAATTCTAGTGTTAATTGTACCGTTACATGGTCAGGAGTATGTGTTAGATGAACTAGCCATTCTAGTAAGGTACCTCGACTATATATAATGTGATTGACTTTAGAGGCTTGTGTTTTGCAACTATGAATTATGATCTTTTGGGTGTGTGAGCTGTTGTCCTTCCACCCGGAGCGTTCGACGGGACGTCTGGGGGTCTATACTAAGGGATACGGCCATGGAAGTGGACTTGTGTGCGTGTTAGGGGTGGCATTTCGGAACCGAAAACCAAAAACCGAACCGAGAAAACCCGAAAAAAGAACCGGAAAACCGAAACCGAAGAAAACCGAACCGAAAAATAGAAAAACAGAACCGGACCGAAACAGTTCGGTTCGGTTCCCGGTTCCGGGATGGACCGTGTAATACCCGGTTGTAATTCAGTAATTGTCATTCAGTATTTATCATTCAGTAATTGATACTCAGTAATTTCACTCATTAATGATCAATTGTCACTCATATTCAATCATGGTATTCATCATTCAGAGTAATTGTATCGTGTATCAATCGTCTTTCGTCACTAATCTAATTGGAGTTTCGTGCCGTGTTTATCATCGTTGTCATTTTCGTTGTGGGCTGTGCGTGAGGAGTAGCGCACGCTACGTACTCTTTTTAGCGTACGCTAATTGAGTACAGGTAGCGCACGCTACCACTCAGCATTAGCGCACGCTAATGTTACTGCTGCGATCCGTAAGGTACCGGACCGCAGTGAGTTATTGTAGCGCACGCCGAGTGGTAAGTAGCGCGCTAGCGGTTGTAGTAGCGCACGCTAAATATGTGGAGTAGCGCGCTAGGACGGATCAGTTGAGTCCGGTGGCTACCGGATCGCATCGATTAATTCATAGCGCACGCTATGAGTGATATTTAGCATACGCATCGATATTATAGCGCACGCTAATCGTTGGTTGTAGCGCACGCTATCGAGATCGATCGAGGACAAGGTTTCGGATTCCGATCGGGCATCACATAATTCGTTAGCGCACGCTAACAATGGGTATTAACGCACGCTAATGGCATGACCGTAACGCACGCTACAAAAGGGTACGTAGCGCGCTACCGTGTTCGGACAAAGGTACCGGACTACCCAAATTACCCGTTAGCGCACGCTACGCACGCGGCTAGCGACGCTAACTCGGAATGGCTATATATCGACATAGCTTTGAGTTCGTCATTTTATCATCCTTTCTCATTCCCTCATCGGTTTCGGGCGATTTTGGGCATTTTGGAGAGTTCTCTTCGAGCTTCTATCATCCATCATCATCTTCAAGTCTTTGAGTTGGATTATCATCACTTCATCATCTCCTTAACATCGAATCAAAGGTATTAATCTCTTGGATCTAGAATTTCGGATTTTTGGGTTTTTCCTTCTGATTTCTTCGTGTAAGCTTGGATTATCATTGGAATATGTTAGATATGGATTATCTACCTTGGATAAGTATATTCTTACGGATTTAATGGTTATTTTCGGAATTATTTCAAGAACCCTTGGGGTTGACTTCGGTTAATTGGGGATTTTCCGATTGATGTAGTTGTAATCTCGAATTGTGGATTCCTAATGGATTATTGATATCATTGAAGTGTTTTGTTAGTTCGATACACTCATTTTGGTGTTGATTTCGATATATTCGGGATTGGATATTTTCGAAGTCGTGTGGTTGGTTACGTATTCGTTAGAATGCCCTTATGAGTTGATTATCGTTGTTTTCGACCTTTGGGTTAGTCGTGTTTAGTTGCTTGATATGTGTATTGAACGGTTGTTGGTAATTATTGTTATTCAAGGTTGTTCGAGCGACCGGCATTTCATTTAGGACGTTGTTCGTGGACGGACATTCTTCATCGGTATTGAGTAAGTTAATTCTTACTCGGTTAAAAGGATATTCATTCCTTTTGATGTTGTTCATTCATAATCGTAACTCATTCATCATTGTATTAACCGTATCAAAACTTGTCATTGTCAATTAATCACCTCAGTCATAAGGAACGACGGTTCCAATCATTTCATTAAGCTGTCATTCATTCCACCATCATTTAATCTTGGTGAGTCATTATTCATTTTCGTTGTCATTTTTGTCATATTGTGGCATTCCGGGTCATACTGGCGTGCCGGTTGGTATGTGTAGGATTTTCATGTCGGGCACATTATAGTCGTGTGTTGGTTGGTGGCCTCACATCGGACTGTGCACACGAGTTGATGGCTTAGTGAGACTTATTAGGTACAAGACCACACGTGTATTCGATCGTTAATCGTTGGTGGCTTGTACACGGACACATTTCCATTCCGGACGTAGTGTGGCGCCATTCCTTTGAGCCGTATCATTGGTTGATTCATATAACATGTTTGATTGCGTATGTTTCGACAGGATATTGTATAACTGTGGATAACTCATGATTGTGTATTTTCAACTCTTGAGGATTGTTGTTCTGTGTAACTGACCCCGTTGGGGGATACTGCTGTGTCATGGCAAGGCTAAAGCACGGGAGAGCACGGTGACGGCGAGGAGTCAGTGATACTAGAAGGGGGCCCCAGTCTTTTCGATCGTTTATGTTTCCTTCATTTATTCCGCCGCAGACATTCCGTTTGAATATTCATTTCACTCGGTGTTGTATATTTTATCTCCATATAAAATATACTTGTATTGATATCATCCCGGGTGTGTTGTATGAAACTTCTTATCGGAGTAATTAATTGTGTAATGTGGTTCGGTACTACATTTACCCTGCGTAATTTACTCATTTTCATTAGCCCGGTGGGTCCTGGTCGGGGGTCCACGGACCGTAATATCCGCCTAGTTTGGGGTGTTACAGAGTTGGTATCGGAGCGTGGTTTTGAATACTACCTTCCGAGTCATGTCTCATTTGAAATCATCGTCATCGGACTAGTATCATTGACTTTCGCGTCACGTGCGACTGTGCAAATGCCGAGCCAATCGGATCAAGAACCGTAAGATTTCCAATGCCATGGTATAATTTCTGGCAATAATCATTCATTCATAATTCATCAGTTAACAATCCTCAATCATCATTGTCATTTTGACCAGGACGGTCAGGTTAACTCATTAATCACTCAATTCATTTCATTATTCAGTTGTTGATCAGGAAGATCAAATCATTAATCTTGTTAACTCATTCAAGATAATCATTTCAGTAATTTCATCAGATAATCATGTCACGTCAATTAATCATTCATGTAATCGCTGTATTTGAGCGCTTATGCTCATTTTCATCATTTCTTAATATAATCATAATGTGATACTCATGCGAGATATATGTAATCATCATATGACTTTCCACTTCAGTATGGAAAGGGCCGGCAGAGGACGTGGAGGACGAGGCCGTAGAGCGGGCCGAATCCCGAGAACTCGTGTGAATACACGTGCGAATGCCAGGAATAATGTTAACTCATCGAGCAGTGATGCTGCCACTCATTCACCTGGACGCGATCATTCACTATCAGGGAGCCGTACTCGGGACACAGCTCAGTCAGAGGGTGTTCGGGTTGACCCGCTCGCCTTTATGCAGGGCATGATGGCCCAAATGACGCAGATGGCACAACTTATGGAGGCGATGCATAACTCTACTACTCAAAATCAACA
Source organism: Orobanche coerulescens (assembly GCA_033398695.1). Lineage (NCBI taxonomy): Eukaryota > Viridiplantae > Streptophyta > Magnoliopsida > Lamiales > Orobanchaceae > Orobanche > Orobanche coerulescens. The sequence goes on along the minus strand of CM065809.1, from coordinate 144,527,991 downwards.
GGCTCCTCCGCGGCCACCTCAGAGGCAAGAGAGGGGTGTAAGCAATATCATTAGCGATATCTCTCGCCAGCGACCACCTACCTTTGAGGGCTCATCTGAGCCAACGGATATTGTTCATTGGCTTGAGCATTTTGAGAAGTTATTTGCTATGGTGGATTGCCCTGAAGGGCATAAAGTTTCAGTTGCGGCTTACTATCTTGGTAAGAGCGCTCATTCATGGTGGTTATCGTTGAAGCCCACAGATGGATCATGTACTTGGGATCAGTTCAAGACTCTCATGATGGAGAGGTACTATCCGGCCCCACTCAGGGAGGCCAAGTTGTCGGAATTACTCACTCCCGACCTTTCGACGGATGATGATGTTCTCGCCATCGCCGAAAAATTTCAGGAACTTCTTCCGTTCGCCTCATCTATCATTCACTCTGAGGCGGACAAGATCAAGTATTTCAGCAAGAGGCTGAAACCTCGTATGCGGCTACAGTTGCTTAATCATAATTGTGCCACTCTGGCCGAGTTCATTGAGAAAGCTCTCACTTACGAGCCATCGCTAAGGAAATTGCTAAGCAACAACCCTCATCAGCTGGCAAGAAGTCTAAGAACCGTAATCAGTCTGACGGGAGTCAGGCCACTTTCAAGAAGCCACGTGCGGGCTCTACCTTTTCTGAGCATCCTCCGATGACGCCTAAACCCGCGGAATCTCAGTCGCGAGCGGCCAGTTCGGCCATCACCTGTTTCAACTGTGAAGAACAGGGTCATTTCAGCACCAAATGTCCGAAGCAGACTGTCACGTGCCACAACTGTGGGGTTGCTGGGCATAGGGCCCGTTTTTGCCGTAGGGACTCTAAACCCACTCCGGCGTCATCTCAAGCCCCAGGTCATTCAGCGGTGCAGAATCAGGCCACTCAGTCAGCGTCGTTCAAGACGACAGGAGCTAAAGGCGGAGCCAAGAGCTATCAGACGGGAGCGTCCGGTTCGGGGGCCGGCAAGCCCCGAATTTATGAGATGAAGAAGACCGACGATCCGGAGGCCCGAATGATCTCAGGTACACTCGATATTCTATCTCAACCTGTGTGTACCCTTTTTGATACTGGTGCATCACATTCATTCATTTCCGAGTCATGTTTGAGTAGACTACGTCTGGGTAGTGCTACTAGTTGTGAACCTTATGTCATTGGTCTACCCGACGGTAGAAGAATTATCGGAAATCGTGAGATTCAGAATTGTCCGATTTAGCTTCATGGCCGTGTATGGCTAGCAGATCTAATCGTAGTAGATTTGCCGAGAGACGACGTCATTCTGGGTATTGATTGGATGGATCGTCATGATGCCATCATTAGTGTCCGTAAGCGTATGATCACTATCATTTCAGACGATGGGGTCGAATGTGTGTTTCAGGGAGGTAATCCCGGTTGTTCTGATAAGGTCATTAATTTGATGAAAGCAATAAGATTACTCAATCAGGGATGTGTCGGTTATTGGTGCTATATGACCAAAACCGAGAAATCATCAGTAATGTTGACGGACATTCCTGTAGTGAAGGAATATGCCGATGTTTTTCCAGACGAGTTACCTGGTTTGCCTCCACAGAGGGATGTGGAATTCACGATTGAGTTGGAGCCTGGTACGTCCCCGATATCGAAGGCACCGTACCGGATGGCCCCGACCGAAATGCAGGAATTAAAGAACCAACTTGAGGAATTGTTCGAGAAGGGTTATATTCGACCGAGTGCGTCCCCGTGGGGAGCACCAGTGTTATTTGTCAAGAAGAAGGATGGTTCGTTCCGCTTGTGTATTGATTACCGGGAATTGAACCGTGTGACGATCAAGAATAAGTATCCTTTACCCCGTATTGATGACCTCTTAGATCAACTTCAGGGAGCTTCAGTATTTTCCAAGATCGACTTAAGATCTGGATATCATCAGTTGCGGATTCGAGAGTCGGATATCGCAAGGACGGCGTTTCGAACACGCTATGGTCATTATGAGTTTGTGGTTATGCCGTTTGGGTTAACTAATGCACCTGCGGTATTCATGGAATTAATGAATCGGGTTTTCATAGACTATCTGGATCAGTTCGTGGTTGTCTTCATTGATGACATTTTGATTTATTCTCGTGACCGGGAGGAACACGAGTCTCACCTTCATCAAGTTCTCGACGTGTTGAGACGAGAACAACTTTATGGGAAGTTTTCCAAATGTGAGTTTTGGATGTCCGAAGTGACGTTTATCGGACACGTAATTTCATCCGACGGAGTTCGTGTCGATCCTCAGAAGACGGAGGCTATTCGAGATTGGCTACCTCCGAAGAATGTTAAGGAAATCCGAAGTTTCCTCGGATTAGCGGGTTATTATCGGCGATTTGTGGAGGGATTTTCCAAAATCGCTCAACCCATGACGAACCTTTTATGGAAGGATAAAAAAACACGTGGTCCGACACGTGTCAACAGAGTTTTGAGGAACTCAAGAGCCGGTTAACTTCAGCACCTATCCTTTCTTTACCGCAAGGGACGGAGGGATTTGTGGTCTATAGTGATGCGTCCGGACAGGGTCTCGGATGTGTACTCATGCAGAACGGGAAAGTTATCGCTTATGCTTCACGGCAATTGAGACCTTACGAGGTTAATTATCCGACCCACGACCTGGAGCTAGCAGCCGTGGTGTTCGCATTGAAGATTTGGCGTCATTATCTTTATGGCGTTACCTGTCAGATATTCACCGATCATAAGAGTTTAAAGTATATATTTACTCAGAAGGAGTTAAATATGCGACAGAGATGGTGGTTGGAACTAATCAAAGATTATGATATCGAGATCCTTTACCACCCGGGCAAGGCGAACGTTGTCGCCGACGCCTTGAGTCGTAAGTCCGTTCAGGAGCAGATGCTTGCTCGATTAACAGTTCAGAAGGAACTTCAGCAGGAATTTCTGAGACCCGAGATCGAGGTCTGGTTACAACAAGTACAAGGGCAACTTTGTACGTTGGAGATTTCATCGTCACTTGAGGAGTCAATCAGGGAGAATCAGGGTGTGGACCCAGTTTTGTTACGCATTCGAGAGGATGTGACTCAGGGGAAAGCCCCCGGATTTGTGGTTCACGAGGATGGACTTCTGCGTTTTAAGAATCGGTTATGCGTACCGGCGAATGACGAGTTGAAAAACTCGATTTTGAAAGAAGCTCATGCTACCCCTTATTCTGTTCATCCGGGGTCTAGTAAGATGTATAAGGACTTGAAACAAAATTACTAGTGGAGTAATATGAAGCGAGAAGTCGCAGAATTTGTTTCGAGATGCTTAACCTGTCAACAAGTTAAGATTGAACACCAGCGACCGGCGGGCATGCTGAAACCTCTCCCTATTCCAGAATGGAAGTGGGAAGACATTTCTATGGATTTCATCACGAGTTTGCCGACGAGTCGTCGTGGCATGAATACGATCTGGGTGATCGTGGACCGCTTAACCAAATCGGCTCATTTCCTTGAAATCAAGGATACGTGGGGTCCCGAGAGACTGGCCCAGTTGTTCATCAAGGAGATAGTGAGATTGCACGGTACTCCTAAAAGTATCGTTTCCGATCGTGATGGACGATTTGTGTCTCATTTTTGGAAATCAGTTCATCGTGCTATGGGAACTCAGCTTAATCTCAGTACCGCTTTTCATCCTCAGTCCGACGGACAATCAGAGAGGACTATTCAGACCTTAGAGGACATGTTGAGGGCATGCGTCCTCGATTGGAAAGACGATTGGGAAGCCCAACTACCATTGATCGAGTTCACGTATAATAATAGTTGGCATACTTCGATTAAGATGGCACCTTACGAGGCCTTGTACGGTCGTCGTTGTCGATCTCCTTTGTGTTGGGATGACCTATCAGAATCAATCGGCACCGAGCCCGATATGCTTATAGCCGCCCGTGAGAAGGTAGATTTGATCAGAAGTCATTTGTTGACCGCTCAGAGTCGACAGAAATCATATTCAGATAATCGTCGTCGACCGTTATAGTTCGAGGCGGGTGACCATGTTTTGGTCAAGGTCTCCCCAAGTCGTGGTATCTTCCGTTTTGGGAAGAGGGGTAAGTTGAGTCCGAGATTCATTGGACCGTTTGAGATTCTGGATCGACTAGGCGAGTTAGCTTACCGATTGGCTTTACCTCCGGCGTTGAGCCGAATTCATAATGTGTTTCACGTATCTCAGTTGCGGAAGTATGTTGCCGACCCGAGTCACATACTTCAATTCGATGAAATCGAGATTGCCGATGATCATTCATATGAGGAACGTCCTATACGAGTTTTAGAGCGGCGAATCAAGCAGTTGAGGAATAAGATGATTCCTTTGGTTAAAATTCAGTGGTCTAGACACGGAGTCGAAGAGGCTACGTGGGAAACCGAGGATAGTATGCGGGAGAGTTATCCCGAGTTGTTTGACCCTTAGTTTCGGGGATGAAACTCTTTTAAGGGGGGGTGTATGTAATACCCAGTTGTAATTCAGTAATTGTCATTCAGTATTTATCATTCAGTAATTGATACTCAGTAATTTCACTCATTAATGATCAATTGTCACTCATATTCAATCATGGTATTCATCATTCAGAGTAATTGTATCGTGCATCAATCGTCTTTCGTCACTAATCTAATTGGAGTTTCGTGCCGTGTTTATCATCGTTGTCATTTTCGTTGTGGGCTGTGCGTGAGGAGTAGCGCACGCTACGTACTCTTTTTAGCGTATGCTAATTGAGTACAGGTAGCGCACGCTACCACTCAGCATTAGCGCACGCTAATGTTACCCTGGTTGCAGTCCAGAAGGTACTGGACTGCAGGTGAGTTATTTGTAGCGCACGCTACGAGTGGTAAGTAGCGCGCGCTAGCGGGTTGTAGTAGCGCATGCTAAATATGTGGAGTAGCGCGCGCTAGGGACGGATCAGGTTGAGTCCAGTGGCTACTTTTATCCCTATCCCATACTCAGAATATCTTTGAGCACCTGAGTTTTTTCGCACACGACACACACTTTAGGCACGCGACTTTCATTATTCCTTGTCTGATCCTTTGGTTCATCTGGACAGAAAGGAATAGTGCAAAGCATAGGGCAGTTACTTTTCTTTCGTCTCATGTTATTGTGCAGGTGGAGCACCATGTTGATTTATTGGCTGCTGCAGGGCTTATTTCATCTGAGTTCTGGGCGGGTTGCTCACCGCCTGATCGTTTCCAGCGAGCTACATCTTCCCCCGCTCAGACTCGTCGCCCCGTCCCGGTGGTTTGGCTTCGACCCGAGACCCCTTGGATCAAGCTGAACACGGATGGTTCGTTCGATAGAGACACACAGATTGCGGGTGGGGGAGGTCTGATTAGAGATCATCACAGAGAGCTCCTTCTTGCTTTCCATTCCTCTTTTCAGGCCTCTTATAGTTTTGATGCTGAGATCCAGGCGTTGGCGATTGGTTTGATTCTAGCTTCCCAGAGATTGAGACATGTTTGGATTGAGCTTGATGCTGCTACTGTGGTGACCCTGCTATCATCTGGCCATCGGGGCTCTTGGCAGGTTCGTCACACTCTTATGCGTATCCGACACATTCTCAGAGATATTCAGTTCAGAGTCACTCATATTTTCTGGGAGGGCAACAGTCCGGCCGACTATCTTTCTGAGCTTGGCATGTGGTCCCTCGGCATTCATACTTATACTTACGATACTGCTACTCCGTTCCTTTTCTCCCTTATACGGATGGATCAGCTTGGTTATCCGTCTTTTAGATTAAGATAGTTTTTATTTTTGATCGATTGCTTGTTTGCCTATTGGTCCACACATTAGCCCATAGTTTTAGTGGTGCACCTTGTACTGATCTAGCGGGCCGTAGGCACTTTAGATTTTAGGTTCCGGATTATGGCCCATTTTTGGTCATAATTCGGAGTTGAGTTATTTTGGTCTACGGGTCCGCACATTAGCCCACTTTTTGTGGTGCACTTTGTATTTCTTTTGCGGGCCGTAGATTTCTTCGATGCTTGGACCCGAATTATGGCCCATTTTTGGTCATAATTCGGGGCTGATACTTTGTATTTCTTGATATCTTATTATCTACAGGTTGGTGGGTCCCGCCTCAACCCCCCGTCCACACTGGACGCTTTTTCTATTTTTAAAAAAAAGAAAATCATCATCAAAATACTTTGAGTCAACAATCTCCCCCTTTTTGATAATGTCAAAACATTTAATATAAACCTGCAAAACCATTTAAAAAAATGTCGAATCAAAGTAATTTGTTCGATATGTTAGTGTTGCGATATTTCGTTTAATGCAAGTGCACGTTATCGTAGACAAGAAATAAAGTGATGAGTGAGATATCGTTCCCACGAGGACTGAATCACTAATTACCGATTTATATGTATTCTAATTTTATTTGAACTGTCGAAATTTGGGATGCAAATTAATAACTAAAGAAAACCAATAAAAGAACAAACAGTAAAAACGATCGCTCGAAGAAAGAAAATCAAATGATGAATGAGTCTAGGATTGTGAATCCACCTTGGTTTTTCCGAATTTACTCTCGATTATCTGAAGTTAATGATTTCCCCAATTTATTGAAGGCGAAGATTTCTAAAATACTCTACCACCTCTCCCGAGGTCAGTAGATTTTACTAAGGCGAATAATACACTCTATCCCTAGGTGGATTAATTCGACTATAGGCAAAAAGCACAAAATCTTCAAAAGGCCACGTAGTTCCTATGAGTATATTCCTATCTCACAAGATAAAACGGTTCACACCAATAGTTCCTCACCAAATCTCCTCTCCCGATTCGAGTTGCGTAATTAAAACAATCCAATTATAGGCCACACAATTGAAAGCATTAACAACGATTGGGAAAACTCAACAGAAGAGGGAATTATATAGATAATCAAAAGCAAATTCGTCAAAACTTTGGTTTCATCAAAATCCTAGAACACGGTTTTAGCCTGACATGCTAAAGAATAAAAATACAGAAATAATTAGAGAAAGCATTGATATCAAATGCAGATGACGAGCTCGGATTCCTCCGTTCTCTAGCTTCCGCTCTCTGCTCCTTGTTTCGGCTTTCGGACTCCAATTTCCTGCAAAACATATAATAATAGTGCATTAAAAGCTCATTTATGCAGATTTAATCATAAGAATACAAAATAATGATAAATAAGCGTATCAAAATACGCCTAACAAATACCCCCAAACTTGAGCCTTTGCTTGTCCTCAAGCAAAAAGAATTGATTACAAATAAAAGAATAATCGTGAATGATCGTGCAAATCCATAGTGCTCAACTTAATCAATAATACCCTGAAATCCTCAAAGAATAATACAAGTATCGTAATAGTGAGTCACATCCAGGACACTGATTCCACGAAGTAACTAATTTCAGTCCTAATCAATCGTTCATGAAGAAAATCAAGCTCAAAGATTAACAAGCGTGAGTTTAACCGACCGTCAATATGAAGGGTTAAAAATAAACAAGCTAACCCGCCCAGTCCCACAGTCTAGTGGCCAAAATTTCAAGAGTTTCATCATCAAAGATAACCCTCGGACAGTATTCCCTTATATATGCTCAAAAAGATGATTCGAATTGACCACTAGGTTCGGATCTCGGGATGTTTCATCGGGATAATCCTAGGGTGGAATTCTATTCTCATGTATTGGGGAACCGTTTGACGTAAAAGACACTCATGGGGCACATGGATGCTTCTAGTTACTAAGTTCTCCTCCACAACGGAGAAACAACTCAAATAGCTATTCCTGCATGTCCGATTCAAGGTTGCTGTTTTACTCAAGAGTAAACAACGGGTCACGCGAATACCCCCGATTACTAGGCTTCCCATAATCGGCACATGCGAAATCTCTAAACCACTAGTCTAATCCGGGTTGTCGTTTTACGCGAGAGTAAACAACGGGTCACGTGAATACCCCCGATTACTAGACTTCCCATCATAGAACAAATAATATCTCGACTTTTGGGAAAAACTGTCCGACTCTAAACTCAATTTAAGTGCCCACACGACTTATGTTACTGGACGACTAGCTAACTGAAAAAATGTAACCAAACGTATAGGCGGCGATTTGAAAGCACGTATGTCTCCTCTCTTATCTGCTAAGATTTCTACAAAAACACAAAAAATTTCGGACCTAAATGAATACTCAACAGAAACAGATATCGCTGACTATAACTCAACTAAAACTCAACCGTTTCTTCCAAGAGAATATTGGTATCGTAACATCAGTTTTACACAAAATGAAGCACGAAAAATTCACGACTGCAAATAATATCACGACAAGCAAGGCTAAGAACAAAAAGATAAATAAAATGCAAACGAATAAGTACAACAATAAGTATAGCAGCAGAAAGTAAACCCCCCCAAACTTAGGACGTACATTGACCTCAATGGACAAAAAGAATAATATGCAATAAAAGAAAAAGGTCAAGTACTCCCCTATAGTCTGCTCACGAACTGGTGCCGGCATCGTCCGGCGAGGAGGGTGGTGTGGCTGGGCGAACGGGTGGAATGAATGGCCCGTCCGGGTGCATAATGTGGGCCGTCCATGCAGCAAGGTGCTCCTGGTGGTAAGCATCTCTCGCTGCCAGGCGCCTCGTCTCACGTCGGTTGGCCCGGCGGGCCTGCTCTCTCATCTCATCTCGGACGGCAACGATGATGCTCTCTCTTTCCATCCGTCTCTCCTCTCTCAGGGCAGCCAGAAGGCTATCTCTCTCTCTCCCCTCATCTCCTCTCTCTCTCTCCTCATCTCCTCTCTCAACCCGTCGAACATCGCCTGCAAGTGCTCTCTGTCGGGCGGCGGGCTGGACTCCATCTGCCCCTGCGTCAGAAGAAGAGGCTTGTGGGACTACTCGTGTGCCTCATCAAGTAGAAATCCTCACCCCCGAGCGTGTGCCGGTGCTCCTCCCACTGGTCGAAGTGCGAAATGATACGATGATCAATCGGACCCTGGGGGCTAACATCAGCTCGTCATCCGACCACGTCATGCCCGACTGGCGGCATAGAGCGCAGATAAGAGAGGGGTGCTTCAGCCCCGTCTTGGCCCCTCCCTGAATGCATAGAAGAATAGATCGGACCAGAAGAGGAGCCACATCGAATCTCAGCCCGAAAGTGATGGCATATAATGTACGGGCACGAGAGAGTAAAATAGAGCGAATATGCGAGGTAGGATCTACACGAGCATAGAGAAAGTATAACCAGGCTCGCCCGAGCCGACTGAGTCGCGAACTCTTAAAATAAAAGGTGGAAGAAGCCGGGGTGCGCCTCTCCCAGATGGAGCCGGGCTGTGTAAGTGTCTCGAGCAGAGCCTCCTTCGTGAGGCCACTCATAGCTCGCGTATAAGCCGTCTCATCCACCACAGGTAGCTCGAATAATCTCCGTATGGCAGCCACCAAAAAATCTACTGTAATGCCTCGGACGACGACCTGTGTCCGAGTGTCTGACTGCTGTAATATCCGCATTTTTCTTTCCCTTGTAATTGTATTTCCGGTGTAATTCTCGATTGTAGTGACCCTCGTGTATCCTTCAGTGTAACTTTTCCGTCATCTTTTGATCTGACTCTCGTAATTGATGTGCGGAACCGCCGTTTCGGGGTTGCCGTGGATCTATTCTATGCTATGATGCGTTTTGAGGTGTTCCGTTTGATGTTTCGTTCGTATTCTGGTGTAGTGGACCGTTTATGTTACACCTAGCGCACGCTAATTTTTCTGCATAGCGCGCGCTAGAAGTTCCTTTGTAGCGCACGCTACGTTTACTTCGTAGCGCGCGCTAGCGAGTGAACCCTGGGGGTGGCAGTTCAACTCCCAGGCCTCTGGACTATCAAATTAGCGCACGCTATCTTGTCTAGCGACGCTAATGTCGGGAGACTAGCGCCGCGTTAAGTTGTTGATGGCGCGCGCTAGCGTGATCGATCTTCGGGCGATTTCTTCGAACTCCGTCAGTGCCCGAAGCGCACGCCACGCTTGTATGGTAGCGCACGCTATCGGGTCTGGTGTGTTTTGGGCAGTTGGCTACTGGACTCGGCTGATGTCCAAGTAGCGCACGCTATTGGTCGATAGCGTGCGCTACGAAGAAGTTATTAGCGCACGCTACGCCTGTATGGTAGCGCACGCTAACGGCCGTAATCGCTACCGGTGGGACGCAAATTGTTTGTTCTGTATTTTCATCCCGTTAGCGCACGCTAACCTTGAGGATTAGCGCACGCTAACACTCCCTGGCTATATAAACCAGGGAGTTGACCGAGATAATCATAATTCCTCTTTTCTTCCTCTCTCCGCGGCGAAGGCGATTCCGAGGCGTTTTCTTGGCGATTTCTTCCTCCAGTCATCTCATCCATCATCCTTCTTGAGTTCTTGGAGTATTATATCAACATCAACACGAATCTTTCGTCCTAATCCACGGTAAATCTCTTAGAACCCTACTTTTGGATAATTTGGGGGTTTTGGGATTTCCTTCCGATTCGTTCCGTTTTGTTGGTGGATTCATGATGAATATGATTAATCTTGTTGATATAATTAGTTTTCCTACGGATTCATGGTATATTTTCATGGTTTTGCGAAATCGAGAGGGTTTGGTTGTGGTCCGCCCTCGTTGTTATTTTTGTATGAATATACATGAATCGTAGGCGGGTTTTCGGGTGTATTCCATTTCCTTAATCATTTAGGAGTGGTTGTGATTGTGTTATTCGAATCGTTAGGTTCATTCGTCGGTTCCCCACGGTCGTGCTTGATTCTTCCGTTCCGTTCGTGTCACCGTCTATTAATCGAGGCAAGTATCCTTATGAACTTACAATCTTAACGTAGTAGTATTGCATGAGACTTGTGTGTGTGTGTATGCTCACTACGGGTTAGATCCGACGGGGTCTCGGTAGGGGTCCACGGAGGGGTGGATCCGCGAGCTTGCTTTTAACCACTACGGGTTAGATCCGACGGGGTCTCGGTAGGGGTCCACGGAGGGGTGGATCCATGGTTAATTGTGGTGCATTTTTACAAATGTGATTTGATATTGGCATTTCCGGAAATGAGTGTTTTGGAACTATGTTTTCTCGATTGCATGTATATACTATATGTGTAAGATGTAAGTCGTTCATCTGGTTACTTGTACTAGCGTAATTGCTAACCCCTCTGGGGACCCGTTTTGGGGAAATTCGTTTTATGAATTTCAGGTCAGGTTCATCGAGACGATGATCCATTGGCCACTGTGGCGACAGATACCGTTCATATATATTCCCATCCTGTCAGTGTGCTTTTTGATTCGGGTGCTACACATTTATTCATTTCTCTAGAGTGTGTACGCCGTTTGAGTCTCGACTGCTTATCACCTTGCGAGCCTTTCATCGTTAAACTTCCTAGCGGTGATAGAATTGTCGGTGATCGAGAGGTCCGGGACTGTTCTGTGTTTATTTGTGAGAGGGCTTGGCTCTCTAATCTTATTGTTGTGGGTTTCGAGGGTGAGGATTTGCTTTTCGGGGATGATTGGCTCGAGCAGCATGGCGCAATCATGAACTACCGCACGAGAATCATCACTATGTTAGCCGAGGACGGCACCGAGCACTCTTTCGCGGGGCGAAAGAGGGGAAACCAGAAGTTTGTTATTAACGCCTTGAAGGCGATGAGGCTCCTGCGAAAGGGGTGTACTGGTTATTGGTGCTATGCCTTAAAGGCAGAGGATGGTGGAGTCGAGTTTTCGTTGATTCTAGTCGTTAGTGAGTTTCCTGATGTATTTCCTGACGAGTTACTGGGTTTGCCACCGGATCGTGAGGTCGAGTTTGCTATAGAGTTAGAGCCGGGCGTGGATCCGATTTTGAAGGCGCCGTATCGCATGGCACCTTCGGAGATGTCCGAGTTGAAGAAGCAGTTGAGTGAGCTTCTTGAGTCGGGGTATGTTCGACCAAGCGCCTCGCCTTGGGGCGTACCGGTCTTGTTTGTGCGGAAGAAGGATGGTTCACTGCATTTGTGTATCGATTATCGCAAACTAAACAAGGTGATCAATAGTGTTAGACATTTTGAGAACCGAGCAACTCTATGTGAAGTTCTCGAAATGTGAGTTCTGCCTGAAGGAAGTGATGTTTTTAGGTCACGTGATTTCAGCCGAAGGGGTTCGTGTGGATCCGCAGAAGATTGAGGCAGTGTTAGATTGGGCACCGCCCAAGAACGTGAAGGAAGTTTGTAGTTTCTTGGGTTTAGCTGGCTACTACCGTAGGTTCGTCGAGGGTTTCTCGAAATTGGCTCGGCCACTTACATAGTTGCTCCAGAAGTCCGAGAAGTTCATCTGGAATGACAAGAGGCAGTCGAGTTTTTAGGAGCTGAAGAGGCGTTTGACTTCGGCTCCAATTTTGGCATTACCGTGTGGCAATGGGGTTTTTGCTGTTTATAGTGATGCTTCGGGTCAGGGTCTTGGGTGCGTGTTGATGCAGCACGACAAGACCATTGCATATGCGTCGAGACAGTTGGGGCCGTATGAGCTTAACTACCCTACTCATGATTTGGCGTTAGCGGCAGTCGTTTTTGCGCTCAAGATTTGGCGTCACTATCTTTTTGGCTCTGCATGTCAGATTTTTACCGATCATAAAAGTATGAAATACATATTTACTCAGCGGGAGTTAAATATGAGGCAGAGGAAGTGGTTAGAGTTGATTAAGGATTATGACCTCGAAATCCTTTATCATCCGGGCAATGCAAACGTCGTGGCCGATGCCTTGAGTCGGAAACCGGTTGCGTTGCGAACGCTTTAGAGCCTTACGTCTCAGTCTGAGCTTCGGCGAGTTTTGATCGAGTTTGATGTTGAGGTTTTGTTACTTGGAGCTGTTGGGCAACTTTGTGCTTTAGAGATTTCGTCGTCTTTGATCGATGAAATTAAGCTAAAGCAGTTGGAGGATCCGATGATTTCTCAAATCCGAGAGAACGTTCTTAAAGGAAAGTCTCATGGGTTTGTGATCCACGAGGATGGTGTTTTGAGATTCCAGAGTCGGCTTTGTGTACCGAACGACTCAGAGTTGAGACAGAGTATTTTGCGTGAGGCCCATGCTACACCTTACTCCGTTCATCCTAGTCCGAGTAAGATGTACAAGGACCTGAGAAGGAATTTCTGGTCTAATGATATGAAGGAATAGGTCGCATAGTTTGTAGCGAGATGTTTGACTTGTCAGTAGGTTAAAATCGAGCATCAGCGACCGGACGGGTTATTGCAGCCACTTCCTGTTCCGGAATGGAAATGGGAAGACATATCGATGGATTTCATTACGAGTTTGCCGAGATCGAGGTCGGGCATGAATATGGTATGGGTGATTGTTGATCGTCTGACCAAGTCGGCACATTTTCTGGGCATCAAGGACACTTGGGGCCCGGAGAAGTTGGCTCGTGTGTTTATCGCGCAGATCGTGAGGCTTCACGGTACTCCGAAATCTATTGTTTCGGATCGTGATGGCCGGTTTGTATCGCACTTTTGGCAGGCGGTGCATAAGGCGTTGGGTACTCGTTTGCGTTTGAGTACCTCTTTTCATCCTCAGTCAGATGGACAGTCTGAACACACTATCCAGACATTCGAGGATATGTTGCGTGCTTGTGCTCTCGATTGGAGAAGTGACTGGGATAAGCATTTGCCATTGATCGAATTCACGTACAACAATAGTTGGCACGCGTCGATTCGGATGGCACCGTATGAGGCGCTTTACGGGCGGCGTTGTCGATCGCCGATTTGTTGGAACGAAGCGTCTGATTTGGTCAGGACCGAACTGGATATTATTTTAGAGACGAGGCGGAAGGTGGATTTGATTCGAGAACGGATGTTGACCGCCCAAAGTCGACAGAAGTCGTATGCCGACGTCTGTCGCCGACCTTTGGAATTCGAGGTGGGAGACCACGTTTTGCTAAAGGTGTCGCCGACGAGAGGAGTTTTTCGTTTCGGGAAGAAGGGGAAGTTGAGTCCGAGATTTATTGGACCCTTTGAGATTCTCGAGCGAGTCGGTGAGTTGGCATACCGTTTGGCACAACTCCCGGCCTTGAGTCACGTTCATAGCATTTTCCATATTTCCCAGCTGAGGAAATATGTTCCGGATCCTAGTCACGTCATCGATTATGGTGAGATTGATATCGCCGAGGATATTACTTTTGAGGAGTGTCCTTTGAAGATTTTGGAGCATCGCGAGAAACGACTGAGGCATAAGACCATCCCTTTGGTCAAGGTGCAGTGGTCGAGACATGGTGTCGAGGAGGCAACTTGGGAAACCGAGGATAGCATGCGTGCTAGGTACCCTGAGTTGTTCTTAAGTTTCGGGACGAAACTTATTTTTAGAGGGGTAGAATGTAATATCCGCATTTTTCTTTTCCCGGTATTTTCATTTTTCAGTGTATTTCTCATTTGTAGCGACCCTCGTGTATCTTCCAGTGTATTTCTTCCGTCATCTATTGATCTGATTCTCGTAATTGTTATGCGGAACTGCCGTTTCGGGGTTGCCGTGGATCCATTCTATGTTATTATGCGTTTTGAGATGTTTCGTTTGATGTATCGTTCATATTCCGGTGTTTTGGACCGTTTATATTCCGTACCTAGCGCGTGCTATCTTTTCTGCATAGCGTACGCTAGAGGTCCCTTAGTAGCGCATGCTATGTCTGCTTCGTAGCGCGTGCTCGCGAGCAAGCCCTGGGAGTGGCAGTTCTGTTTCCAGCCCTCTGGACTAGAGGATTAGCGTACGCTACGTTATCTAGCGCACGCTAATGTCGGGGGACTAGCACACGCTAAGGTGTCCGGTAGCGTGCGCTAGCGTGACTGTCCAGTACTGGGCAATTTGCTACTGGACTCGATCAGGTGCCCAGGTAGCGCATGCTACGTTTGGCCGATAGCGCGCGCTAACGGGGTCAGGTGAGTTCTGGGCAGTTCACTTCTGGACTCGGCTGATGTACAGGTAGCGCACGCTATGGCCGATAACGCGCGCTACCGAGAGGCTAATAGCGCACGTTAACGGCCCATTAATCTGGTTACTAGATTGGGACGTTAACTTATGGACTGGAGTTTTGTCCCGTTAGCGCACGCTAACTTATGAGGATTAGCGCGCGTTAACACTCCCTGGCTATATAAACCAGGGAGTTGACCAAGAGGAGCGTTTTTTTTTTCATTTCTTCTCCCTCTCTGCGGCTTAGGCGATTTGGGCGATTTTCTTGGCGATTTCTTCCTCCAATCATCTCAACCATCATCTTCTTTGAGTTCTTGGTGTTTAATAACAACATCAACGCGAATCTTTCATCCTAATCCAAGGTAAATCTCTTAGAACCCTACTTTTGGATAATTTGGGGGTTTTGGGATTTTCGTCCGATTCGTTTCGTTTTCTTGATTAATTCATGATGAATACGATTAATCTTGTTGGTATTCTTTGTTTCCCTATGGATTCATGGTTTATTTCGTGGTTTTTATGGAATCGAGAGGGTTTGGTTGTGGTCCGCCCTCGTTGTTGTTTATATACGAATATACATGAATCGTAGGCGGGTTTTCGGGTGTATTCCATTCCCGTATTCATTTAGAAATGGTTGTGATTGTATTCTTCAAATCGTTAGGTTCGGTTTCGTTGGTTCCTAGCGTTCGTCAGTGACTTTCCTTTCCGTTCGTTGCGTCGTCAATTATTCAAGGCAAGTATCTTTGGAAACCTTTATGCTTAACGTGAAATGGTAATGTATATTGTGTGTGCTTTACTCACCCCGGGAGGGTCCGACGGGGCCTCGGGGGAATCTATGGCTTCGTCCTGGATTCATGAGTTTGTTTCGCGGCCAGCCCGGGAGGGTCCTTACAGGCCTCGAGTGAGATTTGTGGCTTCGTCCCGGTCCTAGGTGACGTGTGTGCTTGGTTTGTTTTATGAATATGGCCAGCCCGGGAGGGTCCTTAGAGGCCTCGGGTGGGATTCGTGGCTTCGTCCTGGTCCTAGGCAAATTGTTTGACTGTTTGTTTCCGGAAAAGACATGTATGGTTTTAGTTTTCGAAATGACTTTGGTGCATGTACTATAAAATGTGTAAGCGATTGGTTTGCCTTGATTACTTGTACTAGCGTAATTGCTAACCCCTCTGGGGACCCGTCGTGGGGAAATTCTTGTTATGGATTTCAGGTTATGATCATCCGGACGAGCGAGCACTGGGACAATACGAGGATGCTGGCCAGGGTCGTTGACATGTGCATTGAGTCCTTTTATTTCTGTTGATTCCCTTCGATAAGGTTGTTGTCTACTTTTGAAACTTATAGATTGTACTCGCGAGTACTTAGGCTTTTCTCTTCGGATTATGTTTTGTATTCGTGGAAGTTATTTACGTTTGCCATTGTTGATTATTCCGCCGGTTGTACCGGGCATGTTATTTAATTTATAACGGGATAATGTGTGTTTCTACTATGGTAAGTTGTGTCTAGCCTGGTGGGTCCCATATAGGGGTCCACGGCACTGTA
The DNA here is from genome assembly GCA_033398695.1 of Orobanche coerulescens. Classification (NCBI taxonomy): domain Eukaryota; kingdom Viridiplantae; phylum Streptophyta; class Magnoliopsida; order Lamiales; family Orobanchaceae; genus Orobanche; species Orobanche coerulescens. Next base: position 144,511,573 of record CM065809.1, on the reverse strand, counting down.
ATACACCTCGAATATCTCGGGGGTGTTACAGTAGCTAGCGCACGCTATTGTCTGTTTAGCGCACATTATTTCTTCATTCTAGCGCACGCTACCTGGTAGGTGCAGATTTGTCCAGGAGCTACTGGACTGGATCCGTGACCCGTTAGCGTACGCTATGTTTATAGGCTAGCGCACGCTAACAGTGTTACATGCGGTAAGTTTTGGGCATTGACCTCGTTAGTGCGCGCTAATACTGTCTGGTTAGCGCACGCTAATAACTGTCTAGTATAAATACTGGACAACTGGCTTTCCTTCCCCATTTTTCTTTTCTTTTTATCTCCTTTTCATTCCAAGCCATCGGGAAGCGTCTCTAAGGGGTATTTTGGGCGATCTTCTTCATTAAGCTTCATTTTGGAGCGGATTTGTAGGTGTTTAACAACATCTAATCATATCCTTTGCTCAAATCAAGGTAATCTCTTTTTAGAACCCTAGTTTCTTGAATTTGGGGGTTTTCCTTGGTTTTGGTGATTTTTACCCGATCGCATCCGATCGGTTGAGTATTATTGATTGTCTTGTCCGTGGCTTTTGGTTTGACAACCCATTTATTGATTTTGCATCATCCGGAACAATGATTCTTGATTTCCTTTAGAACACTTAGATCCTTGTTGTTTTTAGGATCAATTCGGATTCCGATTAGTGTTATTGATTCGTGTTGGTGGTATCTTCGTAGTATTCGTGGTGTTGCTGGATTCTTGGTCGTCTTTGGAAGTTCGAGGGCTATCCGACCGTGTCCGTTCATTGTTCCGTTGCTCGTGGTATCGAGGCAAGTATCTTGCCCATACATTACGTATTTTGTGGATTTAATATTTGGTAATCGATGTTACGTGCCGAATGAATGTCTATAATTAACTTTCAAAGGAATCGGTATGCTTTTCAATATTTCCTTAAAGATGACTCGTATGATTTCGTTGTTAAATGTCCTTGTCTAAGTATGTGTATTATTGTTGAGTATAGGAATACCTTACTTTCGTAGGGTATTGTTTTGTGTGATTATGTCATTTGTAGATTTAAAGTTTAACCTTTCGTTGAGGTATGTGTGGAGGAACGTGTGTTTATTAATGATCATATGACATTGTGTGATAAAGGTGGTAACTCCTTTATGAGGCGGTTGTGCCGTTCGGCGTGGTTGAAAAGGTATTTTCTCTCGTTGCTATGTTATTGGTATTAGCTGCATCGTTGAATTCTAGTGTTAATTGTATCGTTACTTGGTCGTGAGTATGTGTTGGATGAACTAGCCATTCTAGTAAGGTACCTCGACTATATATACTGTGATTGACTTTCGAGGCTTGTGTTTTGCAACTATGAATTATGATCTTTTGGGTGTGTGAGTTGTTGTCCTTCCACCCGGAGCGTTCTACGGGACGTCTGGGGGTCGATACTAAGGGGTACGGCCACGGAAGTGGACTTGGGTGCGTGTGTCGTTTATCTTCCACCCGTAGCGTTCGACAGGGCGTCTGGGGGCCGATACTAAGGGGTACGTCCACAGAAGTGGTTTCCCACCCGGAGCGTTAGACGGACGTTTGGGGGCCGTGAGTTACCAAGTGTGGTTTCTGTGATATTGATGTGATGTTTTCGTTAATTGTGATATTGTCTAGAGTATCACAATACTTTGTGCTCGGGGTCGAGTGATATTATATATTGAGTCTTGGTGCTTAGATAGAATGGCATAAGAATAATGTATTATGTGTAATGTGTCCTTGTAAGTGAATTGAAGTGGATGATCGGGTCATGGACCCTGTGTTTTGTAACCGGAATTGTTGGGTCATGGACCCCGTGTTTTGTTAACGGAATTGCATTTTGGAAAATGAACTTCGGGACTGTGACCCTAAGTGGCTTTCGAGGAATTAAGAATTTTTCAATTTCAAATGTTTTCAAAACTCCCGAGATTTAGAAGTGTTTTCAAAGTGCTTACTATTTTCGTTTCTAGTTTCAAGACTTGAACTTTTTTAACTAAACAATATACCTCGGGAAGTCTTTCGTTGTATTCTCGGAATGTGTTGTGTATGGCTCGTATTTGCATTTTATACTTGTACTAGCAAAACAGTGGAGTTTTGCTAACCCCCGAGTATTCGGGGGGTGGATGTCTGTTCTGCGTCCAGGTACATATAGGTTTTGGGAGCAAAACATAGGAGCGGTGCGAAGGATGATGGAAGACGAATGATACTAATCACATGAAGGCCAGTTTTGGGTACAGTCGGTCGGAGTTCGTTGTATGGTCTTTTCCACTATCGTACTTTTGTTTGTGAGTGTATTTTACCCTTGCATGGGTATGAGTCGAGATAGAAATGTATACTTTGTTTTGTATGTTAGTGATAAAAGACCAAATCGGTCTATTGGTTTGTTACTTTGTTACGTCGGTATGTAATGTAATGTGTTGTTTTGATGTCTAGCCTGGTAGATCCTCACGGAGAGGGCCTGCGGGGTGTAATATTCTCGTTTTGATTTCGGGGGTGTTACATCGGCGGCCTTGGACTTAGCAATCTTTTCCTCGCGAGCATCCTCACGGCTTATCCTCAACCGTTGTGTACACAATATTGCTCTATAAAGCGATTTTTGAATTATGTACCTCTATTGGAACGAATGGATATAATACTCAACCCATTCTCCATTTGCAGCTTTTCCAGGTGTTCCAGCAGCATTGTGGTTGTTTCTTTCTTTTTATATAGGAAGATAGTCCAAGCATGCCTGTAAAAATTATCAACAATAACAAGATAATATTCTTACTTGCCAAGTTGACAGGGTCTACAGGACCGTATAGATCCATATGCAGCAAATCCAGGACTCTGTCGGTGGATAGGTATATCATGCTCTTTAGGGAGGTCTTGACCAGTTTCCCTTTTTGACAGGGTCCATAGACACTGTTTTTATGAAATGAGACGTCGGACAAGCCCCTAACAATTCCCTATCGATCTAGATTGTTGATGGTTTTGAAATTGATGTGCAACATCCTCTTTTGCCATAGCCACCTTGTTAGGGTTGTATACTGCAAAGCATACTTTATGCTTGTATTACCTTATTTCCGTGTAACTACCTATGAAAATATTAATTACATTTAATCACATGTTTTGCATATTTATTCACGTTATGGTTATGCAAATGAAATGTCTATTTAGTTTATATTGTAGATAATGTGGTGTGTTGGTGTCACACGGAAGATCACATTATCGATACCTTATAAAATAATATAATAGTTCACAACCTCTATAATTATTAGACAAATTATATAAAAGGTTGTAGTGTATGATTGAGATTAGTTGGTCTTGACTATTAGCATACATTAGCGCATTTGCATACGTTGAACTGGATAGAGGTGAGATAGTGTCTTCTGTACTGACTATAAGAAGAGCGTAAATTTCGGAAAATTAATATTTCTTAATTCTAAGTATATAATATTTAATTGTGTATTTATAATACTTATTGCTTTGATTTACCATGGGTGAGAGTCAAAATGATAGACTCAATAAGCCTCGTATCTTGGGCAATAATATTATTTATACGACAATTATTATTATTACTAGAAATCGTGTCCCGACTCGTGTGGGTTGATGATGTCCCCTTGAGGAGCTCGATAATGGTTATTATATTAAACCATGTAGGTGGATTTAATTCCGATATAATAATAAGGTTCGAGTGATACTACTCTTGGATAAGATATTAATTAATTAAAGCTGTCAGTAACTTATAGTTAATTAATGAACATTCGATATCTTAAATACGGGAAATAATATATTTAATAAGGAGCCCAATTTTATAATTTGGGATTTTGATAGGAAGTGCAATATCAACTTTTTAGTGGACTAAGTTGATATTAATAGATTCATTATATTAGGAAGAGTCATAATATGGTAAGATGAAATCTATTGGGAGTCCTTCCATAATCCTCCCTAAGATCCCTAGCAGTAGTCCAAGAGCCTATAAATAGGACAATAGGGGGGGCGATTTCGTACCCCTTTTGCAAGATTGTGAGATCAAATTTTTCCTCTTATGTTTAATTGTAGATCTAGACTTGTGTCTTTGATTCTACCATTTAGATAGCACATTAATTTGGTAAGAGTATTCATAAAATACTAGAAAGCAAAGAAAAATTGAGTGACCACATACAAAAGGAATTTCGGCCAATCCATATTGCGTCCAAGCAAGATCCGGTAAGTCGTTGCCACATAACGTCCGGATTAAGGCGGGTCATATCTAGAAGGTCTAAAGGTAGAAATACAAGGTGATCAAGACGAAACCAATCAATTCGCTTCAAAGGTAATGTCCTATAATCTATTAGATCTAGATTAGGATATTTCAATAACCAACATATTTATTTAGTAAATAATAAATAATATTTAAATTGATTATTAGTCTTAGTAATTAATTAATTAGCATGCCTAAATAGATCTTATGCTCGTGGATGCGTAAAATGCAATTATCAACTTTCCCAAACTTCGCTTCCGCTGCGTTTTATTTTCAACAATTGGTATCGGAGCCGGATTTTTAGGCTTTATGCTATTTTAATTAATTTTGGTGATTAATTGATAGCAGTTTAAATATTCATATAATTTGATGTTGGAATATTTTGGTAGATGTGTTCTTGTAGGTGATATGATCAAATTATCATGGTTATGTGAATGGTTTATTTATTTATTTAATTATATTATTTATGCAATTGTTGGTTTGGCCTGATTTTGAGGCATGTAATGATTTTTCCCGTGAGAAAATCCGCAGGTAGTTCTAGGTGTTTTATTTTTCGTGTAATCTTGCTGGAATTTTGATGTATTTTAGTTTGTATAAAATTGTAATCGAATTCGGAAAATACGGGATCACAAAGAAGAGAGCAGAACCAGGACTGTCGGGACTTCTCGGCAGCCGCGACCGACAGCAGCGAGCAGGCGCTGCCGAGCATCACACGTGTAATATCCGGATTTATTACAGTGTATTTCATCTGTATTCAAACCATGTATTATTTCGGATTGGTGATTTTGATTATTGGAGTATGATATTTCGTGCATTGATATCATTTTACATAAGTATAGAAACTTGCAAAATTGCTCAAGCAACCTCGTGATAGCGCACGCTAAGATTGTATCTTAACGCGCGCTATCGGGCCATTATTAGCGCACGCTATACAGATAGGAGTTGCGTGCGCTAAGAACTCAATTATTGAACGGGACGGCTAACACATGCGCCAGCCGGGACATGGGTCCGGATAAGATTCCCGCTGACGCACCCGGACAAATTCTGAAGTCAACCATTATTAGCGCACGCTAAGGGATGCTTAGTAGCGTGCGCTAACTTGTCAATAATGCAGAATATTATAAATGGGACAACAACCGTTTTGGCTTTCATTTCTTTCGCCCATTCCTCAACCTTGAGAGTTCAGAGAGCTGTAGTAATACTTCTATACACTTAGAACACATCTTGTTGGTGTTTACATATTGGTTATCATTTAGGAATGTTCATGGAAGTGGAATAGCACCTTGGAGTGGCATACAACCAACCGGAGTGGGATTCTACCTTACGGTTCAGTGATTTTCGTCATTTTAAGGTATGTTCAATCTATCTCCAGACTTAGAGTTGGATTTTAACGATTTGGATGATCATGTTAACAAGATATGGATTTTCATAGAGGAATTATCCAAGTATATCATATTTGGAATATTGAGATGAATAAGCCTTAAATACCTTGATTATAATCATCATGATTCGAATCTTATTACACTGAATATGTGAAGAGAAGCTTCTTTCGTTGGTAAACCGAATCTAATAGATGATTTCATAGTAATCTTGGACTAGACGTTAACATCCTTATTGTTAGATAAATCTAAAGGTTTGATCATGGAAGGATTTATCTAGTATATATAGGACGTTTATGATAATATGGATTGATATAGAGGTGTTAATATCAACCGTTAAGCTTTTCGAATTGTCGTATGAAGATTTGAAGTCGGAATGGAATATGGTTTTATATTGGTATGCATATCCTTGAAATCGAAGTTGTCTTTATCCGTAAAATCATTCATAAGGGTATGAACATGGTATTCATGGAAGTAACATGAATTATCACGCAAGATTTCATTGTTTTAATCATGGCAAGGACAGTTTACTGTTCAGCAGCAAACTGCCATGCATAGATAGCGCACGCTATGCTATGCAGTTTAACATGCGCTATCGAGCACTAGTTAGCGTGCGCTACGTTTGGTATGTAACGTACGCTAGACCATCATACGAGTCAGTTGGCTGGTCAGTGAAGTACTGACCATACATAGTTAGCGTACGCTAGTCTTTGTTGTTTGCGTGCGCTATCGGGCAGACTTAACGCACGCTACACAGAGTACTTAGCGTGCGCTAAGCAGTTCGGGCAGATTGCATTTTGTGAACTTTTGGCCGTGAATCGATTTGTTAAACATTCATACGACGTGATATAAATCCTATATCATTTCTTTTGTTAAGGTTTGGTCTCGTTACGTGATTGATTGAGGAGGACGATCCTCGAGTGTTCATTTTCGTGGAAGTGTTGTTATTGTCTTCAAATCGAGGCAAGTACCTTAATTGTTTTATGTATTGTTGTTATACATATTGTCGTGCATGTATGTCGTTATTGTATGTCCACCTCGTGTTGGTCCGACGGGATCATCGGGGGATCTATGCTAGCGTCTGTTTGGATCATCGGACGGGTTTTTCCACCACGGGTTGGTCTGACGGGATCATCGTGGGTTCTAGGCAGTGAACGCTGGATCGATGGAATTACCATGTGTATGTATTGATATCATGTTGTGATTATCAGTTGTGTATGTTATGTTTGAGTTTCTCGTAGGAGAAGACTCGTTGGTATTTTGTCGTTTACGTTATTATTATTCTTCGTGAGATACGAATAATATGTTGTGGTACTTGTACTAGCATCGTTGTGCTAACCCCTTCGGGGGTGAACATTTTGTTTGTGTTCAGGATCCAGGAGAGCGGGGAAACAACCACTGGGCGTATGTGACGAGGGTGCAAAGTGATGTCCCGAACGGGTTTATTTATCTGTTGTTTATTCATTATTTCAATAAGTACTCGAGTACGAGGTCATTTGTGATGATTTGAATTTGGTGATGTATTATTGAGTTTTGTTGAACAATTGTACTATTTCTGTATTTGATCAGAACTGATGTACTGTAATTCCGTTATTTCCATTCGTTAGTACCTTTTTTATGCTTGTTCAATTCCTCAGCCTTGTAAATCCTTATGTAAAGGATTTACGGCGCTGTAATATTCCCGAATATATTGGGGGTGTTACAGAATATGGTATCGGAGCTAAGATTATGGATATCTTGGCCGTTGGGTTAAAATAGGGGTCATTTATGTCTTTTGGGGTAACCGGCCGTGAATGACATCACTGCACTGCCTACGTCTTCATGCGAACAGTGGTTGTAAATTCCTAAACTCTATCTCGTTCTTTACATATTATATCTCTTTATACTCGAATATTAGAACGATGTTGTTTCCTATATATTGAGTATTTATGCTTACAGTATGTTGAGAGGCGGACGTGGACGTGGTCGCGGTCGTGGACGCGGACGAAGAAATGCCGAAAGGGAGGCGTCGCCTTCTAACCAGGCCAGTCATAGCTCAGGCGAGCCGCAACAATCTATTAATAATGAACCAGATCCTGCTGTACCAGAGATCCTTCGTCAAGTGGTGAACCAGATGACTCAGTTCGCCCAGGTCGTGGACCGAATGCAAGTGGCGGTGGGACTACAGCAGGGGGAGAGACAGCAAGGGATCCCAGACATGGGAAATCGAGGTGACCGGTGGCTGCAAGAGGTGGCAAAGATGCAACCACCCAAATTCGACGGTATTTCTGAGACTCCCACCTGGGATCATTGGTTAAAGGAGCTGGAGAAAATCTTTGCCGGAATCAACTGCCCAGACGACCGGAGAGCCTCTATCGCTCAATATTTTCTGATAGGGGAAGCGTCCGAATGGTGGGAAGCCATCCGGCCTGTAGACCATGATGCTGATTGGACAGAGTTTAGATTGATGATGGAAGCTCGATTGCCCTCGTCCTGTGAGGGAAGCCAAAGTTCGGGAGTTTTTCTCCGCTCAGCCTTCTGATGTGCCAGTATCCCAGGCGATCAATACGTTTAACCAGCAGCTGGCATTTGTTCGACATCTGGTCAGAACAGATGCAGAAATGATGATCCATTTCGATATGAGGATGAAACCAGAAGTTTAGAGGTACATGTCCGGATTCGAATGTACCACACTCCGCCAATACCAGGATAAGGCGTTGGCATATGAGATCAAGGAAGCAGCCATGGAGAAATTTGCGGAAACCAAGAAACAGAAAGTCTCTGGTACTTTTACAGAGCACAAAAACAGCGGGCCCCGTAAGGCCCAGTCATCTTTTCACTCTTTCAAGAAACCTCCGCACCCAGCTAGGAGCGGAAAGAACTTCGGAGCGACGTCAGCTATTACTGATGTTACCAGGAAATGCTTTAACTGTGCCCAGACGGGGCATTATCGACGGAATTGCCCCCTTCCTGCCGTGACTTGTTTTGATTGTGGACGAGAGGGACATCGGGCGGTGTTTTGTGAAGAGGCTGCAAAGTCTTTTAGAGCCCGTACACCACAGCCAGTCCAGAAGGAGGCCAGTATTCCACAGACGCAGCAAAGTGTTCGGATGCCTCAAAATTTTGGCCGCAGGCGAGGCAGAGGACAATGGGACCGAAAGGGGACATCGAGTGCCGGATCTGCTCCCCCACGTCTGTACGAGATGAGGAGGACAGACGATCAAGATGTCATTGTCGCATCAGTGCATGCCCATATTCTTTCCCGGCCGATTAGCGTTTTATTCGATACACGAGCTACACAGTCTTTCTTATCCTTGTGTTGTGTAAATCGTTTGAATATTTCCGGTTTTCATGCTTGTGAACCTTATGTTGTTGGTTTACCGAGTGGAGAGAGGATTGTCGAATTTAGAAACTAGAAATTTCCTGTATCATTTGGGGGGAGAGTGGCTCTCAAACCCGATCGTGATAGAAATGCAAGGAGACGACTGATACTCGGAGACGATTGGCTTAATCGATATGGAGCAATTGTGAACTACCGAAGGAGGAATATCTCGCTGATCGCCGACGATGGTTCCGAGATTCTGTTTGAGGATGGAAACCGGAAGCTCAGAAAATTGATCAAGGCGATGAAAGTCATCAAATTGTTGAAACAGGTCATCAGATGCGGTGTTACGCAATGAAGAAAGAAGACGAAATTGTGGAACTTTCATCCATTCCTGTTGTGAACGAATTTCCAGATGTATTTCCTGACGAGTTACCTGGGCTACCTCCACGAAGGGATGTAGAATTTACTATTGAGCTGGAACCCGGAGCTACACCGATTTCCAAGGCGCCGTATCGTATGGCACCTACTGAGATGTACGAACTGAAGAAACAGCTAGAGGAGTTACTGGATAAGGGCTATATTCAGCCAAGCGTTTCACCTTGGGGAGTGCCAGTTCTTTTTGTCCGAAAGAAGGATGGATCGCTCCGACTATGTATTGACTATCGAGAGCTGAACAAAATGACGATTAAGAACAAGTATCCGTTGCCACGGATTGATGATCTGTTTGACCAGTTGCAAGGGGCAAAAGTATTTTCTAAAATCGATCTGAGATCAGGATACCATCAGCTGAGGATTTAGGAATCTGATGTTCCGAAATCAGCATTCAGAACTCGCTATGGGCATTATGAGTTTGTAGTGATGCCGTTTGGTCTCACTAACGCACCTGTTGTATTTCTGCAATTGATGAACCGTGTGTTCATTGAATTTTTGGATAAATTTGTGGTCGTGTTTATTGACGACATCCTGGTGTATTCTAAGAGTCTGGATTGTATTGGAACTTTTGAGAAACGAGCAATTGTACGCCAAACTTTCTAAGTGTGAATTCTGGCTAAAGGAAGTAATGTTCCTCGGCCATGTGGTGTCAGCTAAAGGAGTCCGAGTAGATCCTCAGAAGATTGAAGCAATATTGGATTGGAAGCCTCCAAAGAACGTGAAAGAGGTCCGAAGCTTCTTGGGGCTTGCTGGATACTATCGTCGATTCGTGGAAGGGTTTTCTAAAATCTCCCGCCCACTTACTCGACTCCTGCAGAAAACTCAAAAGTTTGAGTGGAATGAATTGTGTCAGATTAGCTTTGATGAATTGAAGAAGAGATTGACGACGGCACCGATTCTATCACTTCCGCAGGGAACTGAAGGATTCATAGTTTACAGTGATGCTTCGAACCAAGGACTTGGGTGCGTGTTGATGCAGAATGATAAGGTGATCGCTTATGCGTCGCGACAACTGAAACCTTATGAAGTGAATTACCCGACACATGATTTGGAGCTAGCAGCAGTGGTTTTTGCCTTGAAGATCTGGAGGCATTATCTGTACGGGACTCACTGTCAGATCTTTACGGATCATAAGAGTCTCAAGTACATATTTAGTCAGAAAGAGTTGAACATGCGGCAAAGAAGATGGTTGGAACTGATTAAGGACTATGACTTGGAGATTTTATATCATCCAGGCAAAGCGAATGTAGTGGCCGATGCACTTAGCCGCAAGCTGTCTCTATTCGAGATCCGGAGACGCCGACCTCCCAACTTAGCCTTGGCGAGAGATTATTCGTGATTGAATTTAGGTATGGTTACAATGAGTCCAAGGACACTGTGCGTGATGGAGATAACTTCATCATTAACCGAAGAAATCAAATCTAGACAGCAGATGATCCTCCGATGATTCGGTTACATGATGAAGTGATCAAAGGAAAGGCCCCGGATTCATAATTCATGACGATGGAGTTTTGAGATTTGAGAACCGACTCTGCGTTCCCGATGTTGATGTTCGGAAAGCATAATTATGAAGGAAGCTCATAGTTCGCTATTCTATCCACCCGGGCACCAGTAAAATGTATAAGGACTTGAAGCAGAATTTACGGTGGGGCAACATGAAGAAAGACGTAGCGGACTATGTTTGAAATGTTTGACTTGTCGTGAGTTAAGATCGAGCATCAACGGCTGTAGAATGTTGAAGCCGCTCCCGATTCCCGAATGGAAGTGGGAGGACATATCGATGGACTTTATCACTAATATGCCGAAAACCAGGACAGGAATGAACATGATTTGGGTGATAGTTGATCGTTTAACCAAATCGGCTCATTTTCTAGGCATTAAGGATACGTGGGGACCAGAGAGGTTGGCACGAGTCTTTATTTCGGAGATAGTTCGATTGCATGGTACGCCGAAGACCATTGTTTAGATCGAGACGGCCGTTTGTGTCTCACTTTTGGAAAGCGATTCATAAGGCCTTGGGGACCGAATTGAACTTCAAGATCTGACTTATCACCCACAGGCGAAGGACAACGAGAGAACTATACAAACGGTGGAAGACATGCTAAGGGCCTCGTGCCTTAGATTGGTCAAACGATTGGGAAGTTCATCTACCGTTGATTGAATTTACCTACAACAATAGCCGGCATGCTTCTATTAAGATGGCACCGTTTGAGGCATTATAAGGAAGGAGATGCGAGATCGCCCTATCTTTGGGACGATTCATCGGACTTGATCGAAGCAGAACGAGTTGATCGAGCGGACTCGAGAGAAGATAGCCTTGATTCGTGAAAAGCTGACCGCCCGAGTCGCGAGAAATCCTATGCGGACGTACGTCGTCGCCCATTGGAGTTCAATCTGAGACCATGTACTTTTGAAGGTTTCTCCTACTCGGGAATCTTTCGTTTCGGAAGGAAAGGAAAGCCGAGTCAAGATATATCGGACCATTTGAGATCCTCGAGAGAGTTGGGGAGTTGGCATACAGATTAGCATTGCCGCCGTCATTGTGCCATGTTCATAACGTGTTCCACGTATCTCAGTTACGGAGATATATACCAGATCCCAGTCATATCATTGATTTCGGCGAGATCGAAGTCGAGCAGGATGGGACGTTTGAAGAAAGACCAGTCAAGATACTCGAGAGTCGAGTTAAGCAACTGAGGAACAAGTCAATCGTTTTGGTCAAAGTTCAGTGGTCACGTCATGGAACGGAAGAAGCCACCTGGGAAACGGAAGCTGATATGAAGTCTAGATATCCCGAGTTATTTTCGTCTTGAGTTTCGGGACGAAACTCCTTTTTAGTAGGAGAGTATGTAATATCCGGATTTATTACAGTGTATTTCATCTGTATTCAAACCATGTATTATTTCGGATTGGTGATTTTGATTATTGGAGTATGATATTTCGTGCATTGATATCATTTTACATAAGTATAGAAACTTGCAAAATTGCTCAAGCAACCTCGTGATAGTGCACGCTAAGAATGTATCTTAACGCGCGCTATCGGGCCATTATTAGCGCACGCTATACAGATAGGAGTTGCGTGTGCTAAGAACTCAATTATTGAACGGGACGGCTAACACATGCGCCAGCCGGGACATGGGTCCGGATAAGATTCCCGGCCTTTTGGACAAATTATGAAGTCAACCATTATTAGCGCACGCTAAGGGATGCTTAGTAGCGTGCGCTAACTTGTCAATAATGCAGAATATTATAAATGGGACAACAACCGTTTTGGCTTTCATTTCTTTCGCCCATTCCTCTACCTTGAGAGTTCAGAGAGCTGTAGTAATACTTCTATACACTTAGAACACATATTGTTGGTGTTTACATATTGGTTATCATTTGGGAATGTTCATGGAAGTGGAATAGCACCTTGGAGTGGCATACAACCAACCGGAGTGGGATTCTACCTTACGGTTCAGTGATTTTCGTCATTTTAAGGTATGTTCAATCTATCTCCAGACTTAGAGTTGGATTCTAACGATTTGGATGATCATGTTAACAAGATATGGATTTTCATAGAGGAATTATCCAAGTATATCATGTTTGGAATATTGAGATGAATAAGCCTTAAATACCTTGATTATAATCATCATGATTCGAATCTTATTACACTGAATATGTGAAGAGAAGCTTCTATCGTTGGTAAACCGAATCTAATAGATGATTTCATAGTAATCTTGGACTAGACGTTAACATCCTTATTGTTAGATAAATCTAAAGGTTTGATCATGGAAGGATTTATCTAGTATATATAGGACGTTTATGATAATATGGATTGATATAGAGGTGTTAATATCAACCGTTAAGCTTTTCGAATTGTCGTATGAAGATTTGAAGTCGGAATGGAATATGGTTTTATATTGGTATGCATATCCTTGAAATCGAAGTTGTCTTTATCCGTAAAATCATTCATAAGGGTATGAACATGGTATTCATGGAAGTAACATGAATTATCACGCAAGATTTCATTGTTTTAATCATGGCAAGGACAGTTTACTGTTCAGCAGTAAACTGCCATGCATAGATAGCGCACGCTATGCTATGCAGTTTAACGTGCGCTATCGAGCACTAGTTAGCGTGCGCTACGTTTGGTATGTAACGTACACTAGACCATCAGACGAGTCAGTTGGCTGGTCAGTGAAGTACTGACCATGCATAGTTAGCGTACGCTAGTCTTTGTTGTTTGCGTGCGCTATCGGGCAGACTTAACGCATGCTACACAGAGTACTTAGCGTGCGCTAAGCAGTTCGGGCAGATTGCATTTTGTGAACTTTTGGCCGTGAATCGATTTGTTAAACATTCATACCACGTGAGATAAATCATATATCATTTCTTTTGTTAAGGTTTGGTCTCGTTACGTGATTGATTGAGGAGGACGATCCTCGAGTGTTCATTTTCGTGGAAGTGTTGTTATTGTCTTCAAATCGAGGCAAGTACCTTAATTGTTTTATGTATTGTTGTTATACATATTGTCGTGCATGTATGTCGTTATTGTATGTCCACCTCGTGTTGGTCCGACGGGATCATCGGGGGATCTATGCTAGCGTGCGCTGGATCATCGGACGGGTTTTTCCACCACGGGTTGGTCTGACGGGATCATCGTGGGTTCTAGCGGTGAAGCAATTTGGATCGATGGAATTACCATGTGTATGTATTGATATCATGTTGTGATTATCAGTTGTGTATGTTATGTTTGAGTTTCTCGTAGGAGAAGACTCGTTGGTATTTTGTCGTTTACGTTATTATTATTCTTCGTGAGATACGAATAATATGTTGTGGTACTTGTACTAGCATCGTTGTGCTAACCCCTTCGGGGGTGAACATTTTGTTTGTGTTCAGGATCCAGGAGAGCGGGAAAACAACCAATGGAACTGTATGACGACGAGGGTGCAGAGTGATGTCCCGACCGGGTTTATTTATCTGTTGTTTATTCATTATTTCAATAAGTACTCGAGTACGAAGTCATTTGTGATGATTTGAATTTGGTGATGTATTATTGAGTTCTGTTGAACAATTGTACTATTTCTGTATTTGATCAGAACTGATGTACTGTAATTCCGTTATTTCCATTCGTTAGTACCTTTTTTATGCTTGTTCAATTCCTCAGCCTTGTAAATCCTTATGTAAAGGATTTACGGCGCTGTAATATTCCCGAATATATTGGGGGTGTTACAACACGACTGCCTGCCGAGCAGCGCCGAGCATGCTGCCAGGAGCCGCGGACATCCTGGTCTGAGCTAGTTCGCTTGTTCGGGTCGGGTCGTCCAGTTTTTGGTTCGGTCCATTTCGCCGCCGTTCGTTGCGTCCGCTGGAGAGTCGGGATTTAAAATTAATTTTTTTCATGTAATTAATTTTGCTGAAAAGTGAAATTTTAATTTTGAAAATCCACGGCCCGGCCGTGGAGAAATGACGAGATGCTTGATTCAGTGGGAGAGATCGAGTCGAAGATTTTATCAGGTTCAACTCAAGGAAGAAGACCATGATAATTGGATAATTTAATTACCCATGCTTTATTTTTGGTTCTTTTTATTGTTTTGATGTATGTCATGTATGAATGTATGCGTGATATGTTTTCTGCATGTTAGGATGAGAAAATTAAAAACCTTAAGGCTAAATTAAGTAAGTGATTATATTGATTTATTTATTCTAAAATAAAATCAAATTGGCCTCCATAATTAATTTAAATTGTAAAGTAATTAGCATGCGCGTTGACATTAAGGTCTTCATCCATATCAGATGTGCTAATTATAGGTTCACTAGTTTTAAATTTCAAAATGATAACATAAGGTAAATATTATTTTTTTATGATAGGACCTCTCCATCTGTAGGACTATTATTTAAAAGATAATATTTTAAGGATGTTAAATCATGGTATTCACTAGGTGTATTAATTAATAAATGGACAACAAGAACCAACTATTAATTTTACTTGTCATAACGTAAGTTGACTAGATAGTAAAATTAAAGACGTAAAACTCTACTTGAAAAATGTGTGTGTAAACGTCCACACGATCGTGGCTTGCATATGCGGATTTTTCGAGGTGTTGCTTGCTAGCATATATAATGTATTTTGAGGTGTTTCGATATATTTTGCTCTGCATTATGTGATGGATGTTTTTAATTTTTATCTCAGATGTCTTTCAATCCACTAGCTATTATTCTCAAAGAAAATAAACTTAATGGCACTAACTTTGCCTATTGGAAAAGAAATCTTGACATTGTCCTGACTGCTGAGGGGCATAAATTTTTCTTAACTGAGGAGAGCCCTCTAGATCCAGAACCGGATGCCACTCATGGAGAGTTGGATGAATTCCGAAAATGGAAGAAGTATGATGAGATGGCTCGGTGTTACATTTTAGCTTCACAGACAAATCTATTGCAGCATCAGCATCAGACGATGGGCTCAGTCGCGGAAATGATGAAAAATCTCACCGAGATGTTTGGTCATCAGAATCGGGCGGGTAGACAAAATTCAATGAGGGTGTTAATGACAACCTAAATGTCTTAAGAGACCCCAGTAAGGGATCATGTTCTGAAATGATGTCTCATTTGAACGAACTGAGCATAATGGGGGCTACCATCTATGCGGAATCGCAGGTCGATATTATCTTGGGCAGCTTACCAAGAAGCTTTGAGTAGTTCCGCCTTAACTACAATATGAACCGTAGGACATATACTTTGGCGGAACTTCTGACAGAGCTTCAATCTGCTGAAGGTCTCTTCAAACAATGTTATCATCATATTCTTGCGGCAACCGGTGCTACTTCTTCCAAACCCAAATGGGGAAAGAAGAAAAAGCAGGTTGGCCAGAAGAAAGTGGCAACTCTCATGGTGAAAATAAAGGCTCCTCACCCCGAGGCGAACAAAAAGATAAAGGGAAAGTGCTACAAGTGCGGTCAGAAAGGACATTTTAAAGCGGACTGCCCTGCTCTTTAGAAAGGTATGTCTCGTGCACTAGTAGTCAAAACATGTTTGGCAGCTTGTTTTTCCACGTTGTGGATAGTTGATTCAAGCTCCACTGATCATGTTTGTTTTGACTCGCATGGTTTTCATGTAACCAAGCAGCTTAGTGCGGGCGAGATTACCATCAACTGGGGCGATTATTCCAAGCTTATGGTTGTTGCAGTGGGAGTCGTGCATTTAAAGATTAATGATAAATTATAGTCCTTAATAATGTATTATTAGTACTGGATTCTAGAATGAATTTAATTTTGGTTTCTAAATTAAAATGCGATGGTTATTCAGTTTCTTTTGATGATGATGCCATTATTAGGAAAAGAAACGATGAATATATTTGCAAAGGTATTTTTAATGATGGACTATATATCGTTAATACTGCACAAACTCCTATGCATAAATCACTTAACTCTTTGTCTAAACCTAAAAAGAGAAAATAACCTTCAAGCATAAACCAAACATATCTATGGCATTTATGGTTAGGGCATGTAAACCTTGGGAGGATTCAAAGATTGGTAGATGATGGCCCATTGGATGATCTCCAAGTTGAGTCATTTCCAATTTGTGAATCCTGTCTGGAGGTAAGATGACCAAAAGGGTTTTGAAAACCAAGGGAAACCGTGCTCAGAATGTGTCAGAATTGGTTCATATCGATGTATGTGGTCCAATATATATATATCCAGTCTAGGGGTGGTTTCGAATACTTCATCACGTTTATAAATAATTATTCGAGATATGGATATATCTATTTGATGCGACGTAAGTTTGAAGCCTTTGACAAGTTCAGAGACATCAAGGCTGAAACGGAGAAGCGTCATGGGGAGAGTATCAAGTCACTACGATCTGATCATGGTGGCGAATACCTTAGTGGAGAATTTTTGTATTTCTTGGCAAATGAGGGGATTTCGTCCCAGCTCACCGCACGGGAAACTCCACAACAAAATGGTGCGGCTGAAAGAATGAATAGAACTCTTTTAGAAATGGTTAGATCAATGATGAGTTATTCAGATTTACCTATTTCGTTTTTGGGGATACACCTTAGAAACATCGGCGTATATTTTAAACCTGGTGCCTTCGAAATCAGTTACAAAAACACCCACAGAGCTGTGGAGTGGGCGAAAGACCAGTCTAGGACATGTTCGGATTTAGGGTACTCCAGCACATGTGCTAAATTAGGAAGCTGACAAGTTGGCATCTTGTACAGAAGTGCGAGTGTTTGTAGGATATCCTAAGGGAACGAAGGGTGGCTCGTTCTATAGTCCCCAGGATCAGAAGGTCATTGTTAGCACTAATGCCCGATTCCTGGAAGAGGATTATATGATTAGTTAGAAGCCCATGAGCGAGATAATTATGGAAGAGCTGAGGGGCGAGACTCCATCTATACCAATCGTATAAGCACCAACTAACACTGCACCACGTATCGATTCTGAGACTTCTATACCAACTCAGGATTTGCCTCGTCGTAGCGGGAGGGTTGTTCACCAGCCGGAACGATTCATAGGAATGGGAAAGTATTCAGACTCAATCCTAGGTGAAGATGAATCAGATCCCTGGACCTACAAGGAGGCAATCCAAGATAAAGACGCTAACACCTAGCAAGTAGCAATGGAATCAGAAATGGGATCTATGGATTCCAATCAAGTGTGGGAGCTAGTAGAGATACCTGATGGTGTACAACCCATTGGGAGTAAATGGGTCTACAAGCAAAAGAAAGGAGGTGACGGTAAGGTTGAAACCTTAAAAGCGAGGCTTGTTGCAAAAGGTTACACTAAGAAATAGGGTATCGATTATGATGAAACCTTTTCACCGGTAGCCATGCTTACGTCAATCCGGATTCTTTTAGCTATAGCTATGCATTTGGATCTGGATATTTGGCAAATGGATGTTAAGACTGCATTCTTGAATGGGAGTCTAGACAAGGAAATTTATATGCGCCAACCAGAGGGATTCATTGTTGAAGGAGAAAAGCACTTGGTGTGCAAGCTTAAGAGATCCATTTATGGACTTAAGCAAGCATATAGATCTTGGAACACTCATTTTGACGAGGTTGTCCAGTCAAATGGATTCGTTTAATGTTAGAGTGAGAGTTGTATGTATAAGAAATGCGATGGAAACGTGTTGATATTTCTTGTACTGTATGTAGACGATATCCTTCTGATTGTAAACAACGTGAAGGAATTGTCAGATGTATGGGTATGGCTATCTAAGCAGTTCTATATGAAGGATCTGGGATAATCAGTACACATCCTTGTGCTTATCACAGGCATCTTATATCGATACAGTGCTAAAGCGGTTTAGCATAGAGAATTCCAAGAAAGGTGTTCTACCTTACAGACATGGAATTCAACTATCTAAGGATATGTGTCCCAAGACACAAAAGGAGATAGATGACATGAAGATGGTCCCTTATGCGTCAGCTGTGGGAAGCCTCGTGTATGCTATGCTTTGCACTAGACCAGATATATGTCATGCCGTAGACATGGCTGCTAGATATCAGTCAAACCCAGGATCAGGACACTGGATTGCTGTTAAGCATATACTCAAGTACCTGAGAATGACTAGGGAGTACATGCTTGCATATCAGTCAGACGACCTGTGTCCGGTGGGTTACACTAACTCAAATTTTTCATCGGACAAAGAAAAGTCCAAATCTACTTTGGGTTATGTGTTTAGCCTGGGAGGTGGAGCCATTAGTTGGAGGAGTGTGAAGCATAATTACATCTCGGACTCTACCATGGAAGCTTAGTACGTGGCAGCCTCTGAGCCAGCCAAGGAGGCGGTGTGGCTCAAGTACTTCCTGCAGGACTTAGATGTGATTCCCTATTTGCCAAAGGGTATACTTTATTGTGATAATACTGGTGCATTCGCAAATTCGAGGGAACCACGAGCCCACAAGGCAAGTAAACATATCAACCGCAAGTACCACATCATACGACACTTCGTAAAGGAAGGAGACGTAGTTGTAGCCAGGGCTGCATCAGAAGATAATCTTGCTGACCCTTTCACGAAAGGGCTACCCTCAAAAGCTTTTGAAAGGCATGTGGAAGGAATAAGATTACGGTGTATGGCAGCATTACTTTGAGTATAAGTGTAACACCCCCGGATCCTACTGGGAATATTACACGCCGTAAACCCTTCTCACAAGGATTTACCAGGCTAAACACAATTTTCCACGTCATTTCAAAAATGCCAAAAAGACCGATGACGGTAATATTTTTCAAATACTAAAAAAAATCATTTACCAAATACCAAATACCGTCATAAGAATCTCGTTTAAACGTTCAAGGACAAAATGCCAAAACTCGGTTTAGGGAAGCGGTTTTACTAAGTAAGAACTCAGTTTGCAAAATATCGAAAGCCATTTTAAAAGTATTTACGCAGCGGATAAGAATACCATTCGAAATATACATTTTACAAATATAAAAAATCAAATCCACGATTCCCCAACATATGCCATAGCCAGTATCATCCGGGATCCTTGTCTCTTCACGACTGCTACCATCAAAATCCTCAATACCTGAAAAACAAGTCGCACAGCGTGGTCAGCCACAATGCCCGACAAATAACCGCAAATACATAAACATGATTAATCATATGTCATGCATCGTGTGAATGATAAACACAAACTATAACCTTACCACTCCCGGTTAATCCAACTATTCTCGTCAAAATCCCAATATCACAACAATACCGTATAATACCTCAATACCGAATACTTTCCCGTACACAATCCTCTAAGTACGATTACCACAAAACATACCTCTATTCGGATCCCCCCAGAATTTATCATAAAAACATACCTCGGTTCAGATTCCTTCCAAACGCACCTCATCGACCAAGAATATCCAAATATCATCAACAACATCTACTGTATACTACATTCCTCACAAGATTCCATTTATACATTCGTCAATATGCAATACAACACAGAATACTTATGACATGTAATTGAAATTACTTATCGAAACACTATAACTGAACAAGTAAAAACTTGCCTCAAATAGCCGGGTCGGTAAAGCAAATCTGTCCTGAGGTTCGATTCCCACACCTTGACAAAATATTTATATCCCGATATCAATAACAGTATACTACAACATTCGATTTCCACGATCAACGGCTATCCCAATTTTATAATTTTGTTTTCCTCTTTCTCAAAAGTGACGATCCGAACTTTAACAAGTTCATTACTAAAACTCCAGAATATTATTTTAAATATAAAAATAATATTCAATATTTTACGGTTGTATTTATGATATAACCATTATTTGATCAAATAAAAACTTCGTACTATTTAAATACGAAAAATATTCCAAAGTCATCAATTTTGAAAACTCATGCTTTTCATATAGAAAAATATTAATAATCATCGTTATTAAATTTTCCATCCACAAATATAAGGTATTCAACTCGTTCGATACAAACGAAAAATATAGAGCTGACTCGGTAATGTATTGATAAATACAAGAGTCTAAACAGTTCATAAAAATCAAAATAAAAACTGATTCGTGATAACATGTACATCGGATACAAATTTCATGAAACTTTATCAAGAATTGACTTGCAGGTTCAAAGATATACCTGTTCAAACTAGACAACTCGATCAACTTCAAAAGAAATGTTGTTGGAAGTGACTGAAAATAGCAGGGCTGACTCACTATAAAGTGGTTCATATTATTCAAGTATTCTGACTCAATACCTACGTTACAAATAAGATTTATAATTATATGGATTTTCTTTAGAATATGCTCGTGATGTATTCGTAAAATAACTTACCGATTGAGAGGTAATCTAGTTCAAAGAAGGCAACCCAGACTGGAATTCACAGACTGGGGAATTTCATCAAACATCTACCGGGCGTCTCCTGGACAAGACTGCTCAGATTCGCTGAGTGTTTGAGCATTTTGGAGGATATAAAAATCTCCAATATAGGATATAAAAGTATGCCCTTTTAAGTGGTGTAAATTTTCTAGAGGTTTCGATAAGTGGTATGGGACAGTCTTAAAGGTAAGGCCGCTCTTTCAGGGTTCAAAGTCCGCTAGTTGGTCAAAATAACATCATGACTAGGCATTATGAGTGACAACCCATGCCTCGCTCATGCGAGATTCCCGTACGCCTGTCGGGCACTGACGCACGCAGTGATGCACGGTGCCCGACAGCTGGCAGTCTTCCACTAATTCGATCATAACTTCTTCTTCCAAACTTCGATTGGCTCGTTGTTTGAACCGTTGGAAAGCTAACTCAAATCCATATATAACTATTAATTTTCAGAATTTTCGAACATCCCAAAAATCCGTGGTGATTTTTCAAAGTTCATACTTGTCCACGAGACCTCCGAGAAAATGTCCAATCTTGTTTCTACTAACATTTCCGGTATCACTTTCTTATTTAAATGTTCCGAGACCAGAAATGTATCTCCAATACATTCAATTAAATTTACAAGTCCCGTATTTAGTCGGTATGTATTCCTAAAATTCAGGATATTACAATAAGTGGGAGAAATGAGAGACTATGTAATATAGTAGTATACTTAAAAGCATGCTTTGAGTATAAGTGGGAGATTGTTAGGGTTGTATACTGCAAAGCATACTTTATGCTTGTATTACATTATTTCCCTGTAACTATCTATGAGAATATTAATTACATATAATTACATATTTTGCATATTTATTCACGTTATGGTTATGCAAATAAAATGTCTAATTATTTTATATTGTAGATAATGTGGTGTGTTGGTGTCACACGGAAGATCACATTATCGGTACCTTATAAAATAATATAATAGTTCACAACCTATATAATTATTAGATAAATTATATAAAAGATTGTAGTGTATGCTCGAGATTAGTTGGTCTTGACTATTAGCATACGTTAGCGTATTTGCATACGTTGAACTGGATCAAGGTGAGATAGTGTCTTCTGTACTGACTATAAGAAGAGCGTAAATCTCGGATAATTATTATTTCTTAATTATAAGTATATAGTATTTAATTGTGTATTTATAATACTTATTGCTTTGATTTACCATGGGTGAGAGTCAAAATGATCGACTCAATAAGCCTCGTATCTTGGGCAACAATATTATTTATACGACAATTATTATTATTACTAAAAATCATGTCCCGACTCGTGCGGATTGATGATGTCCCCTTGAGGAGATCGATAATGATTATTATATGCAGGTGAGTTTAGTTCCGATATAATAATAAGGTTCGAGTGGTACTACTCTTGGATAAGATATTAATTAATTAAAGCTGTTAGTAGCTTATAATTAATTAATGGACATTCGATATCTTAAACATGGGAAATAATATATTTAATAAGGAGCCCAATTTCGTAATTTGGGATTTTGGTAGAAAGTGCAATATCAACTTTTTAGTGGACTAAGTTGGTATTAATAGATTCATTTTATTAGGAAGAGTCCTAATATGGTAAGATGAAATCTATATGGAGTCCTTCCATAATCCTCCTTAAGATCCCTAGTAGTAGTTCAAGAGCCTATAAATAGAACAGTAGGGGGGGATTTCGTACTCCTTTTGCATGGTTGTGAGATCAAATTTTTTCTCTTGTGTTTAATTGTAGATGTAGACTTGTGTCTTTGATTCTACAATTTAGATAACACATTAATTTGCTAAGAGTATTCATAAAATAATAGAAAGAAAAGAAAAACTAGATGACCACATACAAAAGGAATTTCGGTCGATACATATTGTGTCCAAGCATGATCCGGTAGCTCGTTGCCCACACTACATTCGGGTTAAGGCAGATCATACTCTAGAAGGTCTAAATGTAGAAATACAAGGTGATCAAAACGAAAGCAACCAATTCGCTTCAAAGGTAATATCCTATGATCTTTTAGATCTAGATTAGGATATTTCAATAACCAACATATTTATTTAATAAATAATAAATAATATTTAAATTACTTATTAGTCTTAGTAATTAATTAATTAGCATGCCTAAATAGATCTTATGCTCGTGGATGCGTAAAACGCAATTATCAACTTTGCCAAACTTCGCTTCCGCTGCGTTTTATTTCCAACACAGCTTTGATTTGCAGTGCCTTTGGCAAACAAGGAATTACGGTGCTCATGGGTCCAGTCAGCAATATACATGTTACCTAACCAGATTCCTATAAGGATAATTTGCTTGGTCTTGGTGTCCGGCACCCTACAGTGATCTTTATAGAATTTGACCGAGAAATGTTTGTCACATAACTGGATAATGCTAAGTAAATTATACTGTAATCCTTCTACATAGGCTACGTCGGTGACTTTAAATTTTCCAATAAACAGGGTTCATTTTTCTCTTGTTCTTCTTTGGATTTGTCACATAATCGCACATTTGGAACGCGACCTTCTACATAATCTGAAATATTAGTTATATCTCCTCTCATGTGGCGAGAACATCCGCTATCGAAATATCAGATGTCTTTCTCCTTGAATTCTTGTAATAAAAAAGATTAAGCAAATTAGGTACCCTTTAGTTTTTGGGTCCTTGGTTATAAGTGCCTTTAGGTACCCATATTTGCGTGACATCAATGGATTTGCTATAGGTTGCATGTGGTCCTGTTTTACGAGATTTACGTGGGGCAGCACATAATTACTGTAAGCATGATTATTATGCATGTAAAATTTGGAGTTTTGGCTCTAGTAAGGTTGTTGTCTTGGAGGAGGAACCATATTCTTCTGCGTTGCTGCTTGCCTTCTGGTTTCTAATTATATTCCGAGATTTGTTGTTGATAGCACTGCGCGGCAGCTTGCTTACGGGACAGATACTTGGTTCCTTGTACCTAATATCTAAAGGAACTGTACTGTTGGTAGGACTGAGGTGAATACTGTTGATACTTAGGTACAACCTTCCTCCTGGTCGGCTGCTGATGCTCTTGGTATGCTCGAGGAGCATACTGTTGATGATTGGCATTGCGTCTTGTAGTTCTATGAGACTGGGGTTTCCGCTGCTTATGATATGAACTGGGTGGCACAATTGCAACCTTTGCTGGCCGAGAAGGAGCAGCTGTATCCTTTACAGGAATATCCTTCGAGACTTCTTCAGGTTCTGGAATAGGTTCCACTCATTTGACAAACATCGTACTAGTTTTGCCTTTATGGGAGAACGAGTCGTATCCTAAGCCATGTTTGTCGTGGGCGTGACCCAGTGATTAGGATGTCTTCCATCATCCTTGATGATTTCTCAAAGGACTTGAAGATGGTATCAAGTTATCCTTCTCTTTTCTCGAGAAGCTATATTTTTTCCTCTAATAAAGCATATCAGTTGTCTTGTAGTTACTATGAGTTTTTACCTCATTTAGTTATGTTGCAAGTTGATTATTGATTTCCATGAATTTTTCATAATGATGTTGCTATTTTCACAATTCAAAGACATATTTTCATAGTTATTTGTCATCAGATCATTTTCGTCCTTCAGCTCGAAATTTGAAAGCGAGAGCTATAGGTTTTCTTGTTTAAGCATTTCATGGGATTTTTGAATGATTCTAAACTCATTCATCATGTTTTCAAATTCATGTGATGCACTAATGGGAGTAGCTGAGTTGAGCTTACCTCATCATCACTTTCTTCATCATCATTTTCTTCCTTGGCCATAAAGCACATATAGGCTTTATCTTCGATTTCATCATCGTAGGAGTCATTGTCAGTGATTGCCTGTAGACACTCATCGGTTTTGATCAGTGTGGGTGAGGCTTCTGATTCTCTGACCAAGGCCTTTAGATTGTTTTGCCAGACATGGCTTTTCTCATATTTTTCTTATTTCTCGCCTTCGGGCAACTTCTGCACTTTAGGATGAGGACACCTATTTGCATAGTATCCTAGTTTCCTGCAGTTATAGCATAGGTTAGAATCTGCGGACGAAGGTGATTCCAAACTCGCATTGTTAAATGGTTTAGGCCTGTGTGGGGCCTTTCCGGAGTTCATGATGAACTTGTGGAATTTGAGCATGAGCAAGGCCATCTTGTCTTGTGACAGGATGTCATCATTGTTGTTAGCTGCCTTTGATGCGGCTCGGATGTGCTGGGGGAAGAGCTCTGTCTCCTGTCAGATACAACAGCAAGTGTTGTTGTATTAGCGAGTAACTCTTCAACTTTCTCTCTCCTGTCAATATCGTACTCAAAGGCTTTGAGATATGTGAAGAGATCGAAATAAGGAGTGGTCTTAACATCCCATCAGGCAGGGAGTGATCTAAAGATTCTAAGATTTTTCTCCTTCTGGGTATATACTTGATCCAATGCTTCAAGTTCACCGACAATGCCGGTAAATCTGAGGTCAAGTTCGTCAAGTGTTTCAGAAGATTTCATTTCATTGCTGAGTTAGTTTTAAAATATTATTTTCTTTGGAGAGTTTAGTCCCCTCAAATATCAACTTGACTTTCTCCTAAATTCCCTTGGCTTTCTTACAGCTCCTTACCTTTGAGAATGTGCCTTTGTCAAGAGTGACAAATAGCGCATTCTTGGCTAGGTTGTCGAGATTCGCGCACTTGCAATCACCAGTTCTCCATTGTTCTCATTCCTTCTCAAGCATCTCTGCATGAGGTTGTTCTTATATTCTTGTAGGTGTATTGACCTTCATGATCTTGATAGGTCCTCTTTGGATGATAAAGCTCATATCTTCATACATTGCAACAAGATGGCTCCCATCTTTATTCTTCAATCATTGGATTCATTGATAGAAAATTAGGAACCCTATTGATTATAGATGTATCCATGTCAGAAGTAAGATGAATGATAAATATATAAAAATAGCTTTTTTTTAAAGGCTAGTGATCTTGTGGATCTGATTTAAGTTAGAAATCGACTGATTTTTTATAGAATCAACCACTCCGATGTCACTTGTTGGCCACAATGTACAATATAAACAACTTAGAAGGGGGGGTGAATAAGCTGTATCCTTTTTCGAAGTTTGTTTGTGGAGAAGAAGTCTACTAAAACCACACAAGCATATAGAAAATAGTAAAGACAATAAGTAAAGATATACTGATTAAAGTGGTTCGAGGTAAACCCCTCTACGTCCAATGGTTCTCAACACATGAGTAAATAGCATATTAAAATCATGGCATACACAACTGTATGATTCTAACTAAACACGTCGTTGTATCATTCACACATATTGGCTTCGGCTTCTTAGACTAGCTTCTTTCACATAGATTGAAGCTTCGTCCTTAATGCTATTCGTCCCAGACAAGTC
The DNA here is from genome assembly GCA_033398695.1 of Orobanche coerulescens. Lineage (NCBI taxonomy): Eukaryota > Viridiplantae > Streptophyta > Magnoliopsida > Lamiales > Orobanchaceae > Orobanche > Orobanche coerulescens. The sequence continues at coordinate 144,485,045 of CM065809.1, read as the reverse complement.
AGATATAGCTTCTCTTAGTCCACACAGGGCTAAGTAACTCAAAAAAAGAATGTGTTATCACGAGTTCAAATAGCAGTTGTATATGCTTGATGAGCTTTCGTTGTAGATGTGCGGTTCGTGTTGACAACTTGTATATATCTTCTCTTCAGATGTCACTGTATGCTTGAGGAAATACAATGCTCTTGTAAGCTTTCAGTATTTTCGCGTGTTCGAGTTATTCTCAGGTATTTAAGTTTTTAATGTCCTCTTACCTGGGGCTATTTATAACCTTGGAAATAAATCCATTATAAATGTAGTTGTTGGCCGGTTGGTGAGATTGAGACATATCTGATTGGCGGCTTCAAAAAGTTTGAATTAATGCGATTTGCATTCAATGCTTCATACATACTCCTAACCCGCATTAAATGCACTTATTTCTGTAGTCTCTTCGACCGCATTAAATGCTGTCCTATCAGCATTAAAAGCTACTTTAACCGTGAATACTTTAGGAATAATGATTGTTTGATTCATAACGGTTTAAAGTTTCTTCAGTCCTATTGGATTTGTATTTTACTTTTCCTAAGTAAAACACCTACAACATTGTTTTATGTATCCAACATCTCGTCTTGCTGTATCTTGAAGGCGAAGCTGTAGGATTTGACTCTTGGCTTGCTGTTTGATCTTGCGCTGTATGGATAAGTTGTATGCAGTATTTGTCATTTTTCTTGACAACGTCCATACTTAGATGATTTTCTGACTTGATGATTCTTTGATGTATGGGGCATTTATCAAGACATCAGGAGGAAGCACTTGATACAAAGAAAGATCATAATGATCTATGTTGATTAATATCGAAATGTTGATTATTGTCGGAAATGAAATATTTGGTCAAATTGGACGAAACAATCTAATATGATTTAGATTAATACTTTGTTATTTGGACCGCAGTCCAAAATAGGGTATAATGTTCGTTGAATATTGATTAGTATTCATACTTTAGATGATTATGATGCTTGCAACTCCTGAAGAGTTACCAACATTTTTAAGCATTACTCATGCAAACATGAGATATGAAGCATATAAATCAAGAATCTAAATATATGTACTCCTATAAATTGCAAGAGTCTTTATACAGATTCGAATAGTACATTCGAACTTGAAATAACCGTCTTAAGTCAATATCATCGATTAAAGAAAGTTATAGTAATGAATCAACGTCATATATAGATATGAATGATCTTAGATTGATTGGAACTCATAAGAGATCCCATTGGCACTTGAATATTTGATAAGATAATTTGAGATCGAGAAGTTTGAAACATCTAGAATGTGTCTTGGATTAAAATACTTGGAAAGTGTATTATTGATATTTTAACACACTTTTACCTAGAAAGTAATAGAGCGATTTACACGAATCAAACATGCTCATCAAAATCATTGACCAGTCACTTGATCCTATTAGGGACACCTTTATACCAAATGATGATGAAGATATTCATGGTCCAAAAGCTCCACATCTCAGTGCAATTGTTGAACTAATATATCTTACAAGTTCTACATGAACTAATATATAACCAAGGCTTAATTCATCATCTAAAAGGTCAACATTGAAAAAAGGTAATGAAAACTTCAACGCTATCTACGAAGAAAAAGATACTTTTGTTTATATGGTTCTCTCCATTTACAATTCATTGAGAGTGCGTTGAAATAAGATCAATCCTTCACTAAATTGAAAGAATTATGGGATATAATAGAAGATTGAAATTCTCCCAACTATTTTCATAAAGACAATGCGGTATTTGGTGAGAAGAAGATATGATGAAGCATATTCCTTTTCCACTCGTGATCTACAAGTGATGTGTGCATCAAGGGGAGAAATGATATAAAATAAAGTATTTGATCCAGAATTTTAATAAATAAAATAAATAATAGGTTTGCAATTATAGCAGTATAAGTTGATGATTTAAACTTAATTGGGACTCCTGAAAATCTCAATAGAACTGTCATTGAAAATCTATGAAGTATATCTTACTAGCTATAACACCCCCAAAACCATCTGGGATATTACAGCACCGTGGGTCCCGCGCCGGAACCCACCAGGCTAAAAACCATTTAAAAAACGTTTAAAAATACCAAAAGGCCGATGACGGTATTATTTTAAATACTCAAATATTTTCTAAAATATAATTCTCAAATGCCATCATCAAATACTATTTGAAAATATAAGGCGAAATGCTGAATCTCGACAGTTCAAAATGTATGTTAAGCTACCACGTATACGTACCGATAAAATAGTTGGGGAAAAAGGTTTAACGAAATAATCCAAGATCGCAAAATGCCAAAAGGCCATTTTAAAGTTAAACACGAGTTGGTAAAAATATCGGAAAGCCATTTTAGAATACATGCACACGCAACGGATAAAATGCAGTTTAAAAATACACAATTGCAGCGGAATAAAACAAACAAAAAAGAATACTCGATACTCAAAAACATGCCACAACCAGTATCACTTGGTAAGCTCACCCCTTCACGACCGCTACTAGCTCGATCTCCGAGTACCTAAAAATAAAGCCCACGACGGGGTCAGCCACAATACTCAATAATGATATCGATCACATCAACATAAATAATTACATATCAATGTAATAACGGAGTAAGAATACTACCAATGTAATCTTATCGTCATAACCTTACCAATCCATGGCAATCCATACTAAATCAATCCTTGACATATTCCACATTTCGCATTCTCAAAATGACAAAATGAACTCAACAAAAATCATCTGTACTGAATTCAAACAATATCAAAAATCCTCAAAACATCATCATAACTCATAACCATGAAGCAATTCATCCATGCCAAATCCTGTCTGTCGGATTACATAATCAAATCTCAACCTGGATAAACCAATAACACGCAACATAATTGTAGATCACCACAAAACAATGATAACGAGTCCCGAAACATCGACGTACATTCCGAATTCTCATACGATCAATAACAATGATCAACCAATACATTAACTGAGAATATCATCGACATGATAACTCCAATACGACCAACAAAGGATCAACGGTAACTGAGAGTACCCTGAACGTGGTATACTCCAAACATGATTAACAAAGGACCAGCAATAACCGAGAATACCATCAACAAGGTAAACTCCAAATAATCAACAAAGGACCAACAATAACCGAGAATACCATCAACAAGATAAACTCCAAATGATTAATAAAGGACCAACAATAACCGAGAATACTATCAACAAGGTAAACTCCAAATGATCTACAATAATGGATCTCAAAGAAAAATCTCCGACTGTCGAACATACCCCTCGGGCGTATGAACAACCAGTCGCAAACCGTCGAACATATCCATCATACATGGACTATGAACGACTAAACAATATGGCTCAAAGATGGACGTCATAGTACGCCCGATCCGGAAATGTGTCCGTGCACATGTCCACCCTGTATACAGAATCTAGAATATACGTGGGACAATGTACCTAATTAGCCTCACGAACTACGTCTCGTGTGCACGGTCCAATGCGGAAATATCCATGCATGACCATCGTGTGCCCAGCTAAAAATGCTACACAATAACCAATCGGAACGCAGATATGACTCCAGATATGTCACGATGCAACATGACAACGAAACTCAAAGAAACACATATCCAATAAGGATCAAAAGATTCATCGAAGTGAACAAAGACACAGGGATAATGAAAGATCGACATGACCGACAATATCCGAAAAAACCCTCCTGGGATCACAATACCCAAAGGATAATCCATACGATCAACAATCTCAGACAACAGTTCTGGGATCAACATCCCTCAGTGAAACAATCAACACAACCATTAATACCAATAATAGTCCTGGGATCAACATCCCTCAACGAACAACCAATACGAATCTCAATATACGAATCCTCAACGTACAACATATACAACAACTCAACATAATAATTATTTCCATAACTGAACAATACTTAAATTACCTCAAAGCCGAAGACAATATTCTTTCCACGAACATATCGGAACGAATACACAGTTATACGAATAATCTCGAATGAGGTACAATTCATTAGTTTCAATAAGCCACCATCCCGACATCAATATCGACACAATAACTATCCTCGATATTCGATATTCTATATCCTTGACCAAAGATAACTCACGTCTTCCTTGAACATAATTAAATCATATACTTTATGATTTAGTCCAAACTAGAGCACGATATACAAACCATTATCCCGACAATTTACATTTATAACAACGTTGCTATATGAATTATAAATGAAATGAAAACGGAACCATTTATCAAATATTATAAACTGAACAAGTACAAACTTGCCTCGATACCGATACCATGAAGCCATTACCAAAATCCATCATCTACGAGCTCCTCAGCCCCGACCAAAAGCAATCTACAAACTCCATAGCCTCAACCGCAACATAACGGTCATAATCTACGATCAAACATCTCAACCTATTGAAGTAATCAATCAACAACAATCCGATAACAACAATAACCGACATAGCCAACCAATCAAATTCAACGGCTCAACAATACCTCGATCATATACAAAAAACCAAATAATCCAACTCAACAAATATGCACTCATATCCACAATACAAGACGCAACTCGATAATCAATATAACTGATCAATAAACCCAACGGTTTCACAATATCCCGATTAGATACAAATCCAAACAACCCAAACCAATCAATCACAAATTCAAAACCACAATACGATTCCACAATCCAAAGATCATATCAATAATCAATTTAACCAAGTGTCTAAGCATTACCGATTCCAAATTTAATCTTAAATACGATTACAAGTTTCCTCCTTGTACATTCATAATTAGAACCAATTACCGATTATCATCATCAAACCGGAAGATCTGGTTAATTCAACATTATAAATAATCATATTCCAAGGTGTCAAGTAATTCCATTATCTGAATTGAACACTTGTTCAATACGTATGAATTCTCAAACTCAAAAGTGAATCATAATCTTATCAGACCCGGAACCATATTCGTATTCCTATACGAATATTGTACCAAAACACATAACTTAGTTCTAGATATGAATATTCCATATTCATATCCAAAACACCAACACCTCTTACACATATTTATCAAGTCATATAATCCAAGAGTTCCTTAAGAACACAACTTATTCCGACATCACATTCAAAATCTCCAATATGACATAATCCGATGTGTTCTAACATCTAAACAATCCTTATTCATAATTCAAGATGTATATTATCATATCCTACAATATACGACCTTTTTAACATCAAGAATCGCAACATTATTACAAAGAACATCGAGAATACTATGATTCCATAATCATAACAACATAATCAAGACATTGATCATCAATTCATTATCTTCCCTTAACAAAATTCCCGTAAATACCAAGAATCATCACAACAACTCCATAAACTGGCACCATACAAATTAATCATCAACAACAACATCAAAAATCCGAATTCAAAGAGAGGATTATCCAACATACCTCTTAGAAGATGAAATATACAAGTAAACACTTGTCTTGATTAACACGGTGCGAAGAAATCGACGAAAGAAAAGAGTCCCAATACAACCTCCTTCAAAAAGTTCCTTCCTAAATCACAACGATATCAATTCAATCACAATTCTACGAAAACGTATAGAACTTCCCAAGTTCTACCAATTGAAGCAATTTATCGGACACTTTGAGGGCATAGTCCAATTTAATCGATTAACGGAGGAATTCTCGAATTTGTTCCACAAAACATCAAAAGTAATGAATGATCCCGAGAATACAAATAAATTCTATCAATAATCTTAATTAAAACGAAAGAAATCGTCCACAACATCATGAAACTCCAAAAATCCCCAAAACCAAGGGTTCATGTGTTCTTACCTTCGATCCAAGCGAAAGATGATGTTAGACATGAATCAAACTTCCAAAAAATGTTGTTCTATGATGCTCCCATTCAAAACCATCGATTTCTGATGAAGGATCGCGAAAAGAACGAAGAAAATGTGGAAATGGCCAAGTGACCCGTGCCCAGGCCTTAAATAGCCGAGTACTGCCGGTCACTTACGGCCGTAACCGGCCATGGCTTATGGACGTAACCGGCCATGGCTACCCTACTGTCCGATTTGCCCGACATCCTTGCGGCCGTTATCGGCACCCCCTTACATACGTAATAGGCCTTACAGCCGTACCAGGCCACAACCTTACGGCCGTAATCAGCCAGTCCTTACGAGTCACTGTTGGCCGTAACCGGCCATCCCAGCGAGTCATTGCCGACCGTGATCGGCCATCCCAACGAGTCACTGCCGACTGTGATCGGCCATCCAGCGAGTCACTGCTGGAACACGTGCGGCACTGGCAGGTCCTTACGGCCACGACTCGGTTCGTATCTTGCATAACGTACGTAATACCTAATCCATAGCGTACATAATACGTACATTGACTTGCTACAATATATACTCGTATTACGTATGTAATACACCCTGCATAGCGTAAGTAAATCCATCTGTTAACTCACCTGTCCACATCCACGCCGAAAGCTGCCGACCACGGGCCCACCTACCGACCACAGCTCGGTCCTGTCCGATTCCTCTTGTTACGTACGTAATGCCTTATGCATAACGTATGTAAAATGTAGAATTTAGCATACGTAAGTCCTTAAGCTTAGCGTAGGTAATGGACTTCTGTACTTGGCCAAAACCCAACTGTTCCTGTACGTCTCGACATACTGGATACGAGCATATGGCATACTAAATACACATATGATACGAGCATATGGCATACCAAAAATATTCTCATATGATACACCTGATATCCAAATCAGTTCAATCTGATACACCCTATCCTCTATATAACTGTCAATCAAAAACGTCAATTACATAAGTATAATTGTCTCAGTTCTCAATTTATTTTATCCATACTGTATAGACACCAAGCTATACAATTTATCTCAGATAAAATAATGTGAAAAATTTATACTGAAAATCTGGGTATTACATACTACCCCCCTTAAAATAATTTTCGTTCTCGAAACTTGCAAACTGTCACCAACAACAGATCAATCCAAAATTTTCAAACTCATCACAGAAGCAATCAATCGTCGCCACAAGAGAATAACCAAACCAACATACTTATAGGTGCGTGAAGTCGATGATCTCCCGTGATACTAGTACACGACTCCCATAGGAAGTCTCAACACAATACCAACACACACCAATATCACAAATAGCAATTTGAAAAGATTTCAAAAATTTTGGAACCTCCAAAAATCAGTTTGACTCAAAAGTCAGGAAAATCATTTTCAAAAGCCACGCTACTACCATACTGGTAGAGCCACATAACACACACGCCTAGGTTTCACAAAACCCAAGCTCCGATACCATCTTCTGTAACACCCCCAAAACCATCCGGGATATTACAGCACTGTGGGTCCCGCGCCGGAACCCACCAGGCTAAAAACCATTTCAAAAATGTTTAAAAACGCCAAAAGACCGATGACGGTATTATTTTAAATACTCAAATATTTTCCAAAATATAATTTTCAAATACCGTCATCAAATACTATTTGAAAATATAAGGCGAAATACCGAAACTCGATAGTTCAAAATGTACGTTAAGCCACCACTTATACGTACCGATAAAATAATTGGGGAAAAAGGTTTAACGAAATAATCCAAGTTTGCAAAATGCCAAAAGGTCATTTTAAAGTTAAACACGAGTTGGTAAAAATACCGGAAAGCCATTTTAAAATACACGCACACGCAACGAAAAAAATGCAGTTAAAAAATATACAATTGTAGCGGAATAAAACAACCAGAAAAGAATACTCGATACTCAAAAACATGCCACAACCAGTATCACTCGGGAAGCTCACCCCTTCACGACCGCTACTAGCTCGATCTCTGAGTACTTAAAAATAAAGCCCACGACGGGGTCAGCCACAATACTCAACAATGATATCGATCACATCAACATAAATAATTACATACTAATGTAATAACGAAGTAAGAATACTACCAATGTAATCTTACCGTCATAACCTTACCAATCCATGGCAATCCATACTAAATCAATCCTTGACATATTCCACATTTCGCATTCTCAAAATGACAAAATGAACTCAACAACAATCATCTGTACTGTATTCAAACAATATCAAAAATCCTCAAAACATCATCATAACTCATAATCATGAAGTAATTCATCCGTGCCAAATCTTGTCCGTCGGATTACATAATCAAATCTCAACCTGGATAAACCAATAACACGCAACATAACTGTAGATCACCACAAAACAATGATTAGTCATCTCGAACTCTATGTGTTTGTATCTTCATGTTTTGTTAAATCATCGTGTTTTGATTTCCGGTTCATTTCTTGCCTACTTGGAGCAGCTTGTCGGTCATGTTCTGGAAGAACATTACGTATGTTACGGGTGGTAATTAACGTACGTTATGTGGGATATTTTAGCACGCGTTAAATGCATGTGTTACGTACGTCATGGTGTTCAGAAAATCGTGCAGAGGACTCTGCCGGCCCTTACGTACGCTACGAGCATGTTGTTACGTACGTTAGGGTGGCATCTTACGTACGTTAATCCAGTGGATTACATACGTTAAATACTCCAGGGTTTTCGGGCAGTGAGCTGTGCTGAGCTCTTACGTATGCTGCGGGCACGGTGTTACGTGTAACACCCCAAACTAGGTGGATATTACAGTGCCGTGAATCCCCGACTGGGACCCACCAGGCAAATGAAAATGATGAATTAAATAATATAATTGTAGTACCGAACCACATTATATTACCAAGTACTCCGATGAGGAGTTTAAGTACAACACACTAGGACAAAACCGAATACTAGTATATTTTATATGGAGATAAAATACACCACCCTGAACAATTAAACATCTCAAACGGAATTTGCAGCGGAAAATACAAATGACGGAAATGACTGAAATGACTGAAACAAACGGAATAACTGGCCCCCCTATTAGTATCACTAGGACTCCTCGCCGTCAGCATGCTCTTCCCGTGCCTTTGCCTTGCCGTGACCTGAAAACAAAATTCCCCAAACGGGGTCAGTTACACAGAACAACAATCCTCAAGGGTTGAAAAATACACAATCATGATTTAACTGAAGTTATGAAATATCCTTAGTTATGAATTACGCTGAAGAGGAGTATCATAGTACGCCCGTAGTGTTCTGTGCAAGTGTACAAGACGGATGATCGGACACACCCGTCCTTGTACCTAATTAGTCTCACGGAGTTAATCTTTACCGTGTGCACAGTCCAATGTATCACTCCCAATACATGGCCATCACGTGCCCGACTAAAAATTCCACACATCCGCACCCGGCCACGCAATATGAAGCCAGAAGGTCAAATGAACGAGAATTACCATAATGAATATCAATGAATAATAATAATAATAATCTGACAAAGTCAAGAATTACTCACCGAGATGAAAGTGATAATGAAGTGATTGATAGTTTCAATGAAATGATTGGAACAGCCGTTCCTCGTTAATGAAGTGACTATTCGACAATTACAAGTCTCAATATGATTAATACAATGATGAATGAGTTATGATTATGAATGATCAACAACAAAAAGGAATGAATATCCTTTTAACCGAGTAAGAATTAACTTACTCAACACCGAAGAAGAATGTCCGTCCACGAACATCCTAAATGAAATGTTGGTCGCTCGAACAACCTTGAATCAATACAATTACCAACAATCCGTTCAATATACGAATCAAACACGAATATAACGAACTCAAAACGTCGATACGATTAAACCAAGTTCATTGGGGCATTATATCAAACACTTTGTGGCCAACTACGATTGATTACAACCAAACCTCGATAATACCAACATCAAAACCCCCAAGAAGTGTTTCAAACCAACAAAACATCTTCCAATGATCAATAATCCAAAATCAATATCTGAAAACGTGATTATAACGATAATTAATCGAAAACCCCCAATTTCAACTGGATATTCAAAGTGTTCTTGAATAATCCCTCAATAATCCAATGAATCCTTATATAAACTCATAATCATATACATATCCCTTCATATAACATGATTATAACGTCCAAAACATCATATCTCAACACAAAATCGAAATCCAAGATGTTGAAGAATTTACCTCTTGAAGGTCCAACCACTTCGATCCGAAGAACACGAGTTAAAACGAGTATCCAAGCTTCTCAAATGAATGAAGATGATGAAAATTACACACTCAAATGATTAGGTGATGGAAAATCTCTCCCTCAACCCTCTCTCTCGGATAAAAGTTGGAGAAATGAAGAAATGAGGAAAAAATGTCCCGGCCAACTCCTTATATACTGCCGGAAGTTACGGCCGTAACTCGGCCCTCTTACGGCCGTAACATTCCAGGTCAACGGCCTTACGGCCGTAACCGGCCAACTCATACGACCGTAACTCGGCTTCGTCCAAAATCCTGCCGACAGACTTACGGCCGTAACCGCTCCTGAGTTACGGGCGTAACTCGCCTTCGTCAAAAACATCGGCCGACATCCTTACGGCCGTACCCGCACACCTTACGGGCGTAACTCGGATGATACGGCCGTATCCGGCCAAACTTACGGGCGTAAGCCCCCTTCGTCGAAAATGACCAGGCACCTTGCCTGCAGCGTACGGCCGTATCCGGCCAAGGCTTACGGCCGTACCTTCCTCGACTTACGGCCGTATGCCGCAACCCTTACGGCCGTAAGTCACCCTTGCCCGATAACACCTGAAATTTACGAACACCACTTACGGCCGTATCCTCCCCTTCTTACGGCCGTAACTCGCCATCGGCCAAAAATGCCTGGGCAGCCTGCTGGACGCGTACGGCCTTAACCGGCCAAGCCTTACGAACCCTTGTTACAGCCGTAACCTACAATCCTTATGGCCGTAACTCAATGCTGGACAAGGTGAAAAATCCGATAACTCCGATTCCTCGCTACGACTGATGAATGATCCGACATATCATACGAATGAGAAAGTGAACAAGTCCAACACATGCCAAAGATGATACTCTCAGTATATGACTACCAATCACGATGAAAATGATAATACTCCCATCTCGGTCTATAAACGGAGATGAAATGACGATCGGTAACTGATATACGGTTACAACATGCCAATAGTGAACGCGAACGAATGAATCATGAATGATGAGTGATTATTAATGAGTGAAAATTACTGAGTGACAATTACAGACTGATAATTACCGAATGAAAATGAATGAATTACAACCGGGTATTACATACTCCCCCCTTAAAAGAGTTTCGTTCTCGAAACTAACGGCCAAACAACTCGGGATAACTCTCCCGCATACTCTCCTCAGTTTCCCAAGTGGCCTCTTCGACTCCGTGTCTAGACCACTGAATCTTGACCAAAGGGATCGTCTTGGTCCTCAACTGTTTGATTCGCCGCTCTAAAATTCGTACGGGACGCTCCTTGTACGAATGATCATCCGCGATCTCGATTTCGTCGAATTGAAGTATGTCACTCGGGTCGGCAACATACTTCCGCAACTGAGAGACGTGAAACACATTATGAATTCGGCTCAAAGCCGGAGGTAAAGCCAATCGATAAGCTAACTCGCCTACTCGATCCAAAATCTCAAACGGTCTAATGAATCTCAGACTCAACTTCCCCCGTTTTCCAAAACGGAAAATACCTCGACTCGGGGATACCTTGACCAAAACGTGGTCACCCGTATCGAACTCTAGTGGTCGACGACGATTATCTGCATAAGATTTCTGTTGACTCTGAGCTGTCAACAAACGACTCCTGATCAAAGCTACCTTCTCCCGGGTGGTTATAAGCATATCGGGCTCGGTGCCAATTGATTCTGATAAGTTGTCCCAACACAAAGGAGATCGACAACGACGACCGTACAAGGCCTCATAAGGTGCCATCTTAATGGAAGCATGCCAACTATTATTATACGTGAACTCGATCAATGGTAGTTGGGCTTCCCAATCGTCTTTCCAATCGAGGACGCATGCCCTCAACATGTCCTCTAATGTCTGAATAGTCCTATCTGATTGCCCGTCGGACTGAGGATGAAAGGCGGTACTGAGATTAAGCTGAGTTCCCATATCACGATGAACCGATTTACAAAAATGAGATACAAACCGTCCGTCACGATCGGAAACGATACTTTTAAGAGTACCGTGAAGTCTCACTATCTCTTTGATGAACAGCTGGGCAAGTCTCTCGGGACCCCATGTATCCTTGATCTCAAGAAAATGAGCTGATTTAGTTAAGCGGTCCACAATCACCCAGATCGTATTCATGCCACGACGACTCGTCGGCAAACTCGTGATGAAATCCATAGAAATGTCTTCCCACTTCCACTCTGGAATAGGGAGAGGTTTCAGCATACCCGCCGGTCGCTGATGTTCAATCTTAACTTGTTGACAGGTTAAGCATCTCGAAACAAATTCTGCGACTTCTCGCTTCATATTACTCCACCAGTAATTTTGTTTCAAGTCCTTGTACATCTTGCTGGACCCCGGATGAACAGAATAAGGGGTAGCATGAGCTTCTCTCAAAATAGAGTTTTTCAACTCGTCATTCTCCGGTACGCACAACCGATTCTTAAACCTCAAAAGTACATCCTCGTGGACCACGAATCCAGGGGCTTTCCCCTGAGACACATCCTCACGGATGCGCAACAACGCTGGGTATGCACCTTGATTCTCCCTGATTTCCTCCTCAAGTGGCGATGAAATCTCTAACATACAAAGCTGTTCCTGAACTCGCTGAAGCCAGACCTCGATCTTGGGTCTAAGGAATTCCTGCTGAAGCTCCTTCTGAACTGTTAAACGGGCAAGCATCTGCTCCTAAACGGACTTACGACTCAAGGCGTCGGCGACGACGTTCGCCTTGCCCGGGTGGTAAAGGATCTCGATATCATAATCTTTAATTAGTTCTAACCACCGCCTCTGTCGCATATTTAACTCCTTCTGAGTAAATATATACTTTAAACTCTTATGATCGGTGAATATCTGACAAGTAACGCCATAAAGGTAATGACGCCAAATCTTCAATGCGAACACCACGGCTGCTAGCTCCAGGTCGTGAGTCGGATAATTAACCTCGTAAGGTCTCAATTGCCGTGAAGCATAAGCAATAACCTTCCCATTCTGCATGAGTACACATCCGAGACCCTGTCCGGACGCATCACTATAAACCACAAATCCCTCCGTCCCTTGCGGCAAGGAAAGTACATGTGCTGACATTAACCGGCTCTTGAGTTCCTCAAAACTCCGCTGACACGCGTCGGACCACGTGTATTTCTTATCCTTTCGCAAAAGGTTCGTCAAGGGTTGAGCGATTCTAGAAAATCCCTCCACAAATCGCCGATAATAACCCGCTAATCCGAGAAAACTTCGGATTTCCTTAACATTCTTTGGAGGTAACCAATCTCGGATAGCCTCCGTCTTCTGAGGGTCGACACGAACTCCGTCTGATGAAATTACATGACCGAGAAAAGTTACTTCGGACATCCAGAACTCACATTTGGAAAACTTTCCATAAAGTTGCTCTCGTCTCAACACGTCGAGAACCTGATGAAGATGAACCTCGTGTTCCTCTCGGTCACGAGAATAAATCAAAATGTCATCGATGAAGACAACAACAAACTGATCTAAAAAGTCGATGAAAACCCGATTCATTAACTCCATGAATACCGCAGGTGCATTAGTGTAACGCCGTGGCTTTCTTAATTAAAAAGAACGTTACACAGCTCATTTTTCCTAAAATTTTTTTTATATAATTTCGGAGTATTTGCGGAAGCGTTTTATTCAGTAAATCCTCAATAAAACTCGTTTATTCAAACATCAATACAGTTTTACAAAAACATGGGAAATCAAATATTCGGACATAGTCCGTTGAAATTACGTTTGTTGAAGAACATCAAGTGTTTCGTAAAAATAATAACAATTACGGCGACACCATCTTTTATTCTTTAGAACTTCATCGTGTTGGGAGTATGTATTCATCTTCTGCTTGTCCCGTTCGTCGATTCCTTAGCCTGAAAAAACATAAATGACGAGGTGTGAGTACGCGAGCATACTCAGTGAGATTAAACCCTTATAAATCGTCAAAATCATGTTGTGTAATGCACATAAAACATTCTTATCTGTGTGAGACTCGTCTCGGATTTCTTTCATTCTTTCGACCCCTCGCGGGTCGTCATGTTACACGACACAACGATGACCGTAACATATTAAAACAGTATAACCTCACCTCGTTTGCTGAAATCTTGAAATATCTTCCTTTGAATTTGGCTCGGTTGTCCTTCTTGGATCCCGGATACGCTTCTCCTAGCACTTGAAAATAGTTTTTCATATTTCCGGTCATAAATTCTTGGTGTAAAATCTGAAATCTCTTTGAGGACTTTTATCAAACACCTTTGAAAAACTGTCAGATTTGAGTTATCTGTTTGGTCGGGATTTTTGTGGCTTTTATAATTTTTGTAAGGAAAATATGTTTCGGGCCTTTTAAAGCAGAGGTTCATAGCTTTAAAATGATATATGATATGTACAACAACACGTCCGGGAACATGTATAAATAAGGGCTCAAAGTCGGTTGAAAATCAACCTTACCCGGACAGCTGGAAGCCTTATCCCAGACGGTGGCGAGAAGCTTCGTCGGTCGTGGCCGACCTTATCCTGACAATTTGACCTTATCCGGATAGTGGTCGAGAAACATCATCGGTCGTGATCGACCTTATCCGGACAGTGGGCGACCTTATCCGGATAGTGGCCTAGAAGCTTCGTCGGCCATGGCGCGATTGTCGATCGGCGTGTCCCGTGATGGCCGTGAGATGTCCGTCAACTTGGCTCGGCCGGTTTGACCCCTTCCCGATGTCCAAATTCGATTTTCCGACCTGTTCCGGACTCGTAGGAGTTAAATCTTCGATATGCTCGGAACGGATTTTTGATAATCTTAAAATAATATTTTAATATTATTTTTGCAGTATAAGTGTTATGTAATGAAATTTTATCGTATCAAAATCGTCGGAACTTTTCGAAATTACTTTCAGAAATTCTAAAAATGATCCTTATAATTTATTTTGAAATATTTTCTTTTTAAATCTTTCATTTTATGCTAGGAACGTATCGGTCCAAGTATCGGACAACCTGTAAATATTAAAAAAATCAAAATCTATGATCGTTAGCATTTAAATAAGTATTGGGGCGTTACAATTAGTTAGCCCGAACGGCATAACTACGAACTCATAATGACCATAGCGTGTTTGAAATGCCGTCCTCGCGATATCCGACTCTCGAATCCGCAACTAGTGATATCCAGATCTTAAGTCGATCTTGGAAAATACTGAAGCTCCCTGAAGTTGATCTAAGAGATCATCAATACGGGGTAAGGGATACTTATTCTTGATTGTCACCCTGTTCAATTCCCGATAATCAATACACAAACGAAAAGAACCATCCTTCTTCTTGACAAACAACACTGGTGCTCCCCACGGAGACGCACTCGGTCGGATATAACCCTTCTCGAACAACTCCTCAAGTTGGTTCTTTAATTCCTGCATTTTGGTCGGGGCCATCCGGTACGGTGCCTTCGATATCGGAGACGTACCAGGCTCCAACTCAATCGTGAATTCCACATCTCTCTATGGAGGCAAACCAGGTAACTAGTCTGGAAAAACGTCGGCATACTCCATCACTACCAGAATATCCGTCAACATTACTGATGATTTCTCGGTTTTGGTCATGTAGCACCAATAACCAACACATCCCTGACTAAGTAATCTCACTGCTTTCATCAAATTAATGACCTTACTAGAACAGCCGGGATTACCTCCCTGAAACACACATTCAACCCCATCGTCTGAAATGATAGTGATCATACGCTTACGGACACTAATGATGGCATCATGACGATCCATCCAATCAATACCCAAGATGACGTCGTCCCTCGGCAAATCTACTACGATTAGGTTCGCTGGCCATACACGACCATGGCCAGAATCGAATCATTACGAATCTCACGATTACCGATAATTCGTCTACCATCAGGTAGGCCAATGACATAAGGCTCACAACTAGTAGCACTACCCAGACATAGTCTACTCAAACATGACTCGGAAATGAATGAATGCGATGCACTAGTATCAAAAAGGGTACACAAAGGTTGAGATAGAATATCGAGTGTACCTGAGATCATTCGGGCCTCAGGATCATCGGTCTTCTACATCTCATAAATTCGGGGCTTGCTAGTCCCGGCACCGGACGCTCCCGTCTGCTGGCTATAGACTCCAAATTTAGTCACTCCTGTCATTTTAAACGACGCTGATTGAGTGGCCTGATTCTGAACGGCTGACTGCTTAGGGGCTTGAGATGACGTCTGAGTAGGTTTGGAGTCCCTACGGCAAAAACGGGCCTTATGCCCAACAATTCCACAGTTATGACACGTGACAGACTGTCTCGGACACTTGGTGCTGACATGACCAAGATCCCCACAGTTATAACAGGTGATGGCCGAACTGGCCGCTCGTGAATGAGATTCCGCGGGTTTAGATGTCACAGGAGGTCGCTCAGAAAAAGTAGAGCCCGCACGAGGTTTTTTGAAGGTTGTTTGACCGCCTTCAGACTGATTACGATTTTTCGATTTCTTGCTAGCAGACGAAGGTTGCTGCTTAGCAATCTCTTTAGCAGTAAGCTCATAGGTGAGAGCTTTCTCGATAAATTCGGCCAACGTGGTGCAATTATGATTAAGCAATTGTAGTCTCATACGGGGTTTCAGCCTCTTGCTGAAATACTTAATCTTATCAGCCTCGGAATGAATGATAGATGAGGCGAACGGAAGAAGTTCCTGAAATTTCTCGGCAATGGCGAGAACATCCTCATCTGGCCGAGGTCGGGGTGAGTAATTCTGACAGTTTGGCCTCTCTGAGCGGGGCCGGATAATACCTCTCCATCATGAGAGTTTTGAACTGATCCCAAGTACATGATCCTTCGGTGGGCTTCAACGACAACCACCAAGAATGTGTGCTCTTGCCCAGGTAGTAAGCCGCAACAAAAACTTTGTGTCCTTCGGGACACTCTACCATAGCAAACAACTTCTCGAAATGCTCGAGCCAATGAATAATATCTGCCGGCTCAGACGAGCCCTCAAAAGTAGGTAGCCTCTGGCGAGAGATGTCGCCGATGATATTGCTCACATTCCTCTCTTGCCTCTGAGGTGGCGGCGGAGGAGCCTGTTGATTTTGATTGACGGAGTTATGCATCGTCTCCATCAACTGTGCCATCTGGGTCATTTGGGCCATCATGCCCTGCAAAAAAGCGAGTGGGTCAACCCGGACACCTTCTGACTGAGCCGTGTCCCGGGTACGACTCCCCGTTAGTGAATGATCGTGTCCAGGTGA
The DNA here is from genome assembly GCA_033398695.1 of Orobanche coerulescens. Taxonomy (NCBI): domain Eukaryota; kingdom Viridiplantae; phylum Streptophyta; class Magnoliopsida; order Lamiales; family Orobanchaceae; genus Orobanche; species Orobanche coerulescens. Next base: position 144,467,597 of record CM065809.1, on the reverse strand, counting down.
ATGAGTGGCAGCGTCGCTGCTCGATGAATTGGCATTATTTCTCGCGTTTGCACGTGTATTCACACGAGCTCTCGGGATTCGGCCCGCTCCACGGCCTCGTCCTCCATGTCCTCTTCTTGCCCTCTCCATACTAAAGTAGGAAAGTCACATGATGATTATATTTCCCGCATGAATATCACGTTATGATTATGACATGAGATGATGAAAATGAGCATACGCGCTCTAACACAGTGATTACATGAATGATTAACTGAGGTGACATGATTATCTTGAACAAGTTAACATGATTAATGATTTGATCTTCATAATAAACAACTGAATAATGAAATGAATTGAGTGATTAATGAGTTAACATGACCGTCCTGGTCAAATAAAAATGATGGTTGAGGATTGTTAACTGATGAATTATGAATGAATGATTCTTGCCAGAAATTATATCATGGCGTTAGAAATCTTACAGTTCTTGGTCTGATTGGCTCGACATTTGCACAGGTCACACGTAACGCGAAAGTCCAATGATACTAGTCCGATGACGATGATTTCAAATGAGACATGACTTGGAGGGTAGTATTCAAAACCACGCTCTGATACCAACTCTGTAACACCCCAAACTAGGTGGATATTACGGTCTGTGAATCCCATTTGGGACCCACTGAGCAAATGAAAATGATGAATTAAATAATATAATTGTAGTACCGAACCACATTATATTACCAAGTACTCCGATGAGGAGTTTAAGTACAACACACCAGGACAAAACCGAATACTAGTATATTTTATATGGAGATAAAATACACCACCCTGAACAATTAAACATCTCAAACGGAATTTGCAACGGAAAATACAATTGACGGAAATGACTGAAATGACTGAAACAAACGGAATAACTGGGGCCCCCTACTAGTATCACTAGGACTCCTCGCCGTCGGCATGCTCTTCCCGTGCCTTTGCCTTGCCGTGACCTGAAAACAAAATTCCCCAAACGGGGTCAGTTACACAGAACAACAATCCTCAAGGGTTGAAAAATACACAATCATGATTTAACTGAAGTTATGAAATATCCTTAGTTATGAATTACGCTGAAGAGGAGTATCATAGTACGCCCGTAGTGTTCTGTGCAAGTGTACAAGACGGATGACCGGACACACCCGTCCTTGTACCTAATTAGTCTCACGGAGTTAATCTTTACCGTGTGCACAGTCCAATGTATCACTCCCAATACATGGCCATCACGTGCCCGACTAAAAATTCCACACATCCGCACCCGGCCACGCAATATGAACCCAGAAGGTCAAATGAACGAGAATGACCATAATGAATATCAATGAATAATAATAATAATCTGACAAAGTCAAGAATGACTCACCGAGATGAAAGTGATAATGAAGTGATTGATAGTTTCAATGAAATGATTGGAACAGCCGTTCCTCGTTAATGAAGTGACTATTCGACAATTACAAGTCTCAATATGATTAATACAATGATGAATGAGTTATGATTATGAATGATCAACAACAAAAAGGAATGAATATCCTTTTAGCCGAGTAAGAATTAACTTACTCAACACCGAAGAAGAATGTCCGTCCACGAACAACGTCCTAAATGAAATGTCGGTCGCTCGAACAACCTTGAATCAGTACAATTACCAAAAATCCGTTGAATATACGAATCAAACACGAATATAACGAACTCAAAACGTCGATACGATTAAACCAAGTTCATTGGGGCATTATATCGAACACTTTGTGGCCAACTACGATTGATTACAACCAAACCTCGATAATACCAACATCAAAACCCCCAAGAAGTGTTTCAAACCAACAAAACATCTTCCAATGATCAATAATCCAAAATGAATATCCGAAAACGTGATTATAATGATAATTAATCGAAAACCCCCAATTTCAACTCGATATTCAAAGTGTTCTTGAATAATCCCTCAATAATCCAATGAATCCTTATACAAACTCATAATCATATACATATCCCTTCATATAACATGATTATAACGTCCAAAACATCATATCTCAACACAAAATCGAAATCCAAGATGTTGAAGAATTTACCTCTTGAAGATCCAACCACTTCGATCCGAAGAACACGAGTTAAAACAAGTATCCAAGCTTCTCAAATGAATGAAGATGATGAAAATTACACACTCAAATGATTAGGTGATGGAAAATCTCTCCCTCAACCCTCTCTCTCGGATAAAAGTTGGAGAAATGAAGAAATGAGGAAAAAATGTCCCGGCCAACTCCTTATATACTGCCGGAAGTTACGGCCGTAACTCGGCCCTCTTACGGCCGTAACATTCCAGGTCAACAGCCTTACGGCCGTAACCGGCCAACTCGTACGGCCGTAACTCGGCTTCATCCAAAATCCTGCCGACAGACTTACGGCTGTAACCGCTCCTGAGTTACGGGCGTAACTCGCCTTCGTCAAAAACATCGGCCGACATCCTTACGACCGTACCCGCACACCTTACGAGCATAACTCGGATGATACGGATGTAATACCCGGATTTTCAGTATAAATTTTTCGCGTTATTTTCTCTGAGGTATACTGTATAGTTTGGTATCTATACAGTATGGATAAAATAAATTGAGAACCGAGACAGTTATACTGGTGTGATTGTCAATTTTGATTGACATATATATTCAGGATATGTTGTATCAGGTTGAACAGATTTGGATATCAGGTATACCGTATGAGAATATCTTTGGATTCAGTATGTGTATTCAGTATGCCGTATGTTTGTATTTTGTACGTCGAGACGTCGGACGAAACGATTGGATTTTTGGCTAAGTATAAAAGCCATTACGTACGTTAAGCCTTGGAGCTTACGTACGTAAAATGTGTTAGCTTACGTACGTTATATAGTGTACATAACGTACGTAACAAGAGGAATCGGACAGTGGGGCCCGTGATCGGCAGCTTTCGGCGCAGATGTGGACAGGTATGTTCGGGCGTACACATTTCCGGATCGGGCGTACTATGACGTCCATCTTTGAGCCATATCGTTTGGTCATTCGTCCTCCATTTATGGTTGGGTATGTTCGACGGTTTGTGACTGGTTGTTCATATGCCCGAGGGGTATGTTCGACAGTCGGAGTTATTTCTTGAGATCCATTATTGTTGATCATTTGGAGTTTACCTTGTTGGTGGTATTCTCGGTTATGGTTGGTCCTTTGTTGATCATTTGGAGTTTACCTTGTTGATGGTATTCTCGGTTATTGTTGATCCTTCATTGATTGCGTTCGAGATTTACCTTGTTGATGGTATTTTCAATTATCGTGATCCTTTATTGGTCGTATTAGAGTTATCATGTCGATGATATTCTCAGTTGATGTATTGGTTGATCATTGATATTGATCATATGAGCATTCAGACTGTACGTCGATGTTCGGGATTTGTTATCATTATCATATGGTAGTTGATCTACAGATATTGTGTGTACTGTTGGTTTATCCAGGTTGAGTTTTGATTGTGTAATCCGATGGACAGGATTTGGCACGGATGAATTATTTCATGATTATGAGTTATGATGATGTTTTGAGGATTGTTGGTATTTTTGAAATTCAATACAGATAATTGTTGTTAAGTTCATTTCGTCATTCAAGGATGCGAAATGTGGATTATGTTAAGGATTGGATTATTATGGATTGGTAAGGTTATAACGGTAAGATTACGTTGGTAGTATTCTTACAGTATTATTACATTGGTATGTAATTATTTATGATGATGTGATCGGTATCATTATTGAGTATTGTGGCTGACCCCGTCGTGGGCTTTATTTTTAGGTACTCGGAGATCGAGCTAGTAGCGGTCGTGAAGGGATGAGCTTCCCGATGTGATACTGGCGGTGGCATGTTTTTGAGTATTGAGTATTTATTTCTGGTTGTTTTATTTCCGCTGCAAATGTGTATTTTAAACTGTGTTTTTATCCGCTGCATGTGTATATTTCAAAATAGCTTTTCGATATCTTTATCCGCTGCGTGTGTGTATTTTTAAATGGCCCTTTTGGCACTTTGCGAACTTGGGTTATTTTCGTCAAATGCTTTTTCCCAACTATTTTATCGGTACGTTTAAGTGGTAGCTTAACGTACATTTTGAACTATCGAGATTTGGCACTTCGCCTTGTATTTTCAAATGGTATTTTATGACGGTATTTGAGAACTTTGTTTTTGAAAATATTTGAGTATTTGCAAAATATTACCGTCATCGGCCTTTTGGCATTTTTAAATGTTTTTAAAATGGTTTTGTAAATGGTTTTTAGCCTGGTGGGTTCCGGCGCGGGACCCACGGCGCTGTAATATCCCGAATGGTTTTGGGGGTGTTACAGAAGATGGTATCAGAGCTTGGGTTTTGTGAAACCCAGGCGTGTGTGTTATGTGGCTCTACCGGTACGGTACTAGCGTGATTTTTGAAAATGAGTTTTCTGACTTTTGAGTCAAACCGATTTTTGGAGTTTCCAAAATTTTTGAGATTCTTTTCAAACTGCTATGTGTGATATTGGCGTGTGTTGGTATTGTTTTGAGACTTCATGTGGGAGTCGTGTGCTAGTATCACGGGAGATCATCGGCTTCACGCACCTGTAAGTATATTGGTTTGGTTATTCGCTTGTGGCGACGCGTGATTGTTTTCGTGATGAGTTGGAAATTTTGGATTTATCTGTTGTTGGTGACTGGTTGCAAGTTTCGAGGACGAAACTTATTTTAAGGGGGGTAGTATGTAATACCCGGATTTTCAGTATAAATTTTTCGCGTTATTTTATCTGAGGTATACTGTATAGTTTGGTATCTATACAGTATGGATAAAATAAATTGAGAACCGAGACAGTTATACTGGTGTGATTGTCGTTTTTGATTGACATATATATTCAGGATATGTTGTATCAGGTTGAACAGATTTGGATATCAGGTATACCGTATGAGAATATCTTTGGATTCAGTATGTGTATTCAGTATGCCGTATGTTTGTATTTTGTACGTCGAGACGTCGGACGAAACGATTGGATTTTGGCTAAGTATAAAAGCCATTACGTACGTTAAGCCTTGGAGCTTACGTACGTAAAATGTGTTAGCTTACGTACGTTATATAGTGTACATAACGTACGTAACAAGAGGAATCGGACAGTGGGGCCCGTGATCGGCAGCTTTCGGCGCAGATGTGGACAGGTATGTTCGGGCGTACAAATTTCCGGATCGGGCGTACTATGACGTCCATCTTTGAGCCATATCGTTTGGTCGTTCATCCTCCATTTATGGTTGGGTATGTTCGACGGTTTGTGACTGGTTGTTCATACGCCCGAGGGGTATGTTCGACAGTCGGAGTTATTTCTTGAGATCCATTATTGTTGATCATTTGGAGTTTACCTTGTTGGTGGTATTCTCGGTTATGGTTGGTCCTTTGTTGATCATTTGGAGTTTACCTTGTTGATGGTATTCTCGGTTATTGTTGATCCTTCATTGATTGCGTTCGAGATTTACCTTGTTGATGGTATTTTCAATTATCGTGATCCTTTATTGGTCGTATTAGAGTTATCATGTCGATGATATTCTCAGTTGATGTATTGGTTGATCATTGTTATTGATCATATGAGCATTCAGACTGTACGTCGATGTTCGGGATTTGTTATCATTATCATATGGTAGTTGATCTATAGATATTGTGTGTACTGTTGGTTTATCCAGGTTGAGTTTTGATTGTGTAATCCGATGGACAGGATTTGGCACGGATGAATTATTTCATGATTATGAGTTATGATGATGTTTTGAGGATTGTTGGTATTTTTGAAATTCAATACAGATAATTGTTGTTAAGTTCATTTCGTCATTCAAGGATGCGAAATGTGGATTATGTTAAGGATTGGATTATTATGGATTGGTAAGGTTATAACGGTAAGATTACGTTGGTAGTATTCTTACAGTATTATTACATTGGTATGTAATTATTTATGATGATGTGATCGGTATCATTATTGAGTATTGTGACTGACCCCGTCGTGGGCTTTATTTTTAGGTACTCGGAGATCGAGCTAGTAGCGGTCGTGAAGGGATGAGCTTCCCGATGTGATACTGGCGGTGGCATGTTTTTGAGTGTTGAGTATTTATTTCTGGTTGTTTTATTTCCGCTTCAAATGTGTATTTTAAACTGTGTTTTTATCCGCTGCATGTGTATATTTCAAAATAGCTTTTCGATATCTTTATCCGCTGCGTGTGTGTATTTTTAAATGGCCCTTTTGGCACTTTGCGAACTTGGGTTATTTTCGTCAAATGCTTTTTCCCAACTATTTTATCGGTACGTTTAAGTGGTAGCTTAACGTACATTTTGAACTATCGAGATTTGGCACTTCGCCTTGTATTTTCAAATGGTATTTTATGACGGTATTTGAGAACTTTGTTTTTGAAAATATTTGAGTATTTGCAAAATATTACCGTCATCGGCCTTTTGGCATTTTTAAATGTTTTTAAAATGGTTTTGTAAATGGTTTTTAGCCTGGTGGGTTCCGGCGCGGGACCCACGGCGCTGTAATATCCCGAATGGTTTTGGGGGTGTTACAGAAGATGGTATCAGAGCTTGGGTTTTGTGAAACCCAGGCGTGTGTGTTATGTGGCTCTACCGGTACAGTAGTAGCGTGATTTTTGAAAATGAGTTTTCTGACTTTTGAGTCAAACCGATTTTTGGAGTTTCCAAAATTTTTGAGATTCTTTTCAAACTGCTATGTGTGATATTGGCGTGTGTTGGTATTGTTTTGAGACTTCATGTGGGAGTCGTGTGCTAGTATCACGGGAGATCATCGGCTTCACGCACCTGTATGTATATTGGTTTGGTTATTCGCTTGTGGCGACGCGTGATTGTTTTCGTGATGAGTTGGAAATTTTGGATTTATCTGTTGTTGGTGACTGGTTGCAAGTTTCGAGGACGAAACTTATTTTAAGGGGGGTAGTATGTAATACCCGGATTTTCAGTATAAATTTTTCGCGTTATTTTATCTGAGGTATCTTGTATAGTTTGGTAACTATACGGTATGGATAAAATAAATTGAGAACCGAGACGATTATCTTGGTGTGATTGTCGTTTTTGATTGACATATATATTCGGGATATGTTGTATCGGAGTTGAGCAGATTTGGATATCGGTATACCGTATGAGAATATCTTTGGATTCAGTATGTGTATTCAGTATGCCGTATGTTTGTATTTTGTACGTCGAGACGTCGGACAGGAACAGTTGGATTTTTGGCTAAGTATAAAAGCCATTACGTACGTTAAGCCTTGGAGCTTACGTACGTAAAATGTGTTAGCTTACGTACGTTATATAGTGTACATAACGTACGTAACAAGAGGAATCGGACAGTGGGGCCCGTGATCGGCAGCTTTCGGCGCAGATGTGGACAGGTGAGTCAACGGATGGAGTTACGTACGTTATACAGGGTGTATTACGTACGTAATACGAGTATTATACTGTAGCAAGTCAACGTACGTATTATGTACGCAACGGAATAAGTGTTACGTACGTTACGGAGTAGCCGGTCGAGTCATGGCCGAGATGACCTGGATGGCCGAGCATGGCCGGTCGTGACTCGTTGGAATGGCCGAGCATGGTCGGCAGTGACTCGTAGGGGTGGCCGATCACGGTCGACAGTGACTCGCAGGGATGGCTAGGACTGGCCGATTACGTACGTAAGGCAGTGGCCGGTTACGGCCGTAAGGGCCAGTTACGTATGTAAGCCAGCTGCCGGTTACGTACGTAAGGGTTCCGACAGAATTGGGCAGTAGGGTCGGCCGCGGCCGGCTACGTACGTAAGGACCCGCCGGTTACGTACGTAACGTCTTGCAGTCTCGGCTATATAAGGCACAGGCCGAGTCACCTACTCATTTTCATTTTTTCTCTTCGTTTCTTCGCGATTTGTTCATCAAAGTGGATGGATTTGAGTAAGATCATCTTATAACAACATGTTTTGGAAGTTGGAATCATGGATTAACATCATCTTCCACCCGGATCGAAGGTAAGAACACCTAAACTTTTGGTTTTTGGATGTTCTTGAGGTTTCTTGGTGTTTTGGCCGATTTGCTTCGCTTTGATTCAGATTGTTGATTGAACTTGATTGTAAACTCGTAATCATTCATTATTCTTGAAGTTTTGTGGAACGAATTCGAGTATTTCTTTGAATAATCGATTGAATTCGACTATGCCTTCAAAGTGTTCGATGAAATGTCTCAATGAGTAGAACTTGGAAAATTCTACACGTTTTCGTATGAATGGTGATGGAAATGATATTGTTGTGATGATTCTTGGTAATTATGGGAATTTTGTTAAAGTAAGATAATGAATTGGTAATCAAATGATTCGATTATGTTGTTATGATTATGGAATCGTAGTATTCTCGATGTTCTTGGTGGTTTATTGCGAATCATGATGTTATGAGAAGTATACGTTGAAGAACATGATTATATACACCTTGAATTATGATTAAGGGTTGTTTAGATGTTAGAAAACATCGGGTTATGTTGTTTTATGGATTATGAACGTGAATTTGGATAATTCGTGTTCTTGAAGAACTCTTGAGTTACATGTTATGATTTTGGGAGGATTTCGGATAATTTTGGAATGTGATTATTCACGATAATAATCGGTAAATTGTTTTCTATGAATTTACATGTATGAACAAGAAGGAGTTTTGTCTTCGTATTTGGAGTTGAAGTTGGAATCGAATATGTTATAAAATCCTTAATGTCGAGATGAATTGATCATTGATTTGATGAATACGTTTTAAGGTGTTGGTGTTTTATATATGAATATGGAATATTCATATCTAGAACTAAGTTATGTGTTTTGGTACAATATTCGTATAGGAATACGAATATGATTTCGGATTTGATAAGTTTATGATTCACTTTTGAGTTTGAGAATTCATAGGTATTTAACAAGTGTTCAATTCGGATAATGGAATTATTTGAGACCTTTGGAATATGGTTATCTATGATGTTGAATTAATCGGATCGTCCGGATTGATGATGATAACCGGTAATTGGTTTATATTATGAATTTACAAGGAGGAAACTTGTATCCGTATTTAAGATTGAATTTGGAATCGGTAATGTTAGACCCTTGTTGGTTTAAATTAATTATTGATATGATCTTCGGATTTTGGAATCGTATTGTGGTTTTGAATTCGTGTTTGATTGGTTCGGGTTGTTTGGATATGTGTTTAATCGGGATATTGTAGAACTGTTGTTGATCGGTTATTGATTGTTATTTGTGATCATCGAGTTACGGCTTGTATCGTGGATATGGGTTCGTATTTGTTGAGTTGGATTATTTGGTATTATGTATATGATCGAGGTTTCGTTGAACCGTTGAGTTTGTTGGTTGAGTATGTCGGTTATTGGTTTTTATCGAATGTGTGTTAATCGGTTATTGCAATAGGTTGATATGTTTTGATCGTGGATTATGACCGTTGAGTTGCGGTTGAGGCTAAAGAGTTCGTAGATTGCTTTTGGTCGGGGCTAAGGAGCTCGTAGACAAAGGCAATGGATTTTGGTAACGGCTTCGTGGTATCGGTATCGAGGCAAGTTTATACTTGTTCAGTTTATAATATTTGATGAATGGTTTCGTTTTCATTTCATTTATAATTCATATAGCAATGTTGTTAGAAATGTAAGTTGTCGGGATAATGGTTTGTATATCGTGCTCTGGTTGTATTAAATCATAAGGTATATGATTTAATTGTGTTCAGGGAAGACGTGATTTATTTTTGGTCAAGGATATAGAATATCGGATATCGAGGATAGTTATCGTGATGACATAAGTATCGGGATAAAGGGTTATTGGTATTGAATGGATGGTACCTTATTTGAGATTATTTGTATAACTATGTATTCGTTCAGGAATGTTGTTCGTGGAAAGGATGTTGTCTTCGGCTTTGAGGTAATCTAAGTATTTGTTCAGTCATGTGGATAATTAGTATGTTGAGTTGTTGTATATGTTGAGGTTTCGTATAATGAGTTTCGTATCGGTTATTCGTTGAGGGATGTTGATCCCAGGACTGTTGTATTGAGATCGTAGATCGTGTTGGTCATTCATTTGGGGATGATGATCCCAGGATTGATGTTTTGGATATTGATTAGTCGTGTCGACTTTTCATTGTCAGTCTGTTGTTGTTCACTTCGGTGAGTCTTTTGATCCTTATTGGATATGTGTTTCTTTGAGTTTCGTTGTCATGTTGCATCGTGACATATCTGGAGTCATATCTGCGTGCCGATTGGTTATTGTGTAGGATTTTTAGCCGGGCACATGATGGTTATGTGTTGATATTTCCACATTGAACCGCAAGTGCGGAGACGTAGTTCGTGAGGCTAATTAGGTACAAGACCACACGTGTATGTGATCAATACCCAGGGTAGCTTGTGCACGGACACATTTCCGGATCGGGCGTACTATGACGTCCATCTTTGAGCCATATCGTTTGGTCTTTCATCCTCCATTTATGGTTGGGTATGTTCGACGGTTTGTGACTGGTTGTTCATACGCCCGAGGGGTATGTTCGACAGTCGGAGTTATTTCTTGAGATCCATTATTGTTGATCATTTGGAGTTTACCTTGTTGGTGGTATTCTCGGTTATGGTTGGTCCTTTGTTGATCATTTGGAGTTTACCTTGTTGATGGTATTCTCGGTTATTGTTGATCCTTCATTGATTGCGTTCGAGATTTACCTTGCTGATGGTATTTTCAATTATCGTGATCCTTTATTGGTCGTATTAGAGTTATCATGTCGATGATATTCTCAGTTGATGTATTGGTTGATCATTGATATTGATCATATGAGCATTCAGACTGTACGTCGATGTTCGGGATTTGTTATCATTATCATATGGTAGTTGATCTACAGATATTGTGTGTACTGTTGGTTTATCTAGGTTGAGTTTTGATTGTGTAATCCGATGGACAGGATTTGGCACGGATGAATTATTTCATGATTATGAGTTATGATGATGTTTTGAGGATTGTTGGTATTTTTGAAATTCAATACAGATAATTGTTGTTAAGTTCATTTCGTCATTCGAGGATGCGAAATGTGGATTATGGTAAGGATTGGATCATTATGGATTGGTAAGGTTATAACGGTAAGATTACATTGGCAGTATTCTTACAGTATTATTACATTGGTATGTAATTATTTATGATGATGTGATCGGTATCATTATTGAGTATTGTGGCTGACCCCGTCGTGGGCTTTATTTTTAGGTACTCGGAGATCGAGCTAGTAGCGGTCGTGAAGGGATGAGCTTCCCGATGTGATACTGGCGGTGGCATGTTTTTGAGTATTGAGTATTTATTTCGGTTGTTTTATTTCATTTGCAAATGTGTATTTTAAATCGTGTTTTTATCCATTGCATGTGTATATTTCAAAATAGCTTTTCGGTATCTTTATCCGCCGCGTGTGTGTATTTTTAAATGGCCCTTTTGGCACTTTGCGAACTTGGGTTATTTTCACAAATGCTTTTTCCCAACTATTTTATCGACGTTTAAGTGGTAGCTTAACGTACATTTTGAACTATCGAGATTTGGCACTTCGCCTTGTATTTTCAAATGGTATTTTATGACGGTATTTGAGAACTTTGTTTTTGAAAATATTTGAGTATTTGCAAAATATTACCGTCATCGGCCTTTTGGCATTTTTAAATGTTTTTAAAATGGTTTTGTAAATGGTTTTTAGCTGGTGGGTTCGTAGCAGGACCCACGGGCCTGTAATATCCCGAATGGTTTTGGGGTGTTACAGAAGATGGTATCGAGCTTGGGTTTTGTGAAACCCAGCGTGTGTGTTATGTGGCTCTACAGTGCAGTAGTAGCGTGATTTTTGAAAATGAGTTTTCTGACTTTTGAGTCAAACCGATTTTTGGAGTTTCCAAAATTTTTGAGATTCTTTTCAAACTGCTATGTGTGATATTGGCGTGTGTTGGTATTGTTTTGAGACTTCATGTGGGAGTCGTGTGCTAGTATCACGGGAGATCATTGGCTTCACGCACCTGTAAGTATATTGGTTTGGTTATTCGCTTGTGGAGACGCGTGATTGTTTTCGTGATGAGTTGGAAATTTTGGATTTATCTGTTGTTGGTGACTGGTTGCAAGTTTCGAGGACGAAACTTATTTTAAGGGGGGTAGTATGTAATACCCGGATTTTCAGTATAAATTTTTCGCGTTATTTTATCTGAGGTATACTGTATAGTTTGGTATCTATACAGTATGGATAAAATAAATTGAGAACCGAGACAATTATACTGGTGTGATTGTCGTTTTTGATTGACATATATATTCAGGATATGTTGTATGAGGTTGAACAGATTTGGATATCAGGTATACCGTATGAGAATATCTTTGGATTCAGTATGTGTATTCAGTATGCCGTATGTTTGTATTTTGTATGTCGAGACGTCGGACAGGAACAGTTGGATTTTTGGCTAAGTATAAAAGCCATTACGTACATTAGGCCTTGGAGCTTACGTACGCAAAATGTGTTAGCTTACGTACGTTATATAGTGTACATAACGTACGTAACAGGAGGAATCGGACAGTGGGGTCCGTGATCGGCAGCTTTCGGCGCAGATGTGGACAGGTGAGTCAACGGATGGAGTTACGTACGTTATACAGGGTGTATTACGTACGTAATATGAGTATTATACTGTAGCAAGTCAACGTACGTATTACGTACGCAACGGAATAAGTGTTACGTACGTTACGGAGTAGCCGGTCGAGTCGTGGCCGAGATGACCTGGATGGCCGAGCATGGCCGGTCGTGACTCATTGGAATGGCCGAGCATGGTCGGCAGTGACTCGTGGGGGTGGCCGATCACGGTCGACAGTGACTCGCAGGGATGGCTAGGACTGGCCGATTACGTACGTAAGGCAGTGGCCGGTTACGGCCGTAAGGGCCAGTTACGTATGTAAGCCAGCTGCCGGTTACGTACGTAAGGGTTCCGGCTGCACCGGGCGCAGGGTCGGCCGCGGCCGGCTACGTACGTAAGGACCCGCCGGTTACGTACGTAACGTGCCGGCAGGTCTCGGCCTATATAAGGCCTGGACCGAGTCACCTACTCATTTTCATGTTTTCTCATCGTTTCTTCGCGATTTGTTCATCAAAGTGGATGGATTGAGTAAGATCATCTTATAACATGTTTTGGAAGTTGGAATCATGGATTAACATCATCTTCCACCCGGATCGAAGGTAAGAACACCTAAACTTTTGGTTTTTGGATGTTCTTGAGGTTTCTTGGTGTTTTGGCCGATTTGCTTCGCTTTGATTCAGATTGTTGATTGAACTTGATTGTAAACTCGTAATCATTCATTATTCTTGAAGTTTTGTGGAACGAATTCGAGTATTTCTTTGAATAATCGATTGAATTGGACTATGCCTTCAAAGTGTTCGATGAAATGTCTCAATGAGTAGAACTTGGAAAATTCTACACGTTTTCGTATGAATGGTGATGGAAATGATATTGTTGGGATGATTCTTGGTAATTATGGGAATTTTGTTAAAGGAAGATAATGAATTGGTGATCAAATGATTCGATTATGTTGTTATGATTATGGAATCGTAGTATTCTCGATGTTCTTGGTGGTTTATTGCGAATCATGATGTTATGAGAAGTATATGTTGAAGAACATGATTATATACACCTTGAATTATGATTAAGGGTTGTTTAGATGTTAGAAAACATCGGGTTATGTTGTTTTATGGATTATGAACGTGAATTTTGATAATTCGTGTTCTTGAAGAACTCTTGAGTTACATGTTATGATTTTGGAAGGATTTCGGATAATTTTGGAATGTGATTATTCACGATAATAATCGGTAAATTGTTTTCTATAAATTTACATGTATGAACAAGAAGGAGTTTTGTCTTCGTATTTGGAGTTGAAGTTGGAATCGAATATGTTATAAAATCCTTAATGTCGAGATGAATTGATCATTGATTTGATGAATACGTTTTAAGGTGTTGGTGTTTTATATATGAATATGGAATATTCATATCTAGAACTAAGTTATGTGTTTTGGTACAATATTCATATAGGAATACGACTATGATTTCGGATATGATAAGTTTATGATTCACTTTTGAGTTTGAGAATTCATAGGTATTTAACAAGTGTTCAATTCGGATAATGGAATTATTTGAGACCTTTGGAATATGGTTATCTATGATGTTGAATTAATCGGATCGTCCGGATTGATGATGATAACCGGTAATTGGTTTATATTATGAATTTACAAGGAGGAAACTTGTATCCGTATTTAAGATTGAATTTGGAATCGGTAATGTTAGACCCTTGTTGGTTTAAATTGATTATTGATATGATCTTCGGATTTTGGAATCGTATTGTGGTTTTGAATTCGTGTTTGATTGGTTTGGGTTGTTTGGATATGTGTTTAATCGGGATATTGTAGAACTGTTGTTGATCGGTTATTGATTGTTATTTGTGATCATCGAGTTACGGCTTGTATCGTGGATATGGGTTCGTATTTGTTGAGTTGGATTATTTGGTATTATGTATATGATCGAGGTTTCGTTGAACCATTGAGTTTGTTGGTTGAGTATGTCGGTTATTGGTTTTTATCGAATGTGTGTTAATCGGTTATTACAATAGGTTGATATGTTTTGATCGTGGATTATGACCGTTGAGTTGCGGTTGAGGCTAAAGAGTTCGTAGATTGCTTTTGGTCGGGGCTAAGGAGCTCGTAGACAAAGGCAATGGATTTTGGTAACGGCTTCGTGGTATCGGTATCTAGGCAAGTTTATACTTGTTCAGTTTATAATATTTGATGAATGGTTTCGTTTTCATTTCATTTATAATTCGTATAGCAATGTTGTTAGAAATGTAAGTTGTCGGGATAATGGTTTGTATATCGTGCTCTGGTTGTATTAAATCATAAGGTATATGATTTAATTGTGTTCAGGGAAGACGTGATTTATTTTTGGTCAAGGATATAGAATATCAGATATCGAGGATAGTTATCGTGATGACATAAGTATCGGGATAAAGGGTTATTGGTATTGAATGGATGGTACCTTATTTGAGATTATTTGTATAACTATGTATTCGTTCAGGAATGTTGTTCGTGGAAAGGATGTTGTCTTCGGCTTTGAGGTAATCTAAGTATTTTTTCAGTCATGTGGATCATTAGTATGTTGAGTTGTTGTATATGTTGAGGTTTCGTATAATGAGTTTCGTATCGGTTATTCGTTGAGGGATGTTGATCCCAGGACTGTTGTATTGAGATCGTAGATCGTGTTGGTCATTTATTTGGGGATGATGATCCCAGGATTAATGTTTTGGATATTGATTAGTCGTGTCGACTTTTCATTGTCGGTCTGTTGTTGTTCACTTCGGTGAGTCTTTTGATCCTTATTGGATATGTGTTTCTTTGAGTTTCGTTGTCATGTTGCATCGTGACATATCTGGAGTCATATCTGCGTGCCGATTGGTTATTGTGTAGGATTTTTAGCCGGGCACATGATGGTTATGTGTTGATATTTCCACATTGAACCGTGCACACGAGACGTAGTTCGTGAGGCTAATTAGGTACAAGACCACACGTGTATGTGATCAATACCCGGGGTGGCTTGTGCACGGACACATTTCCGGATCGGGCGTACTATGACGTCCATCTTTGAGCCATATCGTTTGGTCGTTCATCCTCCATTTATGGTTGGGTATGTTCGACGGTTTGTGACTGGTTGTTCATACGCCCGAGGGGTATGTTCGACAGTCGGAGTTATTTCTTGAGATCCATTATTGTTGATCATTTGGAGTTTACCTTGTTGGTGGTATTCTCGGTTATGGTTGGTCCTTTGTTGATCATTTGGAGTTTACCTTGTTGATGGTATTCTCGGTTATTGTTGATCCTTCATTGATTGCGTTCGAGATTTACCTTGTTGATGGTATTCTCAATTATCGTGATCCTTTATTGGCCGTATTAGAGTTATCATGTCGATGATATTCTCAGTTGATGTATTGGTTGATCATTGTTATTGATCATATGAGCATTCAGACTGTACGTCGATGTTCGGGATTTGTTATCATTATCATATGGTAGTTGATCTATAGATATTGTGTGTACTGTTGGTTTATCCAGGTTGAGTTTTGATTGTGTAATCCGATGGACAGGATTTGGCACGGATGAATTATTTCATGATTATGAGTTATGATGATGTTTTGAGGATTGTTGGTATTTTTGAAATTCAATACAGATAATTGTTGTTAAGTTCATTTCGTCATTCAAGGATGCGAAATGTCGATTATGTTAAGGATTGGATTATTATGGATTGGTAAGGTTATAACGGTAAGATTACGTTGGTAGTATTCTTATAGTATTATTACATTGGTATGTAATTATTTATGATGATGTGATCGGTATCATTATTGAGTATTGTGGCTGACCCCATCGTGGGCTTTATTTTTAGGTACTCGGAGATCGAGCTAGTAGCGGTCGTGAAGGGATGAGCTTCCCGATGTGATACTGGCGGTGGCATGTTTTTGAGTATTGAGTATTTATTTCTGGTTGTTTTATTTCCGCTGCAAATGTGTATTTTAAACTGTGTTTTTATCCGCTGCATGTGTATATATCAAAATAGCTTTTCGATATCTTTATCCGCTGCGTGTGTGTATTTTTAAATGGCCCTTTTGGCACTTTGTGAACTTGGGTTATTTTCGTCAAATGCTTTTTCCCAACTATTTTATCGGTACGTTTAAGTGGTAGCTTAACGTACATTTTGAAATATCGAGATTTGGCACTTCGCCTTGTATTTTCAAATGGTATTATATGACGGTATTTGAGAACTTTGTTTTTGAAAATATTTGAGTATTTGCAAAATATTACCGTCATCGGCCTTTTGGCGTTTTTAAATGTTTTTAAAATGGTTTTGTAAACGGTTTTTAGCCTGGTGGGTTCCGGCGCGGGACCCACGGCGCTGTAATATCCCGAATGGTTTTGGCGGTGTTACAACGGCCGTATCCGGCCAAACTTACGGGCGTAAGCCCCCTTCGTCGAAAATGACCAGGCACCCTGCCTGCAGCGTACGGCCGTATCCGGCCAAGTCTTATGGCCGTACCTTCCTCGACTTACGGCCGTATGCCGCAACCCTTACGGCCGTAAGTCACCCTTGCCTGACAACACCTGAAATTTACGAAAACCACTTACGGCCGTATCCTCCCCTTCTTACGGCCGTAACTCGCCCTCGGCCAAAAATGCCTGGGCAGCCTACTGGACGCGTACGGCCGTAACCGGCCAAGCCTTACGGCCGTACCTGGTCAACTTACGGCCGTAATATAAGACCTTACGGCCGTAAGTCCCATTCGTCCAAAAAGGCCTGAAAACAACGAACCCTTGTTACGGCTGTAACATATAATCCTTACGGTCGTAACTCAATGCTGGACAAGGTGAAAAATCCGATAACTCCGATTCCTCGCTACGACTGATGAATGATCCGACATATCATACGAATGAGAAAGTGAACAAGTCCAACACATGCCAAAGATGATACTCTCAGTATATGACTACCAATCACGATGAAAATGATAATACTCCCGTCTCGGTCTATAAACGGAGATGAAATGACGATCGGTAACTGATATACGGTTACAACATGCCAATAGTGAACGCGAACGAATGAATCATGAATGATGAGTGATTATTAATGAGTGAAAATTACTGAGTGACAATTACAGACCGATAATTACCGAATGAAAATGAATGAATTACAACCGGGTATTACATTACGTACGTTAACCATGCCATGCTAACTTACGTTAGCTGCTGCGGGTATAAGTACCCGTGAGTTGATTGAGTTCGGTCATTTCCATCCATCTCTTCTCCTTCTCCGTTTTTGAGCGATTCTTGGGTGAATTCCAGGCGATCGAGTTGCTTTTAGTAACTTTTTTCTCTAGTATAGATGCTGGGAGAGGTCGAGGTAAAGGTCGTGGTCGTGGATGCGGCTGGGGACATGGGGCAACCAGTGGGGCGGCCACGTCACACAATTCTGGAGCTGGCAGTAATGATGGTCATCAGGACTATACTGCTACTCAAGATGACATAGCCGGTAATGGCGCTGACGTTGGTGTTGCAGTTGTGATGCAACAAATGGGGAACCAAATGGTTGCGATAGCCCAGGCGGTTCAAAACCCGACTTTGGCTCATACTATTCAGGCCGGAGCGGACCGTTGGCTTCAGGATGTCACCAAGATGCATCCTTCTCTGTTTTCTGGGGCTTCAGACCCGATTGGTTGGGAGAGGTGGATCAAATAGATGTCCAAGATCTTTGTTCCCACTAATTGTCCTGAGAATCACAAGGTCCCAATCTCCCAGTATTTTCTCACAGGGGACGCTGCTAATTGGTGGGAGGCTGTCGGCCCTCAGGATCATAAATTTTCTCCATTTCTTAAGTTATACACATGAAAAGCTTTACTATTCAATGGATATCCTAGAAAAGTACCTAAACCGGATTTTGAATCAATTTTCTCCAGGTTTTCTTTACCATTAATTAAAACAAACACTTTGCACCCAAACGGATGAAAATAAGAAATATTTGGCTTTTTTACCTTTCCAAATTCCATATGGTATTTTGAGTTGAGCCCTACGAAGATGAACTAGATTTATTGTATAAGATGTCGTATTGCTAGCTTCGGCCTAAAAATATTGTGGAAGAGAGTATTTGTTTAATGTAGTTCTAGATATTTCCTACAAAGATCAATTTTTTCTTTCAACAACTCCGTTCTGTTGAGGAGTTCTAGGAGCTGCAAAGTTATGGTTAATACCATATTTGTCGCACAAAATTTCAAAAAGTGAGCAATCAAATTCTCCACCATGATCAGTTCGGATAGAAATAATAGAAAGATTTTTGTTATTTTGAATTAAATGACACTATTTAGACAACTCCAGAAAAGTATCATCTTTGTGAGTTAGAAATTTAATCCATGTAAAACGAGAGAAATCATCTAAATTACCAAAGTATAAAGTTTGCCATTTAAACTAGTATATCTAGATGGACCAATCAAATCCATATGAACAAGTTCAAGAATACGATTAGTAAAATTTCAAAAATTTGGTTTAAATGATAGTTTCCCTTTAATATGATTCACACAAGTGTTTTCGGTCAAATTTCAATTTAGGTAAAACACAAACTAAATCATGTCTCAATAATTTTGAAATAATTAGTTATGATGTATGTCCTAATTTTTGATATCATAAAAATGTGTTTTCATCTACAGTCATAAGGCATTTTTCATTGGAAGAGTTTTCGTCACAAAGACCAACGATATAAAAATTTCCATGTCTTAGTCTAATAAATATAATTTTGTTATTTTTGAAAGCAGTGCAATGGTTTTTTTGAAAAGAATTATAAATCCGTCATCACACGATTGAGATTCAATAAGTAGATTATGATGCAAGCCTTCAACAAATAAAACTTTATTGCTGGTAGGTGAAGACTCCTTACCTACCTCACCGGTGCCCTTAATTTTTCCTTTCTTGTTACCACCAAAAGTTACATGTCTTTATTCTTGATATTCAAGATCTTCAAATAGCTCTTTGGTGCCACACATGTGTCTTGAGCAACCGCTATCATTGCTTTCGGTAAAATTTCAATTTAGGTAAACCACGAACTAAATCATATCTCGATTGTTTGGTACCCAAGCCCTTCTGGGTCCTCCAAAAATTAATAATTTTGATCGCATTTGTAACTATTGTTCCTTTAAAAATCCACTTTTTTAACTTTTATTGTTCTTAATTTTGAACGTTTTTTTTTATATTATTTTTATCATTAGAATCTCTTTATTGAGTTGGAATATTTAAATTCTTTGTTTTACTTTGTTAAGATCTATAAGAGATTGTTCTCTATTAAACAGATCAAAACCAATACCGTGTTTTAACAAAAGAGATTTTTGGATCGACAATATGTTTTCGACTTTCTCGGTTCCAAGTGTAAATTTATTCATTATATATTTTTTTAGACAATTCAATCTTCAAATCATTTTCTTTGTTAAGGCAATGTGTGGTATATTTCACTATTTTTGCCGTTGTTTTGAAGTTTAGAATTTTTAAGCTCTAAGGTTTTAATTTTCTTTTCAATGTCATATTACGTTTTACCATTTCATCATATTCGATGTTTAAAGATTCAAATGCATTTAAAAGTTCATCATCATGATTTGACTCTTGTGAGTCGAAACTATCTAAAAGATCATCATCGGAATTAAAACTTACCTCAATAGTATTTTGTTATTCAAAGCCATTGGTGCTATATTCACTACCAATTTTAGTACTTTACCCGACGACCAAAAGTTGTCAGCTAAGGCCAAAAGTCGTCGGCTATACTACTAGGTCGTCGGCTAAAGTCCCGTCGGCCGATATCCATCGGCTAAGTTTTAGCTGCCGACATTTTGGAGGAACCATCATCTAAAACTAGGACTCTAGTCGACGGCTAAAGTAGTCGTCGACTAAAGTATTAAGGGTTTAGCCGACGGCTGAAGTAGTCGTCGGCTAAAATACAAATTAAAAAGCTACATACAATTCAACCTGGACCCGTTCCAACCCAAACCTGAACCGTCAAGACCCCGACTCGCCCGCAAGAAATAAATTTCAGTAATTGTGCATGGTGGGACTCGAACCCGCGACCTTCCCCTCTATGAAGTAGTACATTGCCGCTGAGCTGTATGGATTAGATGTGTAAAATGTTTCAAATATTTTAAATATTATAGTTTTGGAAAAATAATATATTTACTTATTTATTATTAAATCTTTATGCTAAATGTATTAAAATTTTAGATTTATTAAAGTTATGTATTTTATTTAAAAAAGAATTTTATTTTATGGTAATACATTTTTTTATAAAATACATTATTGATGAAAATTTAAAAAAAAAAAAATCCGAATATTCATACTTTAGCCGACAACTAGATCTGTGTCATCGGCTAAAGTATTGGCACTTTAGCCGACGACTATGAGTTGTCGTCGGCTAAACTCCAAATTAAAAAGCTACATACAATTCAACCTGGACCCATTCCAACCCGAACCTGAACTGCTAATACCCCAACTCGCCCCCGAGAACTAAATCTCAGTAACTGCGCATGGTTGGACTCGAACTCGCGACCTTCCCCTCTATGAAGTAGACATTGCCACTGAGTTATATGGATTAGATGCGTAAAATGTTTCAAATATTTTATATATTATATTTTGAAAAAAATAATATATTTACTTATTTATTATTAAATCTTTATGCTAAATGTATTAAAATTTATATTTATTAAAATTATGTGTTTTATTTAAAAAAGATTTTTTTTACAGTAATAATTTTTTTTATAAAATACATTATTGATGAAAATTTAAAAAATAAATAAAAAATCAAAATATTCATACTTTAGCCGAAAACTAGATCTATGTCGTCGACTAAAATATGAAATAGTCATCGGCTAAAGTATTGGCAGTTTAGCCGACGGTCTATTATTGTCGGCTAAAGTGTCAACACTTTAGCAGACGACATGTTGTCGTTGGCTAAAATCCCATAACTTTAGCTGACGACTTAGATGAGGTCTAGCTGACGAAATGACTTGAAGTCATTGGCTAAAATATTTTAGACGATGATTTATTTACTCATTGGCTAAAGTGTGACTTTAGCCGACGGCCGACAGCTGTCGTCGGCCGTTCTCCGATCGGTCGTCATCACACCAAAAAGCGATTGAAAACAGACAAATGTTCATACACATTGGCGTCTGAATCTGATGTCGAGTAACAGGTGGAATCAGCAACAACTACCTTACCCACAGTTGAGATCCCACCAACTCAACTAACCCCAGCTGAAATCACTGCAGCCAACATCATATCTGAAAAGTTAGCTGTTGCTGAAGAACAACCAATTACTGCACCAGCCCAACTTGAGGATGATTAACAAAGCGACAATATACCATTGTCTGCTTATTTCAGGAAAAGTATGTCTCTTGAAAAGGTATAAGTCATTACTGTAGATTCATCACCAGAATCTACAACAAAAACTGAAATACCTGGTCCTCCATCCCAGCTGAAACTCACATCACTCTCATTGAAGAACAAGCAGCCCAGTCAGTCGAGCTGGTCCTGGTAGACAAAAAGGAAGAAGACAATCTCATCCATACAATACCACTTCTGGAGCTTCCTAGCATTCCTGAAGAAGTTGAAGCTTCAGAACAAGTAGTCACTGAGGAAGCTAACATTATTACAAATTCAATCTCAAGGACAACAATCCCTTCCAACTCAACAAGGTGCAACTCAAAATGATAAGAAAGCACATCCTCAAGCTTTCCATTATTTCTGCATATAAAGACAGGAAGAAGTTGAGGTCCCTTAGCTTCACTACTCTTAAAGAGTTAGTTGAAAAAAGTGGATGGGACTACCCCCTACCAATGAGAAACTCATCAAAGTGTTCTGGAATGAAAATGAGATGACTCTACTATTGGATGAAAATTGGCTCATAAACAATTTCAAAAGAAATATGGACCAATTTATTCTTTATATTATGGAAGGGGTGGCCTAACAAAAAAATCTTGATTTGGATGAGAAAGATGAATAAGTGGAGTTGAAGATAGAGAGGTAGAAAAAGAAGAAGTTGAAAAAGAAATTAAAGAAAAAGGAGTTGAAAAAGAAGAAAAAGAAGAAAAACAACAAGAAGAAGAATATGAAGAAGAAGAAAATGAGGAGGAGAAAAAAGATGATCAGGATGACTCTGATCGTGATTGTAACACCCCCAATCCACTGAGGAATATTACACGCCGTAGACCCCTTTCCGCAAGGATCTACCAGGCGGAAGACTACAAAACAAAACCCATACGCGGTCAACACGACCAAAACATAAAACTATACACCGATTAGGTCTATCAAAACACAGCATAGCAGTACAACTGGTAAACCAAAATACAACTCGATCATATAAGACACAACGTGTCCCTCCTCTTAAGGATGACAAAGAAGCTAGAAACAAACACTCAGACCGACAGATCACTGACGGACAACCGACTACAACTGTGACTAGTATACCTACTTTACATCAACTCCAAGCCGATCCTATGATTGCTCACTCCCATCAGGACACCTGAAAATAATATAAATAGTCCCCAACGAGGGTTAGCGATGGAAATCGCTAGCAAGTAACCAAGCTATAAAGTTATACATCAAGAATACAACCGTTAGGAAAATAACCTTTCGACAAGGTAGCATCACGATCCCCGAGCCTAAATTCTTTTCGAAAACAGTTTCCATTAGGAAGGATCATAAGAATAACTTCAAAACGCATTTGAAAGAATAATTGATGACATTGGGGGTCTCAGTGTAAAATCATGAAAAGATTTATAATTCTTCTTTTTCAAAGGGGTTTTCTTTCAAAATCATATAAATGATTCAATTCTCAACCAAGCCTTAAAGACAAAACCATATTCAGCAATATAACTGGGATCCAAGATTCAAGCATTCACAATTCAGAGATATCAAATAAAACACTCAAATTGCCTCCGTGGCCTCGACGGGACCCACCCGGATTAGCTATCGTAAACAAACTCAAACACACCCATAAGTTATCTTGACATCGCACTCACAAGTGACGATTCTCGGAGCCCCCTCCAGGCCTACCCGATTAGATAACCTTATGGTCAAATCGTATCGTCTGGCCATACTGGCAAGCACGTGCCGCCGGAGGCCTCACGGGTCCCTACCTGAACAACATCATTCAAACACACCCATAAGTTATCGTGGCATCGCACTCGCAAGTGACGATTCTCGGAGACCTCTCCAGACCTACCCGAATTGATAACCTTATGGTCAAATAGTATCGTCTGGACATACTCGCAAGCACGCACCGCCGGAGGCCTCACGGGTCCCTACCCGGATAACATCTCAATTCACTAAGATACACCACAACAAAGGTACAATATTCACCACAACCGCAAACACGTGAAATATAAGTTAACACATCATAACTTCCACAAAAGCGCAACATTCACAGCACACCATCATTCAGGAAAAAGGCTAACGAGAAATATTACGCGATTCCACAATTCTTTGGATAACTCCACATTTCTAATATCCGTTTTAAGCACAATATAACATGAAATGGTTGTTATCATTCTTCACGAAACTCTAGTTTACGTTCGAATTTACTTTCATAGAAATCGCATATTCATTTAAAAGTAAGTTACGGTTTGATGTTCAATCACTAACAAGTCCACGTTAAATTCACGACAAATCACATTCTCGAAGTATAAAGAATATAGACAAGATACTCGCCTCAAGTCCAAAGCAAGCGAAGCAACGGGAAAGCTTGACCGGAAGCCCTCGAATCCCCAACTAGGTCAAAAACACATGAACAATATAATCACTACAAGGTCGATCGCAAGGAAGATGCAAAACACGTGAAATTATCAACAAGAATTCGTAGAAACATAGGATCGAACACTTGGGGTTCAATACTTCCCCAAGAACATCACCCAAACCCGAATACGATAAGAAATACGAATCAAATCATGGGGATAGGATCAATACAACTGATTGATGATATATGTTGTTACCCAAAATATTATCCGGAGATGATATTGCTGGAATGGTCGAGTAACGAACAAAAACGAGAACACTTCTGTGGGAAAGTAAATAACACAAGATTTGCCGGGGTTATTAGTCCCGAGCTTAAATGCTCTCGCGAGATGTTATTAATATGAATACTAGGGAGTACAAATATTAATGTTAGAAAACTATTACAATGAGTGTAAAGATTCTAGTTATCTTAGCAATTGATCGGGAAGATTGCCGGAAGAACCAGATATGAAGCTCTGTGCGTTCTTGCTTTTTGGTGTACTGTGTTCGTGGATGAATTTCACAGCCTGTATGTGTGAATGTATTATTCCGTCAAGTAATTCCACTGTGTCCAGGCCACTGTTGGAGGCCTTCTATTTATAGTAGAAGGGGTTGCTAGGTCCTCCCCGGCGATCGCGGGCGACCGCCGTTTCCTATATTAGAATAAGGTAGGCGATCGTCCCATCATGTGGGACTGTTTCCTTAAAGTCCGAGGCTGCTGCTGGCAGCCAGATGTGCGAGCCATTGAGAAGTCCGCACGCGTCCTGAGTCGCTGTCTGGGGAGGACCCACTTTGTACCTTTCGGCGGGCTTGTCGGTAAGTGTGAAGGTGGTGACAGGCTGGGGTCAAAAGACCTTATCTCGTGGCGCCTTTTGCGGATCTACACGTGGGTCTTCGTCCGAGATTCGATCTTCAAAGACTCTGATGGGTGTCGGATTCATACGTGGGACGGGACGATCGTCTACAGTCGGACATTATAGGCGATCGCCAGATACCAATAGACGATCGCCTTGGACGTCGACCGCTAGGCGCTTGCCCAGCATCTGTTTTCTATGGCTGGCTCTTGACCTTTACGCCGATCGCCATCGAGGCGTATAAATCGCCGCACAACAATTGCCCCCTAGATCGCTCCGATGTTGAAAACATGAGGTGAGGTGGCACTGTTGGCGATCGCCTGTTTTAGACGATTGACTCGTCTGTTTATGACAAGGACGATCGTCGCCTAGACGATCTGATTTCGAATCCGGACGATCTCCTTATGCACTGGAAATAGCGGGAAATGGAGGTGGGCTCTCGAAACGTTGCAGGGAGTCGCGCTCCCGTTGGGGAAGTCTGACGGTTTTGTCAGACTTGTCGCCTGGCGTGCCCTCGAAACGACACATATGCGGGTTTCGAGGGCTGCATTTAATGTGTACCCCCCCCGACGGTTGCACTTCAGCCCTCGGGATTCCACCTATTTGCACAGAGGCCCTTGTTTTCGCCTATAAAAGGCTTAGGCCACTTCAGTTCAACTCTTTATGCGCCCTTGCTTTTAGACAAGACTCTGCCGAATTTCTTTGAAGCTTCTTGTGCCGACCAACTTCCTTTCTAGGTAAGAACAAAAATTCTCTCCCCCCTTTTCTCTTCGAAACATGTCTGGAGGAGGATCCAAAGCATATGCGGCTGGTAGATCTTCTGCCGCCGCGACTTCGCCTGCCCGGGAAGAGACCTCCGCAGTTCTTCACATAGAGACGGCCGTTAAGGCCATCCATGCGGGAATCACACCCGCGGAGGTTGAAGAGCTCTTCAACGAGGCTGATGCGGCGAGATCGGCGGAGGCGACGGGGCAGAGGGGCTCGCCGGTGGATGAGGATGAAGCGGTGAGGCTGTACTGGGAGCAGAACAGCATGTTTGGCCGGGCCTTTTTGGAGTTCGCCGGTCTTATGGAGGGGATTGCCGGACCACGTCCTTAGTTTGACTTCGAAGCATACTCGGTCGCCCACCCTTATGAGCCCGTGAAGCGGACGACGTTTCGGGCCACGGACCGCTCCCCGTGGACCCTTGGTCAGATCTGGAGTTCGGAGACCAGGAAATACTTGAGTCGCTGGAGGGCGAAATTCCATATCCCTTCTGATGTCTCGTTATATGTGCCCTTGGAGAACGAACGTGCCGACCAACCTCCCGAGGGTTTGGTCGCCGTCAATGAAATGCTCCTGGAGGCCGGCTTGCGGTTCCCCTTGCCGTTCGCCGTGTCATATCTGTTATCCGCCTGGAATGTGGCGCCGCTCCAATTGACGCCGAACGCCTGGCTGCAGATTATTAGCACCTTGACACTCTTTGGCGGTCATCGGTTGT
Source organism: Orobanche coerulescens (assembly GCA_033398695.1). Classification (NCBI taxonomy): domain Eukaryota; kingdom Viridiplantae; phylum Streptophyta; class Magnoliopsida; order Lamiales; family Orobanchaceae; genus Orobanche; species Orobanche coerulescens. Next base: position 144,440,896 of record CM065809.1, on the reverse strand, counting down.
TCCGTCTACCTTCTGCGCTGGAAATGAACTATCTCTTCAAGCTGACTGCGCAGAAGGGATAGGTCGGCGGCTATCACATTCAAGGTCGCATGGGTAGGGTGGTCCTTGGGGTGCCGAACAAAGTTCGGAGCGACTTGGCAAAATGGTGCTGGGTCGGCGGCGCGTGGAGGTCGGTGTCGAGCGATGAGCCAGAGGAAGAGTTGGATATCCCCAGCAGTTTTCGGGAGAGGAATCCGAGTAAAGGTTTTAACTCTCCCTTTGATCGGATACACCTTGGACTGATCTAATTTGGTTTCCTTTTTGTAGGCTTCCTTGTTCCAGCGATCGACGATCTCCCTTTTGATTTATTGATCGTCTGGGAGCGAATTCTCGGTCTGCCGGACTCCTACCTCGAAGTTCGCATAGTCAACAACGAACCTCGTTGGTTGGGAGCTCGATTGTTTCGTTTCCCTCGCCACCTGAAGGTTCCAGGTATAAATTTTTATTTCCTCTTTCTTTCTTGACGATCGTCTGATCTAAAGCGATGTCTAACTTGGCTGAATTTCTTCTTTGATAGAGATCCACTTTCCCCGTTATTCCGAGCCCCCGAGAGATATTTTGATGTCGAACCCCGGTCTTTTGGGTCGTATCCACCAAGGAAAGAATGCGGGTCGTGCCCCTGTAACGACGTCCCGTCCTGTCCCCGAGGAGAGACCTACTATAGTGCTGGTCGTCGAGCCGAAAGCTCGGGAGGAGGAGCAGCTCCAGCGCAACCGCAAGAGGCAGAGGCCAGAGGAGCCCCTGCCGACTGCTGCTACGGAGGCATCCATCACGGTGCCGCCGGTTGCTGCGCCGCCTATCTTCGCTTTCCCAATGGCGGAGGGGTCTTCGGCCTCAGCGGCCTTCTTGAATACTGCGGCGATCGCCGATGCTGAGATTCCGCGAGGCAAGCCCTTTTTCGGCCGCGACCCCGAGTTGGCTGCAAGGTAAGACTGGTTTGATCTTTTTGGGTTAGGCTACTTGTGTAGGATGTATACTAACTCCTTCGTTTTTTCTTTGTATTGCAGGGTCCGTCTTGTCGATCCGAACACCTCGCCGATGATGTTGGATTTCCTGGCGAGCAAGTCCCCGCGCCAATCCATCGACGTTCCTTCCTACATTTCCCGGGCCATCACCTCTCTTCCTAAGGCTTGGACGACCGACCTGAACGTGATTGCGCGTCGACAGCCTGGTGATGCCATGCAGGCGACCCTTGCCCTGAATCTCTAGGCGGCGACGATTGCCGCCCAAGCTGTTAAAGATTATGAGGGGCGACCCTCTACTGCTCGCCTCCATCAAGACCTTGAGGCTGCTCGGAACCAGAATGTCGAGTTCGCTAATAGGATAGTGGCCATGGAGAAGGAGTACACGGAGACGGCCAAGCGAGCCAAACAAGACCTTGACCGGATGAAGCAGGAGCTTGACCGGTCCCGGGGGGTGGCAGATCGGTTCCGTGACCAGATGACGGATGCTCGCCGGTTGCACGCGGCCTCGTAGGAGGAGGTGACTAGGCTGAAGGCGACAGTGGACCGGCTCAACGGCGAGCTGGGGAGAGCGAAGGGGGAACTGGCTGCCAAGGTATCCGAGCTCGAGGATGCAGACAAGACGGTCGTGGGGCTGAAGGAGCAGTTAAAGGCGATCGAGACCGATCCCTACCTTAATGTGGAGTACGTCGGCGAGTTCGCATACTATATGGCTTACGCCAACGCTATCCGTGCAGCCAAGAAGGTAGGGCTCGAGGTCGGCCCTATGATGGAAACGTTCAAAGCCTATGTACTCGAGCATCCTCTGCAGCCGGACTTCTCCCTGCCGATCCTCGACCTCACCGGCTTAGGGATCGATCTGAGCTGGTATCCATTTCCGGATAAACTTGTTTATCCTGAAGCCGGTGAGGAAGCACGCACCAATCCGTCTGCTGGAGGCGAAGACCAGTCGGGGGTGGCCTGAGTGACGCTGGAGTTTGTTTTGTTTTCCTTTGCTTGTAATTTCCAGTTTTTCCTTGTATTGCCTTCGGGCTTGTATGTACAATCATTTTGAATGGAATAAAGTACTTCTTTTTGCATCTGATTCTTTATATGTACGATCGCCTCTTCTGAATGTTTACATATGATTTTATACAAGTTTTCACACAATTGCACCTGATGCCTTGTTTGTATGGTCGACTGTCTGAATGTTCCGCATCACTTCGACTTTGCACAATTGTCTGAATAGGTCCAAATGTATTGGTATACTTGAAAATTCTTACTTGTGAATTTCTTGAACAAAACAAATCATCATGTGTGTGTTTGAACAAAGCCGATCGTGTATGGTTCCTTCCTCCCGATCGCATGTAGGAATAGCTCCACTTTGCCCCTTGTTTTTGTTTACTTAGTGTAAGTAAGGGAACGAAAATAGTATGTTTGGTGAGCTATCTTTAGTTTTGCCGATTCTTCGAGGGAGGACAATTGTTTCGACTTTGAGGAACCGTGCACGGTCTCGGAGTTCGATGGACCAACCTCCATAACCGTGTATTTGTGTGCGAGGGACATTCCACCTGTAGGTCTGTCTCGCGACTCACTTTATTGTTAGGGTCCTCCGTTAGGCTGCGCCCGCCTTGTATTTAAACGAAAGGCGATCGGTCTTGGTCTGGAGGAGTCCTTGCATGGGGCGTCGCCGGTTTATTCGACTCCACGTCCGCGGCTTGTTAGCACTTTTCTACCTCGGATTGTCATGTTAGATGACGACCCTCGACGGTATACGTTGTGACGGGATAGGGACGCGTTGCCTTGTCCGGGTCCATCATGTGAGATGATGTACCTTTTAGGGCGAGCGAGCATGTACATAGATTTATTTGGAGGGTCCTTAGGCTACGCCTGCCTTGTATTTAAACGAAGGGCGAGCGATCGCAGCCCAACGGAACCTTGCATGGATGAAGCTGTCGGTTCCATCGACCTCCAGGACCATGGCTGCACTTCTCTACCTCGGATTTCCATGTTGAATGACGATCCTCGACGGTATATGTTGTGATTGGAGGGACGATCGCTTGCATAGGCCTGTCAGGTTAGATGACGACCTCTTGTGGGGTGAGCGAGTCGTCCTCTTCTTATTTTTTCTGTTTTCGTCGAGGCGAATCATATATAGGGGATTGAAGAAGCTCATTAAAATCTGTGTACATTGGGTAACTGAATACAAAGTTTTTACTGGTAATATTTCTTCAAATGCACGGCGTTCTAGGGATATTGGTCTGGAGTGCCATCTGGGTGTTCGAGTTTGTAGGCTCCCCTAGTTTGCCACTTAGATATCCTGAAGGGGCCTTCCCAATTTAGGCCAAAGACTCCTGTGTGAGTCTGGACTTTTTTGAGGACTAGGTCGCCCACTTTGAACCGTCTTTCCTTGACCTTCGAGTTGAAGAATTTCTCGGATCTCCTTTTGTGGATTGTGTTCTTCATTTCCGAGGTCAATCGCCGTTCTTCGAGCATGTCCAAGTCAATCCGTCAGGCCACATCATTGTCCGTCGTCATCTCTTGTTCAGTTCGGTGGCTGAGGACGGAGATTTCCGAAGGGATCACCGCTTCTGTTCCGAAGGCGAGGCGAACGGAGTTTCACCAGTTGAGTTTTGGGTCGTTGTACGGTAGGACCACAAAATGGCCGGGAGCTCGCTCGCCTATCGTCCTTGTTTGGATTCGAGTCGTGATTTGATCGTGTGCTTGAGGATCTTGTTTACAGCCTCTACCTGCCCGTTCGTCTGAGGGTGGTAAGGGGCCGAGAACAACTTTTTGATTCCCCATTTCTCGCAGAATTACATGACTTCCAAACCGTCGAACTGTTTTCCGTTGTCGGAGATGATGGCCTGGGGTAGACCGAACCGGCATATGATGTTCTTCCAAATGAACTTGATTAGTTGTTCTTGGTCGATCTTGTTGAGTGGCTCGGCCACAGCCCATTTCGTGAAATAATCGACTCCCACGATGGAAAATTTACATCCTCTTGGCGCCGTCGGCAGAAGACCAATGAGGTCGATGCCCCATTGGGCGAAAGGCCATGGAGTGTACATAGAGGTGAGCTGCTCGGGGGAAAGCTTGATGTTCGGGCCCATCACTTGACACCTGTGACACGATCTGGCATAGGCGATCACATATTTTTGTAGCGTAGGCCAGAAAAAACCTTGCCTGGTCGTCTTGTGGAAGAGAGCTCGCCCTCCAGCATGATTTCCACAGATCTCATCATGGATCTCAGCTAAAACAACTCGTCCTTCCTCCGGCGTAATGCACTTGAGGAGAGGAAGGCTGAAAGCCCGCTTGTAAAGCCGGTCATCCAATAGGGTGTATCTGGTTGCACGGAGCTGAAACTGGCGAGCTTTGATACCGTCGGCGGGGACCGTGCCGTCCTTCAAGTATTTAATGAACGGAGTCATCCAGTTCCATTCGGCGATGGTAACTGTGGTAACCAGTCTTCTGTCGATCGCCGGTTTTGTTGATGTCATGATTTGGATGTTAGAGAAATCGGCAGCCCCATCTGACGACGCTAGTTTAGATAGGGCGTCGTCCTGGGAGTTGTTCTCCCTCGGGACTTGTTCAATCAGCACTTCTTCAAACTTCGTGCACATTTCGGCAACCAATTCTTGGTATTTGATCATTTGTTCGCCGCGCGCCACATATTCTCCCTTGACTTGGTTCACGACCAAGAGGGAATCCATGAAAATGTGGAGACAGCGAACATCCAGGGCGAGGGCTAGATCGAGCCTGCCTACCAAGGCTTCATACTCGGCTTCATTGTTGGTCGCACGAAACCCGAAATGCACAGCATTTGTGAAACTTTGGCCATCGGGGTTGATGAGGACAATTCCTGCCCCTGCTCGCGAGTTGGTCGCCGATCCATCTACGTACAACTTCCAAACAAGACGGCCGACTTGGGTCGGACTGGGAGGGAACGTTAATTCCACCCCGAAATCCGCCAGAGCTTGGCCTTTGATCGCCGTGCGAGGTGCGTACGTGATACCGGATTGGGCGATCTCCAGTGACCAATTGAGGAGTCGCCCGTTGGTGTCTGGCCGGTGCAGAACTTGCCTTAAGGGGAGAGTCGTCAGAACCTTCACTTGATGTTCGAAGAAGTAGGCCCTTAGCATGCGAACACTCATGACCAGAGCGTAGGCGATCTTCTCCAAAGGCGTGTATTGTGTTTCCGCGTCGTGGAGCGCTTGGCTAACGAAGTAGATCGGTAAGTGTGCTTGCCCCTCTGCTCGCACTAAAACAGCACTCAACACGACCTCTGAGGCCGCCAGGTAAAGGAATAGCTTTTCGCTGGGGATTGGCTTTGCCAGGATCTGGGGGTTAGACAGATACTCCTTGATTTTGGCGAATGCTATTTGACTCTCCTTTGTCCACACAAACTTCTTGTTCTTTATGGTCGCGAAGAATGGCTTGCTTTTATCTCCGAGCCGGGATATAAAACGGTTAAGGGCAGCTAGACAACCTGTCAGGCGTTGCACCTGCTTGACATTTCGTAGCTCCTGCATGTCGAGGATTGCCTGGATCTTGGTGGGGTTTGCCTCAATCCCTCTTCGGCTCACAATGTGCCCCAGGAACTTTTCGGAGCTTACCCCGAAGTTGCATTTCTTGGGGTTCAGCTTCATGTTGAACTTCTCGAGGATGGCAAACATCTCGGCAAGGTCATTGAGGTGATCTTCCTTTTTGAGGCTTTTGACTACGATGTCGTCAATGTAGACCTCCATAGTCTTGCCGATCTGGTTGGCGAACAACCCGTTGACTAATCGCTGGTAGGTCGCCCCTGCATTCTTCAGACCGAACGGCATTCGGACCCAAAAGTACACATCTTTTTCCATGTGGAACGATGTGTGTTTTATGTCTTTCTCCAACATGGGGATCTGATGGTACCCGGCGAAGGCATCCATGAACGACATCATTTCACAGTCTACTGTGCTATCGACCAAGTGGTCAATATGAGGCATCGGAAAGTGGTCTTTTGGACATGCCGCGTTGAGGTTGGTGAAGTCGATGCATAACCTCCAGGAGTTGCTCATCTTTTTGACGAGCACCACGTTGGCTACCTACTGTGGCTCGTCTGTAGCTACTCCGATTAGTTTGTTTTCGAGTAGATTTTTGACTTCTATGTCGAGCACTGCGTATTTCTCAGGACCGAATTTTCTACGTTTCTGGTGAACATGCTTCCTTGCCGGGTCGATCTTTAGATGGTGGCAAGCGTGTTCAGGACTTATGCTGACCATATCTTGATGCGACCACGCAAAGACTCCGATGTTCTTACGTAGTAAACTGATCAGATCCTCCTTTAACTCGAGGTCGACGCTTGTACCGATCTGTACTTCCCACTCCGGGCGAGCCGGATCTATCGTTATACTTTCCAACTCTTCAATGGGGACGGTCGCTTCTCGTTTGGAACGATTTACGGACTCGATCCTTGGATCGATGTCGAGGCTTGGCTCGAAACCGATCCTTGGCTCGATGTCGTCCATCAATCGATGTGAGATGCCGTCCTCTGAGTCGGGCTAGTTAGAGGTGCTTGGCTCGTCGATCTCTATCGGTTGATTGTCGATCTTCTCAATGTTATAAATAGTATGGGAAGTGTTGAAAGAAGTTATGACACAGGAGTAATTCAAACATTTCTTAGCCATTGGTTGGTCTCCTTTTACAGTACCGACCGTCCCATCGGCAGTGGGGAATTTGATACAGTAAAAGAAAGAAGATGTGACCGCCTCGAAGGTTTCTAGAAATTGGCGACCTAGGAACCCATTATAGATGCTGGGCCTATCTATGATTACAAAATTTAGGTTCCTAGTAATCCTAACCTTGGGATCGTAATAACATATTAGCTCGACAGAGAGCTTGATTCTTCCGTAGGCTTGGACTGTGCTATCGCCGAACCCTTGAAGCATGGTGTCAAATGGCTTGATGACTTGGTTAGGTTGCCGAGCTGGTCAAGAGCGGATTTGAATATGATATTGCTAAAGCTCCCATTGTCAACCAGCATGCGATCGACCATTTTCCCAAGGATACACGCAGAGATTACCAATGAAACCTCTTTGGGGCACTGCACTCCCTCCCTATCCTTGTTGGAGAAAGTGATGAGTGCGTTTTTGGAGATGGTCGGCTCTGGGGGTACCACGACATGGACCCCAACGAATGCCCTCAATTCGGCCTTCCGCTTTCTGTTCGACATGGTGGAAACTGGGGTCAGGCCTCCGAGGTTTCCACTTCCCGCCTGAAGCATATTGATCCGGCCGCCAGGGTTGATCGGAGGGATCGATTTGTCAAAGTACTCTGGCTCATTCTGCTCGATCCTAGCGACCGGATTGGGAGGGATTCTATCGTTCTGTCGGCGCTCGCGCCCTCCGGTCCTCTCTTCTCGAGGCTCTGGCTTGGTAACCAAGTTATCCAATTTGCCTTCCTCAAACAGTCGCCAGAGTTGTCTGAGGAAGCCGCGGCACTGGTTGGTGTTGTGGCCGGGACTCTTGTGGTAGGCACAAAATTTGTTGCGGTCTAGATGATCGTGGTCCCTCACCGGCTTCGGTTTGCTAAGCCATTCGCGCCCCTTGATGGCGTTGAAAATGTGGGCCGGATATAGGTTGAGGTTGCGGAGGAGGTGAACCTCCACATCCTCAAAAGCTTTGAATTCGCCGGGCGGCTTCGCGATCGCCTTTCTGGGCTTGGCGACCGCCTTTATCGGGATGGAAGATGGCGCCTTCCCTTCCCCGGTAGATCCCTCACCTAAACGGAGGGTGAGCATCCTCTGCCTAGCCAGAAAATCAACGGCCCTGATGCGGAAGATCGCGTAGGTCGGGGGGATGTCCTTCGTAAGGTGTCTGAACATGGGCGAATGGCCATAGAATCCCCCTATGACTGAGTAGAGAGCGAGCTCATCACTAATGGGCTCTCCGGTGAGGACTATTTCATCCACCCAGTCGATGTAATCTTCATCGGGCTCGTTTTTCCCCTGCCTGATTTTCATCATGCGGTGGGGGCCTTCTGGCCAAGCAACTTTGGCGGCGAAATACGACGTGAAGTCGTTCGCGAGCTTCTCAAAACAATTTGATCGAGCGCGGTGGCAGTGAGATGTACCACCTATGGTCGAGATCGCCCAATGTCAATGGGAACATTCGGCACTTCGTCACGTCCGATGCCCCACATCCGGTCATGTAAATCCAGAATTTGCTCAAATGGGTCTCAGGATCCGATCTCCCCTCATATAGGGGTGTTTGAGGGGGTGCGATCTTCGGTTGAACTGGGGCGAGCTCGATCTGGGCATCGAGTGGCTCACTCGGTCCAGCGATTGATCTCTTGGTGCCTGCCCCAGTTTCTAGGAGCGCCATCATTTTGTCGAGTTGGCGCTACATGACGGCCATCGCCGTAGCCTGGCTACTCGCTGATTGGCTCTCGGAGCGGGAGCCAAGGCGATCAAGTACTGATCTCCTGGACCCATGGTAAGTGACGAGTTCTCCGCCACCGAGCTCAATTCTTGGGCAAGTGGGAGCCCATTGGCTGGCCTGTCTTCTGGGAGTTGGGTATGCCGAACTCCTGGTGACTGATTCGGAATCCGATGTCTCCCGGTTGGGGCCTGAATGCCCAGGTCGCCATGAGGGATCACTCCCTAGGCGGCTAAAGACGGAATCATCCCGCCTTACGAGAGCCTTTTCCTGCGGCTCGGGGCTTTCCGACGATTTCTCGACGTATAGCCCCTTAAGCTTCCACTTGCCTGCTCGGCGGATGGCTGATGGAGTAATGGTGGGCGAGTCGCATGCCCTCCGTCGCTCCCTGAGGATGGTCATATCCTCCTCGATCTATTCTGCGGTCTGGAACTGATCGAGTGAGAGGCTGGGACCATCCCTCGGGTACGGTAGTGAGAGCCTAGCATCACCGCGGTCGCCTTCCGTCGTAGGTTGGGATTCGGTCTGGGCCGGAATGAGAGGTCCGGAAGATCGCAGGGTGGCTCTTTTTGAGGTCGTGGCAGATGTCATGTTTCTGAAGGTTTTTCTTTGAAGAATAGTGAGTGTTTCTTCCAGTATATGCCCCGTAGAACAGTGAGTGTTCTTCGAGACGGTCGGGATAAAATTTGAAGGTTAAGATCTCCCTCCTTCTAGCGCCAATTGTTGTTACCCAAAATATTATCCGGAGATGATATTGCTGGAATGGTCGAGTAACGAACAAAAATGAGAACACTTCCGTGGGAAAGTAAATAACACAAGATTTGCCGGGGTTGTTAGTCCCGGGCTTGAATGCTCTCGCGAGATGTTATTAATATGAATACTAGGGAGTACAAATTTTAATGTTAGAATACTATTACAATGAGTGTAAAGATTCTAGTTATCTTAGCTATTGAGCGTGAAGATTGCCGGAAGATCCAGATATGAAGCTCTGTGAGTTCTTTCTTTTTGGTGTACTGTGTTCGTGGATGAATTTCACAGCCTGTATGTGTGAATATATTATTCCGTCAAGTAATTCCACTATGTCCAGGCCACTGTTGGAGGCCTTCTATTTATAGTAGAATAGGTTGCTAGGTCCTCCCCAGGGATAGCGGGCGACCGCCGTTTTCTATATTAGAATAAGGTAGGCGATCGTCCCATCACGTGTGACTGTTTCCTTAAAGTCCATGGCTGCTGCTGGAAGCCAGATGTGTGAGCCAATGAGAAGTCCGCACGCGTCCTGAGTCGCTGTATGGGGAGGACACACTTTGTACCTTTCGGCGGGCTTATCGGTAAGTGTGAAGGTGGTGACAGGCTGGGGTCAAAAGGCCTTATCTCGTGGCGCCTTTTGTGGATATGCACGTGGGTCTTCGTCCGAGATTCGGTCTTCGAAGACTCTGACGGGTGTCGGATTCATACGTGGCACGGGACGATCGTCTACAGTCGGACATTATAGGCGATCGCCAGATGCCAATAGGCGATCGCCTTGGACGTCGACCGCTAGGCGCTTGCCCATCATCTGTCTTCTATGGCTGGCTCTTGACCTTTAAGCCGATCGCCATCGAGGCGTATAAATCGCCGCACAACAATATACAACAACACGATTCATGAAGAACAACTCGAATCTTAACGATTCTCAAAATACATCGAGAAGGATTTCAAGAAAATTACCTCGAATAAAAGTCGAAGAACACGGATTGATGATGTTAATAAATACCAAGAACTCAGGGGATATGAAATATTAGAGTTACAAGGCTCCGAAATCGCCCCAACATCACCCACAAATTGCCTCGGCCGTGGAAGAATGAAGGGAGGATGAAAATGACGAACATGGTCAACCACTGGGTATTTAAACCGGCGCCAGCATAACGTACGCTAAAGAAGAAGGTTAACATATGTTAGCAGTCTTACGTACGTAAGGCAAGCAAGGTTACGTACGTAATCGATGGCCATAACCTTCTGTCCGAAACTGTGAAGACCCTTACGTACGTTATGAGTTGGGCTTAACGTACGTAAGGCACACGAAGTTAAGGTACATTATGCTCATTACATAGCATATGTAAGGCACACGAAGTTAACGTATGTTATGCTCATCGCATAGCGTACGTAAGGCACTTAGCAATTCCAAACTGCTAAGTTCAGCTCGTTGAGTACGAGCGCGACGAAACCGCGAAATGACAACAACAACAGAAGAGAAGATATGCACATGAAGAGTGTGCAACGACGAACTCAAGCGATAAAAGAAAACACGACTCCGACTACCCGAAGTTTCAGATTACTACAACGGAAGTAATTACCCCCAAACTTTGGGAAATTACAAAACGGCCCAAAACGTCCGAAAATCACGATATGGCATCAAACAACTAAACCAAATTTCACAACATGTCTAACAAAGTTAAACAGACTTATAGGAGACCCGAAATCGTAGTTTCGAACCACCACCACATGAAATGAACCAAATAGCGGAAAAAATCACTCAAAACACGGATTCGGGTAAAACAGCCCCGAAACAAACTCGGATAGCCAAACACGCACAACAAAGCATTATCTAAATGTCAAAACGCTTGCAAGCGAGTTCTGGAAATCACAAAAATGCCAAAAATAAAAAATTACCAAAAGAGAAAATCACGGGTATTACATTCTACCCCTCTAAAAAGAAGTTTCATCCCGAAACTTAAAAAAAGAAAGGGTGAAGTCACGAACAACAAAGCACGAACAACAAAATATCAGCGGTCCCGACGAATCAATTCTGATACCGATGCCGAAGCACGATTATGGGAAACTTCATGGAATATTTCACAATACTGAACTTTGTGGCCCTCGAGCCCACAATTATAACAAGTAATCGGCTGCAAAGGACAATTAGCTTTCACAAGACCCACAACGTTGCAATTGAAACACCTCCCAGTCCGACTGAGAGTCAAAGAAGATGGATTGGAACTCTTGGTTCCACCACACGAAGAAAAGGAAGGTCTCACCGTAGGACTACGCGAAACTTGATGAGAAGAAGTTCCGACTCCCATACTATCCAAAAAATCTCCAGACGTCCTCTGCATCTTCAACTCATGCAAAGGCCCAGTAGATAACGATGCCATCTCGTACGCCATGGCTCGATTCTGATACTCTCTCAAAGTAGCACAAGTGAAACCCGACATGTATTGTCGAATCTACAGTCTCATTCGCATATCGAAATGACGAATTTTGTCTTCCTCGGTCCTCACTCGCCCCTTAACGTAAGCGAGCTGTCAACTATAATCGATAATAGCCTGCGACACGGGTACATCCTGCAGCTCGGCTAGATAAAAATCTCGGATCCTCTGCTCTCGGATCGGCTGTGGGCAGAACTCTGCTTCCATAAACTTCTTGAACTCTTCCCAAGCAACAACATGTTCCTAAGGCTCAACGGCCTCCCACCAATTAGCAGCGTCGCTATCGAGAAGGAACTGAGTGATAGGAATCCTCCGTTCCTCTAGACAACCAACCACCTTGAAAATTTTCTCCAATTGGAAAAGCCAACCTTCCCAGCCTAAAGTGTCGCCTACGCCTGCAAAACGAGGATGCATACGAACCACTTCTCTAAGCCACTAAGTCGACCACACATTGTCAGTCATAGTAGTGTTACGTTGAACTGCCTGGGTCAAATGAGTCATCTGGTCTGCCACCTGCTCAAGTATAGTAGCAACACCAATACCAATGCCATCACCGGTAGCATGATCCTGATCGCGCGACTGATTGCCTCGACCTCTTGGCATAATGAATGGACAACCGTTCAGAACGACAAAACAAACACCACATAATCAATATAGGGCAACCAATAGTAACACAATAAAATACTCATTCCGAGTCATAACATGAATACACAAACTATCACCGCAGCGATATAATTCAAATTCATAAGTCATTCACTTGGATACATCAACAAAAATGTACGACCTTTACCAAAGCAATCACGGTCAAAACCACATACATATCATCGTGGTCAAATATGAGTAATATTTTTAGAAATAAAATTTTCCGAGGTACTTGTCCAAATGATAATATTTTAAAATTCCTGAGTTTGAATAATTTCGCTGAAATGAGTTTTTGAAAAGAAATATTTTTAATACCTCGGTCATTTGATCAAAACTATGAACCCATTATCATAACTGTTTCGTTTTGAAAGTCATTTGCAAAACAACATTTTGAAACATCAATCTACTCGATAAACGATACCATCAAAATGACCTTATCAATATATATCATCACTACTACCAATCAACTATCACATCCGGATAATGTCATAGAATAATACAATTAGACCCAACTATGTAGTCATAACATCTAGTTGTACAACCAAAATTCGCTAACAAGAAAGGTAACGGTTAATAATACGTTGGTAATATCCATACAGGATAAACGACGGAGTACGACATTACTGACACAGTAGTTAAAGTTCACGATCGTCACAGGCGGACCATATGACTAGGTTGACAGGGATTGAACGACCGATAATGAGCACAGAGATAAATATAACAACAAAGTTACTGCCATGACAGTCGAAGCTTAAGGCCGTAACAACTAACTGTAAGATAGCAGAATCAACTCAGCAGCCTCAAAACGGCTCCGAAGGTTAAGGATCGACTCCTAACAATGTATCCCGACATTAAGAAAATACTGTAAAAATTCTCCAACAGGCATAACAGTATATCAAGTTTGTTGCAACGACTCAGTCCCAACACACAAACACACAATGTTTTTAATTCCGAAAATCAAAGCCATTTTGCAAATTTAAAAATTTTCCAAAATCCTTTTGATCATATCCAAAAATGACGGTAACGGTTTGCAATGTCCGAAGTATTTTAAAACGCCTCCTTCAAATACCATCTAAAGGTGTCATTTGAAAATAGATGACTAACTCGTCAAAGTTCAACCGATTTCAAAATCCATACAAACTTGTTGTTTAACCGCACCATCAAAGTATTTTCAAAAATTGGTTCTTTACAAACATACTCAAGCTCATAATTACAATTAAGAAAACCATTTTCAAACCTACATGCAGCGGACATAATTACAACTATTCACAAGCAATCAAACCTGAAACTACATGCCCAATCGGTAAACGAGATTATAAATCCAACCACATATAATTTGCGAACACCAAGTTTAAACATACGTCACCCATCTGAGTTCCTCACGAACTCTACCGTCGATACATTCTCTGGAACACATCAAGATTCATAGTTTTCACATCGTGTTGCACCATTTGGTGCCCAACCATCAATACATTCGACACAATACATAAACAGTGTGCCACGAATATCAAACACGGATTCCATTTCACAACACTAAACAAACAAAATTACGCATCACCATCATCACACATAAGGGAAATCATGAAATACCAATACCTCGCATGAAAGAGGAGACTTACGTTCACAGGCCGCATGGAGATGATGGCTGCACCACGATACTAATCACAATGGATCACAATGATCACACTTGTTTACAATTGCTCACCCGGGTGACACGACAAGACACGACTCGACAAGACCCAACTAGACCCAACTGCCTAGGTTTTCGCAAGAATAAGCTCTGATACCATTTATATAACACCCCAATCCACTCAGGGATATTACACGCCATAGACCCCTTTTCGCAAGGATCTACCAGGCGGGAGACTAAAAAACAAAACCCATACGCGGTCAACTCGACCAAAACATAAAGCCGTGGACCGATTAGGTCTCTCAAAACACAGCATGGCAACTGGTAAACCAAAATACAACTCGATCACATAATATACAACATTTCCATCCTCTTAAGTATGATAAAGAAGCTAGAAACAAACACTCAGACCGACAGATCACTGATGGACAACCGACTATAGCTATGACTAGTATTGTTGCTTTACATCAACCTCAAAGCCGATCCTGTGATTGCTCACTCCCATCAGGACACCTGAAAAGAATATAAATAGTCCCCAGCGAGGGGTTAGCGATGGAAATCGCTAGCAAGTAACCAAGCTATAAAGTTATACATCAAAAATACAACCGTTATGAAAATAACCTTTCAACAAGGTAGCAACACGATCCCCGAGTCTAAATTCTTTTCGAAAATAGTTTCCATTAGGATGGATCATAAGAATAACTTCAAAACACATTTGAAAGAATAATTGAAGACATTGGGGGTCTCAGTGTAAAATCATGAAAAGATTTATAATTCTTCTTTTTCAAAGGGGTTTTCTTTCAAAATCATATAAATGATTCAATTCTCAACCAAGCCTCAAAGACAAAACCATATTCACCAATATAATCGGGATCCAAGATTCAAGCATTCACAATTCAGAGATATCAAATCAAACACCCAAATCGCCTCCGTGGCCTCGACGGGACCCACCCGGATTAGCTATCTTAAACAAACTCAAACACACCCATAAGTTATCTTGACATCTCACTCGTAAGTGATGATTCTCAAAGCCCCCTCCAGACCTACCCAATTCGATAACCTTATGGTCAAATCGTATCGTCTGGCCAAACTCGCAAGCGCGCGCCGCCGGAGCCCTCACAGGTCCCTACCCGGACAACATCATTCAAACACACCCATAAGTTATTGTGACATCGCACTCGCAAGTGACAATTCTCGGAGCCCTCTCCATACCTACCCGAATTGATAACCTTATGGTCAAATCATATCGTCTGGCCATACTCGCAAACACGCGCCGCAAGAGGCCTCACGGCCCCCTAACCGGATAACATCTCAATTCACTAAGATACACCACAACAAATATACAATATTCACCACAACCGCAAACACGTGAAACATAAGTTAACGCATCATAACTTCCACAAAGGCGCAACATTCATAGCACACCATCATTCAGGAAAAACGCTAACGAGCGAATAATAAAAACTTTCACGCGATTCCACAATTCTTCGGATGACTCCCCATTTCTAATATCCGTTTTAAGCACAATATAACATGAAATGGCTGTTATCATTCTTCATGAAACTCTACTTTACGTTCGTATTTACTTTCATGGAAATCACATATTCATTTAAAAGTAAGTTACTGTTCGATGTTCAATCACTAACAAGTCCACATTAAATTCACGACAAATCCCATTCTCGAAGTATAAAGAATATAGACGAGATAATCGCCTCAAGTCCAAAGCACGCGAAGCAATGGGAAAGCTCGACCAGAAGCTGTCGAATCCTCTAACTAGGTCAAAAACACACGAACAACATAATCAGCAAAAGGTCGATCGCAAGGAAGATGCAAAACACACGAAATTCTTAACAAGAATTCGTAGAAACATAGGATCGAACACTTGGGGTTCAATACTTCCCAAAGAACATCAAGAACATCACCCAAACCCGAATACGATAAGAAGTACGAATCAAATCATGGGGATAGGATCAATACAACCGATTGATGATATACAACAACACGATTCATGAAGAACAACTTGAATCTTAACGATTCTCAAAATACATCGAGAAGGGTGTCAAGAAAATTACCTCAAATGAAAGATGAAGAACATGAATTGATGATGTTAATCAACACGAAGAACTCAGGGAGATGAAAGCTTGGAGTTACAAGGCTCCGAAATCGCCCCAACATCACCCACAAATCGCCTCAGCCGCGGAAGAATGGGGGGAGGATGAAAATGACGAACACGGTCAACCCCTGGGTACTTAAACCCGTGCCAGCATAACGTACGTTAAGGAAGAAGGTTAACGTACGTTAGCAGTCTTACGTATGTAAGGCAAGCAAGGTTACGTACATAATCGATGGCCATAACCTTCTGTCCGAAACTGTGAAGACGCCTACGTACGTTATGAGTAGGGCTTAACGTACGTAAGGCACACGAAGTTAATGTACGTTATGCTCATCGCATAGCGTACGTAAGGGACACGAAGTTAACGTACGTTATGCTCATCACCTAGCGTACGTAAGGCACTTAGCAGTTCCAACTGCTAAGTTCAGCTCGTTGGGTACGAGCGCGACAAAACCACGAAACGACAACAACACAAGATGAAGACATGCACATGAAGAGTGCGCAACAACGAACTCAAGCACTAAAAGGAAACATGACTCCGACTACCCGAAGGTTTGGATTACGACAAGGGAAGTAATTACCCCCAAACTTTGGGAAATTATGAAATGGCCAAAAACATCCGAAAATCACGATATGGCATCAAACAACTAAACCAAAGTTCACAACACGTCTAACAAAATTAAATGGACTTATAGGAAACACGAAATCGTAGCTTCGAACCCCCACCACATAGGGGTGAGAATTTAGGATCGGGAAATCCCGAGTCCCGGTCCCGTCCCGAGTCCCGACGGGAAACGGGACCCCGAGTCCCGAATTTTACGGGACCGGGACCGGGACCTTAAATTTTGGTAATTTCGGGACTCGGGAGTCCCGAAATCCCAATCGGGACTATCCAAAGTCCCGATTGAAATTTCTAATTTCAATCAATTTTTTTTCCTTTTCTGATTTCGGGACATTTCGGAACATTCGGGACATTTTGAAAAATTATCCTCGAGATGGGAACCGGGACCGGGACTTATATTTGTCATATTTCGGGAATCAGGACTCCCGAAGTCCCGATCGGGACCGGGACCGGGACCACCAAATTGGTGATTTTCGGGACTGGGACATTCGGGACTCAGGACCGGGACCTCGGGATGTCCCGATTCTCAGCCCTACCACCACATGAAATGAATCAAATAGCGGAAAAAGTCGCTCAAAACACGAATTCGGGTAAAACAGCCCCGAAAAAAAATCGGATGACCAAACATGCAGAACAAAGCATTATCCAAATGTCAAAATGCTCGCAAGAGAGTTATGGAAATCAGAAAAATGCAAAAAATGAAAATTTACCGAAAGAGAAAATCACGGGTATTACAATGATGAGGATCATGGTGGACCTGATCAAGATGGAGGGAGGACAGCTGATAAATCAAGTACTGATAAGGAGTTAGAAAATCAGGGTGAACATTTTTCAGCTAAGTCTCTCCCTACTGAAAAACCAGCTACCCTAGTCAACTTAGCTGAACAGACAAATCAGCCCCCTGCAGATCAGCTACCTCCAAACTTAGCTGAACTTATCTGAAAGATGCTTGATGAGGTAGTTGAAGGACTTATGGCCACCAAGACTGAACCACATATGATAGAGTTGAACAGCAAGATGAATTCCGTAACCAACAGAAAGGAATCTTACCCGGCACCTGCCTTAGTCAGACTACCCCTTGGCATGCAACACTTTACTACCAAGGTGGAAGAACATCCGACATATCTTATTGTTACTTGTAAAAAAGGGGAAGAAATGAGGATTAAATGGAAATAAGAATCCTTAGATGTTATTCCCAGAAGTTCCCCTACACTAGTTTTTCATTTTCAATAGGCTCGGAAAAGCTCACAAAAACTGAAAAGGAAGAATTCGGCTGACCTTCAGGGCCCTCCTACAAAGAAAACAAGAACCATGAAATACACTGTCCAACCACTCAACTGGGAAGGAAATGAGCTTTACTATGTGGAGAAATTCGTACCTGAGGAAGCTGTACCAATGTGGAGTACAACCAAGAAGCAGTTAATTTATTAGTACTACATTTGGGAAGTACTTTAAGACCCCAACTGTACCCCAGAACGAATCTTCATTGACTATATGGAGTTAAACTGGACGAACTTGTGGGAAATTCTAAAGAAGTATGTTGAAGAGGAATTCAATGCATATCCAATGATCCCTTCTTTCAGACCACAAGAAGCTCCTAGAGATGTCAATGAAAAGCTGGATGACAATGCACTTCAGGAGGAGATAATGGATGCGTGCATTAAAAACACATACACTTCTCCTGAAGACAAAGAGTTCGCCTCCACCGTTATAAAAAGAAATACGGACTGATTCTGGTAGTGGAAAAACCCATTTTAGCAAAACCTTTAAAAGACTGAAGTGTTTAAATGTTTAGAAATACGAAGAAGGATCTAAATGTTTAATTTTTTGAAAAAAATTATTCAAGGACTGTAATGTAATAAACTGAAGTGAAACGTATATATAGTCGACCTAAATGACAATCCTAGTTGTCTCAAACAGACTGGCTTTTATTTTTTTCTGTGTGTGTTGACTAACTTACATTTGAACAATCATTAAGTTTTGCCATCATCAAAAGAGTGGGAATTTGTTAGGAATAAATTTAAAGATTTTGATGATGCCATCCCTGTATTCTAAGCTTAATTCAAATGTATAAGTACTTGGCATTGTAAAGAAGAACCAAATGAGTATCTCCTATAGGCCTTTAAATTTAGGCTAAGTATTGATCAAATAAGTTTTTACAGCTAAATGCGTTCAGCTGAGTTAGTCCAAGACAGAATATCAACTGAGTATAGCCAAAACAAAACATAAGCTAAAGTTGGCCAAGATAAAATATATTAGTATAGCCACAAACGGAATATCTGTAATAACTGTACTTTTTATTGACTGTTTGACCTTTCCGTTTCTCTTATGTTGTCGCTCTGTAAACACTTGGAGATGTTGTTGATATTGTTATTGAGTTTCGTGTCTTGTTTGGGCCTTGATCGTGTTGTTTCAACCTTGCGGATGTGATCTGGGCCAGAGAAATAGCGCACGCTGGGCCTATGCTAACGCACGCTAATTCTGCTTGATTAGCGCACGCTAGATTTGAGCCGTAGCGTGCGCTAAGGGGATCAGTCAGGTCAGAACCAGTATTTAGGTCTGCTCCTTGGACTGGCGGATTAGCGCACGCTAGGAGTTTGTTAGCGCGCGCTATTCGTGGTTAGTAGCGCACGCTAACATCCGTCCGTAGCGCATGCCACCGGGCTGGTCGGCAGAGGCAGTGAGGTTGCCAGGGTTTCTGGACTATCAGGTAGCGTACGCTAGGTTTCGGCTAGCGCACGCTAAAACTGTTGCATAACGCACGCTAAGCCATAGCGGTAGCGCACGCTAAGGTTTGAGCAGGGCAGAGACAGTAGGTTCTGGACTCCAGTACTGAATGCCACTTTTTGGGCTAGCGCACGCTAGAGATAGACAATTAGCGCGTGCTAACGGAGCCAGCAGAAACCACTGGACTACCCGGTGACTTTGCTAGCGCACGCTAATGAAGGAGGCGTAGCGTGCGCTAGACTGGGCAGATATATATATGACAGTTGACTTCCATTTCGTCATTTCTCACCTTCTTCACTCCTTTTCGACGGAAATCGCTCAGGAGAGACGATCTTGGGCGATTGGAAGCGATCTTCCTTCTAACAACAACATATTTGGTTGGAGAACAAGGATTTCACAACATCTAATTCATCCTATCGTCCGAATCAAGGTAAAAATCCTTGGAACCCTATTTTTGGGAATTATGGGGTTTTCGTAGATTCGTCCGATTTATCCGCTTTGAGGTTTGAGAACCTTGAGATTATGATGTATCTTTACCGTATGCATGCTTTTCCTACGATTTTACGGTTTCGATTGTGCCGTTTTCGGACTTGTGAGATTTTGGACGATTTTACAACCTCTAGTTGATTATCCGTATATTTTTATGAATCGTAGACGGGTTTCGGGGGTTTCTTCGTGTAATTCGAATATGGATAATTGATTATCATATTCCTTGCGAATCGTTTAGGTGCCGGAAGTGCGTTCTTGGACCTACCGAACTCATACCCTTTTTTCGTTCGATATCTCGATGTCTCTACGGCAAGTATATATTTATGAATGTGCGTTCTCGACTTTGAAAGTATGAAATATTAATGGCATGATTATTTCTATCCACTCTGGGGCGGGCCGACGGGTCCCCTGAGGGTTTCGTAGCCTCTGGTGCGATTCCACGAATGATATGAACGAACCACTCTGGGGCGGGCCGACAGGTCCCCTGAGGGTTCCGTAGCCTCTGGTGCGGTTCCACGGTATTCATATATGTATTGATGCGATGCCATGAGATTTAGTTATTCCGGAATACTAGTCTTGAATTGATGAATTGACGGTTATATTTACTTTATTGTCGAGAAGTATTGTGTTTCATACTTGATATACTTGCACTAGCTATTCGACGGCTAACCCCTTTATGGGGGAAATACTTTTTATGTATTTCAGGTTCAAGGAGAGCGGACAGGCAGGTATCGGGTCGGCATGAAGATGGTGGGCAAGAGTGATACTGTGTTTTTTTTTCGGTTATGTTTTGAGTTTTCTATTCGGTATTGTTGTACTGGAATGGTCATTGAATACTCGAGTGTTGTTTTCCATTTTTCTTGATGTTCCGGCCTGTGTTTGCCGAGGTATTGATTGTTGTTGTGATGTCTTTGGATACAATGGTTATGTTTAGAATACCCTTTGTATTGTTCTTCCTTCCATTGTATGTAGACCTTATCGGTCAAAATTTATAGTTCCGCCTATGTTTAGCCTTGTGGGTCCCACGGTGGGGCTTACGGCGCTGTAATATTCCCTGAATAACTTGGGGGTGTTACAGAATATGGTATCGGAGCTTAGGTCTATGGATACCTAGGCTGTCGGTCTTTTGGGTCGATCGAGTCGTTATTTGTCCGTAGTATCACTACTCTGCCATCATCACAGTGCGACCGGTACTTGTAAGACCTCTTACTCTTCTGGTGTTTCCTTATTTCGTTTTGCTTCCTTTGATCGGTATTCTTGAGAATCCGTCACTTTGATGACGTGATTGAATTGTGCTTACGTGACTTGTGTGTTCTTCAGTATGTCAGCTGGTAGGGGCCGTGGCCGTGGACGTGGAAGAGGTCGTGGCGCGGCTGTTTCCATCAGTTCTGTTGCGGGGTCGACCAACCCCAGATTGTCGAACTCGGTGCATCGTGACACCGAAAGTCAGCACGACCAGTCTAATGGCCAGGGGAACAGCGCGGACGTTGGAGTGGCGAATGCACTTCAACAATTGGCTACCCAGATGACCATCTTAGCCCAGACTGTTCAGCTGAATAATCCGAACCCGAACACGGATGCTTTGCTTCAGAACGTAATCCATATGCACCCTCGACAGTTTGGCGGTGCCACAGACCCGTTAGGATGGGAAGATTGGCTAGAAGAATTGGAAAAGATTTTCGAAGCGGTTGATTGCCCCGAAGTGAGGAAAGTACCGATTGCTCAGTATTCCCTTACCAAGGAGGCCGCTACATGGTGGAAAGTCGTCAAGCCACAGGATCGTGTTGCCACGTGGGATGAATTTAGAGAACTTCTGGAGGCTGAATTTTGTCCTTGGCCGGTACAAGAAGGCCGAATCCGCGCCTTTTTCAAGGCTAAACCACAGAATATTCCCTTTTCGCAAGCGATCGTGGAGTACAACCAACAATTGATCCATGTGAAGGATCAAGTACGTAACGAGCATGACAAGATCCGTTACTTTGATATGCATATGAATATGGACTTACGACGGTATATGGCCGGATTTGCTTGCACCACACTGAAAGAATACCAGGACAGAGCTTTAGCCCATGATATGTTGAGCCCCGACAACGATACCGTGGAAGAATCAAAGAAGCAGAAAGTCGCGGGGAATTTTTCTAACTCTAAGAGTGGAAACTTTCAGAGGTCACAGACGACTAACCATTCTGCCGGACAATCGTCACGTTCTAATAAAGGAAAGAGGGGTTACCGTCCTACTCCGGGTACCACAAACCGCACGGTGACTTGCTATAATTGTGGCCGTTCAGGCCACATTAATTTGGAATGCAACTTTCCACCATTGAAGTGTCACACGTGCGGACAGATGGGACATAGAGCGGCTTATTGTTCCGAGCCGAAACAGACTTTGGACACTCGGGCTTCTGCCCCAGCTGGTCAACCTCAGCAAAATTTCGGCAGGGGCCGGGGACGGGGTCAGAATGCTAGAGGGGGAAACTCTAGCGTCGGTTCGGTACAACCACAGGTTTATGAGATGCGTCGAACAGGCGAACCCGACGCGGCGGTAGCTTCAGGTACCATTCATATTTTATCTCATCCAGTCCGTGTACTTTTTGATCCGGGTGCTACACATTCTTTTATTTCTCTGGAGTGTGTACGCCGTTTGAATATAACTTGTTTGACTGTTTGCGAACCCTTCATCGTGAAACTGCCTAGCGGGGATAAAATTGTAGGGAACCGGGAGATTAGAGATTTTCCGGTGATTATATCCGGTATGGAATGGTTATCAAATCTGATTGTAGTTGATATGGAAGGCGAGGACGTGATCCTCGGCGAGGATTGGCTTGATAGTCATCAAGCGATTATGAACTACCGTACCAAGGTTATCACCATGATGACTAAAGATGGATCTAAGTACTCATTTGTAGGGCGTAAGTTGGGACTATCCAAGTTACTTATCAGTGCCATGAAGGCCGTAAAACTTCTGAATAAAGGTTGTACGGGCTATTGGTGTTATGCCTTGAAAACAGAAGGAAACGAAATCGATTTCTCTTCGATTCCGGTTGTTAGTGAGTACCCCGATGTTTTTCCGGATGACCTCCCGGGATTACCGCCAGATCGATAGATAGAATTTACCGTGGACTTAGAGCCAGGCGCGGCTCCGATTTCTAAAGCACCTTACCGGATGGCACCTTCCGAGATGCAAGAATTGAAGAATCAATTGGGAGAACTTCTGGATAAAGGGTACATCAGACCGAGCGATTCGCCTTGGGGCTCGCCTGTTCTTTTCGTGAAGAAGAAGGATGGTTCACTACGTTTGTGCATCGAATACCGTGAGCTGAACAAAGTAATCACCAAGAAAAAGTATCCTTTGCCTCGTATAGACGATTTATTTGATCAATTGCAAGGGGCTGCAGTTTTCTCGAAGATTGATTTGAGGTCCGGGTATTATCAACTCAGGGTGAGGGAGTCCGACGTTCCGAAAACGGCATTTCGGACGAGATATGGGCATTATGAATTTGTAGTTATGCCTTTTGGATTGACTAATGCACCGGCAGTATTCATGCAATTGATGAATAAGATATTCATCGAGTACATCGACAGGTGTGTAGTCATCTTTATTGACGACATCTTGATCTATTCTCGAGATAAGGAGGAACATGCCCGACACTTGCGTTTGATATTAGACATTTTGAGAACCGAGCACCTCTATGCGAAATTCTCGAAATGTGAGTTTTGGTTGGAAGAAGTTATGTTTCTCGGCCATGTGATTTCGGCCGAAGGGGTTCGTGTAGACCCGCAGAAGATTGAGGCAGTGTTGGATTGGGCACCGCCTAAAAATGTTAAGGAAGTTCGTAGCTTTTTAGGCCTTTCTGGGTATTACCGTCGGTTTGTCAAGGGGTTCGCGAAAAGTTTGTTTGGACGGATGAGAGACAACAAAGCTTCGATGAACTGAAGAAACGTTTGACTTCAGCGCCGATTTTAACTTTACCACATGGTAGTGAGGGCTTTGCAGTTTATAGTGACGCTTCGGGTCAAGGCCTGGGCTGTGTACTTATGCAGCATGATAAGACGATAGCTTTTGCGTCACGACAATTAAAGCCTTATGAGATGAATTATCCTACTCACGATTTAGAGTTGTCCGCAATAGTCTTCGCACTCAAGATTTGGCGGCATTATTTGTATGGTTCATCGTGTTGGATTTATACCGATCACAAGAGCCTGAAGTATATTTTCAGTCAGAAGGAGCTGAATATGAGACAGAGATGTTGGTTAGAGTTGATAAAGGATTATGATTTAGAAATTCTCTACCACCCCGGAAAAGCCAATGTCGTTGCGGATGCTTTGAGCCGCAAATCGGCATCTCTTCAAATGCTCGAGGTTCTTACATCTCAGACGAAAATCCATCAGGATTTAATTGAGCAAGGGATAGAAGTTTGGCTTCAACGAGTATAGGGACAGTTGTGTACTCTCGAAATTACTTCGTCCTTGGTTGATGACATCAAAGGGAAGCAGTGGAGTGACCTGATGATTTCTCAACTGAAGGAAGATGTAATTAAAGGAAAAGCTCCTGGTTTTGTGGTCCACGAGGATAGTATTCTGAGATTTCAGGGCAGGCTTTGTGTTCCGAATGATTTAGAGTTGAGACAGAGAATTCTCCGAGAAGCTCATGCTACGCCTTACTCAATCCACCCCGGGACGAGTAAGATGTACAAAGATTTGAAGCGCAATTTTTGGTGGAATAACATGAAGAAGGATGTTATGGAGTTTGTATTAAGGTGCTTTACATGTAAACAGGTCAAGATTGAACATCAACGACCAGCGGGGCTGTTGAAACCGCTTCCCATTCCCAAGTGGAAGTGGGAAGACATCTCTATGGATTTCATCACTGGCATGCCGAGAACTCGGGCCAGAATGAATATGATTTGGGGAATTATTGATCGGTTCACTAAGTCGGCACACTTCTTGGGTATTAAGGATACCTGGGGACCGGATAGACTGGCTCGAACCTTTATTGCTGAGATCGTAAGGTTACACGGTGCCCCCAAGACCATTGTTTCTGACCGAGACGGCCGTTTCGTATCGCATTTTTGGCAGGCCGTTCATCAGGCTTTGGGTACTGAGTTGAGACTGAGCACTTCCTTTCATCCTCAGTCGGACGGTCAGACAGAGAGGACGATTCAGGCGTTGGAAGATATGTTGCGGGCTTGTGCCTTGGACTGGAGTAATGATTGGTAGCTTCACTTGCCGTTGATCGAGTTTGCTTACAATAATAGTTGGCATGCGTCGATCAAAATGGCACCCTTCGAGGCACTTTATGGTAGGCGATGTAGGTCGCCATTGTGTTAGGACGAGGCTTCTGAGCTAATTGGAATGGAACCGGATGTGTTGATGGAGACTAAGAAAAAGATTTCTATTATCCGGGACCGATTGCTGACTGCCCAGAGTCGTCAGAAATCTTATGCTGATACTTGTCGTCGACCCTTGGAGTTTGAAGTGGGGGATCATGTCTTGCTCAAGGTGTCGCCGACCAGAGGAGTTTTCCGCTTCGGGAAAAAGGGGAAACTTATTCCGAGGTATGTCGAACCTTTTGAGATTTTGGACAGAGTTGGAGATTTAGCTTATCGCTTGGCGTTGCCTCCAGCTTTGAGTCACGTCCATAGTGTTTTTCATGTGTCTCAGTTGAGAAAGTACGTACCGGATCCAAGCCACATTATCGACTACAGTGAGATTGACGTAGCCGAGGATACTACTTTTTCGGAGAAACCCGTGAAGATCCTTGAACGTCGTGAGAAACAACTTCGGCATAAGACCATTCCACTGGTTAAAGTGAAATGGTCGAGACATGGAGTCGAGGAGGCAACTTGGGAGACGGAAGAGAAAATGCGGGTGGAATATCCCGAACTATTTATTCCTTAAGTTTCGGGACAAAACTTCTTTTTAGAGGGGGAGAATGTAATAACCGTACTTTTTATTGACTGTTTGACCTTGCCGTTTCTCTTATGTTGTCGCTCTGTAAACACTTGGAGATGTTGTTGATATTGTTATTGAGTTTCGTGTCTTGTTTGGGCCTTGATCGTGTTGTTTCAACCTTGTGGATGTGTTCTGGGCCATAGAAATAGCGCACGCTGGGCCTAGGCTAACGCACGCTAATTCTGCTTGATTAGCGCACGCTAGATTTCAGTCGTAGCGCGCGCTAAGGGGATCAGTCAGGTCAGAACCAGTATTTCGGAATGCTCTCTGGACTGGCGGATTAGCGCACGCTAGGAGTTTGTTAGCGCGCGCTATTCGTGGTTAGTAGCGCACGCTAACATCCGTCCGTAGCGCATGCCACCGGGCTGGTCGGCAGAGGCAGTGAGGTTGCCAGGGTTTCTGGACTATCAGGTAGCGTACGCTAGGTTTTGGCTAGCGCACGCTAAAACTGTTGCATAACGCACGCTAAGCTATAGCGGTAGCGCACGCTAAGGTTTGAGCAGGGCAGAGATAATAGGTTCTGGACTCCAGTACTGAATGCCACTTTTTGGGCTAGCGCACGCTAGAGATAGACGATTAGCGCGCGCTAACGGAGCCGACAGAAACCACTGGACTACCCGGTGACTTCGCTAGCGCACTCTAATGAAGGAGGCGTAGCGTGCGCTAGACTGGGCAGATATATATATGACAGTTGACTTCCATTTCGTCATTTCTCACCTTCTTCACTCCTTTTCGACGAAAATCGCTCGGGAGAGACGATCTTGGGCGATTGGAAGCGATCTTCCTTTTAACAACAACATATTTGGTTGGAGAACAAGGATTTCACAACATCTAATTCATCCTATCGTCCGAATCAAGGTAAAAATCCTTAGAACCCTATTTTTGGGAATTTTGGGGTTTTCGTAGATTCGTCCGATTTATCCGCTTTGAGGTTTGAGAACCTTGATATTATGATGTATCGTTACCGTATGCATGCTTTTCCTACGATTTTACGGTTTGGATTGTGCCATTTTCGGACTTGTGAGATTTTGGACGATTTTCCAACCTCTAGTTGATTATCCGTATATTTTTATGAATCGTAGACGGGTTTCGGGGGTTTCTTCGTGTAATTCGAATATGGATAATTGATTATCATATTCATTGCGAATAGTTTAGGTGCCGGAAGCGCGTTTTTGGACCTACCGAACTCATACCCTTTTTCCGTTCGATTTCTCGATGTCTCTAAGGCAAGTATATATTTATGAATGTGCGTTCTCGACTTTGAAAGTATGAAATATTAATGGCATGATTATTTCTATCCACTCTGGGGCGGGCCGACGGGTCCCCTGAGGGTTTCGTAGCCTCTGGTGCGATTCCACGGATGATATGAACGAACCACTCTGGGGCGGGCCGATAGGTCCCCTGAGGGTTCCGTAGCCTCTAGTGCGGTTCCACGGTATTAATATATGTATTGATGCGATGCCATGAGATTTAGTTATTCCGGAATACTAGTCTTGAATTGATGAATTGACGGTTATATTTACTTTATTGTCGAGAAGTATTGTGTTTCATACTTGATATACTTGCACTAGCTATTCGACGGCTAACCCCTTTATGGGGGAAATATTTTTATGTATTTTAGGTTCCAGGAGAGCGGACAGGCAGGTATCGGGTCGGCATGAAGATGGTGGGCAAGAGTGATACTGTGTTTTTCCTCCGGTTATGTTTTGAGTTTTCTATTCAGTATTGTTGTACTGGAATGGTCATTGAATACTCGAGTGTTGTTTTTAATTTTTCTTGATGTTCCGGCCTGTGTTTGCCGAGGTATTGATTGTTGTTGTGATGTCTTTGGATACAATGGTTATGTTTAGAATACCCTTTGTATTGTTCTTCCTTCCATTGTATGTAGACCTTATCGCTCAAAATTTATAGTTCCGCGTATGTTTAGCCTTGTGGGTCCCACTGTGGGGCTTACGGCGCTGTAATATTCCCTGAATAACTTGGAGGTGTTACAATATCAGCTGAGTATAGCCAAGACAAAATATCAGCTGAGTGTAGACAAGGCAGAATATCAGCCGAGTATCAACCAAGTTAAAATATCTACGGGGTATTGCCAAATTTTCAGCAGAGTATGACCAAGACAAATCAGCTAAGTATGGATATCAAATACTTGGACAAAATTCAAACAAGTATTGATCAGCTATGTCCACATCAGCAAATGTTGAGAAGTCAACAAAGACGGAAAAGCACATGCAGACATAAATAAAGCAAATGAGATCATCTGAATGATTCCCCAAAGTTGAGGAATAAAATGTTCCTCGAGATTTGGGCCCTGAAGACTTCTCAGTATAGAAATCAAAGAAAATAGTGCGGACAAATCCGTGCAAAAGAGGTGATAAGAAAAAAAGAAGTCAAGTCTCAAACAAACCAATTTGTTCAAAGGATGCAATGGATATAAAGAGCTCAAAGAAATTACTATAAATATTTGAAGAACTTTTGAGCAGAAGTACGATGCGATTAACATTTACAAGTGATCCAAACAAATGAAAGAAATATACTCTACAAGAAACGTGAAGAGCTAAGATCATAAGATTCAAATCCTAAGAAGCTCTTAGAAGTTGGAGAAAACAAACACTCTTGTCTTAAATATTTGAGTAGGGGTACTTTCTTGAATGAAGTTCTTGAAAGTTGGGTTGTGCGACATCAACGGGTTCTTGAATGGAAGGTGACAAGCAACTTGAGAGTTATGTGGCGTCCACAGGTTTCTAGTCTGGAGGTGACAAGCAGCAAGTGAAGGAGTTACCGCAGCCAAGGTCTTTCACTGGTTTGAGAGCTGCAGTAACTAATTCATTGTAACCATCAAACGTTATAGTGAATTTATCTCCAAGTGGATTGGAGAATAGTGGACTAGTAGAGGATTACCCCACCTCTGAAGCCACTATAAATATCCTGTGATTTACTATTTTAAACATCATACTTAACTGTTGCATCCATCTTAATTGTTGCATTAAAATTCAGCCAAGTATTCCGCATATTATTTTTCAGCTGACTTCTGAATTATACCTAGCTGAGATTTCATCTAAGTTTAAAGATCAAAGTTTACCTAGGTGCACACATAATAGCTGAGTTTCTTAATCCGGTTATTTCAGCATGGTGTTTTAAAAGTCTATTCACCCCCTCTAGACTTTTACCACATGTACTTGTGACCAACAACATGAACTCCAAATGTCCGATTGCTGACTCTCACAGAAGCATATGGGTGGCTGTTCAGTCCCTTCTCACAGTAGGAGATATCTGTTTTCTTCAAACTGCCCTCGTTCTATTTCATTTTTCTTCGGAATCCTATATATGATAGGGATTTTGGTACCTTTCCATGTTCACTTTGTCTTTCATCAAATAAATATCTACAAATATTTGTATCTGCATTGATTCAGAATTTGGTCATATGGATAATAAGTTGGATAATCAGTGTTGAAATTTATGTATTTGTGGTCTTATGTGAAAATATCTGTATTTTGGACATGAAATGATATAGCCCCTTTTGATTAATCCCAAACCTGTTTGCGAATATGTTTCAGCATAATCTAACAATGGGGTTAAATATTTTAATCCCCCCGATGTAATGTAGTAATTCAGTTTTGATAATTTTATGGTGCTTTTCAAACTTTGGGGAACTTTGACTATTAATTTCAAGTCAAAACCCTCGTTGCACGTACAAATCAACTCAATTATGTCTAACTTAACTAAACTCATGAACTTTCATATTCACACTTCTTGAGTTCTAAGTTTAATTTTTACATCAATTGATTTAAGCTTAGTCTTAGTTATTTCTATTTTTACTTAATCACTTGCTTCACCTTATTATTGTTAAATACAATTACTTAAGTCGTAGACTGTAATATCTTATGGATGTTATTGCTGAGGGCCTGTATGAAGTAGGTATGGATAATTTTAAAAACTAATGTAGAGGTTCAACCTAATTACAGTTTTATTTTTAGATTTGTGGTCCCGAGTGTTCCTGAATGGATGATACTAGTCATCAAAAAGTGTGATTTTCTTCTAATAATTTCTCCCACTTCGTGAAGCTATTTTGACATGTCTAGAGTATGTTTTGACAGGCCTTATACTAAAATATGTAATATGTAAAATAAAATTTGAGTTTAACTCCATGTAATCAACCAACTACCAAACCAGATCTTGTGGAGTTGAGTAGGCATTATTTTGCATCGTTAGTTGTTTTTAGTGATATTATTACCTTAACCCAAGGTCTACGTTGGAACTTTGGATTCTTAGTAGTTTCATTCTTGCAGGTTCCTGTGAAACTTCTTGAATATTTCATAAATGCAGCCATTGAAGGCATAGATGCTATAGCCAGAGCAAGGGTTTTAATTCATGGAGAAAACGTTACAATAACCCATGCACTGACACGAGAAACGATCAACCATGTATTCAGGTCGAAAGATAGTCTACATTATGTGTGTTCCAAAAGCCGTTAAAAATATAATTACCAAAATTACCCGTGAGATTTAACTTAACTAAAATTAAAAATAAATATCAGTTATCTTGTGGAGTTACAAATACACCTTGATGTATTGTAATAAAGCCTCTTGCAGTCTATTTTGTCTTGCAAATACCCTGCTGCGGTAGGTGTATTTTGCAATATAGAAATTTACGTCAAGCAGATATTAGCAATTTGGAATGTAACTGCTTTTTTTATATGTAATGAAGCTAAGCCTCAAGGATAGTTTTTATTATTGAGAACCACAAAAGAGAAGAGAATACAATTTATGTCAGCATTGTACTATCTTGGCATAAATTTGGTGAACTTCTTAAAAATCTTCTCCCTTTGATCTTCTCCCTTAAAAAATCTCATTAAGATAAAAGTAAATATCTATCCCAAAAGGAGAATATCCTTACGAAGTTAACCACATCTATCCCAAAGGAATAAGATCCTTAAGTTAATATATATATATATATATTAACTTAAGGATCTTATTCCTTTGGGATAGATGTGGTTAACTTCGTAAGGATATTCTCCTTTTGGGATAGATATTTACTTTTGTCTTAAGGATCTTCTCCCTTGGGATACATGTTAACTATCGTCTTAAAGATTTTCTTTACATTTGGTTTTGAAACTATTCTATTTGTACAAATTGACCCTGTAATGTTAAAATGGATAGAATTTGGATGAAGGCAATCTGAATAAGTGATGAGTATGAGAATGGATTGAACAATTTCTAGAATTCGCACAACAAAACCCACAAGAATCCAGTCAAAAGTATTATTTGTAACACCCAAAAACCCCATAGGATTATTACGGTGCCGTGGACCCCACACAGGGTATCCACCAGGAGAACAGTCGAATTCGCCGTCTGATATTATGTGGGTTTATCTCCCATGGATGCCTTTTCCCATTGTGTTGTTACAGTGTCGTGGACGCCACCCAAGTAATCTACTAGTCTAACATGTCAAAAATATATTACACTAACCAAGAAGGAAAATCATAGTCCCTACTATGATATCCGACATAATATTTTGATATAGAATTTCAACGACAAGATGGGCCTACATGGCTAAAAATTAAAACACAACAACCACGAGCCTTGCTCGGATAACACAAACTAATAACAACTGACAAGTTGGGAAATACTCCAACAACACTGACCAACCAATCATGAACCCTAAAACAACTTAGGACTAGTGTCTCTCAAATGCCTCACCATCATCGTCATGCCCTATGTCTTAACTCTCTCCCCCCAAGCACCTAAAACATGTAAACGTGTTGCGCGTCCACTGGTCTCTTACACAGGAGTAAAATGTTTATTAAAATCACTACGTACACAACTACGTGACTTTAACTAAACCTGTCCCTGTATCATTCACACATATTGATATAGCGACAACAGCTTGGGCCGTTCACACAGATTGGCTTTGGCTCTTTAGAATTGCTTCTTCTCATACATATAGAAGCTTCATCTTCAATTCTATTCTTTCCATATAGGTCGGAACTAGCAAGGACTTAGCCCACACAGGGCTAAGGTTGATCTCAACATAAAGATAGAGTAGAACAAGTTCAAACAGCAGTTGTATGCTTTGACGATCAATCACTGTACGATATGTTGTTTGCATTGAGGACTGTATATTTGCTTTGATGATGTTGTATGCTCAGGAAATATACTGCTCTTTCTTAGCTTGATATTCTGATTGTCAGAGCTGATTGTCAGATGTATTAGGCAATTACTTGTGTTATTTTTGAAGTCCTCTACTTGGGGCTATTTATAACCTTGAAATAGATCCAATATAAATATAGTCGTTGCCCAGTTGGTGAGGTTAAGACAACTCTGATTGGTGGCTGCAGATTGTTTGAATTAAAGGCGATCCACATTTAATGCTTCAGACATTATTTTTGACTTTGCATTAAATGATCTTCAGCGCGTTTAGACTGTTGTCTCTTTCGGCCGCATTAAATGCTGTCCTATAAGCATTAAATGTTACTTTAATCGTGAATACTTTAAGAATAAACAAAGTTTATTTCACAATGGTTTAAACCTATTCTTCAGTACTATTGTATGTGTTTTACTTTTCCTAAGTAAAACTCCTATAGCAAGATGGTTGCATTCAACTTTCTTCAACTCTGCTGTATAATATTATAAGCACTGTAGGAACAGACTATGTAGGAAAATCTCTTGTTGTATGGACAAGCTGTATGAAGTATCCTAACAGCTTCCATATGTAACATCCCAAATCTCATAAGGGATATTACACGCAGTAGAATCTCCAACAAGGTCTACCAAGCTAAGAAATCCACACAATTTACAATAATCCCATAATGACACATTAATAATCTAAATAGGTCCGTGGCCTCGGCCAAAATATTTTGGTTCAAGTGCAGAAAAACATAATGTGAGATGAATTCATTGCCCACGCAGGGGACTTCAACGACATCTTTAAACAATAATACGTTTACTCAACTAACTCCGACAAACAACATAAGCATTATAAAATGAATAACACAGACCCGAGACTCATCATCAAGCTTGGCCATCATTTGCATGCGTGTCCCGTGCTGGCCCCTCAGCTCGCCCAATACCTGAAATGCATGAAACGCATTTCCCCCATTTTAGAGGTTAGCATTTGAATTGCTAGTGCAAGTAAACAATTACATGACATCATATACAAATACGATTCCACAATATCATAAGAAACATTTTTGGAAACAATATTCCGAAATATCACATTGTATCAAAACATCATTTTCACAAAAGTCACATCATCACGTCTCAACACCACGATAATCCACACTTGGTAATCCGCGGCCGTACCCATTAGTAGCGACCCCCAGATGTCCCGTCGGACCGTCCCTAGGTGAGAATCCACCTATGAGGCCGTACCCATTAGTATCAGCCCCC
Organism: Orobanche coerulescens; assembly: GCA_033398695.1. Taxonomy (NCBI): domain Eukaryota; kingdom Viridiplantae; phylum Streptophyta; class Magnoliopsida; order Lamiales; family Orobanchaceae; genus Orobanche; species Orobanche coerulescens. The sequence continues at coordinate 144,407,753 of CM065809.1, read as the reverse complement.
ATAGGTCCTGTCGAACCATCCCCGGATGGAAGAACAACAACGCACGCACACATTATCACAATTCATCAATCATACCGAGACCGTAACACACATAACGTAATGTAATACATGTACTTGCCCCGAATAACACGACGTGACGGAAATGGTGAAAGGAAAGGGTTTCAGTCCGAATCCGTTTAAAGGTTCGCTCATAAATCATAATGACACATAATCAATCACAACACTACGGAAACATAGGAAACCCTCCTAAGTTCTACCCGTAGGAACAATTCTTCGAACCCTACAAGGGCACAATCCAACATAATCGAATAACGAATAGTTCACGATTTCTATTCAACAAAACTACAAGAACAACAAGGAATTTCAAATATATAACCCTAATCTAACAACAATATCCGCCGAATCGGAATACTAAGATGGAATCACAAGGAAATCCCTCAAAATTTCGGAAATTGGGGTTTAAACCGATTTACCTTGATTCAGATGGTAGAAGACGTTAGGACGATGATTACTTCTTGCTAGGAACTCAAATCTATGGGTGAATTATGAGATTTCGCCTTGTTTCACCCTCACTCTAAGAAGAGGAAAAGAGAAAATGGCGAAACAGGGCTGAAGTCCGCCTATATATAGGTTAACTTCGTTACTTACATAAGGCAGAAAGCATTACGTACGCGAGGAGCTTAACTTACGTTAATGCATCTGCATTACGTACGTAACGAACCCTACAGAACTCACTGCCACGATGCACATGTTACATTACGTATGTTGCATGGCAAGCATAATGCACGTAAAATATGGGTAGCGTATGCTATGGTCGAATGTTGACGTACGTAATAAACTGTCTGGTGCTCACTGACCTGATGTCCAGGTATATTTATGTACGTTGAGAAGTAAAGTTAACGTACGTAATGAACCTTTACGTATGTTATATCACGCAAAAAACGTACGCAATGACAACTCGAGAAACTACTGACCCAACTACATAGATATGCTAACGTACGTTACTTGTTAAGCATAACGTACGTTATGCTTGTAACACCCCCAAAACCATCCAGGATATTATAGCGCTGTGGATCCCGCGCTGGAACCCACCAGGCTAAAAACCATTTTCGCAAACGTTTAAAACACGCCAAAGCGGCAAAGACGGCAATATTTTTAAATACCCAATGTATTTTCCAAAACATAGTTCTCGAATACCGTCAGGAAATACCAGTTGAAAGTACAAGGCGATTGCCAAAACTCAAAAGTTTCAAAATGTACGTTAAGCCACCACTTATACGTACCGATAATATAGTTGGGGAAAAAGTTTTAACGAAAATAATCCATGTTCAAAATGCCAAAAGGCCATTTTGAAAGTTAAACACGAGTTGGTAAAAATACCGGAAAGCCATTTTGAAATATACACACGCAGCGGATAAAACACAGTTCAAAATACACATTTGCAGCGGAAATAAAACAACCAGAAAAGAATACTCGATTCTCCGAAAACATGCCACAGCCAGTATCACTCGGGAAGCTCATCCATTCACGACCACTACTAGCTTGATCTCCGAGTACCTAAAAATAAAGCCCACGACGGGGTCAGCCAAAATACTCAATAATGATATCGATCACATCATCATAAATAATTACATACCAATGTAATAATACTATAAGAGTACTACCAACGTAATCTTTCCGTCATAACCTTACCAATCCATGGCAATTCATAACAAATCAATCCTTACCATAATCCATATTTCGCATTCTCAAATGACGAAATGAACTTGACAATCATCATCTGTACTGTATTCAAATAATACCAAGAATCCTTAAAATATAATCATAACTCATAAGTGTGGAATGAACCATCTGTGCCAAATCCTATCCGTCAGATTGCACAATCAAATCTCAACCTGGATAAACCAATAACACACAACATATCTATAGATCAACTACCACCAAAACAATGATAACAAGTCCCGAAGCATCGACGTACAGTTAGAATACTTATACGATCAAGAACAATGATCAACCAATACATCAACCGAAAATATCATCGACATGATAAACTCCAATACGACCAACAAAGGATCAACGATAACTGAGAATACCATCAACATCATAAACTCCAAACATGATCAACAAAGGATAAACAATAACCGATAATACCATCAACAAGGTAAACTCTAAATGATCAACAATAATGGATCTCAAAGAAATAACTCCGACTATCGAACATACCCCTCAGGCATATGAACAACCAGTCGCAAACCGTCGAACATATCCAATCATACATGGACTATGAACGACAAAAACAATATGGCTCAAAGATAGACATCACAGTACGCTCGATCCAGAAATGTGTGTCCACCCCGTATATGGAATCCAGGATATACGTGGGACATGTATCTAATTAGCCTCACGAACTACGTCTCGTGTGCACGGTTCAATGCGGACACATCCACGCATAACCATAGTGTGCCCAGCTAAAAATCCTACACAATAACCAATCGACACGCAGATATGACTCCAAACATGTCACAATGCAACATGACAACGAAACTCAAAGAATCACATATCCAATAAGGATCAAAAGATTCACCGAAGTGAACAATGACACGCGGATAATGAAAGATCAAAACGATCGATAATATCAAAAACAAACATCCCGAGATCACAATCCCCAAAGAATGACCAATGCGAGCAACAATCTCAACACTACCGTCCTGGGATCCACATCCCTCATCGAACAACAAATATGAATCTCATTATACGAAACCTCAACATATACAACAACTCAACATCTTAATTATTCCCATAACTGAACAATGCTTAAATTACCTCAAAACCGAAGCCAATATCCTTTCCACGAACAAATCATCATCCCGGCAATTTTCACTTATAATATCATTGC